>CM063170.1:100540001-101988751 GCA_031835075.1 Saguinus oedipus | reverse complement strand
CTGCCCCCCTGTGTATATGCTCTTTATGATCCCCTCTCCCTCATACCCACCTGAATGTGCATGGGACTTACAAATATGAAGCCTATCACTTTATGATTGTTGCTTCATAAGATGAAATATATTTGTGGATACAATTAAGATCACCAATCAGTTGACTCTCAATTAATCAAAAGAGAGATAATTCTATTTGTACCTGATCTAATCAGGTGAGCCCTTAAAAGGGACTGGGCCCATCTTGAAAGAAGACATTCAAAGTGTAAGAGGGACTCTCCTATTGGCCTTGATGTAGCAAATGTCTGTGTTGTGGGGAGAGACACATGTCAGGTATTGGCAGGCAGCTTCTAGGAGTTGAAAATGACCCCTCCATTGGCAGTCAACAAGAAATCAGAAATACAATTGCAAAGAAATGATCCAGAAGAGCTTAGAAGTGAATCTTTCCTTAGTCGCAACTCCAGATGAGCATGCACCCTGCCAATTTCTGGATTTCAGCCTGTGAAACCCTGGGCATATACATATATATGCATTAAATGTGACTGGCTCTGACCTGCAGAAACTATGAAGATACATTTGTGTTGTTTTAAGTCACTAAGTTTGTATCCACAGAGACTTCTAAGTTTGTGGCCACTACCTCTATTTGATAATAGGGAAACTTAAACTACGTTGTCTAAGGTCACAAAGTAAGCAAGTGGTAGAACTTGGATTTGAACCTGGTTTCTGGCCTCAAAGTGTGTATGTTTAACTATTGCATGGCACCAAGCTCTTGTCACCTGCCTTCTGTTTTTCTCACCCTGTAAGTTGCCATGGCTAGTGTAGACATAGGACTCCTCCCTCTAATATATTGGTCTGAAAAACCATTTTGAAAGCAGTAACTCTAGGCTCTTGGCCTCTAGCCAGTCTCCCACTCTGTAACAACTCCCATTTTTCATAGTTGGGAAATTCTAGGCTTCGTTCCCAGAGGTTTTTTTTTTTTTTTTTTTTTTTTAACACTTCTCTTTATAAAAAAAAAAAAAAAAAATCTACGGTTTTTAAATTATAGCTCTGTGGTTAAGGGAAAATGACATTTACTGGGGAAGCAACTTGTTACGGTCTTAGGTACTCTGCCAACTGCAATGAAAAGGGAGCTTTTAAATGTCATTTATGCATTAAGAAAGATTTAAAGAGACATTAAAGAATATACATACCTGGCATTGCCAAAATCTGTAGGCCTTCTATCCACAAGTATCCTGTGCTAAAATTTAATTTGTTATTTTATGTGTGAATAGAATATGTTCTACCCCAAGTCTGAACCAAAATGTTTAAAAATCACACTTCATTTAAAGGGATTCATGGAGACATGCCAGATCTACAAAGATATAAAGTGTAGATCTGAAGAGGAAGCAGAAATCTCCATTGTCTGGAGAGTCTCTCTTTAGGGTAGAAAAAATTATGTTAAAATGAGGCAATATTCTATTAAGTAAGAGGACTTAACCTGGAGGAGTTGTCTTAAACTTTCTGAAAACCTAAACAAAATCTCCTCTCATTTAACTAAAAGATGACTGAGGCCCAGGTAATAATAATGATTCAGGTAGCAAAAGACAATGAGGTGAGTAGTCAGATTTATTCAGCAATGCTGTTGAGTTAAATTGAATTTCCACTGTGGCTGATTTAATCTGATTCCTGTAGAATGAAGGTTGGAAGAAGATAAAATTCTGAGGATAATACTGGCAGTGATAGCACTGTGATGCATTTTAGTCTCTGCCAGTTAATTTCATCTATGGCCACGAATATATTAGCATTATATATCTCTGTTGTTTCATTTTAGTTATTCACATTTTTGCCTGTAAAATGCTCTTGAAAACCCTTCTTCCATTAACCTTCAAACATCTTAGACACTGTGTTTTAGCTCTGCTCATTTACAGCCCTTACACTTGCCTTGGAAGGGCTGACAAAATACTGATACATTTCACTTTTCTGAGGTTGATGGAGCACACTAACACATTAAATTGAAAAGTGGTCGTTATATATAAAAGTGACATAAGAATCTCAGTATCACTGGACTGTGTATATCAGGCTGTTTTTATTATAAGTGTTGGATTTGGGCCATGTCATTTAATGCATTTTAATCTTGTGACTGAGAATATGCATTTACAAGATTTTCACCAGAAGTGAGTGTGCTCTAGGGTAGATTTTCTTACCATGTGTTGATGCCACAGGAATGTGATTTTTAGAAATAGAGTAAAAAAATGGAACAATGATGAAGGACTATTTGGTCAAAAAAATTGAAAGAAAATTTTAAATAATGCTGAGAATTGGATATCTTTAAAAATCTATTTTGATACTAATGTATTTGTATAGCACAAGGCCTCCATCTTAGTAATATCATCCTGTATGTCCATAACAAGGTTTCTTGAAGGTGATATCACTCAGGATTGCTGTGATGAATTTAGGAGAAAATAATGAGACTATACCGAACACAATGCCTGGCACCTGTGAGTTATTTAATTGGTAACAAATAGAAATCTAAAAAACAAGTTGACAGGTTGTATTGAGTGCTGAGTGCCTAATAGAATGAATGAATGTATGTAGGAAACATTAAAGATACTTTTTAATGAGTAAACATGGGATTTTCTGTACTGAGACTATAACGTTTTTAAATTGAAAAACATTGTTTTAAGAGAGTTCTTGCCATCAACATTTGTTAACTTATGACTGTCAAATTCTTTTAGATAGCAGCTTACAAAGAAGGAATGTGGCATAACTGAAGAACACTGTGGGATGATAAATTGGGCTATACCAAATTAAGTCATCTTTAGTCAAAATATGTAATAATAGTCTTTTCATAAACATCTTCCTTGGGTTAAAATACCTGGCCCAGGTGTTCCATCTGAATGATATCGAGGTTGATAACAGTATTTTCTCATGCATACCATGAGCAGAAGAAAAGCCAGGGTGAAAAGCCCTTTCCCCCTGAGGATTCCACCCTCAGGCTTTGGCCAAGTACCCTGTGTAATACTTTGGTCTACTTAAAGACACGTGAGTCGGAAAACAAAAAAAATCAACTTAGTTGTAAGGATGTTGACCAATTCCCTCTACTATTTCAGGCATTGTGACTCTGCCCTGATTGGCAAACAGGTCACAAAGGACTGATCATATTATTGTGTCTGCATCACTATAAAATTGAACAGTTTGGCTTATTTATTTTCATTACATACCCTTGATATTCTTTGAATTTCTTATAAAGGAAAAATTGATTTGTCACTCTTTTGGAGCCTGCCAAATAGTTTAATTGATAAAGGGTATTTCAGATATTGGGCTCATTGTCTAGAATTCACTACAGTTTTCATTGTTCTGGGGAAAAAGAAAACAAACACCTGGAAATGGCACTGGATAAGCCAGGGCCTTGGTTTAAGCAGTGGAAGGAAGTGTAGTTAGTTTCAGCATAAAGGAAATCTGTCTAAAGGAAACTGGATTGATTTCTTTAAGGAATAGAAGCCAGAGTGCTCTGTGGGGCAGGTGAAACACTCCGTGACAGTTTGCTTAGCTTTCAGTACAGTCACCAATACTAGTCTGCTAAGTGAGAGCACCTAGGGCGAGTCACAAAAGTGTTCCACCACCACAAGAGAGGCTGTGTAGGGCCTGCCCTGAGCAAATACGTGAGAAAGTTTGACCTCCACAGCTGTCCACACCCCGCCTCCACCGCCACATTCCACAGCCTCTTCTTCAATTCCAGAGTTTATTTTCTCTACTTTCTTTTCAAAGTCTTCCGGTGTTTCATTACTTTTTTTTTTTTATTGTTGAAAGTATTTCTTGTGTTTTCTTTCTATAGCATAAAGTTTTCTAATTAATGCAAGAAAGTAGTTTGCTAAACTCTATTCATACTAAGGTAATATAGTCTCAGGATTTTTTGTTTTACACTTTTTAGTGATCTTTCTACTAATACTTGGAAAGTACTGTGCTGAACTTAAGGAATTTTCAGACACCGGAGAACCAGAATGGAAGGGATAAACAGGCACTTAGGCAAAAGATGAACACAGTGAATACAATTGTACAGTGGTTGCCAATAGGAATGAAAGTGCTGGGTTTCCAATCTGTTTCTGCACTCTTGAAAAAAGGTTATTTTGCTTGACTATTATGTGAAGTAAGCTTAATTACTGCCAAATTCTATATCATTTCATTTTAGGTCCTTCTCAGAAAAAATGTTTACTGCCTGTAAGACTGCTTGTCCTGTGAAAGCATAATGCTTTTTTTCTGGCAGTTTGTCATATACAACACCTAACCCATCTGCCATTATCTTTTTTAGTTTTTGTTTCTGTAGAGCTCAGCATTATGCTGAAACTCAATCATATATGATCCATGGGGATTGCATCATTTTTGAATAAATGAAAATGTACTTATGTCCTAAAAAGGACAGGTTATAAACTGTGACTTCTGTCCAGATAGAAAGGATTCCTCAATCTCCATTGGGCATCAGGAAATGCAGAGGCTTCAGGCTAACCTGCAGAAATACATATCTCAACAAGACAGAAGTCTCCTTCCCGGTTTTCTCAAACAATGAGAGTTTACTCTGTATCTCAGTAGTGCCTATAGGGGAAAGAGCATGGGATTTGTAGACAGGTTCCTGTAGATGTGTCTGCTTGGCATGCTGCTCCCCTCTCTGTCCCCCACACCCGTCGGATTCATTCCACCCTTTCCTGAACAGTTCTATGCCTGGGAAGCTGACCTCTTTTGATTGCCTCATCTGAGATCCTTACTCTCTGGCTTCTGCTTTATTTTGGCACATTCGAGGTACTGGAAGGGGACTGGAGGGTAACAAGAGGGCAGGATCAGAGTATTTCTTTGCTGGCTTTATGCCTGCTTTGTCACAGTTCTGGCAGTACCTATGTTCACTGTCCGCGGCCACAGCTCCTCTCACGGTGGCAGCTCTCACCAGGCTCCGGGAACATTGTTTCCTCTTCTTCAGGCCTCGGGGTGTAGTCCTGCTTCCTGCTTTTAGTCCCTGAGTCCTTTACCATCTTTTTTTTTTTGCTGCCCCCCCCGGCCCCGCCCGCCAGCCCTTAGCTTTACCCTTTAATTATTTTCAATCGCATTTTTGAGATGTGCCACCTATTTCATGCCAGGACCACAAAGGATACATTCAGGCTCTTGGACAAGCTAGATATTCTCTTTGACCTTTAATTTCCTTTATCTATAAAACTGGTTAATATCTATGTTGTCCACCTTGAAGGGTTACTAGGAGGACTAATCACGCATGTGAATTGTAGAGTGTCATAAAAATGCAAACTATGGGTAGCAAATCATCTGTTAATGTTGATTTTCCAACCAGCTTTCTTTAGGCACTTCATAAGATTTTTCTTACCTTCCCCTCTTGAAAAATTGATCCAAGCTTTGGGAGTGCAATTTCATATTGACTAAAGGCAAGCAGAAGTGGGAATGGGAATCCTCTATTCCGTGTATTTGAAAGCTAACTAGAAATCATCCTTAGGTTTATCATGTCTCTGCTCTCCATCTCAGCAGTATGTAATTCAGACCTGGGAGGGCAGTATAGAAGCTCTTAACATACCTTTATTTCTGCCCTGATTTTTTACCCTTGATAATAATTTTGTCAAACAAAATTCCCTCATAGTGCAGTGCATGTATCACTCACGTCTCTATGAGATTGTAAAGCTTCTTTATAATGTTTCTGAGGATAGAGATCCTATCCTATATATATATTTTATGACTCATAGTAACTCTCATACCATTGAGCATATATTTGATGAAGTAGACACTTGGATAACGGATGACTAGGTGTTAAGTTCACATTTGTTGATATTGAGACTTTGCGAACATGGTAATGGGCATTCACTGGTTTTATGCAAGAGCGTGCTCTCTCTGATGAGCATGGCCCTCTCTTTGCAGGCATGGGAAGAATTTAACAAATGAATATTTTATGGACATCTGTTGTGCTTTATGCATGTATTTCATTGTGTGATTTGGCACATGCAGGACTAAATTTCAAGAGGAGAAACTCTTCCTCTCTGTCCCCATCTTACTACGTTGGAGCCTAGTAAAATGATGTTACAAAGTACACATTGATAATGAAGAATGCTTTTCCATCTAGTCTTCCCAAAGCTGACTGAGAAAAGTAGTGCTGCTCCTGAAGACTAGGTAAACCCAAACCCAACTGTTCAAGGGAAGCAGTTACATTTCAGAATGATAGGCCTGGGAATAGTGACTGCTTGTCTACCCTGAGAGCCAGCTCTAGAAAGGGTACACGGACAATGGTCTGAGAGGTATTTGGCTCACTGATCCTTCCTTTCTTTGTTTACTTACTTCTGGGTAGGCACAATGCACTCCAGAGAACCCTTGGTATTTTTTGTTCCCACATTCTTACTCTTTCAAAAATAAAAAGAGGAAAAATAACTGAGATAATCAGGGGCTATACTAAAGTCCCTTGGGAGGTCAACACTAATCCTACTAATTTCTCTCAAGAAGAGGCTATGTAAAAACAAAATCAATGGCCTCATTGAAGGAGCAGTATAAATGTTACTCTTCATTTGCTTAAGTCACCAAGGTGCTGAGGAAAATGAAGAAATGCTTAGACCCTAAAATATATTCGGTAAATTGAAAAAGGAGCCAGAAATATGAATGGTAGGAATGTATGTGTTTATGCATGGTGTAAAGAAGGAAAAACATAATCGAGGGGTCGTGGTAGATTAGCAGCTGACTAACATTCCAGTGTTACGGACAAGAGCACAGGACGACTGGGAAGTTCCAAGAGGAAAAGATAATGCATGAGCTGGATACATTTCTAAGTTATTTGTTATAAAAAATAATGCCACAGAGGTTTACACAATGGACAGATTAAAACAAAAGAAACCATCAGGGAACATTTCTTGAAGAAGATGAGCCCAGCTGGCCTCTGAAGGGTTGGACGAGTGAAGGCAGAACTATGCATGTGATGAAGCGCCACACACCTTCCCATGGGAGGATTTACACATAAAACAAACAAAAAAAAACTGTTCAAATAGAATGCCCAGGAAAAAGTAACGAGATGATACTGGAAAGTTTTCTGTCCTTCACCCCTCTTCTACACAGACCCTAGGCAGAGAATCAGTCTACCTGATATTTGATGGTGGTAATATTCCCAGAACCAAGCCAGGTCTGGCTGCATTTTCTCAAGGCCCAATAATGAGAAGCAGCCAAACTAGGAAATAAGAGAATTTATTGCTGTTACTGGATACAGGGAGAAGGCCAGAGATAATTCCACCAGACCAACTCTAAGTGTTAGAATTTTCTTAGTGCTTATGCTTATATAGGTTGGGGTTATGTGCCTATATGCAGTATAGCATTCACCTAAATCTATTGGGAACTAATTTTGTTATGACTAGAAGGTCAGAGGAAAAAAAAAAATGCTTGCTAAGTCCTATTAAGCTGTGAGAGCCCCAGGACTTTCAAGACCTTCACAGACTCCGATACTGTGGTACTGGAGTGATTAATTCTATCTTATCTCTTTTATAGGTTGGGCCAGAGAGCTGCCTTAGACTCTCTAATGAATATATTCAAACAGCTGCCTCTGTTACCTTGACTTGTCTCAGATTTTGTTGACCCAAGATGGGTACCAGCACTGGGAATGTAAAACTGTCTCTTACATTCCTTATTTTGACTTGCTCCAGGTTAGAGAGAAGCCCATGCAAGGCTCCAGGTAAGGGAGAAGTCCATGCAAGGCTCCCACTAGCTTTGATGTTTGGGCACTGATTTCCTTGGGTTTAACTGCTTGCTTAATGTTTAGGCAGCTCTGTGTAAATTTGTCTGCATAACTGAAGTGGTATGCAGGCCTATCTGTATGATATTCATGCAGGCCGGTTTTTATAATTGTCAGGGAGAATTGGCCTGCCACAGTAAGGGAAGCATTCATTCAGAGTTTTCCTAATGGAGAGGATGAAGGGAGTGTGTTGATCTTCTCAGGCTCCCATAACAATACCACAGACAGGGTGGCTTAAGCAACAGAAATTGATTTCTCACAGCTCTGGAGGCCTGGAAATTCCAGATTGATGTAAGATAGGTTTCATTCTGAGGCCTCTTCTTTAGGCTTGTGGGTGGCTACCATCTTGCTGTGCATTCACATGACATAGAGAGAGAGGAGCTCCAGTTTCTTCCTCTTTTAAGGGCACTAATCCCATCACAAGTGCCCTACCCTTATGACATGATCTAAACCTAATTATCTCTTAAAGGCCCCATCTCCAGGTATCATCACATTAGAGTTTAGAGTTTTAACATGAATTTGGGGAGGATACAAACATTGAATACATAACAGAGAGTAAGTCAGTTGTAGGAAAGAAAACTCATTATTCTGTTGGAGGCATCTAGAGAAGCTGTCATGAGAAAAAGGGGAAAGGTAGGCAACTAGCAGGAGGAAAAGTAGAATTCTGACTACATAGTTATTTAAGAAACTTGGCCCAGAATAAGAGATGAGAAGATGTGACATAGCTCAAGTTCATTGACCAGCCATAGGAGCTAACTAGCAAACTAGGTACTGTGTAGTCAGGCAAAAGAATCAGAATGCACAGGAGTTGATTGCACATGGGGAAAACAAATGTGAGGACCAATGTCTGCATCTAGAATTCCGATAGAATTAATTTCAGGGAAGGAGACTATTCCAAAGTCACTTCATGATGGTTTGGTTGCCAAGGAAGAACACTTTAGGGTTATATAGGAAACAGTTTTTGAAATGAAAGGTCAGGAATTAAAGGCAAAGAAACAGTTGTGGAGTAAGTGCAGAATGACTCAAATTCAAGGAGGGTAGGGTCTGGAGCAGAGACCTGGAGTACTAAAGGAGATGGCTATATTGTTCTTAGCAGAAATGGGGGAAATGGTGCAAGGTTAACACTCTGGTATGGGGTTAGGGAAAGGATGTTTTTAGAGTGGGCTAAGAGTCATCATAACCCAAATGACTGATGAGATATCCTGGGAACAGATTGTGACACAGATCAAAGTGTCACAATAAATCAAAGTGTCTCCAATAAAGAGATCATCGTGATCCTAGGATCTCTCGCTTTTAAACAGTCTCATCATAGACAGGAGTAGCCTTTCATTTAATACCGTTGAAACTCTGTTACACTGGGGCCTAGGGGATGGGAGGAGGGAGAGCATCAGGAAGAATAGCTAATGGATGCTGTGCTTTAATACCTCAGGGATAGGTTGATCTGTACTGCAGATCACCATGACCCACATTTACCTGTGTCACAAACCTGCACATCCTGCACATGTACTCTGGAACTTAAAATAAAAGTTGGAAAAAAAAAGAAAGAAATTCTGTTACTTTGACTAGCTCTCTTTTTTTTTCCCCCCCTAAGGAAGTCCCAAAAGAAGACAGTGGCAAATAGAAGGGCAGCTGAACATCTGAGGCCTAATACAAAGAGGAGGATATTAATGTATTTGATGGAGAAGGAGCCCAATTTCTCTTCGTATAATGTGCAGCCCTCGAACATTAAACTAATTCTTATAGGATCAGTGCCCTCCAAAGCAGGCACTGTGGCATGCATACTCTGCATTTGTCCAAATGTGCATTATCATAATACTAAGAATAATTCATAGTAAAAATCACTCTAGTCAGAAAATACACAAAAAGAATGTGAAACTATACATTTAAGATGATATGAGCTATAAAGTTTAAATTTCCTGTTTCTTCCTGTAAACATGTCATATTTATTTGGATAAATCCCACAAATAGTTTTTCAAGACCTTATTTAAGAAAACAGTCAAACTCTATTTCTGCTGGACCTGTAGAGTCTACATTATACTGTGACCTCATTCTGAGACAATAAAACCTAAATAACTTACAGTGGCTTGAATAAATGGAGGAGATGTATACACATACTCTCTGCATGCATGTATCTGTGTGTGTTTTCTTTCACTGAATTTCAAACCCTCTTTCTCACTTATTGCTCTACCATTCTATTCCTTTTCCCTGTCTGTCTGCCTGTCTATATTAGAGGGATCAGATCCCATTTGAATGATCGTGGAATTGTAAATCTTATCTCTGCAGCAGCCAATTTGAATCAGAATTTAAATACTACCAGCCGAAGGCTGACAAACAGTCCCAGAATGTAGAGTGTCTGCCAATGTCTGTTACTTGAGGATAGATGGATTTGGTTCTGATGTGATCATTCTCTATCGGCAGCAGAGACCTGTTATGAGACAGAGTGCTAGGAAACAAACAAGACATTTACTTATTTCCAAAGCAGAAATTCCAGGACTCCTTTATCTAGGGTGATTATCTTTTGAATTAAAAATTGAAACATTATTTGAAATGTACATTTGAATTTTATAGATTACTTTTTATAGATTACTAAAACTTTTTGGTTGTCCCAACAAAAGAGGATTAGAAAAAAACATAAACAAATAGATGATTATAGGGAAGGCAGCAGGCCAGATCAAACAAAGGTCAGAAGCAAAGTGAGTCCAGGCCTACCATCACTGCCCTCCTAGACGGGGTCATTCAGTTGTCCTAATCTTTGTCATGAAAAATGGCACAAGCTGACCCTGGAGAGTTTTAGAACATAACACTTGCTCAGCAATGCTAGGTGCAGCTCACATACAGCCTAAATTTGTTTATATGTTTCAAATTTGCAACAGAAGAGCACTGGACATTTTTAGTGGTGTATATATGAGGGTGAGGAAGTGAATATGCTTTATGCTAAGGCTTGCCAGCTTTTGAGTCCTGCTGAGAGCAACAAATTTGTTCAAGACCAAAGAGTGAGAGTGTGGTGTGTGTGTGTATGTGGCGGCGAGGGGGCGGGTGTTGGAACTTTGAGTGGAAAATTAGTGTCACAATATAATTTTTAGTTTTGTAAAATCCTAGCATTTTTCTGGCTACCAATTTCCTTCTAAAATGATGCCATTCATATAAATTATAATCAAAGGCTGGTGGTACCTATACTTAGGACCTTGAGATTTTAACAGTTAGGCTCCTAAGAAATATAAGCAGCTGAATTAAAAGATATTGTTCTACTCTGTCTATTTTCTATCAAAATCTAAACTTTAAGTACTAAAGCACAGTGATTACAGAATATCTGTCTAAAACTCTACCAAGAGCTACCTACTTGGCACTTACTGTCTTTAGAATACTAGTGTGGTCAATAAGAAACATGAAATGAATCTTAATTGACTTTGAGGTTCTTTTTTAGAAAATTAAAGAATTTATACAGAGAAATCCTGATTATGTAGAGGAATTAATAATGAAAGAAAAGATTTAACCAAAATACTGGAGGATGAAAAGTGATAAAGTGTTTCTGCAAGACCAAGAAGAAACTGTTTTCAGCAGATGTGCTAATGTTTTAGAGGTTTTAAACTGATCTAAAGATAAAGCCAGATAGAGAAAGAAGATATCATAGTGTACCACACAGAAAACTATAGTGGAAATGCTGTCCAGCCATTCTTGGCCATCTCCTGCCTCATATTATCTCTCCCAATGTGTCTCCCACCACTTTTTTAAAGCTCCCACTCCAGGTCATACCAGACTACTTAAAATTTCATAGATCTAACATCAAGTACATTTTTTCCTTGATATTTTCATTGCTTTGAAACTCTTTCCTCCTTCGGCTGCATGGCGAGCTCTGACTTGTTTTTCAAGACTCAGCCCAAATATCTTCTTTGGAGAGATATAAAGCTATTCCTGACACCCAGTAAATTTTTGGTTTTGATTGCACTATCAAAATTATTTATGTATTCCCTTTTAGAGTGTTCAAAACAGTGTCATATTCATCGTTCAGGTACCTAACTCATAGTAAGTGCTCAACACATTTTTGTTAAACAAATAAGTGAATATTGAGTATCATGATTTCAGAAAGACATATGACTATTTCTCCTGATATAATTGTGAACCAGATAAAGAAACACAGAGTGGATTTATGGTTGGTTGAATCACTAGCCTAGAAAGTCATTGTTTAATATGAATCTAGGGACGTCTCCAGTGACGATACATTAAGACTTTCTCTTAAGTTTAATTCTATATTGCATAATCAGTGACTTAAAGAAATAAATAAAATATTATAATTGATTAATTGCAGTTATTGAACTCTTGGTGGTCTTTAAAGTTGTAAAGTTCTACAGTTCTAAGGGATGCTATACTCTTCAATGTATCAGTAATTTAGCTTTATAATAAATTAGTTGTGTGAGTTATACATTACTTTTTTTTTTGAGTTGGGCTATTTGTTTGGCTCTTTGGAGGCTGGAAATCTCTACTTGAACTAAAAAGAACTAGAAAATAATAAAACTAAAGTTTCTGAACTTGTAATGGTGAAGTGTCTCTCTCTTTGTTGTTTTCTCCTTAGTATCATAAAAACAACAGTAATTTGCCAAAAACTAAAAATCTTGTTTCCTTTTATTTAATCTTTTTTTTTTTTTGAGACACAGTCTTACTCTGTCGCCCAGGCTGGAGTGCAGTGGCACGATCTCAGTTCACTGCAACTTCTGCCTCCTGGGTTCAAGCGATTCTTCTGCCTAAGTCTCCCAAGTAGCTGGGATTACAGGGACCTGCCACCACACTCAGCTAATTTTTGTATATTTAGTGTTGGCCAGGCTGGTCTTGAATTCCTGACCTCAAGTGATCCACCCAATTCAGCCTCCCAAAGTGCAGGGATTACAGGCGTGAGCCACCGTGCCAGCCTATGTAATCTATTTCATTAAATAAGATGCAAGACATTGCATGACTTCAGTATTTTTTAGATGGCTCTTGGAGACCAATAGGAAATATTAGCAAATGAAAATAATAATAATAAACCCTTATATTGTTGATAACACACACTTACAGAAAACAAGTGAGTTTGTATGTGTGCGTGTGTGTGTGTGTTTTAAGTTTTAGAGTACACACGCAGATGTGCAGCTTTTTATATAGGTAAATGTGTGCCACGGTGGTTTGCTGCACCTAACAACCCATCACCTAGGTATTAAGCCCAGCATGCATTAGCTGTTTACCCTAACAATATCCCCCACCATTCTTCCCCCAACAGGCCCCAGTAAGTGTTGTTTCCCTCCTTGTGTCCCTGTGTTCTTATTCTTCAGCTCCCACTTATAAGTGAGAACATGCAGTGTTTGGTTTTGTGTTCCTGCATTAGTTTGCTGAGGATAATGGCTTCCACCTTCATCCAATTCCCTGCAAAGGACATGATTTTATTCCTTTTTGTGGCTGCATAATATTCCATGGTATATATGTACCACATATTCTTTATCCAGTCTATCATTTATGGGCATTTGGGTTGATTCCATGTCTTTGCTATTAAGAATAGTGCTGCAGTGAATATACGTGTGTGTGTATCTTTATAACAGAATGATTTATATTCCTTTGGGTATATACTTAGTAAGAAGTTGCTGCTGGAAAATAATGAAAAGAAAACCTCTCTTAATCTGTTGGCTTAGAATATAAACAAAGCCATTAATGCCATTAATCCTGAGGTCTTGCTAATCTTCCCATCTCAACACTGTTTTCTCTATGCTGCATAGAGGAACCCAGTGTCTGGGTTAAAAGAATGATTTGCACAAATATCAATGGCTACAAAAGAGAAATATATTCATAGTTTTTGAGCCACTTGGGACTTCAGAAATCATCTGGCTTGTATCTTTCCAGACCTGACTGCTCAATAGAATCGCCTGAAGTGCTTTTAAAGTATAGATTTCTGGTCCTCATCCCTGAGATATTCTGGAGAGAATCTAGATAATTAGATTTATTAAAGCCTCCAAACAGTTTTGATGTCTACACAGGTTTTGAAGCCACTGCTCTGGTCAAGTCACCCTGATTCCAGATACTTAAACCGAGACACTGAAGGTGAAATGACACTAAGCTCAAGGTTGGCAAAGCCAGCATCAGAACCCGATGTTCCAGTGTGCAGTCTTCAATGCATCTGTATTAAACCACAGAGACACAGAGGGCATTTTTCTCTGCCTACTTGATATTGTAAGTGACCTTTCATAGTTACTGGAGGCAGTGGACTAGTGAAAGAAAAAATATCTAAGTAAAACCAAAGGCTTGAAAGACTGCTATGAGAATTGATGAAATGATAGGTTAATGCTTCATGAACTGTGAAGTGGCATACCAGTACACATATAATATGGTATTTGCAGGGAAGCAAAGTTGTCATCTAAGAGGAAAATAAAAATATTTTACCATGAACTGGTGCATTAAAATTATTCCAACTTTTTTCTGTCTCAGGCGTATCAAACATAGTGTAGAGGTGAGCAGGAAGAGGAAGATCCATAGGTACTTTGCATCTGTGGATTCTTTTTTTTTTTTTTTTTTGGAGACAAGATCTTGCTCTGTCACCCAGGCTGGAGTGCAGTGGTGTGCTCAAGTGATCCTTCTGCCTCAGCCCTCGCTCTCTGCTCCCTACCCAGCAGCTCGCTCTCTGCTCCCTACCCAGGCACACACATGTGTGTGTGCCTCCACGACCAGCTAATATTTGTGTTATTTTGTAGAGACAGTGATTTGCCATGTTTCCCAGGCTGGTCTAGAACTCCTGGGCTCAAGTGATCTGCCTGCCTTCACCTCCCAAAGTGGTGGGATTACAGGCATGTGCCACAGTGCCTGGCCTTTATCTGTGGATTCTAAGAACTGTGGACAAAACATTGAGATGTGGGTTCAAGCACTTATTTGCTGCTTGAGCTCTCTAAATCCCACTTTTATTACTGATTAAACTAGATGATTTTTAAAAAGATAAAGGTTTGTTTTGGCTTTAATATTTTGTGATATTTTCCTCTGCCTATTTTGCAAATCTCTTTGACATTGTCATTTCTCCTGTTTCCTGATTCTGCTTGGAGACTTCCCTCATTTTCATCCTCATTTCCTAGTCTCTTTTTTTTAAAGTCAAGAATAATTCATTAAGCAGCTTTTTAAATATGTTGCTCTGTTGAGTACTAGGGATATAAAAATGAAGAGTATAATGTTCCTGATCTTACAGAATTCACATTCTAGCTGGGCAGAAAGACATGTAATAAGCACATTATGAGAAAAATATGTGAGTGCTGCAATAGTAACGTAGGACGTCTCCTGCAAGCATGTGGGAAAGAAAGATCAGTCCTTCTGAAGCTATAGAACATGCATGTGGATGTTGCTGAAGGATTGTAGAGATAGGGAGATTTGAGTTGGATATACAGAATGTGTAAAGTATTGGGTATAGCATTCCAGGTAAAGTATGGATAAAAGTATGAAAGTGCCTACTGTGTTCATGGAATGACTAATAGAGCTAGAGTGGGCCTACAGTTTGGTATAGAGGGTGGGGTAGTTGGATTAGGGAAGGAAAATTAAATAGAAAACTAGGATAAGACAAGAGAATCATGATAAGACTTGGATTCTAGAAAGGTTTCTGAGACAGCAATGTGGTTGTGCTGAAGTGGGGTGGAATAGAGAAGGAACCCAGTCAGGAGAACCTGTAAGTAATTGTGAAGATAGATGAAGAGAGTCAGAAGTAAGATGGTGACATTAGGGTTGGAGAGGAGAGGGGTATAAGAAATTCTTAAAGGGAGAATTTGTGGAATAAGATGACTAGCTATAGTGAATGATGGAGAAGATTTCAGGTTTTGAGTTTGAGCAACTATGGAATTTAGTGACTAATAGATTTTTGAAGGGCATGGTAAATAGGAGATACCTGTTGGTTGCCCAACTGGAATGTCTAGTGAGTTGTTGGAAATATAAGTTTGGTGCACAGCAGAAAGAAGCAATGGAAATGCGTAGACTTGCTGGGGAGAATATTTAGAGAGAGGAGATTCTACAGGATAAGACTCTGAGCAGTACTAACAATTAACAGTAGGTAGGGGAAGAGGAGGCAAGAAAAGAGGGTGAAAGGAACAATGAGATAGAAAATCAAAACAAAGTAGGATAATAATGCTATAGCAACAAAGGAAGTCCAAGCAGGGTAGTTCATACTGTTGGAAGAAAACTAAAAATGAGCCATTAGATAGGACTACTGAGGGATTCATTTTGCTGGCTTTGTGAGAAATGTAGTGTTATTATAGCAGCAGAAGCTAGACTTTTCTGGATCGAGGAATGAAGGAGAAAGGAGGGCAAATGTAGATCACTTGAATGTTGGCAGAAGAAAAGAATAATATGATGACTTGAGATTATTTTTTTTAGGAGAGTAGGAGACTTCAGCAAATTTCTTCTTGAAATTAAAATAGCGTGCCCCCTAACAGCAAAGAAGCAAATCTGCATGCCACCTTGTGATTTTTCTCTCTATATCTTCTTCCTTCTGTTCCTCCTTTGGTTTTACTTTATTTCAAGCCTTTCCCTTTTGCAGAGGGTTAACATCCATGCAAGTTTTTTGTTTTGTTTTGTTTTAAGAGTGGAGAGTTTAATAAGCAAGAAGGAAGGGAGAAGACAGAACAAAGAAACTCCCCATACAGAGGGAGGACGGCTCTAAAGCTGTAAGCGGAGGTCCCCCCATCAATGCAAGTTTCTAAAGACCATTTACCATGTAAAGACGTTTGCTACCTGGTTCTTCTTTATCTCTTTCTTTTTCTCAATCCTCTCTATTCATGCTGGCTCCTTTGCTGGCACTCAGATGTACAAAACATGCTCCCACCTGTGGAACTCTGAATTTGCAATTTCTTCTTTCTAAAATGTTCTTTTGGTCAGGCACGGTGACCCACACCTATAATCCCAGCACTTTGAGAGGCCAAGACCAACAGGATGAAACCCTGTCTCTAATAAAAATACAAACATCTCCTTGGCATGGTGTCAGGCACCTGTAATCCCATCTATTTGGGAGGCTGATGCAGGAGAATCCCTTGAACCCGGGAGGCAGAGAATGCAGTGAGTTGAGTTTGCACCATTGCACTCCAGCCTGGGCGACGAGAGTGAAACTCCATCTCAAAAATAAAAATAAAAATAAATAAAATGTTCTTTTATCCTATATCCGCATGGCTAAGCTTTCAGTTTATCCAGGACTTTGCTTAAATTTCACCTCATCACAAAAGCCTTCCCTGACCACCGGATGTACTCCTCCTACCACCCCCCCTCCTCAACCTGCAGTGTTTTCCTCTATACACTGATCACTACGTGGCCTCTTACGTGTAGACATTTGTTTGTTTGTTGTCTGTTTCTATTTATTATAAAATATAAACTCCAAAGGTACAGGGTATTTGTTCTATTCACTGTGTTATCTCCAACTCCTAGTATAGTGTGTGGGTCACAATAGGCATTCAATAAACATTGTTTTAAAGAATACTGTCTTGGTCCTTTTAACTGCTATAAAAAATACCATAGACTGGGTAATTTAAAGAGAACAGAAATTTACTTCTCATAGTTCTGGAGGTTTTGAAGTCCAAGATCAAGGTGCTGGCAGGTTTTATGTCTGTTGAAGGCTCATTCCTTATAGATTTTGCTGTCTAGGTGCCCTCACTTGGCAGAATGGGTTGAAGAGCAAAATGGGGACAACACTGTGTCCTTACGTGGAAGAAGAGTGGAAGAGCAAGACCGTGTATTCTTCAACCTTAAGCCCTTTTATAAAGTTGCTGATCCCATGTGGCCTCTGCTCATGGTTGATCCTATTCTTCAACCTCAAATCTTTTTATAAGGATGCTGAGCCCATGAGGGCTCTGCCCTCGTGACTTAATTGTCCCTCAAAGGCCACACCTCTTAATACTGTTGCATTAGGATGAAGTCTCAATGAGAACTGTGTAAAGAACATCATCATTCAAACCACAGCGGATACTTATGAAGATTGAATTTAATTGTGGACCTGGCTTAAGTGTTTATTTTTATCACTTATTCTTATATAAAGGTATAAGATCTTTTGTCTTCTTGACTATTTGATTTGTTTTTGTTGTTTTTCTTGCTTTCTTCACTTTTTAAATGCATATACATTAAAAATAATACAAATCAATGTGCAATAGGATTACAGTCTAGTGTAATGTGGATGCTTGTTGCCTCCAAATCTCATGTTGAAATGTAATCCCGAATGTTGGAGGTGGGGCCTGGTGAGAGATATTTGGATCATGGGGGTGGATCCGTCATCAATAGCTCGGTGACATCATCATGGTAAAGGAGTGAGTCTGACCCTGAGTTCACAGGAGATCTGGTTGTTTAAAAGTGCGGCATCTCCCACCACCCTTGCTCCTGCTCTCACCATGTGACTTCACCTGCTCTCCCTTCACTTTCCGTCATAACTGTAAGCTTCCTAAGGCCTCACCAGAAGCAGATGCCAGTGGCATGCTTCCTTTACAGTCTGCAGATCTGTGAGCCAAATTAAATCTTTTTAAAATAAATTACTCAGCCCCAACTATTTCTTTATAGCAGTGAAAAGTGAACTAACACAGGGTCCTACTTGGTATGTCTCATCAAATATTGATTAATTTTTTTAAGCTACAGGGTGTAAGTGTATGAGTATGTGTGTGTTTACAGGCATATTGGTATCCAGAAAGGAGTGGCACTGGTATACTGGGAGGAGGTATTTTCAAAGATTTAGTTGTAGTAATTTTTCAAGACTTTATGGGCATAGTAGATGAAAAACTTATAAAACCACTTGTACATTTTTGGTTCCACAAGCACTTTGCACAACATGCCAGGCACTGTGGAGGGGGCATGATTGGGGAGGACAGAATCCTTGATAGCAAAGTATTCAGTCTATTGATATATGGGCTTATATGTTTACCCTGAGCTATGCTGTAAGGCTGAGGGTACTATGTGCTAAAACAGAGAAGCAAAGTGCTCTCAGATGAAGTGAGTCAAGAATTAAATACAAAGTAATAATGATGAATATGTCCCTTATTAGCTAAGGGATGACATTCAGAAGAGAGGACAGGAGGGGAAGAAGATTGGGCATCCATGCATACATAGAAGAAGCTCCATTTCCTGTGTGCCTACTTTGTGACCATCGTACAGATGCTTCTCCATCCAAGGCTGCCACTTTCAAATGAGTGACCTCACATGAGATGCAAATAACTCTTTAAGTTCTCTAAACTCTTTGAAAGGTTTCTTGTAGTTGAATACAATACAGGATAAAAAGGGTACTAGGTTAGATATTTTGTGTAAACTAAAAACCTGGCTAACTCTCTTATGGCATGAGGAACTTGCTGGGTAACTTGTTAACATTGCTAGACAGTGCCTGGGAAGGAACTCCTGTGGGCCCCGAAGCCCTTTGAAGACAGGAAAGCACAAGACAGAACATGGATTCATTTGCCATTTTACCTCTACCGCCTCCTCCACCCCACCTTGCAAGAAAAGGTTATCATCTTCTAGCTTTCAATATTTTTTTCTCAGAAAAGTCTTTTCCATTATTCTACATATGCTTCATGTACAAAGGCACCGAGTCTCTTAGGTCTGGAACACTGACACGCCAGCACCTGGGTAGCTGAAGGAGTCAGTCTGGCATGGACTGGTTTGTGGTCTTACTATAGAAAAAAATATATTGCTTTAGATTTATAAAAACTGGAAGGCACTGTTGCTGCACAAGAACAGAAAACCCTCTCCTTCCCATTACCTGTGCTCTAGTTTTAAGACGAAGACAAAACATGAGCTGAACTATAGCTTGCCTGTCTAAAGGAAATATTGCTTTCTCTCTTTAGCTTTTTGCTTTAATGAGTTAGAGGAGTGAGTGGGAAATGAGGGTATGAAAAAGAGGCTGGACATGATCACATCCAACTGGAGAGACGATTGTTGCTGTCACTATATTCCTCAAAGGAAAAAGAAAATGATAGTGAACTCAAGCAAGTTTAAACATCATTTGTAATATATTTAATAGTAAGGAAATGGAATTGAGCCACAGCACAAAGGGATTGGCAAGGCCCAGTGTATTGGGATGATCTGGTGCAGAGCCTGTCCTGGGTTTATTTGAATATTTTCAGATAGAAAAGAAATGGTTGGAGCATCATGTGGACCCTAACAGTGGTAGAGAGAAGGAGAATGAATAGCAGAGGAAGGAGTATGTGTGTATTGTGAAGGTGGGTGACTAGTTAAGAGCATAGGTGCTGACGATGAACTGCTTGGGCTCAGATTTTTCACTTGCTAGTTGCAGGTGTTAGGCAAATTACTTAGCTTCTTTAAGGTCTTTAAGATGAGGTCTGCTATTCCTCATATGTAAAGTTTGGATAAGAATAGTATAAATGTCGTAAAGTTTTTGAGGTCTGAACAAGGTAATTCACTTAAAGCACTCAGTCTAATAAGTGCTCAACAAATGAGAATTATTATAATGAGTAAATATATCTACTGCTGCTGACATCGTATTGTATGGAAGTAAGGGTTGTTAATGCACTGGGCATGTGATGAATGGATCTGGTGAGTAGAGGAGTGGAGATATATTTCTTTGTCTTTTTTTCCCTACCTGATACTGCCTTTAATACCAATACCGTTTTCAAGAATTTGGAACCTATTAAATGCCATACAGAGTTATGGAAATTTGTTTTGAAAGCTTTTAATTTTAGGACAGTTTTAGATTTATAGAAAAGTTGCAGTGATGGTGTAGAGTTCTCATATACCTCCCTACTACCATCGGCTATGTTCTCTTGTTATTAACGTATTTCATTAATATGGTACATTTTTCAGTGAACCAATATTTACACATTACTATTAACTTATTAATTAAGACCATATCAGTTTTTACCTAATGTCCTTTTCTTTTTCTCCAAAATGCTATTCAGGATATGGTGTTACATTTTATTGTCATGTCTTGTTAGGCTCCCCTTGACTCTGACAGTTCCCCAGACTTTTTCTTGTTTTTGATCACCATGACGGTTTTGAGGAGTACTGGTCAGGTATTTTCTATAATGTCCCTCGATTTGTGTTTGGTTCCTTATAAGAGGGACCTTAGGCAAATTACTACTTCTGAGATCCATTTTCCCTATTATAAAAATGAATATAATAATATAGTAGATCTGACAGGGCATGGTGGCTCATACCTGTAATCTTAGCACTTTGGAAGGCCAAGGCAGGAAGATTGCTTGAGTCAAGGAGTTTGAGACCAGCCTGGCAACATAGTAAGACCCTGTCTCTACAAAAAATTTTGAAATTGGGTGGTGTGTGCCTGTAGTCCCAGCTACTTAAGAGGCTGAGGTGGGAGAATTACTTGAGCCCAGGAGGTTGTGGCTGCAGTGAGCAGGATTCCACCACTGCACTTCAGCTTGGGCAATGTTTTCTCATGATTACACTGAGGTTACGGGTTTGGGGAAGGAGCACCACACAAGTAAGGTCCTATTCTCATCATATTACATAAAGAGCATATAGTATCAACATGACTTATCACTGTTGATGTTCATATTGATCACTTGGCTGCGGTAGTGTTTGTCAGAGTTTCGACTGTAATAATCCCCTCTCTCTCCCCTGCCCTCATTTCAGACCATATGTGGAATGATGTCACTATACACATCCCACACTTCACTACACTTCAGGAATGGGAAGTTAAACTCCACCTCCTTGAGGATAGATTATTGACATAAATTATTTTAAATTCTTCTACACAGGAGATTTGTCTATGCTCTCCCATTTACTTATATATTCAATCATTTACTTATATCCGTATGGGCTCTTGGATACTTATTTTATATTTTGGTTGATAATCAAATACTACTTTATTTATTTTGTTTCAAATTATTCCCACTTTGGTCATTAGGAGTTTTTTCACTTGTGAGTCCTTTCAACATGCTTCTTTTACTTTCCCTTTTTTATGGCATTGTTTTATTTTATGGCATTGCAAGATAATTCTGACATATGTCATGCATTTCCCACCCCTGTCCTAGAATTAACCGTTTCTCCAAGGAGTGTTGGTTCTTTTTATTGGAGAATGCAATTAGAAACCAAGATTTGGATGCTATGTGTGCTTACTGCTATTGGGGTGTTGTTGTTGCTAATCTCTCTCAGATGACAGGCTGAGGAAATGTGTATGTGTAAACTAACCTTTGCTTATGTACATGTGCATAAATTTTTATATCTATATCAATTTATATTAATAAACATGAATTCATGCTGATGTCTCCAGCCTACATTCATTACTAATGGATCATTTCCTTGCTTTTTTGTGCTTCTCACTCCAACAGTGAGAATCCTGGCTCTCACCATCCACTATGCATTGCCTTAATTGTTCAGTTCCAGTATACATGTATAATGGTTTTAGAAATGTTAATGCATACCCATGGGAAACAACTTTATCAAGTAGGGTACAGTGCTTAGGTACATTTTTTTTTGTCTTTACAGAGTCTACTCATTTACAGTTACTTACATCATTACCTCTCCCTTTCTTCCCCATGGTTTGACTTCACTATTTTTTATATATTGTGATTGCTATTCACATAGTAAGATTATGTTTAGCTTTGTAAGAAATTGACAAACATAATTGTCTTCAAAAATGCCTGTGCTGTTTTATCTTCTATGAGCAATGAATGAGAATTACTGTTATTCTACAATCCCATCAGCAAGCAGTAGTGTCATTTTTGGGATTTTAACCATTCTGACAGATGTGTAGTATTATCTTACTGCTGTTCCAATTTTCATTTTCATTATGGAAAATGATGTTAAGCATTTTTCATGTGCTTAGTTGCCATGTCTGTTCAGATATTTTGCCCCTTTTAAAATTGTGTTAATTTCCTGTTGTCGATTTTTTAAATTGCTTCATATATTTTGAATGCAAGTACTTAATCATATATCACACTTGCAAAACTAAGAAATTTGTATATATCATATTAAGATATATTCTTATAATAAACCTAGTGTGTATATGTGTGTGTGTGTGTGTGTGTGTGTGTGTGTGTGTGTGTTTCTTTCAAGACAGGGTCTCACTCTGTCACCCAGGCTGGAGTACAGTGGTGCAGTCATGCTCATTGCAGCCTCAACCTCCTGTACTCAAGCAGTCCTCCCACTTCAGCCTCCTGAGTATCTGGGACTACTGGCAAACACTACCCAGCTAATTTAAAAAATTTTTGTAAAGACATGATCTCACTATGTTGCCCATACTGTTCTCAAACTCCTTGATTCAAGCAATCTTCCTATCTTGGCCTCCCAAAGTGCTAGGATCATAGGCACATGCCAACGTGCCCAGTCAGAACCCGTATATTATGTTCATTTTTATAACAAGCAAAATGAATCTCAGAAGTAGCAATTTGTCTAAGGTCCCTCTTATGAGTTATGTTATCAGTTATGTCCCAACAAAAAAGATCTCTTGAAGTCCAACTCCCCAGTATCTCAGAATGTGACCTGATTTAGAAATAAGATAATTGTAGATATAATTTGTTAAGTTAAAATGCAGTCATACTGAGTGAGTGGGCTCCTAATTCCCTGTGGCTGATGTCCTTAATAGAAGATGGCCATGTTAATGCAGAGATACATGGGAGATTGTCATGTGACAACAAAGACAGAGGTTGGAGTTACGTAGCTGCAAGTTTAAGAGGCATGAAAGATTGCTAGCAAGCCTCCAGGAGCTAGGAAGAGGCAAGGAAGGATTTCCCTACAGGTTTCAGAGGGAGCATGGCCTTGCTGATACCTTGGTTTGGATGTCTACTCTGCAGAACTATGAGATAATAAATTTCTGTTGTTTTAAGCCATCCAGTTTGTGGTACTTTGATATGGCAGCCCTGGGAAACTAATATACATTCATTCAAATAGTAAGTGACAGAAGTAGAATTTGAAACCTAGTCTATGCTAATTATATTCCATGCCCTTTTCTAAATGGAGGAACCACTGGAATGTTAGGCCAGATGTCTATAGATAGGACTTTCCTGACAGTTGAAGTATAGGCAGTGATTGATAATCACAGGAATAGATATAATCAGATTGCAAATGAGACTGGCTCAATTTGAGCAACTAGGGATAAAAATAAGGCATATATATAGTTGTTCAGTCTTGTCTAGTTTGCCTCATCCCATCAAGCTTTCTTCCTCAGTCTTAATTACCTTTGCAGATGAAAATCAGGAATTAAGTAGGTTGAAGGGAGTAGGAAGTAGAAAGCAGAGATAGTTCTGACATCAGGTTTGGAGGGAAAGGGAAGGGCAGTTGGGCATCCTCTATAGTCTACAATATATTTGAAAATTGCTAGGTCTATTATTGTGTTACCAAGAGAAACTGTCATTTCCTTCTTCAGAGAGTCCTAAAATCACTCCTAAATACGTTCTGGACAAAATAGAAAGGTGATAGATTGTCAGATAAATACAACATCCAGTCTTGTTTACCAAGGCTTATGCCTGAGAACACAAAAATTAATATTTTAATGTTTCTGAAAATATTAGAAACAAAGGGAAACGATTCAGGTTCAACTGTAAATTTAATTAATAGGCGTTTGGGCAAGGAATGTCAGAGAACTATTTGCCTTTAAATGTCAGTGTTCCCCAATGCTTCATCTTCCAGTCTTCTTCACCCTCTCTGCATACTCAGCGGGTGATCTCATGCTGTCAGCTACTGTCTAATTCCTACAGCTTTGATTTCTTTTTAAAATTATTATTATTTATTTATTTTATAAGATGCGGTTTTGTTCTGACACCCAGGTTGGAGTGCAGTGGCATGATCTCAGCTCACTGCAGCCTCCACCTCCCAGGCTCAAGTGATCCTCCCACTTCAACTCCCAGAGTAGGTAGGACCATAGGCACATATGCCACCATGCTCGGCTAATTTTTTTGTATTTTTGGTAGAGACAGGATTTTGCCATGTTGCCCAGGCTAGTCTTTAACTACTAAACTCAAGGAATCCACCTGCCTCTGCCTCCCAAAGTGCTGGGATTATAGGCATGAGCCACCATGCCTGTCTTCTTCTAGCTTTGATTTCTAACCCGAGTTTCAGATTCTATTTATAGCTGCAACTGGACAGCTCCTAAATCTAATTCAGTGTTTTAAAAATCAAATTCATTTACCAAATCCCTTCTTCAATCTCCTTTATTACTTTTCTCAGTGGCTGGGTTTATTTCCTATGTACTTTCTTATTTTAAAAAATGGCATGCAACCTCTATTTTTCCCTTCCTATCACCTTTACATACTCCCAATATCTACTAGTCATAACATCCTATGGAGTGTATCTTTGAAATATTTCTCAAATCAAGCCATACTTGCTGTCCTCACAAAAGTGTCTAGTGTTGGTCCCAGTATAACCTCATAGGTCCCAGATAACTGCTTTGGGCTTCTAAATAGAAGTCCTGGGCACAGTAACTTCTATGTTTAGTATACCCTGCGCACAGATGCCATGGTGATCTTACTAAATCAGAACTCCACATCTAACTTGTATTCCTAAAATTGTTCCATGGGACATGGATAGCATGAAAGTTTCTTCCAACTCTGGCTTCTGTCTGACCTCTCCAGCTTTTTCCACTGACACTTCCTTCCTTTTCTCACATCTTGAACTTAAAACTCTATAGAACTTATTACTGTTAGTGAGCACATCATGTTTATACATCTAGACAAATTTAGATGTATAAAGCTGGAGGATTTTCTGCCTGAGAGATGTCCACCTTCCTGTGCCTAAAAACTTCCATGCATTCTTTATGACCTCACTTGAATATCAACTAGTGTTTACTGAGAGTCTTCTATGTATGTATGAAGCCAACATAATATAAAATTCATGTTTTCAATAAATGTCTTAGTATTAAGCACTTTGCTTTTTTTTTAATTACCTTCTTTTAAAATGTTATGTTAAGTATTTTATACCTAAGTGAGACTCGGTTTATAACATCACTTTCCTCAATGGCATAAGGTCACGTGGGAAGAAGAAACAGTGATGAGAGGGAAGAAAGAGTCAAATAACAGGAAAATAGAAGTAGATACTTAGAATAGATAGCCTGTTACCATATTCTCCAGCCTGGAAAAGTGCTGTACCACAAGTAGTATATACTCTTTTTTTTTTCTTTTAAGATGGAGTCTTATTCTGTTGTCCAGGCTGGAGTGCAGTGGTGCTATCTCCACTCACTGTAACCTCCACCTCCTGGATTTAAGCAATTCTCCTCCCTCAGCCTCCTGAGTAGCTGGGATTACAGGTACAGGCCACCATGCCCAGCTAATTTTTGTATTTTTAGTAGAGACAGGGTTTCACTATGTTGGCCAGGCTGGTCTCAAGCTCCTGACCTCAAGTGATCCAACTGCCTCTGCCTCCCAAAGTGCTGGGATTATAGGTGTGAACCACCACACCCAGCCCACAAGTAGTATATACTCTTAACTGAATGATAGCAAGAGAAAAAAATTGTTAAGGCACAGACAAGGCTGAATATCCCCGAGTTGGATCTTAGTAAACTCAGAGGTGTGTAGTATGTCAGATGGAAAAGTAGGTCTTGAATTTAAAGGAAAGAAGGGAAAAATGTGCAAAATCTCAGATTTAGAGCTGTTTTTAGAATATGGTTCTGTGGTCAAGTCTCCTCTGTGTAGGGAAGCCCTTCAGGCTAACTGTCAAAAAGGTTGTGGTTTTTTTTAAAGAATCAGGCAGTTTGAAGGGAAGTGATATCTCTAGAAGGGAAGTGAAATTGCTGTGCAATTTCAAGCACTGTGTAGGAAAAAGGAAGATGTGGATGGCAGGTTTTTCCATTTCTTATTTTTTTCAGTTGGAATGGATCTTAGAGATAATTCAGCTATCTCATTTTGTAGCTGAAGAAACTGAGATCTTACATGTTAGATTTGAGCAGATTTTAGCTCTCCTGCTACAAGTGAGATAGGGAACTCCTCCAATCTGTTCTATTTTTCCACAAATAAAACTAATACCAGGATGTTGCATAAAAATTATAACAATAGCTTACATTTGTATAGAGCTTTGTTTATAATATTCTGGGCACAACATTATCAGAGAACGTGTACTGTTTCTGCATCTGAGACACTTATTAATAATGTATAACCATATAATTTATTATCTGAACCAGGACACTTTTGAAAATGAAAGGGGAGGCTATTAATATGATTCAAAAACAATAGGCATTAACTGGGAGTGTTCCAAGCACCTCAGGATATGTGGTCACTTGCTTTTCACCTAATTGCAGAATTTTCAAGGCCAAGTTCCAGACTAGGTTACAAGGTAAAAGTTTGTGGGCCAGGGAACTGAGAGCTGTTGGCTCAGATTTTCACTCAGAATGGAAAGACTGGGTTTGTTTTCTGCCTTCAGGTTTAGCATTTGTGTAGGTCCATGTTTAATGGGATTGTGTTCAGGCTCATTCATTTAGTAAGTTAAACATTTATTGAGAACCAGGTATGCAGTGTTAAGAGATAAAACTGTAGAGGTAGGAAGAAGTAAAATTAATGAGGACAATTTATGCCATGTCATAAACTTGCACTGGTAATTTAAGTCAGAATGAACAAAATAAAAATACTGTTATTTCGTTTATGTTATCACTGCATTGAAATGCTTCTTTCTGGACTTCCATTTACTCTTTGGTACTTGGCCTTCATCACAGACTGCTTTTGCTTCCACTAGTGTATCGTGCAGACTTAAAGAATAGCTAACTCTGGTCTGTTTAAGGACGTAGACCAGTGTTTCTCAGTGGAGGGCAATTTTGTTTTTCACGAGACATTTGGTAATGTTAGGAGACATTTTTGTTTGTCACAAATATGGGAAAGGATGCTGCTGGCATTTTAGTGGTTAGAAACCAGGATGTGACTCAACATCCTGCAGTGAGCAGAATAGCCCCCTACAACAAAGAATTATCCAGCCCAAAATGTCAGCAGTGCTCAAGCTGAGAAACTCTGGAGTAGATGGAGACAGTATTTTTGATTCTTTGTAACATTGCTGTGTTGGTTTGGGTTCTTCCAAAGCAGAGCCCAAGATGACGACTTGGACACAGGAAATAAGAGTGAAGGAATTGGGGAGAGTGCAGCAGAGAAAAATGAAGAGCTAAGATAAGGGGGTAGTATTGGGGTGTCCCTGTAACAGGGGATAGACTTCATTGAGATCTTCTGAGGAACATTCAAGATGCCTCTCTAAATAGTCCTCCCAAGAGGAACGAACAATGGTAGCATTTACTCACACTCACAACTCCTCATTGGCTGCAGAAAGCTGCTGGGCTTATATATTTTCATCCATCCTGATTGCCTTCACAGGTGGGCTGTGGAGCTGTTGTGCACTGGAAGAGGTCCTGGGACAGAAACAGGAAAGATGTGCCATGTACTCTACATGGACCCTACCAGTGTTAGCTGAGTCTGAGTTTTCATGAGACTGTCTACCGCAGATGCAGCTAAAATCAGTGGTGGGCTTCTGGGGTTGACATGGGCATCAGATGTATTTATTATACTTG
Organism: Saguinus oedipus; assembly: GCA_031835075.1. NCBI lineage: Eukaryota > Metazoa > Chordata > Mammalia > Primates > Cebidae > Saguinus > Saguinus oedipus. Next base: position 101,960,627 of record CM063170.1, on the reverse strand, counting down.
GTTTAGGAAAAGTGCAGTTGTTTTCTAGATGATGTGCTGTGTCATAATACTGACTGTATTCCTCAGATTTTTAATTCAGTTTATTCTATTATTGTTGCCTCTTTATTATGCATCAAAAAAGTGTTTGCTCAGCAAATTGAGACCATAAACAAGATTTCCGGGAATGTTATTATTTAAAAATTGCTTAGGACTTCAGCACCTTTTATGTTAACAAAGCATGTTCAGGATAAAAGATTTGTCTCCTAAGTATATGTTAAATGTAACTTCTTCCACAACCTAAAATTAATAAAATGACATTAAGTATGCCATGTATTAAAAAACTTAAATGTTTTTAATGCTCCTATCCAGTTACATTGGGTTAATTATTCCTCTCTTTGTTCATTTTCCCTTTCTCTTCTTCCTTGGTGAAAAGTGCAAAGTGAGTGGATGTCAGCTATGTAATCAGGAAAGTTTGTTGGTGTTGTGCTCAAGGAGTCTGCTAATGTTAGAAACTATCCTGTGTTTGAGTCTTGACACAGGGTTATTATATTAACTTGTATTTTCCACTACCTATGCATAAAACAGAGAAAAAATGTGATCCAAACTTCTTTTTTCTGCTCTCAGTCATGTGCTTATCCAGCAGGGATTGGAACTTCAAAGAAAGGGCCTTTTGTTATGTGTTATACTTTAACTATACTAAGGACATACCTCAGAGATACTGCAGGTTCAGTTCCAGACCACAGAAATACAGCAAATATTGCAATAAAGCAAGTCAAACTAATTTTTTAGTTTCCCAGTGTGCTGGTTAATATTGAGTGTCAATTTGATTGGATTGAAGGATGCACAGTATTGTTCCTGGGTGTGTCTGTGCAGATGTTGCCAAAGGAGGTTAACATTTGAGTAGGTGAACTTGGAGAGGCAGACTCACTCTCAATCTGGCTGGACACCATTTAATCAGCTGTCAGTGTAGCTACAATAAAGCAGGCAGAAGATGGAAGAGCAGACTTGCTGAGTCTTCCAGCCTTCATCTTTCTCCTGTGCTGGATGCTTCCTGCCCTCAAGCTTCAGACTCCAAGGCCTTGAGCTTTTGGACTCTTAGACTTATACCAGTGGTTTGCCAGAGGCTTTCAGGCCTTTGGCCACAGACAGAGGGCTGGACCATTGGCTTCCCGACTTTGCAGGTTTTGGGACTCAGAGTGATCTACCACTGGCTTCCTTGCTCCTTAACTTGCAGACAGCCTATGGTGGGACTTTACCTTGTTATTGTGTGAGTCAGTTCTCCTTAATAAACTCCCTTTCATGTATATGTATATCTTATTAGTCCTATTTCTCTGGAGAACCCTGACTAATATACCCAATGCACATAAACAGCTATGTGTGCACTATACTGTAGTCTAATACATGTACAAAAGCATTATGTCTAAAAACTATACATACCTTAATTTAAAAATCATTTATTTCTAAAAGCTGCTACTGATCATCTGAGCTTTCAGTGAGTTATAATCTTTTTACTGGTAGAGAATCTTGCTTTGATGTTGATGGGTTCTGACTGATTAGAGTGGTGGTTGCTAAAGGTTAGGGTGGCTGTGGCAATTTCTTAAAATAAGACTGTTGGTGGAAGTGTAAATTAGTTCAACCATTGTCGAAGACAGTGTGGCGATTCCTCAAGGATCTAGAAATAGAAATTCCATTTGACCCAGCAATCCCATTACTGGGTATATATCCAAAGGATTATAAATCGTTCTACTATAAGGACACATGCACACAAATGTTCATTGCAGCACAGTTTACAATAGCAAAGACCTGGAACCAACCCAAATGCCCATCAATGATAGAGTGGACAGGGAAAATGTGGTACATGTACACCATGGAATATTATGTTGCCATCAAAAACGATGAGTTCGTGTCCTTTGTAGAGACATGGATGAACCTGGAAACCATCATTCTCAGCAAACTGACACAAGAGCAGAAAATCAAACACCGCATGTTCTCACTCATAGGTGGGTGTTGAACAATGAGAACACATGGACACAGGGAGGGGAGCATCACACACTGGGGTCTGTTGGGGGGAAATAGGGGAGGGACAGCAGGGGGTGGGGAGTTGGGGAGAGATAGCATGGGGAGAAATGCCAGATATAGGTGATGGTGAGGAAGGCAGCAAATCACACTGCCACTTGTGTACCTATGCAACAGTCTTGCGTGTTCTTCACATGTACCCCAAAACCTAAAATGCAATTTAAAAAAAGGAAAAAAAAAAGAAGACAATGAAGTTTGCTGCATCAATCGACTCTTCCTTTCCGGAAAAATTTCTCTGTAGCATGTGATGCTGTTTGACAGCATTTTACCCACAGTAGAACTTTCTTCAGAATTGCAGTCAATCCTTTTGAACTCTGTTATTGTTTTATCAAATAAGTTTATGTAATATCCTGAATCCTTTGTTGTCATTTCAATAATGTTCACAGCATCTTTGCCAGAAGTAAATTTCACTTTAAGAAACCTCTCTCTTTGCTCATCCATAGGATGCAACTCCTTATCAGTTCAAGTTTTATCATGAGAAGGCAGCAATTCAGTCATATCTTCAGACTCCATTATTATTTCTAGTTTTCTTGCTATTTATACTACATCTGTGGTTCTTTCCTCCACTGAGGTCTTGAACTCTCAGAGTCACCCATGAGGCTTGGAATCAACTTCTTCCAAACTCCTAATATTGATATTTTGACCTCTTCCCATGAATCATACATTTTCTTAATGGCATCTAGAATGATGATTCTTTTCCAGAGAATTTTCAATTTACTTTGCCCAGATCCATCTGAAGAATCAAAATCTATGGAAGTTATGTCCTTACAAAACATGTTTCTTAAATCATAAGACTTGAAAGTCAAAATTAACTTTTTGATTCAAGGGCTGCCGAATGAGAATGAATGTTGTGTTAGCAGGTATGGAAACACCATTAGTTCATGAACAACCTGGCCAACATGGCAAAACCCCATCTCGACTAAAAATACAAAAAAATTAGCTGGGTGTGTTGGTACATGCCTGTAATACCAGGTACTCAGGAGGCTGAGGCAGAATTGCTTGAACCAGGAGGGGGAAGTTGCAGTGAGCTGAGATCATGCCACTGCACTCCAGCCTGGGTGACAGAGCCAGACTCTGTCTATAAAAACCAATCTCCTTGTACATCTCCATCGGAGTTCTTGGGTGTCCAGGTACATTGTCAATAAGCAGTAATATTCTGAAATAAATTTTTTCTCATAAGAAGTAGATTTCAACAGTGAGCTTAAGATATTCAGTAACCAAACTGTAAACATGTGCTGTCATCCCAGCTTTGTTATCTCATTTATAGAGTGCAAGCAAAGCAAGGTAGATTTAACGCAAGTTTTCAGGGCCTAGGATTTTCAGAATGGTAAATGAGCATTGGTTGCAACTTCAAGTCATCAGCTGCGTTAGCCCCTAAGAAAAGAGTTAGCTTGTCCTTTGAAACTTTGAAGCCAGACAGTGACTTTTCCTCTCTAGCTATGAAAGTCCAAGATGGTATCTTCTTCCTGTATAAGGCTATGTCATCTACAATGAAAATCTGTTGCTTAGAGTAGCCACCTTCATCAATGATCTTAGCTAGATCTTCTGGATAACTTGCTGAAGTTGGTTCATCAGCACTTGCTACTTCAAGTTGCATTTCTATTTTATGAAGATGGCTTCTTTTCGTAAACACTATGAACAAACTGCTGCCTTCTAACTTTTGTTCCGAAGCTTCTTGACTTATCTCAGCTTTCATCGACTTGAAGAGAGTTAGGGCTCTGCTCTAGATTAGTCTTTGGCCTAAAGGAATGTTGTGGTTAGTTTCATCTTCTATCCAGACTACTCAGCCTTTCTCCATATCAGCAAGAAGGCTGTTTTGCTTTTTTATCATTCATATGTTCACTGGAGTAGCACTTTACATTTCCTTCAAGGGCTTTTCCTTTGTATTCACAATGTAGCTACCTGGCACTGAAAGTCTTAGCTTTTAATCTATTTCAACTTTCAACATGCCTTTCTCACAAGCTTAAGCATTTCTAGTTTTTTATTTAAAGGGATAGATGTGAAACTCTTCTTCTCATGTGAACACTTAGAGGCCACTGTAGAATTATTAATTGGCCTAATTTCAATACCATGGTGTCTCAAAGAATAGGGAGGCCTGAGGGGAGGGAGAGAGAAGGGAAACAGCCAGTCAGTATCTGCAAAGCACAATAGGCAAAGTACAACACAATGAGGTATGCCTGTAAGTAATTCCAAATAGAAACAAACAATCCTAAATGGCGTAAGGTGAATATAACTGACTATTAACTTTCTTGCTCCAACAGAGGAGCTTCTTAGTAAAGAATTTATAGTCAGCCCAGATTCAATATTTCTTGGGATTATGAAAGGAAGCAAGGTGACTATTGTATCCCAGCTCTAACATAAAATATAATGCTTGCTAACTAAAATTTACTGAGAGATTTACCAGGAATTTGCCTACTTGGCATCAGTTTTATGTTCTGCTTTCCACTTTTGCAGCAAACTACATTTCCCAGACTTCCTTACACACTGGCATGTAGCAGTTCAGAAAATGGAGGATTAGAAGACTGGAGCCCAGGTATATCTTCTTATATATTTCCACATGGTTTCTCCAGAAGTGGCTATGTCTTTTTCATGGTTACAGCTTTTCTGGAAAGTCCCAGTTCCTAGGTTTGGTTTAAACTACTTGTTTTTGGTCAGGCACGGTGGCTCATTCCTGTAATCCCAGCACTTTGAGAGGCCAAGGCGGTCAGATCACTTGAGGCCAGGAGTTTGCCTGGCCAACATAGTGAAACCCTGTCTCTACTAAAAAATAAAAAAAATTAGCCAAGCATAGTGGCAGGCACCTGTAATCCAAGCTGCTCAGGAGGCTGAGGCAGGAGAATCACTTGAACCTGGGAGGCAGGGGTTGCAGTGAGCCGAGATTGCACCATTGCACTCTAGCCGAGGCAGCAGTCTGAGACTCTGTCTAAAAAACAAAACGAAACAAAACAAAACAACAAAAATCTACTTATTTTCTTTGTCTTCCAGTCCCATGGGGTGGTAGAGACTTCCAGCATTTGTTAATCTTCAAATTCCTTCATGGTCCCCTGTTACCCTTCCAGCACTTCTGACACATTTAAAATATTTCCTAGCGTTTAATTTCTCTGCCTGTACACCAATATTTAAAGTTCTAGGCACTTTACATATATTAACTAACTCTGTACTCTAGATAGCCATTCTATGAGGTAGACAATATTATTTTTCTCATTTTAGAAATGAAGAAAGCAAGGTAAATAGAGATTCAGTGGCTTGTCCACAGCAGAAGCGATAGCCTGAAAACAAGGCAGTCAATCTCCAGAGCCTAAACTCTTTCTCTTAAGAAGGGTCTAAACTCTTAATCACTAAATTATATTGCCTCTCATCAGAACCAAATTATTCACTCTTGACTCCAAACATTTCTAACTGAAGGATTCTTCCCTCAACTTTGAGCTCAGGGTCATTGGCATTTTGTCAAATGTCTTTAGTGATGCTTCTATTTTTAGTAGAGCAAGTGACCAAGGGAGTGTTTATGTTACCTTCCATGAACCCCTAAGACCCATTTTGCTTTCTTTCTGTGTTTTCTCCCCTCTGTTGCCACTCCAGGCCTCCTGCCAGGGTCACTCACTGAGTTATCTTGGTTCCAGTAGTGCACCCAGTACATCCAGAGGTGCCTGCTGCTCTGGTTTTGCTCCGTGTCTCAGTTCTGCCTTTTGCCAGGTTCATTGGTACATAAGGACAGGTCAGAGATAAATCATATAACACATTGATGATTCGAATGATGAACTGAATACTTCCCAGAAAAACTCCACCATGTTTCCCGATATAGCACTGTTATAAATATACACTGGCTCTTCATTTGGGATTCTGTGAATATATCATATGATTTTGTATTTCTATATTTTTCTTCTCTTACTGTCTTCATTATTTGAAATGTCCTTTCCTTCTCTTTCCTCTGGGTGAAATATTGCTCATCTTGAAAGGCAAGGTCTAGCTTAAATGCTATCTATTATAAAAACTTTCCATGATTCCACTTTCCCTACTCCTATCCCAGATAAACTAAATCACTTTCTACCTTTTGCTTTCTTATCACTATGTTCACCCCTTTGACCTAGTTCTCAGCATGTACCTCTCTCCCAAACAAACTTGAAAGTAGAGTGTATATCTTTGCTTTTGTGTTTCCGGTTACAGAATACTTGTTTATCAAATTTTCAAGTTGAATCCAAGCAAGCAGTTTCATTGACCTCTGCTCTAACAAATCTAGAAGCCAGATGATAGTAGGTAAGCATCATTTAGTGAGTGCTAAGCAGATGAAACTATCTTCCATATTGACTTAATTTTTGTTCCTTTAGCTTTATGTTAGAAAATTAGAAATTTGGTGATTTTCGTAAGTTATTTGTTTCTTAGATGCTAAGTTCTAACTCAAAATTGTATGTGTGTGACAGTGGACAAATTTACTTAAACATTTTTTTCTTTTTCTTGTAGACAACTGCTTCACAACATTATTGTGAAGAAAGATGAATGGATGGTAGCAGAATACCATTTTGGAAATATAACTGCCATGATATTCAGCAATGAAAGGTAAGAATTACTGAATCACCAGTAGGTAATAAACGGGTTTATTTTTTAATAGGAATTATTTAACACAGAGAGTTTACCATTTTGATGCTAGGGAGAAGTAATCAATATGTATAATCTTAGCCTATACACAAGCAGTTTTGATATTTCATGTGTGACTTTTACCAAAAGATAGTTAATTCATTATTTGAGCATTATAAGTGTCATTTGCTAAATAGTTATATAGTTTATTGAATAGTTATTATGAGTTAATCATTGAAGTTTATAATTTGCATATCAATAATTCCTAGTCTTATTATCTTTGTATAATTTATGAAGTTGGTCACCTACCAAAGTGGTTTAGTAGCTAGCTAGATAGACCCATTGCAGTACCAAAAAGTATAGTAAGTCTTAGTCTGTTAGAACTGCTGTGACAGAATTCTATAGACTGGGTAGCTTATAAACCACAGAAATTTATTTCTCACAATTCTGCATGTTGGGAAGTTCACAATCAAGGTGCTAGATGATCTGGTGTCTGGTGATGGCCCCCTCCCTGGTTCATAGACAGAAGTCTTTTCTCTCTGTCCTCACATAGTAGAAGGGGAGAGAGATACCTTTGGGGCCTCTTTTATAAGGGCACTAATCCTATTGATGAGTGCTCTGCCTGTACGAACTAATCACCTCAAAAAGTCCCCACTTCCAAGCACCCTGACACTGGGAATTAGTTTTCAACATACAAATTGAGGGTTAGGGCGAGGGCACAAATATTCAGACCATAGCATGCAGTGTATGTATTTTTCTCGTAGTGAGTCACCCATTGTAACCCAGAGAGTCTATCAAAGAATCATGTCTGGTAAGAGTGATTGGTCCATATTGTTGCTTAGTTTTACACTTGTAAATACTAGTGTTCCATTCTCTGCTTTCATTGGTTTACATGATTTCCACTAAACCAATTCTTTTCCTTAAAAGAATTTTAAATCTTTTTATTTTTAACATGGTCTATCTTTCTGCCATTAATTTATATTCAGGTGAAGAGTTTAGGGCCCAAATACCTAATAAAATGCATACAAGTAATTTGGCTGGAAATACAGCAAGAGTGCTAAAAAAGAGTGTTGTTATTTGTGTAAATGAAGGTTTCTGTTGGCTAGAGGTGAGAGAGCAAGAATATGAAAATATTTTTGTGTCATATATTTAATGACAGGCTTGTATCCAGCACATATAAAGAATGCATGTAACTCAACAATAAAGACAACCCAATTAAAATGAATAAAGGATCTGAATATCTATTGCTCCAAAGAAGATAATGCAAATGGACAACAAACATATGAAAACATGCTCAACATTATTAACTTTTAGGAAAATGAATATCAAAATCATGAGGTAGTACTTCATACCCATTAGGTTGGCAATAATCAAGAAGACAGATAATAGCAAGTGTTGGTGAGGATCTGGAGAAACTGGAATGTTTATTACCTTGCTTATGGCAATATAAAATGGTATAGTCTCTTTGAAACACAGTTTGCCATAAATGTAGAGTTACCATATGACCCAGTAATTCCACTCCCATGTTATACCTAAGATAAATTAAACATATCTTCACATCCCAAAACATTTCTAAACTTTGATATCTAAAATACATCAAAAACTTGTTTTTATGAACGTTCATAACAGAATTAGTTATTATAACCACAAAGTAGAAACAACCCAAATGTCTATCAACTGATAAATAAAATATGGCATAACCACAAAATTGAATATTATTTGGCAATAAAAAGGAATGAAGTACTGACATATGCTACAACATAGAAGAACCTTGAAACTTTATGCTAAGTGAAAGAAGCCAGACACAAAGACCCCCATACTGCATGGTAAATTCAGTATAGGCAAATCCATAGAGATAGAGTAGATTAATGATTACTAGAAACTGAGAGAGTTGAAGAGAAATGGACAGAGACAGCAGATGAATAGGGAGTTTCTTTTTAGGGAAATAAAATGTTCCAAAATTGATTGTGGTAATAGTTGCATAACTCTGAAAAAACTGAAAATTACTTAATTGTGCCTTTTAAAATGAGGAATTTTATAGTGCATAAATTATTTCTTAATTTTTAAAATCCATAACAATAATATTTGCAAGATTATTTTTGCTGTGTTAGGTGCTGTATTCATTCACAGGTTTCAGGAGTTATGATGTAGACATATTTGTGGAGGGCATTATTCTTTCTACCATACTTAGATTGCATGGAAGTAGCTGCAACTGAGATAGTCAGACCTGGCTAGACCTTGTTGTCCTCTGTGAGTAGTAAAGCAGCTCTAAAGAGTGTACGTCTACAAATAAGGACAGTCAGGATGATACACTTCTTAGCAGATAGCATGGCAAGATGAAGATAGGAGGCATTATATCCTACTCCCTTTTCTCTTCCAACAGTCAGACATAATGATACCACAAAAGGCCCTCTGTGTTAGTCTTATCTTTGTTATGGTGTCTTTTTCTCTGAATATTTTAAAGTTTTAAGTAGACTGTCCTTCTTCATATTTCCTTTTTCTTACATTGTTTAGAAAGATATCCCCTACATCATCAAAACTATTTCCCTATTTTTTCTATTATTTTATTTTTCTTTTAAGAATATAATGCGTATGAGATTCATTTTGTCAGTAATGTGAGGCAGGGGTATGCCTTTGTTTTCTTTTAATTGGATAGCCACTTATTCCGGCATCATCTATTAAATAATCAATTTTTTTCTCTCTGAATTAGAGATCTTAGCCATATATTACATTCCATATTAACCCCTAACTATTTCTGGACTCTCTCTTGTGTTCCATTGATAGCTTTCATTTTCAAGAATAAGAGCCTAATACAGAAAAGTAATTACATAGATAAAACTTCTGTTACACACACTTTGACACTGAACAATTGGAAGTAAAGCAGTTTGAGCCATTTTTGTTTCTTGCTATTCACATAAGTGTAGTCTAGCTCACACAAATGCAAAACAAGATTATGCATACATATGTGTTTTAAGTATTTGCTCAAAAAGCTGGCTGTTACTGTAAATACTAGCTGAAATGTACAAATTTGAAAGACACTCAGAAGTGCTTCTGCTTAAGAATATCTTCCTTACTGACAAGCAGCTAGCCTGAAATAGCCTCCATTAGAGTTACTCTCTTATAATAACTGTACCACATCTAGAAGTTTCTTATATGAAGAGTTGAACACAGATCTATGGGCATCTACCACCATGTTAGACTTGAAAAGATAGATTTGATGGCATTATGGAATGCAAAAGAATTCCGTTCAGTAAATTTTCCTAGCGTTATTAAATGTTGAAGGAGATGGAAAAGGTTTCCAAAGTCATGACTCTTACTGGAAGAAAATGGGTTTCTCATGAATGTATTATCCTGGAAAGAAATCTCAAGGGGAATGTTCATGTGTATCAGCGACTCTTGATTTAGCTTTGCCACTTTATTTTGTTGTTAGATTTGTAGGCCTTGCTATGCTTCTTGACTGTTGCTTATTTAGAAGCAAAATAAAGAAACTTGATATATTCCTCCCTAAGACTGCCTGCTTTCAGTATCAATTTATCTTTCTTCTACTGAAAGCTAAGATTTGAGCTCATATAAATGATTTATTTATTGGAATTTGAGTTATCATCTTGAAGAGAAGCCTACTATTTAAAACCGTAAGCATTTTGTCCCCTTAACCCTTTTCATTGAAAGCGCATTCAGCAATGTTGTAATTTATGCAATGACCTGAATTTACTCATGCTTTGCTTTCTGCAAATCTTATATGTTACAAAAGTAGTAAGGCAGAAGTAGCCAAATTATGTTAAGTAGAAATGTATCTTCAACAAATGAATTAGAGTAACAATTTTCCTTCTGAGATTTCTTAGTCTCTTGGCACTCCTAATAGTGTCTGTGAGGGAACTGGTCTATATTTAGTAATTACTGATTATTTAACATGAGATTGCAATAGATAATTTTCTCTTCATGACTTTTTCTTAGAGTCACTTCAGGAGATAATATGTTTTCTATAGATATTTTTTAATAGTAATTTTATTTTTGTTCTCATGCAATAACTAAAATCATTTGGGTTTTCTTCTTATTCTGGACCCTTTTTTATATCACTCTAGGCGAAATGATAGGTAGGAGGGCAGTCATATTTAGAAAATAGAAAAAACTAAGATTGAGCCATACACCTAATTTTAAGGCAATATTTGTCTGTGTTTATCTGTTTATTTACCAGTGCAAAGATACAATTAGAAAGTTGTTTATCAAAATGTTTTTAAAATCAGCTTTAACTATTTCTGTGTGTTTAAATGTATTTTTCTGTAGAGTAGAAGGAAAACACTTTTCTCAACAGTTTTTGGATATATTATCTTCCACTGATGAAAGTTGTGGAAATACGGACCACTACAACAAAAGCCTGATAGTGTATGGCTTCAACTTTGACTCTCTTCAGAATTTCAACCATCTTGAACGTTTTTATTTGGTCAACCACATTCCCAGAGCCAATGCATTTATGGATAGCAGAAACAAGCTGACCTGATTTCTTTAGTCTAAGGAAACCTTTATCAGAAATGATGATAACATCATTAACTAGAATGAGAAATAACATAAGACATTTAGCAGAAAGATTCAAATCAGAGAAATATACCACTGACAATAAAGACATTTGAAGACTGGCTTTATTAAACACATAGTATAAATCAAAGACTACAAAATAATTCTGTAATTATTTCCCAGAGCTGCTGTGTTTATTTTCATACAGAACATAGAAAAACATCATGTAGACAAAATATTTCATTTTAGTTAGTGTATAATGGCAGCTTGGCATTTTTTCCAAATCAAACATGACTTCTCATCTTAGATAACTCTTCCCCTTGGTTATAAGCATAATTTCCCACCTCATTCTAATTGATTTTGTAAAAATCCAAACAATTTTAAAATTGCTCAGTAGTGACTCTAACACATGTACCCTATTCATGGGATTATTTTATAAACATTCTAAATTTATTAAAGGTTTTTCTATGAACTTGTTCTATATACTGATAATTTCTGATGTGAAAAATTTCAAATTTTTGCCACTAAGGAGGAAATATTTTTTCTGTTATTGGTTTAAGAAGTGCTTTCTCAAAACAGTAGAATGCTGGTTACCAGAGGCTGGGAGGTCGGAGGAATGGGGATGATAATCAAAGGGTTAAAAGCCACAATTAGAAGGAATGAGTTTGATTTTTCTAGATTTATTGCGCATTAGACCATGCCCAGCTAATTTATATATTTTTAGTAGAGACAGGATTTCACCATGTTGGCCATGCTAATCTCAAATATAGCTAATAATAGATTATTGCACATTTCAGAATCTTAAAAATAACTCTCAATCTTACCACAAAAAAAATGCCAAATATTCCAGGTGATGGAAAGGTTAATTAGCTTGATTTCATTATTTCATGTTGCATTATAAAAAGTAACCTCACTTTGTCCCCATAAATATATACAATCATGGTTTGTCAACAAGTAATAATACTAATAAGTGTGTTCTCATCTTTTTTGGCATATGGTAATAATATAGGCCATCAATTATCTATTACATTCGTGATTGGGTTGTATTTAAACAGTTATTTGGATGAATGTTAAATTTTGCCATTTTAAATGCAACCAGGAAAATAAGTACTGTTTTGCAAATGATTTTTTTTGTTGTTCTTGAGACAAGAGTCTCACTGTCTCACTCAGGCTGGAGTGTAGTAGTGTGATCTCAGCTCACTGCAACCTTCACCTCCTAGGTTCAAGTAATTCTGCTGTCTCACTCAGCCTCCTGAGTAGCTGGGATTGCCACTGTGTGCCACGATGCCTGGCTAATGTTTATATTTTTGGTAGAGACAGGGTTTCACCATGTTGGCCATGCTAATCTCAAACTCCTGACCTCAGGTGATTCACCCACCTTGGCTTCCCAAAGTGCTGGAATTACAGGCATGAGCCACTATGCCTGGCTGATTTTGTGAGGTTAGAACTCTTACTATTTCAATGCTTACCACACAAGCATTATACTGTTGAATATTTGCTTGTCTTATGGCTATACACATGACATAAACACAAGCAAAATTATTAAGTAAGTGATTAAAATTTTTGTGTGGAATAAAACAAGAAGAAAATTTGTCCACTCTTCTATGAAGTATTTTTACTTAAAATGAGTCAATACAAATAGAGATGCATTATGACTACAAAGTAACTAAATCACTTTTTAGAAGTGTTCAATCTCTGGGCAGATCCAAGATCACTGAATAGAAATAGCAGTTCCTCGCTGGGGTGTGTTTCCCAGCAAGAACAACACAGAGGGTGAGTGATCACTGCATTTCCAAATGAGATTTTACTGCCCACAGACCAGGAGATTCCCGGGCTAAAAAACACCATGAGTTTTCAGCATGGCTGTTTAAGCCAGCACAGCAGGTCTCCACAAAAAGCTCACACAAATCTGGGTGGCTGTTTCAACTGACGTCTGGAACTCCTGGGATACAAAGCCACCCATTCAACTGAAGAAAGGGGGGCTGAAACAGGGAGCCAGGTGATCTGGCTTGGTAGTTCTCACCCGGACAAAGACCAGCAATCTGAAATGTTCTGGATTGAGTTTTGCAGCAAATAAGCTGGACCTAGGATGGTCCAGCTCTGTGGGAGGAAGGGCATCCACCATTACCGAGGCAGTCTACCACTACCGGGGCAGTCCACCATTACTGAGGCAGTGTGCCATTACCGAGGCAGTCCACCATTACTGAGGCAGACCACCATTACCAAGGAAGTTCTAACTATACCTCTGTAAACAAAACCACAAGGAAGTTCACACAGCAGCTGGGCAGAGCCATGTCAGCTCAGCAACACCTCTGCTGGCAGACTGTCACTAAGCTACCTCCTTGCTGGACAAAGCATCTCTGAAAAAAGGCAGCAGCATGTCAGGAACTTATAAGTAAAGCCCCACCTTCCCAGGACAGAGTACCTGGGAAAAAAGCAGTTATGAGTTCCACTGCAGCAGACCTAAATGTACCTGCCCAGCAGCTCTGAATGGAACAATGGAGCTTCCAGCTCAGCACTTGAGCTCCTATAAGGGACAGACCCCCATATATCCAAAGAGATACCTCATAAAGGAGCTCAGGCTGACATCTTGTGGGTATCCTTCTGAGATGAAGATAACAGAAGAAACTAGCAGCAACCCTTACTATTCTGTATCCCCATAGGTAATCACCAGGAAAGCAGAGTCTAGAGTGGATCTCCAGCAGTCCTACAGCAAGGGGCCTAAATGTTAGAAGGAAAACTGAAAAACAGAAATAAATAACTTCAACATCAACAAAAAGGATGTCCACTCAGATCCCCATCTGAAAGTCACCAACTACAAAGATCACACATAGAAAAATCCACAAAGATGGGAAGAAAACAGTGAAAAAAGAATGAAAACACCAAAAACTAGAATACCTCTCCTCCTCCAAGGGATCACAACTCCTTACTAGCAAAGGAACAATGCTCGATGGAGAATGAGTCTGATGAATTGACAGAAACAGGCTTCAGAAGGTGGGTAATAGAAAACTTCGCTGAGTGAAAAGAACATGTTCTAACCCAATGCAAAGAAACTAAGAACCTTGCAAAAAGGTTTGATGAAATGCTAACGAGAATAAACAGCTTAGAGAAGAATATAAATGGCTTGATGGAGCTGAAAAACAGAACATGAGAGCTTCACAAAGCATACACAAGTTTCAATAGCCAAATTGACCAATCAGAAGAAAGGATATCAGAGATTGAAGATCAACTCAATGAAATAAAGCAAGAAGGTGAGAATAGAGAAAAAAGAGTGAAAAGAAATGAACAAAGCCCCCAAGAAATATGGGATTATGTGAAAAGACCTAATTTGCGTTTGCTAGGTGTACCTGAATGTGACGAAGAGAATGAATCCAACCTGGAAAACACTCTTCAGGATACCCGGGAGAACTTCCCCAACCTAGCAAGGCAGGCCAACATTCAAGTCCAGAAAATACAGAGAACACCACAAAGATATTCCTCAAGAAGAGCAACCCCAAGGCATATAATCATCAGATTCACCAGGGTTGGAATGAGGAAAAAATGCTAAGGGCAGCTAGAGAGAAAAGTCAGGTAACCCACAAAGGAAGCCCATCAGAATCACAGCAGATCTCTTGGCAGAAACCCTACAAGTCAGAAAAGAGTGGGAATCAACATTCAGCATCCTTAAAGAAAATAACTTTCAACCTAGAATTTTATATCCAACCAAACTAAGCTTCATAAGCAAAGGAGAAATAAAATCCTTTATGAACAAGCAATTGCTGAGAGATTTTGTCACCACCAGGCCTGCCTTACAAGAGTTCCTGAAGGAAGCACTAAACAAGGAAAGGAACAACCAGTACCAGCCACTCCAAAAACATACCAAATGGTAAAGAGCATCAACACAATGTAGAAACTGTGTCAACTAATGGGCAAAAAAAACCAGCTAGCATCAAAATGGCAGGGTCAAATTCACACATAAGAATATTAACCTTAAATGTAAATGGGCTAAAGGCCCAATCAAAAGACACTGACTGGCAAATTGGATTAAAAAGTCAAAACCCATCAGTGTACTGTATTTATGAAACCCATCTCACATACAAGGACACACATAGGCTCAAAATAAAGGGTTGGAGTAAGATTTACCAAGTAAATGGAGAGCAAAAAAAAGCAAGGGTTGCCATCCTAGTCTCTGAGAAAATAGACTTTAAACCAACAAAGATCAAAAGAAACAACGAAGGGCATTACATAATGGTAAAAGGATCAATGCAACAAGAAGAGCTAATGATCCTAAATATATACGCACCCAATACAGGAGCACCCAGATACATAAAGCAAGTTCTTAACGACCTACAAAGAGACTTAGACTCCCATGCAATAATAGTGGGAGACTTTAACACTCCACTGTTAATATTAGACAGATCAACAAGAAGATTAACAAGTATATGCAGGACTTGAACTCACATCTGGACCAAGCAAACCTAATAGACATCTACAGAACTCTCCACCCCAAATTTACAGAATATACATTCTTCTCAGGACCACATCACACCTACTCTAAAACTGACCATGTAATTGGAAGTAAATCACTCCTTAGCATATGCAAAAGAATGGAAATCATAACAAACAGTCTCTCAGACCACAGTGCAATTAAATTATAACTCAGAATTCAGAAACTAATTCAGAACTGCACAACTTCAGGGAAACTGAACAACTGGCTCTTGAATGTTGACTGGATAAACAATGAAAAGAAGGCAGAAATAAAGATGTTGTTCAAAACCAACTAGAATGAAGACACAATGTATCAGAATCTCTGGGACATTTAAAGCAGTGTCTAGAGAGAAATTTATAGCAATAAATGCCCATATGAGAAATGAGGAAAGATATAAAATTAACACCCTATCATCAAAATTGAAAGAGCTAGAGGAGCAAGATCAACAACAACAAAAAAAAACTCAAAAGCTAGCAAAAGACAAAAAATAACTATGATCAGAGCAGAACTGAAGGAGATAGAGACAGGAAAAAACCCTTCAAAAAAAATCAGTAAATCAAGGAGCTGGTTTTTCGAAAAGATCAACAAGATAGACAGACTGCTAGCCAGATTAATAAAAAAGAAAAGAGTGAAGAATCAAATAAATGCAATAAAAAAAACAATAAAGGGGATATTCCCACTGATTCTACAGAAATACAAACTACCATCAGAGATTACTACAAACAATTTATGCACTTAAACCACCAAACGTGGAAGAAATGGATAAATTCCTGGACACTTGCACCCTCCCAAGCCTAAACCAGGAAGAAGTCAAAACCCTGAATAGACCACTGACAAGGACTGAAGTTGAGGCAGCAATTAATAGCCTACCAACCAAAAAAACCCCAGATCCAGATAGGTTCACAGCTGAATTTTACCAGACACACAAAGAAGAGCTGGTACCATTCCTTCTGAAACTATTCCAAACAACCCAAAAAGAGGGAATCTTTCCCAAATCATTTTATGAGACCAATATCATCCTGATACCAAAACCCAGCAGAGACTCAACAGAAAAAGAAAACTTCAGGCCAATATCCACAATGAACATAGATGCAAAAATCTTCAATAAAATACTGGCAAACTGATTGCAACAGCACATCAAAAAGCTTATCCATCACGATCAAGTAGAATTCATCCCAGAGATGTGAGGCTGGTTCAACATATGCAAGTCTATAAATGTAATCCACCACATAATCAGAACCAAAGACAAAAATCACGTGACTATCTCAACAGATGCAGAGAAGGCCTTCGACGAAATTCAACAGCCGTTTATGCTAAAAACATGCAAGAAACTAGGTATCAGTGGAACCTATCTGAAAATAATGAAATCTATTTATGACGAACCCACAGCCAGTGTCATCCTGAATGGGCAAAAACTGGAAGCATTCCCTTTGAAATATGGCACTAGACAAGGATGCGCTCTCTCACCACTCCTGTTCAATATAGTATTGGAAGTTCTAGCCACAGCAATCAAACAAGAAAAAGAAATAAAGGATATTCAATTAGGAAAGGAGGAAGTCAAATTTTCTCTATTTGCAGATGACATGATTGCATATTTTGGAGACCCCATTGTCTCAGCCTAAAATCTCCATAAACTGATAAGCAACTTCAGCAAAAAGTCTCAGGATACAAAATCAATGTGCAGAAATCACAAGCATTCCTATACACCAATAACAGACTAAAAGAGAGCCAAATCCAGAGCAAACTGCCATTCACAATTACTACAAAGAGAATAAAATACCTGGGAATACAACTAACAAAGGATGCAAAGGACCTCTTCAAGGAGAACTACAAACCACTGCTCAATGAAATAAGAGAGGACACAAACAGATGGAGTAAGATTCCATGCTCATGGTTAGGAAGAATCAATATTGTGAAAATGGCCATACTGCCCAATGTAATTTATAGATTCAGCACTATGCCCATCAAGCTACCTATGAAATTCTTCACAGAACTGGAGAAAACCACCTTAAAGTTCACTGGAACAAAAGAGAGCCCACATAGCCAAGACAATCCTAAGTAAAAAGAATAAAGCTGGAGGCATCACGCTACCTGACTTCAAATGATACTACAAGACTACAGTAACCAAAACAGCATGGTACTGTTACCAAAACACAGATATAGACCAATGGAACCCAACAGAGACCTCAGAGGCAATGCCACACATCCACAACCATCTGATCTGTGACAAACCTGACAAAAACAAGCAATGGGGAAGGAATTACCGGTTTAATAAATGGTGTTGGGGAAACTAGCTAGCCATGTGCAGAAAGCAGAAACTGGACTCCTTCCTGACACCGACACTAAAATTAACTCCAGATAGATTAAAAACTTTAAGACCTAACACCATAAAAACCCTAGTAGAAAACCAAGGCAAAACCATTCAGTACATAGGCATAGGCAAGGACATCATAAATAAAATACCAAAAGCATTGGCAACAAAAGCCACAATAGACAAATGGGACCTAATTGAACTCCAGAGCTTCTGCATAGCAAAAGAAACAATCATTAGAGTGAACAGGTAACCAACAGAATGGGGAAAAAATTTTGTAATCTACCCATCCGACAAAGGGCTAAGATCCAGAATCCACAAAGAATCTACAAATTTTTGCAATCTTCCCATCTGACAAAGGGCTAAGATCCAGAATCTACAAAGATTTACAAGAAACAAACCACCCCATTCAAAAGTGGGTGATGGATATGAACAGACACTTTTCAAAAGAAGACGTATATGAGGCCAACAAACTTAAGAAACAATGCTTAACATCATTGGCTATTAGAGAAATGCAAATCAAAACTACATTGAGATACCATCTCATGCCAGTTCGATTGGGAATCATTAAAAAATCTGGAGATAACAGATGCTGGAGAATGTGGACGATGTGGAGAAATAAAAACACTTTTACACTGTTAGTGGGAGTGTAAATTAGTTCAACCATTGTGGAAGACAGTGTGACGATTCCTCAAGGATGTAGAAAGAGAAATTCCATTTGACCCAGCAATTCCATTACTGGGTATAGAGCCGAAGGATTATAAATTGTTCTATTATAAAGACACATGCACAGGAATGCTCATTGTGGCACTGTTTACAATAGCAAAGACTTGGAACCAACCCAAATGCCCATTGATGGTAGACTAGACAAGGAAAATGTGGCAAATATATACCATGGAATACTATGCAGCCATAAAAAACGATGAGTTAGTGTCCTTTTTAGGGACATGGATGAATCTGGAAACCATCATTCTTACCAAACTGACACAAGAACAGAAAATCAAACACTGCTTGTTCTCACTGATAGGCAGGTGTTGAACAATGAGAACACATCGACACAGGGAGGGGAGCATCACACACTAGAGTTTGTTGGGGGGAATAGAGGAGGGACAATGGAGGGTAGGGAGTTTGGGGAGGGATAACATGGGAAGAAATGCCAAGTATCGGTGACTGGGGGATGGAAGCAGCAAACCACATTGCCATGTATGTACCTATGCAACAATCCTGCATGTTCTACACATGTACCCCAAATCTAAAGTGCAATAAAACAAAAAAAAATTTTTTTAAAGCATTGTTCAATCTCATTATGTAACAGTCACATCATATATATATATATATATATATATATATATATATATATATATATAAAACATAAATTTTAAAGGTCCTAGAAAATTTTAATAAAAATTTACTAGTCAAGGAGCTAACATTGTCTACTATATTGAAGGAGTAACTTTGTTTTCAGATTCTATTGGATCTTAAATTCCTTCTAGTAAAACGTATACCTTATACACTACCAAAAAATTCTAATTAAACTGTGTCATAATACTTTCTTATTTCTTCAGATTTTTATTTTATACTTGCCAAAAGAATTATTTTAGACTCATTTATATGTGGATTTTTAGTAATTACTTCAGGGCACTCATGCAAAAAGAAAATTTAAACAAAATGCATTTATTATATTCCTCAAACATCTTTAAATTCAGAGTTCAATTCTTCTGAATCACTTTTAAACTCAACTTGTCAGTATCTGTTTTTCAAACATATTTTCTCTTGGATCATCTAGAACATTAGTTCTATAGCTGTTTCTAAAATACTAATCCAGTATTATCTCTAGTATTTTCTTTTCTTTCTTTTTTTTTAAAATTTTTATTGCATTATAGGTTTTGGGGTACTTGTGCAGAACGTGCAAGATAGTTGCATAGGTACACACATGGCAGTGTGTTTTGCTGCCTTCCTCCCCTTCACCCACACTTGGCATTTATCCCCAGGCTATCCCTCCCCAGTCCCCCCCGCTGTCCCTCCCCCTCTCCCCCAAACAGACCCCAGTGTGTAGTAGACCCCCTCCCTGTGTCCATGTGTTCTCATTTTTCTCACCCACCTATGAGTGAGAATACGTGGTATCTCTTTTTCTGTTCTTGTGTCAGTTTGCTGAGAATGATGTTCTCCAGATTCATCCATGTCCTTACAAAGGACAAAAGCTCATCATTTTTGATGGCTGCATAGTATTCCATGGTGTATATGTGCCACATTTTCCCAGTCCAGTCTATCATCGATGGGCATTTGGGTTGGTTCCAGGTCTTTGCTGTTGTAAACAGTGCTGGAATGAACATTCATGTGCATGTGTCCTTATAGTAGAACGATTTATAGTCCTTTGGATATATACCCAGTAATGGGATTGCTGGGTCAAATGGAATTTCTATTTCTAGGTCCTTGAGGAATCGCCACACTGTCTTCCACAATGGTTGAACTAATCTACACTCCCACCAACAGTGTAAGAGAGTTCCTATTTCTCCACATCCTCTCCAGCATCTGCTGTCTCTTATCTTTATAAAGTTGTAGACATTAAGATAAAGGCATTGCAATTGTCTGGTCACGTGTAAGAATATAAACCTAGTTCACTCCTTCATTGACAGCCCAAACATGTCTACTCCCTGGATGATAGAGATTATAAGCTGCCACCTTTTTAAAGACAGGTCCTAATTTCAGAAATGTTAAAATATAGAAAAATGTGTATTTTAAAATTAATGGCACGTGGCATTAACATTGTTAAATTTTTTGGTAATTGCAATACTTTAAAAAGTTTTAACAAAACTTCATATGCCACATGGTCACCATATTATCTGGAGCACGTATGTGTAAATCCTTGTTGTATAAACAAGAAGCAGTTCAATTGAAAACAACATCTGCATTTCAGGGATTCATCTAGTTACTATGAAAGGCTATGGAACAGATGTTCACTGGGAACTGATAATCTATGGAGGCAAAGGGGAGTAGTTCTAGGGATTCAGAGGCATTCAGGAATGGGAGTTTTTCCTTTATTATACTCCATAGAAAATGCAGTTTCACAATTTCAGGTTTTTCTCTTAAATAGCTGAAATGTTAGAATTCAGAATCAGATGGCAAGCAAGCTCATCAAGATATAAGAGAAAGTTGTAACCCGGTCCAAGCAAAACAGTAAAATGATCCAAGAGTTGAAAGATGACATAACCATTTAATAATGAACCAAACTGAACTTTCAAAGATGAAAAATTTACTACAGGAATTTCAGAATACAATTGGAAGCATTAACAACAGGATAAACCAAGCAGAGGAAAGAATCTCAGAGTTTGAAGACTGCTCCTTCAAAACAACACAGGTAAACAAAATGAAAAGAATTTAAAGAAATGAACAAAACCTCCAAGAAATATGGGATTGTATAAAGAGACCAAATCTGACTCATTGGCATTCCTGAAAGAGGAGAAAGAGCAAACAACTTGGAAAACATATTTAAGAATATAGTTCATGATAATTTTCCCAATCTTGCTAGAGAGGTCGACATACAAATTCAAGAAATTCAGAGGACCCCTGTGACATACTATACAAAACAACTATCCTCAAGATGCATAGTCATCAGATTCTTCGAGATCATTGTGAAAGAAAACATGTTAAAGGCACACAGAGAGAAGAAGCAGGTCACTTACAAAGGGAACTTCATTAGGCTAACAGTAGATCTTTCAGCAGAAACCTTGCAAGTCAGAAGAGATTAGGGGCCTATTTTCAGCATCCTTAAAAGAAATTTCAATCAAGAATTTAATATCTCACCAAAGCTTCATAAACAAAGGAGAAATAAAATTCCTTTCAGATAAGCAAATGCTCAGAGAACACATTACCACTAGATTTGCCTTCTAAGAGGTCTTAAAGGGAGTACTAAACATAATAATAAAAGAACAATCCTTGCTACCAAAAAAAACCACACTTGAATATGTAGCCTATTGTCACTCCACAATCAAGTCTTTGTGATAACCAGCTAACAACATGATGACAGGATCAAATCCTAACATATCAATATTGTCCTCAAATGTAAATGGGCTAAACACTGCACTTAAAATGGTAGGCACTAGCTGCATAAAGAAGCATGACCCAGTTGTCTGCTGTCTTCAAGAGACCCATCTCACAGGTAACTACACCTACAGACTTAAAGTAGAAGGATGGAGAAAAATCTGTCATGCAAACAGAAAACAAGAAAGGGCAAGGGTTGCTATTTTTATATCAGATTAAAAAAAAAACTTTAAGCCAACAACGATCAAAAAGGACAACAACAACAAAAAAAGACATTGCATAATGACAAAGGATTCAATCCAAAAAGAAGAGGTAACTATCCTAAATATATAGGCACCCAACATTGGAGCATCCAGATTCAAAAAACAAGTTTTTAGAGATCTATGAAGAGATTTAGACAACCACACAATACTTTTAAATCTTTAAGTACTAGAGTTTGCCATATTAATAGGAATTCTTAACAATTCTGACATGATTTAGCAGTGGAATTGCATACAACCTTATGTTCATCATTATGTTTTAGGGATTGATCAAAAAATCTCAGTTAGACAACAGATACTGAATTTCTCAGCATACTTAATTTCTTCTTTTGAAACCATTTCTTGATTTGTACATAACATCTTAATCTTACGACACACTTTTTTGAATCAGCAACCAAATGTTTGCTGAGCTGGACTTTGACTTCAATGACCTCTGCAAAGTCAATCACAGCATATATAACACCTTGGATATAGCCATTTAAAAATTACTGTCTCTTTGGTTGTTCAAATTTTTTCACTTTGATTCTTCACCTTGTTTTTCCCTTGACATTGTACCTCTTTCAGTGGGCCCCCCAAGTGTTCCTCACATAGGACATTGCTACAACTGGTTCATAAAAAAAGAAAAACCCCAAAAAACAACAAAAAATTCTTTATTTTTAGACTGGCTTTCAAATAAGAATTCCCTATAGAGAGATTTCTAGACTCTTTTCTCTCCTCTCTCAACTTCCCAGCTCTTGCTGATATGACACTAAGATTGTGTATGCTTGGGCTTGGAGTGGCATTCAGATCATGAGGAATTAAGGAGTATTTGGAACTCAGATTTATTAAATTAGAGCAGAATTCAAATAATAAACATTTCTCAACATAATTCATTGAAATCTTTACAATTATGTGCTACTCTACTCTTTACAAAAGAAAAAAATAGCCAAACTTGTGTTAGTCAGTTCTAGTAATTCTTGTTGGTCTAACAATCTCTAAAATTACAGTAGTACATCACAATAAAATCTTATTTCTTGCTTATATACATCCTTGCAGTTTGCCAGGTCCTTGTTCCATGCCTTCCAGAAGCCAGGTTCCCTCCATTTGTGCAGCTGTACCTTTTTCTCATTTCTTGGAGTCCTTAGGGAATTACATGAGATACAGTTTTATAAGCTGGGCCTGGATCTGTGCATATCACTTTTCTTCACATTCCATTGAACTGAACTCAATCATCTGGTTGTACCTAACTGCAATTGAGACTGGAAAATGTATTCTAGCCATATGCCCAGTGATAATAATATGGATAGTAGTGAGCACCAGCTCTCTCTGACTCAGTTAATTTTGAGTAGGCTATTAAGCAGTATTTGAGATACACCCCCCAAATTTGTTGAAAATGTTCAAACAAAATATGTTATTCAAATACAGGTATATATGAATAAATATAAATGTACAGATTCAATTTTTTTGCTGATTGGAGCTTTATTTACTATCTGAGGAGAAAATTAGAATTAAGATGATAATCTATCAACTGAAATGATTAACATAAAATATATTGAGAGGGTTTCACATAATAAATGCATTACTTTAAGGGAATACATGATTTTGCTCAATACGTAGGTCCATGGTTAAAGATTCTTTAAGGGGTTATACAATTTAGCAACAAATTATAGAGAAATAATGGGCGTGGTTTTAAAAATCAACTTTTGATTATTTAAGACCTGATTACCAGGTTAAGTTATTCCAGAATACTAAATTTTCATCATATTCATTCTAATACCTCCAGTAGCTATTTTATGAAGTATGTATGTCTCCCCTGGCAAAGAGAAAGGACAGAAAATTGAAACATTTAACATAGTTACAAAGGAGTTTTAGAAATTGTCAGTCTGTGAAATGGTGTTTGTTAAAATTATCCTACTGTCCATGGCAATGATGAGTATTGGCCCTAGTTTTTAGTACCCTGGTGACAACGAGTGAAGTCCAAAAGCAGGTGTTGTCCCCAAGACCATGTCTTGTTTAAAATATTGTGTAAAATTAGCTTTGGTCTATATGTATAAGGTGTATATGAGACATAAATGATTTTGTGTTTAGACTTGTATCCCAGTCTCAAGATATCTCATTATGTATATGTAAATATTCCAAAATCTGAGACACTTCTGGTCTCAAACATTTTAGATTAAAAGATACTCAACTTGTATATACATATATACAGCAAATAGCAGAAAACTAAAATACATGAAGCAAATACTGACAGAAATGAAATAAAAGAAACAGATAATTCAACAACATAGTTGGAGACTTCAATATTCTACTTTTAATAATGGCTAGAATCACCAGGCAGAAGGTCAAACAGATCTGGGTTTTCACAATGCTATCTATAGATAACACTCAACAACAGCAGACTCTACATTCTTCTCAAGTGGGCATAAAACATTATTCAAAATAGAAAATATACTAAGCCATAAAATAAAGCGCAAGAAATGTAAGAAGATTAAAAAATATTCAAAGTATGTTCTCTGACCACAGTGGAACGAAATTAGACATTAAAAACAAGGAAATATGGGACCTCACAAATATGTGGAAATTAAGTGATACACAATAAATAATCAGATTCAATGAGTATATCAAATGATAAATTTTAACATGATTTTAGATGAATAACAAAAGTCCAGGCATAGTGTCTCACATCTATAATCCTAGCACTTTGAGAGGCTGAGGCAGGTGGATCACTTAAGGTCAGGAGTTCAAGACCAGCCTAGTTAACATGGTGAAACCCTGTCTCAAGTAAAAATGCAAAAAATTAGCCAGGTGAGATGGTGCATGCTTGTAATCCCAACTATTCGGGAGGCTGAGGCAGGAGAATTCCTTGAACCCAGGAGGTGGAGGTTGCAGTAAGCCAAGATCGCCCCATTGCACTCCAGTCTGGGCAACAAGAGAGAAACTCTGTCTCTCAGAAAAAAAAAATAAAAAGAATATTGCGTTATATGATAGAGTAAAATCAGTACTTAGAGGTAAATTTATACTGCAAATGACTATATTAAAATAGATCCAAACCTTCCACATTAAGACATTGGGGAAAAAAAGAGTAAACTAAACCTGAAACAAGCAGAAGGAAGGAAATAAATATCAGAAAGAAAATTAATGATATATAGGATAGAGAAACAGAGAAAAATAATAAACCAAAAGCTGGTTCCTTGAAATGCCTAATGCAATTGACAAACCTTTAGCCCAATTAACCAAGAACAACAACAACAACAAAGACTCAAATTACTGGAATCAGAAATGAAAAAGGGGACATAAGTACTGACCCTAGAGAAATAAAGAGGATTATAAAGGAATAATACAAACAACTGTATCTTAAAGTATTAGACACCTTACATGAAATGAGCAAATTCCATTTTAGAAAGACACTGCAAATGACTATTAAAATAGATTCTAACCTTCCATATTAAGACATTGGGAAAAGGAGAGTAAACTAAACCTAAAATAAGTAGAAACAAAGAAATAATTATTAGAAAGGAAATTAATGAGATGTTTTAGAAAGATACTAACTACTAAAACTGATTCAAGAAAAAAATAGACAATCTAAATTGACCTATAACAAGCAGAGATTGATTTAGTAGAAACCAAACAACATGAAGCTACTACCACACAAAAGAAGTCCAGGCCCAAATGGCTTGTGGTGAATTCTACCAAACATTTTAAGAAGCATAAGAAGTTTTCACAATCTCTTCCCCCAAAAAGAATACTTCCCAACTCATTTTATGAGCACAATATTAGCCCAACCAAAACTAAACAAATGTATCGCAAGAAAACAATATAGAGCCTCTCATGAATATGAACATAGGGATCCTCAATAAAATATTAGGAAACTGAATCTAAGATATAAAAATTATATATATATACATACACACAACACGACCAAGCAAGGTTTATCACAAAAATGAAGGTTTGTTTAACATCCAAAAACCAATTAATGTGATACAAATAAATTTTCTTCAAAATGAAATACTTTTTTAAAGTTGTATAATGTTTTTCTCTGAAATAATTAACTAATCAGGATATAATGATATTCACAGGTTAAGAAGATATTCTCTTTTGAATGACTAATACCATTCAAAAGACAAAATATACCATCTTTAAATGAGAGTCTGTTATGTTCTCTCATTATGTACTGGCATATTCACCATTTGCTTATTCACTAACCTGTTAATTAATCTACTCATTCAGTCAAAGGTAATTGAGATCACTGAGTCAATCCATAGGATCTCTAGACCACTTCTAATAGATATAGCAGTGTAACACTCTCAGAAAGCCAGCTGAAGGAGTGCCTGTTAAGAAATGGTTTTATTTTTAGTATTCTGCATTAATTTCTGGTAGCTTCATTTGTTAATAATAACAATAATATTTTAATTATTATTAAACTTATTTTCAAGGATAAGGAATTATGAAAGCTAGAAAGAAAGTAGAAAGTAGCCACTAATGATGAAATCAAGGATGATATAAAAGACAAAAATGTGATACCAAACAGCCTTGTTAAAACACGGGTGTTGTGTATCACTGCTAGCCCAATGCCTTCTCTTTCATCTTAGTGGTGGAGGTGACAGATAGAGGGCCTGAGGAACACCTGAAGCTGACCACAACTAACAAATTGTAACTGTTTTTCCTGTTAATTAGTCCTTTAGTCATTGTAAACACCACTGACTTTGCAACAGAAACATTTGCTCTGTGAGACACTCAAGTTTTCTTTTAGTTAGAAAAACATATTATATAAAACTGATTTACTTGAGAAAACATAATACAATTTAAAGGAAAAACATAGTCACCTTAAGGTTCTCACAGCCAGTGGTCAACAAGTAAGAAGATTATTTGAGGCTCAAAGTATCAATTTTAGTGGTAAAGCAATTTATAAGAAACTCCTCCCCTGTCATTATCCTTAGAATTGGAAAAAGCAGACAAAAATATATATTATTTTGGAAAAATCTTCCAAACTTCAATTTCAAAATTTAGTTACAAATACTTTGGAAGTGGGCTTAAGATGATGCCTAATGAGTATTTTTTTTTTTTTTGATCACTTCAAGGAGAATAAGAATTAATTAAACCAATTGTTTGGCATAATTGAATTTTAATCTTTTCAGTGTATTGTACTGGTTTCATATATTTAGGTTTTGAACCCCTTGTAGCCATGGATATTTCTTTGTCATTTTCCTTAATAATCAATTATTGATTTCAGGGATTTAATTGGCTTGAAGAATTAATACAAATATTAACTATTCCAGCCCCCCAAAAATGACAACTATTGTGAAAGGTCTTTTTAATGTGTGCTACAAATGATCATAGTTTCTCTTTGATTTTTCTTTATGATAAAGGAAAAAATAGCAATAAAAATTGTTATAGAAGGTAGTAATAATATGTAATAATTATATAATAATGGCAGAGTTAAATTGAACACAATTTAGTAAACATTTTGTTATATAATCTGTGTAAGATTTTTTTTCTTTTCTTGTAAGTCTGTGTCTAAATTTTAAACATCAGACAAGTTGTTTTTAATTTTAGTGATGATCAGAGGAAATTAATGAGAAGCATTTGACTTTGCTTGTCATGCAAAGTATACTGGTTTTGGTTTGATTTTTGTTTGTTTAACATTTGACACATCTAGGAGATGCGATTGTTTTGGTACACAACCTAGATTGTGTTTTATACTACAGGAATGAGCTTATCCAGGGAATGGAGTAGATGAGAAAGGGAAAGGAGGAAGGAAATCTCAAAGGAGTATTTTTACTTGTACAACAAAACAGCAGACGTGTAGCTTTCCTATCAAAGAAAGAATAATAAATCTGGACCAGCAGCATGGACATGGGCAGCTCCTGGGAGCTTGTTAGAAATACAGACTGTCTGTAGGCTGGGTGCCTGTAATCCCAGCACTTTGGGAGGCTGAGGCGGGCGGATCACGAAGTCAGGAGATGGAGACCATCCTGGCTAACACAGTGAAATATCATCTCTATTAAAAATACAAAAAATTAGCCGGGCGTGGTGGTCGTGGTAGTAGTCTCAGCTACTCGCGAGGCTGAGACGGAAGAATCACTTGAACGAGAAGGCGGAGTTTGCAGTGAGCCGAGATCTCACCGAGACTCCAGCTCAAAATTAAAAAAAAAAAAAAAAAAAAAAAAAAGAAGCAGCAAAGAAATACAGACTGTCAGATACAGATACCACCGCAGACCCACACTCTTCACAACATCATGTGATTCCTGTACATATTTAATTTTGAGTAGCCCTGCTAAGGTACCCCTCCCCTGCACTTTCTGTATTGGTGGTATCCTGTTACCACGAGAAAGAAGCACTTTGTATATCGGTGGTATTCTGCTAAGTGGGGGATTCTACCCACCTAGCCCAGTGTTTACATTTATATAAAAGGCTTTAAGCCTTAAGCTATGAAAGACGTTTATATAGTTTACGGTATTACTGATTAAAAGGGAAAGATGTATAAAGCACCAGGAGCTCTAGTTCCGTTAAAAGTGAACCATAGGTGTGGTAGCTGTTTCACATGTAACTAAGCCATTTTTTTTTTTTTTGGTTAAGCAGTACAGAGTAATTTAAATTCTTTGGGTCTTGGATTTTGCTTGTTGTTAGAAGATCTGGGCCTAAGAGTTATTGTGCAATTTGGAATAAATCTTATAGGGGGTCAGTTTTTACAGACATGTGTCTCTCAAAACTGAGGTTGCTATCTGCTGAAAGGGAGAGGAAATACTTTCGAAATTTTGGCACCTTTGGCTGTAAGGAATATTCGTGGCCTGACTATATTTACTCAGCCTGCCTGAGATGATTCCGTTAGTACTTTGATATAAACTTGTGGTAGAAAAGATAAATATTTAGGAAAATCCATAAATTATGCTTGCATCGGTTTGAGAATTTTGCATTCCACTATCATTGCCTGAGGACATTTGAAGAACTATTAATATATTTAAATGATATGATAGTCTCTAAATGCAGAACCACAGAGAGTGTACTAACCTAAATAATCTGGACGAATATTAGCAGATTGAAAGATGTCAGTATGAACTAAGCAGTTGCCAGCTTGAATCTGTTGATACCATTTGTGATCACATTAACTAGTCAGTTTTATTAATTAAATGACAACTTCATCCTCCAAAATCCCATCTTGTTTGTAGTGTGATATGAATGGAAGAAAGCAGATAAAATGCAAATATCAAGGCCTTATTCTTAGCAGTATAGTTTAAACAATTTTCTCAACACTCAGGTTTAATTTTCTTTCAAGGAATACCTACTCTCTGTTCAACACTTTCCACCTGCCCAACTTTCAAACTTGATGAAACAATGTGGCAGTAATTTTTGCAAAAAACAGCATTTTCTAAGGTAAATGTGCTCAGCTAAAGAACATCAGAAACACACTTTTAGTTGAACAAGTTGATTTTTTACTATTTGATAAAATAAAAGAGAATAAACCCCATGGAACTGTGGGACATCTCAGTAATAGTGTTGTTATGGGTGAATATTTGTGACCCCCCAAAATTTGTATGTTGAAAGCCCTAATCTTCATGTAATTGTATTTGGAGATGGGGCCTTTGGGAGGTAATTAGACTTACATGAAGTCATGAAGATGGGTCCATCATGATGGGATCAGTGCCCTCATGAGAAGAGATATAGGGGAGTTTCCTCTTCCTCCCACCCCTGCCATATGTGGACACAATGAGAAGGCAGCAGCCATGTACAAGTCACCACAAACAGACCATGCTAGCACCCTGACCTCAGACTTCCAATCTCCAGAACCGTGAGAAAATAAATTTCTACTGTTTAAGTCACCCATTCTGTGGCATTTTGTATGACAGCCCGAACAGACTAATAAAAGAATGGTGTTAGAAAGAACCTATGATAGCATTTGAACGTTGGTTGGGTGATTTGTGGGAGGGTCCAAGAAGGCACAGATTTGCTCTAGATTGGGTACTATCAAAATGTGGGGACAACTCGATAACTGAGTATCTCAGTAAAGAGAGGGCAGACAAGAAAGAGGACAAGCTATTTTTGTAAAGGAACAGCAGTCACTCATATTAGCCATGAGATAGGGAGGTTAGGTATTTCGTGGGTGACACAATGACCTTGATTTTGTCTATGCCGAGATAAAATTATAAACTGACCTTTTTTTGTCTCACTTTATCATGGTCTCAGAATGACCTTTTCTGATGTTGGTGTCATGTGAAATTGTTTATGTCCCACAGAGGAATAACATGGCCTAACTGTGAGTACAAGGCCAGCTTCTAACAATAGTGAAGCTCAGCCACACGTCAGACTAGTTCCCAGATATCACAGGCTGATTTCCTTTTCACTAACTAGAAAATCATTTTCTAGATGTTTTGGAAGAATCATTCCTTCCAGTAGTAAAAGATATTTTATTATAATAAAAGTATTTTTAATTTAGAGTCTTTAATTCGTTCAGTAAGCAAACATTAAATAGACAACGGAATCATATATAGAGTCTTAAAATTTCAGTTATGAAAGAAAGCTTAAACAGCATCTAATTTTATCTCTCATTTGGGATTTGCCCAGTCTCTGTTGGAATGATTCCAATAAAAGGAAGCACTTGCCTTTCTGAGAGAATTCATTCCACAAGTTGAATAATCGAGTTAGACTCTGATTCTTTGTATATATTCATCCATTGGCTTTATTTGTATCCTGTAAGCAACAGGGAACAAAACTAATGTTTTCCATAAGAAAGGCATTCTAATCAAGGAAAAAAATAATTCACACAAACTAATTCAAATAAAAAAGCTATTTTTTTAAAAAAAGGGCTGCAACAGGTAATATCAAAGACAATAAAAAGGAATTTCCATCACACTGAAGCAAGCTAAGCCTCTTTCTCACATCTTCAAGACTCATACCGTCTCTCATTTCTATTTTTCACTGAGTTTCCTTCGGATTTTTTTCTTCTTGTCAATCAGCATTCTGTTTCTCATTTCACTCATAACTGCAGCCAGCAGATTACTTTGGCTTATTGTGGTCCTAGCTCCAAGGGAAACTGAAATCCCAAATCTACAAAATATTTTCTCTTAAGAGGTTATGAACTTACGAGCTTAAGTGACTCAG
Source organism: Saguinus oedipus (assembly GCA_031835075.1). Lineage (NCBI taxonomy): Eukaryota > Metazoa > Chordata > Mammalia > Primates > Cebidae > Saguinus > Saguinus oedipus. The sequence goes on along the minus strand of CM063170.1, from coordinate 101,929,333 downwards.
TCTTAGATTACTTCAAATTTAGGGGTAAAGGAAATCTGCTTGGATAAGTTCAGCTCATGAATTTTCTTGTGTAGGTCAGGTGTTCAGTCTTGTCTAATCATTCTACTTCTTTAAATGCAGCTTTTGTAGGCAAGGGCCAGCATTGTGTTTATTACAGAACCTATTCAAGGCCCAGTTAGTTATTTAGAAATGTACCAGCTTAGGGTAAAGGATATGAAAATACATAACGATTTAGGAAAATACTTCCTAAACATAAGAAAAATACACAACTCACTCATAATATGAATATAAAATAAAAACTACTCTGTAATGACATTTTCCGCAAGCCTGTCAAATAGTTAAGGAGTAAAATATTAGATAATATAGCACATCAGAGGCTGTGAGGAAGTAGACTTTTTGACACATTGCCAGTAGTTGTTTATTTTAGTATAGTTTCTATGGAGATTAATTTGGCAATGTGTTCGATTTAGCTTTTCATAATAAGGGACTGAATAAATTCATTAAAATGCAGTCATAGAATGAAAACGAATAAACAAAATAAAAATAATAAATAATAAACAAATGAATACATTACTTAGTGATATGGTATTTCCACATTAAAAAAAAAAAAAAAAAAAAAAATCCCACCTTCCTGGACCCTTCCCCTGCACCCAAAATATCCATTAAAGAAAGTAGGCTCTGCTCTGCTGACAGAAGAGGGCACCATTGAACTAAAAATTTTGTAAGCCACCACAGTACAAAATGGATTAGACAAAAGTGAATAAATCTCTTCAATTCTACCATAACAAAATCAAAATTTTCATCTAATAAAAAGTTGTCTTTAGAAAGCATCATGAATCAGAAGAAAAATGCAATAAAAAGCTCCAAACTTGATTTAGAATTCTTAAGCATTTGTAGATATGAAAACATTAAAGGCAAAGTGGACAAAAAGCTATAGAAATCAAAAGAGATTGACTAAACTCAGGAGAGAAATGAGGAAAAGGAAAAAAATGTCATAAATATGAAGACTAAATTATAGAGTGCCCAGGGGAGGATAGACTGAAAATTTTATGATATGTCGAAGTTGGAGAACAGAAAAGATATTGAAAAGTGACACAAAGTAAAATGGAACAGAAAAGAAGTGGCTGAAATGGAAGACAGGCAAAGAAGACATACTAATTATACTCTTTGTGGGTGCACACATAGAGTATACATACATATTTGTTTATTTGTGCAGAGCAATATACAACTACTGGCAATGTGTCAAAAAGTCTACTTCCTCACAGCCTCTGATGTGCTATATTATCTCAGAAATCACCACTAAAGAACTTACCCATGTAACCAAAAGCCACCTGTCCCCCAAAAAACTATTGAAATTAAAAAACAAAAACCTATAGTTCTTGGAGCATAAAAAGAAAACAATAGAAGAGGGCTAATATTTAAAACTTAATTCGAGAACACTTTCTAGAAATAAATGAAGACCTAAATGTACATATAGTAAGGGCTCAGTGGGTAGCTGGAAAAAACCAACCTGGAAGAGTGAATTTTGAGCCATATCCTAGTAAAACTGTTAGATTTTGAGATCCAGAAAATAATTTTCTTAAGCCTTCCTAGAAAAAATGTTAAGTGATTTACAAGGGGGAAAACATAGATTAGAGTCAGACTTCTCCAAAACAACATACAAAGTGAGAGAGCGATAGAGCAATTGTACAGGGCGGGGAGTGTGGAACTGGGAAGCAGTTTTGAACTGGGGATTCTGTATTCAGATTTTACAAAAATAGGTAAAGTCTGCTAGAGATGGTTTGTTTCTAAATGAAAGGACAACTAGGAAAACTTCAGGAATGGGGAATATGGTAAACCTCCATATTTTATCATAGATATAAGATTAAAACAAATATGGGTACAGGAATATAAGTATACTGTAGAAATGTTAAATATTCTGACAATGACAATGTCATGATGCAAACTAAAGTGAGAGGATAAAAGAGAGGTAAAGGTAAATATGAAAGAGAAATAAGCTCTTGGTAGTACATTTTATATGTGAAAATCAAAGGATTATGAAAAACTGATAAATCAGAAGGCTAACAGACATCTGAAAAAATTATTTGCATTATATAACCAGATAAAGGGCTAATATCCTTAATATATAAAATACTGTTAAAAATTGAGAAGAAACACCAAAAGCTTGATAGAAAAGATATAAACAATTTACAAAAATACATGTAAAATTGACCCTTACATATTTTCAAATTACATTTTTTTCTTCTTGTCAATCAGCATTCTGTTTCTCATTTCACTCATAACTGCAGCCAGCAGATTACTTTGGCTTATTGTGGTCCTAGCTCCAAGGGAAACTGAAATCCCTAATCTACAAAATATTTTCTCTTAAGAGGTTATGAACTTATGAGCTTAAGTGACTCAGTCTTAGATTACTTCAAATTTAGGGGTAAAGGAAATCTGCTTGGATAAGTTCAGCCCATGAATTTTCTTGTGTAGGTCAGGTGTTCAGTCTTGTCTAATCATTCTACTTCTTTAAATGCAGCTTTTGTAGACAAGGGCCTACAAATTACATTTGAAAATATGTAAAGGTCAATTTTACATGTATTTTTACTGATAATACCGAAGTGGAAATTGAAACTACAGAATTATGTTTTTTATCTCTCAGATTGGAAAAAATTAAAAAGTATGGCAACACATTTGTTGGTGAGGTTATATGTAATCTGGCACTCTTATACTGACAATCTCAAAGGTGTCAGTTGGTACAACCTTTAGAGGGAATTTAGCAATATCTAATTAAAGTATTTAGACATTTACATTTCAATGCAGACATCTTTTCTAAGAATTTATTCTGAAGATATTCATCCAACAATTAATAAAATGCATGCATAAAACCATTCACTACAGCATTGTTTGTAATTGCAATATACTGGAAATAAGTTAAATGCCTTTATGTACAAGAGAAGTTGAACAAATGAGAGAATGTTCATCCAGGGTAGTACTATACAACTTAAAAAGAGTAAGGAAGAGCCCTGTTCTAATGTAGAAGAATTTGTAGTATACTGTTTTGTGAATTTTAAAAAGCCAAATGCAAAAGAAGTCTAACACCTATAACTTTTATTTAAGAGAAAAGGGAAATAGAAATGCATACATATTTGTTGATTTGTGCAGAGCAAAATACAAGAAACAGAAACTAAAACTAAATAATGAGCTAGTTATCACCAGGAATGATTAGAAACATGAGAGAGAGAAAGAGAAAGAGAGAGAAAAAAAAGAGAGACAGAGAAAGAGAAGGAATGAGGTAGAATGCATGGGTTCAGAGAAGAGAGAGTTTTCTAAGTATATGTATTTGTATAGTTCTGACTTTTAATACCAAGATGATGTTGCACATCCTAAAACAAATGAAGGAATGGATGAAATCAATAAGGTTGAGGGGAAAATGATGGAAAATTAACAGAAATAAATGAGGCTAATTATATTTCAAATAAATAACATACTATGACTGAATGGGAAGGGAGCAGACTCATGTAAAGAGCTTTGAATATTGTATTTTGATAATATACCCTCAGGTTACAGACAAAAAGAACTTTAAAAAATTTATTCTAGTTAGTAGCTTTATTTATCACAGGGCATATTAGTCTGTTCTCACACTGCTAATGAAGGCAGACCAGAGACTGGATAATTTATAAAGAAAAAGAAGTTTAATGGATTCACAGTTTCACATGGCTGGGGAGGCTTCACAATCATGGCGAAAGCAGATCATACCTAAGGCATGTCTTACATGGTGGCAGGCAAGAGAGCTTGTGCAGGGGAATTTCCATTGATAAAACCATCAGATCTCATGAGACTTATTCACTACCATAAGAAGGGTATGAGGGAAACTGCCCCTATGATTTAATTACCTGCACCTGGCTCCACCTATGACATGTGGGGATTATTACAATTCAAGATGAGATTTGGGTGGGGACACAGCCAAACCATATTACACAGGTATAAGTTAGCAATTCTGAAACAATTTGAAGTGTATTCTAGTATGGAGTGAATAAAATATAGTAGTATATGAGACAAGCTTTTTTATTGTCAAAGAAGCAAGTTACAGATACATAAAGTGGAGACTAGAATGCAGCTTTCGATGTTACATTAGAATTTGAGATGCCATTATGAACTCATGGCATCTAGAAACAGATGTGTGTGTGTGTGTGTGTGTGTGTGTGTGTGTGTGTGTGTGCATGTCTGCATGTTCTATCTTTGTTTACCAAGATAACCTAGAAACAATTCTCTCTAATATCGTTGAGCATCCCTGCCATCCAGATAATGGTTTCTAAATATCATTCTTTACTAAAAAAAAAAGGGGGGGTCCTTAAAGAAAAATGACAGTTCCAGGCTGGTGCAGAGAAAGTTGAAGTTCAATTATATCTTTTTGTGTGCTAGTAACTAAGGAAGTGATGAAATATGATGGAGACACGACAAAAAGGCATAGGAACTAGTTTAAAGGGCCCCACTGACCAAATATTGGACAGTTGAGCATCAAAATAAATAATGATAGTTAGATTCAAAGTCATGAGTTTTTTTATATAAACACAAAAATGAATATAAATGGGGTAAAGAAATACTCTAATAATAAAATATTAAGTAGTAAATGTAGATGAATGATGGAATTAGAAAAATAAATCTAACCACCCACAATAGTAATAAATGTTTCAGTCAAGAATCAATCAAATTACTGATAGTAATAAATGTTTCAGTTGAGAATCAATCAAATTACTGAGTGGAAATATGCTGATGAGAAATAAAGTTTTCACATAATCTCAAAGTATCACCCCATAAGATACTTAATAATTACAAAAGGAAAACAGTAACTTTATAGTGGACAAACTTCCAGACACCATCATAACCAAGTAACAAAAGTCTGTATTGTTAGTGATGGGACAAATGCCATGTACTTCCAGCTGTGATGTACCTAGAAGACACATCTTTTCTGTTATTCTTGCCAAAAGTGAAAATGCGAACATATAGTTGAAGAAACATCAGACAGACCTAAATTGAGGGATTTCTACAAAATATCAAGGTTATTAAAGACTGAGACAATGTTCTAGAATAAAGGAGACCCGACAACCAGATCCAATTTATGATCTTGAATTGGATCCGGGGTCAGGAAAAAATTATGTTTCTATAAAAGACATTAGTGAGACAGTTGGTTATATTTGAATAAGGGCTGTAGATTAGATAACATTGTATCAGTATTAGTTTCCTGATTTGGTAATTGCACTGTGGTGATGTCTGAGAATGTCCTTGATTCTGTGATATATACACTGACATGTTTAGGGGCAAAGCAGCAATATGACTGCTAAGGGAGGGTAACTGGGGAGGAAACGATAACACAGATGGGGTAAAATGTTTATATTTGGGGAATCTGAGTGAAGGATATGCAGAAATTATTTGTACTGTTTTTTACCTTTAAGTCTGAAATTATTTCTAAGTAAAAATTATAAATTTAAGATGTATAGAAATCAAAAATTATAATTTTCTGTCAAAAGCAAGGTTAAAATATCCACTTGAGGAATTTTGCTAAAGTATAAGTAAACTGAAATAAATTATGGGCCAGGCGTGGTGGCTCATGCCTGTAATCCCAGCACTTTGGGAGGCCGAGGCGGATGCATCACTTGAGGTCAGGAATTTAAGACCAGCCTGGCCAACATGGTGAAACCTCATCACTACCAAAAATACAAAAATTATCCAGGCGTGGTGGCATGCACCTGTAAGCCCAGCTATTAGGGAGACTGAAGCAGGAGAATCACATGAACCCAAAAGGCAGAGGTTGTAGTGAGCCGAGATTGTACAACTGTGCTCCAGTCTGGGCAACAGAGTGAGACTCTGTCTCAGAAAAATAAACAAAATATATATAGTAGAGATACTATATATCTATATATAATATAGATATAAGTAGATATAATTTTCAGATGTATTATAACTCTAGTTTGTCCACTTATTTATTAATTCATTAAAATAGTCTGAGCTGTGCTAAATGCTAGGTGCTGCACTTAAGGATATAATCAAGCTAGAAAAATCTCCTGGCACTCATAGAGCTTACATTTGTAAAGGAATTATGTATTAATGGAGACAAAAACAACAAATGTAATAATTACTTTGAGGTATATTGTTATGAGGAAAGTAAAATCAAATGGTGTAATAGTGACAGTCACAGAGATGTATGTGTGGAGTTGGTAAGAAAAGATCTTTCTGAGAGAGTAGCATTTGTTATACTTGAATAATGAGAAAGAGCCAATAACTTCAAGCATCAGGAGAAAACCTCATAAATGAATGCCTTAAATTTATAATAGAGGTAAAGTTAAACACCATGTCAGCAACCATTTGGTCTACAGGAATTATATGAAGCTTAATGCCAACTAGAAAATTGCTTCATAAGTTACTGAAACATAAAAGACATGGAATATTATTGGAAATAAAGTTAGTATATATGGAATGTATTATTTTTATCACTATGAAGCTAGGTCTTATATTGTGCAAATCACTGAAATTCCCTGGCTTTCAATTTTGTCTGTAATAAAGGCTATGAGTAGATAATAGTTATAATTTTATAATCTTATAAAATTTCACTATGCATGATTTTACCATATAATTTTGTAAGTATACATATATATAAAAGATAAAGTAGATAATAAAGAATAAATTATGTTTTACAATCTGCCATCATTCATTATCTGTACTCTCTGGGCTAGACCATACTTTGATTTTTAATAACAGAAAGGGAATAATTCCAGGACCAAGTAACAGAAACTTGTCAAAGAGTTTTATAAATGCCTATTAAATTCAATATCCAGACAGTCCTTCAAATTTCAACAGCATTCTTCCCTTTTCACTTTATTTGTTTATTTATTTATTTGAGACAGAGTCTGGCTCTGTCACCCAGGCTGGAATGCAGTGGCTTGATCTCAGCTTACTGCAACCTCAGCTTTCTGAGCTCAAGCAATCCTCCCACCTCAGCCTCCCAAGTAGCTGGGAGTACAGGTGCACCACGGCACCCAGCTAATTTTTTTTGTATTTTTTGTAGAGATGGAGTTTCATCATGTTGCCCAAACTGGTCTTGAACTCCTGAGCTCAAGCTATCCACCTGTCTTGGCCTCCCAAAGTGCTGGGGTTACAGATATGAACCCCAGCCCCTTTTTACTCTTAATTGATGATTTTACATCTTATTTCACTGAAAAAAATATAATCAGATGTGACTCTCTCTGTTCTTCTAACGGCAAATGTGCCAACCTGTTCACGTGTGTCCCAGTATTTTCTGCTTTAAGTCCTGTTACAGTGAATGCATTGTCCCTGCTTCTGTCTAAGGTGAAACCATCTATGTATGCACTAAATTCTGTGCTGCTGTAGCTATTATTCTCCCTCTCTTTCTTACATCATTAGTTATTCCTCCCAGCCTAGATGTTCCTATCAATATATATAAAACAGTGGCTAGCACAAAGTGAGTGTTAGTAAACCTAACAATAATAACAACTCATCAATTCCCATGGCCTTAGAAATCATCAGTATGCTGATACACCTAAAGTTCTATCTTAGCACAGGACTTCTGTATTTTTGAATCATATATCCAAATCCACTAAACATCTCCAATTGGATGTGTAATAACTACCAAAACACACACACACACCTTAAAATATCTGAAATGGAATCTTTTTTTTGCTCTCCAACCAGTTCTTCTTGTAATCTCCCTTATCTCAGTAAATAGCACCTCCATTCTTCTAGTTGGTTTGGTCAAAAATTTTGAAGTCATTTTTGATTCTTCTCTCATATTACACATCCAAATCATCAGCAGCTCTGCTTGTTAGCTACTCTTTGAAACTTAATGAAACTTGCCACGATGCAATGAAGTCATGTGCAAAGAATTCATTTTAAAAATGTGCATCATGTTATTGGAACATTAATGAAATGGCAGAAAGTAGCCTTCAACTATCAGATTGGAGTCTCTAGGGTCCTGCTGCAATTCAATCCATCTCAGTCTTTGCTGTGGCTTGGTACCACCTGTTGATAGTTTCCCATTTCAGTTTACATATCCATGGGGACCATTTTGGAATCTCTGTTTGGAACTTTCAAGGACAGTAGCAGCAGTTCCAGTAATCTCTTGTTGCCTATTTAATTGGTCTTATACCAACAGAATAGACCAAGAGACTATTTGGGATTCAGAGACTCACCATTTGCCTCCTCACTTCTCAAAGTTGACTACTGTTTTCCTGTCTTGCCTCATTCCTTTCTCCATGTTTCCCCAATTTCTTCAAAAGATAAGAATTTTAGCCTACTCCTTTTGAGAACAGAGGGATTATGCAGAAGCTGGGAGGCAATTATCTAACAATTTATGTATCTGAAATCCAGTCACTTACTTCCACTCCTATTACCCTGATCTAGCTATTATCATTTTGTACCTCGATTGTTGCAGTACCTTTCTGATTGACACTGTTGCTTTTACTACCACTTTCCTGCAGATTGTTCTTAACACTGGAGTTATAGTGAGCTTAAGTCAGATCATGCGACTCTTCTGTTCAAAAACCATTAATATCCTTCCATCTCCTCAAGAGTAAAAGCCAAAGGCTTCACAGTGATCTGCCCCTCTGCCCCACTGCTGCTCTAACCCCACCTCTTCACTTCCTACTTTGAAAACCTCTGAAGGACTCTTCTGCATAAGAGCCTTACTCACTGATTACTTTGCCTGAAATATACTTCTTTCAGATGTTTATTTCCCTTACCTGCTTTTAGCTCTATGCTCAGTATCACTTATCAGAGTTTTTCCACTGGCCACCTGTTATATAATACCTCCCTCCTACCACAGTTGCTCTTATTCCCTATATTAATTAGCTATTCTTGGATAAAATTTACCCCAGACTCAGAGGTTTAAATCAATAAATATGTATTGTCTCCATTTCTGTGGGTCAGGAATTAAGTAGTGACTTAGCTGAGTGATTCTGTTTTGGACCTCTAGTCATGTGGAAAGCAAGAGGTCAGCTGAAGAAACAATCATCAGAAGTCATGAGTGCGGCTGAAAGATCCATTTCCAAGATATCTCACTCACTCACTTGCCTGGAAGGTTGATGCCAGTTTTTGGTTGGAGTCCTCAGCTTTTCTCCATGACTGTACAAGTCTCTTCATGACATGAGGGCTTCTCACCAGCATGAGAGATCCCAGGCTGGAGTAAAGGGAAAGCTCAGTGTTATTTATGACCTAGCCCTTATCATTTCTGAAAATGCTATTGGTTACATAGGTCATCTCTATTCAGTGTAGCAGAGGATTATATAAGGGCATGCATACCAACAGGCAAGAATCACTGAGGACCATTTGGGAAGCTGACTTGTAAATCCTACATATTTTACTTTACTTATCTACATAGTTCTTAATTTCAACTAACCTCTTATATATTTATTTTTAATTTGTGGTTTGCTTGCTTTTCCTTTACGCACAGCACCTAGAAATTTTTTATTTGAATTTAGTATTATCAACACTGCAATCAGATTTTTGTTTGAAAATAGAAAATGTACATAGTTGAATAACTTTGTGAGGATAATTATACAGTGATTAAATAATAGAAGAATGTTCATGCAGTCTACACCTCAAATTCTATAGGAAATATTTTGCTACTCCTTCATCAAGGTAGAATATAGAAATTGCCAAAAATATGGTGACATTGACTTTTACTTTACTCTATAGCCTATTCCCAAGCTTCTTCCAAAGAATATTATTTTATGCTTTATTAACAAAGAGAAATGGATTTTTAAGTCTTGTCAACCTTCGTGGGTCTCCCCCATTCCCGTTAATAAGGTTATTTTGAGTATTAAATCAGTTTTATGAATATTAGAAGACTCTCCATCTCTGAGTGCCTATCATGTCTTCAACTTCTTTGAAGAAAGTTGATTCAATTTTGGAATGTTTAAGTTTTTTTAGATACTAGACATTCATGTGATCCTAGCTGGTTTATTGCAATATCAAGCTGTAGGCATATTAGACTTTTGATATGGCCTGGATTGAAATCACTGCCCAATAAGGACAATAATAATAAACCAAACCAGTAAAATTTTGTCTTGGGACTGGGAGTCATGCTTCCTTAGAAGATCAAAATCTCTCTGAAGATCTCACATTGATTTTCTCAAAGAAATCTCCACTGATTCTGCTGTTTAGCCTCACCCCTTTCCTCCCCATCGCTGAACTAGATAACCTCTAAGCTTCATTTCAGCAATAAGTTATTTTTTAAAATTATACTTTAAGTTGTGGGGTACATGTGCAGAATGTGCAGGTTTGTTACACAGGTATACATGTGCTGTGGTGATTTGCTGCATCCATCAACCTGATATCTACATTAGGCATTTCTCCTAGTGCTATCCCTCCCCTAGCCCCCCAGCCCCCAACAGGCCCCAGTGTGTGATGTTCCCCTCCCTGTGTTCATGTGCTCTCACTGTTCAACTCACACTTATCAGTGAGAACATGTGGTGTTTGGTTTTCTGTTCCTGTGTTAGTTTGCTGAAAATGATGGTTTCCAGCTTTCTTCATGTCCCTGCAAAGGACATGAACTCATCCTTTTTTATGGCTGCATAGTATTTCATGGTGTATCTGTGCCACATTTTCTTTATCCAGTCTATCATTGAGGGGCATTTGGGTTGGTTCCAAGTGTTTGTTATTATGAACAGTGTCACAATAAACATATGGATGTATGTGTCTTTATAGTAGAGTGTTTTATAATCCTTTGGGTATGTACCCAGTAATGGGATTGCTGGGTCAAATGGTATTTCTAGTTTTGGATCCTTGAGGAATCACCACATTGTCTTCCACAATGGTTGAACTAATTTACACTCCCAGCAACAGTGTAAAAGTGTTCCTATTTCTCCACATCCTCTCCAGCATCTGTTGTCTTCTGACTTTTTGATGATCACCATTCTAACTGACATGAGGTGGTATCTCATTGTAGTTTTGATTTCCATTTCTCTGATGACCTGTGATAATGAGCTTTGATTCACGTGTTTGTTGGCTGCATAAATGTCTTCTTTTGAGAAGTGTCTGTTCATATCTTTGACCCACTTTTTGACGGGGTTGGTTTTTTTTTTTTTTTTGAGACAGAGTTTCACTCTTGTTACCCAGGCTGGAGTGCAATGGCACGATCTCGGCTCACCGCAACCTTCACCTCCTGGGTTCAGGCAATTCTCCTGCCTCAGCCTCCTGAGTAGCTGGGATTACAGGCACGTGCCATCATGCCCAGCTGATGTTTTGTATCTTTAGTAGAGATGGGGTTTCACCATGTTGACCAGGATGGTCTCGATCTCTTGACCTTGTGATCCACCCCCCTCGGCCTCCCAAAGTGCTGGGATTACAGGCTTGAGCCACTGCACCAGGCCCGGGGTTTTTTTTTTCTTGTAAATTTGTTTAAGTTCTTTGTAGATTCTGGATATTAGCCCTTTGTCAGATGAATAGAGTCCAAGTTCTTTGTTATTTGATGAGAATCAAAAGTTTAATGTGGGCTGGGTATAGTGGCTCACACCTGTAATCCTAGCACTTTGGGATGCAGAGGTGGGAGGATCATTGAGCTCAAGAGTTCAAGACCAATCCAGGCAACATAGTGAAACCTCCTCTCTAAATATTTAAAAGAAAAAAAATTGAAAAAAGCTTAATGTGGTCCAAAATCACCTGACTTCAAGATTTTAGTAAAGATTGTATCCTGGTGAGAAATTGGTAGGTAAGAAAAAAAAAGTGTAAAAGAAAAATGAAATATATACCTGGAGGTAGCTTGCCTACTATAAAGTATCTACTTTATATGAATCTATCTCTTCTCTAGAAGGTGAGTATCTTAAGGGCAGAAGCTAAGATTTACTTTTGAGATGTGTGCCTATATAGTGTTAGGGTTGACTCATCATATCTCTTGGTGAGAGAATCTGCAAGCCAGTGGGATTCTCTCCTCAGCAACTGAGTTCTCCAGCCTGTAGCAGGTAATGGAGTACTTGATGGGATGCGAATGAAACAGTATGGGTTTGGCTAGTTTTTCAGAATGAGTAGGGGGTGAAAGGCTAGAATGTGGTCCTTTGATGTTAGTTTGAAATGCGTGTTAATGTGCTGATCTGTGTCAAAGGTAAGTTTGGCTTTATAAATAGTCTTTCTCTCCCCCAGCAAATACACTAGAAAAGATGATTCTCTGACAGGAATGATACTCAGAACTGGGACTTCCTAAATGAAGGGGCCTGTTTAGTTAGTTATGGCCAGTCTATGAATGTCTTGCTAGCAGCTTGGAAATGAATACTCTCCCTTGTACTGAAGGACCAGTAGATGATGGTTTCAGCCAACTTCAGCTCTGTCTATGAAGAGCCTACACTTCCCTGGATAAGCAGCTCAACTGTTAGGCCTGTTTAATAATTAGAGAAGCCACTTGTTGGTCAGAGCTGAAAAGAAGTGCGCAAGGAAGGGGTAGTTTTTCATCTCTTTCATTAGAGAATGTTCATGTATGCTCTGGGTTAGGAGTCAGAATCATGTTTTGAGTGAGGCATTGGGAGGGTTCTACTTCAAGAACTCAAATTAGCTCGCAATTCATCATATGACACTCTAGTTCTGTCTTTTGTTCAGAAACTTTTAAAGGAAATAATACAAACAAAAATTTCTACAGCACTTAATGTGCTCTAGAAAATTCTACATTTGGAACATATGAAATCAATGCAAGGAATTAAACTGTTTTGTACAGTATCTAGTCATTTCTTTATTATTCATCTATTGCCTTTTACTCAATACTTATATCTTAGTCTATTTGGGCTGCTATAACAAAAGTACCATGAACTGGGTAGCTTATAAACAACAGAAATTTATTTCTCACAGTTTTGGAGGCAAGGAAACCTAAGATGAAGGTGCCAGCAGATTTAGTGTCTGATGAGGGTCTGTTGTCTGGTTCATAGATGATTTCTTCTATGTCCTCATATAATAGAAGTGCAAGCCAGCTCTTTGGGCCTTATATATAAGTGCACAAATCCCTCTCATGAGATCTTAGTCCTCATGACCTAATCACTTTCCTAAAGACCCCACTTCCAGATACTATAATAGAGGTAATTAGGTTTTAACATATGATTCTGGGGACACAAAACTTCAGGCCATAGCAACTTATTAGGTGTGATAAGAAGTTCTAGTGATCCTGTATCCAGTTCTCAATTTCAATTAATTTTGTTTCCTGAGATCAAAAAATATGAGTGTTTGTATTCTTCTTACATATTTATATAATCTCAGAGTCTTTATGTGTAAAGTAGTACCTACTTTACAGGAGTGTTGTAAAGAAAGAAACATGTTAATACATATTCAGTTATTTAGATCAGTGGCTACATACAATAAGTAATTTTTTTTTTTTGAGATGGAGTTTCACTTTTGTTACCCAGGCTGGAGTGCAATGGCACAATCTCGGCTCACTGCAACCTCCACCTCCTGGGTTCAGGCAATTCTCCTGCCTCAGCCTCCTGAGTAGCTGGAATTACAGGCATGTGCCACCATGCCCAGCTAATTTTTTGTATCTTTAGTAGAGACAGGGTTTCACCATGTTGACCAGGATGGTCTCAATCTCTTGACCTCGTGATCCACCCACCTCGGCCTCCCAAAGTGCTGGGATTACAGGCTTGAGCCACCGCACCCAGCCTACAATAAGTAATTTTTAAAAGTAGCTAATTATCTGTTGAACCTGTCCTATCTTTGTTTTCCTTGCTCTGTTACCTTAATCTAGGATATTATTATTTTTTTCTGGATTGCAGTTCTCTCCACTAACCTCTGAGCCTCTAGTATTTCTCCTCTCAGATCCCTTTTCTACATAGCTACCTGGGTAATTTTTCAGAAATGCAATTATTACCATGTAACTCTCTTGGTTATATTGAAACTCCACATCATGGCATACAAGGCATCCCCATTTCTAACCTTAATCTTCTGTCTACTCTTCCCATTTTTCTCTTTCACAATACTGAAAGCCTTTTAGTAACCTTGTTATAACAAACTCTCTTTTGCTTCTATTATTCTAATGTATTTTTTCTCTTCTTGCCCAGCTGATGGGTTCACTTCAGATTCCTTCTTAAGATTCCCCTTCTATTGATAGTCTTCTGCAAACTTCCTTATTCTGTGACCAAGCTACTTATTTCTTTCTCTGAATTTTTTCTAATTATTGATTATGCTTTTTTTTAATTTCACAAAGTCACTGTATTGTGATTGCACATGGGAGTAAGATAGTTGTTTCAGGTAAGTATCCAAGTAGGAGACTGCACATGCTTCAGTGTTGGAGGGCAATACTATTTGCTTAGAAAAGCAGTTATCTGAAATTAGAGATCCAAACCTCACTTATACTAAAATAGCTGTGGTTCTGAGATGTGTAGTCTCTGAAAGGGAAACTATTGCAGAAATATTGATTTATGCCCTATGATGTTTAGAAGTGTGACTTAAAGTGGCTATTGTGAACTATCAAATTCAAGAAGGTAGAGCTAGTAAAAAAAAAAAGTGGAATAGAATCTTTTGTTTGATGGAGAATATTCAACTAATAGAGACTTTTAGTGCACTCCAATTCCATTTGTCTCTTCTTTCTGAGTATGTGTAATTAGAATCCTCTAAGAAGATGATTAAGAAGGATTATAGAAAAATAATATGTGAAGAAATGTTGTAGTGTATTTTTAAAAATGTGATAGAAATTATAAATCCATTAAAAACAAGCTCAACAAAATGCAAGTGGGATAAAAATGTAGAACATCATAATCAAACTGCTTAAAACCAGTGATGAAGAGAAAATCTTAAAAGTAACAAGAGGAAAAGAGACATGTTATATACTAAGGAACAGAAATGAGAGTGACAACAGATATCACATGGGAAACAATGTGTGTCAGAAAACAGTGGAGTGACATTTTTGAAGAGCTGAAATACAACAAAACTATCAAGCAAGAATTCTAGAACCAACACAAACATCTATCAATAATGAAAAAGAAATGACTATTTCCAGCATAAAAAGCTAAAAATACAACAGACATGATCTCCAAAAACTATCAAAAGAAGTCCAGATAGAAGTAAAATGAGAGCAGATAGAAATCTAGTTATACAAAATGTAGAAGAGCACTGGAAATGTTACATATCTAAGTATTTATTAAATATAAGACTAAGTATATACACATTTGTGTTATTTTAAAAATGAATATTAAATATACTATTTAGAACAATGATAATAACAATATAATATAACTTTAAAGCACATGTAGAAGTAAAATGTATAGTGATAGTGCAAAGGCCAGAAGAGCATACTGCTGTAAAATTCTTTTACTGTGATGATGTGGTATAATATTAATGGAATGTTGGCTATAATAATGTGGAGATCTATACTGTAAAACCTAAATCAACTACTAAAGGAACAAAATAAAAAAATATATATAGCTAATAAGCCAATGGTGTAGATAATATAGAATCATAAAAATACTCAATTAATCCAAAATAAGGCAAAAGGAGGAAATAAAAAACTATGGACAAATTGAAATCAAATAGCAAGATGGCAGCCTCTAAGCTAATACTCAATAATCACATTAAATGTAAATGGTCTAATCAGCCCAATTTAAAAAACAAATATTGTCAGATTGTTAAAAAAGTGAGACCTAGTTATATGCTGTCTGCAAGAAATTAACTTTAACTATAAAGACATACTTAGGTTAAAAGTAAAAGACTGGAGGGCGATATATCATGCCTACATTAATCTAAGAAAGCTAGAGTGGCTGTATTAATACCAGGAAAAGTAAATGCCATGTGCTATTTCTAGAGATTAAGAGGGCTATTTCTATAAAAGAAGTCAAATCATAAAGAGTGTATAACAGACCTAAATATTTATGCAACTAATAAGAGATATTTTAAAAATATGAAGCAAATACTGATAGAACTGAAAAAAGAAATATACATGGCCACAATATTAGAGATTACAACATCCTTGTCTCAATAATTGATAGAACAAGGAGAAGTAAAATACGAAAATAGAACACTTGAAACAACACTACCCCACTTCACTAACATTTATGTAAGTCTCCACTCAACAATATGGGTGAATGTTATTTTCAAGTGCACACAAAACATTTACTGCAATAGACCATATTCTTCACTTCCTAAAAATGTCTCAAAATATTCAAAAGGATTTAAATCATATAAATTATGGAATCTGACTGCAAGGGAATCACATTAGGAATCAGTAACAGAAAACTATTTGGAAAATTTTCAAGAATTTGAAAACTAAGCAAGATCTTTTTAAATAACACATTGGTCAAAGAAGATTTTATAAGGAAATTAGAAAATATTTTGACTTGAATAAAAGTAACATGGCAGATCATTTGTGTGATGCAGCTAAATCAGTGCTTTGAGGAAAATGTATTACATTAAATACATGTTAGAAAAAAGAAAACTTTTCTTTCAATGCACTAAGCTTCTACCTTAAGAAACCAAGAAATAAGAGTTAGTTATGTGCTGCAATGAAGTAATGGGAAAAAAAATCATAAGTGCAGAAATAAATGAAATAGAAATTAGGAAAATAGAGAAAAATCAATGACATTGACAAATCTCTAGCTATATTGATCAAATAAATAAAGAGAAAAGGCACAAATTACCAATATCAGGAAGAATAAGATCACCCCTACAAATCTTATTGACTTTAAAAGAATATGGGAATATTAAAACAACTTTATGAATACACTTGATAATTAGATGAAATGGGAAGTTCCTTTGAAAGACAAAAATTGCCAAAGTCCCTGAAGAGAATAGATAACCTGAATACCCCTATTTCTTAGAGACACTAAATTTATATTTAGAAACATTTACACACACTTACACAAGCACGCACAAATAGATAAATGCCAAGCTCAGAAAGTTTCGCTGGTAAGTTCTACATTAAAGAAGCAAACAAACGCAATTTTACACAAATGTCTCAAGAAAACCAAAGAGGGAATATTTCTCAACTCATTCCATGAGTTCATCCTTTCTCTAAGACCAAAACTAGACAAAGGTGTTATAAGAACAGAAAACTTCAGACCAATATCTCTCATTAACACAGATTTAAAAATTTTAAATTTTAGCAAATGGAATATAACAATATCTTGAAAAGTTAGTGACTCATAATCAAGAAACTTTTATCCCAGGAAAGCACAATTGGTTTAGTATTGAACAAATAATCAATATAATTTACCATGATAACATTTTAAAAATAAAAATTGTATGATTATCAGAATAGATGTAGAAAATGCATTTGACAAATTCCTAATTCATTCCTGGTAGAACTTTGAGCAATCTAGAAATAGAACATTTCTGAACCTAATGAAGGACATATATGTGCTACCACTCAGACAGCACAGCATGTGGAAACTCACATTGTGATCTTTTTCTTCAAATACTACCACAGGAACATACCAGGAAACCCAAAAGAATTCATAGATGGTTTGAAAGAAGTGGCTTGTCTCTGCAAAGTCCATGAGACAGCCAAAATATTATGAGGTCCCAAAGTGTGAGAGGGGGAAGTCTACCTCCAAACATACATCCTCACTGGGGAATCTGAAAACCCAGACCACAGGAGAAGGATATACCCTTATCTAGAGCTGAAATGAATTGAGAGAGACAAACATAAAAGAAGCAGAAGCAGGAAGGGCCCTGTAGGCACTCCTGGTGCCCAGGGAAGACATTCTGACTATCTCACAGGGATCCTTTGGGAGGCCTGCCAGTGGAACTGGGGAAAGACCGCAGGGAGAAGGAAAATTCCAGTGAACTCTGTAATAATTTTGACTGAACGTAAATTTTCTAGGGCAATATCCAGGTTAGGGGTCAGTGACTGGGAAGTGCAGCACAAAACCCTTGGTAAGTGGGTAGGGGCAAACCCTGAAAGCCCTGTTTGCTTTCTCTCAGTAAGGAGACTTGTGCCTAAGGCAAGATATCAGCCCTACTCACCAAGTGCCTGGATATAAACTCAGTACTTTTGTTGGGGCACACTGGGAGTGGCACTGGTCTTGCTGACTGTGTGGGAGTTGGGTGAGGCCTGTCACTGTCTGCTTTCCCCCACTTCCCTGGTGACCTGTATATGCAGCCGAGGCAGCCATAATTCCCCTGGGGCATAACTCCATTGGCCTGAAAACCACACCCCCAACCTCCACAGCAGCCATAGCAAGCCCCTCCCAGGGACAGTCTTGAGTTTAGATATACCTAAGCCTGCCCCCACCTAATGGTTTTTCTGTATTGCCCTAGTAGCCAAAGACAAAAGATATCATCTCAGCTGAGTGCAGTGGCTTATGCCTGTAATTCCAACACTTTGGGAGGCTGAGTTGGGTGGATCATGAGGTCAAGAGATTGAGACTGTCCTGGCCAGCATGGTAAAACCCCGTCTCTCCTAAAAATACACAAAAAAATTTATCTGGGCATGGTGGTATGCACCTTACTTTCAGATTCTCGGGAAGCTGAGGCAGGAGAATCACTTGAACCTAAGAGGTGGAGGTTGCAGTGAGCCAAGATCGCATCACTGCACTCTAGCCTGGTGACAGAGTGAGACTCTGTCTCAAAAAAAAAAAAAAAAGACAATCTCTTGGTAGCTCTATGACCCTGCCAATTGCCTAAGAAACCCAAATACTTATCCAAGTGACCTTTGGGCAAGCAGTATCTCCCCTATACTATTTGACTGATGCTCTCTTGAAAGCACCACCTTCTGGCTGGTGGCCAACGAACTCAAGCCCTTACAGCAACTCATAAAAGAAAAACCATGCTCCAAGAAAGGAGAAAACAACAGCTAATTCCATTGCCTGCCACATCCTGGCAGTCTGTCCACATGACAACTTCACTGCTAGGACAACCAACATTTGAGAAAATTGGATCACTAAATAAAACTATAGCCAAGGACCCTCAAAGAGTGCACTTCGCTCCCCTGCAACCTCCACTGGGGCAGGTGCTGGTATCCATGATTGAGAGACCTGAAGATGAATCACATCACAGGACTCTGCAAACACTCTCCAGTATCAGCCCAGAGCCTGGTAGCTCTGCTGGGGGGCTAGGCCTAGAAGAGCAATGACAATCACTATAATCCCGCTCTCAGGAAGCCTCAGGAAGTTTGGGAATTATGTTAAACAACCAAACCTAAGAATTGTGTTTCCAAGGAATAAGGAAAATCTAGAAGTCTGGAAAACATGTTTGAGGGAATAATTGAGAAAAACTTCCCTGGCCTTGCTAGAGGTCTAGACATCCAAATACAAGATGCTCAAAGAGCAACAGGGAAACTAATTGCAAAAAGATCATCCCTAGACACATAGTCCTCAAGTTATCTAAAGTCAAGATGAAGGAAATAATCTTAAGAGCTGTCAGGCAAAAGTATCAGGTAATCTATAAAGGAAAATCTATCAGATTAACAGCAGATTTCTCAATGGAAATCTTACAAGCTAGAAAGGATTGGGATCCTGTCTTTAGGCTCCTTAAACACAACAATTATCAGCAGAAATTTTGTATCCAGAGAAACTAAGCTTCATAAATGAAGAAAAGATAAAGTCTTTTTCCAGACAAACAAATGCTGAGACAGTTTTGCCACTATCAAGCCAGTGCTACAAGAACTGCTAAAAGGAGAATTAAATCTTGAAACACACCAAAATAGAACCTTCTTAAAGCATACATCTCACAGGACCTGTGAAATAATAACACAATGAAAAACAACAACAATAATAACAAGGTATTTAAGCAAAAGCTAGCAAAATGAATAGAAGAGTACCCCACAGTCTCAGTACTAATGTTGAATGTAAATGCCTGAAAGCTCCACTTAAAAGATACATAATGGCAGAATGGATAAGAATTCACCATCCAAAAAGGCTTTCTTCTTCCTCTTCCGGGGACGTTGTGTGCAGGCACTCAAAATGATCCAGCGTTTGACATACTGATGTAGGCTTTCCTACAATACAGCCTCTAACAAAACTGGGCTGTCCCAGACTACTGGTAATAGAATGATTTATCTTTATACCAAGAAGGTTGGAAAAGCACCAAAATCAGCGCATGGCGTGTGCCCAGGCAGGCTTCAAGGAGTTCATGCTATAAGACCTGAAGTTCTTATGAGATTGTCCAAAACAAAGAAACATGTCAGCAGGGCCTATGGTGGGTTCCATGTGTGCTAAATGTGTTTGTGACAGGATCAAGTGTGCTTTCCTTATCAAGGAGCAGAAAATCATTGTGAAAGTGTTGAAGGCACAAGCACAGAGTCAGAAAGCTAAATAAAACATGAAACATTTTGAGTGATAAAAATGAAAAGACTTGCTGTAAAAAAAAAAAAAAAGAATTCACCAATCAAGTATCTACTGTCTTCAAGAGACTCACCTAACACATACGGACTCATATAAAGATAAATGGGTGAAAAAAAGTATTTCACGTAAATGACACCAAAAGTGATCAGGAGCAGAGATTCCTATATCAGACAAAATGAAATTTTTAATAACCATTAAAAAAGACAAAGAGGGTTTTTAGATAATGATAAGAGGACTAGTCCAACAGGAAAATATTACAAATGTAAATATATATGGACCTAACATTGGAGCTCCCAAATTTTTAAAACAATTGCTACTAGACCTAAGAAATGAAATAGATGGCAACATGATAATAGTGGCAGACTTTAGTATTCCACTGACAGCCCCAGACAGGCCATCAAAACAGAAAGTCAACAAAGAAGCAATGGACTTAAACTATACCCTAGAACAAATAGACTTAACTGATATTTACAGAATATTTTACCCAACAACTGCAGAGTACACATTCTATTCATGAGCTTGTAGAACATTCTCCAAGATAGACCACATAATAGACCACAAATCAGTCTCTATAAACTTAAGAAAATCATAATTATCGTAAGTACTCTCCCAGACCACAGTAGAATAAAACTGGAAATCAACTCCAAAAGGAATCCTCAAAACCATGCACATATATAGAAATTAAATAATCTTCTCCTGAATGACTGTTGGGTCAACAATAAAATCAAGATGGAAATTTAAAAAATTCTTTGAACTAAACAGTAACAGTAACACAACCTATAAAAATCCTGTATCTTGGATACAGCAAAAGTGGTGTTAAGAGAAAAGTTCATATCATTAAATACCTACATCAAAAAGACTGAAAGAACAAAAATAGACAATCTAATGTCATACCTCAAGGAACTAGAGAAACACACACAAACCAAACCCAAACCCAGCAGAAGAACAGAAATAAATAAATAAATAAATAAATAAATAAATAAATAAATAAATAAAAAACCAGAGCAGAAACTGGTTTTTGAAACTGAAATGAAACTGAAACCAAAAAAATGTAAAAGATAAATGAAACAAAAAACATGTTCTTTGAAAAGATAAACAAAATTAATAGACCATTAGTGAGGTAAACCAAGAGGAGAGAGAAGATCCAAATAACCTCAATCAGAAATGAAACAGGAGATATTACAACCAATACCACAGACATACAAAAGATCATTCAAGGCTACTATGAACACCGTCCTAGATTCTTCCCAAAGAAAGGTTATACCTTAAGGTGATAAAAGCCATCTGTGACAAACCCACAGCTAACATTATACTGACTGAGGAAAAGCTGAAAGAATTCCCACTGAGAACTGGAAGAAAATAAGGATGCCCACTTTCAGCACTTCTAGTCAACATAGTACTGGAAGTCCTACTCAGACAAATTGGACAAGAGAAAGACATAAAGGGCATAGAAGTTCCTTTATATCATTCTTTTGTCTGATTGCTCAGAGGAAGTGAAACTATCACTGTTCACCAGTTACATGATCTCCTATATCTAATAAATGAACTCAGTAAAGTTTCAGGATATCAAATTAATGTACACAAATCAGTAGCACTCTTATACACCAGCAGCAGCCAAGCTGAGAACCAAATCAAGAACTCAACCCCTTTTATAAAAGCTGCAAAGAAATAAAATACTTAGGAATATACCTGACTAAGGAGGTGAATTGCCTCTACAGGGAAAACTACAAAACATGGCTGAAAGAAACCATAGACAACACAAACAAATGAAAATGCATCCCATGCTCATGGATGAGTATAATCACTATTGTGAAAATGACCATACTGCCAAAAGGAGTCTGCAAATTCAATGTCAGTCCCATCAAAATGCTATCATCATTCTTCACAGAACTGTTTTTTCTTAACAGAGTTTTCTAAAAACACAGAATTGCTTTTTCTAAAAACAATTCTAAAATTCATATGGAACCAAAAGAACCTGCATAGCTAAAGCAAGACTAAGCAAAAAGAACAATTCTGGAAGCATCACATTACCTGACTCCAAACTATACTATAAAAGTATATTCACTGAAACAGCATGGCACTTGTATAAAAATGGGCACACAGACCAATGGACCAGAATAGAGAACCTAGAAATAAAGCCAAACACTTAGATCCAACCAATCATCTACAAAGCAAACAAAAACAAAGTGGGATTTTGGGAATTCTCTGTACCTTCATTTTATCTGTAAATCTAAAATTATTCAAAATAAAATTATATTAATAAAATTTAATTTGTTATTTATGAAATAGAGAAGTATTGGAATTATTTATATAAACATACAGGTCCTTAGAACAGAATTCAAATTCAAGAAATAGGTTAACATATACGGTCAACTGATTTTTAACCAAGCTATCAAGGCATTCAATGGATTTTTTTCAACAAATGATGCTAGGTCAATTGATTGGGTATAAGCAATAAAATAAAATATAAAGTCTTTATGCCATTTACAAAATTAACTCAAAGTGGACCAGAGACTTAAATGTAAAAGCTGAAACTATAAAACCTGACACAAGAACAGAAAAAGAAATACCTCATATACTCACTCATAGGTGGGTGAGAAAAATGAGAACACATGGACACAGAGAGGGGGTCTACTACACACTGGGGTCTATTGGGGGGAATGGGGGAGGGACAGCGGGGGGGCTGGGGAGGGATAGCCTGGGGATGAATGCCAAGTGTGGGTGAAGGGGAGGAAGGTAGCAAAACACACTGCCATGTGTGTACCTATGCAACTATCTTGCACGTTCTGCACATGTACCCCAAAACCTATAATGCAATAAAAATTAAAAAAAATAAATTAAAAAAACATAAAACCTCTAAAAGAAAATATGGCAGAAAAATTTCAAAGACCATGAATTTGGCAAATATTTATTAAGTAAAACACTAGAAGCATAAACCAGAAAAGAAAAAAATTGACATCACATTTTATCAAATTTAATAATTTTGGTTCTTCAAAATATTGTTACAAAATTAAAAGCTGATCTAAATACTGGAGAAAATATTTGCAAAATATTTACAGATGCTCCTTGACTTACAATGGGGTTATATCTCAATAAACCTATCATAAGTCAAGAATATTATAAGTCAAAAGTGCATTTAATACCTTGGCAAACTCACTGTAACATCAAAAACTCATAAGTCAGCTATTATACAGCTAGATGCTTTTTGACTTATGATACATTTATATCTTGATAAGCCAATCATAAACTCAAAAAATCTTAAGTCAGAATCTTAAGTTATCTGTATTTAAAAATGGAATTATATCTGGAATATATAAGAAATTCTTAAAACTTAACAATTAGAAGACCTCAAAATAATCAAGGCTGAGTGTGGTAGCTCATGTTTGTAGTCCTAGCACTTTGGGAGGCTGAGACAGGCAGATCACTTGAGTTCTGCTGTTTGAGATTACCTCAAACCACTGCAGTTTGATCCTGGGTGACATGGCAAAACCTCGTCTCTATAAAAAATACAAAAAAATTAGCCAGGTGTGGTGGTGCATGCCTGTAGTCCTAGCTCTTTGAGAGGCTGAGGCAAGAGGGTCACCTGAACCTGGGAAGCAGAGGTTTCTGTAAGCCATTTGAGCCACTACACCCCAGACTGGGAGACAGAGCAAGACCTTGTCTCAGAAAAAAAAAAAAAAAAAATCACTGAAAATTGAGCAAAAGATTTTAAAAGACACTTTAACAAGAAGACATGCATATAGAAAGTAAGCATAAGAACAGATGTTAAATATTATTTGTCAGTAGGGACATATAAAACAAAGCCACAATGATGTACCACTGTATTTCCACTGAGCATCTTACATTAACAAGACTGACTATTATATCAGTGTGAACTCATTGGCTTCTACTTTACTCATTAAATATAATCTGTAATAATTACAGAAAAAGAAAAAAAACAAGACTGACTATACCCAAGTGTTGGTGATGATGTAAAATAACTGAAATCCTCATACACAAATATCAGTCATTCTAAATAGTCATTCAATTATGTAAGTTTTAATAGTCTATCTAAGGAGTAATTTTAAATAGTTTCCATTTTGAAAGTCTTTTTTCTGAGGTGATAGTCACATAACATAAAATAAATGCTTTTAAAGTGTACATTTCAGTGGAATTTAGTACATTTACAGTGTTGTACAACCACCACCCCATGTAGCTCCAAAACATTTTCATAACCCCAAATGAAATTCTCAATACTTGTTATATTCCCTTTTTAAAATTATAGCTATCTTTGTGGTTATGCAGTAGCATCTCCTTGTGGTTTTAATTCCTCCTGACATTAAAAAAAGTTAGACATACATCTACCATATCATCTAGTCATTGTGATATTATTCACTTACTCGAAAGAAATGAAAGTATGAAAAATGAGAACACATGGGCACAGGGAATGGGTACTACACACTGGGGTCTATTGTGGGGAAATAGGGGCAGGACAGTTGGGGGGGGAGATGGGGAGGGATAGCCTGGTGAGAAATGCCAAATGTGGGTGAAGGGGAGGAAGGCAACAAAACACACTGCCATGTGTGTACCTATGCAACTATCTTGCACGTTCTGCACATGTACCCCAAAACCTAAAATGCAATAAAAATAAAAATTAAAAAAAAGAAAGTATTTTTCCTCAAAAAGACTTTAACATGAATTATCATGTTTTATTTCCAATAGCCCAAACCTGGAAACAACCCAAATGCCCATTAATCAGTGAATGGATAAACAAATTGCGGTATGGTCATAAAAAGGAAGCACTGATCAATATGGCTAAATTTCAAAAATGTCATTGAGTGAAAGAACCCAGAAAAAGCCAATTTATAATTTTAATAATGTAAAATTTTAGAAAAAGACAAACCATTCTATGGTGACAGAAAAACCATCATTTGTTCCCTATGGATTTCAATTTGGAGATTAAGAGAGAAATGGAGGGGAGGGATCCAAGATGGCTAAATAGGAACAGCTCTGGAGTGTAGTTCCCAGCAAGAACAATGCAGAGGGTGAGTGCCCACCGCACTTCCAAATAAATTTTCACTGCCCACAGACCAGGAGATTCCCTGGCCAAAAAGCGCCATGAGTGTTCAGCATGGCAGTTTCAGCCGCTGCTGGGTTGGTGCACAGAAAATCACACAAATCTGGGCAGCTGTTTCAACTGGCACCTGGAATGCCAGGGAGACAGAGCCACCCATTCAACTGAAAGGGAGGGAGCAGAGACAGGGAGCCAGGTGGTCTGGCTCAGCAGGTGTCACCCCCACAAAACAAGCAATCTGAAGCACTCTGCATTGAGAGTTTTGCAACAAGCACAGCTGGACCCAGGACAGTCCAGCTCAGTTGGGGGAAGGGCGACCACCACTACCAAGTCAGTCAGCCACTACTGAGGCAGTTCACAGCAGCTGGGCAGAGCCTGCAGCAGCTCAGCAATGCCTCTCCTGGCAGACTGTGACTAGACTACTCCATGCAGGGTAAGGCATCTATGAAAGAAGGCAGCAGCACAACAGGAACTTATAAATAATGCAGACTTCCTAGGACAGAGCACCTAGGAAAAGAGGCAGTTATAAGTTCCACTGCAGCAGACTTAAAGTACCTCCCCAGCATCTCTGCACAGAACGACGGAGCTCCCAGCACAGTACTTGAGCTCCTATAAGGGAGAGACTGTAGCCTCAAGCAGCTCCCTGACCCCCGTATACACAAAGAGACACCTCATAAAAGAGAGCTCAGGTCGACATCTGGCAGGTACTCTTCTGGGACGAAGATAACAGAAGAAACCGGCAGCAATCCTTACTGTTCTGCAGCCCCCATGGGTGATCCCCAGGCAAGCAGGATCTAGGGTGGACCTCCAGCAGTCCTGCAGCAGAAGGGCCTGACCGTTAGAAGGAAAACTAAGAAACAGAAATAACTTCATCATCAACAAAAAGGACATCCACTCAGAGACCCCATCTGAAAGTCACCAGCTACAAAGACCACAGGTAGATAAAGCCACTAAGATGGGAAGAAACCAGTGCAAAAAGGATAAAAACACAAAAATCCAGAATGCCTCTCCTCACCCAAAGGATCACAACTCCTCACCAGCTAGGGATCAAAGATGGATGGAGAATGAATCTAATGAATTGACAGAAACACGCTTCAAAAGGTGGGTAATAACAAACTTCTCAGAGCTAAATGAACACATGCTAACCCAATGCAAAGAAACTAAGAACCTAGAAGAAAGGTTACATGAGATGCTAACTAGAATAAACAACTTAGAGAAGAATATAAGCAACTTGATGGAGCTGGAAAACACAGCACCAGAACTTCACAAAGCATATACAAGTTTCAATAGCCAAATCGACCAAGCAGAAGAAAGGATATCAGAGGTCGAAGATCAACTCAATGAAATAAAACAAGAAGGTGAGAATAGAGAAAAAAGAGTGAAAAGAAATGAACAAAGCCTCCAAGAAATATGGGATTATGTGAAAAGACCTAATCTCCATTTGATAGGTGTACCTCAATGTGACAGAGAGAATGAATCCAACCTGGAAAACACTCTTCAGGATATTATCTAGGAGAACTTCCCCAACCTAGCAAGGCACACCACCATTCAAGTGCAAGAAAAACAGAGAACACCACAAAGATATTCCTCAAGAAGAGCAACCCCAAGGCACATAATTGTCAGATTCACCAGGGTTGAAATGAAGGAAAAATTGCTAAGGGCAGCCAGAGAGAAAGGTTGGGTTATCCACAAAGGGAAGCCCATCAGACTCACAGCAGATCTCTTGGCAGAAACCCTATAAGCCAATATTCAGCATCCTTAAAGAAAATAACTTTCAACTTAGAATTTTATATCCAACCAAACTAAGCTTCATAAGCAAAGGAGAAATAAAATCCTTTATTTTAAGCAATTGCTGAGAGATTTTATCACCACCAGGACTGCGTTATAAGAGCTCCTAAAAGAAGCACTGAACAAGAAAAGAAACAACCACTACCGGCCACCCCAAACACGTATCAAATTGTAAAGACCATCGACACAATGAAAAAAATGCATCAACTAATGGGCAAAACATCCAGATAGCATCAAAATGGCAGGATCAAATTCACACATAACAATTTTAACCTTAAATGTAAATGGGCTAAATGCCCCAATCAAAATACACACTGGCAAACTGGATAAAAAGTCAAGACCCATTGATGTGCTGTATTCAGGAAACCCATCTCACATGCAAGGACACACGTAGGCTCAAACTAAAAGGATGGAGGAAGATTTATCAAGCAAATGGAGAGCAAAAAAAAGCAGAAGTTGCAATCCTAGTCACTGATAAAATGGACTTTATGCCAACAAAGATCAAAAGAGACAAACAAGGGCATTACATAATGGTAAAAGGATCAATGCATCAAGAAGAGCTAATGATCCTAAATATATATGCACCCAATACAGGAACACCCAGGTACATAAAGCAAGTTCCTAAAGACCTACAAAGAGACTTAGACTCCCACACAATAATAGGGGGAGACATTAACACTACACTGTCAATATTAGACAGATCAATGAGACACAACATTAACAAGGATATCCAGGACTTGAACTCAGATCTGGACCAAGCAATCCTAATAGACATCTACAGAAATCTCCATCCCAAATCCACAGAACATACATTCTTCTCAGCACCACATTGCACGTACTCTAAAATTGACCAAATAATTGGAAATAAATTACTCCTCAGCAAATGCAAAAGAATGGAAATCATGACAGTCTCTCAAAAAACATTAAATCAAATTAGAACTCAAAATTAAGAAACTAACTCAGAACCACACAGCTTCATGGAAACTGAACAACTGGCTCCTCTATGTTGACTGGATAAACAATGAAATGAAGGCAGAAATAAAGTTGTTCTTTGAAACCAACGAGAATGAAGACACAATGTACCAGAATCTCTGGGACACATTTAAAGCCATGTCTAGAGGGAAATTTATAGCTATAAATTCCCATGTGAGAAAGGAGGAAAGATCTAAAATTGACACCCTGTCATCAAAATTGAAAGAACTAGAGGAGCAAGATAAAAAAAAAACCTCAAAAGCTAGCAGAAGACAAGAAATAACTAAGATCAGAGCAGAACTGAAGGAAGTAGAGATACAAAAAACCCTTCAAAAATCAATAAATCCAGGAGCTGGTTTTTTTGAAAAGATCAATAAGATAGACAGACTGCTGGCCAGATTAATAAAAAAGAAAAGGGAGAAGAATCAAATAGATGCAATAAAAAGTGATAAAGGGGATATCACCACTGATTCCACAGAAATACAAACTACAATCAGAGATTACTACAAACAACTCTATGCACATAAACCAGTAAAACTGGAAGAAATGAATAAATTCCTGACACTGGCACCCTCCCAAGCCTAAACCAGGAAGAAGTTGAAACCTTGCATAGATTAATAACAAGGGCTGAAGTTGAGGCAGCAGTTAAGAGCCTACCAACCAAAAAAATGTCCTGGTCCAGACGTGTTCACAGCTGAATTCTACCAGACGTACAAAGAGAAGCCGGTACCATTCCTTCTGAAACTATTCCAAACAATCCAAAAATAGAGAATCCTTCCCAAATCATTTTATGAGATGAACATCATCCTGACATCAAAACCTGACAGAGACTCAACAACAACAAAAAAAACTTCAGGCCAATATCCATGATGAACATAGATGCAAAAATCTTCAATAAAATACTGGCAAACCGATTGCAACAGCACATCAAAAAGCTTATCCATCACGATCAAGTAGGCTTCATTCCAGGGATGCAAGGCTGGTTCAACATACACAAGTCTATAAAAGTAATCCACGACATAAACAGAACCAAAGACAAAAGCCACATGATTATCTAAATAGATGCAGACAAGGCTTTAGACAAAATTCAACAGCGCTTTCTGCTAAAAATTCTCAATGAACTATGCATTGATGGAACATATGTCAAAACAATAAAAGCTATTTACATCAAACCTACAGTCAATATCATACTGAATGGGCAAAAACTGGAAGCTTTCCCTTTGAAATCCAGCACTAGACAAGGATGCCCTCTCTCACCACTCCTATTCAATATAGTATTGGAAGTTCTAGCCAGAGCAATTAGAAAAGAAAAAAATATAAAGGGTATTCAATTAGGAAAAGAGGAAGTCAAATTGTCTCTATTTGCAGATGACATGATTGTATATTTAGAAGACCCCATCATCGCAGCCCAAAATCTCCTTAAACTGATAGCAACTTCAGCAAAGTCTCAGGATACAAAATCAATGTGCAGAAATCACAAGCGTTTCTATACACCAATAACAGACTAACAGAGAGCCAAATCATGAGCAAACTGCCATTTACAGTTGCTGCATAGAGAATAAAATACCTAGGAATACAACTAACAAAGGATGTAAAGGACCTCTTTAGGGAGAACTATGACCCACTGCTCAAGGAAATACCAGAGGACATAAAGAGATGGAGAAACATTTCATGCTCCTGGTTAGGAAGAATCAATATGAAAATGGCCATACTGCCCAAAGTAATTTATAAATTCAACACTATCTCCATCAAGCTACCAATGACCTTCTTCACAGAACTGAAAAAAACACCTTAAACTTCATATGGAACCAAAAGAGAGCCCACATAACCAAGACAGTCCTAAGCAAAAAGAACAAAGCCAGAAGCATCATGCTACCTGATTTCAAAGTATACTACAAGGCTACAGTAATCAAAACAGCATGGTACTGGTACCAAAACACAGATATAGACCAATGGAACAGAACAGGGACCCTGGAGGCAATGCCACACATGTAGGACCATCTGAACTTTGACAAACCTCACAAAAACAAGCAATGGGGAAAGGATTCCCTGTTTAATAAATTGTGTTGGGAAAACTGGTTAGCCGTGTGCAGAAAGGAGAAACTGGACCCCTTCCTGACACCTTACACTAAAATTAATACCAGATAGATTAAAAACAAACATAAGACCTAACAGCATAAAAACCCTAGAAGAAAACTTAGGCAAAACCATTCAGAACATAGGCATAGGCAAGGACTTCATGACTAAAACACCAAAATCATTGGCAACAAAAGCCAAAATAGACAAACGGGACCTAATTAAACTCCGGAACTTCTGTACAGCAAAAGAAACAGTCATTAGAGTGAACTGACAACCAGCAGAATGGGAAAAAACTTTTGCCATCTACCCATCTGACAAAGGGCTAATATCCAGAATCTACAAAGAACTAAAACAGATTTACAAGAAAAAAATGAACAAACCCATCCAAAAGCAGGTGAAGGATATAAACAGACACTTTTCAAAATAAGACATAGATGAGGACAACAAACATATGAAAAAATGCTCATCATCACTGATTATTAGAGAAATGCAAATTAAAACCACATTGAGATACAACCTCATGCCAGTTAGAATGGCGATCATTTAAAAAGCTGGAGATAACAGATGCCGGAGAGGATGTGGAGAAACTGGAACAGTTTTACACTGTTGGTGGGAGTGTAAATTAGTTCAACCATTGTGGAAATGCGGCGCTTCCTCAAGGACCTAGAAAGAGAAATTCCATTTGACCCAGCAATCCCATTACTGGGTATATACTCAAAAGATTATAAATCATTCTATTATAAAGACACATGCACACATATGTTCGTTTTGGCACTGTTAGCAACAGCAAAGACCTGGAACCAACCGAAATGCCCACCAACAATAGACTGGACAAGGAAAATGTGGCATATATACACCATGGAATACTATGCAGCCAGAAAAAATGATGAGTTTGTGTCCTTTGTAGAGACATGGATGCATCTGGAAACCGTAATTCTCAGCAAACTGACACAAGAACAGAAAATCAAACACAGAATGTTCTCAGTCATAGGCGGGTGATGAAAAATGAGAACACATGGGCACAGAGAGAGGAGCATTACACACTGGGGTCTGTTGGTGGGGGCCAATTGAGGGACAGCAGGGAGGTGAGGAGGTCAGGGAGGATTAACATGGGGAGAAATGACAGATTTAGGTGACGGGGGGATGGAGGCAGCAAACCACATTGCCATGTATGTACCTATGCAACAATCCTGCAATGTCTGCACATGTACCTCTGAACCTAAAGTACAATAAAAATAATAAATAAATAAATAAACAAGCAAATAAGTAAATAAAATGTCTGCAGGTGGCTGAAAAAAGAGAGAGAGAGAAATGGATTACAAAGGGACAGGAGGAAGCTCTAGGGAGTGATGGGTATGTTCACTACTTTGATTGTGATGATATTTCCACAGGCATATACAATAATCATCAGGTTTTTCATCTTATACACAATTTGTTGTACACGAATTATTCAAAAATATTGCTAATTCAAAAACCTCCATCATTTCTACATCAGAAGGAAGAGAATGGAGAACTCAAGCCCTCTCTAATTCTGTCTTAGAAGCATTAAAAGTCATTACTATTCACAGTTCGTTGAGAAGAACTCATCATGTATTCCCACCTAACAGCAATGGCACTGGTAATGTAGGAAGCACATGGCCATTCAGTGAGTTATAAATATCTCAGTCACAGTTACAGTAGAATCTAAACACCTCCAAGGTAGTTATTGGGATATACAAAAAAATGGTATTAATCAGGAATGTATTTAAGTTACAGTCCTTAGAATGTAATAAGAGATTCCCTCTGAATATGTAAATGAGGTTAGATAAATTTTGTCCATAGATGTGCTTCCTTCTTTTTCATTAATGTCACTGGGGATAATTTTCCTTGAGTATCTTATGTTTCTGCATATCTTGCAAGCAGAACAATAAACTTTTCTTTTTCTGGGCTATCTCTTTAAAGATACTGGTATAGTGAATACATCTGGAAGGATAGAGTGTCCCGCTCTAAATCAAAGGTCAGTTATGCTTATAGTCCCTTATGAAATATTTGGGTTCCCTAAGCCCAGGTTTTGCCTCCTGTAGTGTAACCCATTGTATGTGCAGGCATCCATCTGGGCCAATTTCTGTTGGCTTTGTGGCACCTGGAGCAGAGTGAAATGTAAAAATGCATGAACTCGGGGTATTGCTATTGTTATAAGTAACAATCTGTCCTTTAATTTTACTCTAGTGTTGTGTTTTCTTTTGGTAGCATCTATGAGACTGCTTTGTGCTAAATTATTACCTTGGAAGTAGGGTAGGATGTCAGACCTTTCATGATTCTTGACAGTTGTGTATAATGAACACATTTGATACATAACCAAAGTGGTTGTTAAGACCTCTAAAGGTTAATTCATTTAGCAAGTATAAGTTATAGGCCTAATATATGTGAGATAAGATACCAGGTATTAGAGAATAATAAAGATGGACAGGCATGGCCCTTATACTCGGATTATTTACAGTGTAGTTGGAAGACATACATGGAAATAACATTGATAATACAGTAGCAGAACCACTGTAATAAAATGATAGATAAATGCAATGAGATGCTAAGGAGTAAGAGGAGCCCATTCCACTGGCCAAAGTTTAACATTGAGAATATAGTGTTTTAACTGAAATAAGGAAGATGAATACAAGTTACCCTTATGGTCAAAAAGAGAAAAAGAATTATAGGCAGAATAACAGTCTTGAACAAAAGCCCAGGGGTATAGCCTGTTGAGAGAATTGCAAGTTTTTGAACATGACTGAAGTTTTAAGTGCAAGAGAGGATAAACAGAGCAAAGGGTGGCTTGAGAAATAGCGACAGCATGTGAAAGTGTATTTTGGTGACTATAGTAAATAATGATGTAGACTTGAAAATTGCTAAGACAGTAGATTTTAAAAGTTCTCATCACAAAATGTGATATGTATAAGAGGTGAGGGATTATGTCAATGAGCTTGATTTAATCATCCCACAAGGTATACATCAAAACATCACGTTGGACATTATAAATATGTATAATTTTACTTTCCAATCAAAATAATAATAACAATGAGAATAAAGAAAGTTCTCTTTCAGTCTTGTAGGTCACACAGAACTATTTTAGTGCACTTCAAAAAAAATAACAAAACTAATTTGTGGTAATAAGACTCAAGAGGGTTTCAAGGAGCAAATCTTACTCTTTCTGAATAATGATCTACTGAATTACTATGATCATCCTCCTTTTCACATAAAGTCTTTTTTTATTGATGTTGAGAATAATTTTCTTCTAATAAGGAAATAAGTTCTCTGTAATATTGCATATAGACTTAAAATGGATATTTAAGCCAGTTTTTAAATTGCAGTTACATAGCCAAGCTGCAACAGAGCTATATCCTTAAAAGTGAGCTTTGCTTATTAAACTCAAAGCTAATGAGGAAAGAAGCAATAATTATATTAATTCTTTGGTACTAAAGAGGAGTGATCTTTTGTATTTTTATGAAAGCTTTTTTGTATGGAAGACTATTCAGTTTAATTTCTATATACAGTTTTGATGAAATACATTTGGATTCTTTCTAATATGAAAAGACTTCAGTTGAAATACAATTGGCAGTCCATGTGAAAAGTGTGCCATCTGTGTATGTTACATAGGTTACCTGAAACTTGGTGGTTTCAAAACAGTATTTACATATTGATTGAAGATTAGATGAGCACCTTTTTTTCCTGAAGAATAGGGTTTTCCTTGTGGTGAGACAGAGTTGAGTACTGGAAACATAAAGCATATATTTGTTAAAAACATTTCTGGTATTTGCTCAGGCACCGGCCAAGTTTATTGAGTGAGATATTGTCTTTTGTTGTTACTGGAATTTGTAAGGGTAAAGCAGTTTTCATTCTATGTAGCTGCTCACCTTTTGTCTTTTTTTGTTACTCTGGAAAAAAAAAATTAAAGAAAAAAATCTATGAGCAGAGTAGGGAAAGGCACATCTTACAAAAGTGAACTGTAGGTAGTTATGTCAGAGTAACAGAGATGCTGTCATAGTAAAGTAGTCTCTTACATTACAGTGTGAAATACCAAATCTCAAATAATGGCTCAACGTGGAGCTTTACTTACCTTTAATTAGAAAACTGCCAACCTATTGTGATTTAAGAATGCTACACAGGCTTCCTGACCAGCAGTAGTTTTCTGACAGAAGTCTAATATCCAGAATCTAAACAGAACTTAATTCAAGAAACAAAGAACAAATAGCCCCATTAAAAAATTGGGTAAATGACATGATCAGACACTTCTACCAAGAAGACATGCATGCAGGCAACAAACATGAAAAATGCTCGTCACTACCAATCACCAGAGAAATGCAAATCAAAACCACAATTGACATATCATTTCAAATCAGTTAGAATGGCTACTATTAGAAAGGCGAAAAACAACAGAGGCTGGTGACGTCGAGGAGAAAAGGAAACACTTATGCACTGTTGGTGGGAATGTAAATTAGTTCAGCCACTGTGGAAAGCATTTTGGAGATTTCCTGAAGAACTTGGAACTACCATTTGACTCAGCAATCCTATTACCAGGTACATACCAAAAAGAATATAGATTATTATACCAAAAAGAAACATGTACTCATATGTTCAGTAATGTTTTGTAGTTCTCCTTATAGAGATCCTTTACTTCCTGGGTTAGATGTATCCCGTGTGTGTGTGTGTGTGTGTGTGTGTGTGTGTGTGTGTGTGTGTGTGTGTCTATTGTAGGTGGGATTGCGTTCTTCATTTGGTTCTCAGCTTGGACATTATTGGAATGTAGAAATGCTACTGATTTTCATACATTGATTTTGGATCCTGAAACTTTACTGAAGTTGTTTATCAGTTCTAAGAGCCTTCTGGCAGAATCATTAGGGTTTTCTAGGTAGAGAATGATACCATCAGCAAAGAGAGATAATTTGACTTCTTATTTTTTTATTTGAATACCTGTTATTTCTTTCTTTTGCCTAACTGTTCTGACTGCGATTTCCAGCACTGTGTTGAATGGGAGTGACTAGAGTGGGCATCCTCATCTTATTCCAGTTCTTAAGTAGACTGCTTCTAGCTTTTACTTGTTTAGTATGATGTTGGCTTTGGGCTTGACATAGATGGCTCTTACCATTTTGAGGGATGTTCCTTTGATGCCTAGTTGTTGAGGGTTTTTATTATGAAGTAATGATGAATTTTATCAAAAGATTATTCTGCATCTCTTGAGAGGATCATGTGTTTTTTGTTTTTATTTCTGTTTATGGAGTGAATCACATTTATTGATTTGCATATGTTGAAACAGCCCTGCATCCCAGGAATGAAGCTTACTTGATCATGGTGAATTAGATTTTTGGCGTGCTGCTGGATTCAGTTTGCTAGGATTTTGTTGAGGAGTTTTGCATCTGTGTAAATATTGGCCTGTAGTTTTCTTTTTATTGTCTTTGCCATATTTTGGTATCAAAACAATACTGCCTTCATAGGATGAGTTAGGGAAGAGTCCCTCCTCCTCAGTTTTTTTGAGAGCCCAAGCTTTGAATCAGACTTGATTTGGAATCCTGACTCTATCATTTGGTAACAGCATGCTCTTGGGAAAGTTGTTATGAACTCTACACCTCATTTGTACCTTCTACAAAACAGGTATATCTATTGGGAACATTCATAGCTGTACATAACAAAACTTCCAATTGTCAATGGGCTTGTTTTCCCATCACCAAGAAATAGAATGGTAGGTAGCTGCTGACTTTGGTGCAGTAACTTGAAGATTTCAGGGTCAG
Source organism: Saguinus oedipus (assembly GCA_031835075.1). NCBI lineage: Eukaryota > Metazoa > Chordata > Mammalia > Primates > Cebidae > Saguinus > Saguinus oedipus. Next base: position 101,893,439 of record CM063170.1, on the reverse strand, counting down.
CTTTTCTGCCTTTCTCTAGGCCATTTCCTAATTCTTTTACTCTACGGTAACAAATTGCTGCAACTACAGACAGTTCATTGTGTTCAAGGCAGGAAGAAGATAGAAGTGACAGTAATCATCATTGCTGTATTTTAGTTAGAAAAGCAGCACATTCCTTAAAAACCCGGATTTCTGATGCCTCATTGGCTAGAATTGTGTGATATGGCCACTCCTAGCTAAGGAGTAAAGGAAAACAAATATTTAGCTCTCCCAAAGGGGATCTCAAAGGCTATTGGGTCGGCCAAGTAACTATATCACAAAGGAGAACAATGGAATCTATTTCATAGGTTAAGTAAAAATCAGATTAGACTACACAAAGTGATATTTCTATGTCTGGAATATAGGAAGTACTTAATAAGAGCTGGCCCTAGTTATCACTGTCATTCCTTATATTTCTATTACCACTATCAAGAAAGGTAATATGAAACTCTTTATAGACTCTCATCTAGATAAAATTCAGGGTAACATATTCTCCCATGTTACAGTCCCTTTTATTTTCTATCCTATCTCTGACTACATTTTTACTGCCAATACAATAACACTTCCAGCAAAACTCACTGCTTGGAGTTCCCATACAAACCTCTCTGCTCTTCATCTGCCTACAGTGCCCTTTCCATTCTCATTAACTTACATAGCTCTGTCATACAAGGGTATGTAGGAATTTTCTTTTTACTAATGGCCTCTTGTGGCAGAATCCAAATTACTTCAGATCTAGAGGAGCTTTTCTTTGTATCTTTGTGTTCACTAAATAGTTGCCAGTCGGTACGTACTCATTAAGCACAACTGGGAAGTCATGCTGTATCTTTTTAAATCTCCATTGTCCTACCACCCCAAGCTCTTCATAAATGTCTTTCTCATCTTGCCTTTTTTTCCTCACCTCTCTAAGGGGATTAATAGTCATCTTTTAATGAAATGATAATTGGATTATGATTTATTCTAGTGTTTTGGAAAGTAAACATTTACTTAGATAGCTTTAGCTCCTGCTTATTCAGACTGCCAGTAGTACAGAGTTAAAAATGGAAACTACATAAACTAGCTAAAGAAGTAATCTCTGTTGTTTGGATTTTCTGATAGTTCAGTTTCCATGGAAACAGCTTTTTGCTGTTGTTAGCTCATCAAGGTTTTTTTTCCTTAAATAATTTGGAGGATAGCCATGTTCCACAGTTGACTTCATGGGAAAGATCACACTTGACATCTCCTTCCTTATGCTTAATTCTGTACCAAACAGAAAGCGGCTATCCCTCAACATAACATAACCTATGTTAAGAATTCACTTATTATAGCAGGCAATCCATTTGACTTAAAAAAAAAAAAAACACTTATTGCAAGAGAATATATATGAAGGACAGGAATGCATTTTGAAAATCAAACTGATGCTAATAGATTTTGTTTAATCTATGCATCTTGAACAACAGATGAACTCAGCACTTCTTTGATGTCTTCAATAAATAATCCCATCATACCAAAACATTAACAAGCAATGTGGAAGTGACCTACAATTTCATAGGAAAGGCAGACAACATTCACCATACAGCAAATGGATCAATTAATCCTCATGACACATTTTCATTCTCTTCCAAAGTCTTCTTTCAACTGTGTGACCATTTGGGGACTTAAAAAAAACTCTTCCAGTATGAAGGCCCTAAATCTTCCCGGCTTCTATCTCTTGTACCTATATCAACTTTCTTATATATTTTGTACTAGACCAAATATACTGAACATGCATACCCACACTCATCACCTCATTCAGGATAAAACATAAGACCCTTTTATCACTGATTCCATACTCCTCCAAAAGCAGTAAGGGATGACAAATTGCATCCCATCTTCCCACCCCTCACTGCAAGTTATATCAAAGACCTTTTTGGCTGGCTCATTTCTACCTTTTAAAATTTTATCTCTAGTTTTCCCCTTCATGCCTCCTACTATACTACGATTATTCTGAACTCCTCTCACCATTTCTTGAACAGAGTATGGTGGATTTTTTTTTTCATACCTCTGGGGCCTTTGTAGAGACTACAGCCTCCACTCAGAACCCTTCTCCTGCTTCTGCATGTCAAAATCCCATAAACCCTAAGGGCTAGCTTAAATCTCTCCTTCACTGTGGAGTCTTCCCTACCCTTATTCCACTGGCCTCCCCTGCACAGAATTCATCACTCTTTCTTCTCTGCTCTTACAGAATTGTGTACACATTTCTATTTCAGTACTTATTACATTGTTCAATAAACTATTCGGGTATCTAGTTCTTCAGAACAGAGAGATTTTGTCATCTTTGAATTCTCAGTATAGTACCTAAGATGGGGCTTGAAACACAACTTCTCAGTAAATGTTTGTGGATGCAAGACAAACTGTCCTGAGAATTGAAAAGCTGGCCAAGAGACAGGGAGGCTTTCAGTCCATGACCAAAGGTTGAGTAACTAGTCTGGAACGAAGAGCACTCCCATGAGGGAAGCCTTCAGGATAACTTTAATTCTTTCCCTCAAAGTGCTATCCTTGCAGGGGAAAAAATATTTTTGGAGCTATTTTAATTTGCTAGTTTCCAACAGGTTCTTAAATTACACTTTCTGTGAAGAGAATGCTGAAAGAGAAAGGAGATTAAGTGAAAGGAGAATACCAAGCCAGAAGCTAAGGACATTCCAGAAATGTTATGAGAGTTAAAATGTGTAACTTTTCCCTTCACTTCCTGGGTTTACATGCATTTGACGTAGCTTGACCTACTGAACTCAGCTTGGGTTTCCCTGTGGAGTCCTTTCAGGCCAAATTATCTACCTACTGTAACAGATAGAGAAATAACCATATATCCCTAACAGTTCCACGGATGCCTATGAATTAATAAAATAATCCAGAACCGAGGTTTTCTAGTGCAATTTAAAGAGTAATTAACAACACTATGAGTCTTTGCATGGAAGAACACGCTGACTGTGATCAGTAACCTAGCCTTTTTTGTTATTATTTTGAGGCTGGTGCTAAAGCTGACCAGAAATAGGTGAGCAAAATGATACCCCATCAGACAATCAAGGTACCTCTTCCAGAGAAGTAGGCAGTAGAGACATATTCAAAGTATGATAGATGCCCTCTTATACCAACTGGAATGGTAGTTGTTTAGTGTATTATTTAGGTAGCTCTAGCTGTTATTTACAAATAAATCTCCAACTCTCAATGGTTTAACACAAAAATGTATTTCTTCCTCATGTTGGGCAGCTCACCTCCAACTGATGATTTCTGGTGTCATTTCCTTATTTCAATAAAACTTTGCTTCCACTTACCTCCTCCTCTGTACTATCAAAATATATTTCTCTATGTTAAAGACCCATAGTATACAAATTAGTTTATAAAATTGCTTTTTAAATTATTTTTTTAAATGGGTAAAACCATCCATTCACACTTTGTTTCATAATTACGTTATTACTTTTACTGGTATTCTTTTTTTCATGCAAATTCAAGTTACCATCTGGGATCACTTACTTTTAGCCTAGAGAACTTTGTAAAAATGTATTTCTTGAAAGGTGGATCTGATAACATTGAATTTTCTCAGTTTTGCTTATCTGGAAATGTCTTTATTTTGCCAGATGCAAGATTGATAGTTATTTTTTCTTTCAGCATATTAAATGTATTATCACACGGCCCTCTGATTTCCATTGTTTGTGATAAGTCAGCTGTTATTAAGGTATCCAATATCATGACTCTCTTCTCAACTTTTTTCTTCATGATTCATTGGCTTTGCCTTTTGACAGTTTTGTTATAATGTGTCTGGGTGTGGATTTTTTTTTTAATTTAATTTAATTTTATTTTATTTTTTTTTTAAATTTTTATTGCATTATAGGTTTTGGGGTACATATGCAGAACGTGCAAGGTAGTTGCATAGGTACACACATGGCACTGTGTTTTGCTGCCTTCCTCCCCTTCACCCACACTTGGCATTTATCCCCAGGCTATCCCTCCCCAGCCCCCCCAATGTCCCTCCCCCATTCCCCCCAATAGACCCCAGTGTGTAGTAGACCCCCTCCCTGTGTCCATGTGTTCTCATTTTTCTCACCCACCTATGAGTGAGAATATGCGGTATTTCCTTTTCTGTTCTTGTGTCAGTTTGCTGAGAATGATGTTCTCCAGATTCATCCATGTCCTTACAAAGGACACAAACTCATCATTTTTGATTGCTGCATAATATTCCATGGTGTCTATGTGCCACATTTTCCCAGTCCAGTCTATCATTGATGGGCATTTGGGTTGGTTCCAGGTCTTTGCTATTGTAAACAGTGCTGCAATGAACATTCGTGTGCATGTGTCCTTATAGTTGAACGATTTATAGTCCTTTGGATATATACCCAGTAATGGGATTGCTGGGTCAAATGGAATTTCTATTTCTAGGTCCCTGAGGAATCGCCACACTGTCTTCCACAATGGTTGAACTAATTTACACTCCCACCAACAGTGTAAGAGTGTTCCTATTTCTCCACATCCTCTCCAGCATCTGCTGTCTCCAGATTTTTTAATGATCGCCATTCTAACTGGCGTGAGATGGTATCTCAATGTGGTTTTGATTTGCATCTCTCTAATGACCAGTGATGATGAGCATTTTTTCATGTGTTTGTTGGCCTCATGTATGTCTTCTTTTGTAAAGTGTCTGTTCATATCCTTTGCCCATTTTTGAATGGGCTCGTTTGTTTTTTTCCTGTAAATCTGTTTGAGTTTTTTGTAAATTCTGGATATCAGCCCTTTGTCAGATGCGTAAACTGCAAAGATTTTCTCCCATTCTGATGGTTGCCTATTCACTCTAGTGACTGTTTCTTTTGCCGTGCAGAAGCTGTGGAGTTTGATTAGGTCCCATTTGTCTATTTTGGCTTTTGTTGCCAATGCTTTTGGTGTTTTGGTCATGAAGTCCTTGCCTACTCCTATGTCCTGAATGGTTTTGCCTAGATTTTCTTCTAGGGTTTTTATGGTGTCAGGTCTTATGTTTAAGTCTTTAATCCATCTGGATTTAATTTTAGTGTAAGGTGTCAGGAAGGGGTCCAGTTTCTGCTTTCTGCACATGGCTAGCCAGTTTTCCCAACACCATTTATTAAACAGCGAATCCTTTCCCCATTGCTTGTTTTTGTCTGGTTTATCAAAGATTATATGGTTTTAGATATGTTGTGTTGCCTCCGATGCCTCTGTTCTGTTCCATTGGTCTATATCTCTGTTTTGGTACCAGTACCATGCTGTTTTGATTACTGTAGCCTTGTAGTATAGTTTGAAGTCTGGTAGTGTGAAGCCTCCCGCTGTGTTCTTTTGCTTAGAATTGACTTGGCTATGCGGGCTCTCTTTTGGTTCCATATGAAGTTCATGGTGGTTTTTTCCAGTTCTGTGAAGAAATTCAATGGTAGTTTGATGGGGATAGCATTGATTGTGTAAATTACTTTGGGCAGTATAGCCATTTTCACGATACTGATTCTTCCTAACCGCAAACATGGAATGTTTCTCCATCTGTGTCCTCTCTTATTTCATTGAGCAGTGGTTTGTAGTTTTCCTTAAAGAGGTTCCTTGTGAGTTGTATTCCTAGGTATTTTATTTTCTTTGTAGCAGTTGTGAATGGCAGTTCATTCTTGATTTGATTCTCTTTAAGTCTGTTATTGGTGTATAGGAATGCTTGTGATTTTTGAACATTGATTTTATATCCTGAGACTTTGCTGAAGTTGCTTATCAGTTTCAGGAGGTTTTGGGCCGAGGCGATGGGGTCTTCTAGGTATACTATCGTGTCGTCTGCAAATAGAGACAATTTGGCTTCCACCTTTCCTATTTGAATACCCTTTATTTCTTTTTTTTGCCTGATTGCTCTGGCTAGAACTTCCAGTACTATGTTGAATAGGAGTGGTGAGAGAGGGAATCCTTGCCTAGTGCCGGATTTCAAAGGGAATGCTTCCAGTTTTTGCCCATTAAGTATGATATTGGCTGTTGGTTTGTCATAGATAGCTTTTATTACTTTGAGATATGTTCCATCAATACCAAGTTTATTGAGGGTTTTTAGCATAAAGGGCTGTTGAATTTTGTCAAATGCCTTCTCTGCGTCAATTGAGATAATCATGTGGTTTTTGTTTTTGCTTCTGTTTATGTGGTGAATTACATTTCTAGACTTGCATATGTTGAACCAGCCTTGCATCCCCGGGATGAATCCTACTTGATCATGATGGATAAGTTTTTTAATGTGCTGTTGCAATTGGTTTGCCAGTATTTTATTGAAGATTTTTGCATCTACGTTCATCATGGATATTGGCCTGAAGTTTTCTTTTCTTGTTGAGTCTCTGCCGGATTTTGGTATCAGGATGATGTTGGTCTCATAAAATGATTTGGGAAGGGTTTCCTCTTTTTGGATTATTTGGAATAGTTTCAGGAGGAATGGTACCAGCTCCTCTTTGTGTGTCTGGTAGAATTCGGCTGTGAACCCATCTGGACCTGGGTTTTTTTTGTGTGGCGGGCTCTTAAGTGCTGCCTCAACTTCAGACCTTGTTATTGGTCTATTCATAGTTTCGGTTTCCTCCTGGTTTAGGCTTGGGAGGACACAGGCGTCCAGGAATTTATCCATTTCTTCCAGGTTTACTAGTTTATGTGCATAGAGTTGTTTGTAGTATTCTCTGATGATGGTTTGAATTTCTGTGGAATCTGTGGTGATTTCCCCTTTATCATTTTTTATTGCATCTATTTGGTTGTTCTCTCTTTTCTTTTTTATCAGTCTGGCTAGTGGTCTATTTTGTTGATCTTTTCAAAAAACCAGCTCTTGGATTTATTGATTTTTTGAAGGGTTTTTCTTGTCTTTATCTCCTTCAGTTCTGCTCTGATCTTAGTTATTTCTTGTCTTCTGCTGGGTTTTGAGTTTTTTTGATCTTGCTCCTCTAGCTCTTTCAATTTTGACAATAGAGTGTCAATTTTGGATCTCTCCACTCTTCTCATGTGGGCACTTATTGCTATATATTTTCCTCTACAGACTGCTTTAAATGTGTCCCAGAGATTCTGGAATGTTGTGTCTTCGTTCTCATTGGTTTCAAAGAACTTTATTTCTGCCTTCATTTCATTGTTCATCCAATCAACATTCAAGAGCCAGTTGTTGAGTTTCCATGAAGCTGTGCGGTTCTGAGTTAGTTTCTGAATTCTGAGTTCTAACTTAATTGCGCTATGGTCTGAGAGACTGTTTGTTATAATTTCAGTTGTTTTGCATTTGCTGAGGAGTGCTTTACTTCCAATTCTGTGGTCAATTTTGGAGTAGGTGTGATGTGGTGCTGAGAAGAATGTATATTCTGTGGATTTGGGATGGAGAGTTCTGTAAGTGTCTATCAGGTTTGCTTGTTCCAGGTGTGAGTTCAAGCCCTGGATATCCTTGTTAATTTTCTGTCTGGTTGATCTGTCTGATATTGACAGTGGAGTGTTAAAGTCTCCCACTATTATTGTGTGTGAGTCTAAGTCTCTTTGTAAGTGGTTAAGAACTTGCCTTATATATCTGGGTGCTCCTGTATTGGGTCCAAATATATTTAGCATTGTTAGCTCTTCTTGTTGTATTGATCCTTTTTCCGTTATGCAATGACCTTCGTTGTCTCTTTTGATCTTTGTTGCTTTAAAGTCTATTTTATCAGAGATGAGAATTGCAACTCCTGCTTTTTTTGCTCTCCATTTGCTTGGTAAATCTTCCTTCATCCCTTTATTTTTAGCCTTTGTGTATCCTTGCATGTGAGATGTCTTTCCTGGGTACAGCACACCGATGGGTTTTGTTTTTTTATCCAATTTGCTAGTCTGTGTCTTTTGATTGGTGCATTTAGCCCATTTACATTTAGGGTTAATATTGTTATGTGTGAGTTTGATATTGCCATTTTGATGGTAGCTGGCTGTTTTGTCGGTTGGTTGATGCAGATTCTTCATTTTGTTGATGCTCTTTAGCATTTGGTATGTTTTTGGAATGGCTGGTACTGGTTGTTCCTTTCTATGTGTAGTGCCTCTTTCAGGAGCTCTTGTAAAGCCGACCTGGTGGTGACAAAATGTCTGAGTTCTTGCTTGTTGGCAAAAGATTTTATTCTTCCTTCACTTATGAAGCTCAGTTTCGCTGGATATGAAATTCTGGGTTGAAAGTTCTGTTCTTTAGGATGTTGAATATTGGCCCCCACTCTCTTCTGGCTTGTAGAGTTTCTGCTGAGAGATCTGCTGTGAATCTGATGGGCTTCCCTTTGTGGATGAGCCAACCTTTCTCTCTGGCTGCCTTTAGTATTTCCTCCTTTATTTCAACCCTGGAGAATCTGACGATTATGTGCCTTGGGGTTGCTCTTTTTGCAGAATATCCTTATGGTGTTCTCTGGATTTCCTGGAGTTGATTATTGACCTGCCTTGCTAGGTTGGGGAAATTTTCCTGGATAATATTCTGAAGAGTGTTTTCCAGCTTGGATTCATTCTCTTCGTCACATTCTGGTACACCTATCAAACATAGGTTAGGTCTCTTCACATAATCCCACATTTCTTGGAGATTTTGTTCATTCCTCTTTGTGCTTTTTTCTCTAATCCTGGTTTCTCTTTTTATTTCATTGAGTTGATCTTCGACTTCTGATATTCTTTCTTCTGCTTGGTCAATTGGGCTGTTGAAACTTGTGCATGCTTCGCGAAGTTCTCATGTTGTGTTTTTAAGCTTCTTGAATTCATTCATATTCCTCTCTAAGTTGTCCATTCTTGTTATCATTTCCTCAAATCTTTTTTCAAATCTTTTTTCAAGGTTCTTAGTTTCTTTGCATTGATTTAGAACATGTTCTTTTAGCTCACTGAAGTTTCTCATTATCCACCTTCTGAAATCTGATTCCATCATTTCTTCACTCTCATTATCTGTCCAGCTTTGTTCCCTTGCTGGTGAGGAGTTTCGGTCCTTTGTAGGAGATGAGGTGTTTTGATTTTGGGTTTTTTCCCCCTTTTGCACTGGTTTCTTCCCATCTTTGTGGATTTATCCACCTGTCGTCTTAGTAATTGCTGACTTTTCGATTGGGTCTCTGAGTGGACACCCAGATTGTTGATGATGAAGTATTTCTGTTACTTGGTTTTCCTTCTAATGGTTTAGCCCCTCTGCTGTATGAGTGCTGAGGTCCACTCCAGGCCCTGCTTGTCTGGGGTACACCTGTAGCAGCTGCGGAACAGTGAGGGATGCTACCAGTTTCTTCTTCTGCTATCTTTGTCCCAGAATGATGCCCACCAAATGTCAGTCTGATTAGTCTTTTTTTGAGGTGGCTCTTTGGATATACAGGGGTCAGGGAGCTGCTTGAGGAGACGGTCTGTGCTTTATAGGAGCTCCAGTGCTGAGCTGTGAGCTCTGTTGTTCATTCAGGGTTGCTGGGCAAACGTGTTTAGGTCTGCTGCAGCAGAACTTATAACCCCCCCACTTTCTTTTCCCTCAGATGCTCTGTCTCAGGGAGTTGGGGCTTTCTTTATGAGTATCTGTTGCACTATCCTGCCCAGCTAGGAGGCAGTCTATTCACTATTTGCCTGCCGGGGCTCCGCCTTGCTAGCGCGGGTCCGTTCTTCTGCTGCGGGGCTCCATTCTACTGTGGTGTGCTCCACCCTGTTGGCTGAGTCCCTCTGTTATGGCTGGTTGCCTCAGCAATGGCAGGCTGTGCCAGCAATGGGCGGTACCTCAGTAGGGGCAGATTATGTCCGTAGTGGCGGATGCTCCTCCCCCACCAAGTTTCACTGGTTTGGATTCAGCTGAGCCCGCAGCAAAACTCTCAACCCTGAGCGCCTCGACCTGCCGAGCCTGATCACCTGGCTCCCTGCCTCAGAGTCCCTCCTATCTCTCTCTCTCTTTTTCTCTCCAAGTGGAATGGTTGACTCTCTCACAGGCGCCCCAGTCGCCCGCTGATTGGCCTCTGGGATCCGTGCGATCTCCCGTGTGGCGGCCCACTGCACCAGCTCAAATCGCTCTTCCCAGGAATCTCCTGGTCTGGTTCACCGTCCAAGTCCCGTTCAATCAGATGGACATGTCAATCTGCTCTCCCAAATCTCAGATTGCCAGTTTAACAGGGCACCCAGAGCAGTGAGCTTTGTGTGGGCTGCCGCTGTGCTGCGGTGCCGGCCAAAATGGCCATGCAAGCCGACAGGGCTGCGCTGCTGTCCTGTGTCTCTCATATACCTGGGAATTTCCCCATTCTGTGGCCAACAAAGGTCCATCTGAAAATGTGGCTAGGACTCACCCTCTGCGCCTTCACTGAGAGCTGCAATCCTGAGTTGTTCCTACAGCACCATCTTGGACCTAGTCTCAAAACTGAACACTTTTAACAGCACTCAAGTCAGCTTTTTAATGTTTTGCTGCTTAGAAACTTGTTCCACCAGATAACCTAAATCATCTCTCTCAAGTTCAAAGTTCCACGCATCTCTAGGGCAGGGGCAAAATGCTGCCAGTCTCTTTGCTAAAACAAAGCAAGAATCACCTTTTCTCCACTTCCCAGAAAGTACCTCATCTCCGTCTGACTCCGTCTGAGACCACCTCAACCTGGACTTTATTGTCCATCTGGCTATTAGCATTTTGGCAAAGCCACTTAGCAGGTCTCTAGGTAGTTCCAAACTTTTTCACACTTTCTTCATCTGAGCCCTCCAAAATGTTCCAGCCTCTTCCTGTTACCTAGTTCCAAAGTTGCTTCCACGTTTTCAGTTCTTTTCAGCAGCACCCCACTCCACTGGTACCAATTTACCATATTAGTCTGTTTTCACACTGATGATAAAGACATACCCAAGACTGGGCAATTTACAAAAGAAAGAGGTTTATTGTACTTACAAGTTCCATATAGCTGGAGACGTCTTACAATCATGGTGGAAGTTGAAAGGCATGTCTCGCACGGAGGCATACAATAGAAGAGAGCTTGTGCAGGGAGACTCCTGATTTTGAAACCGTTAGATCTCATGAGACTTATTCACTATCATGAGAACAGCATGAAAAAGACCTGCCCCCATCATTCAATTACCTTCCACCAGATCCCTCCCACAACATGTGGGAATTCAAGATGAGATTTGGGTGGGGACACAGCCAAACCATATCAAATTCTAAACTTCATATGAAAATATAAAAAAACAAAATAGCCAGGGTAATCAAGAGCAAAAAGAACAAAGTGCAATAAAAATGCACTACCTAATATCAAACTATAATACAAAGCTGTAGTAATTAAAACAGCATGGTACTGGTATAAAAAATGGATACATTGACTAGTGGAATAGAAGAGTTCATAAATGAACCCATGCATGTATGGTCAATTGAAAGCAGGTTGGTGGTAGTGTGGAAACTACATGACATTGGTCTGGGCAATGATTTTTTTTCTTAATTTGACCATAAGAGTACACAGGGAGGAGGTCTACTACACACTGGGGTCTATTGGGGGAAATGGGGGAGGGACAGTGGGGGGGGAGCTGGGGAGGGATAGCCTGGGGAGAAATGCCAAGTGTGGGTGAAGGGGAGGAAGGCAGCAAAACACACTGCCATGTGTGTACCTATGCAACTATCTTGCACGTTCTGCACATGTACCCCAAAACCTAAAATGCAATAAAAATTTAAAATTAAAAAAAAAAAGAGTACAGGCAACAAAAGCAAAAAGACAAATGTGGTTACATCAAACTAAAGAGTGTCTGCAAAGTTAATAATTAGCACACTGAAGAGACAGCCTACAGATTGGGACAAAATATTGGCAAGTCATGCATCCAATAATGGGTTTATTCCATAAATATGTAAGAAGCTCAATTTAATATCAAGAAAACAAACAACCCAGTTAAAACAAATAAGCAAGAGAACTGAATAAATATTTCTTTTAAAAATGCATACAAATGGCCAACAAATATGTGAAAAACTGCTCAACATTACTAATTATTAGGAAAATGCTCATTAAAATAGCAATATATCACCTCACATGTTCCAGAATGGCTATTATAAAAAGATGGAAGACAAGTGTTGGTGAGAAAGTGGAGAAAGAGAACACTTGTATGTTATTGGTGGGACTGTACAATAGCACAGCCATCATAGAAAACTGTAGAGAGATTCTCTAAAATGCTAAAAACAGAATTATTATTTGACCCAGAAATATCACCTCAGGGTATTTATCAAAAGATTTGAAATCAGTAAAGAGATATCTGCAAAAATTAGATGTAGATATAGATACAGATACATGTACACACACACACACATATATATATATATATACACATATATAAATATAATCATATAAAGAGTATAGTGTTCCTTTGTGTATATATATGCATATATATATATATATATATATATATATATATATATATATTATTGTATATTTAGCCTTAGAAAAGAAGGAAATTCTGCCATTTGCAACAACATGAGTGGAATTGGAGAATACTATGCTGTTACCCATTAAGCAAAATAAGCCAGACACAAAAAGACAAATACTTTATATTCTCACTTATATGTAGAATCCAAAAAAAACTGAACTCATAGAAGCAGAGAGCAGAATGGCAGTTACAGAGCTTGGGTTTGGAAAGAATATGGAGATTATCATCAGAGGATTCAGTCTCAGACAGGAGGAATAAGTATTGTTGGCTTTTGTTGAGATCTATTGCATAGCACAATAAATACAGTTAATAATAGTGTATTGTACATTTTTTGCTGAGTGAATTTCAAATGTTCTCATGACAGAAAATAAATATTTGGGGTGATGGATGTGTTAATTAGCTTTATTTAATTATTCCACATTGTATTCATACATTTTAACATTACTTTGTACCCCATAACTACATAGAATTATAAATTGTAACTTACAATTATTTTTTTTAAATATGAGTTTTATTTGGCCCAGAGATGCCAGCCAAGAGTTAATGGGATACATTTCCAGGTTAAAGCAGTGCAGTGGCAACCTTGAGAGCTGCACTTGTACAGCCTTTCTCCTTCCACTCATTATTTGGAGATATTCTGCCTCTGGCCACTTTTTGCATCTGTGGCACTGCCCTGTGCAAGCCATAATGAGGGAAGTAGAGAGTTTACAGATGCATTCGTTCAAGGAATTTATCCCTCTTAAGCAAGCGGTTTGTTTAGTGAGTTTTGGCATGGTCCTGTTGTAAAGAGCCAGGCTCTTTTAGCACTTAAAGTATTTTGGAGGAAAGGTGCTATGCAAATTGAATTGATGCTATTTATGACTGCTTTGGTTTTTCTCTAAGTGTCTGGAATGTCTACTCAGAGATTACCAACTTGAGGGCTCAAAAGGCATGCCCAAGAGGCCTTGCCACAAGTGGCATTTCTATCAATATCCAGTTGTGTGAAACAGGGCAGGATTTTGTGACTATTGGGAAAGCTAGTGCTATTTATACCATATATAAGATTTCTCAAGGTCATCCCACTTACACCAGTTTTAGTAAATTCAGTGTGACATGTGATTTTCCTCAATTGTTGATGCAATGTCCTCTTTGGGGACACTTGCCAGCAAAGGATAAAGTTCAAACTTTTAAACTGGTATTCAGTGCTCTCTGCAACTCTTCTTTTAGTTTCTGTTTACTACTTACCTAGCAAGAACCTCTTGCTCTGATCAAATAGCTCCACTCACTATTGCCCAAGTTTCCACTTTCTCACCAGTGTGTTTTTGTTCACCCCCATCTTAAAAGCCTTCCCCAGTTCTCCCTAATGCTTCCTTCTCGACCATGCCAAAACTCAATATCCTCTATTTAAATTCTATTTAGTTTTTACAATGCAGTGTATACCTTTTACGAGGCTGGTCCTCCATGAGGACAGCTGCAGAGAAATTATAGATGACCTAATGTTTATTCATGCAGTTGGTGCTTTCAACTTAGATTATGTTTTGCATTAAAAATATATTTTTTTTAGATTTGGAACTCCTAAAGGGCAAGAACTGACTCTATAACTGCATACAGCCAAGAACCCTGTGTAATTAAGAACTCAAAAGTTAATGCTTTTAATGTCACTGATAGTAAGAAGATAGAGGAATGCAACAGGGAGAGTTGTTAATTATTTACTCTTAGAAATTTGCTCTATAATTTATAAGAAAAAATTATGTTGACCTAGATTCCTCTGAATAATTTGTACCTATGTGTGAACTTTGTATCACTAGTGTGCCTCATCAAGGGTGGCTGGTTTTGTGGGGAGGAGTTAAGCTCAGTGAGGCCTTCTGTATGGGATTCTCAGACTTAAAATTTATTGTCTTTCCCCTGGACATAGAAAAATTATCTTCTTGGATGGGCACAGTGGCTCACACCTGCAGTCCCAGAACTTTGGGAGGCCAAGGTGGGTGGATCACGAGGTCAAGAGATTGAGACCATGCTGGCCAACATGGTGAAACTCCATCTCTACTAAAAATACAAAAATTAGCTGGGCATGGTGGTGCGTACCTGTAGTCACAGCTACTCGGGAGGCTGAGGCAGGAGAATCACTTGAACCCAGGAGGTAGAAGTTGCAGTGAGCCCAGATCATTGCATCACTGCACTCTAGCCTGGCAACAAAGTGAGACTCCATCTCAAAAAAAAAAAAAAAAAAAAAAAAAAAAAACAGAAAAAAAAAGAAAAAGAAAAAAAATTACCTTCTCTGAGTAAATACTACTTTTCCACAAATGTCTAGTCTTTCTAGAAATCTAGGGGTAGCTAGTAATGTGTTCCTATTTATCTGCCTGATTTTATAATGTGATGTCTAGCTCAACAATGGTGGCAACACTGATTGCTTTTATAGTACTCTTCCTGATGATTCACATTTCTTTCAGCAGCAGCAACAGCAGTTGCTCCAACCATCACCAAGAGTGATAGGCAAGAGCAACATATGCTGACACAAGGCCAATAAAAACTAGAAAACTCCAACAGTCACTGAGGATGACTTAAAAGCATCACAACATTCACTTTTATTTCTTAACTTTTCCCCTCGACACCCCATTTATAGTGCACCTAACACTTTGCTTAATGACTCAGAATTGTTCTCTGCACAAAAAGTAGTCTGCTGCCATTTATATAAATGCTTTGGGGCGAACCAGGATGGACTATAAGTGTCTTGCTGCCTGATATTGTCACTGTTCATAGGAGATGCTGCTTCTGAGACTGAAATTCTTAACAGTATGTGCCCTGTGACCTATTCGGATCACAAATCCTATCCCTTGCTGAACGAAAAATAACATATGTGGAAGACCTGTAAGTAGATCTAAAGCCAAATGTCATGTACTCCCATCATTATCAACAAATATGCTAAAAAGTGGACATAGTGATTTTCCTTTTTATTCCTTTTTACCACTTTATTCTGTTTTGTGATAATATGCTGTAAGAATGGTACAAACATGGGTCGGGTGCAGTGGCTCATGCCTGTAATCCCAGCACTTTGGGAGGCCAAGGTGGGTGGATCACTAAGTCGGAAGTATGATTCCAGTCTGACCAACATGGTGAAGCCCCGTCTCTACTAAAAATACAAAAATTAGCGGACATGATGGTGTGTGCCTGTAGTCCCAGCTACTCAGGAGGCTGAGGCAGGAGAATTGCTTGAACTTGAACCAAGATCAGCACGGGGTGGGGAGTTGGGGAGAGAGGAGAGCATGGGGAGAAATGCCAGATATAGGTGATGGGGAGGAAGGCAGCACATCACACTGCCATGTGTGTACCTATGCAACAATCTTGCATGTTCTTCACATGTACCCCAAAACCTAAAATGCAATTCAAAAAACAAGATTGCATCACTGCACTCCAGCCTGGGTGACAGAGGGAGACTCTGTCTCAAAAAAAAAAAAAAAAAAAGAATGGTACAAACATATGTAGCAGTCAATTTGAAACTACCAAGGACGTTTGGTACTTAGTTTTCAAAAAGGAGGAACGAATCCTTTTTTTCTTGCCACTGCTCATGACTTCCATCAAGCAGTTACCACCAATTCAGCATGTGCTATGAAGCATGAGGCAAGGTGGGACATAGGAAAACACTTGTAGAAATTAGAAGTTAGACTATACATAAATATTTGTTAGGCTGTTGGAGTGTTTTCCCAATTGTAAAAATGTTGGAGAAATATGAAGAAAATGTGCACCATTTGCTTAGAGAAAGAATGCTTTATATCCTGTGCCAATGTCTCTTTCTTCTTTTACTTGCTTACTTTTTTTTTTAAGCATTAGGAATTAAAAATATTTGGTGCAGCCTTAGGTAGAATATGATCTAGTGACAAAATATCATTGTGAATTTGTCCAGCTTCTAATCTGTTTTGACTTTTTTTTTTAATTTGTGCGCAATTGGCTTCCAGGTAAATAACCTCACTTGTTACCACCCACCTTCTTAATTACCATTAACTAAATCATAATATGGGTCCTCCAGGGGGATCTTCTGTTGAGTAAAGTTATTTCCTTTACTGGATCCTTCCCCATATGGTGTCTGTAAAACATTCTGAATTTTTTAGTTATTATCAAAACAGTCTCGTAAGCCCATGGTCTGAGTTGCAATTTGGATTAGAAAGCTGCAGTTTCATACGGATCAAATGAATGTGCATTTCTGGAAGGAAGAAGCATTTTCTGTGGTCACAGTGAATGCCACTGGACATCACCAGCATTAGACTTAGGGGCATCTGAAAAGAATGTGATGTTTTTTCATATTTTAGCTTCTTGTTCAAAGCTAGATTCCTTGATTCAATGTCATGCTCTTATGCTGGAATAGCTGATTTTGTTTGTTTGCTTGCTTGCTTATTGTGATTACAGATGTACATGGTCATTTGTAATCAGCCCTTAGTTTTTGGGAACACCCTGAATTAATGTGCATAATGAATCTGGCTACATGTGAATAAAAAGAAATTTGATGCAGATATATTATAGTTTCTGCTCAGATTTGGGCACTATTCAAAGTTAATAAGGGAAAAGAGAATATATATATAAAGATAATTTATTAAGGAACAGGTTTGATTCTTTTTTATTTTTCCTGGTTTTAACTTAATAAACCTCAGGATTTTTTGAAAACTATATATGGAAATCGCAGGTAAAGGCATGAATGGTTACTGGTAGAATAAGGAGAAAGGAACTTAAATAAATAGGAATATAGATGAATTTGCTAATGGATCAGGAAACATCGGTAGGATATATATTTCTAATCACCTTTACAGAATTTCTGATAGAAAAGGTGTCATAACAGAAGTCTTCCTTGCTCAAGCTCTCCACCTGTTAACATTAGACCACATTTGTCCCATTTGTTCACTAACTTCCCTAAATCCTTCAGTGTGTTTTTCAAAAACAAGAACACACTCCAACATAACCAAATGCATCCATACACCGAAACCAGTAGTTATACAACAATACTATTCAATTCACAGACTCTATCAGATTTTTCCAACAGTACCACTTGTGTCTCTTCTTTACTTCTGATCCAGCGTCCAATATAGATTATGTGTCACTTTTAGTTGTCTTATCTTTTTAGGTTCCTCAACCCAGAACAGCTCCTTAATTGTTCCCTGGCTTTCATGCTCTGCACAGTTTTAAGTAGTAAGGGCTTTCATTTTGAAGGATGTTCTATAACCTGGATTCCTCTGATATTAATATTTCCTTGGGACCAGTCTCAAGTTATGATTTCCCAGCAGTCATATTACAGAAGTCATGTTGTGTGCTTCTCAATTCATGACATTATGGGTATGCACAATGTCTGTTTATCCCACTACCGGTGAGGCTAACCCTGATCACCAGGCAAATTAGTGCCTACCAGATTTCTCTATTATAAAGTCATCTTTTTTCCCTTTAGTAATTGGTATTTTGGGGGGAAGATATTCCGAGATTATGTTAATATAGTTTTTTTGTAGCAAAGTTCCACCCAGCAGCTTTAGCATTCACTGAGGACTCTCTTACATATAAACTACGAATATGACTTTTGTCAAATGTGTATTTATTAGTTGCATTCTGTGGTAAGAAAAAGCTTCCCCTTGAGTTAGTCTGAGTTCTCCAGAGAAACAGAACCAATGGAATCTATCTAGATTGATCTAGGTAAACAGATAAAGATACAGATGTAGATGTAGATGCATAGAAAGAGATTCACCATAAGGAATTTGCCCATTCAGTTATGAGGCTAAGAAGTCCTATAGTCTGCAGTTATGAAAGCTGAGAAGTCCTATAGTCTGCAGTTGGCAATCCGGAGAACAAGGAGAGCTAATAGTATAGTTCCAGACTAAACCAGAAGGCCTGAGAACCAGGAGAGCTGATGGGGTAAGTTTCAGTCAGAGTCAAAATGCACAGGGAAGAAATTTTTCTCTTATTGCACACTGGGGTCTATTGAGGGGAATAGAGAAGGGACAGCGCGGGGGGAAGCTGGGGAGGGATAGCCTGGGGAGAAATGCCAAATGTGGGTGAAGGGGAGGAAGGCAGCAAAACACACTGCCATGTCTGTACCTATGCAACTATCTTGCACGTTCTGCACATGTACCCCAAAACCTAAAATGCAATAAAAAAATTAAAAAAAAAAAAGACCAAGCGAACTGACAATGTAAGTTCCAGTCTAAATTCAAGTCTGAAGGCAGAAGATCTGTGTCCTAGTCCAAAGACAATCAGGCAGAGAAAGTGAATTACTCTGCCTTTTCCATTGTATTCAGGCCTCCAACAAATTGAACGAGGCCCACCCACACTGGGGAAGGCAATCTTCTTGACTCATTCTACTGATTTAAATGGTAGTCTGAGATACCCTCACAGACTCACCTAGAATAATGTTTAAACAAATATCTGGGCACTTCATGGTTTAGTCAAGTTGGCACATAAAATTAATCATCACAGCCCTTCTCTTTCATTCAGTCAATAATTTATATCAGTATGCACTCAAGGATGCTTCTTTTATCTGGTGGTTTATTATCACTGCTATCATTATTTTGATGCTCAAATTGTCCCACTTTTGGTTGCTGACAATCACTTTCAACTGGATCCTGTGTTCATTTAACATTCCTGCACTTTTCTTTAAGAATTTTCTTACTTTCTGGCACAATAAGAACTTCCAGATCATTTTGCATTTTCATTCCCTTTGACTTTGATGCAACACTTGAATCCACATAGCATCACTTTCTTTAAGTCATGCTTTTTATTTTTCCGGCTTCCATAATGTTTCAATGGCCTATTTCTCCATTTTACTTCCACAAATTTTTCTCTTATTGCATCCTCTTTCCAACTTCTAAATGTAAGCATTTCTCAGGAAGGAATCTGAAGTATCTACTCTTTTCACAGTCGCTCTCAGAATTCTTCCTCTCTCAATACAGGTGTGGTTTCTAAACAGATGAATTCCCCCATGGCTGTATTTATAGCCTTGAATTTTTTCCTGCACTTGTATTTGCCAGCTAGTTATTGACTCTTAAAAGCTTTAATGTTGTCACAAAATATGGTTAGCATTAGAACAACATCTTCAACATTTTGAGCAAAACAGATGATCAAGTTTCCAATTCCACGTCAGGAACTTACAGGTTATTACTCAATTCTAACAAGTAAAAAGTTGAACAACCTTAAAAACTAACCCTCTTCTTACATCTTTAAGATAAGCGAGGTTACAAGGCAAATTGCTGCCCTCAAATTGGAGAATATACCAGAGCAGAAACCTCTTTATAAACCAGGGTGAGCATGGGAAAACATGAACTGTAATAAATTGCTGGAGGCTAGGAGTGGACAGATCTGAGAATTAAAATCTCCAGGAAGGTTCAGTGGTACAATTCCCACACACTTTTGCATTTCACCTCTAGGAGCTTGACACAGCTTGATTCTCACAGTACATACTGAAGAAAAATTCCCTCCTTCTTTCAGCAATGAAAGAGGAAAAGGAACCATTTTGAAATATCCCAGAGACTCTGTTTTAATAAGATCTACCCTCAGGAGAAACTAGTTAATCACAGCCTAACTTGCTGGGGTTTTAATCACATCCTACCTGACTTAGGGAAAGAGAGAAGGAAAATACCAAACTCTAGCTGGCTTTAGTCATTCTGTCCCAGCTAAGGGGTAGAAAAAAACAACTGTGAAACACAGTGACATTCAAAGGCCAGAAGCACAGCTCACTAAAAGACAAAGACCTAATCTTGGAACTATGGAATATTTCCTCTCCTCCCACATCTTACCACCACATTACTGAAGGACTGTTCACGAAAGATCCTTTTTCCCAGTACCTCATGTCAGCTATCAAGAGAAAAGTTGCAAAGAATACTTAAAGGCAAAAACAAACAAACAAACAAACACCTACAATTTGAGAAGACAAAGTAAACACAAGAACCATACCTGGTAAGAATGTTAGAAATATCAGACAGAGAATTTAAATCAACTAAGATTAATATACTAAAGGCCCTAATGGATAAAGTGGACATCATGCAAGAACAGATGGGCAATTTAAGTAGAAAGATGGTAATTCCAAGAAGAAAGCAAAAACAGAAATGCTATTGATCAAAACCACAGTAAAAGAAATGAAGAATGCCTTTGATGAGCATATAAGTAGGCAGGACATGACTTGAGGATGTATCAACAGAAACCTCCAAAACTGAAAAGCAAAAAAGAACAAGGATTGGTAAAACAGAACACATTATCTAGGAATTGTAGAATAACTACAAGTAGTGTAATGTATGCATAATAGGAAAAGAAGAAGAAAGAGAAAAAAGAACAGAGGACATATTTGAGATAATAATCGTTGAGAATTTCCCCAAATTAACATCAGATATCAAACTTTAGATCCAGAAAGTTCAAAGAATAACAAATAAGATAAAAGTCAAAAAACTACATTTATGTATATCATCTTCAAATTACAGAAAATCAAAGATAAATTAAAATACCTAAAGAAGCCAGAGAGAGAAAGAAACATTTTTACCTATAAAGATACAAAGATAGCAATTTCATTTGACTTCTTTTTAGAAACCATGCAAGCAAAAAGAAAATAGAGTGAAATATTTAAAGTGGTAAGAGAAAAAACTCACCAACCTAGAATTCTGTATTCTGTGAAATCATTCTTCAAAAATGAAGATGACATAACAAAAATATTCTCAGACAAACAAAAATTGAGAAAATGTGTTGACAGTAGACATGGCTTACAAGAAATGCTAAAAGAAGTTTTAGAGTAAAGAAAAATATGTGGATTTGAAACTCAGATCTACATAAAGGAAAACCATTGAAGACGGAATAAGTGAAGGTAAAATATAAAATGCTCAATTAAAACCACAAAAGGCAGAAAAAGAGGGGAAGATAAAAATAAGAAAAAGGAAAAGGGCAAAAAACAGAAAACAGCAACAAATACGGTAATATTAATTCAACTATGTCCATAATCACTTAAAACATCAATGGTCAGATAAAAGACAGAGATTGTTAGAGTGGATTTAAAAGTAAGTCTCAACTGTATGATCTAATCAAAGAACCCACTTTAAGTATAAAGATACAGATTAAGGGTAACTATTAGAAAACTTTTTTTATTCCATAGGTTTTGGGGAACAGGTGGTATTTGGTTATATGAATAAGTTCTCTGGTGGTGATTTGTAAGATTTTGGTGCATCCGTAAAGAGATACCTTGCTAACACTAATAAAAAAAAAGCAGGAATTGCCGTATTAATTTCAGACAGAGCAGACTTCAAAGCAAGAAAGTTATCAGGGATAAAGAAGGGCATTACATAATGATAAAGGGTCAATTCTCTGAAAAGACATAACAATCCTTAATGAGTATATGCCTAACAACAGAACATCAAAATATGCACAGCAAAAACTGGAAGAACTGCAAGGAGATAAACATGGATTCAAATTGGAGACTTCAACACTTCTCTTTCAGAAATGGACAAATCCAGCAAACATAAAATTGTAAGGACTTAGTTGAACCCAGCATTATCAGTCAACTGAATATAATTGACATCTATAGACTATTTCACCCAGCAAAAGCTGAACACACAATATTCTCAAGATAACATGGAATGTTTACCAAGATATACCATATTCTGGGGCATTAAACATACCTTAACAAAGTTAAAAGAATAGATATCATTGCAATGTCTGGTCTCAGACCACAACAGAATTAAACTGCAAGTCAGTAACAGAGATAAGTAGAAAACTTCCAAATATGTGGAGATTAAACAACACATTTCTAAATAAGATGAGTAAATAATAAACATCAAGAGAAATGCCAAAATGTTTAGAAGTAAATGAAAATGAAAAAACAACTAATCAAAGTTTGTGGGAAGAGTCAAAACACAGTTTAGAGGAAAATTCATAGCATTGAATTCATATATTAGAAAAAACATGTATAAATCAATCATCTAAGCTTCTACTTTAGGAAAATAGAAAATAAAGAGCAAATTCAGAGTAAGCTGAAGAAAGAAGTTAAACATTAGAGCATAAATTAATCAAATTTATAATAAGACATATGTAGAGAAAATCTAGAGCCTACAAATAACTTAAATTTACAAGAAAATAAACAACTCCATTAAAAAGTGTGCAATGAACACGAACAGACACTTCTCAAAAGAAAACGTTTATGTGACCAAGAAACATGTGAAAATAAAAAGGTCAACATCACTGGTCATTAGAGAAATGCAAACCAAAACCACAATGAGACACCATCTCATGTCAGTTAGAATGGAAATTATTAAAAAGTCAGGAAACAACAGATGCTATAAGGCTGTGGAGAAATAAGAATGCTTTTACACTGTTGGTACAAATGTAAATTAATTCAACCATTGTGGAAGACAGTGTGGCAATTCCTCAAA
Source organism: Saguinus oedipus (assembly GCA_031835075.1). NCBI lineage: Eukaryota > Metazoa > Chordata > Mammalia > Primates > Cebidae > Saguinus > Saguinus oedipus. The sequence continues at coordinate 101,870,769 of CM063170.1, read as the reverse complement.
GACCTAGAACCAGAAATACCATTTGACACAGAAATTCCATTATGGGTATATACACAGAGGAATATAAATCATTCTATTACAAAGATACATGCACATGCATGTTCACTGGAGCACTTAAGTACATACTCCACAGACCCTATAAACAATGACACAATAGAAGCTACAAAACAACCAGTTAACAATTTTACAATAGGATCAACACCTCATATATCACCATCAACCTTGGATGTAAGTGGTCTGAATGTCCTACTTAAGAGGTTCAGAATTGCAAGTTAGATAAAATTTTTAAAAAGATCTATCTATCTGCTCTCTTTTACAGACCCATCTCACACATAAATACACCCATAGTCTCAAAGCAAAGGTTGGAGAAAGACCTTTATACAAATGGAAAACAAAAAAGAGCAGATGTCACTATTCTTATATCAGATAAAATATACTTTAAGATGAAAATAGTAAAAAAGGGCATTATACAATGATAGTGTTCATTTCAATAAGACTTATTTGTACTAAACCTATACACACCCAACATTGGAGCATATAGATTCATAAAATCAACACTTCTCAACCTACAAAAAGACTTAGTCACACAGTAATTGTGAGATACCTTCAACACCCCATTGACAATGTTACACAAGTCATCAAGGCAAAAAACTAACAAAGAAATTCTGGACTTGAATTTTCCATTTGACCAACTGAACCTAATAGACATTCACAGAATACTCCACTCAGCAACCACAGAATATACATTCTTCTCATCTCCACACAGAACATATGTCAAGGTCGACCACATGCTTGACTATAAAGCACATCTCAATACATTTTAAAAAATCAAAATCATACCAACAGAACTCTCAGACCACTGTGGAATAAAAATAAACATCACTACCAAGAAGATCTCCCCAAACCACACAATTATATTGACATTAAACAAATGCTTCTAAATGACTTTCAGTTAAACAATGAAATTAAGGCAAAAAATCAAAAAAATTGTTTGAAATAAATGAAAGCAGAGACAATATAACAGAATATTGGGGATGCAGCCAAAACAGGGTTAAGAGCAAACTTTATAGTACTAAATACCTACCTCAAAAAGTTAGAAAGGTCTCAAATCAATGATTTATCATCAAACCTAAAGGAATTAGAAAATAAGAGCAAAGTAACCATAAAGCTACCAGAAAAACAGAAATACATAAAATCAAAGCAGAACTGAATTAAATTCAGGCCCCAAAATCCACACAAAGAATCCATGAAACCAAAAGTAGGTTCTCTGAAAGGATAAACAAGATGGGTACACTGATAGCTAGATTAACAAAGAACAAAAAGAGAGAAGATCCAAATACAACCAGAAACAACAAAGGTCATATTACAACTGATTTTTCAGAAATACAAAGATCCTCAGAGACCATTATCACCACTTCTACACACGTAAACTAGAATGTCCAGAGGAAATTGATACGTTTCTGGAAGTACACAACCTTCCATGACTGAATCAGGAAGAAACTGAAACTCTGAAAACACCAATATCAAGTTGCAAAGTTGAATCAGCATTGAAAAAACCTACCAACCAAAAACAGGCCCACACCAGTTGGATTCATAGTTGAATTCTACCAGACATACAAATAAATGCTGGTACCAATTCTATGGAAACTATTTTAAAAAGTCGAGGAGGAGGGACTCCTCCCTAAATCATTCTATGAAGCCAGCATTACCCCAATACCAAAACCTGTCAAAGATACCATGAATAAAGAAAATAGAGGCTAAGGTGGAGGATTGCTTGAGCCCAGGAGTTTGAGATCAGCCTGAGCAATACAGGGAGACTGTCTATACACATAATTTAAAAATTAACCATGCATGGTGGCACATGCCTGTGGTTACATCTACCTGGGAGGCTGAGGTGAGCGGATTATTTGAGCCTGGGAGGTAGGGACTTCAGTGAGCTATGATTGCACCACTGTACTTCAGGCTGGGTGACAGAATGATGCCTCAGAAAAAAAGGAAGAGAACTGCAGGCCAATACGCCAATGAATATAGATGCAAAAATTTTCAACAAAATACTAGCAAGCTGAATCCAGCAATATATCAAAAAGCAAATCTACCATGATCAATTAAACTTCATTCCTGGGATGCAAGGCTGGTTCAATATATGCAAATGAATAAATGTGACTCACCACATAAACATAATCATAAACAAAAATCATATGATTATCTCAATAGATGCAGAAAAAGCCTTCAATACAACATTCTTTCATGTTAAAAATTCTCAATAAACTAGTCAATAAAGAAACAGGCTGGGTGCAGTGGCTCACACCTGTAATCCCACCATTTGGGAAGGCCAAGACAGGTGGATCACTTGAGTTCAGGAGCCTGACCAACATGATGAAACTCCGTCTACACTAAAAATGCAAAAATTACCCAGGCATGGTGGTGCACACTGTAATTCCAGCCACTTGGGAGGCAGAGACAAGATAATTGCTTGAACGAGGGAGTCAGAGGTGATAGTAAGCAGAGATCATGTCACTGAACTCCAGCCTGGGAGACAGAGTGAGACTATCTCAAAAAAAAAAAAGGAACATATCTCAAAATAATAAGAGCCATCTATGACAAACCAGAGTCAACATGATATAGAATGGCTAAAGCTAGAAGTATTGCCCTTGAGAACTGCAACAAGAAAAGGTTCCAATTCTCACCACTCCTATTCAACATTGTCTGGACATCCTCTCCAGAGCTATCAGGTAAGAGAAAGAGATTAAAAGAACTGAAATAGAAAGAGAAGAGACCAAACTGTCTCCCTTTACTGAGGATATCTAGAACACCCCAAAGACTCTGCCTAAAAGCTTATGGAACTGATAAGCGACTTCAGTAAAGTTTCTGGATCCAAAATCAATGTACAAAAATGAATAGCATTTCTATACATTAATATTGTTCCAGGTGGTAGCCAAATCAAGAACACAATCTTGTTTGCAATAAATAGAAGAAAACAAAATACCTAGGAATACATGTAACAAAGGAAGTAAAACTCTCTACAAATAAAACTGCCAAACACTGCTGAAATAAATCATAGATAACCTAAACAAATGGAAAAACATTATTCCATGCTCACGGATTGGAAGAATCAATATTGTTTAAATGGCCATACCACTCAAAGCAATCTACAAATTCAACACTATCCCTATCAAGCTCCCAATGTCATTTCTTGTAGAATTAGGAAAAAGTATTAAAATATGTATGAAACCAAAAGAAAGCCTGAATAGCAAGTAATCCTGAGATAAAAGAACAAAGCTGGAGACATCTCATTGTCTGACTTCAACATATATTTTAAGAGGAAAGTGCCAAGATGGCTGACTAAATGCCGCCAGAAAGTGCTTCTCCCACTTAGAGACAGCTTCTGCACGGCAAAAGAAACAGTCACTAGAGTGAATCGGCAACCATCAGATTGGGAAAAAAATCTTTGCAGTTTATGCATCTAACAAAGGGCTGATATCCAGAATTTACAAAGAACTCAAACAGATTTACAGAAAAAAAAACAAACAAGCCCATTCAAAAATGGGAAAAGGATATGAACAGACACTTCACAAAGGAGGACATACATGAGGCCAACAAACACATGAAAAAATGCTCATCATCACTGGTCATTAGAGAGATGCAAATCAAAACCACATTGAGATACCATCTCACGCCAGTTAGAATGGCGATCATTAAAAAATCTGGAGACAGCAGATGCTGGAGAGGATGTGGAGAAAGAGGAACACTCTTACACTGTTGATGGGAGTATAAATTAGTTCAACCATTGTGGAAGACAGTGTGGCGATTCCTCAAGGACCTAGAAATAGAAATTCCATTTGACCCAGCAATCGCATTAGTGGGTATATATCCAAAGGACTATAAATCGTTCTACTATAAGGACACATGCACACGAATGTTCATTGCAGCACTGCTTACAGTAGCAAAGACCTGGAACCAACCCAAATGCCCATCGATGATAGACTGGACTGGGAAAATGTGGCACATATACACCATGGAATATTATGCAGCAATCAAAAATGATGAGTTTGTATCCTTTGTAAGGACATGGATGAATCTGGAGAACATCATTCTCAGCAAACTGACACAAGAACAGAAAAAGAAATACCGCATATTCTCACTCATAGGTGGGTGAGAAAAATGAGAACACATGGACACAGGGAGGGGGTCTACTACACACTGGGGTCTATTGGGGGTAATGGGGGAGGGACAGCGGGGGGGGCTGGGGAGGGATAGCCTGGGGATGAATGCCAAGTGTGGGTGAAGGGGAGGAAGGCAGCAAAACACACTGCCATGTGTGTACCTATGCAACTATCTTGCACGTTCTGCACATGTACCCCAAAACCTAAAATGCAATAAAAATTTAAAAAATTTTAAAAAAGACATAATATACTAAGTAAAAATAAATTAGATTACAATTATTATGTAAAATTTATTTTAACAGCATAATTTAAAGCTCAGTAAATATGTATAGGTAAAATTATAGTATTTAATTTAGCTTTAACTTAGTTTTGCTTTTATTGCAGTTTTGTGTTTAAGAACAAAGGATAGGAAGACAATAGTTAATACTGTTATTTGAAGAAAATATTTTAATTTATGCAAATTTTTATGATTTTAAAGCTTAACCATTCAATTGAAACTTTCTATAAATTGAGACACAACATATTCAGTCATTTTACTTAATGCATAATTTCAATCTTTGGAACATAATGTATTGTTCTTTGAAGAATTTCATTAAAGTAAAATCCATTGAGCAAGTAAGATTTGAATACACTGTTGCACAATAAATTAATTTATTTCAACAACAAAAGAAAAAAAGAAGAAGACTGGCACAATCTGAGTAATCTTTGGAAGGAAGACATTGAGAGTGTATGGAGTGAGGACATAGACTGTGAGTTGAAGCTGGAGGAAGCTGAGAATCCTGTACAGGGTTGCTGAGCACCAGGACTCATTCCTGGCTCCAAGTAGCTCCTAGGGAAGGGATAAGTTAAATAGATGTGGAATGACCCACTCTTACCATGGACTTCCTGAATCCTAGCTGCAGGACCCCAAACAATCCCCACACACATTTGAGCTAGCAGGAGACTTTCTTGGAGAGTTGGCAGGGACAAAACTCCAGCCTGTGTGGAGCCCGAAGGGTTTGGCATGGAAATAGCTGCAGTGGAGCATAGCCAAGGATGTCCATCCCCCAAGGCTTACCATGCTCCTCTAGGTAACTTTGGCCTTTGTTGCCTGTCAGACCTGGACAGAACAAGGCTATCACGCCAGTGAGAGGGGCCCATCTAATCTGAGCACCCTGCAGTCTGCCAGTCTTTCCCAGGATCCCTGACCCAGAATCCATGCCTGGTTGCACCCACTTGCAGCACAGCCAGAGATAACCAACTGAGGCACTTCCCAGCAGCTACCACCATAGCTCCTTCACAGGTAGACCATACCTAAATATCATAGAACTTCTGTAGATGGGCCACTGTTGGCACACACCCACCCACAGCCTCCCCGTCTCTTTGCCAGCACACACTCATGCATTTGCCTTCTATCACTCATGTTTTTCTGACATGTATGAATCCATGGACCTTCCAGTCCTGCCCAAACTGATGCACATGTGGACCTCACCACACTGCCACCACTGGCACACACACCTGCATCAAAGGAACTCACCTCGAAATAATAAGAGCAAACCCCATCATGTCAGTGCCTCACCAGCAGTCATGCATGCATAGACCTCACAGCACTGTCAGTATGATGCTGCTGGCATGCACATGTGCAAAGACACACCACACTGCCAAAGCCCTGTCAAAATACTTTTGCCAGCCCTCCTCTGAATGTTGTTGCCAGCAGATTGGGAACATCTCTGCCCTCCCAGCACTGCAGGTAATCAACCTCAAGGGGCCAAGAACAAAACCATGGGCCTGATCCCAGCCCCACAGTGTTACAGCACATAGCCCAGGAGTGCTGAGCTGAGACTTAGCACCTGAAATCATCCAGAAACAAAACCAATTTACTGAAGCCAATTTATGCTATAGTCAAACTTCAAGGACATCCAAGAATATAAAACCAAAAATCTCCATCCAAAGGACACCAATTTCAAAGAATAAAGGAACATCAGCCACACAGATGAGAAAGAATGAGTGAAGAACTCTGGCAACTCAAGAAGCTAGAGTGTTTTCCCACTTCCAAATAACTGCTTTAGCTCCCCAGCAATGGTTCTAAAACATACTGAAATGACTGGAATGACAGACACAGAATTCAGAATCTGCATAAAGATTGAGATTTGGGTGAAAGTTGAAACCCAATCCAAGGAATCTGATAAATCCAGTGAAATGTATATACAAGAGCTGAAAGACTAAATAGCTAGTTTAAATCATTTTGGAAGAACCAAAATGATTTGATAGAGATGAAAAACTCCCACAAGAATCTCACAATACAATTGGAAGTATTAACAGCATACTGAGGAGAGAATCTCAGAGCTTGAAAACTTGTTTTTTGAATCAACTCTGTCACACAAAAAGAACAAAACAACAAAAAACAATGAACAAAAACTCCAAGACTTACTGGATTATTTAAGAAAACCAACATATGACTCATTGGCATCCCTGAAAAACGGAGAGAGGAAACAAGCAATTTGGAAAACATATTTGGGTATATTGTCAAAGAAAATTTTCCCAACCTCACTAGTAAACTTGACATTCAATTCAGGAAATTCAGAGGGCCCCTATGAGATATTACAAAGGTTACCATTCCAAAAGCACATAGTCATCAAATGTTCCAAGGTCAATGTGAAAGAAAAAATATTAAAGGCAGCTAGAGAAAGGGGGCAGGTCACCTACAAAGGGAACCTAATAAACATAATTAGAAACAGCAAAGGGGATATTACCACAGACTATACAGGAAAAAAACAAACAAACAAAAAACCTCTCAGAGATGATTACAAACACCTCTATGCACACAAACTTGAAAACCTAGAAGCAATGGATAATTCCTGGAAACATATATCCTCCAAAGGTCGAACCAGGAATAAACTTAAACCCTGAATAGATCAATAATGAGTTCTGAAATTGGATAAGTAATTGAAACCTGAGAACCAGAAAAAGCCCTGGAACAGATTGATTCACAGCCAAATTCTGCCACATGTATAAAGAAAATCTGCTGTTAATCCTCCTGAAACTATTCCAAAATATTGAGAAGGAGGGACTCCTCCCTAACTCATTCTATAAGGCCAGCATCAGTCTGATATGAAGACTTGGCAGAGACATAACATAAAAAGAAAACTTCAGGGCAAATATTCCTGATGAGCATAGATGCAAAAATTCTCAACAACATACCAGCAAACTGAATCTAGCAATACATCAAAAAGCTAATTCACCACAATCAAGTTGACTTTATTCCTGGGATGCAGGATTGATTCAACATAGGCAAAGCAGAAATGTGACTTATAAACAGAGCTAAAAACAAAAACTATATGTTCATCTCAATAGAACATATAGTTCTATTGAGGGCAGAAAAGCCCTCAATAAAATTCAATGTCTCTTCATGTTAAAAACTCTCAACAGACTAAGCATCAAAGGAACTCACCTTAAAATAATAAGAGCCATATATGACAGATTCAGAGCCAACATCGTACTGAGTGGGCAAAAGCTGAAAGCATTTCCCTTGAGAACCAGAACAAGACAATGATGCACATTCTCATCATTCCTATTCAACACAGTACTAGAAATCCCAGCCAGAGCAATCAGGCAAGAGAAATAAACAAAATGCATCCAAATGTGAAGACAGGAAGCCAAACTGTCTCTTTTCACAGAAGATATAAGTCTATAAAACCTTCTAGATCTAACAAAAACTTCGGCAAACTTTCATGATACAAAATCAGTGTAAAAAAAATTAGTAGCTTTTCTGTACACCAATAATGTCCAAGCTGAGAGCCAAATCAAGAATGCAATCCTATTTAAAATAGCTGTAAAAAGAATAAACTACCTAGGGATACAGCTAACCAGAAAGGTGAAAGATCTCCAATAGAGTTACAAAACACTGCTGAAATAAATCAGAGATGACACAAATGCGACATTCTATGCTCATGGAAGAATCAATATGGTTAAAGTGGCCATACTGCTCAAAGCAATTTATGAATTCGATGTTATTCCTAACAAATACCGACATCATTTTTCAATGAATTAGAAAAAAACTATTCTAAAATTAATATCGAACCAAAAAAGAGACCAAATTGTCAAAGCAATCCTAAGTAAAAAGAACAAAGCCAGAGGCATTACACCTCCCAATTTCAAATTATACCACGAGGCTACAGCAACCACAACAGCATGGTACTTGTTCAAAAACAGACACATAGACCACTGGAATAAGATAGAGAAAACTGAAGTAAGGTTACACATCTATAACTATCTGATCTTCAACAATGTGAATACTAACAAGCAATGAGAAAAGGACTTCCTAGTCAACAAGTGGTACTGGGACAACTGGCTAGCCATATGCAGATTGAAACTGGATCTCTTCCTTTCACTATATACAAAAAGCAACCTAAGATGGATTAAAGACTTGAATGTAAAACCTAAAACTATAAAAACCCTAGAGGAAAGCCAGGGAAATGTCATTCTGGACACAGGCACTGGCAAAGATTTCATCACTAAGCCTCCAAAAGCAATTGCAACAAAAACACAAAATTGACATTAGTGGGATTTAATTAAACTAAAGAACTTCTGCAAAGCAACAGAAACTGTCAACAGAGTAAACAGACAGCTAACAGAAAGAAGAAAATATTTGCAAACTATGCATCTGACAAAAGTCTAATATCCAGAATCTGTAAGTAACTTAAACAGTTCAGCAGTGAAAAACAAACAACCCCATGAAAAAAAAAATGGGCAAAATCAGGATGTGGGCCGGATGTTGAAGCAAGTTATCAGGTTAACTGAGGACCAGGCAGACGTGTAGTCCATCATTGGCCTGCGTGCTTCTTCAAGACGTGCATGAACAAGGCCTTCAGTGACACCAAGTTCTCTGCTGTGCTGGTGGAGTCCCCGCCAATGAGCCTACTGGTGCTGGTCTGACTTCACAGGAGCTGTCTGGTGGCCCTGGTGATGGCCCCTGGGCTGGAGCCCACATGGCCAGCCCAGCCTGGCTTTGTTTCTGTCCTATCACCCCATCCTCACTCCCCTGGCGGCCTGACTCTCACTCCCTGGTGGCTCCATACCCTAGTTCCTCAAGATACAGTTTTTACTTCTGTGAATTTAGAAAAACACTTTACCAGTTCAAAAAAAAATGGGCAAAGGACATGGACAACTCAAAAGAAGACATACATGCAGCCAACAATAATATGAAAAAATGCCCCACGTATTTAATCATTAGAGGAATGCAAATTAAAACCACAATGAGATATCATCTCACAACAGACAGAATGGCAGTTATTAAAAAGTCAAAAAATAACAGATGCTGGCAAGGTTATGGAGAAAGGGAATGTTTATACACTATTGGTGGGAATATAAATTGCTTCAGCCATTTATTAGCTAACAATAAATAATCATATTTATTTTATTAATAATCATATTTATTATCTTTTAATAATAAATTGTTTTATTGAAACTTTTTATATTTTTACTGAAAGTCACTGTGGAAAGCAGTTTGGAGATTTATCAAAGAACTTAAAACAGAACTACTATTTAACCTAGCAGTCCCATTAATGGATATATCAAGGAATATAAATTGTTCCACTGAAAAGACACATAAATTTGTATATTATTGCTTTGCAGTATTCACTGCAAAGAAAAAAATCCACCTAGATGCCCATCAACTGTGGATTGGATAAAGAAAATGTGATGCATATATGCTGTGAAATACTATGCAGCTATAAAAACAAATGAAATCACATCCTTTGCAGCAACATGGATGGACCTGGAGGACATTATCCTAAGTGAATTATTGCAGGAACAGTAAACCAAAGAGTGCATGTCATGGACATAAAAACAAGAACAATAGACACTAGGCACTGCTTCAAGATGGAAGGTAGGAGGAGGGTCAAGATCAAAAAACTACCTATTGGGTACTATGCTTGTTACTGGATGACGAAAATGTCTGTATATAACAAACATCCACATGTACTGTCTGAACCTGAAATAAAAATTTAAAGAAAAACTAAATTTAAAAATTAATAATTAAATAAAATTATACTCCATGAAAAACAACAAAAACGAAACAAAATATTGCAAGGCTACATTTAACAAAACCTCATGGTATTGGTATAAACATAGATGCATAGACCAGTAGGGCAGAATAAGGAACCCAGAAATAAAGCCACATACTTACATTGAACTGATCTTTGATCTTACGTTGGAGAAAGGACACCCTCAACAAGTGGTTCTGGGGAAATTGGATAGCCACATGCAGAAAAATAAAACTGTGCCCCTGTCTCTCATCAGATACAAAAATCAACTCTATGCGGATTAAAGTCTTGAATGTAAGACCTGAAACCCTAAACATACTAGAAGAAAACCTAGGAAAAACTCTCCTGAAGATTGGTCCAGGCCAAAATTACATGATGAAGACCTCAAAAGCATAGGCACCAAAAACAAAAATAGACCAATTCTACCTAATTAAACTAAAAAGCTTTTGTACAGCAAAAGAAATAATTAACAGAGTGAATGGACAACATGCAGAGTGAGAGAAAGTATTTGGAAACTATGAATTTGATGGGAGGCTGACATCCAGAATATATAAGGAGCTTAAACAGTCCAACAGGAAATAAAACAAGTAATCCTATACAGCCACTATGAAAAACAGTGTAGAGATTACTGAACAAACTAAAACTAGAATTACCCCTTGATCCAATAATCACACTACTGGGCCTCTACCCAAAGGAAAATACACCAATGTATGAAAGGGATATCTGCACCTGCATGTTTATTGCAGCACTATTCACAATATCAAAGATATGCAATCAACCTAAATGTCCATCAACAAGTGAGTAATGGACATGTGGTGTATATACACAATGGAATACTATTTGTCCATAAAACAGAATGAGTAAATAAATAAGTGAATAAATAATGGACATGTGGTGTATATACACAATGGAATACTATTTGTCCGTAAAACAGAATGAAATGTCATTTTCTTAAATGTAACATGAATGGAACTGGTGCTCATTATCTTAAGTGAAATAAGCCCAACATGAAAAGACAAATACCGGCTGGACGCGGTGGCTCACGCCTGTAATCCCAGCACTTTGGGAGGCTGAGGCGGGTGGATCACGAGGTCAAGAGATTGAGACCTTCCTAGTCAACATGGTGAAACCCCGTCTCTACTAAAAATACAAAAAATTAGCTGGGCATGGTGGTGCGTGCCTGTAATCCCAGATACTCAGGAGGCTGAGGCAGGAGAATTGCCTGAACCCAGGAGGCGGAGGTTGCGGTGAGCCGAGATCGCGCCATTGCACTCCAGCCTGGGTAACAAGAGCGAAACTCCGCCTCAAAAAAAAAAGAAAAAAGAAAAGACAAATATCACATGTTTTCACTTATATGTGGGAGCTAAAAATTTCGTGATGTGGAAGTGGAGAGTGAAAAGGTACAGACTGGGAAGGGTGAGTCAGGGGAAGGAGGGAAGATGAACAGAAGCAGATTAAAGGGTACAAACATAAAATAAGATGAGAGAAATTAAATATTTGATAGCATAGCAGGGTGACTACACTTAACAAAAACATATTATACATGGGAGCTGGGTACCCTAAATGCTCTGGTATGATTGCTACACATTATATACATGTAACAAAATTTCACTTGCATTCCATAAATATTTACAAATAATAAATAAACCTTACTAAAAATCTGAAAAAGAAAAAAGAATGAACAGGCTGGGCATGGTAGTTCATGCCTGTAATCTGAGAACTTTGGGAGGTCAAGGAAGGTGGATTACTTGAGACCAGAAGTTCAACACTAGCCTGGGCAACATAGTAAGACGCCATCTCTACAAAAAAAAAAAAAAAAAAATTAAACAATAAAAAATTAGCCAGGTGTGGTGGCATGTGCCTGTGCTGCTTAAGTCATAGGTCATGGTCTTGCTCTATCACCCAGGCTGGAGTGGAGTGAGTCAATCATAACTCACTGCAGTCTTGAACTCCTGGGCTCAAGCAATCTTCTAGTATCAACCTCCCCCAGTAGCTGGGGCCACATCTGGCTTTTTTTTTTTTTTTTGAGACAGAGTCTTGCTATGTCACCCAGGCTGGTCTCAAACTCTTAGTCTCAGATAAGCCTCCCACTTTGGCCTCCCAAAGGTTTAGAATTACTGGCATGGGCCACCATGCCTGTCTAATGTGTTTGTTTCTTGATTATGTTCTGTTTTGTTTTTGCTTTGAGTTTACTCATTTGTATTATCATTTTTATTCTTCATAGTAATTCGTAAACATAAAGTCAAATATTGCTGTAAGTTTCTTTAAAAAGTGACATTTGTCTCCTATTCCTTTTCAGCTTCTGAATCCTGCTCCCTAGTAGCAATTGCTTTAAACTCTTTTATCTTCATTTTCCTATGGTATTCTTCAATAAACAAGCTTATGCTGCCATTTCTGGATTCTTTTTAGTTTTAGATATTATCTATTTATTTATTACTGGAGAATGTAAGGCTACAGCTCTGTCATGTATCTACTTTACCAAAAAATATGTATGTTCTACTTTCCCCTCTACCTCTTCTCTGCATAGTTTTTTTCACAGCTTTTGGATGAGAAAATATTCAGTGTTTATATTATTGTAGCCATTGAACCATGTTGCATATGATTCTTGTTCTTGCATAAATAACCTTTCTAATTTTTTTTGTAAGAATTCCTATTTGGTGGTTTTCATAGTTATTTGTATGTCTATCAATTAGTTCTGCCCAAACTCTCCGGAAGCACTATAAAATCAGTCTTACGTTTTTTAAATAATGTCAAATGCATTAGGTAAACTGTCAATTCTATTTTTTTTTTCTTGGAAAGCTATCCCTTCTAGATCCCTTGGTCCTTTTGGTCCAGTCTGGATGGATTGTTCTCTCAGTGTGTTGCCTGTTATCCTGAAGCTTCTTCACATCCTGGCACTTCACTAAACCATCATCCCGGAAATGCTCTGTAGCTTTCTCGACACTAGATCCCTTAGATCCTTTAGATCTAGTAGCTCTGTAGCTTTCTTCTATACTAGATCTATAGTAGATCTTCTATACTAGATCTCTTGTATGTTATCTTTTCCGTTTTCTTACACCTCCACCCTTTATTTATTTACTGTATGCACCATCTCTTCTAGTAGGTTCCTAAGAAAGAAGTCATATAGGTGATGTTTTGACCTTACATAACTAGAAATATGTTTATTTTGTCTTTATTTTTTATAGATAATTTCATGTTGAATTCCAGGTTACAGATCTCCTTTCCCCTTAGTTTAGAAGACATTGCTCTACTGTCATCTAACTTTTTATGTTGTTTTGAATAGTCTGATATTTTATTTCTTAATCATTTATGATTTTGTTGTGTTTATCCTGCTGCATGAAGTTGAGAGATAGGGTCTAGGGGAACTCTGATGTGATTCGGCTCTGTGTCTCCTCCCAAATCTCACCTCGAATTGTAAACCCCTTGTGTTGAGGGAGGGACCTGGTGAGAAGTGATTGGCTCATGAGTGCAGTTTCCCCTATTCTGTTCTCCTTATAGCTAGTGAGCGCTCAAAAGATCTGATGGTTCAAAGTGTTTGGCAGTTTCCTCTACTCCTACTGCTTTGTGAAGAAGGTACCTGCTTCCCCTTCACCTTTCATCATAATTTTAAGTTTCCTGAGGCCTCTCCAGCCATGTGGAACTGTCAGTCAACTAAACCTCTTTTCTTCATAAATTAACCAGTCTCAGGTATTCTTAATAGCAGTGTGAAAATGGACTAATACACTCTTTATTCACACTCCCGATTAATTTTCCTGTTTAGGTCCTCCTGTTTTAGGGTTTTGCGGTACAAATTACCCTGCCTCTAGTTAATGCTACTTTTTACTGGCACTTAACTTTTAACTTTATCTGCTCTGTTATGCCAGGTATTACTCAATCATCTATTTTCCATCTGCCAAAGTTGTGTTTAAATCTCTAGTTTTCTGTATTTCTTTCACTCTTTTTCTCTTGTGGCAGTTATACTTTTAGAAATTTCCTTGGGTCAATTTCTGGACATTGCAGATATAACAATTTGTTCAATATGTTATGTTTAAAATGAAGTTAAGGATTTCAGAATTTCAAGGTATAAACCTGTCTCTCCACCTTTTTATATTGTTTTATTTTAAACAGTCCAAATTTTTATATGCAATTCTATAGTAGTACAAAGCAACATGTGCTAATATAAAAATGCAAGATTGGAATTGAATTAATGAACATCAAATCAACACATTAAGTGAGGATTTACCATGACAGTAGTTACCATCAAGGTGATATAAAATAAGCATATGATACAGTCTGTCTTTTCAAGGAGCTTGCCAACTTCTTGAGATGTTAAAACGTACCCACTATTCATGTGAGAGAGTTAAAGAATTCATTAGAAGCATGCAAAATATTGGACATGGACTTAAACAGAAAATCAGATGATTTATTGAAGTTAAATAGATAAGATATTTGCTTATGAATGAGAATGTACAAGTCAAGGTATGAATAGAAGTTTACACCTAAAATGGTTTGATAAATAAAATACATTTGCCACACTAACAGTTTCTTACCTATTTTGTTCATTTCACATCATCTTTCGTGAGTGTGTGTAAAGGAGGGATTGAAGGTATAACAATAATCGTTTTCAAGGAAATGTTAGTAACTTGAGTCATTTTGGAAACAGATATTGTGGACTTAAAATGGTTTCTCTTCGCATAAATTCTTTGAGTATGTTTCAACTACATTATTTGGAGTGGAGTTCAGCCCTGTGTCTGGCAAAGCTGGACTTAATTGGATTAGCAAATGCAATTCTAGAATTTTAAATACCAAATTTGTGCACATTCTTAGCATTCTGAATTCACTGGAGGCATTCTGGAATGCTTAAAAGTCTCCAAAGGGTCCAGACTAACCAATCTATCCACTCAGGCAAACATCTTGACCTAAGAGGAGACTGAATTTTAATTTTAAAATGTTTTGTAGTTTCTCAGCTTAGTACTACAGTTTGGCCCTTTGCTCAAGTGCATCAGAGACTATAACTCTTATTATTATTTTGTTCCCATTTACCATTTTTCCCATGCGATAAATGGATGCTGAATATAATTTTCATTTTCAGACACTTCAGTTCTCATTCAAATTTTCTCTACAGTGAAGTCAGAGAGTGGTAATATCCCATTCTCCCTCCTACCTTCAGGCCTAGAATCCTGGGAGTTCAGCTGGCTTGCCTTTATGATATTTTACTCTGATGATCACCTTCTGATTCTTCCTCAATGTTTAATTCAAGTCCACTGTTCTTTCATAAAACTTCCCAGTTATTCTTATCTAAATTTGACTTCACATAATCTGAATTTGTATTTTACTTAAAACAAGTTCAGACACTTAAACTTGTATACTTTTCCTCTAATAATATAACATGTATTTGATGTGATCAGTCCCCCTAGATTATGAAAAGTAGTTTTCAAAGATGGCATATTACATATAGAATATAATTTGAGGGAGGAGACAAGATGGCGTCGTAGAGGTGACTCAGGATTGCAGCTCTCAGTGAAGGCGCAGAGGGTGAGTCCTAGCCGCATTCTCGGATGTTCCTTTTATGCCCACAGAGCGTTGAAAGTCCCAGGTGTGGGAGAGACACGGGACCCTAGCAGCCGGCTAACGCAGCTGGCTCCCGCCGCCTCTTCGGCCGGAGCCGCGGCGGGACCCGGCGCGGAACTCACTGGTCTGGGTGCCCTGTTAAACTGGCAATCTGAGATTTGGAAGGGCAGATTGGCATGTTCATCTGATTGAATGGGACTTGGACAATGAGCCAGACCAGGAGTTTCCTGGGAAGTGTGATCTGAGCCGGGGTAGTGGGCAGCGGCACGGGAGATCGCACGGATCCCAGTGCCCTATCGGCAGGCTACTGGGGTGCCAGTGAGAGAGTCGGCCTTTCAGCTTGGGGAGAGGAAGAGAGAGACAGAGAGGATGGGCTCTGAGGCAGGGAGCTGGGTGATCAGGCTCAGCGGGTCCCATGCTCACGGGGACAAGCAGGGTGGCGACTGGAGGTGCTTGGGGCTGAGAGTTTTGCTGCCAGCATCTAGGATGGTGCAGCCCAGTGAGGGAGGGGCGTCCACCATTGCTGACGCAGTCCACCCCCACTGAAGTACCGCCCAGGACTGACGCAGCCTGCCGTTGCCGAGGCAACCTGCCATAACACAGAGACTCCGCGCTCCACAGCAGAAGGGAGCCCAGCAGCAATAAGGCAGCCCGCGCTAGCAGGTCAGAGCCCCGGCAGGCAAATAGTGAATAGACTGCCACCTAGTGGGGCAGGACAGTGCAACAGATACTCATAAAGAAAGCCCCAACTCCCTGAGACAGAGCATCTAAGGCGGGGGGGGAAAGGGTGGTGTTTTATGAGTTCTATTGCAGCAGACATAAACAACCTCCCAACAACCCTGAATGAACAACGGAGCTCACAGCTCAGCACTGGAGCTCCTATAAAGCACAGACTGTCTCCTCAAGCAGCTCCTTGACCCCTGTATATCCAAGGAGTCACCCCAGAAAAGGACTAATCAGACTGACATTTGGCTGGCATTATTCTGGAACAAGGAAAACAGAAGAAGAAACTGGTATCATCCCTCACTGTTCCGCAGCTGCTACAGGTATACCCCAGACAAGCAGGGCCTGGAGTGGACCTCAGCACTCATACAGCAGAGGGGATAGACCATTAGAGGGAAAACTAAGTAACAGAAATACTTCATCATCAACAATCTCAGCGTCCACACAGAGACCCAATTGAAAAATCAGCAACTACTAAGATGACAGGTGGATAAATCCATAAAGATGGGAAGAAACCAGCGCAAAAAGAAGGAAAGCACCTGAAACCAAAACACCTCACCTCCAAAAAAGGACCAAAACTCCTCACCAGCAAGGGAACAAAGCTGGACGGAGAATGAATGTGACGAAATGACGGAATCAGACTTCAGAAAGTGGATAATGAGAAACTTCAGTGAGCCAAAGAAACATGTACTAAACCAGTGCAAAGAAACTAAGAACCTTGAAAAAAGATTTGAAAAAAGATTCGAGGAATTGATAACAAGAATGGACAACTTAGAGAGGAATATGAATGAATTGAAGGAGCTGAAAAACACAACATGAGAACTTCGCAAAGCATGCACAAGTTTCAACAGTCGAATTGACCAAGCAGAAGAAAGAATATCAGAAGTTGAAGATCAACTCAATGAAATAAAACGAGAAACCAAGATTAAAGAAAAAAGTACAAAAAGGAATGAACAAAATCTCCAAGAAATGTGGGACTATGTGAAGAGACCCAACCTACGTTTGATAGGTGTACCAGAATGTGACGAAGAGAATGAATCCAAGCTGGAAAACACTCTTCAGGATATTATCCAGGAAAATTTCCCCAACGTAGCAAGACAGGTCAATACTCAACTCCAGGAAATACAGAGAACACCACAAAGATACTCCGCAAGAAGAGCAACCCAAAGGCACATAATCGTCAGATTCACCAGGGTTGAAATGAAGGAGAAAATACTAAGGGCAGCCAGAGAGAAAGGTCGGGTCACCCACAAAGGGAAGCCCATCAGACTCACAGCAGATCTCTCGGCAGAGACTCTACAAGCCAGAAGAGAGTGGGGGCCAATATTCAACATACTTAAAGAAAAGAGCTTTCAACCCAGAATTTCATATCCAGCCAAACTGAGCTTCATAAGTGAAGGAAAAATAAAATCCTTCATGAACAAGCAAGTACTCAGAGATTTTGTCACCACTAGGCCTGCTTTACAAGAGCTCCTGAAAGAGGCACTACACACAGAAAGAAACAACCAGTTCCAGCCATCCTAAAAGCATACCAAATGCTAAAGACCATCAACAAAATGAAGAATGTACATGAACCAACGGGCAAAACAGCCAGCTAGCATCAAAATGGCAGTATCAAATTCACACATAACAATATTAACCCTGAATGTAAATGGGCTAAATGCACCAATCAAAAGACACAGACTGGCAAATTGGATAAAAAACCAAAACCCATCGGTGTGCTGTATCCAGGAAACCCACCTCACATGCAAAGATACACAAAGGCTCAAAATAAAAGGATGGAGGAAGATTTACCAAGCAAATGGAGAGCAAAAAAAAGCAGGAGTTGCAATTCTCATCTCTGATAAAATAGACTTTAAAGCAACAAAGATCAAAAGGGACAAAGAAGGTCATTATGTAATGGTAAAAGGATCGATACAACAAGAAGAGCTAACGACTCTAAATATATATGGACCCAATGTAGGAGCACCCAGATATATAAGGCAAGTTCTTAATGACTTACAAAGAGACTTAGACTCCCACACAATAATAGTGGGAGACTTTAACACTCCACTGTCAATAGCAGACAGATCAACCAGACTGAAAATTAACAAGTATATCCAGGACTTGAACTCAGACCTGGAACAAGCAAACCTGATAGACATTTACAGAACTCTCCACCCCAAATCCACACAATATACATTCTTCTCAGCACCACATCACACCTACTCCAAAATTGACCACATAATTGGAAGTAAAGCACTCCTCAGCAAATGCAAAACAATGGAAATCGTAACAAACAGTCTCTCAGACCATAGTGCAATCAAGTTGGAACTCAGAATTCAGAAAATAACTCAGAACCGCACAGCTTCATGGAAACTGAACAACTGGCTTTTGAATGTTGATTGGATAAACAATGAAATGAAGGCAGAAATAAAGAAGTTCTTTGAAACCAACGAGAATGAAGACACAACATACCAGAATCTCTGGGACACATTTAAAGCAGTCTGTAGAGGAAAATATATAGCAATAAGTGCCCACATGAGAAGAGTGGAGAGATCCAAAATTGACACCCTATCGTCAAAATTGAAAGAGCTAGAGGAGCAAGATCAAAAAAGCTCAAAACCTAGCCGAAGACAAGAAATAACTAAGATCAGAGCAGAACTGAAGGAGATAGAGACAAGAAAAACCCTTCAAAAAATCAATAAATCCAAGAGCTGGTTTTTCGAAAAGATCAATAAAATAGACAGACCACTAGCCAGACTGATAAAAAAGAAAAGAGAGAACAACCAAATAGATGCAATAAAAAATGATAAAGGGGAAATCACCACAGATTCCACAGAAATTCAAACCATCATCAGAGAATACTACAAACAACTCTATGCACACAAACTAGTAAATCAGGAAGAAATGGATAAATTCCTGGACGCCTGTGTCCTCCCAAACCTAAACCAGGAGGAAGCCGAAACTATGAATAGACCAATAACAAGGTCAGAAGTTGAGGCAGCAATTAAGAGCCTATCACACAAAAAAAGCCCAGGTCCAGATGGGTTCACAGCTGAATTCTACCAGACACACAAAGAGGATCTGGTACCATTCCTTCTGAAACTATTCCAAATAATCCAAAAAGAGGGAACCCTTCCCAAATCATTTTATGAGACCAACATCATCCTGATACCAAAACCTGGCAGAGACTCAACAAGAAAAGAAAACTTCAGTCCAATATCCATGATGAACATAGATGCAAAAATCTTCAATAAAATACTGGCAAATCGATTGCAACAGCACATTAAAAAACTTATCCATCATGATCAAGTAGGATTCATCCCGGGGATGCAAGGCTGGTTCAACATACGCAAGTCTATAAGTGTAATTCACCACATAAACAGAAGCAAAAACAAAAACCACATGATTATCTCAATTGACGCAGAGAAGGCATTTGACAAAATTCAACAGCCCTTTATGCTAAAAACCCTCAATAAACTTGGTATTGATGGAACATATCTCAAAGTAATAAAAGCTATTTATGACAAACCAACAGCCAATATCATACTTAATGGGCAAAAACTGGAAGCATTCCCTTTGAAATCTGGCACTAGACAAGGATGCCCTCTCTCACCACTTCTATTCAACATAGTACTGGAAGTTCTAGCCAGAGCAATCAGGCAAGAAAAAGAAATAAAGGGTATTCAAATAGGAAAGGTGGAAGCCAAATTGTCTCTATTTGCCGACGACATGATAGTATCCCTAGAAGACCTCATCACCTCAGCCCAAAAGCTCCTGCAACTGATAAGCAACTTCAGCAAAGTCTCAGGATATAAAATCAATGTTCAAAAATCACAAGCATTCCTATACACCAGTAACAGACTTACAGAGAACCAAATTAAGAATGAACTGCCATTCACAATTGCTACAAAGAAAATAAAATACCTAGGAATACAACTCACAAGGAATGTAAGGGACCTCTTTAAGGAAAACTACAAACAACTGCTCAACGAAATAAGAGAGGACACAAACAGATGGAGAAACATTCCATGTTCGTGGTTAGGAAGAATCAATATTGTGAAAATGGCTATACTGCCCAAAGTAATTTACACAATCAATGCTATCCCCATCAAACTACCATTGAATTTCTTCACAGAACTGGAAAAAACCACCATGAATTTCATATGGAACCAAAAAAGAGCCCGCATAGCCAAGTCAATTCTAAGCAAAAAGAACACAGCAGGAGGCATCACGCTACCAGACTTCAAACTATACTACAAGGCTACAGTAATCAAAACAGCATGGTACTGGTACCAAAATAGAGATATAGACCAATGGAACAGAACAGAAGCATTGGAGGCAACACAACATATCTACAACCATATTATCTTTGATAAACCAGACAAAAACAGGCAATGGGGAAAGGATTCCCTATTTAATAAATGGTGTTGGGAAAACTGGCTAGCCATGTGCAGAAAGCAGAAACTGGACCCCTTCCTGACACCTTACACTAAAATTAACTCCAGATGGATTAAAGACTTAAACGTAAGACCTGACACCATAAAAACCCTAGAAGAAAATCTAGGCAAAACCATTCAGGACATAGGAGTAGGCAAGGACTTCATGACCAAAACACCAAAAGCATTGGCAACAAAAGCCAAAATAGACAAATGGGACCTAATCAAACTCCACAGCTTCTGCATGGCAAAAGAAGCAATCACTAGAGTGAATCGGCAACCATCAGAATGGGAAAAAATCTTTGCAGTTTACACATCTGACAAAGGGCTGATATCCAGAATTTACAAAGAACTCAAACAGATTTACAGAAAAAAAAACAAACAAGCCCATTCAAAAATGGGCAAAGGATATGAACAGAAACTTTACAAAAGAAGACATACATGAGGCCAACAAACGTATGAAAAAGTGCTCATCATCATTGGTCATTAGAGAGTTGCAAATCAAAACCACATTGAGATATCATCTCACACCAGTTAGAATGGCGATCATTAAAAAATCTGGAGACAGCAGATGCTGGAGAGGATGTGGAGAAATAGGAACACTCTTACACTGTTGGTGGGAGTGTAAATTAGTTCAATCATTGTGTAAGACCGTGTGGCGATTCCTCAGGGACCTAGAAATAGAAATTCCATTTGACCCAGCAATCCCATTACTGGGTATCTATCCAAAAGACTATAAATCATTCTACTATAAGGACACATGCACACGAATGTTCATTGCAGCACTGTTTACAATAGCAAAGACCTGGAACCAACCCAAATGCCCATCGATGATAGACTGCACTGGGAAAATGTGGCACATATACACCATGGAATATTATGCAGCAATCAAAAATGATGAGTTTGTGTCCTTTGTAAGGACATGGATGAATCTGGAGAACATCATTCTCAGCAAACTGACACAAGAACAGAAAAAGAAATACTGCATATACTCACTCATAGGTGGGTGAGAAAAATGAGGACACATGGACACAGAGAGGCGGTCTACTATACACTGGGGACTGTTGGGGGTAATGGGGGAGGGACAGCGGGGGGGCTGGGGGGGATAGCCTGAGGATGAATACCAAGTGCGGGTGAAGGGGAGGAAGGCAGCAAAACACACTGCCATGTGTGTACCTATGCAACTATCTTGCAAGTTCTGCACATGTACCCCAAAACCTACAATGCAATAAAAATTTAAAAAAAAAAAAAAAAGAATATAATTTGCGTGGTAAATCAATTCTTCATTAGACATATAAATTAGACAAATTAATTTTATGACAAATGATTGTTCCAGTTGTAACTGCATTTGGAGTAAGGTTAGGTAAAAATACCTGACTTCAAAACATACATGTTGATCTAAGCAATACATGCTTTGATAGATTTTTGAAGGTAAAAAATATTTACATCCCGGAAGTTAATTTTCCATCTCAGAAAAATGTTTTCATTCAAGAATCCTTGAAATTTATGAATAAAATGTTTTCAGTTGAACTACGTGTTTGGTGAGTGAAGTTTTACTAAAGGAGAATGAACATCAAGACTTCAGCCTGATCTTTGGTCATTCTTTGCACACATAGTCCCCTTGTATACTAATTTGACTTTGAGGTGGTGCCTGGATCTAAGCAAAGACCAAATAACACCTGTATCATTTTGCCTTTCCATTCAGTCTCCATTTTCTACATGATTTTGGGTTTAAAACCTCGTTTCTCTGCACTTTCAATGAAAACAGCAAGGAAGGGAGAAAGGGAGGGAGGGAACCATTAATCTCGAGTCATGATTTGTGATGCTGTGGCTTTCTTGAAGATGGTTCTAGAGAACGGGTTATAGCTTAGAGCTTGGAGCCTTTTCGCCTGCTAGTTCTTTCCTTCTTCGTTTCCCTGTAGTCACCAAGACATTTTTCTTCTTACCTTATGTGAAGTACATTTATTCATATCTAGGACCTAGAGGCTCAGCCTCTCCTCTGAAATTGGCTTTAGAAATCTTATCTTCAATAAAGGTGAGCCCTCTCCTTACAAGTGAACTTCCTATTAGTAGCCCAGAATTTTTTTTTCAGGTTTCTTAACTTCTTTTAAATATCCCTAGAGGTAACTGGGTCACCTGACCTTCTAAATTTTATATTAAAGCAGAAGACACTTGGTCCTTGAGTCCACGAGTATCCTGTGGCCATGTGTTTGAAGTACCATGTACTATCACTATTGTAGCTAACACTAAATCCATGTTTACTTCAGCTATGCACAGATCTATCTATATTCCCCATAAAAACCATATAATGTCATTGTATTCCTTTCTTGGAGGTTCTGTAAAAAATTACCACAAACTGGATGGTTTGAAACAACAAAAATATATTTTCTCACAGTTCTGGAGGCCAGAATTCAGAAATCGAGGTATTCTAAGGGCAGTGTTCTCTCTAAAGGCTCTAGGAGAGGGTTTTTCCTTTGCTCTTGCAGTTTCTGGTGGCTCCAAGTATTCCTTGGCTGGTGACTAAGTAAGTCCAGTCTCTTCCTTCATCTTCACATGGCCTCCTTCTCCACTTCTTCCTGTGCAGCTCAACCCTCTGCATCCTTCAAAAGGCCACTTGTCATTGGACTTAGGATCCACCAGAAAACTCAGAATAATCACGTCTCAAAACTATACCTGCAAATACGTTTTTTTCCCCAAATAAGGTCACATTCACAGGTTCTGGGGGTTAGGACATAGATAAATGGGGTCCACCATTCAACCCCCTATAGTAAGCTTATTTTATGGCTCAAGAAAGCAAGATCCAGAAAATTTCCATAACTTGGCCAAGATTAGAAAGGAAGAATTTGAATCTGGGTTAACCTCCCATCAAAATGTGTGACATTTCTATCACACTGAATCTTATGTGACACTCTCTGGATTGCATGTATATTTTGAGCAGAGTTGGAAATTTGTAAACATGGTAAACCTACCCTACAGGTAAACCCACCCTCACCAGGAGAAATGCCTGTGGATTCTTCTTGGGAATATGCCTGAAGCACAGTTATCTCAGTTATCCAGTGTTAAAATGCTGCTAAAGAACAGCAGCCTCCCAGCAAACCAACTCACTACTATAAACAGTATTTATATCATCCCCTTTCACATCAGAAAAGAGGCAGATGGTTTAACTCATGCATTTGAGTTATCCGCAGGTCAGAAATTTCCAAAGATGAATGTAAACAGTGCTATTTTTAAAACATAATTTTTATGACATGTTTGAATCTGAGTGGTTGTTTATCACTAAAATTCAGAAGACACTATTAACTTGGTACACATGACATGTTGACCTAGACCCAGATGTCAGCACACAACCTATCTGAGGAGTATTTTGATTTTAGCCTCAGCTGCCATTTTCCATGACCTAATAGGGTTATTTCATAATAACAGATATCTTGTTTCATTTATTAATTCCAGGATTGGCAACATTTTATCTTTTTTTGTATGCTAGGTTTATTTTTTCCTCTCTAGTTCATTTCAGTTCTTTATCTCAGCAATTGCACCAAATTGCATTGTAACAAAAAGTTTCAGGACTTTTTTAAAAAAGATGAAACTGAATTCACTGAAGTGTGCTTTTGACTGGTATTACTTTAGTTTCATTTTACAGCTAGGGAAGTGGGTTCAGAGGCAAATTACTTTGTAAGTTGTAAGGCAAATTCTCAGAGATTTCCTGGCCATTGCTCTGAGGAGCGTGGGTGACTTTCTCTTGTTGAATATAACTTGTATACAAAAATAGAATCTAATCTTTTTTCTTTTTTTAGACTGAGTCCCCTCTGTCACCCAGGCTGGAGTGCAATGGATCAATCTTGGCTCACTGCAACCTCCGTCTCCTGGGTTCAAGTGATTCTCCTGCCTCTGCCTCCTGAGTAGCTGGGATTACAGGAACTCACTACCATGCCCAGATAATTGTTGTATTTTAGTAGAGATGGAGTTTTGCCATGTTGGCTAGGCTGGTCTGACCTCAGGTGATCTGCCCACCTCAGCCTCCCAAAGTGCTAGGATTACAGGCATGATAGATAGTCTTTATTATTTTTGCATTGTTACAGCCCCGAGCATCTGCTTAGCACGCAAACAGTTGCTCTGCATCATATTAAGTTGTTTAACAATTACTTTCTTCATGATTTTATGTTTTTTAGAGTCTTTATGTTGATTATAGGCTGAGAATCTTTGCTTTGAAATCCTTATCTCCCAAGATTCCTCGATTGTTGTTCTGTTCACTCTGGCACCACAGTAAATCTACTGATAATAGTGTCCAGAAAGGGAAGTCCATGCTTTTCAGGCACAGGAAGCAAAGGTTGCTCTTTTCCACTACATTAGGCTACAGTTACCACAGATCTGCATGGTTTTAAAGATCAGGGACTCCAAACTCAGACCACCTGTATTCAATCCCAACTCTACTTTTTGGTTAAATTATTTAGCCTATCTGTCCTTCAGTTTTCCAACCTATAAAATGGAGATTAATAATACTATTATATCATGGGATTGGTGATGAATAAGTGAGTTAGTACTAGAATGAGAACGGTGCCTACAATATAGTGATCACTAAATATGTATTTATTAAACAAGTAATTTTTTCCAGGATTACTCCTATTGCCATGTGTTGTCTGTGTGTACCAGTCTTGTCCCCTACCAATTGGCTTTCCATTGAAAGCCTGAGTGACCATTCTAAAGTACAAATAGGTTATTTTACTTTTTTGCTCAAAAACTAATAGAGGGAGATTTCAGCTTCCAGCAATTATGAAGTAAATTGTGCCCAACTAGATTTCTTGTATAAACATCTCAAGCAACAGACAGTTTAAGCCTGTGATCTTTGAAAGGAGGGAAACTCATGAAGTGGGGTCCACAATTGCCAGTTGTCTGTCTGAGAACAATTTTCTGATTGCAGAATAGAAAGCTGGAGTCAAGCAGAGTACAGTGGTACTACTGAGCATAGGGTCAGAGATAGCAGAAATGTAATAGGTAGAGTGTCATAGAAAAAGGAAATGTCTCAGAAATCTGTGTAATGGAACACTTCAGGTTCATGACTGAGAGGGGGCTGTTTAGGTCCAGGGCAAATTACTCAAGGCTTAACAGCTAGCAACTGCTATAGGGCTGAAAGGTGAACAAACATATTGGAGGTTAAGCAGTACCTGCAGACACTGGAGCTCCAGCCTTGCCAGAGTGGAGAAATTTCCTTAACGCCTCTTTAACATCTCTGGGATTCAGTTGAGACGGCAGAAAGACCAGGTCTTTAGAGTAAAGACCATGCCCCAGAGAAAGACCGAAAGTAGGATTATCTGAAGAAAGCCTAAAACCAAGCTCTAGCAAGATCTGTAGAGAGACAGAGTTTGGATGCTGAGTCTTACCAACTTAGAGGGGCTTGCAGAATACCTTGGTCTTTTCACAGTTCCTAACTGTAATAGTTCATTTTCACACTGCTAATAAAGACACACCCAAGACTTGGTAATTTGTAAAGGAAAGAGGTTTAATGGACTCACATTTCCACATAGCTAGGGAGATGTCACAATTAGGGTAGAAGGCAACGGAGAAGCAAAGGCAAAGAAGTGGCAGGCAAAAGAGTTCGTGGAGGAGAACTCCCATCATCAGATTTCAAGAGACTTATTCACTACCACAGGAACAGTATGGGTGAAACCTCCCCTATGAGTTAGTTATCTCCACCTGGCCCCACCCTTGACACATGGGTGTCATTACAATTTAATGAGAGATTTGGGTGGGGACATAGCCAAACCTTATCACCAACTAATGAAGCACAAAATCAAGCCTATAGAAATTCTACGTGGCAGCCAGAAATTAAATTTGTTGCTAAATAAGAAGCCAGGAAGATGGAATCCTAATTCTCTACAATACAGTATCCAAAGTATCTAGTATTCAATTACAAAAGAAACTTTGTGATTTGTGATTGAATACTTTGATTGGGTTGCAGGTTACATACACGCTTAAGGGTGTGTGCATTATTAAATATAAATTTCACTTCAATTCAGTCCATTTAAAAAAATTAAATTATAACCTTATTTCCACCCTTCTCAACAGCCAAATCTATAGCTGTTTCAACTTGAACTTTAAGTTTTTCCTTTTTGGGACATTTCTCCATTTCTTACCTTCAAGTTTTTGCATATAATGTTTCTATTACCTGGTCATCTTTTTACTTCTTCACCTTGAGAAAAGCACTTCCTTATAACCCCCAATTGGTTAAGTGTTCTTCCTGTTTCCACAGCACTAGAATAATGCTCAGTAGAGAATATATCACATTTTCTTCTTTTTGCTTATTTAATTGCCTGCCTTTCCTTTTACATTGTAACCTCCCTGAGTGCAGGAACTGTGCCTGCTTTGTTCTCTATCATGCATATCCCAGCTTTGGCTTGCAGCAGGCTGCTTAAAAAATATTTGTTGAATGAATGAATGAATGAACCAATAATGAACAAATGAGCTCACATAAACTTCCTGAGATCTTCAGGTAGATTCTCAGTGATTTCTGAGAAGGTTCTGTTTTCTAAGTGAAATTAAATGAGGGTTTCCCCCTCTAAGTGAATGTTATGTTATTTTTGGTATGGCACCTAACATTTTATTATAGATATTTTCTTCTAAATTGTATTTCTCAGAAGACCGTTTTTGTGGGAGCAGTGAGTCACTGAAATGCAATTCTTGGCTGTGCCTTGCCCCACCATCCTGTCCCCCCAGCTAGCCAGACCAAACATTCCATATTAACTGTGTTTTTGATTGTCTAAAGGATTTCTGTCTGATTTAGATTGTTCATCATGGTATTTTATAGTCTTCCTCTGCTCCAAAAAGTGTAGCATATTCTTCTCTTCTTATAATGTCTTTTACCTTTTTGCAAATGCTTTTGGAAAATAAGCATCTTGTGAATACAAAATATATTCAAACTATATAAAGGAAGCCTAATAAGATAGATTCTTACTTACCCATGCCACTGTTTCTGTGTCTTTTATTCTTTTTTTTTTTTTTTTTTTTTTTTGACATTTAGTTTCAGAGCTTTTAGGAAAAACAATGTCATTTCATTAAGTTGAAAGTATTAGATAAAAGTAATACAGGCTCCTCAACTTGCTTAGAGATTGGTGTGGACTTAAAAATAAACCAACCATTGTGTACTCTGAAACAGTAAAGTCATGTCCAGGGCACCAAACGACAGTTGGAGTCTGCAATGCTATACACATTATGTCTAGTTGTTAAACATCCCTCTAAGACAGGCATTCAGAATCTCATTTTCCAAATAAAGATAATGAGTCACAAGGACTGTAATGTTTTCAAGGTCACAACTAGGTGTTTGAGCCAAATTCCAGGCCTCTCAGACTTCTAAGCCTATGCTTTTCATATGCACCACATTGCTCTCCTTAGTCTGCAGAGGAAAGAAAATGAAGGCGGCAGGAATGACCCACAGTTTTCCAGCGAGGCAGACTGTGTGGCAAGTGCTGGTGTCCATATTCTGAGACTAAGAATGTGGGCAGAGGGGCAGATTTGGAGAACACAATATTTGGAGATGTCTGAAGATCAGTGTTTGATGACTCTGAGATGGAGATGCCTATAGGTCATTATATGAGCTACTGTGTGCATCTGGGAATGAGAATACAGAGTCCACAGTATAGACCTGGACTGGAGATGAGGATGTGAACACCATCCATACCTATCTACTGGCTAAAACTTTGAGTATTACTGAATCATACCAAGAGTATATAGATTGAGAAGAGGCTGAAACATTGATTATTGATTCATTGCTTATGGATCCCTTTTTGTGTACCTTATAAGGGAATCTAGCCGGGCCCAGTGGCTTTTGCCAGTATCCCAGAACTTTGGGAGGCCGAGGTGGGAGGATCACTTGAGTCCAGGAGTTTGAGACCAGACTGGAAAATCTAGGGAGACCACATCTCTACAAAAATAAAAAACTAGTTGAGCATGGTGGCACGCACCTATAGTCTCAGCTACCAGGGAGCCTGGGAGGCAGAAACTGTAGAGAGCCAAGATCACACCACTGCATTCCAGTCTGGACAACAGAGCAAGACCCTGTCTCAAAAAAATTAGATTCATTCATTTAACAAATATCGATTAGTTACTGGGTATCAATTATGTGCATAACAGTAGGCTAGGGTCTACGGCAATTGGAAAGGAAGAAGATATAATCTCCCCTCTCCAAGAGCCGGCAATCTGGTTGGCAAGTCTGCGTATATTTATATACCAAGTACATCTAGACCGTGGACAGGACCAGCATGTTTTATGCTCCTGGATATGTTTCAAGGAAACTTTGGGGATCTCAGAGCAAATCATCCCAAAGCATCCAAAAAACCCATTAGTGATATAAGTTCTTCCCAATGTGCTACTTCTCTATTCTCCTTTTCCGAGGCTGTTCTTTCTTGAGCATTTTATACACAAACCCATTTAGTTTAAAGCCAAAAAATGCAGCTGGGCCTCAGGAAAACTGGAACTCGGAATTGCAAACTTGTAGGGAGACCCATGCATGACCTCACTCCATCTCCCATCTCTGCTTCTTACTGCATGTCTGATTCATTCTTCTCTCTGCAGACCTTCTGTCTCTTTGCTCCAAAATCTGCCTTATAATATATCACCATTCCAACTAGAATATGGTTACTCAGTGTTTTCTTGGTTTTGAGTTCCTCTTGGTTTTCATCTCTCCTCGACACTGTGTATATATTATTTTTAATCCTTACAACAACCCTTAAAGACTGAAATTATTCCTTCCGCATTACACATGAGGAAACTAAGGCTGGGAGAGATTGTGAGCCCCCAAGTCACTGTCATCTGTTGGGGATTCAAAGATGAAAAGACAAGGTCCCTGCCCTTGTAGACTTTAATAGTCCAGTGACAAAGCAGGAAGTCATTATCTTATACCCATAGTCATAGAATGATGATTATAGAATTCTGTGGGGAATGCTATCATAGCTGTGTGAGTATAGAGCTGCAGTCTAACACAAAGAATGAAGGCTGGTCAATCAGGGGAATAACTGTAGAAAGAACATTTCAACAAAACTTGGAAGGATGTATGGCTCTCCAAGTAATAAAGGTAGGGGACACAACATCCTAGTCGGTAGGAATCTTGGGTATAGTGATAGAGTCATAGGAGTACTTATCGTAAACAGGAAAAGTAGTGCTGTTCGTGTTTCTCTTTGGACCCACGGCTCACCTTCTGAGCTGGCAACCCAAGCACAGGTGCACTCATGGCGAGCCTGGCTATAGATCCTGCTGAAATAATTCAAAATGATCTCATTTCCAGTAAGCCAGAGAGGAGAACACTGGAGACCAATATTTGGTATAAAAATTTATTCTCTCTCTTGCTTTCTAGTTTTCTCTCTCTTTCTCCTCCTTGCTCCCCGACTCCAACCACAATATAAATCAGAACAAAAAACAATGTGGGCTTTGGCAGTCATGACTGTTAGCTTTGAATGATGAATACATACCAGACGTGGGCATTACAAAAGCTGCTTGTGTGGTACGTTACCCTTTTTCTCAGGATGTTAACACACTTGTGCTGTCTCCATCGATGGCCTGTAACATACAGCTTTGCATAGACTTTTTGGGTTATCCCACCAAATAATACGACTCTGGATTTTGTACAAACTGATTTAACAACATGTGGGTTACAGAATCTTGTATACGTCTCTTCAGAAATAAGATTGAAACATAGATGCTATCTATACCGGGAGCAGCCAAAGACTGTCTCTAGCTTGCTGTAAATAGAGAAAAGTACTAACAGTTTCTGCTGCTTGCAAGGTGCATTTCCCCATAGCTAAGTATATCCTCAAAAATGTTTAAATCAAAAGTTTTTTCTTAAGCCATATGAAACCCTAATAAACAAAAAATCACTTAAAATATTTTATTTAAGTTTCAATAGAATTACTCCCAAACATTTATAAACTCATTCTACTCCTTAAGCTCTGAAGAAGGTGTGTGTGTGTTTCTCAAGAAAGTTCTTTCAGCTTACCATTTGTTAGTAAGACAATTAAACTTGAATGTTTTTTCTACATGCCATTGTTATCAGAAACGGTCCCATGTTTTTTCTGAACCCTTGCTGGTACAGGACATAAAAAATATTTCATATACTAAAATGCCTCATTTTATCTACCGTAACTAAAAATTAACTAGTTCAGAAGGACTCAGATAAAAGCAAACACAAATGTATTTATGTATGTGTCATTGATTGAGGCTGCCTCACTAGCATTCACCACCATTGGGTACAGCATATAATGATGGCAGATACATTTCTTTTCTCTTTTTTGTCCAGGTAATCACGTGTCCATAGTAAAAAGCTGAAATATATGTACTCAGTGTGTGTGTGTGTGTGTATATATATATATATGTATGTATATATATATGTATGTATGTATATATATTATATGTATATACATAAAGGTGAAAATAATTTTTTCTTCCTCACCACTACCTGCAGCCATCTAGCCCTTTCTCCAAAGGCAATTACCATATCCAAACTTTCTCTATCCTTCTAGAGATATTATGCATATATATGCATATGATGTATATGTACTTTAATTTTACACAAATGGTGGCATGCAATATATACTCCTTTGCATTTTGCTTTTTCACTTAATATATCTTGGAGTTACTGCTTATTTGTTTATGTAAATATGCCTCATTTCATTTAATGGCTTTTTAGTATTCAGTTATTTCATTGTGCTGGTAATTTATTTACCAGATTTCTATTGATGAAAATTCATGTTGTTTCCAATATTTTGCCAATATAGACAATGCTGCTGGGAGTATCCCTTGCATAAAATTCTCAGATGATCTCAAATCAGGAGCCCCCTTTTACTATTCATTTCTTGCTGCCTTTCTACTGATCATCACCTCACCAGAAAATACATGCTTTTTATTTATGTATTTATTTGAGACAGAGTTTTACTCTTGTTTCCCAGGCTGGAATGCAGTGGCATGATCTTGGCTCACTGCAGCCTCTGCCTCCCAGATTCAAGTAATTCTCCTGCCTCAGCCTCCTAAGTGGCTGGAATTACAGGCACCAACCACCACGCCCAGCTAATTTTTTAATATTTTCAGTAGAGATGGGATTTTGCCATATTGACCAGATTGGTCTTGAACTCCTGGCTTCAAATGATCCGCCTACCTTGGCCTCCCGAATTTTTTTTTAAACCCTCCCTCTACCCTTCATTCTCCTCCGGTGATTGCTTCCCATTTCTTCCCAAATAGTAGTGTTAAGAGAGCAGGCCAAAGAATAGATATTTCTACTGTTTCATTTCCAATCTGTTTGTCCATTCACTGAAGAACAGGTACTCCTTCTACAGCATCACTGAAGCTGCTCTTGCCAAGGTCCCCAGAGAAAATCAAATTTCCAATGCTTTTGAGCAGTCCTAGGCATCACCATACTTGAATTTTCTTTAGTATCTGTTACTGTTAGTTCTCCCCTACCCTCACCTCCCTCTAGCGAAATTTCTGTTGTTTTTCTAATACTCTCTCTTTTGGTTTTCCTCTGACTTATTTTACTTTTCTTTTTTTAATTTATTTATTCTTCTGGTTACTTTCTGACTTTAGGTCTTTATGTCTAATGTCCCCTAGGATTAAGTTGTTATTAATTTTTTCTTCTCGTACTTTATTCTTTCCATAGATGATCTCATTTACTCCCTAGTTTAGTGATCACCTATAGGCTGATGACTCACAGAGCCTGTCCAAACCTCTCTCCTGGGCTCCAGATGATATTTACAATTGCCTTCTTCTTGGTTGACTCACAGATACCTGAAACATAAGATGCCCCAAATTGAACTCCCTTTTCAGTTCCCCACCCCATTTCCCAAGGCTGTCCTTCCTCTCCATCATCCACCCAGTTGCCTAGGCTAGGAATCTTTAAGCCATCTCCTCTTGCTTTTCCCTCTTCTAACCACACCTAATCGGTCACTAAATTCTGTTGCTTCTATCTCCTAAATACTGATTGAGTCCGCTCCTGTATTTCCATTCCCATGTGACTGCCTTAGTTTTATTCCTTATTATTTCTGAACTATTTCAATAATCTGCAAACTGGCCTCTATCAAACTACATGTTTGTAATTAAGCCCCTTCACACTGCTTGAAAGAGTTGGCTTTCTAAATTGTTTATCTTATATTACTTCCTTACTTTATTTGCTGAATCTTCATTGTCTTTAATACAGTTTAAACATCTTACTACATCTTACGTTTTAGTTGTTTCTCTAGTTTATTACCTCTAACTCTTCAAAACAGACTATATGCTACAGTCTTTAGTCTAATTGCCTCAATATTCCTTTTCTTTCTGTGAATGATTGTTCATGCTATCACACGATCTTTTTCATCCTAGAGAGTATCTGTTGATCTTTCAAACTCAGATCAAGTGCCTTCCCCACCACAGTTTCCTTCTTTCCTTTACTTTTGTTTTTTTTTTTTTGTTTGTTTGTTTTTGAGACAAAGTCTCACTCTGTCACCCGGGCTGAAGTGCAGTGGCACAATCTTGGCTCAATGAAACCTCCACCTTCTAGGTTCAAGCGATTCTTCTGCCTCAGCCTCCCAAGAATTAGGACTCCAGGCTCATGCTACCACCAGCTAATTTTTGTATTTTTATTAGAGATGGGGTATTGCCATATTGGCCAGGCTGCTCTCGAACTCCTGACCTCAGGTAATCCACCTGCCTTGGCCTCCCAAAGTGCTCCATAGATTTTTTTTTATAAGTGTACATTTTAAAAATGTATTTGTATATTTCCTTCATTAGACTACAAGGCTTTCCTGGGAAATGACCATGTTTTATTCATCTACATATCCATAATATCTTTCACGATTATTTGCACTGAGAAGGCATCCAAAAAACATATTCACTGAGTGATGTTCCTATGTCTGGTCCCTCTTCTTCTTACTTTATTCTATTTTATACTATCAAATTAGCTTTCCTAAAATAATGCTGTAATTATGTAGAGTTATTCTCCATTCTCAACTTTTCAAGGGACTCTCCTCACCTGTAGGGTAACGTTCAAACTCCTTGGCTTGGTGTTTAAGTTCCTTATAACCTGTTTCCTGAATATCTTTCCAACATCACTCTTGATGTCTCCACAGACATCTTTTACTTTTTAACCAAAGTGGTCTATTTTATATTCTTCAAATGCTCCATGTGAATTTTCACTTCCTCTTTTATGTTCAAATTATCCCAGGGTGAAATGATTGTTCTCCATTCTATCTTGTGCAGTCTCACTAATCCTTCATGGTTAAAGCTAAATCTAAAGCTCCATAAAATTTTCTTTGACCATTCTCTCAATATAAATCACTTTCACCCAACTGTCACAGCACTTGATCAGTCATTGTATTCAGCATACTTTTTTGTTTATGGCTGATTATTTCTACTATTGGTGAAGTTTTAACTTTTGCAGACCTCATTATATGACTAATTCAAATGCCTCAGGAACAGGGACTACAGTCTCAAAAGTATTTGATGGATAAATGCTTTTATCACCCTTTACATCACTGATGAGGGCTATTGTGATTCTTTCTTATTTTTTCTCACATCTAATATGACAGTTTAATGATATCCTGGTTTAGCATATATTATTTTAGTCTGGTCCAAGTTTTATGGGTATTTTTGCTTAATGTGATCGTTTCTTATAATATTATTTTCCATTGATTGCTGATTTTCTGCCTTCATCACTGATGGCCTTAAAAAAATGTATCCCTTGTTTTTTAACTTCCCAATTCAACCACCTTCCTCGGCACTAAACCAATGGCTAAAATTATGATAATAAGAAGAAAAAAGAAAAGGAGGTGTTAGCCTAAATGACACCATACCTCAAGGGCCAAGGATTTGGGGTGTGTGTGTGTGTGTGTGTGTGTCTGTATGTGTGCGTGTATGTGGACAATGTTATGAGAAATGTTAATTTTAGAAATAAAGCATATTCAATAAGTAGAGATAGAATAAAACTGTTGCTGTCATTCATATTCTAAGATATGAAAGGAACATATGGTCACCAGATGTGATAGAATGTCAGCACCCCACTGTCCTAAACCCACTAGGTCTTTTTTGAATGCAACCACCACCCAGAGATTAAACAGAGACCCCCCCCCACAACACACACACACACACACACACACACACACACACACACACCCCTCATTTCCGAGACCATGTCTCTAGAGTCATGGCCATGTCTTTTTCCTTTTTTAGGCTCACTACTTGAAACAGAACTTCCCTTTACAATAATGGTGAGGTATTTGGATGCCCATAGCATTCATTGTTATTTGACTGCTCAGCTTTCTCAAACTTGAAGAAGACAAACAATTTTATTAAAAATTTGTATCACCTTCACCGCCTATTGCTTGGCCTCCCTCCCACTGGCCATTCTAGATGTCCAGCCCCAATTCAAGCTCCTTTCCTGTGCATCCTGTGCCCGTCCCCAGCTTCTGTTCTCACATGCTGTGAATCCTGTGCCCGTCCCCAGCTTCTGTTCTCACATGCTGTGAATCTTGTGCCCGTCCCCAGCTTCTGTTCTCACATGCTGTGCATCAGTGCCCAGTTGCACTGTTTCCTTCGCCAGATGCAGCCAGCTTGGCAAATGAAATTATACTTTTAAACCAGATGGGTTTGGCTTGGTGATTGGCCCTGTGCAGAGTCTATAATTTGGGTCAGACTTATGAAAAGTTTGGTGAATTTGGCACCATCTTTGAGGAGTGTGGACTGTCTTAAAACTCCAGAGAGAAACCTTCAGGATCTCAGACATTCCATCTTTTGTGGGCTTTCAGAAAAGGCCACCCTCAGTTGGCATGGGAGAGAGGGCTCATTTTCAAACTATTTAAGTCATGTTGCGACTAGAAGTTGAAGTCTGGTGCAAAATCATGAAAACTGAAGAGATCATTTGCACTACTGCTAGAATAAGCAGCTTTACTGTGTAAGAATCTGGTTTAGATGATCTGGGAAGATAATATTTCTACCACTGAAGTAGAATTCTATTAAAGAGTTTGTTTTAAACCATTTGTATGCCATAGGATAATTGTCATTTCTAAAATGAGAGAAAAAAAAGGGCTGAGTTAGTTTGCTGAGGGAATCCAATGACCTAATCCTATTTATCAATTAAAAGGAATTTGTAGGTTCCAAGATGAGATTCCCTCTATGCTTCCTCCTTTTGTTGGTTTCAGTAGGAATCAGCCTTCAATTAGGATCTCAGTACTAAGATCTAAGAATTTTTTCCATCCCAGATTTTTAAAGAATCATAAAGCAGCTTGAAAGAAAACCTCACTCACTTACCCTGAAACCTCCACTGAAAAATAAATAATTGAAACCATAGCTGAGCATGATTAATGAAGATACATTATAATAATTTATAATAGTGTTTTTGGAGGGCTGTTTTTCCTCCATTTTTTCTCATATGTCTCCTCTATTACCTCTCCTACTACACAGGAGACAGCAAAATGCAGATGTTAAGAACATAAAGATATCAAAGAGTTAGTTTTGGCTGAGTCAGCAGTGACTACATTACAGATCTCAGATTTTCCCTCCTTTCATGTGACTTTTTTGTAATATGGACAATAAATCTTCTGCTACACATTTTATCAGTACCCACTACAGTTGGTAAAAGAGAGTAACTGTGGATCGGTCTACCAGGAGCTTCTAGATCACACTCAGGCATGCACAGAGGACCCCCAAATATAGATGAGACTTTTTCAAATCTAACAAATGCAGTGTTTAAGATATTTGGAAGATTCTTAAACAAGTAATAGAAAGCCCTGCTTGTACCCAATTGCCACATACGTTTTCATACAGGAAGCCATGTAAACTACAAGTAGTTAATGCGGATTCTATTCACCAGAATATATCTCTATCTTGGGTGAAGTATTACCTTCTTAACATTCTAGCTGCATCACTTACCCCTTGTTTTACAAAACCCTGATGCTTAAAAGTGTTTAATTATATATGGGGGATATAGATTCATCATAAAACACTGATAAAAATGTGCGTTTCTTGTTTCAATTGTTAAAGCTCATTTTTTTCTTTTGAGACAGAGTCTCACTCTGTCACCCAGGCTTCAGTGCAGTGGTATGATCTCGGCTCACCGCAGCCTCCTCCTCCTGGGTTCAAGCAATTCTCCTGCCTCAACCTCCCAAGTAGCTGGGATTACAGGTGTGTGCCTCCATACCTGGCTGGTTTTTCTATTTTTAGTAGGCATGAGGTTTCACCATATTGGCCAGGCTGGTCTCAAACACTTGACCTCAAGTGATTTTTCCACCTTGGCCTTCCAAAATGCTAGGATTATAGGCATGAGCCACTGCGCCCAACCAGTTGTTGTTAAATCTCCTGTCTAGAAAATAAGAGCTTCTTTACTTTTATCCTGAAAGAGTATATTTAGGCCAGCCATGCTGGCTCACACCTGTAGTCCCATCACTTTGCGGGGCCGAGGTGTGCAGATCACTTGAGGTCAGGAATTTGAGACCAGTCTGGCCAACATGGTGAAACTCCGTCTTTACAAAAAAAGAAGTTAACTGGGTGTGGTGGCGCTCACCTCTGGTCTCTTCTACTTAGGAGGGTGAGGTGGGAGAATTCCCTGAGCCCAGGGAGGACGACACTGCAGTGAGCTGTGATCATACCACTGCACTCCAGCCTGAGCAACATAGTGATACCCTGTCTCAAAACAACAACAACAACAAAAAAAAACAGAGAATATATTTAGAGCAATGATTTTCAACTTTGACTGCACATTAAAATCACTGAGAAATTTTTAAAAATTCTAATGTCCAGGCCATACACCAGACCACTTAAGTCAGAATTTTAGAAAGTGGTACCCAAGGATTAGTACTTTTTCTAGCTCTCTTGATAATTCCAATGTGCAGTCAGGGTTAAAACTACTAATTTAGGCAGGTAGAATGTTCCTGTAAAAAGATCAAGGGCTGTGGAGTCAGCCAGTCCCTTGGTTGGC
This sequence comes from Saguinus oedipus, assembly GCA_031835075.1. Lineage (NCBI taxonomy): Eukaryota > Metazoa > Chordata > Mammalia > Primates > Cebidae > Saguinus > Saguinus oedipus. The sequence continues at coordinate 101,832,965 of CM063170.1, read as the reverse complement.
CATTCTGTTTTCAGCACTTCATTCATTTATTCAAAAATAGTTTAACACGTAATAAAAAATAAAATCCTGACATGTACCACATATACCAGGACATTCAATACATGGAAAGTATGGTAATATTGTGTATTAATAAAAGTATTTATGAATGACATTATATAGATATAGAAAATAAATAGTGTTATTAACTTAATAAAATTGTATTGTAAGTGCCTTGCTGTGCTTGAGGGTTAAGTTATATATGTTGTATATCTAAGGATGACAAAGCCAAATAGACATATCTCTTCCTTTAAGTCTTTTTAACACTTTAAGGCCTTTGAGTCTTTTTAACACTTTGTAGTTCATTTAGAGTGATTATTTTAATTCCATCTTAGATTTGATACATGTTATCTTTATCACTGCATGAAAAGTACCTTCATCAGTGCACAGTAAGCTTCTTGAGAACAGAACATCTTTCTTACTCACTCTGGTATCTTTCTCTTAAATTGGTGCATTTTTCTCCATGATGCTAGTGTGCAGCTTATTTTTCCTGAAACCAATCTTATAAACAAATTGTGTTGTATTTGTTTGGATATATATGGGAGGTCATTAAAGATAGGAATTATAAATTATATATCCATGTGGGGTGTGTGTATTATTCTGTGTGTGTGGATGTGTTTGGAGAGAGAGAAAAATATATTTTCTGTTAAAGAAAACTATGCTCTTTGGCTCATGATCTCTTGTAATAGGCATTTTCCTGGGGGTTGTCAGAAGACTGACTTTGTGGGTGGTCTGCCATACTGAGTTTTGGATCTAAGATCTCAGCTCCAACGCCCTCATCCTCCATAAAGCCAGCAGACGGTACAGTCCATCAACGCCTAATTACTTCCTAGTAGTTTAAACCCACAATCATTTTGGTTCGGTACCAGAATCAACTTCTAAAGACATTGAAGAAAGAATGTCTGGAATTGGGAACCTAAATATGTGGACTTTTCTTTGGGAGGTGATTGATCAGAAGAACATTTGCTATCCACAGTGTGCTTACAGAATCGACCATTCTTACCCACTGAAATTTCTGACTTGATTGCTTTTTGCTTTAGCCCCTATTTTTATCAAGAATCTGAGGTGGAAACTAGTTAATTAAAAGGATATAGTCCTTTTAAATATCAATTTACTATACTAACCAAACTGCCCTAGATTTCACTTGTAGCTGAAGCCACTACAGAGCTGAATACCTGATGCAACCTAAACTAATAGGGGAAAACCTGACCGAAGGGCACAAAGCGTTTCTGCAAATGGTCTTTGAAAGCAGATAATGTGTTTTCTAAAGAAGTAATGAAATAGAAGAAAATTTCCAGTTTTGCCTTGCTCTACTAAATTTATGGTCATGTAGAACTTATAAAAACGACTAGTTGAGATTAGAAATTGATTGATACGGTTAGGCTTTGTGCCCCCCCGCATCTCATCTTGAATTGTAATCCCCAGATGTTTAGGGAGAGGCCTGGTGGGAAGTGATTAGATTATGAGGGTGGTTCCCCCATGCTGTTCTAGCTATAGTGAGTGAATTCTCACAAGATCCGATGGTTCTGTAAATGGTAGTTTTTCCTGTACTGGCACACACACTGTCTCTCACCTGACTCCATATAAGACATGCCTCTTCCTCCTTCTGTCAGGATTGTAAGTTTCCTGAGGCCTCCTTAGCCATGCAGAACTGAGAGTCAATTAAACCTTTTTCTCTGTAAATTACCCAGTCACAGGTATCTCTTGATAGCATTGTGAAATGAACTAATACAGGGACTATAGATGGACTTACATCATTTAAGAGTCAATTAATCTTAACAAATTTAATATCTTAATTAATCATCACAACTCCCACAAAACCCATGAAAACAAAGCTCTGTAAAATAGTAGGTGAAAGCAGAAAAGTAGTAGGATGTAGATGGCAGCTTTCTCCTTTTCTACATTCTTGTTTCCCAAAGAGGGAATGACCAGTTTTCTTTCTATGTGTATTATTAATTTTATTAAAATTATGCTTAACAGAGCAATGTGACTGGGTATAGAAGTGGTGCTGAAGATGGTTTTTCAATTCCAGAGAGATCTGAGTCCTGATCAGTATCAACCCTGAGTATATATAAGTATCTTCCCATATACCTAAGTTAAACTGTTAATTTTTAAATGGGAAAAGGTACATTTAATTCTGAATCTTAAAGCTAATTTAAAGAACATAAATCCTTTAGTTCTGAAAGTTATACTGATTATCCAAAAATATTGTTAATTTTGAGGTATTTTACAGAGTAGGGGATACTGAACAAGGAATAAAGGAGTCCGAAACTTCCACATCACAGATACCAATCAATACTTTGAGCTTGGATATATTTGAAATCCAGAATTATTTTTCAATCAACAGTTTTTGGTGTATGATCTCACCTAAGGACAGAGAGCCCGTTAAATAAGGAAAATCAATGAATGCTGTACTATTTCCCGCCCGTCATCAGTACTTTTGTAAAGACCCATTTCTTCGTCACAATCGTGATCAGTCAGACATTCATAATGTGCAAACATATTTGTATTCTTAGAACAAATTTCTCCTACTCTTTTCTCTTATCTTAACTTTAGAGTTTTAAATATGTACATCTTCTCTATTCTTGGCTATTTCTAATTCTCTATAGTCAATCAAATCCTGGAGCATTAATCCATTTACATTAAAAGTGTTATACGTTTTGCAATGAAAGTTTGTTGGAATCAAAAGATCCTTTTTTATGCCTGCGAAATGGGATAACACCTGAATCTTAGGGGGCTATTCTAAGTAGGGTTAAGTTAAGAACACCCAGCTTGACATTTTAATACATGCTATATTTTGAAAACCGTCGTTTTTGACAAAACACAATTAATGCTATGACTGATGAATCACAAAGCAAAATGCAAGCCAGTAAAGACATCATTTTCTCAAAAAGAGCTGGAAACTTAGGATATTATTTTTATTTATTTTACCTTATTTTTCTGAGACAAAGTCTCACTCTGTCACCCAGGCTGGAGTACAGTGATGCAATCTCAGCTCACTACAACCTCCGCCTCCCGGGCTGTAGTGATTCTTCTGCCACAGCCTCCTGGGTAGCTGGGACTACAGGTGCGCACAACCATGCCAGCTAATTTTTTGTTGTTTTAGTAGAGCCAGGGTTTCACCATATTGGCCAGGCTAGTCTCAAACTCCTGACCTCATGATCCTCCCACCTTGGCCTCTCAAAGTGTTGGGATTACAGGTATGAGCCACTGTGTCCAGCCAGGAGAATATTTTTAATGGCTGATGTTTAAGACTGGCCTTTGGTCTTCCTCTAGTTTTTATAGTGTATATTTTGTAAACTCCTTCCTCTACTCACTGACACCTTCCCTTACATTTGGCATTGGTTTCAATGACTTGAAATGGAAATCTTCCCCATCTCTAAACAGATCTTTCTAGTACAGAAGTTTCACTGGACTCCCACCTTAATCAGTAAGCGATACTATATAGTTCTCAGCATCCTCTGCCAAGGACTTTACTAACATGATTGATCCATTTGGCATTAAGCTTCCCTTTTTCTGTTCTGTGATTTAGGTTATGATGGGGCAGTGCCTGAGAGAACTGTAGCACCAGTGAGCCAGATCCTACTTTCCACTGTACAATTTCTTTTTCTATTGGGGGTTTCATGCTTAGCCTCTTACCGTTTGTGTGAGGATAAAATGTGTCTGACCCAAAGATTTTCTAATAGGACGTCCTGGGAAGGCCAGTCAGCCAAAAACATCATTGGATGTTCATTTTGTTCCCTAGTTTAAAGAGAGAAAAGCAAGTCACACCTTATATGTGATGCCATAAATTGTGCTTTCTTTGGTCAATCATGAAGACTGCGCATTGGATTTTAACATGTTGATCTTTGACTTTGGGGGTTGAGATATTTTACAATCATCAAATCACCTGGTTTGCTTCCAGTATAATCATTTAATTAAGGTATTAAAAACTTAATGAAGGCTGCATGGAAAGTACTAATATTAATATATAACATTTATTGAATGTTAGCACAGCCCAAGGAATTGAACAAAGCACAAAATTACAGTGCCTGCCAGTTAGCTTAGCACACATCAGCCAAAAATTTTAAGCTGTTAATAAACAAACAAACAAAAAAAACTAGAATGTGCCTTTATAAACACTGAAGAATAAAACCTAACTAAAAAACTTTGGTTGATCTCTTTCACCAAAATTCATTATCGTTGATCTATTTCACTCATACCTTTTTGGAAATACTACTTCCACTGTCTTCACAAGTGTATCAACATGCACTGGAATAACTCAATCTTCCTGTCAAATTAGCAAGGCCGGGGGGGCTGGATAAGTAACCTTAGCAAAACAAATTTTTTTTTTGTTTTACTTTAAGTTCTGGGATACATATGGAGACCATGCAGATTTGTTACATAGGTGTACATGTGCCATGGTGGTTTGCTGCACCTATCAACCTGTCATCTAGGTTTTAAGCCCTGCATACATTGGGTATTTGTCCTAATGCTCTCCCTCCCCTTTCCCTCATCCCCTTAGTGTGTGATGCTCCCCTCCCTGTTTCCATGTGTTCTCATCGTTCAACTCCCACTTATGAGAACATGCAGTGTTTGGTTTTCTGTTCCTGTGTTAGTTTGCTGACAATGATGGCTTTTAGCTTCATCCATGTCCCTGCAAAGGACATTAACTCATTTTTTTGGCAGCATAGTATTCCACAGTGTTATGTGCCACATTTTATTTATCTAGTCTGTCACTGATGGGCATTTGAGTTGGTTTCAAGTCAGCAAAACTAAATTTTATCTTAAGAGCTAGCTGAAGGAAAGATCTCATCCCAATAAGTCTTTTGACAGGAGTAATTGCAGGTTACTATATGTTCCTTAGCTGAAACCTACTGTGAGTCCAGTTGATTTTGAGTTCCTTAGGGATTCACTGGCCATGTATTCACAAAGAGGAAAAGCCAATACCTATTCTCACAAATAATTCCAACACATTCGGAGTATCATCCTACCTGCTCTTTTTCTTTTGTGGCCACATTGATCCAAAACACAAAGAAGAAACCAGGACAGTCTACGTGTGTAACCTACTGCTCTTACTTGACATCCACCTCCACTACTCAAGGGGAACTCCTCTGAAAGATCTCTGTTAACTCTAATTACCAGATTGAATGGCTTTTACTCAGTCTTTGTTTTCATGCAAAATATAAAGCAGTTGATACTAGGCAGAAGTTAAGACTGTTGAACGGCTCCTCTTTTTATTACTTTTTCTTACTGAGGCTCTCCTCTCCTAGGGTGTCCTTGTCATCTTCCTTTACCATTTTTTTCTCTTTATCTCCCCTCCCTAAATGGAGGCATTTCCATAGATTCTGTTCTTGACATCTCGTTTTCTTTCTCTTGAAAGGACTCTTATTTTTGCATTAATTATATGAAGTTAACTCTAAGGTTTAGTCTGCTACCTCTGTGACCTCCATCCCCACTGTCTGCTCCTTTGCTCCCTCTGATTCAGCCACATTGGTCCTTTTGCCATTCCTTGTATTTGCCAAGCCTACTCTCACCTCAGAACTTTTCCATTGGCTGCCCTCTGTCCTTGGACTGTTCTTCCTGAAGTATCTGAATGGCTTCTTTTTCTCCTTCAGGTCTTTGTTTAAGCATTGCTTTACAGGTGAGCATTTCCCAGATCACCCCATGCAAAATAGTAATTTCTACCTCTATGCTCATTTTCTTATTTTATGTTTCTTTATGTAACTTAGCACAATCGCATATATTATGGGTTTTATTTTTCTTAGCATCTGCCTCTCCATCCTTGAATGTATTCCATAAACACACACAGGATCTTTATCTGCATTGTCCACTACTATATTCTCAGTGCTTAGAATCGTGCCTGGAACATACTAGGCCCTCAGTAAACGTGTGTTAAATAAATAAATGAGTGTCAGAGGAGTTATAAGGAAGTGAAAACCTCTTTATTTCTCCCAAATTCCTAAATACGACTATCCTTCATTTCACCTGTGGGATATCAGCAGTGAGGCATCTTCTCAAGTCATCTTTCAGATTATGATATGAGAATTCATGTGGCAGTGATTTATTTTTTATTTTTTATGAAGAAAAGAGGTTTAATTGACTAAGTTCTGCAGGTTGTACAGGAAGCATGTCTGGGAGGCCTCAGGAAACCTATAATGATGGCAGAATGGTGAAGGGGAAGCAAGTATGTCCTACGTGGAGGAGTAGGAGAGAGACCACTAAAGGGAAAGTGCTACACACTTGTAAACAAACAAGTCTCATGACAACTCACTCGCTATCACAAAAACAGCAAGGGGGAAATCCATCCTTGGCAATGATTTATTCAGGCTGTTCTCCCAGTTTCTTCTCTAGAGATAGTGCTGGCAAAGATGGAAGAATCAGGCAGAATATAGACCTGAATCTGACTCCAGTGCTTTTGCCTAGAAAACCCTTCTCAGGTGAGAAAAAGTTGTCCTATGTAAGATTCACAATAACCTTGAATTCAGCTGAATTAATTAATTGTTCATTGTCATCAACAATTGGTTGTGTCATATTGAAATGGCCAAACACAGCTCATTGAGAAAGTCAGTAGGGTGAAAGAGCCAAATAAGATTTTCAAATCCCATGGTTTTGGTAGATCATTTTGCCAATCATCAAATGATACATCACTGCAAATCACAGGGGTTCTTATTTGAGTTTTCTATATATTCACATTGGACTCTTCTTAAGACCAGAATATGGTCTCCTTGTTATTTTTATGTCTATAGGCTCATAAATCTCACTGAATAAAGATCTTCATTAAAATGTTTTGTAAAAAAAAAATGTAAAGGCTTTCTATGAACAAAACTAAGTTTTTATCACATTCCTAAAAATATATTCTTTATGAAAATCACAACTCTCAAGTCTGGCTAACTCACAGAACATTTCCTTGCTTTCAAGAAAGAAAATATCACAGTGGGTTCAAAGTATAATGTTAGGGTACAAGAGTGTACACTCATTTCAGAAGAGGTTTTATTTAAAATACTTCTTTTAAGGAACATCTGTCTAGACATCTCTTCCTTCCCTCATGTGAAATTAATAACTTTCAAAGAACTTTGTGAATGATTCCAAATGCAAACTTCAAAATTGTTGAATAACTTAATAAGAATGCATTTCATTCCTGGTTTACCAAATACGGTTTTGACAATATTTCCAAAAGTCAAGATGGTTTCTGTAATGGAAAAAGCCACTTTATTGAATAATAATGGTACCCTAACAAACAACTATAAGTGCTCTTTAAGATTTTAACTCCACAGACCATCTATTTAGTATTGGAAGAATCAGTTTATGCAAGTGTCCTCTGAGATTATTAATAGGGTAGAAAAAGGTTTTCTAACAGACGAAATGTTCTGATTTGACAGAAAAAGTCTGAATCTCTTCTCTATCAACAAAGGGAAGTGTTTACTTGACCAACAATTGTACGAAATCACATTTGTCTATGTGAAGAGGACACCCACCTAGTGGAGAAAGTAGACTCTTCACTGTGACACCACACAGTCTCAGATACTTTGGCATGTATCTTATTCAGTCCTCAAAAACAACTCCATCCGATAGGTGTAGTTATCTTTGGATATCCAGGAAAATTCTGATTACAAGAGATTAAGGAATTTATAGCCAAGCTAGAATTTGAACCCAGGTTATGACTCTATGGCCAATGTTCTGTCCATTAAATCATGCTATCCCATAACTCTGTCCAATCATCTGTGAGGCAGAAATGTGCTCACAATCCCTTGGTCAACAAATACCATTAGGGACTGTCACAAATGCCAATGCTCCCCCCATATTCCTTCAGAAACTTCCCACAGAAATTTTTTTTTTTTTTTAATTTTTATTGCATTATAGGTTTTGGGGTACATGTGCGGAATGTGCAAGATAGTTGCATAGGTACACACATGGCAGTGTGTTTTGCTGCCTTCCTCCCCTTCACCACACTTGGCATTCATCCCCAGGCTATCCCTCCCCAGCCCCCCCCCACTGTCCCTTCCTCATTCCCCTCAATAGACCCCAGTGTGTAGTAGACCCCCTCCCTGTGTCCATGTGTTCTCATTTTTCTCACCCGCCTATGAGTGAGAATATGCGGTATTTCTTTTTCTGTTCTTGTGTCAGTTTGCTGAGAATGATGTTCTCCAGATTCATCCATGTCCTTACAAAGGACACAAATTCACCATTTTTGATTGCTGCATAATATTCCATGGTGTATATGTGCCACATTTTCCCAGTCCAGTCTATCTTCGTTGGGCATTTGGGTTGGTTCCAGGTCTTTGCTATTGTAAACAGTGCTGCAGTGAACATTCGTGTGCATGTGTCCTTATAGCAGAACGATTTATAGTCCTTTGGATATATACCCAGTAATGGGATTGCTGGGTCAAATGGAATTTCTATTTCTAGGTCCTTGAGGAATCGCCACACTGTCTTCCACAATGGTCGAACTAATTTACACCCCCATCAACAGTGTAAGAGTGTTCCTATTTCTCCACATCCTCTCCAGCATCTGCTGTCTCCAGATTTTTTAATGATCACCATTCTAACTGGTGTGAGATGGTATCTCAATGTGGTTTTGATTTGCATCTCTCTAATGACCAGTGATGATGGGCATTTTTTTATATGTTTGTTGGTCTCATGTATGTCTTCTTTTGTAAAGTGTCTGTTCATATCCTTTGCCCATTTTTGAATGGGCTTGTTTGTTTTTTTCCTGTAAATCTGTTCGAGTCCTTTGTAAATTCTGGATATTAGCCCTTTGTCAGATGGGTAAACTGCAAAGATTTTTTCCCATTCTGTTGGTTGCTGATTCAATCTAGTGACTGTTTCTTTTGCCGTGCAGAAGCTGTGGAGTTTGATTAGGTCCCATTTGTCTATTTTGGCTTTTGTTGCCAATGCTTTTGGTGTTTTAGTCATGAAGTCCTTGCCTACTCCTATGTCCTGAATGGTTTTGCCTAGATTTTCTTCTAGGGTTTTTATGGTGCCAGGTCTTATGTTTAAGTCTTTAATCCATCTGGAGTTAATTTTAGTGTAAGGTGTCAGGAAGGGGTCCAGTTTCTGCTTTCTGCACATGGCTAGCCAGTTTTTCCAACACCATTTATTAAACAGGGAATCCTTTCCCCATTGCTTGTTTTTGTCTGGTTTATCAAAGATTATATGGTTGTAGATATGTTGTGTTGCCTCCGATGCTTCTGTTCTGTTCCATTGGTCTATATCTCTGTTTTGGTACCAGTACCATGCTGTTTTGATTACTGTAGCCTTGTAGTATAGTTTGAAGTCTGGTAGTGTGATGCCTCCTGCTGTGTTCTTTTTGCTTAGAATTGACTTGGCTATGCGGGCTCTCTTTTGGTTTCATATGAAGTTCATGGTGGTTTTTTCCAGTTCTGTGAAGAAATTCAATGGTAGTTTGATGGGGATAGCATTGATTGTGTAAACTACTTTGGGCAGTATAGCCATTTTCAAGATATTGATTCTTCCTAACCATGAACATGGAATGTTTCTCCATCTGTTTGTGTCCTCTCTTATTTCATTGAGCAGTGGTTTGTAGTTTTCCTTAAAGAGGTCCCTTACGTTCCTTGTGAGTTGTATTCCTAGGTATTTTATTTTCTTTGTAGCAATTGTGAATGGCAGTTTGTTCTTGATTTGGTTCTCTTTAAGTCTGTTATTGGTGTATAGGAATGCTTGTGATTTTTGCACATTGATTTTATATCCTGAGACTTTGCTGAAGTTGCTTATCAGTTTCAGGAGTTTCGGGGCTGAGGTGATGGGGTCTTCTAGGTATACTATCATGTCGTCTGCAAATAGAGACAATTTGGCTTCCACCTTTCCTATTTGAATACCCTTTATTTCTTTTTCTTGCCTGATTGCTCTGGCTAGAACTTCCAATACTATGTTGAATAGGAGTGGTGAGAGAGGGCATCCTTGTCTAGTGCTGGATTTCAAAGGGAATGCTTTTAGGTTTTGCCCATTCAGTATGATATTGGCTGTTGGTTTGTCGTAAACAGCTTTTATTACTTTGAGATATGTTCCATCAATACCAAGTTTATTGAGGGTTTTTAGCATAAAGGGCTGTTGAATTTTGTCAAATGCCTTCTCTGCGTCAATTGAGATAATCATGTGGTTTTTGTTTTTGCTTCTGTTTATGTGTTCAACAACTTGCGTATGTTGAACCAGCCTTGCATCCCCGGGATGAATCCTACTTGATCATGATGGATAAGTTTTTTAATGTGCTGTTGCAATCGGTTTGCCAGTATTTTATTGAAGATTTTTGCATCTATGTTCATCATGGATATTGGCCTGAAGTTTTCTTTTCTTGTTGAGTCTCTGCCAGGTTTTGGTATCAGGATGATGTTGGTCTCATAAAATGATTTGGGAAGAGTTCCCTCTTTTTGAATTATTTGGAATAGTTTCAGAAGGAATGGTACCAGATCCTCTTTGTGTGTCTGGTAGAATTCAGCTGTGAACCCATCTGGACCTGGGCTTTTTTTGTGTGGTAGACTCTTAATTGCTGCCTCGACTTCAGACCTTGTTATTGATCTATTCATAGTTTTGGCTTCCTCCTGGTTTAGGCTTGGGAGGACACAGGCGTCCAGGAATTTATCCATTTCTTCCAGGTTTACTAGTTTATGTGCATAGAGTTGTTTGTAGTATTCTCTGATGATGGTTTGTATTTCTGTGGAATCCCCACAGAAATTCTTACAATTTCAGTGTCTATTCTAGATTCAATGACTTGTAACAAAGTATCTCACACCTCAGTGGCGTGAAACAACCATTCATTATACTTATGGATTTTATAGGTCGAGTTTGGACCAGGAACAGCATGGGCAGAATGGCCCTAGCCTATGATTTCTGGGGCATCATGCAGGAGGCTGAGAGATGGAATCATTGGAAGACTAACTCTTTCACGTGTCTCTGGTTGATACTGGCTATGGGCTTAGAGACCTTTGTTAGTGTTGTCAGCCAGACATCTCCATGTAACTAAGACTTCCTCATTACATGGTACCTGAGTTCTAAGGGCAAGAACTGCTTGAGAGAGAGTCAGAATCAGGGGGTAGGACACCTTTTTGAGCCTAGCCTTGGAATTCATGCAGTCTTTCTTCTGCTGCATTGTATTAATTAGAAGTGATCACTAAGAGATGTCCCTATTTAAAGGGAAGAGAATTAGATCACCTTTTGTGGGAAGAGTGTTGAAGAATTTATAGAGATGTTTTAAAATTACCATACTGTCCCTCCTCAGCTTTGGAGTGCTTTTGCTTGCAAGAGTCTGTTCCTATGATTCTTTCTTGAAGGACAGCCTTCAAGTAGAGAGACTTTGCTCCTAAGCCACAAGCATAGGAATCCAGAATTGCCTCAGAGTTGACACAGGGAGGGCCTTTTTCACAGAATGGAACCAATTTTATTATTTTGCTTGTGGAAATCCAGTTTTCCTAGCACCATTTATTGAGGAGATTATACTTTCCTCATTGTGTCCTCCTCATGCCCTTGTTAAAAATTAGGGGACCATATATGTTTGGATTTATTTCTAGACTCTATTCTGTTCCACTGGTCTGTCTGTTTTTATGCCAGTAACATACAGTTTTGATTACTATCACTTTGTAATATAATTTAAAATCAAGATGTATAAAGCCTCCAGCTTTATTTTTCTTTTATAGAATTGTTTAGGCTAAATTGCAGATTTTGATAGGAGTTGCACTGAATCTGTGTATTGCTTTGAGTAGTGCAGACATTTTAGCAAAATTATTTTTTACAATTCTTGAGCACAGGGTAGCTTTTCATTTATTTGAGTATTCATCAAATTTTTTCGTCAATGGTTTTTTTGAAATTTTTATTGCATTTTAGGTTTTGGGGTACATGTGCAGAACGTGCAAGATAGTTGCATAGGTACACACATGGCAGTGTGTTTTGCTGCCTTCCTCCCCTTCACCCACATTTGGCTTTTCTCCCCAGGCTATCCCTCCTCAGCTCCCCCCTCCCTACTGTCCCTCCCCTATTCACCCCCAATAGACCCCAGTGTGTAGTACCCCCCTCCCTGTGTCCATATGTTCTCATTTTTCTCACCCACCTATGAGTGAGAATATGTGGTATTTCATTTTCTGTTCTTGTGTCAGTTTGCTGAGAATGATGTTCTCCAGATTCATCAATGTTTCTATACTTTTCAATGTACAGATCTTTCACTTCTGTGGTTAAATTTATTCCTACTTATTGGTATGCTGTCATAAATGAGATTGTTTTCTTGACTTCTTTTTCAGATAGGCTGTTGTTTTGTGTGTAATGATGATGCTGAGTTTTGCGTGTTGATTTTGTATTCTGCAACTTTACTAAATTCATTTATTAGTTTTAACAGATTTTTGTGGAATTTTGGTATTTTTTTACATACAGAATCCTGTCACCTGAAAATGTGTGTTCTGCAGCTGTCAGATGGAGAGTTCTGAATATATCTGTGAAGTCATTTTCTTCCAAACTGCAATTCAAATTTAGCATTTCCTTATTAGTTTTCTATCTGGTTGATATATCCATTGTTGAACATGGGGTGTTTCTATCTCCTATTATTGTATTGGAATCTATCTCTTCCTTCAGATCTATTAGTATTTATGTATTTAAGCTTTCCAGTATTTGGTGCATATATGTTTATTATGGTTATGTCCTCTTAATGAATTGACCTTTTGTCATTAAATAGAGACCTTCCTTTTCTCTTGTGATAGGTTGTTTGTATAGCGACCTCTGTTCTTTTTTGGTTACCATTTGTATGGACTATCTTATTTAATTCCTTCACTTTCAGCCTTTGTGTATCTTAAAGTTTAAATTGGTCTCTTGTGGGTAAGATGCAGTTGGATATTGGGGGTATTTTTAGCCATTCAGCCACAGCATACATTTTTTATTTGAAAATTTAATCTATTTATATTCATGATTATTCTCGATAGGTAAAGACTTACTACTGCCATTTTACTTGTTTTCTTGTAGCTCCTTTGTTTATTTCTTTCTCTCTTATTGTCTAACTTTGTGATTGATAATTTTCTGTAGTATAAAGCTTTGCTTCCTTTCTCTTTATTGTTTGTATAACTTCTGTAGTTTTTCATTTTGTGGTTACCATGAGACTTACATAAAACGCCTTATAGTTATAATCTATCTTAAGCTGGTAACAACTTAATGTCTGTTGCAAAGAAAATCTCTCAACTTTTACCATCCCCCCAAACTAATGCTTTCAATGTCACAATTTACAACTTTTTATATTGAATATAACTTAACAATTTATTGTAGCTTTAGTTATTTTTTATTATTTTGACTTTTAACCTTTATACTAAAGATACAAATAATTTACACACTACCAATACAGTATTAGAGTGTTCTGGATTTGACTATGCATTTTTCTTCACCAGTGAGTTTTACACTTTCATATCTATTTATTATTAGCAATTATCATCCTTTCATTTGCATTTAAAGAACTCTGTTAAGCATTTCTTGTAAGACAAGTCTAGGAGCAATTAATTCCCTCAGCTTTTGCTTGTCTGTGAAGGACTTTACTCCTCCTTCATTTCTGGAGGACAACTTTCCTGGGTATATTGTTCTTGGCTTGAAATTTTTTTCTTTTGGCTCTTTGAATATATTATCTCATTCTCTCTTAGCCTGCAAAGACTTCTGCTGAGAAATCCACTGATAGTCTAATGGAGATTTCCTTATATGTGACTGGATGCTTTTCTCTTGCTGCTTTCTTTGACTTTGACTCTTGACAGTTTGATTATATTATGCCTCAGAGAGGACTTTTTGGGTTGAATCTATTTGGAAACTTTTGAGTTTTCTAGATCTGAATGCCATATTTCTCCTAAGACCTGAAAATTTTTCAGCACTTAAGTCATTAAATATATCTTTTGTCCCTTTCTCTCTCTTTTCTCTTTCTGGAACTCCCATAATGTGAAAATTTGTTCACTTAATGATGTCCCATAAGTCCTTTAGGCTGTCTTCACTCTTTTCATTTTTTTCTCTGAGAGTTATTTCACAAGAACTATCTTCAAGTTTGTAAATTCCTTTTCTGCTTGATGTAAATTTTTGTTTATTTGGGGTCAGTTACTGGAGAATTATTGTGTTCTGCTGGTGGTGTCACATTTCCTTGTTTTTTGTTTGTTTGTTTGTTTTTTATGTACCTGCATTGATGTTCTGCATCTGGTGATATAGTCATCTCTTCCAAGCTTTACAGAGTGGCTTTTATAGAAGAAGACTTTCACCAGCATATGGACCTGAGGGTGCTAGTTCAACAGAGTGCTGTGGCTTTGATTCCATATGGGTGTAGTGGTATAATTACCATGTAGCTTCTTCATTTGTAATCAGTGTTAGTGATGACTGTGGGTGTCTCAGTGTTCTAGGCTGCAGGGATTGTGTTAGTGATGGTGGCTGCTTTTGTTATTGGGGCAAAGGCTTTAGAGATCCTCCTATTCTTATCTTTCTCACAATGGGGAATCAGCCATAAGAGGACCTCTCTTAGTATTGGGACTGACATGGGTCACAGGCAACTATTGTGGCCATCAGGTCACAGTGGCACTAGAATACAACACATAGATGATCAGAGTAGCTGTAAAGCTGGTTTCCTGGGCTTGAGGTCTTATAAAACTACTGTAGCACCAGGGACTTGAGGTGCCAGTTTACTTTCTAAAGCACAAGTAAATGCTGTTCTCCCACTAAGCTGGGGTCTGCTGCTCTGAGGCACACTCCAGGAGCTGTGATATAGCTGTGGTTCTGAGCCTGGTGGGGAGGGGCACAACACTGGCATAGCTCTGGGAAGTAATGGGTGCTCTGGAGGGCCTGAAGATGGCTAACTACTGTGGTTCTGTGCTGCCTAAACCTCCAGGATGAAGAGATGCAGTGGGTACTCATTTTCAGAGCAGGACACACTGTAGCAGGGTTTGGTCCCCAGGAGCAAGGCACAGCTGAGTTCAGTACTGAGTACCCAAGAGCATAGTGACAGCCTGGACTCTGGGTGATGAAGTACCATGCTGTGCTGACTCTGGACTCTAAAATGATGGGACACTGCAGTAGCCCAGACTCTATGACATCAGATGCAACAGCAGTAAGGACCCAGGAATGTCAAGATGCCACTATGGCGGTGTCCAAGGGGGACATAGGATGATGGGGAGCAGTGCATCAATGACTCTACTTCCCAGAGAAGCAGGTTGCCTCAGCAGTTCAGGCTATGGGACCCTAGTCCAGCCTCAGGTAGGCAGGACACTATGATTGTTTGTCCTGGACTGTGCAGTGCCATAGTTAATCCACGGCTCTGATTCCCTAGAAGACACCACGTCTGCTTGGCCCCAGAAAGCCTGGCTATATGGGTCAGTAGAGTCCCTGGATTACAGGGGATGGGTCACTGCCTCAACTGTAGTGCCAAAGGGCACAATTACTGTGGTATGCAGGAGACCAGGGTTGCCCAGGAGCAAAGTGCTGCCTTAGCGGTGGCACCAAGGGTGTGTGACTGCTCCGATGTGAAGAAGGATGGATATTCCTGGGGGTGGGATGCTGCCTCAGCTGTGGCACCAGGGATATGACTGCTCCAGAATTTCTAGGCTTCAGGTCCCCAGAGGTGGGACACCACTTCTGCTCAGCTCTAAGAGGAAGGTAAACCAGCAACTAGGATAGGGGACAAAGTGGTTCTGTGGTAGCTCAGCCATAGTGGTCAGGTTGTGCTAGCAACTTTGCCCAGGTCGGCTCACTATTGAGTGTGGTACAATGATGGCTAAACCTCCAGGATGGAGAGATTCAGTGGCCACTCACTTCCAGAGCAGGACACACTCAAGTTCTAAGAGGGCACAGAATAGTAGCAGCACAAGCCATAGAGGGGTGGGGCACAGTGTCTGCTTTTTCTCTGGGTGTAGGTCAGCATTTAGACTCCAGGGAGCTCCCTCGGTTGGGCTCAGAAGCTGTGAGGATGGCAGCAGTGTCCAGCAGTGAAGACTGAAGGTGTCCACAGCTGTGACAGGGGCTTCTGGGTCCTCTTGCTTGCTTTTCATCACAGGAAGATGTCCCTCCTAGCTCCTAGCTGGTTTGATTGTGGGCGGCAAGGGTGTGGCAGAGGCGAGGTGTCTCCTTCCTTTCTCTATGTGATCATCCTGAGTTTCTGTGCTTTGCCAGAATTTGGCTATTTCCTTGCTGTTCTCCAGTGCTCTCCTTTATTTTTTTGGCAAAATGTAGTTATATATTCATTGTTTGGGCTTTTTGTGGTGGGGAAGGGACACTTGGAGGGTCTAAACAGCCGTCTTGTTGACTTTACACCTCCAATTTGGGATTTTGGAATGGGGAAGCAATCTGAATAAGAAGCATTTACGTTGATGTCACTGAAGTCCTTCTGTATGCTGTTCTGATTTTTAAAGTCAGCTAAGTCTATAAATTATTGTTGTTTTGATTTTTTTATTGAGACATCATGGTTGTACACATTTTTGAGGTACATGTGTCATCCTGATACATGTACACAACATGTAATAATCAAATCAGGGTATTTGAGACATTTGTCACATTAAACTTTTATTTTTTGTGTGTGTTGGGAACATTATAGTTATTTTCTTCTGACTATTTTGAAATATACAATAAATTACTATTAGTTATAATTTTTCTGCTGTACTTTCAAATACCAGACCGTATTCTTTTTTTCTGACTGTATTTCTGTACCCATTTACTCAAGGGACCCCAGCCTCCAGGCTGCATGGTGGCACTGGTCCGTGGACTGTTAGGAAGTGGGCTGCACAGCAGGAGGTGAGCGTCGAGAGAGCGAGCATCACCACCTGAGCTCTGCCTCCTGTCAGATCCATGGGGCGTTAGATTCTCATAGGATCATGAACCCTGTTGTGAACTGCACATGTGAGGGATCTAGGTTGCACACTCCTTAGGCAAATCTAATCAATGCCTGATGATCTGAAATGGAAAAGTTTCATCCCAAAACTATCCTCCCAACCTGCAACACCCCCATCCATGGAAAAATCTTCCATGATACTAGTTCCTTGTGCCAAAAAGGTTGGGGACCACTGTATTAACCAAGTGCTCTTCATGCCCCCGCTCTCCCTTCCCAGCCTCTGGCAACTACAATTCTACTCTCTACCTCTGAGATCTACTTTCAGTTCCCACATATGAGTGAGAACGTACAGTCTTTGTCTTTCTGTGCCTAGTTTATTTCACTAAGCATTATGTCGTCCCGTTCCATCCATGCTGCTGCAAATGACAGGATCTCATTTTTTAATGTCTAAATAGTATTCCATTGTGTCTGTATATATGTATACACATACACACACACACACACACACACACACACATCACATCACATCACATTTTCTTTATGTGGATGGACACCTAGATTTGCTCCATATCTGGGCTGTTGTGAATAATGTTGCAAATACATTGGAATGCAGATATCTCTTGCTTGGATATACTGATTTTCTTTCTTTTATGTATATACCCAGCAGTGAGATTGCTGTATCTTATAATAGTTCTATTTTTAGTTTTTTGAAGAATCTCTGTATAAATTCTTCATGTGACTGATTTTAATTGTAGAAACTAAAAGGGAGCTGAGTAGCACAGTGAGATTAATGTGCTGTAGAAAGAAGACATTAATTAAAGATAAAAGGCCCAAAAACAGTAATGTCATGCTAGTATAAATCCAAGGCATTTACGGAATTCTTGGAAAGGGTTTAGTGTTTTCTTAGATTATAAAATTGAAGGATTGAGGCAATTCTAATCATAGCTAAGAGGTTTAGAAAACTCCAGCTGATATCTGGGTTTCAAATTCTTTTGTCAAATTCCACACCCTACCATGTACACACTATAAATCTAAAGTTATTTAGTAGTATTAAACTAGACATATTCAACTAATAGATTATTTTATGTGAATGGACATCTTCAAAATGTTAAGCCTTTTTTTTCTTAAACAAGAAACATTTTTATTAATTGAGGAAGAAAACAGAAGTTTTGTAAAGTTTTCTTCTGATAGAAGAAATTTACCCACTAGGTCTTTTCTTTCTTGTAGTTGCAATTGTGAAGGGTATATTTATTTTCATTACATTTTCTATTAGTGTTAAAATATAAGAGAACTATTAATTTTGGATCAGTTTTATAAATGACAAATTTTTCTGGATTATAGCATTATAGTTAAACTCTGCTACAACACAATAAAAGGTTTCAAAAATTTTAACTCCACAAAATGTGGGGTTATATTATTGTAAGGTTAATGAACTATCTGGCCCAAGTCTATATAGATAGCCAGCTGGGAGTTCTAATGTCCTCTTGTAAAATCCAAATGTATCCCAGGTCCTCGTGGCAATTGCTATACTCATTTAAATATCAATGGGGACAATTTTGGATCTGGTGGCTGGTTGAGACATACGGCATAGCAGCAGTGATTCCAGATCTCTTATTTGTTACCTGTTTTGTTAGCAAGATCTGAGAATATTGGCCCAGCAGGATTATTAGGACATAGGAACTCACTTTGTTTTCTCTGTGTTTTCAGATAGGGCTTTCTGCCATATGCATGTTTATTTCTCCACTCTGTCTCTTGACCTGAAAACATAAGAACTTTTAGTCATTTGAGAATGGGGTCTTAAAGGGGACTAGAGCCAGTTGCCAACAAGGTGATATTTGAATTTTGATAATACTGGGTTACCTAATGGCAATTTTTTTTTGCTGCAGTTGGAGTCATTGTCTGATTAACTTTAGGGTAATTATATATTCTCTGTCATTATTAAGATCCATCTGTATTCTGGACATGTTAGCTAGTTAAGTTCAACAGAGGTGTGGTGGGTACTAATCTCTGCAATCCTTTATGAAAGCAGTATTGCTTTGGGCTTACTATTTCTGGAAGCAGAGGCAGTTCTCGTGGCCTGCACTTGACCTCTAGAATAATGGACCTCATTTCATGAGTCAGGGAACTAATATAGGGACTCTACCAACTGTGGAGTAATGCTTTTCCTATTATTCATTCCAGAACTTGGGAATTAACAACAAAATTAATTCAGGGACCCACTAGGCACACTGCAATAGACGTGAGCCAAAATTTGACTGGTTCCCTGATTCTCCATAAGCCCCTACTCTGACTGGTGGACCACAGTTACACTTGTGTCTCTGGGAATTATTGTCAGTTCAGAGCCAATGTCCAGTGATCCTCCAGTAATTCTGATTATTGTAACTTCCCCAATGCACAACTGCAGGGAAGGTTGGAAGGAAAATTAACCATATAAATTTTTGTCAATGTAGAAGAGTCATTCAGAAGAATCTTGAAGGTTCTTCAAGGGAATTCAGGCTCACCTACATTAAAGGGGGCTCTGAATCTGTGAAGAAGTTCGTAACTTGGAATTGATTGAGACCTAACTTTCTGTTTAAATGATCCAAATCAGAACTCTCTTTTCTAGACATAGAGCTTTTCAGCTTATACAGATCCGGTAAAAGTTAAGTAGTATATCTATTCAGTTTTATGAATGCCATTATCAACTAGCCAGTGCTAAAGATCTCTGTAAGTCAAACTCTTCTGATTACTTTGGCTCTACCGTTCATTACAGTAACCAAATTCACTCTAACTGTGGCAAACAAGTGCCACTACTGCGATCTCAAAGTGCACCATTTGCATTGAATTGAAGAATCCCAGTTTGATGATAACAGTTTTCACTCTAACTCCTGACCAATAAAGAACCACCACCATGGAATGCTTCCGGGATGCTGAGCACTTCCTTCATACATTTATTTCTCACATTATTTATAAAGGGCATATTCTGTTGACCCTCCTGGGTGACACAGGAATGGGGTAGGTGAGCAGGACTTTCAATAATCCACTCTAGCACTCCAATCTCCTTTCTCTACCATTTATCAATCTCGTCTCTCTACTTGTGCTACTTGTCTTGGCATTCGAACTTCATTATTCTAGGTTATTTTGTGGCCATATTTTAATCAAGCAACCAAGCAAATTCTTAGAGCCATTTACAGCCCTTTGAACTAACACTTTGAAACTGGAATCTCTGCCAATGAACCCAAATCAGTAGAATTGTCTTTATGCAATTCTATATTTCTTCCACCTTGATTCAATGATTTGAATGTTCTCTCCAAACTCAAGTTGAAATCTAATCACCATTGTGGTTGTATTAATAAGTGGGACCATTAAGATGTGATAAGGCCATGGAGGTTCTACCCTCATCAATAGGTTAATGTTTTTATCACAGGAGTGGGTTTGTTTTCACAAAAGTGTATTGTTATAAAAGTGAGCCAAGTTCTCACTGTCTCTCACTTTTACCCTCTCTTGCCCTTCTACAAGAGAAGGATGAAGAAGAGAAAAGAAGGGATAATACAGCATGAAGGTCCATGTCAGATACCAGTGCCATGCTCTTGGACTTCCCAGCCTTTAGAACTGCGTAAACTTCTTTTTTGGGGTTTTAAAAATAATCTTTATTTTTTAAAGTTAATATGTGCACTATAGGAAATTTAAAAACACAGGAAATAAGGAACAAAGTCATCCACAATTACAAACTACTTACAATGTTTTAAATGTCCTTCTAGCTCCTGTGTGTGTTTAGACAAAACATCCAAATTTATGGGATTAATATCAGCGATTTTTCACACATTGTAAATATTTATCAATTCAAACTCCCAAACCTGTATGAGTATTTTGATAACCAAGAATATACTACACTAACTCAATCTGTTAGAAAAAAAAATGTAATCCTGCCTTTCTTGGAACAAAGACTTCATAGAAGGCAAAATGGCAATGGACCTCTAGACAAAAGCATTGGCAGAGTTCTGATGAAAATACTGCATTCTTTTAAATCTCAATTTAAAATGAAATATAAAGCAACAGGATACACTAAGTACAATGTTTCTAAGAGTATTTATTTTTATTTTTATTATACTTTAAGTTCTGGGGTATATGTGCAGATCATGCAGGTTTGTTATAGAGGTATACATGTGCCATGGTGGTGGTTTGCTGCATCCGTCACCCAGTCATCTACATTAGGCATTTCTCCTAATGCTGTCTCTCCCCAATTCCCCCAACCCCCACTATTCCTCCCCTAGTTCCCCAACCTCCAGGCCCCGGTGTGTGATATTCCCCTCCCTGTGTCCATGTGTTCTCATTGTTCAACATCCACTTATGAGTGAGAACATGCAGTGTTTGGTTTTATGCACCTGTGTCAGTTTGTTGAGAATGATGATTTCCAGTTTCATCCATGTCCTTGCAAAGGAAATAGACTCATCCTTTTCTATGGCTGCATAGTATTCCATGATGTTTATGTGCCACATTTTCTTTATTCAGCCTATCCTTGATGGGCATTTGGATTGGTTTCAAGTCTTTGCTATTGTGAACAGTGCTGCAATAAACATATGTATGCATGTGTCTTTAAAATAGAATGATTTATAATTCTTTGGGTATATACCCAGTAATGGGATTGCTGGGTCAAATGGTATTTCTATTTGTAAATCCTTGAGGAATCACCACACTGTCTTCCACAATGGTTGAATTAATTTACACTCCCACCAACAATGTAAAAGCATTCCTTTTTCTCCTCATCCTCTCCAGCATCTGTTGTCTCCTGATTTTTTAATGATTGCCATTTTAACTGTCATGAGTTGGCATCTCAATATGGTTTGCATTTCTCTGATGACCAGTGATGATGAGCTTTTTCTCATATGTTTGTTGGCTGCACAAATGTCTTCTTTTGAGAAGTGTCTGTTCATATCCTTCGCCCACTTTTTGATGGAGTTGTTTTTTTCTTGTAAATTTGTTTAAGTTCTTGTGGATTCTGGATATTAGCCTTTTGTCAGATGGATAGATTGCAAAAAGTTTTCCTCATTCTGTTGCTTGCCAGTTCATGCTATTGATAGTTTCTTTTGCTGTGCAGAAGCTCTTAGGTTGAATTAGATCCCATTTGTCTATTTTGGTTTTTGTTGCCATTGCTTTTGGTATTTTCGTCATGAAGTCCTGGCCCATGCCTATCTCCTGAATGGTATTGCCTAGGTTTTCTTCTAGGGTTTTTATGGCGTTAGACCTCATGTTTAAGTGTTTTGGGGTAATTTTTGTATAAAGTGTAGGGAAGGGATCCAGTTTCAGCTTTCTGCATATGGTTAGCCAATTTTCCCAACACCATATATTAAATAGGGAATCCTTTCCCATTGCTTGTTTTTGTCATATTTGTCAAAGATCAGATGGTTATAGTTGTGTGGCATTCTTTCTGAGGCCTCTGTTTCATTCCATTGGTTTCTATCTTTGAAGAGAATTTATTATGAGACCTATACCATTAAAATATTAGCAAGAAGGTATGTTTCCATTGATCACTTAATGTATTACTACAGTACAGCCAAAAGACATGAACATACATCAATGGGTTTTGTCAGAATGTAAGTAAGAACACATCATATACTTCTCTTCCTTTGTACTTCCCTCTGCCCCTCTACTACCAACCTAATCCACAAGTTCTGACATACCCTGCTTAGAAGTGGTTTAACAATCTCATGTCCAAGATGCATCTTTCTATCAATTATAACAGAAACATGTTTACAAACTGGCTCATTCACTAGCTCTACTTTTTTATCATGTACTGTCACCTCAAGACATCTGTAAAGTCTAGATATTGTAAAATAATGAACTTTGTCCCCAATAAACACAAACACTTTACCAAATATGTACACATAGACCTATGGTTATAATCTAAGACCACCTTCTAGATACAGAGATACTAGCAAAGAACCCTTCCATTCACCCTTCTTCTCCATCTTCCAGCATTCCAGTGACTCAATAAAGAACTATGCCTAGATCTAAGAGGTGGATTAACAAAGGTCACTCCCAGAAGATAGTGCTTCCTAAAAACTAACAAAGATACATTTATAAGGGGATTATTTTACTACTTCTACTTACAACATACTTTTAGCATTAGGACTTGTTTATCCTTTAAACACAGCAGTATTAACTAAAATGCACATAGAGAACAATGGTTTGACCCTTTGGACTAATCTAACTCATGAGCACATAACCCTTCTCTTTTCATACTTCCTCCTCCTTCCACCTGCCACCGTTCAGTGAACAGTCAGCATACCCTCCAAAACATCAAGTTTAACAATCCCATTTCGAAATGCAGCCGCTCCCCAAATGCAACCATTCCTATGAAATTTAAAAGAAAAATGAGTAAAGAATGTGACTTTAGCCCTCTACTTTTAACACACTTTTCAACATCTAGAAAGACTGAATGTCTCAAATAGCACTTCAGTTTTCCACCGTAAAGTGAGCCAGCATCAAATAATGATACACATACATGACAAAGACTATAATTTAAAAGTGTCTTCTAAACAGGAACATTTGACCTACAGCCCTTCCCCGCTTCTACGTCCCTCAACCCAGTGGCCAGTCATAAGCATCTGTAATGCTTAGGGGGGATTTTAACATTTCATTTCCTAAGTGTTTTTAAGAGCAGCCTTTCTTATAAATTTTAAGACAAAGTGTATTCAATGCATTACTTTACTAACTCTTTTTATATGCTAGCAACCTCTTTAACACCTAGAAAGACTAAATATTGCAAATTAGGACTTGTTTGTCCTTTATATATGCTACATACACAGATGTAAAACAAAATGCATAAAGGACAATGGTTAATCTTGCCTCCCTACAGGTGTACTGGCACAGAGCTTGTTGCATTTTTCCTCCCACCTCCCTTGATTCAGTGCACAAACACAATGTGTATTACTCAAGAGGTTTGGACATCTCCATCCCCACTGACAAAAAGCATTTCATATGAATTTTTTTTTTTGAGATGGAGTTTCGCTCTAGTTACCCAGGCTGGAGTGCAATGGCGTGATCTCGGTTCACTGCAACCTCCACCTCCTGGGTTCAGGCAATTCTCCTGCCTCAGCCTCCTGAGTAGCTGGGATTACAGGCACACGCCACCATGCCCAGCTAATTTTTTGTATTTTTAGTAGAGACGGGGTTTCACCATGTTGACCAGAATGGTCTCGATCTCTTGACCTCGTGATCCACCCGCCTTGGCCTCCTAATCATATGAATTTTTAAAAGACATTTACAAAATGTGTTCTTTTACCTCCTCTACTTTTAACATGTATCAAGCACTTCTGAACACCTATGAAGATATTTCAAAAAGTTCTTTATCATTTTCAATTATACATACAGTAGTGAGGAATAAAATGCTCATACAAAACAATGGTTATAATATGAAAATGTCTTCTAAATATGACTACTCTGGCATGAATCTTCTTCTTCTCTTAAGTCTTCTGCTCCACATCCTGTAACCCACTAAACCAACATGGACATGTGTGGTTCCTTGTGTCACTTCCAGAGATGATCTAATAACTCTATTTCAAAAGTCAGATTCAGAATACATTTAATTTCTATGTTTTTTTTTAAACAAGTGGGCTTTTACAGGATGTGTGATTTTCTAACTCTATTATACATCAGAAACTTCTTTTCATCTAGAAAGGCTAGATGTAGCAAATTTTTCTTTTAAAAGGTTGGCAGGAATGTTAAGAAAGTCTTTTTCGTATTATATACACAGGGTGGCTATAAATGGCCAATCTTCCCAAAAGGTGGTGGGCCTTTCCAATGGGCCAACTGTGTGGCATGTTGCCAATTTCTCTCAATAGAGCTCTGGGTGTCTGCAGGGAGGAGGCCATGCCTGTCCTAGGTCCTTTACCTGCCAAAGAGGGAGCTTCCCTACTTCACTGTTCATCATATTCTCTGCCAGACTCTAAATTTCTTCCTGTGTAGTATTATGTAGTATGTAGTATTCTGTTACAGCAACACAGAGTGACAAGGATAACCTTAAGATCCATTCCTATAAATTCTCCAGGTTTCTATTGATAGAAATTGGCAAAATCATGCAATATTTTTTAGTATGGATTATGCCTCCTCTCAGGTTATCCTCTGTATCTCATCCTTAGACTTGCTGAAGATGGCAGCAGGAGGCAGACAGGTTCCTAGGCAGAAAGGGGTGGGTCCCTGGTTCGGATCAAACTTTAAGCTAGGGATGGCCTGAAACCTGGGGGCTCGGCTGTCAATTCTTGGTGGAGTCCATGACCCACTATGAGAACCTCTTTGATGCTTTTCAGCCAGTCAGACAGTGCTTTTCATGGGCCCTCCCATGGACCCATCAGCATACACGTTCTTGATTCTGAGCCCATAAAACCCCAGACTCAGCCACATGTCAGGACTACCTGCCTGCAGATAGGAGCTACCCACTTCAGGTCTCCTCTCTTCTGAGAACTGTTCTGTCACTCAATAAAGAACATCTCTACCTTGCTCACCCCCAATTTCCCAGTTTTCTATGTAACCTCATTCTTCCTGAACATGGGACAAGAACTTGGGACCTGCCAAATGGCAGGCATGAAAATGTCTGTAACACTTTGCTGACTGGCTTGCTGAGCTGTGGGCAGTCGAATGCTCCTATTTTTGGTTCTGGGGGAGTGAACAGTGGTGACCCAGCTGGGGGTCCAGACCTTGGGATTCCCTGAGTCAGAGGTGTAACGTTATAGCCATCCCACCTTTCACTGGTGTTGGGAGGCTACCCCATGTGATGGGAAGCAGCAGCAGGACTGGGCCCAGGAACCTTGGGCCAGAGTGGGTCAGTGGGACTGAATGAGCTGTAACACAAACTGGCTAAAACAAACCCTTCTCCTCATTCTCCGTGCTGCAGGCAGCTGGAACAAGAGAGCTATAACATGCCCACCCCCACCCCTTGGGGTTCCACTGTTGCTGATGTCTCTGTTTTTGGGCACCACTGCATTCTACTTGTCCAGATGCCAGTGTCCACAGCAGAAGCCACTTGTGGTGCACCTGGTCTAGCCACAGCCTCGCACAAATCCAGTGTCTGGAGTTGCCCGCCCCACTGCAGCTGTGGCCAGATCCTGCACTTGCTCCCTCACATACCCCTCACCTCTTCATGCCTGGCTCACCCTCAGTGGGCATGGGATCCAGGTCAGTAGTGCAAGCCAAGTGCATCCTGCCAGTTGGCAGGATGAGTGGGTGGGACAAACATAGCAGGCACAAGCAAAACTCAAGTAGTGGCACTGCTGGCAACAGAGGCAGGTAAAGCAACCCCCAAATGATTGTGACACTGAGACTTGTATCTAGTTACAGTAGCAGAAGCAATGACAGATGGTATGGAAATGTTCTGAGGAGAATGAGAGCCTCCTCCAGTTCTTCATGCAAGGGGGACATCTCTTAAGACAGAAGAGGATGTCTCTGCCTCTGCAGACATTTATTCTGTAATTGAGGTACACATGGTATTATACTTTGCATTTGGTTTGCAGAAATCTCAGCCTTGCAGCTTCAGGAAATGTTTCCTTGGGAGTAGTCATCGAAGTAGTACTGTGAGCTGGGAATTTAAAGCCCTTTATTTGTAATTTTGTTTCCCTAAATGCTCCAGCACACTTTTTATTTAAATGTTCTATAGCAGAAAATATTTTGTCACCCACAACCTTTGCTTTTTCTATAGACATATTATTATAGGTATTTCCAGGTGATAATTTGAGTAACTGTTTTACCACTGCATTCAATAGATTATTAATGCTGCCTATACCACTAGTAACAGTCATCAATGCCTTTAAAATTTAGCAGATCAGAGCACCGAAAAAAACCTAGAGTCAGTTCAGCCACTTATATTTAAGACTGTTTCTTAGAAACTGCTTTCAATACTATTTTTAAATTTAAAACTTTTATTTCTATTTGAAAAATAAAAAGTGCACATATTTATGGTGTACATGTCATTTTGGAACATGTATACATGGTGGAATGGCTAAATTTATCTAATTAACATATGCATTAGTTGACATACTTATCATTTTTTGGTGACAGTTCTAAATTCTGTATCATTCAGGTTTCAGTCAGAGAAAGAACCAACAGGATGCATGTATGTGATGCATGTGATTAGAGAGAGGTAAAGTAGGCTACTCTTCAGCCTTAATTTCTCCTGGAACTTTTTCATGAGGTGGGAATGAGGGAAGGGATGGAGAAGGGTTCTATAATCTTCTTATCAAATCTGTCTTTTTGTAGGCCTGTGTCCCTGGGCTGGAAAGTTCACAGGTGTTTCTTAGCTTTTCTCTCCCTTAGGTGAGACAGAAAGTCTAGAGAAGACTAAAGTTGAGTAATCACCCTTCCCCTAGGTGAGACTGGGCTCTTGAAATCCATCCACGTATTGAGGGTACTGACAGGGTTTTAGTCATTCCTATCAACTTCTTCTATGACTACATTTGCTACTAGTCTCATTGATTCTACTAAATTCATTGTAAAGACAGAATGAAAAGTGTAAGGGTCAAATAGGAAATAAAAGAAGGACTGTATAATTCACATATCTGATAGTCACGACTTCCTTCCCAGCCCCATGTCCAGATATATGAAAGCTGACCTGTGTCTCAGAAATGACAACTTACCCAAAAAGACATTACATTTTGTATTAGTCAGTTCTCACACTCCTATAAAGAACTATCTGAACTGGGTGATTTATGAAGAAAAGAGGTTTAATTGACCACAGTTCTGCAGATTTAACAGGAAGCACAGCTGGGAGGCCTCAGAAAACTTACAATCATGGTAGAAGGTGAAGGGGAAGCAAGCACATCTTACCATGTGGAGCAGGAGAGAGAGAGTGCAAAGGGGAAGCACCACACACTTCTAAACAACTAGATCTCATGAGAGCTCATTCACTGTCATGAGAACAGCAAGAGGAAAGTCCACCCCCATGACTCAATTACCTCCCATCAGGCCCTCCTTTAGTATATGGGGATTATAGTTCAACACGAGATTTGAGTGGGGACACAGAGCCAAACCATATCAATCTTGGTGATAAAGAAACTTTAAAACAGCTATAAGTGAGACTAAATACAGGCAAAACTATAAGGTTGGTGAAGTTTGCTGCCTGAGCCACTTAATCTTTTATTTCCTGGATCACAGCTTCGTCAAGCTGCTTATAACTATTCATATGCTCCTTGGGAAAACCTGTTCTCATTTTTTTTAACTCTGAGGAATAAATAACTGATGGAGGACCCCACACAGGGGATATTTGCATTTAATCAGGATTTAATGATTAAGTAAAAGAGTTGGATTGTGGAATGTGGAATTTTATATATCAGCAAGTTTATAAGGAAGGATTGCTTTTTACTTCGGGGCCTCTTGAGTCCCTAAAATCACGTTACTTGGCTAATGCCTATCCTATTTTCTGCATGAGGAAAATCTTTAGTGGTAATTAATTTCTTTTTGGGTTCTCCACTCTGCTGAAAATTAGCAAAGCTTTGTGTACTCATTCAGCAAATATCAACTTATTGATGTTTGCTTAATACAGCAAAGGCAAAAAGGTTAGAAATCTTTTTCAATAATTTGTTATTTTACCAGTTTTGACCTTAAGGTTATGTGAAGCTTTGCAATACCTTACTACTTTTTAAGGTCTTATACACTAAAATCTTAAACATTAGGCCAGGAAATATAGCTAGGGACTTTCCTTGACTAAACATTTGCCAAGACTCTACAAAATATCTAGAATCCTTCCATAGCTCAACTACTTTGCAGCCTTTTCTCATTTGTCAAGAAAGAAAGGACTCAAACATTGCCCAAATCATACTTAAACCCTAGTCTAAGTGAATTTAAAACTCGTTCTGGTTCAAGCTGGGGAGCATTTATGCAACCCTGTGCAAGTACTATCAAGGGCTATGAGGAAATAGATTTCTTTCATGTAACAAAACTTTGATAAT
This sequence comes from Saguinus oedipus, assembly GCA_031835075.1. Classification (NCBI taxonomy): domain Eukaryota; kingdom Metazoa; phylum Chordata; class Mammalia; order Primates; family Cebidae; genus Saguinus; species Saguinus oedipus. Next base: position 101,804,261 of record CM063170.1, on the reverse strand, counting down.
TGCACATCTCCTTATGGTCCCATGAGCATGTCAGGTTTATAGATCTTTTATCACAGTGGAGAGAGAGTGCAAGCAGGGAAAGGCATATCATAAACAAAGAAAAAGTAAAATATACAATGTGTCAGATGGTCTTAAGTATTCTGAGGAAAAATGAAATGGGGAAATGGGTTGGAAATGTTAGAGTTAGGGAGGGGAATAATTGTATTTTAATGTAAGGCAGTTAGGGAAGACCTCATTGAGGTGACAGTTGACAAAAATTCAAAGGAGATTTAGGACCAAGCCATTCAACTATTTAAGGGAAGAGTGTACCAGCACGGTGAACAAGTGCAAACACCTTTTCAAGAGTGTTCCTGGTTTATTTTAAGCACAGAAAGAAGTTTAATGTTAGCAGAAAAGCTAAGAGAGGTGGGTAAGTAATGGGAAAAGAGGCCATAGAGGTAAGAGAATGGATGGGAGATCTTGTAGGATCTTATAGACCAATTGTAAGGACTTGCCTTACTCTAGTTTGAGTGACGTGGGAGGCTATGAGACACTCTGAATAGAAGTCCGACATGATCTAATGTAGGTTGTTCAAAGGATCACTTTAGTTTCTTTGTTGAGATTAAACCTTAAGATGGCAGGTGTGGAAACAGCATATCCAAGATAACATTCCAGGCAATTGATTTTTAGAATTGTGTTGGTAGTATTGAAAGCAGGGAGAAGAGGTGGGATTCTGGATATAGGTGGAAGGAGAGTCATCAAGATTTGCTAAAGGATAGGATGCTGCTCAGGAGGGGAAAAGAGTGCCTAGGGATGTCTCCAAGATTTTTGATCTGCATTTGGTAGGAGTTGGTAACAACTGAGACAGAGAGGATTGTTGTAGGAACAAACTAATGAATAATCAGGAGTTCAGTTAGGAGATACCTAGTATGAAATTGAAATTCAAGACCAGAGATTTTTAAAACCTGGCTGACATCAGCACATATGTAGCATTTAAGAGAAGAAGTCTAAGCCCTCCAGACATCATCACTCAGGCTTCTTTGTCCTCTGGCTTGTTGGATTTCGTCAATGGGGGCCCTTTCAGGAGGGAAGAAAGAAAAGAAAAGCAAGGTCTGGGTTTTTTCCCCATTTGCTCATGTTAGGCAGCCCCTCTGCTGTAGTGAGAGGTTTCACTGGGTTCTGAATACTACTCCTTCTCAGCCCCTCCAGGCCTAGGGGTGATGGAGTGTCAGCTGCTTCTCACTGTTACCAGTCGTGGCTGCTGTATCATCTCTTATTGGCTCCCTTGACCCTATCCACTCATATAACTCTCTTCAGTTATTGCTTTGGAGTATGTCTTCTGTTTCCTACCAGGACCCTAATGACATTAGCAGATCTGGTAAATAAAAAAAAAAATAGTTGAAAGCAGCAGCACTTGAATCCTGAGGCCAAATCTACTGTCAGTTTGTGATTATCATTTTGACAATTGATGATTATCATAATTCCTATATGATTATTGAAATTATTATTTTATTATAATTTAATTTAATTTAATTTGTTCTGTCTTACAACCACATGTATTAAAAGCATGATTTGTAAGGAAGAAGCAATTGGGGCTCTTCCTTGTATGAAGGAAGGAAGTCTTGTAAGACCTTGGGAAAGTCATATCACTTCCTGAACTTAAGTTTCTGGATGAGTTAAGGGAATGGTAACTACGAACTCTTTTATTATTATTATTATGCTTTAAGTTCTGGGGTACATGTGCAGATCTTGCAGGATTGTTACATATGTATACACATGCCATGGTAGTTTGCTGCCTCCAACTCCCATCACCCACATTAGGTATTTCTCCTGTTATCCCTCCCCAATATCCCCACTCCCTGCTCTCACTCCCTTAGTCCCCCATTCCCAACAGACCCCATTGTATGATGTTCCCCTGTGTCCATGTGTTCTCATTGTTCGACACCCACTTATGAGTGAGAGCATGCAGTGTTTGGTTTTCTGTTCTTGTGTCAGTTTGCTGAGAATGATCATTTCCAGCTTCATCCACGTCCTTGCAAAAGACATGAACTCATCCTTTTTTATGGCTGCATAGTATTCCATGGTGTTTATGTGCCCTTATCCAGTGTATTCTTCATGGGCATTTGGGTTGGTTCCAAGTCTTTGCTATTGTGAACAGTGACACAATAAACATACATACATGTGCATGTGTCTTTATAATAGAATGATTTATAATCCTTTGGGTATACACCCAGTAATGGGATTGCTGGGTCAAATGGTATTTCTATTTCTAGATTCTTGAGAAATTGCCTATCACACTGTCTATCACAATGTTTTAACTAATTTACACTCCCACCAACAGTGTAAAAGTGTTCTTATTTCTCCACATCCTCTCCATCTGTTGTCTCCAAATTTTTAAATGATCACCATTCTTACTGGTGTGAGATGGTATCTCAATATGGCTTTGATTTGCATTTCTCTGATGACCAGTGATGATGAGCATTTTTTCATGTGTTTGTTGGCTGCATAAATATCTTCTTTTGAAAAGTGCCTGTTTATATCCTTTGCCCACTTTTTGATGGGGTTGTTTTTTTCTCAAAAATTTGTTTAACTTCTTCATAGATTCTGGATATTAGCCCTTTGTCAGATGGGTAGATTGCAAAAATTTTTTCCCATTCTGGGTTGCTGATTCACTCTAATGATTGTTTCTTTTGCTGTGCAGAAGCTCTTAAGTTGAATTAGATCCCATATGTCTATTTTGGTTTTTCTTGCCATTGCTTTCAGTGTTTTAGTCATGAAGTCCTTGCCTGGAATTCTACTAGATGCACAAAAAGGAGTTGATATCATTCCTTCTGAAACTATTTCAAACAATATAAAAAGAGGGAATCCTCCCTAACTCATTTTATGAGACCAACATCATCTTGATACCAAAACCTGGCAGAGACACAACTAAAAAAGAAAATTTCAGGCCAAAGTCCACAATGAATATCGATGCAAAAATCTTCAATAAAATACTGGCAAACCGAATACAATAGGACATCAGAGAGTTTATTCATCACTGTCAAGTAGGCTTCATCCCGGGGATGCAAGGCTGGTTCAACATATGCAAATCTATAAACGTAATCCATCACATAAACAGAATCAAAGAGAAAAACCACATGATTGTCTCAATAGATGCAGAGAAGGCCTTCAACAAAATTCAGCAGCCCTTTATGCTAAAAACTCTCAATAAACTAGGTGTCAATGGAATGTATCTCAAAATAATAAAAGCTATCTACGACAAGCCCACAGCCAATATCATACTGAATGGGCAACAACTGGAATCATTCCCCTTGAAAACCAGCACTAGACAAGGGTGCCCTCTCTTATCATTCCTATTCAACACAGTATTGGAAGTTCTAGCCAGAGAAATCAGGCAAGAAAAAGAAATAAAGGGTGTTCAGTTAGGAAAAGAGGAAGTCAGATTGTCTCTATTTGCAGACAACATGATTGTATATTTAGAAGACCCCATCATCTCAGCCCAAAATCTCCTTAAGACAATTAGCAACTTCAGCAAAGTCTCAGAATACAAAATCAATATGCAAAAATCACAAGCATTCCTATACACCAATAACAGACAATCAGAGAGCCAAATCATGCGCAAATTCCTATTCACAATTGCTACAAAGAGAATAAAATACCTAGGAATACAACTAATAAAGGATGTGAAGGATGTCTTCAAGGGGAACTACAAACCACTGCTCAAGGAAATAAGAGAGGACCCAAACAGATGGAGAAACATTCCATGATCATGGTTAGGAAGAATCAGCATCATGAAAATAGCCATACTTCCCAAAGTAATTTATAGATTCAATGCTATTCCCATTAAGCTACCAATGACTTTCTTCACAGAATTGGAAAAAAAAAAAACAGCTTAAACTTCATATGGAACCAAAAAAGAGCCAGCATAGCCAAGACAATCCTAAGCCAAAAAAGAAAAAAAAAAGCTGGAGGCATGCTACCTGACTTCAAACCATATTACAAGGCTACTATAATCAAAACAGCATGGTACGGATACCAAAACAGAGATATAGACCAATGGAACAGAACAGAGCCTCAGAAAGAATGCCACACAACTACAACCACTTGATCTTTGACAAACCTGACAAAAACAAGCAATGGAAAAAGGATTCCCTCTTTAATAAATGGTGTTAGGGAAACTGGCTAACCATGTGCAGAAAGCTGAAACTGGACCCATTCCTTACACCTTATACAAAAACTAACTCCAGATGGATTAAATATTTGCACATAAGTCCTAACACCATAAAAATCCTAGAAGAAAATCTAGGCAACTACTGCCTCCCAATAAGTAATATTCGTTCTTAAATATTAAGCTGGTACCTCCTTCAAGGTCCTTGAAGGACCTTGTTAAAGGAGCACAAAGCTTAACTGCCTACTTTTAAATTTTTCTGACAGTACAATCCTTGTACCTAAAACCCACTAATGCTAGCCAGGGTTAGAAGAGATGGTTAGGAGAAGGGGAAGGCTGTCAGTACCTGCAATGTTAAAAAGCATGTCATTTTAATCTGTTTTCAGTATTTTTTTTTTCAGAATAAATTCTTTTGGTCAAGTCACATGACTAAGGGCAGAAAACAATCTAAAGACTTTGGAATGGCAGTCCAAACATTGACTGTTACCAGCATGTTTTCTTCTGATCTCCCCGCTGAAAGCTACATCTAGGAATGATACAGTCACACAGCCCTGGAGTTTGGCAGCTGAGCACCTCTGGATCTCTGGCCTTCAGCACCCAGAGAATAGTTCTTAATAGTTCTACAAACTGTCTCGTGAAGCACTTTTTTTCCTTTTCTCCTCAAATAATATCAAATTACTGAATGCTGTGCTGGGAGAACCTGGGGAAATGCTAGAAGGAAGCGCAGCTGAGAGCCACTGTGGTTTGACAGCTCTCCAGCTACTTTGAAAATATTTTGGCAAAAACAAGATTTTAAGTAAAACTGTTTCCTTTGGTAACATACCCAAAACTGCAGGTTTTATATTTTCAGTACTGTGATTTGGGCCAAAAGTAGAAAAAGAAGAAAAAAAGGAGGAAAAGCTGTTCTTGAGGGAGGAAGATATAATCTAAGAAAATGGGGAATACTACATGGGATGCAGATATGAGAGTAGGAGAGAAACAGATGGAAGCAAATTTAACTTTCTTTCCTCACTTCTTTTCTCTACTAAAGAATTTTCCTGTCAAAATATGAGGCTCTTTTTTTGCCTTAAGATGTCCAGGAAAGGATTTGCTGGGGAATTACTAGGCTAGGATTTGTGTTATTGCTTATTATAGGATGAGCAATAGCAACTGGGGAGGGTGAAACCACGTGGGTGCTTTATTTCAGGCCATCCTACATCACAGCAGATGCAGGAGGGGATAAATGGATAATATTTATCTCAACCCTGTTAGTTGGTCCTTGGAGAATATGCTCATTTTTTCTTGATTGCATCCATGCATAAAATCTCTCCATTTTTTAAAATACCAGCTCTCTCCTATCCCAGGACCTTTGTGGATACCTTCTCTACCTAGAATCCTTTGCCCTCAAACTCCATCATTTAAGAATGAATATTACTTATTAAGAGGCAGTAGTATTGCCTAGGTTTTCTTCTAGGATTTTTATGGTGTTAGGTCTTACGTTTAAACCTTTAATCCATCTGGAGTTAATTTTAGATGTTAGCATTTTGTGGTGCCTTTCTGACTATCTGTTTACATATTCCCCAACACTGTAAATTCTATAAAGGCCTGTTCACTCTCACACCCCCAGGGCATGGCATACTGGGAGTGCTCAATTTCAAAGATTAGCCAGTTGTCTGACTAACCCTGCTTTTCTTTAGTTTCTTTTTCTTATTATACTTCTTTCCTAATAATCTAGTTCTCCTTTGTTTTTGTTTTTACTTATATTGGTCTTTTTTTCTATTACCCTTTCTTCCTTCTCCATATGTAGAAACTTTGGCTAAAGCAAGCGTTTGTAGGAAATGTACTCTAAACTATATAACGTTAATACCAGAAGGTACTTTAAAGATTATGTAATTAATCCCCCCTCCAATTTTATAATTGTTTCCATTGTCCAAGGTCACACAGCCAGTTAGGAGCAGAATTTAGATTTGAACCCTGTAATCCCAACTTTATGTTTCATCTTCCTTTCATTAGTGTCACTTGATACAAAGTGTTAGACAAAAGGGCAAGGTTCCAAAAATACTAATCGTCTCTCTACAACACAAGCTCCCTATCATCCAAGAGTCTGAAATCTCATTGGAGAGAAAAGACTTCTTCCTGGGTCCTTCTTGAAAAATTGCTATTATAAGAATAAAACTTAGAGTCAAACTCTGTCCTAAACTTTCCTCAGACTCAGGAAGATCCATATATCTTAGAATGCTAAAGGAAAGAAGGAAGTTTGATATTTAGTCCCTAACTAAATCATTATGTGAAAAGCAGTGAATCCAAAAGTTCAAAATCCTATTAAAAAGAGAGAAGAATAGGAAAGATAAATATTAATAATGATAATAATAACCATAGCTGACATTTATTACTAGTACTGCTCTAAGAACCTATCCTAAATGACATACATTTACTCATTTAATCCCCCATCAACCTGTAAATTAAATACTATTATCCCTACTTTACCAATGAGGAAACTGAAGCATAAAACAACTGTTCAATATATTTAGCTAGTAAATGAAAAGCTGAGATTTGAACTTGAGCAGCTTACTCCAGTGTCAACACTCTGTGGAACACCTAGATAAAGCTTCTAGCCCCCAAACAGAGATAAGTTTTTACAACCTCTATGAAAAATCCCACTGATATAACCAAGTTTCATCAGGCGTGAGCTAATTTAGGTCAAAACCTTAGGAATGAAGAGTCTTTCACAATTGTTTATGTCACTGGCTGCCCTGTTCCTGAAGTATTGAACTGATTCTGAGAATTTTGTTTTATCTGTCTGTTATCTGTAAATAATTTTCATTTGTCGTCAGTTTATTTAATTCAGGCAATATCCTTTCTCACAAGCTGAAAAACCTGTAAAGGTTCTTGATGAACCTATAAAGGTTCCATAAAGGGCATGATGGTTTTATAGGAGTGAAAGTCAAGAGGCTCCTCAGAAGAGGGTTTTGTTACTGCTTCACTGTGGCACTTAGAATGAAATCCAAATCTCACCACACAGCCTTACAATGAGGGCCTTGCTCCTCATTTGATGTGATCTCCCACCATTCCCTTTGTTGCTCCCTGAGCTGTAACCATTGCAATACTTCTCCAGCCTCTTGAACTCACAACTGTCCCCTGCCCCCAGGACCTGCACTCTTGCTCTTATGTGGCAAGTGGCTTCCAAAAAAAAATAGTGCAGTTATGGAAGAAATTTTTCGTGTCAGAAAGTTCTTTTAGACAGTGTTGGATTGAGGAATATAAGGACTGGAAGAAAAGTTAGCATGAAGTTGGTCTTTCAAGGCAGTAAAGGGCATTGGCTGTAAGATAGATCAGGATTGATTCTTTGCTCTTCCATTTCTTATCTCTGTGTTCTTCTGTAAATTAGTTAATCTCTTTATACCTAGTTTCTGGCACTGAAATTAAATGAATATATGTATCCACCTAAAAAGTACGTGTGTGTGTGTGTGTGTGTGTGTGTGTGTGTGTGTGTGTGTATTCTGCCACAAATTCTGGACAACTGCTAGTCCTCAATCAAGGGAAAATAGCAGCAATAGCAATAGAATGCAAATGGTATGGATGCCCCTCTGCTAAAGATTAAGATTCAAATAGGTGATCAATATGTGCATGCACAATATGTGTATGCAGAAGGCCTAGACTGCACTTTAATAGGTCAGAAAGACAGGAGGGCAGATTTTACAAGCAACAGTTTTAGGAATTTGTTTGTTTGTTTGTTTGTTTTATTTTTATTTTTTATTTCTATAGTTTTGGGGGAGCAGTTGGTGTTTGTTTACATAAGTTCTTTAGTGGTGATTTCTGATATTTTGGTGCACCCATCACCCAAGCAATATAGACTGTACCCAGTTTGTAGTCTTTTATCCCTCAACTGCCTCTCACCCTTTCACTGAGTCCCCAGAGTCCACTGTGTCATTTTTTTTTTTTTTTTTTTTTTTGAGACGGAGTTTCGCTCTTGTTACCCAGGCTGGAGTACAATGGCACGATCTCTGCTCACTGCAACCTCCACCTCCTGGGTTCAGACAATTCTCCTGCCTCAGCCTCCTGAGTAGCTGGGATTACAGGCACGCATCACCATGCCCAGCTAATTTTTTGTATTTTTAGTAGAGATGGGGTTTCACCATGTTGACCAGGATGGTCTTGATCTCTTGACCTCGTGATTCACCCGCCTCGGCCTCCCAAAGTGCTGGGATTACAGGCTTGAGCCACCGCGCCCGGCCTCACTGTGTCATTCTTATGTCTTTGTGTCCTCACAGCTTAGCTCCCACTTATGAGTGAGAACATACGAGGTTTAGTTCTCCATTCTTGAGTTATTTCACTTAGAATAATAGTCTCTAATTTTAACCAGGTTGCTGTGAATGCCATTATTGCATTCCTTTTTTATGATTCAGTAGTATTTTATGGTATGTATACACCACAATTTCTTTTTTTTTCTATTATTATTATCTAGGTTCTGGGGTACATGTGCAGATCATGCAGGATTGTTGCATAGGTACACACATGACAATGTGGTTTGCTGCCTCCATCCCCCCGTCACGTACATCTGGCATTTCTCCCCATGTTATCCTTCCCTGAACTCCCCAATCCCCTGCTGTCCCTCCCTTGCCCCACCAACAGACCCCAGTGTGTGATGCTCCCCTCCCTGTGTCCATATGTTCTCATTGTTCATCACCCACCTATGAGTGAGAACATGCGTACACTACAATTTCTTTATACACTCATTGATTGATGGGCATTTGGGGTGGTTTCATATTTTTGCAATTGCAAATTGTGCTGCTGTAAACATATGTGTCCAAGTATTTTTTTTTAATATAATGACTTCTTTTCCTGTGGGTAGATACCCAGTCGTAGATTTAAATCCTTAATACATCTTGAGTTGTAACAAATGGTAGTTCTACTTTTAGTTCTTTGAGGAATCTTAGTGGTTGAACTAGTTTACATTCCCACCAGCAGTGTAAAAGTGTTCCCTTTTAACCACGTCCCCAGCAACACTTATTATTTTTGATTTTTTTATTATGGCCAATTTTGCAGAGTAAGGCGGTATCACACTGGTTTTGATTTGCAGTTCCCATATCATTAGTGATGTTGAACATTTTTTCATATGTTTCTTGGCCATTTGACACATCTTCTTTTGAGAATTGTCTCTTAAGGTCCTTAGCCCACTTTCTGATGAGATTGTTATTTTCTTATTAATATGTTTAGGCTTCTTGTAGATTCTGGATATTAGTCTTTTGTCAGATGTATAGATCGTGAAGATTTTCTCCCACTCTGTTGGCTGTCTGTTTACAGCTGTTTTTTTGTTTGTTTGTTTGTTTGTTTTTTGCTGTGCAGAAGCTTTGTAGTTTTATTAAGTCCCATCTATTTATCTTTGTTTTTTGTTGCATTTGCTTTTGGTTTGTTGGTTGGTCATAAAGCCTTTGCCTAAGCCAAAGTCTAGAAGGGTGGGTTTTTCCAACATTACCTTCTAGAATTTTTATGGTTTCAGGTCTTAGATTTAAATCCTTAATACATCTGGAGTTGATTTTTGTATAAAGTGAGAGATGAGAATCCAGTTTCATTCTTTTACATGTGGAAGAATGAATTGCCAATTATCCCAGCACCATTTGTTGAATAGGGTTTCCTATTACTCACTTTATGATTTAGTTTACTTTGTTGAAGATCAGTTGGCTGTTTAGTACTTGGCTTTATTTCTGGGTTCTCTATTCTGTTCCATTGGTTTATGTGCCTATTTTTATACCAGTACCATGCTGTTTTGGTGACTATGACCTTATAGAATAGTTTGAAGTCAGGTAATGTGATGCCTCCATATTTGTTCTTTTTGCTTAGTCTTGCTTTGACTATGTGGGCTCTTTTTCGGTTCCATATGAGTTTTAGGCTTGTTTTTTCTAGTTCTGTGAAGAATTACAGTGGTATTTTGATGGGAATTGCATTAAATTTGTAGATTACTTTTGGCAGTATGGTCATTTTCACAATATTGGTTCTACCCATCCATGAACATGGGATGGGTTTCAACTTGTTTGTGTTGTCTGTGATTTCTTTCAGCAGTGTTTTGTAGTTTTCCTTGTAGATGTCTTTCACCTCCCTGGTTATGTATATTTCTAAGGACTTTTTTTGCAGCTATTGTAAAAGGGGTTTAGTTCTTGATTTGATTCTCAGCTTGGTTGCTGTTGGTATATAGCAGAGTTACTGGTTTGTGTAAATTAATTTTATATCCTGAAACTTTACTGAGTTCATTTATCAGTTATAGGAGTTTTTTGAAGGAGTCTTTAGGGTTTTCTAGGTATACAATCACATCATCAGCAAAGGGCAACAGTTTGACTTCCTTCTTACCAATTTGGATGCCCCTTATTTCTTTCTCTTGACTTATTGCTCTGGCTAGAACTTCAAATACTCTGTCAAATAGAAGTGGTGACAGTGGGCATCCTTGTCTTGTTCTAGTTCTCAGAGGTAATACTTTCAACTTTTCCTCATTCAGTATTATGTTGGCTGTGGGTTTATCAGAGATGGCTTTTATTACATTAAGATATGTTAGGAAGGACTTACCTTAATGTAAGTTTCTTTAAGTTAAGTAAACACGTAAGGGGATGACATAGGGGGACATGAAGAGAGAAAAGATAGGAAGAAAGCCAGAAAGAATGTATAAGCACCAAATTCCATTTTCTAATTGCTGAAGGGATGATAGTGTTGTCAGTCAAAAATAATATCACATAACAGTGAGGAGACTGGACAGTGGAATCTTTACTGAGGAAGGGCAGAATAAAGTCAAAGTAGGAGCAAAAGACGTTTTCCACTGACCCTGAAATTCCATTATTACTAGGGCAGGGATTGGTTTTATTTCTAAAATTCAAGTCTGACTTTGTTGATAATTGCTGCCTGATGTCTGCATATAAAAAGTTTCTGAAGCTGTATTTGAGCTGCATTGGGAAGGAGTGCATGAATAAAGAGCAACTTCTGCACAGGCACAGAAATCTCCTCTTAAGGTCAATTCTGCCAGTGAACCTTATCCTGTACTTAAAACACATTTCCTGAATATCATCCCATGATTGTATCCTTGCTGTCATTCAGGTCTCAGCTTAAACATCACTGCTCAGCAAAGTTATATACCTGTCTATCCCCTTTGTTCCATACAGTCTGACTGTAATGATTTTAGGTTGAAAAAGGCTTAAAGCACTTATAACCCCTGAGCAACAAAAACAACAGCAAAGGAAAAAGAGTCAGTAAATCTCCCACACACCTTGCTTCAGTAATATTACTTCCTAGTATACTCAACAGGATAAATTATTTATTAATTAAAAGTAAACAGAGTTAGAGAATATCAGTCAAAAATAGATTTGACTTAATGTAATTAATTTTTTTTTTAATTTTTTGTTGCATTTTAAGTTTGGGGTACATGTGCAGAACATGCAAGATAGTTCCATAGGTACACACATGGCAGTGTGTTTTGCTGCCTTCCTCCCCTTAACCCACATTTGGCATTTCTCCCCAGGCTATCCCTCCCTAGCTCCCCTCCAACTCTCCCTCCCCTATTTCCCCCAATAGACCCCAGTGTGTAGTACCCCACTCCCTGTGTCCATGTGTTCTCTTTTTTCTCACCCGCCTATGAGTGAGAATATGTGGTATTTTGTTTTCTGTTCCTGGGTCAGTTCGCTGAGAATGATGTTCTCCAGATTCATCCATGTCCTTACAAAGGACATAAACTCATCATTTTTGATTGCTGCATAATATTCCATGGTGTATATGTGACACATTTTCCCAGTCCAGTCTATCATCGATGGGCATTTGGGTTGGTTCCAGGTCTTTGCTATTGTAAACAGTGCTGCAATGAACATTCGTGTGCATGTGTCTTTATAGTAGAACCATTTACAGTCCTTTCGATATATACCCAGTAATGGGATTGCTGGGTCAAATGGAATTTCTATTTCTAGGTCCTTGAGGAATCACCACACTGTCTTCCACAATGGCTGAACGAATCTACACTCCCACCAACAGTGTAAGAGTGTTCCTGTTTCTCCACATCCTCTCCAGCATCTGTTGTCTCCAGATTTTTTAATGATCGCCATTCTAACTGGCGTGAGATGGTATCTCAATGTGGTTTTGATTTGCATCTCTCTAATGACCAGTGATGATGAGCATTTTTTCATGTGTTTGTTGGCCTCATGTATATCTTCTTTTGTAAAGTGCCTGTTCATATCCTGTGCCCATTTTTGAATGGGCTTGTTTTTTTCCTGTAAATCTGTTTGAGTTCTTTGTAGATTCTGGATATCAGCCCTTTGTCAGATGGGTAAACTGCAAAGATTTTTTTCCCAATCTGTTGGTTGCCAATTCACTCTAGTGACTGTTTTTTGCCGTGCAGAAGCTGTGGAGTTTGATTAGGTCCCATTTGTCTATTTTGGCTTTTGTTGCCAATGCTTTTGGTGTTTTGGTCATGAAGTCCTTGCCTACTCCTATGTCCTGAATGGTTTTGCCTAGATTTTCTTCTAGGGTTTTTATGGTGCCAGGTCTTATGTTTAAGTCTTTAATCCATCTGAAGTTAATTTTAGTGTAAGGTGTCAGGAAGGGGTCCAGTTTCTGCTTTCTGCACATGGCTAACCAGTTTTCCCAACATCATTTGTTAAACAGGGAATCCTTTCCCCATTGCTTGTTTTTGTCTGGTTTATCAAAGATTATATGGCTGTAGATATGTTGATTTGCCTCCGATGCCTCTGTTCTGTTCCATTGGTCTATATCTCTGTTTCGGTACCAGTACCATGCTGTTTTGATTACTGTAGCCTTGTAGTATAGTTTGAAGTCTGGTAGTGTGATGCCTCCTGCTGTGTTCTTTTTGCTTAGAATTGACTTGGCTATGTGGGCTCTCTTGGTTCCATATGAAGTTCATGGTGGTTTTTTCCAGTTCTGTGAGGAAATTCAATGCGAGCTTGATGGGGACAGTGTTGATTGTGTAAATTACTTTGGGCAGTATAGCCATTTTCATGATATTGATTCTTCCTAACCATGAATATGGAATGTTTCTCCATCTGTTTGTGTCCTCTCTTATTTCATTGAGCAGTGGTTTGTAGTTTTCCTTGAAGAGGTCCCTTACATTCCTTGTAAGTTGTATTCCTAGGTATTTTATTCTCTTTGTAGCAATTGTTAATGGCAGTTCATTCTTGATTTGGTTCTCTTTCAGTCTGTTATTGGTGTATAGGAATGTTTGTGATTTTTGCACATTTATTTTATATCCTGAGACTTTGCTGAAGTTGCTTATCAGTTTCAGGAGTTTTTGGGCTGAGGTGATGGGGTCTTATAGGTATACTATCATGTCGTCTGCAAATAGAGACAAGTTGGTTTCCTCCTTTCCTATTCGAATACCCTTTATTTCTTTTTCTTGCCTGATTGCTCTGGCTAGAACTTCCACTACTATGTTGAATAGGAGTGGTGAGAGAGGGGATCCTTGTCTAGTGCCGGATTTCAAAGGGAATGCTTCCAGTTTCTGCCCATTAAGTGTGATATTGGCTGTTGGTTTGTCATAAATAGCTTTTATTACCTTGAGATATGTTCCATCAATACCGAGTTTATTGAGAGTTTTTAGCATAAAGGGCTGTTAAATTTTGTCAAATGCCTTCTCTGCGTCAATTGAGATAATCATGTGGTTTTTGTTTTTGGTTCTGTTAATGTGGTGAATGATGTTTATAGACTTGCGTATGTTGAACCAGCCTTGCATGCCCGGGATGAATCCTGCTTGATCATGATGTATAAGTTTTTTAATGTGCTGTTACAATCGGTTTGCCTGTATTTTATTGAAGACTTTTGCATCTATGTTCATCATGGATATTGGCCTGAAGTTTTCTTTTTTTGTTGAGTCTCTGTCGGGTTTTGGTATCAGGATGATGTTGGTCTCATAAAATGATTTGGGAAGGGTTCCCTCTTTTTGGATTATTTGGAATAGTTTCAGAAAAAATGGTACCAGCTCCTCTTTGTGTGTCTGGTAGAATTCGGCTGTGAACCCATCTGGACCAGGGCTTTTATTGTGTGGTAGGCTCTTAATTGCTGCCTCGACTTTAAACCTTGTTATTGGTCTATTCATAGTTTCGGCTTCCTCGTGGTTTAGGCTTGGGAGGACACAGGTGTCCAGGAATTTATCCATTTCTTCCTGGTTTACTAGTTTATATGCATAGAGTTGTTTGTAGTATTCTCTTGATGATGGTTTGAATTTCCGTGGAATCTGTGGTGATTTCCCCATTATCATTTTTTATTGCATCTATTTGGTTGTTCTCTCTTTTCTTTTTTATCAGTCTGGCTAGTGGTCTGTCTATTTTGTTGATCTTTTCGAAAAACCAGCTCTTGGATTTATTGATTTTTTGAAGGGTTTTTCGTGTCTCTATCTCCTTCAGTTCTGCTCTGATCTTAGTTATTTCTTGTCTTCGGCTAGGTTTTGAGCTTTTTTGACCTTGCTCCTCTAGCTCTTTCAATTTTGACGAAAGGGTGTCAATTTTGGATCTCTCCACTCTTCTCATGTGGGCACTTATTGCTATATATTTTCCTCTACTGACTGCTTTAAATGTGTCCCAGAGATTCTGGTATGTTGTGTCTTCGTTCTCGTTGGTTCCAAAGAACTTCTTTATTTCTGCCTTCATTTCATTGTTTATCCAATCAACATTCAAGAGCCAGTTGTTCAGTTTCCATGAAGCTGTGCAGTTCTGAGTTGGTTTCTGAATTCTGAGCTCTAACTTGATTGCACTATGGTCTGAGAGACTGTTTGTTATGATTTCCGTTGTTTTGCATTTGCTGAGAAGTGGTCAATTATGTGGTCAATTTTGGAGTAGGTGTGATGTGGTGCTGAGAAGAATGTATATTCTGTGGATTTGGGATGGAGAGTTCTATAAATGTCTATCAGGTTTGCTTGTTCCAGGTCTGAGTTCAAGCCCTGGATATCCTTGTTAATTTTCTGTCTGGTTGATCTGTCTGATATTGACAGTTGAGTGTTAAAGTCTCCCACTATTATTGTGTGGGAGTCTAAGTCTCTTTGTAGGTCATTAAGAACTTGCCTTATATATCTGGGTGCTCCTGTATTGGGTCGATATATATTTAGGATCATTAGCTCTTCTTGTTGTATCAATCCTTTTACCATTATATAATGACCTTCTTTGTCTCTTTTGATCTTTGTTGCATTAAAGTCTATTTTATCAGAGATGAGAATTGCAACTCCTGCTTTTTTTGCTCTCCATTTGCTTGGTAAATCTTCCTCCATCCCTTTATTTTGAGCCTTTGTGAATCTTTGCATGTGAGATGTGTTTCCTGGATACAGCACACTGATGGGTTTTGGTTTTTTATCCAATTTGCCAGTCTGTGTCTTTTGATTGGTGCATTTAGCCCATTTTCATTTAGGGTTAATATTGTTATGTGTGAGTTTGATACTACCATTTTGATACTATCTGGCTGTTTTGTCCCTTGGTTGATGCAGATTCTTCATTTTGTTGATGCTCTTTAGCATTTGGTATGTTTTTAGAATGGCTGGTACTGGTTGTTCCTTTCTATGTGTAGTGCCTCTTTCAGGAGCTCTTGTAAAGCAGGCATGGTGGGGACAAAATCTCTGAGTACTTGCTTGTTGGCAAAAGATTTTATTCTTCCTTCACTTATGAAGCTCAGTTTGGCTGGATATGAAATTCTGGGTTTAAAGCTCTTTTCTTTAAGGATGTTGAATATTGGCCCCCACTCTCTTCTGGCTTGTAGAGTTTCTGCCGAGAGATCTGCTGTGAGTCTGATGGGCTTACCTTTGTGGGTGACCCGACCCTTCTCTCTGGCTGGCCTTCATATTTTCTCCTTCATTTCAACCCTTGTGAATCTGACGATTATGTGCCTTGGGGTTGCTCTTTTTGCAGAATATCTTTGTGGTGTTCTCTGTATTTCCTGGAGTTGAGTATTGGCCTGCCTTGCTAGGTTGGGGAAATTTTAGTGGATAATATCCTGAAGAGTGTTTTCCAGCTTGGATTCATTCTCTTCATCACATTCTGGTACGCCTATCAAATGTAGGTTAGGTCTCTTCACATAGTCCCACATTTCTTGGAGATTTTGTTCATTCCTCTTTGCACTTTTTTCTCTAATCTTGGTTTCTCATTTTATTTCATTGAGTTTATCTTCAACTTCTGATATTCTTTCTTCTGCCTGGTCAATTCGGCTGTTGAATCTTGTGCATGCTTCACGAAGTTCTCGTGTTGTGTTTTTCAGCTCCTTCAATTCATTCATATTCCTAAGTTGTCCATTCTTGTTATCATTTCCTCGAATCTTTTTTCAAATCTTTTTTCAAGGTTCTTAGTTTCTTTGCATTGATTTAGAACATGTTCTTTTAGCTCACTGAAGTTTCTCATTATCCACCTTCTGAAGTCTGATTCTGTCACTTCATCACTCTCATTCTCCGTCCAGCTTTGTTCCCTTGCTGGTGAGGAGTTTTGGTCCTTTGTAGGAGGTGAGGTGTTTTGGTTTCGGGTGTTTTCCTTCTTTTTGTGCTGGTTTCTTCCCATCTTTGTGGATTTATCCACCTGTCATCTTGGTAGTTGCTGACTTTTCGATTGGGTCTCTGAGTGGACGCCCAGATTGTTGATGATGAAGTATTTCTGTTATTTAGTTTTCCTTCTAACGGTTTAGCCCCTCTGCTGTATGAGTGCTGAGGTCCACTCCAGGCCCTGCTTGTCTTGGGTACACCTGTAGCAGCTGCAGAACAATGAGGGATACTACCAGTTTCTTCTGCTGCTATCTTTGTCCCAGAATGCTGCCCGCCAAATATCAGTCTGATTAGTCCTTTTTTGAGGTGGCTCTTTGGATATACAGGGGTCAGGGAGCTGCTTGAGGAGACGGTCTGTACTTTATAGGAGCTCCAGTGCTGACTGTGAGCTCCTTTGTTCATTCAGGTTTGCTAGGCAAATGTGTCTGCTGCAGCAGAACTTATAAAAGCCCCCCTTTTTTCTTTTCCCCCCTCAGATGCTCTGTCTCAGGGAGTTGGGGCTTTCTTTATGAGTATCTGTTGCACTGTCCTGCCCAGCTAGGAGGCAGTCTATTCACTATTTGCCTTCCGGGGCTCCGCCCTGCTAGCACAGGTTTGCCCTGCTGCGGCAGGGCTCCGTTCTACTGTGGTGTGCTCCGCCCTGTTGTCAGCATCTCTCTGTTATGGCTGGTTGCCTCAGCAATGGCAGGCTGCATCAGCAGTGGGCGATACCACAGTAGGGGCGGATTGCGTCCATAGTGGCGGATGCCCCTCCCCCACCGAGTTGCACTGTTTGAATTCAGCTGACCCTGCTGCAAAACTATCAACCCGAGTGCCTCAAATCACCACACTGCTTGTCCCCGTGAGTGTGGGACCCGCCAAGACCAATCACCTGGCTCCCTGCCTCAGAGTCCCTTCTCTCTCTCTCTCTCTTTCTTTCCAAATTGAATGGTTGACTCTCTCACAGGTGCCCCAGTTGCCTGCTGATTGGGCACTGGGATCCTTGCGATCTCCCCTGCGGCGGCCCACTGCACCAGCACAAATCGCAATTCCCAGGAATCTCCTGGTCTGGCTCACCATCCAAGTCCCGTTCAATCAAATGGACATGTCAATCTGCCCTCCCAAAACTCAGATTGCTGGTTTAACAGGGCACCCAGACCAGTGAGCTTTGTGTGGGCTGCCTGTGGCCACGGTGCAGCGCCGGCCAAAGCGGCCACGCAAGCGGGCTACGCTGCTCTCCTGTGTCTCTCCTACATCTGGGAATTTGCCAGTTCTGTGGGCTACAAAAGTCCATCTGAAAATGCAGCTAGGACTCACCCTCTGCACCGTCACTGAGAGCTGCAATCCTGAGTTGCTTCTATGACGCCATCTTGGAACCAGCCCCCTAATGTAATTAATATTAAGAATTCCATCTGATGTACTTCTCTAACAGGGCCAGCTGTTTACTTCAGCCACCTTTCTTTCAAATAATAACATTTTTTAAATCACCTAAAGGGTTTTTTTCTATCCACTGACAAAGAATAAATACATCCAACCCTTTTAGAGGAACTACCAGATAATTAAGAAACAAGTAAAAGAGTGGACATAGAAGTGGAAATAAGGGCAGTGTAGAATCTTTCCATTTTAATCTAGTATAAAATTTAATAGGAAGATCACTTCTACTAATCTTGACTCTTTGATGCAGCAATGACTGTCTAAATGTCTATTTTAAGTAGGATTCTATGTCCACCTTGTGCCAGTGAGCTGATAAAGGATTTCTGACAATAAGTAATAAAGTCATAAATGATACAGTCTCTGGTTTCATTCTTCTTGAGATAGTGAAATCTCTATTAATAATGTTTGATGAAATAGTCTTATCTACAGTCCATTCATTCCTCATGTAAAACGTTGGTGCTGTGGTTTGACTTTCTGCCTACTCCAAAACTCATGTTGAAATTTAATTGCCATTGTAACTGTTTTAAGAGGTGAAAGCCATTGTGGAGAATCCCCACTAGACCTAGCAGAGTTGTGGGGATGGGGCTACCCCCAAGACCACAAAACTGTACAGCTACCAGTGTGTAATGACAGCATGGGACAGCTGCAGGAATGAGACTCCAACCTGTGAGAGTTGCTGCATGGGCTGAGCCCAGCAAAGCTGTAGAGCAGGGTTGCCTGAGGTATTGGGGGCCCACAGCCCACCCCCTTCCCAGTGTGCCCAGGGACATGGAGTCAAGAAAGATTGTTCTCCAGCTTTAAGATTTAATGTTGTTTTCCCTGTTGGGTTTTGGACTGCTTAGGACCATTTACCCCTTTTTTTCTTCCCTATTTACCCTTTTTGATATGGGAATGTCTAGTCTATGTCTTTCCTACAGTTGTATCCTAGAAGCACATAATTTGTTTTGATTTCACAGACTCACAGCTGGAGGAGAATTTCCCTGAAGATGAATTGTGCCTTGGGCTTCACCCATATTTTATTTAAATGAGGCTCTGGGCTTTAGACTTGGGGCTAGAATGAGATAAGACTTTTGGGGCTTATGGGAAGCAACTTTGAATGTATTTTGTGTGTGAGAAGGACAAGAGTTTAGGTGAGGGTGGGTGGGAGCATAAGTTTATGGTTTGAATGTTTGTCCATAGGTCCTCTAAGAGGTGATTAGGCCATAACGGCTACATCCTCATGAGTGGAATTGGTGCAATCATAAAAGGATGAGTTTGGTCTCCTCTTGCATTCTCTCTTGTCTTCTCTTGCCGTTCTGCCATGTGACCATCATGGCAGAAGACCCTCATAAGATTCTAGCCCCTTGATCTTGGACTTCACAACTCGCAAGAACAGTAAGAAATAAATTTCTGCTCATTATAATTTATTTTGTCTCACATATTCTGTTATAACAGCACAAAATAGATTAAGATACTTGGTCTGAACCCCCCAGAATTGCTGTTCAGTAAGTGAGTATTTTTAGGCAATAAAAGTTATATTAAGCTATCAAAAAGTTATCTTTTTGAATATAGAATAAATATACATTAGATTTATTCAAAGAGGACCTTGCTGGCTGGACCAGTTAATAACAAATCTAGAAAGATTTAAAATTCACATTTCACAACAATTATTAATCAACCTGGTGACTAAATTCTCCCCAGATACTCTATTGAGTTCCATTTTTTAACTTAACTGTACAATGTAAAAAACTTTAAGATCTAATCAGGAAATAGCCTGGGATCTACAAAAACAAACTTAAGTGATCTTGATTTATAGCAGGGTTTCTCAACCTCAACAACTATTGCATTTTAGGCCAAATAATTCTCTGACATGGGGCACTATCCTGTGCATTGTTGAACGTTTAACAGCATCGTTCGCCTCTATCACTAGATGACAGTGGCATTCTTTTCCCCAGTCTTAACGAACAAAAATGTCTCCAGACATTGCCAAATGTTCTCAGGAGGACAAAATTGACCCATGTTTATAGGGTAGGGAAACAGGCTTTCCAGATATTCAGAATTCAGGTCCACAACCTTTTTCAGTGGATTCAGACCTAAGGAAACTGTGCCACAGAATCTAGCCTCTTTACTACTTCTCCAAGTAAACTCATGAGTCCACCAATGTGTTTTGTTGAAGTTAATGAGTTGAAGCAATGGTAAACATATACTGTATTTATACCATATGAGTTTTATATTATATGAGGTCTTCGGAGAACACACCTCTTCTGATTTGGGCTCCACTTGGGATTTCAAAAATGTTGTTAATTTTATTTTAGCTACATTGTCAAAGGGCTGCTTTGGATAAGATGAATAAGAATTTGGTTTACTATCCCATTCTGTAATTGAAATTGCATTAAAGTTATTTAAATACTCTGAAGTTAGAGATTGCACCCAAGTTTATCTGAGGCATATTTTTAAGGCTCAATAAAATTGAAGTCTTTTAGCCAGTCTTACTGTTTTCAGTATTTTAATGCTTCCAGTTCGACTATACATTCAGATAATAAAAAGCAAAGATTAGTTAGATGGTCATTTTCTAAGCAATTCAGATTGCCCCATATGTACACATTTTTTTAATGGCTAAAAGCACAACAAAGTTAATCTCAAAACCATTTATAGTGATAGGTCTTAGAGTAAATTTACCAGTTTACAATAAGACATCACTAGGCTCTGATCATTAATGAGTATGTCAGAAATTTCTCCTTTATATTTACATATTTATCTTTAAAAGTATGTTCCAGAGTATCAACCCTCTCATTCCTTAGGTATTCCAAACATGGCCCCATTGGACCAGCTGCCAATCTTGGTCACCACAAAGAATTAATCCCACCATGAAGTATTTAAAATATGTAAAGGTTAAAAGATCATAAAAATGAGAACATATGTCCAAACATACCACATGTGCTTTGGCAAGAGAAGTATATGTATTAAGACGAGTCTTAACTAGCCTGCCAGGGAACTAGATCAAAACCAGGACAAAAAGATTCTTTTCATATAAACTAGGTATTTCCCTAGCACTTACCCCAAAATTAGCTGAGATGAAAGAAGTCAACTTACCCCTATTGGCCTGGCAAAGCCATCTTCCTTGGTGGCTGAGAAAAATAAAGGCCTAGAACCTTATATTTGGGGAGATGAACTGCCTTGGTCTAAATCCTGGATCCACGGCTAACTCTGCCAAGATCTTAACAGGTTGGCAAGACACTTAGTATCTCTGAACCTCAATTTCCTCACCTATAAAATGGAAATTGTTACATCTTCCTTCTGGAACGTTTTGAGGATTAAACAAGATAAGGAAAGTGTTTAGAATATTTTTGGCACAGAATGAAGACTGTTGTTCTAATTAAGAAAAATATCAGTATTCCATCTCTTTGTGAATGCAGATATTTTGATTCTCACTTTTCCTTGTTTCAGATTATGCTCCAAAACACTGAATCTGAAAAGATGCATCCAGTTTTGCCAAGTGGTTTCACCACCAAGGCCAGCCCTCACCTATGACAGACCCAAGAAAGATCATTTGTAACTAGAATCTAGCCATTTACGAGCCTGTGTGCTCCCTGGGTGGGCCATCTGCACTGGTCTGAGGTTTATCTCATTCACAGGAAAACCAAAGGAATCTTCTTGAATATCAGCACCAGGAAGAGCAGTGAAAACTGGAGAAGCTGGGGTATGTAGGCAGTGGACTCAATCCACACATATATGTATTCAATTACTCAGAAGATCCTGTACTCCACTCATTTTGGTTGAATAAGCAGACTGTAAAACTGCCAAAAAATAGAAAAAAATTACTTTTAGATAGCTGCTATACGGAGTTATTCATGTCATACCTCTCATCGTTTAGAACCAATTGTCTAGTTTTGATTATACCACTATGTGTCAACATTACTAAATTTAAAATGGTTGTAGCTGGGCATGGTGGCTTGCACTTGTAATCCCAGTTACTTCGGAGGCTGAGCCAGAGGTATTTGTTGAGGCTGGGAGTTTGAGACCAGCCTGGGCAACATAGCAAGACCCTATCTCTAAAAAAAAAAAAAAAAAAAAAAAACAGCCAGGCAGGTTGGTGGCTAATACCTGTAGTCCCAGCTCTTCAGAAGTCTGAGATAAGAGGACTGCTTGAACCTTGGAGTTTGAGCTATGATCACACCAATGTACTCTAACCTGAACAGAGCAAGACCTCATCTCAAAAAAACTTTAGAATAGAACTTTAAAAAAATTTTAAAGTAAAAAGTCACTTTAATATTTAGCTAAGTGAATAAGAATTAGTTTAGATGGAATATTATGCAGCAATCAAAAATGATGAGTTTGTGTCCTTTGTAGGGACATGGATGAATCTGGAGAACATCATTCTCAGCAAACTGACACAAGAACAGAAAAAGAAATACCGCATATACTCACTCATAGGTGGGTGAGAAAAATGAGAACACGTGGACACAAAGAGGCGGTCTACTATACACTGGGGACTGTTGGGGGGAATGGGGGAGGGACAGCGGGGGGGGGCTGGGGGGGATAGCCTGGGGATGAATACCAAGTGTGGGTGAAGGGGAGGAAAGCAGCAAAGCACACTGCCATGTGTGTACCTATGCAACTATCTTGCTCGTTCTGCACATGTACCCCCAAACCTATAATGCAATAAAAATTTAAAAAAAAAAAAAAGAATTAGTTTAGATGACCCTCAAGAACAAAAGTGTAGTTTTCCACTCTTTTAATGCTTTTTAGAGCTAAAAATTATTATAAAATATTTTTAAAATACAAACATGTATAAAGAATAATACAGAACTCAGCTTTAATCTGGTCCAGTTCCACATCTTGTTATCCCTTTTAACACCCACACCTTTGATACCCAAGACTCTGGACATAGAAATTTTCAAATTCCTTGAAGGCAGTCACAGAATTAGCTGCAGTTTCCCATTCTGCTTTCTTTGTCAATATAAATGAGCTTTATATTTTAAAATGCATATATAATATTTCAGTCAGCACTCCATTTTTATTGGGAAGCCTTTTTCAGGATGCCTAGCCACCTTCACTTTTTATCAAAATGTACTCACTATTATAAGTTTAAAATATTTCTAATTTTATTTACACAGTTGTCTCTGTCCTCACTACTAAAATCAGAATGCAAATAAAAACAAAATGGCCAAACACACAAACGGAGAGCCAAATCATGAGCAAACTCCCATTCACAGTTGCTACAAAAAGAATAAAATACCTAGGAATACAACTAATGAGGGATGTGAAGGACCTCTTCAATGAGAACTACAAACCACTACTCAAGTAAATGAGAGAGGACACAAACAGAAGGAAAAACATTCCATGCTCATGGCTAGGAAAAATCAATACTGTGAAAATGGCCATATTGCCCAAAGTAATTTATAGATTCAATGCTATCCCCATCAAGCTACCATTGACCTTCTTCACAGAACTGGAAAAAAACCAACTTAAACTTCATATGGAACCAAAAAGGAGCCCACACAGCCAAGACAATCCTAAGCAAAAAGAATAAAGCTGGAGGCATCTGACTTCAAACTATACTACAAGGCTAGAGTAATCAAAAGAGCATGGTACTGGTACCAAAACAGAGATGCAGACCAATGGAACAGTACAGAGGCCTCAGAAAGAACACCATACAACTACAAACACCTGATCTTTGATAAACCTGACAAAAACAAGCAATGGGGAAAGGATTCCCTGTTTAATAAATGGTGTTGTGAAAACTGGCTAGCCATGTGCAGAAAGCAGAAACTGGACCCCTTCCTTACACCTTATACAAAAATTAACTCCAGATGGATTAAAAATTTAAACATAAGATCTAACACCATAAAAAAAACCTAGAGGAAAACGTAGGAAATACCATTCAGGACATCAGCATAGGCAAAGACTTCATGACTAAAATACCAAAAGCAATGACAACAAAAGCCAAAATAGACAAATGGGATCTAATTCAACTTAAGAGCTTCTGCACAGCAAAAGAAACAATCATTAGAGTGAACCAGCAACCAACAGAATGTAAAAACATTTTTGTAATCTACCCATCTGACAAAGGGCTAATATCCAGAATCTACAAAGAACTTAAACAAATTTACAAGGAAAAAACAACCCCATCAAAATTGGGCAAACGATATGAACAGACACTTTTCAAAAGAAGACATTTATGCAGCCAACAAACATAAGAAAAAATGCTCATCATCACTGGTCATCAGAAATGCAAATCAAAGCCACATTGAGATACCATCTCATGCCAGTTAGAATGGTGATCATTAAAAAAATATGGAGACAACAGATGCTGGAGAGGATGTGGAGAAACAGGAACACTTTTACACTGTTGGTGGGAGTGTAAATTAGTTAAAGCATTGTGATAGACAGTGGGACGATTCCTCAAGGATCTAGAAATAGAAATACTATTTGACCCAGCAATGCCATTCCTGGATATATACCCAAAGGATTACAAATTATTCTGTTATAAAGTCATATGCACATGAATGTTCATTGCAACACTGTTTACAATAGCAAAGACTTGAAACCGACCCAAATGCCCATCAAGGATAGACAGGATAAAGAAAATGTGGCACATGTACACCATGGAATACTATGCAGCCATAAAAAAGGATGAGTTCATGTCCTTTGCAGGGACATGGATGAAGCTGGAAACCATCATTCTCAGCAAACTCACACAAGAACAGAAAACCAAACACTGCATGCTCTCACTCATAAGTGGGTGTTGAACAATGAGAACACATGTGCGCAGGGAGGGGAACATCACACACTGGGGCCTGTTGGGGGTGGAGGGGGCTAGGTGAGGTATAGCAGGGAATGAGGGGATTGGGGAGGGATAACATTAGGAGAAATACCTAATGTAGGTGACTGGGGATGGATGCAGCAAATTACCATGGCATTTGTATACCTATGTAACAATCCTGCATGATCTGCACATGTACCCAGCACTTACAGTATAATAAAAAAAGAAAAAATTGGCCATGAACAGAATTTGTATGCATTAAAAATTATTGTAGGAATACACAGGTTTCCATGGAAGAGAGCACTTTTTGTATTCAAATGTATTTGTAATAGTTTCAAAACAATAACTGAAGGCAAATAAGCCATTTTTGCTGTTACTCAGTGAATGTGAACCCTAAACCAAATTCTAATACCCCTTTTCAAAGGCCTTCTAGGATATTTCCCCAATTTATAAATTCCCAAATCTAGTGTAAATTCATCTTATATAACTGAGATACTAAGATGCTTTAGAGAATGTGCTTGCTAGCAAATCCACTTAGCCCTTTCCATGTAACCTAAAGTATGTTGAGTTCATGAAGAAATTCAATCTCTCTCTAATGTTTATATCAAACCTTAGAATTCCTACACTTTTCTTATCTGTGTGTAGTGATCAGGAAAATCAGCAAATGCTAAATTGGTGGTTTCAGTTTCCCAGAGTTTGGATGAACCCTGGATGTCATCAGATGCATATCTCACCTTGGTAACTATCTTTGATAGGGATGCTGACTTAGACTCCTCTGGGTGTACTGGCCAACTCAAGGCTGATACTATCTGCAAAAGTCTCTCTTGAAGAGAGACTTCAGCTCTAAAACCATTGTTCTGTTCATCCCATTCAGACTTTCCTTGGCCCCCCTATTCATGGGAAGAGGAGTAAGCATATGTCCTATCCAGTTTCAAGATGAGAAAACTGGGGTTCTAAAAGGCTCATTTTTCTGAATCCAGATGGTAAATGTGGAACCAAACAGACTGCATGCTCATGATATTTTACTATTCCATATTTCACATATAAAAAAACTGGGAAAAACAATTTTGAGCTAATGGCCAATGGGCTAACAAATGAATTTGTAGGTATTTTAAATGATTCGGCTTATGCCAACTACTTGTGGGGTGCCTAATTTGTTTGCAGGCCTGCTTGGCATGTAGTAACTGTTATATAAGTGTTTGCCATTTGTCATTGCCAAAACCATGGCATGCTCAAAACTGAGCGGTGTCACAAGTATGTCAAAACTACCATTTCTGT
Organism: Saguinus oedipus; assembly: GCA_031835075.1. Taxonomy (NCBI): domain Eukaryota; kingdom Metazoa; phylum Chordata; class Mammalia; order Primates; family Cebidae; genus Saguinus; species Saguinus oedipus. Next base: position 101,778,206 of record CM063170.1, on the reverse strand, counting down.
GGCACTCTTTCCTAGATCCAGGCTTAAGAGGGGGACTATTCCCTTAAAATATAAGCAATTCTAAGCCAGTGAGAATTTCTGCAGCCAAAGCAAAGTAGTATTTCTGTGAGTATGCTCAGTGAAATTTCAGTAATTTCAAGAAACGAAACTATTTATATAACCCTATCTGTATAAAGTAAAATTAGATCTTTATAATACTCATTACTCTTGCTGTTATTCTTAGCCATTCCTTGATGCAAGCTTCTTCATTGTTGCCTACATAGGGATATCAAATCATGGGAAACTTCTTAATTCAAACCAAGACTGCCCTCATAGAACCACATTATTTGGATAAGGACTTGATAGAAATGTCTCTCTGTAATGTCTATTAAAAAGGAATATTCTTAGACAAATAATAATATAAACAGTGTTAAAGGAAGCTTATTTAAATGTTTCAAGGTAACACATATTTTTAAATCTTTCAACTCTTATTAACAATATAAATGATAATATATAGTTATTAGATTTGTTTCTTAAACCAGTTCTACAAATAATTTCTACTGAGATACTTCCTAATAGGCTGACTCTGTTTGCTTTTCATCACAGATTTTTAAATATTTTAAAACCAGTTGTCTCAGGAATATGTGTCAAAGAAAACGTGTATTATTAAAGTTTTAAATCCAGGGGCATTTATAAAATTGGTAAATAAATCAACAATTATTAACTTGAGTTCTACAATATGTTTATCTACATGACTATGTCATGTTTAGAAAACTCATGTTTTTAAAGTCCTAGAAAATTAGGCAATAAATTTTCTTGGTAGTGCTGAATTTCAAGGTTTGTGAATAAATCTCTTTTAAAAATAAGAATTATAAATGAAAATTTCAAATGTCTCTGTACATATATACATACAGAAACATATATATGTTTATAAATTTGAGCAGATACAAGGAAAATGCCAAAATATTTCTCTAACATCTATGCATTTAAATTTTAAATTTTTATGGTCTTATTGTGGGATGTTTTCTGAGAGCCCATATTTAAACATTTTCTATATGAGGGGAAATGTTCTGTGTCATCAGCCATAGGTTCACTTTAGTCTTTAAAATACCAGTGGCCAGGCATGGTGGCTGATGCCTGTAATCCCAGCACTTTAAGAGGCCAGGGTGGGAGCATCATATGAGGCCAGGAGTTTGAGACCAGCCTGGGCAACATAGCAAGACACCATCTCTATAAACATATATTTTAAAATTAGCCAGGCCTGGTGCTGCATGACTGTAAGTCTCAGCTAATTCAGGAGGCTGAAGTGAGAGGACTGCTTGAGCCCTGGAGTTTGAGGCCACAGTAAGTCATGATCATACCCTGTACTCCAGCCTAGGCAATGGAGCAAGACTTTATATCTTCAAAAAAACAAAACCAGTAAGCCTCAAATGGACATTTATTTTATCTTCAGCTGACCTTCCATATTCTTCTTTTGAAGTTGTCCCCACTCTCCCCACCACCCCTTTCCTTTTCTCACTGAGGTAACATGGAGTCCAAACAGTATCATCCATTTTCTTACATGATCCCACAGCCTTGCCACATGACTCAAGCCTGGCCAATCGGCGTGTTTCCCAAAAACGTTCTTCCTTCTGTGACCCTGAATGAGCAGGAGCTATTGCTAGCTGCTGTGTCTCTGATTGTATAGGAGACCTCCTGTCTTTCGAAGGGGAGCACAAAGCAGTGTTCAAAAAAGAAGTCCATATGCTAAGAGAGAGAAAATAGAGACAGAGCAAGAGACAGAAGGAGAGAGCGAAAACAGAAGAGAAAAAGACTAAATCAGAGAGAGAAAAAGAGAAAGGAAGGCTGGAGGGAGGGAGACATTGAGATTGTATTAATGTGATTGTCCTGACTATATTTTTAGCTCTGATTCCTGCCCTGGTCCTGCCTTCCAAGACTTGGCTTTTAAGCCTTTGCTCCTGTTCTGTGAGATATGTGTTGATGTGAAATTTTAACCATCCACCAAATCATATATCAATGTATAAGGAAGGAGAAAAAAAATCACCTAGCATGTATAATGATTATAGAAACTATTATTTCAAAGAACAGTAGGTATGATTGAATTGAGAATGATAAACCAGACTTGACTATGCAAGTGGATGGAAAGATGGGCTCCATGTAATTCTCTTAGAAAAACTTAGACTGTATGTGAGGCTGAAGGAACCTCCAAATTTTCCATTACTCAAGTTGCATTTTTACTGCAGAATCTTGATATATTTGTTTCCTATTACTGCAAACATGAATTACCACAAGCTTAATGGCTTAAAATGAAAAACATATATATATTTAGAGATAAGAAATATAAAATCGGGTGGTAGGGCCGTGTTCTTTCTGGAGGCTCTATGGGAGTATCTGTGTCCTGGCCTTTTCCAGCTTCTAAAGGCTGCCTGCATTCCTTGGCTCATGGCCTGCATCATTCCAGCTTTGTTTCTGTTGTCACATCTCTTCTGACTCTGTTGCTCCTGCCTCCCTCTATAAGAATTCTTGTGATTACATTAGGTCCACCTGATAATCCAAGGTAATCTCACATCTCAAAACCCTAAACTTAATCATATATGCAGAGTCCTTTTGCCATATACAGTGGCATATTCACAGGTTCTGGGGATCAGAACATAAATATCTTTGGGGGCAATATTAACCTATCATGCTTGATACTGATCTTTGCAGGAAAAGACGTAGCATTCAGTGCTACCCAGGAGTCAATGACTTAAAATATTGTCTCAGACTTGTTTGGAGAGACCCCATCTTCATCTCCAAATGGGGTATGCTTGTGGGACAGAGCTCAGAATCTGGTATTGACTACCCATCATTTTTCTATTGCTGTAGAGAATATGGGCATTTATTGGCAACCTCACAAATGTGAGAAGGTGTCAGTGGTGATACAAAAGCTTTTTGCCAGGCAGCAGGGACAGATCCAGATCTAGGAACTCAGTTGCTCAAAAGCTTACCAACAAGCTGGCCAGAGCACCTACCTGGATTAATAGATCTCTGAAAATCTAGAAGCATGATGCAGAGGCAGATTTCATGAAGCTGATAACCAATATTCCCACTATACTGATATCTGTGCAAACAGTGCTTTGCTACAAAGACAGTGAGCATGTTTCATGAGTCCTGGCATGCAAAATACTAGATACTTTCAGAAAGTCACTTGGCCCACCACTTGCAAAAAAACTCATAGATTAGCAATAACAGGAAACCCTTACTTCTCTTAGTACAAAAGGAAGATGGATATGGAACTATTCAATAGAACTTGGAACCACTGAGAATGTTTGTCCTTCCTGTGGAGAAAGCACTGCTGTTGCAGAAGACTCCACTGAAGCACTGGGTGTAGCAGAGCAGGAAGAATACCCTGACTTTTCCTTTCTTTCTATCCTCCAATCTCCCACCAGAGCCTCACATCAGGGTCAGAAAGCTAATTGACATGGAAGCCTGAAAAATGCAGCTTGCCAGGATACCTCCTCCCTTCCACTCTTCTCTTCAATTCAGAGGGGAGAAGGGAGAAGGTAAGCAAGGGATAAGCACATGTCTAACTTTGAGAATTGCTGTATTAAACAAAAAACGGTTTGTTTCTTTATCATAGGATATCCCATATGCACTATGATTCTCCACAAAAGGGATTTAGTATTTTGTTGACAATGGAACCCATTTATACCAAAATATTTCATAAAACTCATCTTCCAAGAACCACACTTTGACTTTTGACTCTACTACTAACTTAGGATCCATCTGGGTTCTTGCTTTTGTGAAACTGACTACAAAGGTGAAGGATAGAAATATACCTTCAGGGTACAGTGGAGTTCAGGGAATAAGACTGACAAGCAGAGATCAGGGAAAAAATATAAGAAGGAACGTGAAGATATGGAAATAAGGAATGATGTCAGAAACATGGCAGCATAGGAGCTTTCTACCATCATCCCCCATGGAAGCATTGATTTTGACAACTACACAGCTGAGTGTACATTTGTGGGAGTCACGGAGTACAGTGAAGAAGTTCCAGGATACCATTAGAGAAAAAAAACTAAGAATAGTCACACTGCGGAGGATAAGAAGAAGAGTTTTACTTTACTTATGTCACCCCTACCCCAAGGTAGCACACTTCAGTGCTGAAAGACACCATCCTCAGCACACAGTTTCTCCAACAGGAAAATAAGAACGTAGTAAGTTAGTGTCCTGCTACCCTAGCTATGCGGGATGCCGTCCAAAAGCTCACTATCTTCCCACGCAGAATACTGAGGTGATTAACACAACTAAGTGGTTGGAAGACACCAAGAACAGGGATGAGAGAGGCACAGATTCTACTAATCACTCTGCAGACTCTATTAGGAAGGCTTCTCATGTGCCACTTAGGAATTGTTGACTTTTAAACACCTCCCAACTGATCCACAGACACTCTAACCACTCCATGCCTCACCATCCATACCAGGCTAGCTCCCCAAGCACACCTTCACAGACAGCAATTCAAGCATCTTGTGCAGGCAGCCATCTGGACTCTGCAGTACTAGGAGAAGGCACTCAAACTTGAGCATTTCAGAGCACTGTTGTGGGGAAAACAAGCAGGAGGCTCTTAGCATACCACTTGGCTTTGCAGGATTGAAAGAAGGCAAAAAAATCTTAAGTGTGTCCACATTAGAAGTAACAAGAGATGTGGAACAGATGCAACCATAGAAAAGGTCAGAGAGAGCCTCAGAATCACTAGCCATGCTGATCGATGAAAAAATTTCTCTCCTGAAGATAGTAAAGACTGAAGGAGGTGACTGTTCTTTCAGATCAAAGACAACAAAGCAAAACTTTAAGGAACACACTAAAAAACAAAAAAAACAAAAAAAAAACAAAAAAAAAAAACAGTAAACATGAAACCAACAAGGGAGCACAATGATATGCCAGTAACCAATCCCAAATAAATGAACAACTATGAATTGCCTGAAAAATAATCTAAAATAATAATTTTGAAGAAGTTCAACTACAGGAAAACACACATAGACAACTAAATTAAATCTGAAAAAGAAACCATGAACAAAATTATAAGTTCAATAAAGATAAATTATTTTTTTTAAATTCTGAAGCTGAGAATACAATGAATGAATTAAAGAAGGCAATAGAGTATGTCAACAGCAAACTTCATCAATCAGAAGGAAGAATCTGTGAAGTTAAAGACAGATCATTTGAAAATATCCAGTCAGGGGAGAAAAAAAGAATGAAAAGGAATAAAGAAAACCTATGGGATTTATTGGACACCATCAGGAGAGCTAATATTTGCATTATAATATACCAGAAGGAAGGGAGAGAGAGAAAGGAGCACAAGTTTATTTAAAGAAACAATGGCTGAAAACTTTCTAAATTTGGGGGAAATATGGACATTTAGGTAAATGAAGTTCAAAAGTCTACAATTAGAGTCAAACCCAAGAAAGACTTCACCAAGATATTATGACAAACCATCAAAATCAAAAACAGAGAATTATGAAAGCAGCAAGAAAAAAGGGTTTTCTCACATACAAGAGAACCACCCTAAGACTGTGACCTAATTTCTCAGTAGAAACTTGTCAAGCCTGGATGGTGTGAGGTGATATAGCCTAAGTGCTGAAAGAAAAAAAAAAAAAAATGAACTGTCAACTAAGAATACTTTACCCAGTAAACTGTTTTTAAAAATAAAGGAAAAAAAAGACTTTCCTAGACAAAGCTGAGAGAGTTCATCACCACTAAAGCTAACAAGAAATGCTAAAGGGAGGTTTTCAAGTTGAAATAAAAGGGTACTAATTAAAATATGAGAGTATAAAACTCACTAGTAAAATTAAGTATATAGTCAAATTTGGAATTTTCTAATACAAGTTGAGCATCCCTTATCCAAAATGCTTGGAATCAAAAGTGTTTAAGATTTCAGATTTTGGAATATTTGTGTATACAGAATGAGATATCTTAGGGATAGGACCCAAGTCATACCACACAATTCATTTATGTTTCACAGATACCTTTACATGTAGCCCATAGGCAATTTAATACAATATTTTAAATAATTTTGTGCATGAAACAAAGCTTGTATATACTGAACCACTCAGAAAGTAAAGGTGTCACTCCTTCAGCCACCTATGTAGATAATCTGTGGTTGTTTGTCACTGTCATCATTCCTGACTCTGAATTTATATGCTACCTGTAAGCAATCATTTTCTTATGTTTATTCACACATCAGTGCTTAACAGTAAAAACTGTGGCATACCATTAAAATAGTTAAAAAAATAATAATAATATGTTCCAGGTAGCTAAGCATAGTGGCCTCTCCAAAATATCTACATCAGCTCTTCATCATAGCAATAACAAACAATAGCAGGCTTTTTTTCCTCCACTACAATGCTGTGTTTTGATTAAAGGTTAACCGCCTTGGGGACCCTGAATAAACTGTGTTGTGCACCTGCATTTTGATTGTGACCCATTACATGAGGTCAGGTGTGAAATTTTCCACTTGCAGGGTCAAATTGGTGCTCAAAAACTTTGCAGTTTGAGCATTTTGGAATTCAGATGTTTAGAATAGGAATGCACAACCTGTGCTGTAATGATTATTTATAAATTATTCATAATTGTAGTATAAAGTTAAAAAAACAAAAAATATTAACAGTAAGTACAGCTACAATAATTCATTTGTAGATACAGAAATAGGATATAAATTGTGACATTAAAAACATGAAGGAGGGTAAAAGTGTAGAGTTTTATACATTATTGAAGTTAAGCTGTTATCAACTTAAAATAAGCTATTATAAGCCAGATATTATATGTAAGCCTCCTGGTATTTACAAAGCAAAAACCTACAGTAGATATACAAAAGAAAACAGAAAGGAGTTAAAAGATAACACTATAGAAAATCATCATATCACAAAAGAAGACAGCAGGACAGGAAGAAAGGAGCAAAGGATCTGAAAAACAGCCAGAAAACAGTGATCAAAATGGTAATAATGTCTTTATTTGTCAATAATTACCTTGAATACAAAGGGGATTAAAATCTCCCTTTTACTACCATTCTGGAATTTGGGGTTTTTTGTAAAGAATTCTTGAATCCAAGAACCTGGCAATCTAGACTTTAAAGACCCCAACCAGAATTTGATATGCAGAGAGATAGGAAAGTCAACATTTAAACAAAAAGAAAAAAAACCACCATGGCATGTATGTACCTATGCAACAATCCTGCAGGATTCAGGATGTGCACATGTACCCCAAATCTCAAAGTATGGTTAAAAAAAAAAAAGTCAAGAAAAATTGATGTACTTCAAGGGCACCACTTGGGGGAAATCTAACTTCCAATTGGACCCTTTACATTTGTTTTTCAGCTAATAAAACCCAAAGTGCTTTGCCGAGACTAGTTCACCTGCCAGACATTCAGCAGGCTGGCAAAGGCCAGACATTCTCAAGTGGTAGAAGAGTTAATTAAAACTAAAGGGCATTCAAAGCCTGATGTTTTCCTGCATATTTTTCTTACCATAGACACTTAAAAAAACAAAAACAAAAATAAAAAGTAATTACAAAAAGCTATCACAGTACAATTTGCTGAGTCACTGAATTAAGGTTTTATTTTTAATAGACCTATTTATTTCCAAGGACTGTTGATTTTTAATAGAGAAATTACTATTTGAATTCAAGTGGAGTTTTTTGGTTCATATATATGTATTCAAGCCTAATGCTATGTCAAATAGCAGTCAGTTGTATGTCAAACACAAAGAAATTGTAAAAAGGATCACAATATTTAAGGAAAACTTGAGCTTTATCAGAGCTCTTAAGTTTAAGAAATCATGTGCTGAAGATACTGCAGAAGAGTTTTAAACTTGGGAAAAAGATGCAGATGTCATCCTGGACCCTCTACTTAGTAGCAGTATGGGCTGGTCACTTAACATTTTTTATTTTTAATTCTACATATGGGAAATGAGGATAAAAATGTATTATATGTCCTTTTGTCCCTCAGGTCATTGTTGAGACACAAAATGAGATCATGTCTGGGAAAATACTTCTAAATTATCAACTGCCTTTCTGCAGAAGAGGATGGCCAAAGAAGGATGCACTCTTTCTCTGGAATTATGCCAGAGGTCTTAAAATGCTAAGAAATGAAATCATCTTTATTCTCCTAAAAGACTCAGGTTTCCAACAAGTAACTCATAAAATTAATGCTCCACTGAAAGTAAAATCTAATTTGAGGAGTATCAGCATTTAGAAGACCCTTGGAGGCCCTGGGTGTTTTCTCTTTCACAATGCTGTGAACAACATTCACTCCTGGAAAGTGCTCCAGTATCTTACATCTTTAGGCTGAGGGGATTTTTTTTTTCTTTTGGTTTAAATGTTGCCTTTCCTATCTCTCTGTGTATCAATTTTTTTCTCCTGCCCAAATCACAGGCTTGGTAGTAACCGTCATGTTTACTGCTGTTCCTTCACATATGATGCTCTGAGCCTTCTGAGTACCAGAATTTTATTAAATAGAGCTAATCACACCATCAAGATGGAATTCTGCCAGATCTGAATCATAGAATAACACCAGAATTTACTTCAGAAATCATCTTCTCTAATGATTTGCAAGATTTTTAAACAGCACATGCCTTTGTAAAATGAAATCCTCAGTGGAACACTGTACATAAAATTAATAAAAACTACTATGACTGAAGAGGTGAAACTCTAACATATTACACAGTCTCCTTGGGTTGTTTTTTTTGTTGTTGTTTTTTTTGCAGCTATGAAGGTTCCACCGAGCCATTTGAAAACTACTCCATATACTCCCCCTTTCCAGTGCTTCAGTCCCTTCTGTGATAATCACCACTGGATTGCTCAGTCTTTCAACATTTTCAGCAGTGCTTATCCTCCCAAGAAAGGCTTTAACTGTCCATGTGGACAATCACTCTTGTATTTTGATGGTCTCCTTGTCACTTCTATTTACTGTTACAAGAACAGAACTAGACTGTGCTCTACTCCATGTAAGTATTGGGGTCAATGATCATATTCCTCCACAAACTTATTTTTTTTTACAAACTAAATATCCCCTGATTTTTTCAACTTTCTCACAGTGTTAGAATATGTGGGCCTGATCTCTTTATTCTAATTTCTTTCCTTTGAACTTGCTTCACTTTGTCAATGTCAGTTTTAATTTGTGTGCCTAGAACTGTAAAAAGTAATCCCTGTGTGGACTGTAATCATGAACTCTTTCACTTTGAACATTCTACCTTTGTTAATTTGATTTGGGGACAACTTGTTGGAGCTTAGCCAACTAAATCCCCAATATAATTCTTGAATATGCTACTGCAGAACCACATCTCCCATATTACAAACTTTTAAAATTGTTTTAATGACTTCATGTGGTCATTTTCCTTTGCTTTGGTTTATAAAGTCACATGGTTCTATTAGAAAGATTTCTAGGTTTCTTGTCATATCTAGAATCTGGTTTGTTGGATTTGGCAAATCAATGTTTGTATATTTGTTCACTTTTTATTCTGTCAATCACAAACATGCCATCTGCTTGCTAATTTCCCATAGATCTTTATTGATATATATTTTGTTGGGAAAGAATTTGTTAATCATTTTAGATCCAGACTATGTAATCATGACTGTTCTTTATATCTAACATTAAGAACTTTCCCACTATAGAATTTTTTAGATTTGGTGAGGGCCAGCTAGAAAGATGAAAGGATAGAAAAGCTGCTGGTTTTATTTGGTAGCAAGCAAATGGTCCTGTAAGTATGTAATTTCAAAAATCTACCCCCAAAGAAGGGATTATATCTACTGTTAAATAGATGAAGTTTTAAGCATCAGAAGATCAGTCTGAATTTTCATTATTCCCTAGGAATTTTCTCAACTTTGTGGGTTTCAGCAAGGTACTTTTCCTTCCTTGAACATATTTTCATGTGGTTTTATAATATTTATTTAACATTATTTTCCATTAGTTCTCTAATTTTAATTGTTGGTAACCATTTCAGTGTGTAGCTATTATATGGTACAGAACTGATTTATCCACGTTAATGTCTGAGGAGACCATGACCCATTTTATTTGCTGCGTGGTCAACCCTGGTATTCATGGCAGGTTTTCTGAATACTTCTGATGTAGTCTATAAGCACATGTAATTCTGAAAACACATTCCCATTCAGTAAGACTTATACAACATGGTAAGCCCAACATGGCAAAAGGTTTCTAAAAAATTCCATAAACGTTAAGCATATTTATGTCATAGCATTAAGTTTAGTCAATTTGAAACTTACTGTATTGTAGTATAAGAGGCATTTTGTTTGCTTGTGTTTACTTTCCCAGGAGTAAATGTGTTTTGGTTAACCACAATGGCAAACTTAGTCAAGACGTTTATGTCAACAAATCCTACTGCTTAACAAAGTCACATTCTTAGTTTCTGGGACAGCAGACTGGATTCTAAGTAATAAGGTGTTTATAAGGTATGCTGTAAATATGGGACTATAAACATGTCTACTTTTCTGTTAAACCTGCTGCTGTGCATGAGGTACAATAAGCTCTCTTTTCAGTTTTATGGTGGCCAGTATGTTGGCTTGCCAATCTTGATTGCTGTTCATTCTACTGTTCCCAAAGCCTCCTGCCAAGCTCTTGACCCAAGTCACACTCCCTGGTGATGTCATAATGCTACTAAGAATTTGCCCATTCACTGTACCTGCAGGGTTGCCCCAAGGGTCACATACCTTCCCTGTTAGTCACACACTCCTTGGAGAATAACACCTTGAAATGAGCAGGGCCTCTCCTTCCCCTGATTTCAAAGCCATTACATTTTCAGAATTTTCATGAGTTTGTAGATGTAGTAAGATGACTATTACCTTTATGGAAATTATTTTTTTTTCTCAAAAAAATAGCAGTATTAATTTTGTGCTGACCAAAAAAAATTTTTCTCTGTATTCATAAGCAAAATTTATTTCAATTAAATACATATTTATAAAACACGGTGCCTGGTATTTGAGATCATCACCATTGTTATAGATGCCAAATAACTGGAGGAAAAGAAGAGAAATTGGTCATAGATCTGAAAATACAAGTTACATGATGTTGAATACAGCTATTTGGAAAAATCTTATTAATTTTAGATTCTTTAAATTTTGCCCTAATATTAGGCATTTAGATAGATATAGCTTACATATTGCCTTACTTTACAATTTAATTCCCCCCACCAAATTGCTCAAACCATACTGCTCCAAAGATTCTATGAGTTAGACCAAATATAAAAACAAAAACAAACAAAAAATCTCAACAAAAATTATTTAAGGCTGGGCTCAGTGGCAAATGCCTTTAATACTAGCACTTGGGGAAGCCAAGGTGGGAATATCTATTGGGCCCATGAGTTCAAGACCAACCTGGGCAATATAGTGAGACCCCCCATCTCTATAAAAGATAAAAAGCTCACCAGAGCAAGGTGAGTCTTTTTTTCTTTAATTATTATTAATTACAGGTTCCTGCCTATAATCCCAGCACTTTAGGAGACCAAGGCAGGAGAATCCCTTGAGCCCAGGGTCTTGATACCAGCCTGAGCTACATAGTGAGACCCTGTCCCTACAAATAATTTTTTTAATTAGCTCGGCATGGTGGCATGCACCTGTAGTACCACCTACTCGGGAGGCTAAGGCAGGAGGATTGCCTGAGCCCAGGAGTTTGAGACTGCAGTGAGCCATGATCATACTGCCACACTCCAGCCTAAGTGAGAGAGTGAGACTCTGCCTCAATTGAAAAAAGAAAAATAGCCAGGCATGGTGGTAGACGCTTGTTGTCCAAGCTACTCAGGAGGCTGAGGCAGGAGGATTGCTTGATCCCAGGAGGTCAAGGCTGCAGTGAGCTGTGATTGCACCACTGCACTCAAGTCTGGATGACAGAAAAAATCTCTATCTCAGAAAAGTTATTTAAAACGCACTGGTTGTGAGCTCAGTGTAAAACAAATAACTCATATATTTATATAATTTTTGTTTCTCAGATGAACACTGCCAAAATAGTGTTGGTGTTTTAACCAGGTATGAATAATGGCCCAAATGCAAATGACTAAAAATAGCAAGTTAATTTTTTATAGACTGTACTAGATTTGGAGCTAACATTCTGTCTTTTGATATATCAGCATTCTTCCTCTGACATATTGCACTGAAAATAAAAGCATTTAGGTAGAAGGTTTTCTTCTGTTACCTTCAAAAGAAAATTCCATTAGAAACTAAAATCTTTATCCAAAGACTTAGAGGCTACTTCTGAACAGTTTTTTGAGTTATTGTATCTATGATTACATCTATGTTTGACATTTAATTTGGAAATTAACATAAATTAGCCAAATAACATGTTCTTAAACTGATTTTCAATCTTGAATAATCTAACACATTTTGCAAAAGGAAAAAGTTCTTGTTGATCTCCCAATGATAAAATATTTTTATCATGCTGTTAAAGTTGTTGATCTTATATGATAAAATCTAAATAAGTGTATAAAGCAAAAATAAAGCCATAACATTTATAGAACTAAAATTAGCAATATTAATTTAATATGACTTATATGGCTGCTTTAATTATATGAAATTACTCTAATACTTGCACTATGAATATGATAATATTTTCAATATCGCTAGACTATAAGCGTCACGAACACAGAGACCATGTCTGGCTTTTCTTACCATTGTGAGATCTTAGGATGAGAAAATGAATTGATGGTCGTGATTTATATAAATGCCTTTTAAAATATTGAGCAGGCCAAAGATGTACAATAACTTACACTGAAAACTACAAAACATGGTTGGGAGGAGTTAATAAACAAAAAGATGTTCATAGATGGTAAGACAATATGTAAAGATGTTAATTTCCCCCAAATTAATATATCAATTCGGTGTAATCCTACTCAAAATCCCATTTTGAAGAAATCAATAAATTAATTCTAAAATTCATGTGGAAATGCAAAGGCCAGTGAGTAGACAAGGAAATATTTTAAAAGAATTAAATTTAAAACCAGAGGCCTTACTAAGGCCTCTAGTTTTAAAATATTAAGATACATTATAAATCATACTAGTTAGAAATATGTGGTAATGATGAAATTATAGTCAATTTGAGAAGTGGGACAGAACGGCAAGTCCATAAACAAAGTAACAGGTGTACATTCACCTGATTTATGACAAAAGTGACACTTTAGTGAAGTACAGGAAGAATAGTCTTCAATAAGTAATGCTAGGTCAATTAAATATTCATATGAAAAACTGCTTTGGAATCCCTACTTCACTCCAGTGTCAACAAAAAGTGTCAAACTCTGTAAAATATTTTAAAAGATTTATTCTGAGCCAAATATAAGTGATCAGTGGCCCATAACACAGCCCTCAGGAGATCCTGGGAGCATGTGCCCAAAATGGTCAGGCCACCTCTTGGTTTTATACATTTTATGTAAATGTAAAGTGTCCATCGATTAGTGTAAGATGTACATTGGTTTGGTCTGGAAAAGCAGAACAACTGGAAGTGGGGGCTTCAAAGTCATAGGTGAATTCAAAGAGTTTTCTGATTGGCAAATGGTTGAAAGAGTTGTTATTATTAGTAGAAAATAATGTCTGGGTTACAATAAGGGGGTATGGAGACCAAGGTTTTACCACACAGATAAAGCCTCCATGTAGCAGGTTTCAGAGAGAATAGATTGTAAATGTTTCTTACCAGACTTAAACAGTCTGTTTTATCAGTAATTTCAAAAGAGAGAAGGGTATAGTGAGGCATGTCCAATACCCCATTTCCATCATAGCCTGAACTCATTTTTCACATTATCTTTGGAATGCCCTTGGCCAAGAGGAGAGGTCCATTCAGATAATTGGGAGGCCTTTGAATTATATTTTTTGCTTACACCATATACAAAATTCAACCTAGATTGATTGAAGACCTAAATGTAAAACAAAACATTTAAAGTAACAACAAAGGAAATACCTTTGAAAGTCTGAAATAGCCAAAGATTGCTTAAACAGGACACCAAAAAATACTAACAATTTTTAAATGATTATCTATAGATCTATAATAAAACAAAAACAACATAATAAAAATATAGTGGCTTCTGCTGTTGTAGTAGATTAAATAACAGGAAGAGATTTACCTTACCATCTGAAATTTTAAAAAACAGGAGAAATGCACTAAATTGCCATTTTCAACACACTAGAATTCAGGAAAAAAAAGGGAAATGTGATCTCTGAAAGGTGGGAAACAAACTAGATGAGAGCTTCTGTGGCCCTAGCTTAATCTCTTGAGAGTTTACAGTCTGCAGTAGTGCAAGGAGGGGGCTCCCAGGTGAAGCTCGGCACACTTCCTGAGTTTAAGAGATAGAGCTAACTGTCAGCCAAGACAAAGGAGACATGGATTTACCAGACAGAATACTTGAGATTGCTGCACAGAAAAATCATTCTAAAGATAAGTACTTAATTGTGTACTGATTGGTACATACATATAAGGAAACCACTTCTGGTCAGGAGAAGAATAACAAGGTCAGAATAATGCCTGTTTGTACTAGCCAGATTGGTAAACCTAATCATTAATAGGACATAGGAAATAGCTCAAAATGAAATTTCTTCAGTAAAGAAAAGATTAGTCCTAACTAAATGCTCCACTGATTCTAACTAACAACTCTTAAAAAAGTGAACCCAAAATGATTGAACAGTTTATGAGTGACTTAACTACATCCCGGGATATAGTTTAAGAATAGTGAATGAAATACAAAAATATCCAGAGAACAAAGAGGGTAAACCCACAAAATTTGGCATTCAATTAAAGATTACAAGGCATACGGACAGGCATGGTAGCTAAAGTCTGTAATCCCAGCACTTTGGGAGGCCAAGGTGAGTGAATCACCTGAGGTCAAGAGTTTGAGAACAACCTGGCCAACATGGAGAAACCCCATCTCTACTAAAATCACAAAAATTAGTTGGATGTGATGGCACATGCCTATAATCCCAGCTACTCAGGAAGCTGAGATATGAGAATGGCTTGAACCCGGGAGGCAGAGGTTGCAATGAGCCAATATTGCACCACTGTAGGAAGCAGAGCAAGACTCTGTCTCCAAAGGGAAAAAAAAAAGATTACAAGGCATGCAAAGAAGTAGGAAAATATAGCTCATAAACAGGACAAAAATAACCAATTGATGCCAACTAGCAGTGACACAGATGTTAGATTTAGCAGATGGGGCATTAGTTATTGCTATAATGATATATTTTCAAAAAATCTGAGGTGAAAGTTTTAAAAAAATCAAATGATGAGAAATACATTTTAGTAGAAAGAAAGATTAATGATGTTGAAGGCAAAATAATGGAAACTATCCAAATGAAACACAGATAAATTTTTTTAAAATTTTAATAGAGTATCAGTAAGATGTAGGACAAGTTCAAGCAAACTGATATATGTATAACTAGAGTCCCCAAAGGAAGGCAGATAAGGCACAAAAGGTATTTGAAGAAATAGTAAGAAACTATAGCTGGGCATGGTGGCTCATGCCTGTAATCCCAGCACTTTGGGAAGGCAAGGCAGGTAGATCATGAGGTCAAAAGATGGAGACCATCCTGGTCAACTTGGTGAAACCCCGTCTCTACTAAAAATACAAAAAATTATCTGGGCATGGTGGCGCATGCCTGTAATCCCAGCTATCCAGGAGGCGGAGGCAGGAGAATTGCCTGAACCCGGGGGCGGAGGTTGTGGTGAGCAGAGATCACGCCATTGAACTCCAGCCTGGGTAACAAGAGCGAAACTCTGTCTCAAGAAAAAAAAATGAAACTATAAACCCCTGGATCAAAAAATCTCCACAAACCCCAAGCACAAGATACATGAAGAGACCTTAGGAGGGAAAAAGAAGATGGTGCAGTAGGAGCAACTCAGGATTGCAGCTCTCAGTGAAGACGCAGAAGGTGAGTGCAAGCCGCAATTCCAGATGGATCTTTGTTGTCCACAGAATGGGGAAATTCCCAGGTGTAGGAGAGACACAGGATGCCAGCGCAGCTGTTTCTGCTGGGGTGGCCATTTCGGCCAATGCCACAGCACAGCAGCATTCCTCACAAAACGCACTATCTGGATGCCCTGTTAAACTGGCAATCTGAGATTTGGGAGGGCAGATTAGCATATCCATCTGATTAGACAGGACTTAGACTGTGAGCCAGACCAGGAGATTCCCAGGAAGTGACATTTGAGCCGGCACAGTGGGTCACTACACGGGAAACCACACAGATCCCGGTGCCCTATCAGCAGGCAACTGAAACACCTGGGAGAGAGTCAACCGTTCAACTTAAAAAAAAGGGGGGGCTCTGAGGCAGGGAGCCAGGTGATCAGGCTCGGCAGGTCCCACCCCCACAGGGACAAACAAAACGGTGATTCAAATCGCTTGGGGTTGAGAGTTTCACTGTGGGCACAGCTGAACCCAGGATGGTGCAGCTCGGTGGGGGAGGGGCGGCCGCGATTACCAAGGCATTCCACCCCTACTGAGGTACACTCCCACTGCTGACGCAGCCTGCCATTGCTGAGGCAACCCACCACAACAGAGAGACTTGGACAACAGGGTGGAGACCACGACAGCAGGGCGGAGCCCATGGCAACAGGGTGGAGCCCACTGCAGCAGGGCAGACCCCACGGCAGGAGGGTGGAGCCTCAGCAGGCAAATAGTGACTAGACTGCCTCCTAGCTGGGCAGGACAGTGCAATGGATACTCTTAAAGAAAGCCCTAACTCCCCGAGACAGAGCATCTGAGGAAAAAAAGAGGTTTTATGAGTTCTGCTGCAGCAGACTTAAATGGACCTGCCTAACAGCGCTGAATGATTAACAGAGCTCACAGCTCAGCACTTGCACTCCTATAAAGTACAGACCACCTCCGCAAGCAGCTCCCTGACCCCTGTATATCCAAAGAGTCACCTCAAAAAGGACTGATCAGACTGACATTTGACGGGCATCAGTCTGGAACAAAGATAGCAGAAGAAGAAACTGGTAGCATCCTTCACTGTTCCGCAGCTGCTACAGGTGTACCCCAGACAAGAAGGGCCTGGAGTGGACCTCAGCAGTCGTACAGCAGAGGGGCTAGACTGTTCGAAGGAAAACTAAGTAACAGAAATACTTCATCATCAACAATCTGGGCATCCACTCAGAGACCCAATCAAAAACTCAGCAACTACTAAGACGACAGGTGGATAAACCCACAGAGATGGGAAGAAACCAGCGCAAAAAGGAGGAAAACACCCGAAACCAAAACACCTCGCCTCCTACAAAGGACCAAAACTCCTCACCAGCAAGGGAACAAAGCTGGACGGAGAATGAGAGTGATGAAGTGACAGAATCAGACTTCAGAAGGTGGATAATGAGAAACTTCAGTGAGCTAAAAGAACATGTTCTAAATTAATGCAAAGAAACCGAGAACCTTGAAAAAAATATTTGAGAAAATGATAACAAGAATGAACAATTTAGAGAGGAATATGAATGAATTGAAGGAGCTGAAAAACACAACAAGAGAACTTCACGAAGCATGCACAAGTTTCAACAGCCCAATTGACCAAGCAGAAGAAGGAATATTAGAAGTCAAAGATCAACTCAATGAAATAAAATGAGAAACCAAGATTAGAGAAAAAAGCACAAAAAAGGAATGAACAAAATCTCCAAGAAATGTGGGACTATGTGAAGAGACCTAACCTACATGTGATAGGTGTACCAGAATGTGATGAAGAGAATGAATCCAAGCTGGAAAATACTCTTCAGGATATTATCCAGGAAAATTTCCCCAACCTAGCAAGGCAGGCCAATACTCAACTTCAGGAAATACAGAGAGCACCACAAAGATACTCCACAAGAAGAGCAACACCAAGGCACATAATCATCAGATTCACCAGGGTTGAAATGAAGGAGAAAATACTAAGGGCAGCCAGAGAGAAAAGTTGGGTCACCCACAAAGGGAAGCCCATCAGACTCACAGCAGATCTCTCGGCAGAAAATCTACAAGCCAGAAGAGAGTTGGGGCCAATATTCAACATCCTTAAAGAAAAGAACTTTCAACCCAGAATTTCACATCCAGCCAAACTGAGCTTCATAAGTGAAGGAAAAATAAAATCCTTCATGAACAAGCAAGTACTCAGAGATTTTGTCACTACCAGGCCTGCTTTACAAGAGCTCTTGAAAGAGGCACTACACATAGAAAGGAACAACCAGTACCAGCCATTCCAAAAACAAAGCAAATGCTAAAGAGCATCAACAAAATGAAGAATCTGCATCAACTAACGGGCAAAACAGCCAGCTAGCATCAAAATGGCGGTATCAAATTCACACATAACAATATTAACCCTAAATGTAAATGGGCTAAATGCACCAATCAAAAGACACAGACTGGCAAATTGGATAAAAAACCAAAACCCATCGGTGTGCTGTATCCAGGAAACACATCTCACATGCAAGGATACAGAAAGGCTCAAAATAAAGGGATGGAGGAAGATTTACCAAGCAAATGGAGAGCAAAAAAAAAAAAAAAAAAAAAAGCAGGAGTTGCAATTCTCATCTCTGATAAAATAGACTTTAAAGCAACAAAGATCAAAAGAGACAAAGAAGGTCATTACATAATGATAAAAGGATTAATACAACAAGAAGAGCTAACGATGCTAAATATATATGGACCCAATACAGGAGCACCCAGATATATAAGGCAAGTTCTTAACGACTTACAAAGAGAGTTAGACTCCCACACAATAATAGTGGGAGATTTTAACACTCCACTGTCAATATTAGACAGATCAACCAGACAGAAAATTAACAAGGATATCCAGGGCTTGAACTCAGACCTGGAACAAGCAAACCTGATAGACATCTACAGTACTCCACCCCAAATTCACAGAATATACATTCTTCTCAGCACCACATCACACCTACTCTAAAATTGACCACATAATTGGAAGTAAAGCACTACTCAGCAAATGCAAAACAACTGACATAATAACTAACAGTCTCTCAGACCACAGTGCAATCAAGCTAGAACTCAGAATTCAGAAATTAACTCAGAACTGCACAGCTTCATGGAAACTGAACAACTGGCTCTTGAATGTTGACTGGATAAACATGAAATGAAGGCAGAAATAAAGAAGTTCTTCGAAACCAACGAGAACGAAGACACAATATACCAGAATCTCTGGGACACATTTAAAGCAGTCTTCAGATGAAAATATATAGCAATAAGTGCTCATATGAGAAGAGTGAAGAGATCCAAAATTGACACCCTATCTTCAAAATTGAAAGAGCTAGAGGAGCAAGATCAAAAAAACTCAAAACCTAGCAGAAGACAAGAAATAACTAAGATCAGAGCAGAACTGAAGGAGATAGAGACACGAAAAACTCTTCAAAAAATCAATAAATTCAAGAGCTGGTTGTTTGAAAAGATCAACAAAATGGACAGACCACTAGCCAGACTGATAAAAAAGAAAAGAGAGAACAACCAAATAGATGAAAAAAAAAAAAAAACAATAAAGGGGAAATCACCACAGATTCCACAGAAATTTAAACCATCATCAGAGAATATTACAAACAACTCTATGCACATAAACTAGTAAACCTGGAAGAAATGGATAAATTCCAGGCCACCTGTGTCATCCCGAGCCTAAATCAAGAGGAAGCCAAAACTATGAATAGACCAATAACAAGGTCTGAAGTTGAGGCAGCAATTAAGAGCCTACTACACAAAAAAAGCCCAGATCCAGATGGATTCAGAGCCGAATTCTACCAGACACACAAAGAGGATCTGGTACCATTCCTTCTGAAACTATTCCAAATAATCCAAAAAGAGGGAATTCTTCCCAAATCATTTTATGAGACCAACATCATCCTGATACCAAAACCTGGCAGAGACTCAACAAGAAAAGAAAACTTCAGGCCAATATCCATGATGAACATAGATGCAAAAATCTTTAATAAAATACTGTCAAGCCAATTGCAACAGCACATCAAAAAACTTATCCATCATGATCAAGTAGGATTCATCCCAGGGATACAAGGCTGGTTCAACATACGCAAGTCTATAAACGTAATTCACCAGACAAACAGAACCAAAAACAAAAACCACATGATTATCTCAATTAACACAGAGAAGGCATTTGACAAAATTCAACAGCACTTTATGCTAAAAACCCTCAATAAACTTGGTATTGACAGAATGTATCTCAAAGTAATAAAAGCTATTTACGACAAACCAACAGCCAATATTATACTTAATGGGCAAAAACTGGAAGCATTCCCTTTGAAATCTGGCACTAGACAAGGATGCCCTCTCTCACCACTCCTATTCGATATAGTACTGGAAGTTCTAGCCAGAGCAAGTAGGCAAGAAAAAGAAATAAAGGGTATTCAAATAGGAAAGGTGGAAGCCAAATTTTCTCTATTTGCAGACAACATGATAGTATACCTACAAGACCCCATCACCTCAGCCCAAAATCTCCTGAAACTGATAAGCAACTTCAGCAAAGTCTCAGAATATAAAATCAATGGGCAAAAATCACAAACATTCCTATACACCAATAACAGACTTAAAGAGAGCCAAATCAAGAATGAACTGCCATTCACAATTGCTACAAAAAGAATAAAATACCTAGGAATACAACTTACAAGGAACATAAGGGACCTCTTCAAGGAAAACTACAAACCACTGCTCAACGAAATAAGAGAGGACACAAACAGATGGAGAAACATTCCATGTTCATGGTTAGGAAGAATCAATATCGTGAAAATGGCTATACTGCCCAGAGTAATTTACAGAATCAATGCTATCCCCATCATGCTACCATTGACTTTCTTCACAGAACTGAAAAAAACCACCATGAACTTCATATGGAACCAAAAGAGAGCCCGCATAGCCAAGTCAATTCTAAGCAAAAAGAACACAGCGGGAGGCATCACACTACCAGACTTCAAACTATACTACAAGGCTACAGTAATCAAAACAGCATGGTACTGGTACCAAAACAGAGATATAGACCAATGGAACAGAACAAAGGCATCGGAGGCAACACAACATATCTAAAACCATATAATCTTTGTTAAACCAGACAAAAACAAGCAATGGGGAAAGGATTCCCTGTTTAATAAATGGTGTTGGGAAAACTGGCTAGCCATGTGCAGAAAGCAGAAACTGGACCCCTTCCTGAAACCTTACACTAAAATTAACTCCAGATGGATTAAAGACTTAAACATAAGACCTGGCACCATAAAAACCCTAGAAGAAAATCTAGGCAAAACCATTCGGACATAGGAGTAGGCAAGGACTTCATGACCAAAACACCAAAAGCATTGGCAACAAAAGCCAAAATAGACAAATGGGACCTAATCAAACTCCACAGCTTCTGCATGGCAAAAGAAACAGTCACTATAGTGAATCGGCAACCAACAGAATGGGAAAAAAATCTTTGCAGTTTATGCATCTGACAAAGGGCTGATATCCAGAATTTACAAAGAACTCAAACAGATTTACAGGAAAAAACAAACAAGCCCATTCAAAAATGGGCACAGGATATGAACAGACACTTTACAAAAGAAACATACATGAGGCCAACAAACACATGAAAAAATGCTCATCATCACTGGTCATTAGAGAGATGCAAATCAAAACCACATTGAGATACCATCTCACGCCAGTTAGACTGGCGATCATTAAAAAATCTGGAGACAACAGATGCTGGAGAGGATGTGGAGAAATAGGAACACTCTTACACTGTTGGTGGGAGTGTAAACTAGTTCAACCATTGTGGAAGACAGTGTGGCGATTCCTCAAGGACCTAGAAATAGAAATTTCATTTGACCCAGCAATCCCATTACTGGGTATATATCCAAAGGACTATAAATCGTTCTACTATAAGTACACATGCACACAAATGTTCATTGCAGCACTGTTTACAATAGCAAAGACCTGGAACCAACCCAAATGCCCATCCATGATAGACTGGGTGGCACATATACACCATGGAATATTATGCAGCAATCAAAAATGATGAGTTTGTTTCCTTTGTAGGGACATGGATGAATCTGGAGAACATCATTCTCAGCAAACTGACACAAGAACAGAAAATGAAATACCGCATATTCTCACTCATAGGCGGGTGATGAAAAATGAGAACACATGGACACAGGGAAGGGAGTACTACACACTGGGGTCTATTGGGGGAAATAGGGGAGGGAGAGTGGGGGGGGGCTGGGGAGGGATAGCCTGGGGAGAAATGCCAAATGTGAGTGAAGGGGTGGAAGGCAGCAGAACACACTGCCATGTGTGTACCTATGCAACTATCTTGCATGTTCTGCACATGTACCCCAAAACCTAAAATGCAATAAAAAATAGTAATAATTAAAAAAAGATACATGAAGAAAACTACACCAAGACAAATCATAATCAAATTGCTTAAAACCATTGAGAAAAACTTTGATAAGGAAAAACTCCTCAATGCAATCAGAGAAAAAAAAAAGCACATTATATGTAGAGAAATGCAGGAAAGGATGTTGACAAATTTCTCAGTGGAAAAAAATGCAAGTAAAAATATTGTAGAGCTGAATCTTTAACGTACTGAAAGGAAAAACAACCATCAAGCTACAAATTATACCCAGCAAAACTATCTTTTAAAATAAATATTCATCACAACAAACTTCAGATAATAGGAAAATGAGACTGGATAGAAATCTGGAGTTACACACAGGAATGAAGATCATCAGAATTTGAAATGACATTGTAAATATATAATATTTGTTTAATTTTAATATCTTAGTAAGCACAATAATAACAATGTATTATGGGATGTATATATGCAGATAAGATGCATAACAAAAAGGCATTTAAGCCAGAAGTAGAGAAATGAATGTGTACTGTTGAATGTTATATGTGAAATGATATAATCTGACTTGAAGGTAGATTGTAGTAGTTTAAAAATGTATGCTATAAATCCTAAAGCAACTAGTAATATGATGAATCAGTTATAGCTAATGAGCCAACAAGAGATAAAATTGAATTATTAAAAATTTAAATAAAAACAATTAATTAAAAGGCAAAGATTCAAGTCATACAAAGTATGCTCTCTGACCATAATTGAAATAAATATATTGAAGACAAATTTACAAGAAAGATCTCTAGAAAATCTTCTCATATTTAGAACTTAGTTAACACCATTATGTAACCCATGAATCAAAAAAGAAATAAAAAAAAATTAGATAGTATTTTGAACTCAATAGCAATGAAAAAGACAACTATGGCATGTAGCAAAACCAGCTATTTAGAGATGGAATTTATAGCACTAAATATCCATGGTGAAATGTATGAAAGGTCCCAAATCAATAACTTCAGATTTCACCTTAAGAAACTAGAAAAAAGAGGCCAGGCACAGTGGCTCATGCCTATAATCCCAGCACTTTGGGAGGCCAAGGCGGGTGGATCACGAGGTCAAGAGGTCGAGATCATCCTGGTCAACAAAGTGAAACCTCTTCTCTACTAAAAATACAAAAATTAGCTGGGCATGGTGGCGTGCGCCTGTAGTCCCAGCTACTAGGGAGGCTGAGGCAGGAGAATTGCTTGAACCCAGGAGGCAGAGGTTGCGGTGAGCCGAGATTATGCCATTGCACTCCAGCCTGGGAAACGAGCAAAACTCCATCTCAAAAAAAAAAAAGAAAGAAACTAGAAAAAAAAACTTACTAAAGCTAAACAGAAGGAAGAAATAATAAAGAATAGAATAGAAATGAATTTTTAAAAACAATAGAGAATATCAGTGAAACCAAAAGTTGGTTCTATGAGACTACCAATAAAATTAATTAAAACACCTTTAGCCAGACTGACCAGCATAAAAGAAAGAAGGCACAAATTACCAACTTGGGTAATGAGAGGCAATATCACTACAGATTCAGACCCTATAGATATTAAAAATATAAAGAAATATGAACAACTTTATGTCAGTGAATTATACACATAGATGAAATAGGCAAATTCTCTGAAAGCACAAACTACCAAAGCTTACATAAGAAAAAATAGGCAACCCAAGTAGCTCTCTCTATTAAAGAAATTCGATTTGTAGTTAAAAACCTTCCCAGAAGAAAAAGAAAAAAAGAACCTCCAAACACCAAAGACTTCACTAGATAATTCAACCAAACTTTTATGGAAGAAATAATAGCAGCTCCACACTAACACTTCGAAAAATGTTCAGAAAAGGAAATATTACCTAAATAATTCTATGAAGCTAGTGTTATCATGATGCTAATATCTTATTTGATATTATACGATATTACAACAAAATGAAGATTCAGACCAATATCCTTCATATACATAGAATCACATATTGTTAACAATTTCTTGCAAGTTCTTAATTTCTTGTGAGTGCAGTAAGAGAAAAAAAATCATCCATATTGAAAGGTAGACATAAACTTGTCTTTATTTGCTAAAATAATTATTATCTATACAGATAATTCAATGCAATATACAGAAACCTACTAGAATATGTAAATTGATTTGATTGCTGGGTACATAATCATATATAAATATCAATTGCACTTCTGTATACTAGCCATGAACAATTTGAAGTTTAAATTAAAAGTTGGTGTTTATAATGATAATACAAAACGTTTAGGTATAAATCTAACAAGTATTAGGCAAGATTTGTACACCTAAACTATAAAACATTGTCATGAAGACTAAAAACCTAAACATACTTTGTTCATGAGTCTAAAGATTGTTACAATATCAATTAAGATTTGTTAAGTTATCAGTTCTCTCAAATTAATCTATATATTCAAAGCAATCACAATCAAAAGGTTAACAGGCTTTTTGTACAAATTGATAAGCTGATTCTGAAACTCATGCAGAAATGCAAGGATCCAGAGTAGTCAAAACCTACTTTGAAAACAGTTGAAGTTCCAATACTAGCTGATTTCAATAATAAATATTTAAATATTCAAATCAGGCAAGAACACACACACACACACACACACACACACACACACACACACGAAAACTATAGGCCAATATCCCTGATGGATATGGATGCAAAAGTCCTCAATGAACTACTAGCAAAGTGAATCCAACAGCACACCAAAAAGAGAATACATCACAAACAAATTTTATTCCAGAGATGAAATTATCTTTCAACATATGCAAATCAATAAATGTAATTCACCACATAAACAACTAAAAACCAAAAATCATATGATCATCTCAATATACACATAAAAGCCATTCAATACAATCCAACATCCCTTCATGATAAAAGCCTTCAACAAACTAGGCATCAAAGGAACATAATTCAAAATAATAAGAGCCATATATAACAAGCCCACAACTATCATCATACTGAAAGGGGAAAAGTTGAAAACATTCCCTCTAAGAACTGGACCAAGACAAGGATGCCCATTCTCACCACTCCTATTCAACATAGTAATGGAAGTCCTAGCCAGAACAATCAGGCAAGAGAAAGAAATAAAAGGCATCCAAATGGGAAAAGAGGAAGTCAAATTATCTCTGTTCACTGATAACATGATCATATAACTAGAAAATTCTAAAGTATCTTCTAGAAGACCCTAAACTTGATAAATGACTTCAGTGGAGTTTCTGGATACAAAATCAATGTACAAAAATCAGTAGCATGTTTATACACTAAAATCATTTTAGCTGAGAATGAAATCAATAATGCAATACCATTTATAATAGCCACAAAAAATTAAATGCCTAGGAATACACTTAACCAAGGAGGTGAAAGATCTCTATGAGAAGAACTACAAAACACTGTTGAAATAAATCATAGATAACAAACAAGTGGAAAAACATCCCATGCTCATGGATTGGAAGAATCAATATTGTTAAAATATCCATACTGCCCAAAGCAGTATTCTACAAAATCAATGCAACCCCTATCAAATTACCAATATCATTTTTCACAGAATTATAAGCAATCTTTAAGTTTATATGGAACCAAAAAACAGCCCAATAGCCAAAGCAATTCTAAGCAAAAAGAACAATCTGGAAACATCAAATTGCCTGACTTCAAATTATACTACAAGGCTACAGTAAATAAAACAGCATGGTACTGGTACAAAAATAGACACACAGATTAATGGATCAGAATAGAGAACTCCAAAAATAAAGCTATACACCTACACACCTCAACCAAGTCAACAAAAATAAACAATGGGGGAAAGAACACCCTGTTCAATAAATGGTGCTGTGAACATTGGCTAGCCATATGCAGAAGAATGAAACTGGATTCCTATCTCTTACTATATAAAAACAATTAGCCAAAGATGAATTAAAGACTTAAATGTAAGACGTGAAACTATTAAAATCCTAGAAGAAAACCTAGGAAAACTCTTATGGACATTGGCCTAGACAAAGAATTTACAATGAATCCCTCAAAAGCAAATGCAACAAAAACAAAATTAAACAGATGGGACTTACTTAAACTAAAAACCTTCTGCACAGCAAAAGAAATAATCAACAGAGTAAAAGATGACCTACAGAATAGGAGAAAACATTTGCAAATTATGATTCTGACAAAGGAGTAGTATCCAGAATCTACAAGGAACTCAAAAAACTCAACAACAAAAGCAACAAAAACCCCATTAAAACTGGGCAAAGGATATGAACAGACATTTCTCAAAACACGAAATCCAAGCAATCAACAAACACAACAAATGTTCAACGTCACTAATCATCAGAGAAATGCAAATTATAACCACAATGAGATATCAACTTACACCAGTCAGAATAGCTATTATTATAGAGTCAAAAAACAGCAGACATTGGCATGGGTGTGGAGAAAAGGGGATGCTTGTACACTCTTGGTGGGGCTGTAAATTAGTTCAACCTCTGTGGAAAACAATATGGATATTTCTCAAATATTTCTCAAGAAACTAAAAATAGAACTACCATTTGACACAGCAATTCCCGTACTAGATATCTACCCAAAGGAAAATAGTTGGCTTCAACAAAAAAATGCTTTTTCTGGATACCAAAGGGAATGGATACATATTCATATTAGATTTGAATAGGATTCTATTCCCCTAATCAAGGTTCTCTTTGTCTTAAGACTGGATTATATAAAAGCAGAGACTTTAAGCGTATTTCATCTGTTTATTACTTCTTCCTCCCACTACTCTAGGCTTTGGGAACAGAAAGTGGATGGAGCAGGAAAGGAAAAAGACATGTGAAGTTAAACTGCTGCTAGCTGGTTTGCACTTGGAAAAAGGCATCTTCTCAAACGGCTGTATAGGGCCCAGACAGCGGTGGGCTCATTGGCCAGGAAGAATCAGACAGCTGAGACACCTCTCATGGAAATCCAAACAGAGGTGAATGATTTCTGAGGAGCACCTTCATTGCAGGGCAGCTGACTTGACCTTTCATCCACTTAAGTGGGTGCAGTCATGATGTATGACAGTGACAGCCAGAAACCTGGACTATAACCTGGACTCCCAGCTGTTGGGCACCTCTCCTGTGTTGAGAGTCCTATCCTGTATGCCCAGGACCGTCTGCCGTAATAAATGGTGCATACTTATTATATTGCTCTAAATATGGAATTTAGATAGAGAGTGGGTTACACAGGTAATGAAGAGCTGAGAAGCTAAACAGAGATCAGGCAACCAACCCAGAGATGATTAGCAACAGCAAGAAAAGTCTTCAACTTTTTCTAAAACCAGAGTTAAAAAAAAAAAAAAAAGGATCAGGCTGTATTACTGGAGCCCAGCAGATAAGGCTGCCTGACAAAGTTTTTACCTCTGCAGGAGCTGGGACCATGAAGGGAGAGTCTACCTAGCAGAAGCGAGAGTCATAGAAGAGATGAAGCACCTGCCAGAGATGCCGCTTTGCTGCTTCTGGCAAAGGCGTGTGTGTGTGTGTGTGTGTGTGTGTGTGTGTGTGTGTGTGTGTGTGTGTGTGTAGAGAAAAGCGGCTTCTGGCAAAGGCGTGTGTGTGTATGTGTGTGTGTGTAGAGAGAGAGAGAGAGGTAGAAAGATTGATATATCATGATTTCTTCTTACCTCTCTTCCTCTAAGCTCCCACCAGAGCTCCCATTGGCTGATCTTAGGAGAAAGTCGATTTGCAAGGGATCCTGGGAAATGTAGTTATCGGTGACGCTAAGCACAGCCAAAGAGGGATTAGGAATGGATCTGAGAGAAAATAAGCAAATGACTGGCCCACTTACTAGTACAGGTAAATTCTCCTTCAGTTGCTAACTCATCCCTCAACTTAGGCTTCACCTTCACAACACTTAGCTAACTTCCTGTCTTATACCCATCTTAGATGCTTTACAAAGGTGAAATTACCATATTCTCAGGTTGGATGGATGGATAGATGGATGAATGAATGGATGATAGATGAATATATGATTGACAAGTAGATAGCCTCTATATACAACTCTTCCTTTTCAGATAATCTTCACGTTCACAGCAATTCACAATCATAAACAGTATTTCCATAACTGCGGAACAAAAAATCAGATCAATATAAAATATTGAAGATAAAATGTCCTTTCTTGAGAGAGAGAGAGAGAGGAGTGGCTCTGATGAGTGATAACTTCTCTCTAAATTGGCCCTGACATCTGGATACAACAATATGGCACAATTCTTAGATATTATCTGTTGAATCTATCATATAGGATTTACATAAAAGAATATTTACAAGCTGATAGTGGCAACCATTGCTGACAGCCCAATGTAAGCCTTATGCATTATAGAATTAAGTTAAGTGATTCTTATCATAAAAGTTTGTTTCTTGCAGTATTTTCATCTATTAGTGACTGTTTATGTATACGTCAAGGCATTTAACATTGAAAGTTGCTCTAAATCAAGGAATGGCTGTAAGAGTGACTAACAACATGAAGTTATAACAGGTATGTGTCTCTACCACCTACAGGAGGGCAGAGCATGTTTGAAACAGAACCACCTACTGTTTTCCTGGACCTGGTACAGAAGACTATCAACTAACTAAAGGCTCCTCTACTGAAAATGGTGGTGGTGTTAGCCTGAAATGATCTGAGATATATCAATTTGCTGGCATGGCATAGATGGAAATTAGAATTGAAGAATGAGAACCAAACATTAAATAACTTAGGTCAAAAATGAGTTGATTCATACCCAAAGGAGTCTAAGGAGACATGACGGCTAAAGGTAATGTGGCATCTTTGATGAGATCTGAAACAGGAGAAAGGCATTAGACAAAAACTAGGAGACGCTAAATCAGGTATGGACTTTAGTTAACAATAATGTGTCATGATTGGCTCATTAATTGTAACAAATATACCATACTAATATCAGATGTTATTTATAAATGTAACTGAGTGCTGGGTGTATGGAAATTCTTTGTACCTTGGCAATTCTTCCGTAAACCTAAAACCATTCTGAAAAGAATCAGCTTCTTTCAAAATGAGTTAATTACTAATATAAAGGTAAATCAATCTTCATGATTTCCCTACAGGCAGGAGTTTTTAATTGGTTCATATATGGAAGCTTTTGGCAGACTGGTGAAGCACAGCTACATAAAAGATGTAAGATTACAAAGGAAACACATTCTATTGAAATACAGTTATCAAAATATTGAGATCAAATAGGAAGTATATTGAAACACAGTTACCAAAATAGTAAAATATCAAATTTGCTAAATACTAATACATGTGTTATCTTTAATGCATGAAATACATGATCTAGTGACAGAGTTATTACCTGCTGTGATTTTGAAGAATGATGAGTAAAAATGACAATTCAAAATGCCTCACATACTGAAATATGATATGAATTTTTATTTCTATTGCTGAAATACTGCTAGTACTACTGTGCTTTGTTGCCTCCATTCACAATGTAAGAAAAAAGTTAAATCTCAATGAGAAGTTGTGAAGAAAAACTTGTAAATTTTTCCCATTTAAGTTCATAGGGCACACACTCCTCCATTACCTCCTGCATTCAACCCACAGTTCAGGAGTTAAGAATCCCTGGGCTAAAGGAAGTGCTTGCAATTGCCCCCTCTGTAAGGATAATAATCACTGAGTTTCCATGAAGT
Source organism: Saguinus oedipus (assembly GCA_031835075.1). Lineage (NCBI taxonomy): Eukaryota > Metazoa > Chordata > Mammalia > Primates > Cebidae > Saguinus > Saguinus oedipus. The sequence goes on along the minus strand of CM063170.1, from coordinate 101,748,237 downwards.
TAGTGGTCTTCCCAGTCTTGTATTCGTGCCTCTGTCTGGACAGAGAAAGACATGTTTGGGAACCGTCAGACTGTCATGCATTTCTCCTTCACTCTGCACAGCCTCACCTTTGCTTCCCATCTTCTGGTCTGATGTTTTGGACCTTTTAAAAAGTTAGAGAGGAATCTGAGTGTTAATAAACTTTCTGCTACTCACAACGTGAATCTAAACCTTTCTCTGGTTTGTTTAGACTCTCTTTCCTTCCTAATTCTCTGGGCAACAAGTTCCACATGTAAGTTAGGTGCCTTATATCAGAGTACTTTCTTTAAATTGCTAGTAATCTCTTCACTTTTTTTCTGAGAAATAGTGAAAAACAGCACATATTCAAATCACATTCCTAAATAATTCACTTGTTTACATACTGTTAATCTGTGGTCAGTTTACACCTTATAAGTCATGGATACTTAAATGTGCCTTTGAGATACAGCTTTCTAAATTTATTCTGATGTCCCATCTTCCTCCCAACAAGTTAGTAGGAAAGAGAAAACCCATGGTATCTAAGCTATACCATCCAAAAAATGCACAGTATTCTGCCCAGCCCAGAAATATTTGATGACTAGCAGCTTGGCAGTGCCAAGTAAAATTTTGTAGGTAAACACTTAGAAGTATTCCCCTAACGACTTTCTGCATTTTACATAAACTTACCTGTTGACAGTGTCTGTCAGTGCCTCCCTCCCAGTAGAGCAGTGTTGGCCCCACAAATCAGAATTTCTATTTACTAAGAACTGGAGTCTGGCAACCATTCAACCACAAGAAACCTGAAAATATCTACCTGCCTCAACTGATCTTCTTTTTGACACACCAGTTAGGCGTTGCCAAGCTTGGAAACATCTCAACTAATGTGTTTTGTTTCTGAAAAACGTAGTTAATCTACAGTGATTAAAGTCTGACAAGACGTCCTCAAGCCATCTTTTATTTTGTTTTGTTATGTACAACTTTGCATAAGCAATTTATTATCTCAAAATCTGAAATTGACTAAATGAATTCATGGGAGCTGGTTGGCTTGAATCTATTTGATTTTGACCATATACTTCTAGCTAATTACTAGTTCTCAGTAATGCTGTCATGTTAAAATACAGATACGTGGATTTATAAGAGGAGAGGCTGTTTGATTTTCTTCCCCCAAGCTCAAGCAGAAATTTGCCCGGGCTTGCTGAGTACCTGCATATTAAGAAAAACTTGCTGTTTTGCTGCCTTTATCCTGAGATATAAAATAATATCCTTGAGTATAATTTTTTTTTTACTTTTCTGTGATCCAGTGCTGCAGGCATGGGTGGTAAAAGAATGCTGTATTAGTAAAATCACGCTTTCTTTAGATCTCCTTGGCAAGTTTTGTGCCAGTAGCAAACTCGCTGCTCTGTGTCGCCTCCTCCCTGGTGGTTTCAGTGTCTGTAGCTGGGCACGCAAAGCAAAGTGGAGAAATGGAGAAATGAGGTCAGTCTGAATTATTTCAGCCCCTAATCCAAAGAAAGGCCACCTTTTCTCTTCTCCCAAAAGGAAAATTAACAACTTGATCTGTAATATGAAGGGACTGGACTCTCCATTTTTCGTGAGATTGTCTCTATCTGTACTTGCTGGTAGTCCTCTGAGGAGCCAGAGTAGGGATCTATAAGAAACAGAGTCTGGCTGGAGGGAAAGAGCCAGAGGGTAGTGCAGAAGCTAAGAGCTTGAATCAGGCAAACTTGGGGACAAACTAAAGACAGCCCCTCCAGATTTCCCACACCTTTGGAGGTTCTGGGAACCCTAGGCAGGATCAGTGTGCATTGAATAGGAATATCTCATGTCAATTATTTTCCTCTTATTTCTGAGAAGGAAAAAAACTATTAACACTAAACCTTTTTCCTTTGAATTATGCACTAAGTTTTATAATTATCCTAGAGCTGTGAGTCCTTGTTTTTTTGACCTAACCAATAAGATTGTGTTGGGACCTCCCTAGCAATGCATAGTTTTAAATTTTCCAGAATATGAATATTAAAAAATCACTACTCTCGAGCATCATTTTCACTAAAAGTAAAAGGATATTTTAATGTCCTAAAAGGTAAGGAAGGAACATAATCTAAGAATAAAGAACAGTTGTTTTAGTAAGTTTAGTTCTATGGAAAACTCATTATGACTGTTTCATTTTTTGTTTTGTTTTGGTTTTTAGTTTGTTTTTTAATTTCACCACTGTCTAGCCTAACTTTCAGGGATTATTGCTTTGGAGTATAATTTGTCTAGGACAAATTACCAGGAAATAGTGTGCAAGCCTGTGGTGGCCATAAAAGCGTGCCGCTCACATCTCCTGCTGCAGGAATGTGACTGGCAGGTTCAGCCCTGCCTCTCTGCACCCACAGCCATGCTGCACTTCCCACCGGCCACCCCCAACCCCTGACTGCAGGCAGCAGGAGGAATAAGGCAGGCTCCTTCTGGGCAAGATGCAAGACTCCTCTGATGAGCAGCTGACTGCAGGGTTCCCCAGCAGCTGACCAAAACCTTCCTAGAACTGAGTTGCAGGCTGAGACTCTTCCTGCTCCTCTCTTCACAGGGGTCAGACCTGAATCTCAAGTTCAGGGTTCTCCACCCCTGCTTCAGCTCTCTCCCTTTTTTCCCGTCTAGCCATTTCCCCATCTCTCACGAGTGGAATCTATCTAGGTGGCTGTTCCTCAGAGACCTGAACAAACACAAAGTCCTTTTTCATCCACTATTCCATTTACTCGTGCCGTGCACCCCCACTGGGAAAGTTCAAGGACAGACACAACAAACAGGAGATTTCAACATTCAGCTTAAATATAATAATCCATACCAAGGCTAGGACTAGAAGCTAGACATTCCAAGGCTCTTTCTAAGACCTCAACTTCCAATTATACCACAAATTTCTCCTGAAGGAACCACTTCTCAATGCAAAGTATCCTCTGTGAAAAAAATACCTAGTTTGTAAGGGCTCGACTGAATTTTCCACTGACAATTTCCAAGTGATTGTTTCATCTCTCCAGGCTGGTGGTTTTCAAATGTCTTTAAGCCGTTGACTCCTTTCTTCAAGTTACAACTTTACAGACGATCAGGTGATCACAGCAGAGGCAGGACCGACGCACAGCTTGGGTGGTGAGTGAAGGGAAGATCCAGACCTGCTGCCAACCACTGGCCTCCTGTCTTCTCATCCCACTCACTGCTACTGAGACGCCCTTTCCAAGAACCCCAGAGCTCAGCTAAGCATGGTGATAAAAATCCTGTTCAGACCACTGATTTGTAAATAGTATTTCACAGAGACCTGCTCAGTGAAATCTCACCAGGAAAATGAAGGTCAAGCTCTGGGGCTCTGCCTCCCAGCCTGTCTCAGAGAGGGCCTCTTGGCTTTTATCTGTGAATGTGTGATTCCTCTCAAGATTTCCTTTGAAGAAAGTGTTCTGTCGTTTAAAAAAATTTGAAAAGCCTCTGCTTCAGGACACTGTTACAGAATGGACCTTGCATAAAATGCTGTTTTTTTTCTTTACATGCAGCCACATCTACGGGTATCTGGAACAAATGGACTAGAGCACAATCCCAGCCATTTGACTCATCCCACTGTGGTTCTGCTGAACTCACAAGGAATTATCCGTTTCAACTCTTTTATCACATATTCATTCATCCAGCTATTCAAATAATATATGGTCAGCATCTAAAGTTACATTCTTTCAAGAGAAGTAAATATATAAATAAATCCCAACCAACCAGTGTGATCCCAATTCAAGAAAATGCCCCTGTCTACTAGGGAGGTCAGGAGGGCAGGGGAAGCCAGGAGACCTGATGTAGAAAAGATATCTAGAAAGACTCAGGTGTTAGGCCAGGTGCAGTGGTTCATGCCTGTAGTCCCAGCACTTTGGGAGGCTGGAGCAGGAGAACGGGAACACTTGAACCCAGGAGTTTGAAACCAGCCTGGGCAACATGGTGAAACCCAATCTCCACAAAAAAATACAAAATAAAGAGTCAGGTAATAGACCCTGGGTGTTTTCTCCTCCTATTTTCTGCCAGGCTGTGCCTCAAATGCCTTATGTCTAAGAACTCCTTCATGCCTCACCTTATGAGATAGAGGCTATTGTCACCCCCATTTTAGAGATGAGGAAACCCAGGCCCAGTGACATGAGGTTAAGTGCCAAGTCTGAGGTAACACATGGATAAACAGCAGAACCAGGAGTACACTCTCCTGTGTCCGTTCTCAGCCACCGTACAGCCTGCTCAACCCCAACAGGGCAGGATTGAATCAAAGTTCTCTGATTCTCAGATAGCATTAAATTCTAACTCCCAGGACTCCAGAATGGTCTGTCCGAGGCTGACAACTCACAAAGTAGCATCTTTTTGAAAAGGTGAGGCATTCACTAGAATAGCAACTTCAGGCTTCGTGTTTAGAAGGGCTGGGGCTGGGACTGGGGGTAGGGGAATGTGATAAATGTAAGGCTGAACTTCCATTAAACAAAATGTACTGTGAGAAAAAGCTTGGTGTGTTTGGGTGAATAGCGAGTTTCTACCACATGCAAGGTACAATAATAATCAAGTTTTCAAAATACTCAGCCAGGCTCTGCTGGCTTCTCTAAGGTAGAAATGCACAGACAGATAAAAGACTGTTCAGGTTTTATTTTAATCTTTCCCTCGCTGCTTATGGTCTTAAAGGTCTTAGTACTGGAAACAAATGATATATCTACCTCCTCCTTCCCAAGGCAGGAATTTGCATTTTAATTTTGGAAACTTTAGGAAAAAATCAAATGAAATGCTTTATTTATGTTTTGGGGACTTGTTTTTCTTCTTCCCAGGAATAAAGCCTATTGCTTACTGAGTTGTAGCCTAAATACCATGAACATGAGTCCCAAGGCAGAGCTGGTTACTGGAGCCACAGTGAATGTGTTTATGCTTCATTAATAAGGAAGGAGCCCAGCTTTGGGGGGCTCCAGAGTGGAATGGATTTTGATCAGAGCATAGTAATTGGACTTACCTTGAACTGAACTTGAAATCAGGAGCTTTATACATAAACATGCAGGAAATATATTTCAGTAACTATGTGCTGAGAGCCCTTCTTTGGTAAGGAAAGTTAATTACATGCACTTTTGTCATCTTATTTAGAAATTATGAAAGCTTCTAAACTATGAAAATCATGACAACATAACTGCCAGTAAATAATTCTTAAGTTTTTCCATCCATCCTGTCCACTGCTTATCTAGATAAAATGGTCACATAAGTCATAATCCAAACTGGATATTTAGAAAACAAATGAGTGTTGTTATTAATTACATTGGGATGACAGGAATAACCAGGACTGAACCAGGCAAACTAGCATGAATGATCAGCCTAATCATAAATAAAATGCCTTTTTCCAGCAAGAAAATGGAATCAGCATGGAGTCTGCAAGCAGAGGGTGATGGCAGACACAAGGCTTAGTCAGTGAAGGATCAAGAAGAGGAAGTTCTCTACCTGGGACTACTTTAAACAGTCATGTAGAGATGAAAGAGATTGTACAGTCATGTAGTTCAACCAGATGAGAAAGTAAAGAGGAATTGGGAAGACATTGTCAGCTCTTTACAGTGGGACGAGCTCCGGGCCTCCTGACTCAGCAACATCAAGCTGACTCTTGGGTAGTCTGAGGCTTTACTGTCAGCTGAGTAGATAAGGTCCATTGGGCAGACTATTGGGGCCAGTCACTTTCTATCTGAGCATCCCCTCCTTCCCATGAAACATCCTCAACATGTCTCCCAATTTGTAGTATTTTATCCCTCACCCCTTTCCCACCCTTTCCTCTCGAGTCCCCAAAGTCCATTCTGTCATTCTTACGCCTTTGTATTCTAAAGCTTAGCTCCCACTTATGAGTGAGAGCATATGATCTGTGGTTTTTCATGCCTGAGTTACCTCACTTAGAATAATAGTCTCCAATCTCATCCAGGTTGCTGCAAATGCCATTATTTATTCCTTTTTACAGCTGAGCAGTATTCCATTGTATGTATATACCATAGTTTCCTTATCCACTCACTGATTGATAGGTATTTGCGTTGGTTCCACATTTTTGCAATTGCGAATTATGTTGCTATAAACATGTGTGCAAGTATCTTTTTCACATAATGACTTCTCTTCCTCTAGGTAGATATCCAGTAGTGAGATTGCTGGGTCAAATGGTAGTTTTACTTTTAGTTCCTTAAGGAATTTACACACTGTTTTTCATAGTGGTTGTACTAGTTTATATTCCCACCAGCAGTGTAGAAGTGTTGCTTTTTCATTGCATCCACACCAACACCTATTATTTTTTGATTTTTTGATTGTGGCCATTCTTACAGGAGTAAGGTGGTATCGCATTGTGGTTTTGATTTGCATTTCCATGATCAATAGTAATGCTGAATATTTTTTCATATGTTTGTTGGTCATTTATATATCTTTTTTTAGAAATGCCTATGTCCTTAGCCCACTTTTTGATGAGATTGTTTGTTTTTTTCTTGCTAATTTGTTTGAGTTTGTTGTAGATTCTGGATATTTGTCATTTGTCAGATGTATAGACTGTGAAGATTTTGTCCCACTCTGTGGGTTGTCTCTTTACTCTGCTGACTGTTCCTTCTGCCATGCAGAAGCTCTTTGGTTTAATTAAGTCTAAGCTATTTATTTTATTTTATTTTTTTATTGCTGGGACCAGTTAGTTTTGATAAAAGAGGGAAAGGTCCCAGGGGACATGGTACCATAAAGAATAGCAGATGACCTTCAGCAGAGTGCCTGGGATACTCAGTTGGGCTATGTGGAGGTACTGAGTGTTGGTAAGAGAATAGCTAGAATAATTAAGAAAAACATAAAGAAGAAAGAGAAAATTTCATCAGATAAATTTTTCATTGTGTCTACCCTGGCAAAGAGACATGTTAAGGCTCCTTGAAAAGAATAAGCTCACACGTGAAGCAAGCATGGGGTGCCCAGAGCAACCAAGAGTGTTAGTCCTGCCTTTGATTATGCGCAGAGTCTTAGGAATCAAAAACCAGGAATTATTCCCTGGAAGGCAGGTTCCTATGTCTCTATCCAGCTTTTTAGTATTCCCCGGCAAGTCAAAGTGAGTTGGCAGGAGGAGGGAAATGAGTTAATTTCAAATACAGAATTATTTTTTTCTATTAGTCACAAGTAGCACATTCTCTTCTATAAAATGAGTCCAAGAAAATTGGAATGGATATGTCCTGCAGATCTAAGAGAAAAAATAACAAAGTTCTGATACCATTTGAAATGAAGAGCAGTTCTTTCTGGAGTATCCATTTATCTGTGACAGTGTCTTTGCTGCATGAAACCGGGGTTTAAATGAAGAAGGAAAAATTGAGTCAGGTAGTCATCACTTTAGTCACACACTTTTTCCAACAGTGTCTATTGGGTATTAGGGGATTTATGGACAAACATTTCAGGCTTCTCCAAGATGTTGAATGTTATGGAAGTTAAATAGCTCTGCAATCAGATAATAAAGTATTTCTCAAGTCTTTTACATTACACCTTCCAGAGTACCCCTTAAAATGTTGGTTTCTATTGGGCTGTATCTTATAAATACATATTATTAGTTTTTTACACCAGGTCTGGACAAAGATATACAATTTGCATGCATATCCCAGAAAGAAGAAGCACTAGTACAGTGCTTTTCAGTATCTTTTACTGCAATTCACATAAGAAATGCATTTTACATCATGACCCAGTACACACACACACACACACACACACACACCCCTGAGTCAAACGTTTCACAAAATAATACCTTTACTACCCGTGACACATTCTGATATTTCCTATTTCGTAAGGCTGGTTTTGTTGTAAAACTGATCAGTTTGAAATACAATCGTTCTAAGAGGCTATGAGTTAAATATCTGGGTTAGATTTGGTGTTTTAAAGCTAATTTTCCAGGAGACATTTTGCAACCACTTTTTTGCACATAGTCATCTATGCTGCAAAACAGGAAAACCAAGGCAGTACCTAAACAATGCCAAAACCAGGGTCTATTCAATCTATCCAGTTAAAGAAACCAATGCAATTACTTTTAAAGTGGATAATTGGTTTCTGACTGTTCATATCTGTCAAAATGGTCAATGTTATAAATTTTTGTCTTCTATCTGCCCTGGAATTAATAAATGACTAGAAAGTGCTCTGAGTCATTAAAAAAAGGATGCAAGAAATGAAGGTAAAATTAATTTTAAATTTGCTATTATTTTTGATAAGGCTTTTAAGGTTAACTCTTCAATCACTGGGAAAAGTCACCATTTCTTTGTTCTTAAAAGTAATTTACATTAATTAATAGAGTTCTGTTTGATTAACTTGTTTCATACTTGGAATTTGGGTTGTTTATAGCTGGGTAATAGAGAACAAGGGATTTGATGTTTTGTTACTTTTCTTTTAAACACAGGACTAAATTAAATTAAAATATTTCTTATCTGCATTTTCAGTGTAAGATACAGTACTTATTCAATAATGGTTCCTCCAATAAAATACATCTGTTACCTGTAATCCCAGCACTTAGGGAGGCCAAGACAGGCAGATCATGAGGTCAGGAGATTGAGAGCATCCTGGCCAACATAGTGAAATCCATCTCTACTAAAAATACAAAAATTAGCCAGGCGTGGTGGTGGGCACCTGTAGTCCCAGCTACTTGGGAGGCTGAGGCAGGAGAATCATTTGAACCCAGGAGGTGGAGGTTGCAGTGAGCCGAGATGCCACCATTGCATTCCAGCCTGGCAACAGAGTGAGACTCTGTCTCAAAAAAAAATCTGTTGAACCACTGTTAAGACTGAACTCATAGACACACACAAAAGACTTATTCACTCACATTTTTAATGAGCAATTTACACTTTTATATATTTATATATCTTTTTTTTAATTGCAACTTAGGTTCTGAGGTACATGTGCGGAACATGCAGGATTGTTGCATAGGTACATACATGGCAATGTGGTCTGCTTCCTCCATCACCCTGTCACTAATATTTGGCATTTTTTCCCATGTTATCCCTCCCCAACCTCCCTACCCACACTGTCCCTTCCCTATTACCCCCCCAACAGACCCCAGTGTGTGATGCTCACCTCCCTGTGTCCAGGAGTTCTCATTGTTCAACACCCACCTATGAGTGAGAACATGTGGTGTTTGATTTTCTGTTCTTCTGTCATTTTGATGAGAATGATGGTTTCCAGCTTCATCCATGTGCCTACAAAGGACACAAACTCATTGTTTGTTATATCTGCATAATATTCCATGGTACATATGTGCCACATTTTCCTTGTCCAGTCTATCATGGATGGGCATTTGAGTTGGTTCCAAGTCTTTGCTATTGTAAACAGTGCTGCAGTGAACATACATGTGCATGTGTCTTTACAACAGAAAAATTTATAATTATTTGGATATATACCCAGTAATGGGATTGCTGGGTCAGAATTTCTATTTCTAGGTCTTTGAGGAATCGCCACACTGTCTTCCACAATGGCTGAACTAATTTGTACTCCCACCAACAGTGTAAAAGTGTTCCTATTTCTCTACATCCTCTCCAGCATCTGTTGTCTCCAGATTTTTTAATGATCACCATTCTAACTGGCATGAGGTGGTGCTCAATGTGGTTTTGATTGGCATTTCTCTAATGACAGGTGATGATGAGCATTTTTTCATACGTTTGTTGGCCTCATATGTCTTCTTTTAAAAAGTGTCTGTTCATGTCCTTCACCAACTTTCGAGAGGGTTTGTTTGGTTTTTTCTTTCTTTTTTTTTTTTTTTTGAGACAGAGTCTCACTCTGTTGCCCAGGCTGGAGTGCAGTGGCACAATCTTGGCTCACTGCAACCTCCACCTCCTGAGCTGAAGCAATTCTCATGCCTTAGCCCCTTCAGTAGCTGGGATTACAGGTACAGGCCACCAGGCCCAGCTAATTTTTGTATTTTTAGTAGAGACGGCGTTTCACCATGTTGACCAGGCTGATCTCAAACTCCAGACCTCAAGTGATCTGCCCACCTCAGCCTCCCAAAGTGCTGGGATTAAAGGTGTGAGCCACCATGAACACTAAAGTAAACACTGTTAGAGCTGAATTAAAGTCTTTTTAGGACCTAAGCGCTGAAAAGATTGTTCTGTGTATCCCTTCCCCCATCATGGACACACGACAGACAAATTAAAATAAAAACAATATTAAAATATACATTATATGAAGGAATCATCAGAATTCTTTTTTCCACACCTCGTTATAACTACTTTGATAATTTTCAGAAACATAAAATATTAAATTCACTCAGAATCTTTTTTTCTCATTGTTTGGTGCTTGTATTTTTCTTATTCTCTACACATCTGTTTAGTCTGCCTATTGGATACCCAGGCCTACACAGTGTAACTTCAGAGATAAAAGACATTCTTTCTATCTTCAATGACAGTACATATGGCCCAGTAAATAGAAAACATTTATAACACCATAGGTCTTAAATCATCAGCTACCCTCCCAGAAAGCCTGGCTAACATTCTTTTCTATGAGAGCTGCATTTTGAATGACTGCCTATTTGTACACTGAATTTTGATTGCAATAGTTAGCTAAGGATACATCTGGTCCAAAAATCTATAGCAGTACCTATTTTGTTTTTTAACTTTGAACTTTGAGAAGTAGCTAAATGGAAATTAAAACATCAGTATTCTAACAGACAGTATCTTTGATTTGTTGTATTTAATGATATACTTTACCTTAGCAAATGAGGTAGGCAAATTAATTAATTAATTTTTGAGATGGAGTCTCACTCTGTCATCTAGGCTGTAGTGCAGTGGTGATATCTTGGCTCACTGCAACCTCCACCTCCCAGGTTCAAGCGAATTTAGTGCACCTCAGCCTCCTAAGTAGCTGGTATTACAGTGCCCTAAGTAGCTGGTATTACAGCTGGGTACTACCATGCCCAGCTGATTTTTGTATTTTTAGTAGAGACAAGGATTTATTATGTTGGCCAGGCTGTTCTTGAGCTCCTGACCTCAAGTGATCTGCCCGCCTCAGCCTCCCAAAGTGCTGGGATTATAGGCATCAGCCACCACGCCTGGCTGCAAATAGATTAACTACACATAGATTAACTACAGCTTAACAGTAAACTATAAACATTTAACTATATTAATATTAACATTAAAACTGTAAACATTTAACTAGATTTAATTATTTCATGTGATTTAACAATATTGTAACAGATTTGGATGATTTCTGTATAATTTTTCATAAAGAATTAGTTTGTTTATTTTTCACCTTGGAAGTTTCCAAATGGTTGTTGAGGGCAGGCAAGAGTTGTGCCTTATACATCTTTGTAAGTTCAGAGCGTCAGAATGTCTGGCACAAACCAGGTGGGCTATACATTGTTAGAGTGATGGTAGCTGAGCTGAGGAGGTTTGTTTCTTGGAATACACCCTAGAAAATCCAACTGACAGGCTTCTTTCTATTCAGGGTGGCACGGTGGCCCATACTGCCCCTTAACATGCCATATTTTTGTTGAAATAATAACATTCTGATTTGTGCAAACTAAAAATGGATCCTCATGTGAGGAAACATAAATACCAAAATAATTCCGTGTACCCCTTTTAGACATTTACTTCACATCTACCATTGCGAGTGGCAGCCATTCTAAGATGAAGGTTTGTTCCTTCTTTTGGAAATGTAGAGACTCAGGACTGCCTCTACCTTGGGGAGGAGTATACTGAGAACAACATGGCATGATGGTTCTGTGCACCACCGCCTGCCAGAGTGTGAAGCAGAGGGAGAATGGGGATAATGGTGGCAATCAGGAAAGCAACGTTTTGGCAACAATTCTCGAGTCAAGGGCACTTCATAGTGAGAACTCGCTAAGCCTTTTGGGGGAATAGAGTTGAGGTAAGGGTTAGAAATGCACAGAGATTGGAGACATGAATAGCAGTCAGGAGGTTATTTCCATTGCCTGGTAGTAAAATAAGAAGGGCTAAAACTGTAACATTTAACATACAAGACACAGAATTAGTCCACTGATTTTTTAATGGCTTTATTAGGGTAAAGTTGACATATAAGCCACATATCAAAAGTGTACACTTTGATACATTTTCACCATATATACACAGTGTGAAACCACTTCCACAGTCAAGATAAATGAACATTCCATCACTCTCAAAATCTCCTTGTACCCTTTTTAATCCTTACCCCTTTCCAGATCTTGCACACTGATCTGCTTTCTGTCATGATGATCTGTTTGGTGTGAGGTAAGGGCCAAAGTTGGTTGGTTGGCTAATAGGTTGGTTGACTGATTGGTCGGTTGATTGGTTGGTTGGCTTCTGGTTGATTGGTTGGTTGGTTGATTTTATACATGGCTATTTAATACCATTTGTTGAAAAGATTATTCTTTCCTTTTGAATTGCCTGGACAAATTTTCTAGGAATCAGTTGACCATACAGTTTTATTAATTTTTCTTTATTGTTTTTCTATTCTGTGCTTTACTTTTGCTCTAATCCTTGTTTCCTTGCTTCTGCTTGTTTTGAGTTCTTTTTATGCTTTCTTAGTGTGAAAGTTTAGATTATTTATCCAAGACTGTTTTTCTTTTTTAGTATAGCCATTGACAGCTATAAATTTTTTTCTGAGCACTGCTTTAGCTTTATGTCATAGGTTTTCATATGTTACATCTTTGTTTTCATTCATTTCTAAGTATTATTTAATTTCCTATGTGATTTCTTCTTTGACCTATTTGTTATTTTATAGTGTCTTGTCTATATACATTTGTGGGAAATCCATATTCTTCTGTTGTTAGTAGAGTGGTCTATAGATATAGTTGGGTTATATTGTTGTTTAAGTCTTCTGTTTCCTTGTTGATCTGATGTCTAGTTGTTCCATTCATTATCAAAGGTGGGATATTAAAGTCTCCATGTTTTTTGTTAAAAGCAAGTTGTCTATTCTGTGTATTTCTTCCTTGGATTCTACTAGTTTTTGCTTCATGCATTTTTTGTGGCTTCATCGATAGCTGAATATATGTTTATAAATGTTATGTCCTCATGATGGATTGACACTTTTATCATGATTGGATGTCAGTCTTTGTTTCCACTAATCATTTTAGTCTTAAAGTGTATTTTGGTTTATTTGGCTAATATTTGCATAGCCATTGCAGCTCTCTTTTGGTTATAGTTTGCATGGCATATTTTTATCCATCTTTTTACTTTCTACTTATTTGTGGTTTTGAAGCTGAAGTGACTCTTATAGTGTCAGTGTAGTTGAAGCAAGTAGTTTCATTCATTCTGCCACTGTATGTCTTTGATTGAGGTATTTAGTCCATTTACATTTAATTTAATTACTAATAAGAAACTTTTTAAAAACAGCTTTTTGAAATGTAATTCACGTATCATTACCTATTTAAAGTAAACAATCCAATAGTTCTTAGCATGCTCACAGAGTTATGCAGCCATCACCATTATCAATTCTAGTTTTTTCTAGATTTTTAATTGCCCAAGAAAGAAACTTGACTCATGACCATTGGCAGACATTTCAATTCCTTTTGCCTCCATCTATTCTCTTCCATCTACCACCCTATTCCCAGGTAATCACTTATTTACTTTATTTGTCCATATATTTACCTATTATGTCTTTGAATATTTGCCTAATCTATACAATTTTCGCTCCCATCTAACTATAGTTACATATCCTTTGACTAACATTTCCCCATCCCCCTAGCTACCCAAGCCTCTGTTAATCACCCAAGCCTCTGGTAATGATTAGGTGAAATTATATAATTTAGATAGTTATATAATTTAGAAGAAAGGATATATAATTTAGATATTCTACATCTAAATCAGTTTTTTAAGATTCCACATATCCGTTGAGATCATGTAATACTTGTTTTCTATGTCTGGATTATTTGACATAACATAATGTTCTCCAGGTTCATCCATACTGTTGCAAATGACAGTATTTCATTCTTTTTGTGACTGAATAGTATTCCATTGTGTATATATACCACATTTACTTTATCTATTTATCCACTGTTGAACACTAGATTGATTCCATATCCTGATTATTGTGAATAGTGCTCCAATAAACATGGAAATTTGACATACTGATGTTATCCCCTTTGGAAAGATACCCAGTTCTAGAATCCTTAGATCATATGATAGTTCTATTTTTAATATTTTGTGGACCCTGTATAGTGTTTTCCACAATAACTGTACTAATCTACATTTCCCCATAGCATATAAGTGTTCTATTTTCTCCATGTTCTTGCCAACACCTGTTACCTTTCATCTGGGTTTGATTTGCATTTCCCTAATTACTGGTGATGTTGAGCATTTTTATATACTTGTTGGATATTTGTATTCAAAATGTGTATTCAAATATCTTGTCCATTTTTTAAATCAGATTTTTTCTGGCTAGTGAGATTTTTTAGTCCTGATATATTCTGGATATTTACCCCTTATCAGATGTTTAGCTTGCAAACATATTTTTTCCATTTTATAGATTGTCTCTTTACTCTGTTGGTGTTTTTGTTGTTGTTTTGCAGAATCTTTTTAGCTTCATATAATGAGAAGATACTTTTATGTCTGCTATTTTGCTCCTTGTTTTCTATATATCTTATGTATTTTTTGTTCCTTAATTACTCTATTACTGCCCTCTTTTGTGTCAAGTATATATTTTCTAGTACATTAATTTGCTTATTGTTTCTTTTACTATTTTTTAAATTATTCTACTAGTGTTTGCCCAAGAAACTAAAATTGACATCTTAACATAAATAATCCTGTTCATATTAATATCACTTTAATTTCAGTAGCACATACAAACTTTGCTCCACTACACCTCTAGTCCTTCCTCCCTTCTCTGTGCCATTCTTTCCAATCCAGTTAAATTTTCATACATTATAAGCCCATCAACACAGCTTTACTACTATTGTTTTATACAACCTTTTGAAATCAGATAGGAGAAAAACTACAAGCAAAAGTACATTTATAACGTATTTTATGTTGACCTTTATTATTTGTGAGGCTAATTTTTATGTGCTTTTGACTCATTGTCTAGTGTCCTTTCATTTAAGATGAAAGAATTCCCTGTAATTTGTCTAGTAGGGCAAGTCTGCTAGTAATGAATTCTATCACTCTTTGTTTATCAGAAATGTCTTAATATCTCCTTCATTGTTGAAGGATAGTTTTATTTATACAGAATTCCTTATTAGTAGCCTTTTTGGTTTTTTTTTCAGCACTTTCAACATTTCATCCTACTGCCTTCTGGATTCCATGGGTTTGGTTTTTTTTAATGAGAAATCAGCTGTTAATTCTATTAAAGACTCACTATACATAATAAGTTGTTTTTTCTTGCTCTTTTCAAGATTTCTCTTTGTCCTTTTCATTTAACAGTTTTGCTAATATGTTCAGCTGTCACTGAGTTTATTCTACTTGAAGTTCATTGAATTTCCTGGATGCATAGATTAATGGTGTTTATAAAATCACATTAAGAAAGTTTGGGGTCCTCATGTGTTATTTCTTCACGTATTTCTTCATGTATTCTTTATACCCTGTCCTCTTTCTACTGTCTTTCTAGGACTCCACGTAGATATGCTAGATGGTGTCCCATGAGTATCTGGGGCTCTGTTCATTTCTTTTTATCATTTTTTTCTTTCTGCTCATTAGACAGTATAATCTCAATTGACCCATCTTCAAGTTTGCTGGTTCTTGCTTCTGCCAACTCAAATTTGCTGTTAAACTTCTCTAGTGAATATTTTGTATGAGTTATTTTCAACTCCAAAATTCCAATTATTTTTTATTATTTCTATTCCTTGATTGATATTCTCTATTAGGTAAGATATTGATCTCATAATTTTCTTTAGTTACTTAAGCATGATTTCCTTTAGGTCTTTGAACATAATAGCTGATATAACATCTTTGTTCTTTAAGTCTAACATCTGAGCATCTTGGAAGAGTTTCTATTGACTGCTTTCTTTCCTGTGTATGAGCTATGTTTCATGTTTCTTTGCATGTCATTTTTGTCATAAACTGGACATTTTAAGTAATACAATTGTGGCAACTCTAGAAACCAGACCACCACCCCTCAGGGTTGTCTGTTGTTATTTTGTGTTATTTCTGGATTTTGTTGTTGCTGTCATTGTTGTTACTAATTGTGTGTTTAGAGGCTTGTTTGTGTGTGTGTTAAGCTTTTAGGTCTGTATTCCTTCCAATGTACAAATGCTGAAGTCTTTCCTGGTTAGCTTAGTGGTCAGCTAGCACTTAGAAAGATATTTTTTAAAATACTTTAAGCCAAAAAATCTTAAGCTCTTTGCCAAGGAGTTCTGTGTGTTTGTTGGAGCACGCCTTCAGGCTTCCAGCAATTCACCTTATCCTTCACTTTCTGCTTGCACATAGCCTCAGCATCAGAGTAGAGCAATGCTGGGCCTTTTTGGTTCTTTATTGGGCATTCACATAGTCCTGTACATGTGCATGGTCTTCTAGATCCTATGGAATGCACCTTTACAAAATGTATTCCACCCCTAACCCACCCATTGACTCCCCAGACCTTACCTTTCAGTGTTTTGACCAGCCTCTTGTTTGCACCAACTGGTGCTGCAGCCTCAGGCAGCTGCAATGTTACATAATTGTCATTGATTGTTTTCAACAAATGCCCTAAGGATCTGGCTTTCCCCATTGAGAGATCCCTGAGTCGGAGAAATAATGACAAGTGCAGTGAGTATCTTTTCCAGGGGGCTTCCAGAGGGGTCAAAGAGTGACAAATTCTCTGGGAATATCCATATTTAGGAGCTTCAAACCCAATCTTTCCTTTTTCAGTGGCTTTAGGCTTCTGCCTTTCAAGCCTACCACAGAGCTAAGGAGAAGAGGATGGTAATAAGGCAAGTTAAAATGCCAAAAGCCTCATTGTTCTTATTGAGATTCAGCTGTTTTTTTTGGAAAAAAAAGATGGTTCTCAAATTCTTGAGAGCTAATTGACTAATTTCTAGAATTCTGTAAGGTTGAGTCAGCTGCTTTCCTCAAAAAAAAAAAAAAAAAAAGTTCTCAAATTGTTGCAAGTTAATTTGGCTAAGTTTCAGTATAAGAGATTTGTAACGGTATGATTCTGTTTCCTGCTTTCCTAGCCTTTGTGCTGTGATTTTCTTTCATTTTACTTCTAATTGTTATAAACCCCACAATATATTATTGCTGCTTTAACTAGTAGATTATCTCTCAAAGAGATTTTAAAATAAAGAAAATTATATATGCACTCCCATATTTACCATTTCTGATGTTCTTCATTTCCTTGCATAGATCCCTATTTTCCTTTGGTAGAGTTTTTTTCTACTTGAAAGATTTACATTAGTGTCTTATGCAATGCAGTGCTGCTGGAGAAGAATGCTTTCAGCTTTTATATGCCCATAAATATTTTCTTGCTTTCTTTTTTGAAAGATACCTTCACTGGTTGCAGAATTGTAAGTTTGTTGGTTTGTGTTTAATACTCTAAAGATGCTCCATTTTCTTCTGGCTTTTATTGTTTCTGATAAATGTGTTGTTCTTACCATTTTTTTCTGTATATAATGTCTTCTTCCTAAGACTACTTTTAAAAATGTTTCTTTTTCACTCCTTTTAAGCAACTTGTTAATGATATACCTTGATACATTTTCTTGTATCTTGTGCTTGGAATTTATTAAGTTTCTTAGAGCTTTCATCAATTTGGAAATTTTTTGTTTTACCAGATAACTTTTGTCTTCCCTTCCTCTCTTCCATACACACATACGGGCCATTTGAAATTGTACCATGGCTCATCTGTGCTCTGTTCACTTTTCTCCAGTCTTTTTTCTTTATTTTTTATTGTAGATCATTTCCATTTGTATCTTCAATTTCCTAATATTTCTTCTGTAGTATCTAATCTGCTTTTTTATCTCAGATTATGTTTACATGTTCAATTTGGGTCTATATTCAATCCCTCATGTCTCTACTTAATAAGCTTAAGTCTTTACCTTGTTGAATACATGGAATTATAACATTTTTTTTAGATGAAGTTTTGCTTTTTCGCCAGGCTTGAGTACAACGGCACCATCTCACTTAATTGCAACCTCCACCTCCCAGGTTCAAGCAATTCTTCTGCTTCAACCTCCTGAGTAGCTGGGATTACAGGCGTCTGGCACCATGCCTGGCTAATTTTTGTATTTTTAATAGAGATGGGGTTTCACCATGTTGGCCAGGCTGGTCTCAAACTCCTGACCTCAGGTGATCTTCCTGCCTCACCCTCCCAAAGTGTTGGGATTACAGGCATGAGCCACTGCACCCAGCCAATTATAACTATTTCGTTTACTGTTCTTGTCTGTAATATGTATAGAATAATATATATAATTGTATATAATAATATGTTTATAATAATGTATATAATAATAATATATGTCTATAATATGTATATAATAATTCCATCATCATCTATTTCATTTTGAGATCTCTATGTGTTTTCTCCTTAAAATGAATTGCATTTTTTCTGCTTCTTTGCAACTTGGTAATTTTTTATTGGATTCCATACATAGTGAATTTTGTTTTGTTCTGTGTTTGATATTTTTATGAGGATTCTTGGGATTTGTTCTGGATCATAGTTAAGTTTCCTGGAAATCGTTTGATCCCTTCAGTGCTTTCTTTTAAGGTTTGTTATGCAGCAACGTAACAACCTTCATTCTAGAGCTAATTCTGTCCCATTCAATGACTTTCTGAGTACTTTATCCATTACCCTGTGAAATATGAAGTTTTGTACTCTGGCCGGTTTGTATATTATTTCAAGTCTAAGATCTGGAAATTGTTTCCTCTGCTCATTTCAGATAGTCTTTTTCTCGGCCTGTGTTATTTTCCCACACTCACGTGCTGATTAGTTAGTATTCTGCCGAAAACTTGAGCAGAACCTACTGAATATTCAAAGCTCTCTTTCTCTCTCACTCTTTCTCTTTCTCTCTCTGTCTCTCTCTCACTCTCCTTTTCTCTCTTGCACTGTGTAACTTGCTATTCTGTGGCACTCTGCCCTGGGTACTCTAACTGCCTTCATCTCCCCAGGCTCCCAGCTGTCTCTTCAACTCAGGTGATCACTGGGTTCTGCCAGGTTCTCCTGTCCTACTCTGTGGTCTGGGAGCTTTCTCTGGGCAGTAATCTGGGACACTGATATGGCTGGTGCACTTTGTTTTCTCTCTTTGGAGGATCACAGACCAATGTCTAAAAACTATTATTTATATTTTGTTCAGTTTTTAGTTGTCTTAGTGATAAGGATGAGACTACTCCCTGTTACTGTAGCTTTATGGAAAGCTGAAGTTCTATTTGGTTGAATTTGAGTGACTCTTAGAAGATAGAATTGACAAAACCTGGCGACTGAGTGAATATAAATATGAGGACAGCATTGCAGTCTAGAATGATTCCCTGTGGATAGATAATTGCATCTAAATAGTTCTCAGTGACTGATTAGTATTAGTCATGAGCATTTGTATAGCACTTTGTTGTTTACTATCCCCATATTATTGTCTCCTTCTTCACTAGTTAAAAGGAGAGTTGGCAAAATTAATCAATAATAACACCCTTACCATTTCCCAGCTCTGTGCTGACATAAAGTCCAAAAAGTTGTATATATGATATAAAGCAAGTATTTGTGAGACAGGAGAGTTCCTCTGACCCCTTTGTGGGACTCATAAAGGGGATGGCTCATTTATTCAGCTTCCACATTCGATGCCTTATGTGACGGAGCACATGAGAAGATGGGTGCAGGAACCAGAGCAAACAAGTGCTGGAACTGGCCGGTCGCTCCTCTTTAATGGGAGCAGGTTCTGTGCGGGCCCCACAGCAGTGTCCAAGTGTGTTACAATGCTCTTTTAACTCTGCTGTTTAGGAGCAGTTGTCTGCAACCCATGGTGCCCCAGAGGGTGTGTGTTACAATTAATGCTTTTTTTGCCATCCATGGACCATTAACCATCCATGGACTGTTAAGTATTAACCAGCTCAGTGGAGGGCCAGAGTGACAGCCTTTTACACCCTGCCCTCTTGGTACTTGAGTTCTTGTCCAGTGTCCAGGAAGAATTAGGTCATATGAATGAATTGAATTAGGTCATATGAATGAATATGGTGACTGTGGAAGACTTTATTTAGTTGTGGAAGTAGCTTTTAGCAAAAGGTGGAGTTAGAAAGGGGGTAGAGTGGCTGGGCACAGTGGCTCACACCTGTAATCCAACACTTTGGGAGGCCAAAGCAGGTAGATCACAAGGTCAGGAGTTCAAGACCAGCCTGACCAACATGGTGAAACTCGGTCTCTACTAAAAATACAAAAATTAAACAGACGTGGTGGTGCATGCCTATAATTCCAGCTACTCAGGAGGCTGAGCCAGGAGGATCACTTGAATTCAGGAGACAGAGGTTGCAGTTAGCCAAGATCACATCACTGCACTCCAGCCTGGGTGACAGAGTGAGACTCTGTCTCAAAAAAAAAGGAAAAGGAAGGAAGGAAGGAAAAAGCAAGAAAGAGAAATAAAGGAAGAAAGAAAGAAAGAGAAGAAAGAAGAAAAGAAAAGAAAGAGAAAGAAAGAAAAAGAAAGAGAGAGAGAGAAAGAAGGTGAAGCAGGAAGATAATCTTCCCCTGGAGTCTGACTATCCCGGGCCAAACTCCTCTCTGACCATAGTCTCCAATGTCCAGCTGTTGCTTCTCCTCTCAATGTCCAGAAGCTTCTCTCTTCTATGAGTGCATGTCTGCTGAGTCTAGGGATCAAGATAGGGATCAAGGTGGGCTAACAGGAAACATTCAGTGGGGAAAACCAGGATAGTTTTCACTTTAGGCTACAGGTCCAGGATTTAGAGGGACCCTGCCCTCTCCTACCCAGTATTTCCTGTCTCCTGTCCATACCATTTGCTTCAGAATTTCAACCCATGAAACATTCACAGAACAGTGGATGTTTTAGTGGCTCCTCTTTTCTGTACAATATCCACCTCCACCATGCCCCCCCTGGAGAGTTAATGGTCTTTCTCCCTGATTCTCTACTCTCAAAGTCTATCCTCTTCCTTATATTCACCTCTTTCATAATCATTAAAGGATTTTTAAGAAAAATCTTTCCTTAGAACCTCTTTTCTCTTTACTATCACTGCTGCTTTCCCCATCCTCTGCTAGATATGTGATTTGTTAGAAATAAATGTAGTATTGCCTTGTATCCCATAAAGAGATGGATATATACCACTCTACAAGAAAGGGGTAGAAGATGATGAAATATGTGTGGTGGAATTGGCAGAGGGAGAAAGCCAGACCTGTCACACCCCTTTTACAGATGTATAAATTAAGCCAAGGGAAATCAAGTATAAAGTATATAGATCATGAAATTAACTAAATAGGGCATTATAACTATATGCAATGTGTATTCTTCCATTAGATCTTAGATCCTGGATTGTATTATTTTTTTGGCTATAAAAAACTGTAGCAAAACAATTTTTAAAAACTTGAGTAATCTCCTAATTTTAATAATTATTATTGTGATTATGTGGGAGAATGTCCTTGTATTTAGGAAATCCACATATAAATGTTCAGGAAAAAGGAAGCATTATGTCTGACTCTCCAACAGTTCAGAAAAAAAGATGCTAGACAAACAGATTAGAGCTAATGCAAATGTAGTAAAATAACATTTGGGGAAACTGGGTGAAGAGTATATATAAATTATACTGTGTATTAGTCCATTTGTATTATTAGAAAAAATACCTGAGACCGAGTAATTTATAGAGAAAAGAGATGTAATTGGCTCATGGCTCTGAAAGCTGTACAGGAAGTATGGTGCCAGCCTCTGCTTCTGGTGAGGACCTCAGGGAAGCTTACAATCACAGCAGAAGGTGAAGCAGGAGCAGGCATGTCACATGGTGACGGTGGTAGCAAGAGAGTGAGGAGTCCAGTCTCAGAGTTTTAAACCACCAGATCTCCCATGAGCTAACTGAGCAAGAACTCACTTATCACCAAGGGTATGGCGCTAAACCATTCATGAGGGATCCACTCCTGTGACCCACTTACCTTCCCCTAGGGCCCTCCCTCCAACACTGGGAATCCCATTTCAACATGAGATTTGGAAGGAACAAACATATAAATCATAACATATTGTTTTTGCAACTTTTCTAAAAATCTAATTTTGTTCAAAATAAAGGTGTTTTTTTTAAAAAAAAAGTATGTGGATCATATTGATACAGTCAGGACTATATCTAATTGATGTAGTCAGGACTAGATCTATTTCTCTTGGCTCTAACATCCACTTCTAGTTATCTTTCCTTTACAATATGATTTGAGAAATTTTTCTCCTAGAAAATATAGATTGATTTTTACACATGCCCCAACCTCCCAACCTGAACAATTCCTTGGTGAGAAAAAATGTATTCAAAATGCCTAGTTTATTTTTTTTACATATCTTTAGGTCTCTATGTTTAAAAATGAACAGTTCAAGTCTGCCAATGGCATCTGTTTCTTTTATGCCCTGGGAGGCCATTGCCCAGTAGGATTGTTTTCGAGGTGATAAAACATACTCTGAATTTTGCAAGAACTCACATATTAACATACGGAATTATTTTGAGGACATCTTACAAACTCCTCTCCTCTTTGAACAAACAGTTCTAAATTATCTGTCACTCTGCGAAATCTCATGAACTTCAACAAATGCAAACATATTCAATTTATGGAAACACTCAGTTCCAATATTTTCTTTATGCATTTTTTCCTTCACTGAGACACTTTCTCCTGACAGTTTTTAAGATGTAATGAACTCTTAGTTCTTTGCTCATAAAAACAAAATGAAATCACTTTTTACAAATACTGATCCTCTTTAATCAGCAACTGACCTCTAGGACTCTGGTTAATTCATTTTAAAAAATAGTTTAGAAAACAAATGATTGTATGTATGTAAAAGTCTCCTTAGCCTGAGTGGAGCTATTTTTTTTTTTTTTTCATTTTAAAAGCTGGGATCTTTTAAAATACTCTCTTTCTCTAGCCTCCACAGTCACATTTTGTGTCTTTTCCCTAGATGTGGCTGTTTTTTATCTCTCTGACAGCAACAACTTATTCCAGGACAGACTTCATAACAACAATGTGCTTGGTCTTTCCTTGAAACTCTGCTAAAGAAACTGGATTCAAGAGAATCTGCTCAGCAAATTTATGGCAGTGGTCCAAATCTGATGGAAATAAAAGTATCAATGACGCATTGGTTTGCTCTAAGAAGTAAACAAGAAGAAAAAAAAAATTTAACTTTGTAAGTACTGCCCCAAAATTTAGAATACTCTGCCTTGCAATTTTGATAATGTAGACATGTCTATTCTACTCAACAAACCCTGCTCCATCCCTTAAATGCTCCCATTTCACTGGAAAATCTTAAAATACTGTTTTTTTTTTGGTGTTTTTTTGTGGGGGGGGGTGTTGCTTATCTTTGCAATTCTGCAGAAGGAAAATTTTAGGAGGGATTCAGTAGAGGTTTTTGAGTTCATTTAACAAGAGAGAACTCACTGTGGAAACTAGTGGATGTGCCTTTGCTGTAGAACATCATCTTTGAGCAGGATTGGGAGCTTTTTGTTGTTTATCTGAGAGAACAGAAACATTTCTAGTACTGTGCCTGACCATTCTCTTGTGTAACAGAAGACCTGTGAAGTATTATTTGACAGAAACCCCTGCCCCTAGAAAACATCCTTCACTGGTCGCTGAAATTCTGCCATTATAATTTTATTTTTTCTTCAACTTGATAAAGAACATCTATAGAAACCTACATTTAACATGATACTTAGTAGTGAGAAACTAAATATTTTTCTGCTAAGTTCAGGAATGAGGCAGAGATGTCCACTCTCACCATTCACATTCAGCATCATACTGGAAGTTCTGCTTGATGCAATAAGTCAAGAAGGAAAACAAAAGGTATAAAGATTTGGAAATAAAATGTCTTTGCTCACAGATTACACAACTATTTATGTAGAAAACTCCAAAGAGGCCGGGCGCGGTGGCTCAAACCTGTAATCCCAGCACTTTGGGAGGCCAAGGCAGGTGGATCACGAGGTCAAAATATCAAGACCATCCTGGTCAACATGGTGAAACCCCGTCTCTACTAAAAATACAAAAAATTAGCTGGGCATGGTAGTGCGTGCCTGTAATCTCAGCTACTCAGGAGGCTGAGACAGGAGAATTGCCTGAACCCAGGAGGCGAAGGTTGCAGTGAGCCAAGATCGCGCCATTGCACTCCAGACTGGGCAACAAGAGCGAAACTCCATCTCAAAAAAAAAAGAAAACTCCAAAGAATCAACAAAGGAAACTTTCTGAAACTAATAATTATAGTAAGATTGCAGGATACAAGGTTAATATGCCTAGTTTATTTTTTATTAACCTTTAACAGATACCATTGCTGGTATGTAGGAAGTCTATTGCTTTCCTATATACCAGCAGTGAACAATTGAAATTTGAAATTTAAACCACAATGTCATTTATATTAACACACACAAACACACACACACACACAAATGAAATGCTTGGGCACAAATTTAACAAAGTATGTATAAAATCTATATGAGGAAGAGTACAAAACAAATGAAGAAATAAATCAAAGAAGATATACATAGATGGAGAGATAGTCCATGTTCATGGATAGGAACACTCAATATTGTTAAGATATTCACTCTTTCCAACTTGATATGTAGAGTCAACACAATCCCAATAAAAATCCCAACAGATTATTTTTTCAATAATAATTTGATTGTTATATCAATCAAATGATTCTAAATTTTATATGAAATATAAAACTGTACAAAATAACCAGCAAAATAGTGAAGAATAAAGTCATAACATTTACATTACCCAATTTCAAGACTTACTATAAAGCTAAAATTAAGACAATGTGGTATTGGCCAAAGAACAGACAAATAAACCTATGGAACAGATAGCCAATAAATTAATAAATGCATCCACACAGATATATTCAATTAATCTTTGACAAAAGATCAAAGGTAATTTGATGGCAAAAGAATAGTTGTTTCAACAAATGATGCAGGAACAAGTGGACATCAACATGTAAAAACACATTAATCTAGACAAGAATCTTATGCTTTTCACAAAAATTTCCTCGAAATGGATCATAGCATGAAGCGTAAAGTGTGAAACTATAAAACTAAAAAATACCATGGAAGAGAATCTTGGGTTTGGCAATGACATCTTAGCTACAACACCAAAATCACTAACTATGATAGAAAAATACTAATATGCGACTCCATTAAAATTAAAACAGATTAAAGACATATATCAAAGAAGATATAAATAGATGGAGAGATATTCCATGCTCTATAAAGGATTTATTTAAGAAAATGAAAAGATGAACCAGAGACTGGGAGAAAACCTTCGCAAAACAAATATCTAATAAAGAACTAGTATCCAAAATATACAAAGGACTCTTAAAACTTAACAATAAGGAAGAAAAACATCATTAATTAATGGGGAAAAGAACTTAACAGAAACCTCACCAAAGAAGATGTACAGATGACAACTAAGCATGTGAAAAATAGCCAACATCATATGTAATTAGAGCATTCAAATGAAAACAACAATAAAATATTACTGCATACTAATTAGAATAACTAAAATCCAGAACACTGACAATGCCAAATGTTGGTGAAGATGTACAGCAACAGGACTCTCGTTCATTGCTGATGGGAACAAAAAATGGTACAGCCACTTTAGAAGACAGTGTGGCAGTTTCTTACAAAACTAAACATATTCTTACCTTATAATCCAGCAATCTAGCTCCTTAGCATTTACCCAAATCAGTTGAAAACTTATATCCACCTAAAAACCTGTACATAAATATTTATAGCAGCTTTATTCATAATTGCCGAAACTTAGAAGCAACCTAGCTGTCCTTGGGTAGGTGAATGGATAAACAAACTATAGTATACCCTTACAATGGAATATTATTCAGTAATTAAAAGAAGTGAATAATCAAACCACAAAAACACATGGAGGCTTGTTGCTGAAGGAAGTCAGCCTAAAAAGGCTGCATGCTGTTTGGTTCCAACTGTAGGACATTGTGGAAATGGCAAAACTGTAGAGAGAGTAAAAGAAGCAGTGATTTGGAGGGATTTTGAAAGGAGGGAGGGAGATAAGAGAAGGGGGCACATGGGGAATTTTAGAGTAGTGAAACTATTCTGTTTGATGCTTCAATGGTGGATACATGACATTATCCATTTGTCAAAACACAAAGAGCTTTATAACACAGGATGAATCTTAATGTACTATGAACTTTAATAATGTATCAATATTTGTTCATCGATTGTAACAAATATACATTAATGCAAGATGTTAATAAAAGCAGAAACTGTGAGAGGTGAGTGGGGAGGGGAAATGGGAAGAGGAGGCATAAGGCAACTCTGCCATTTTTCTGTAAATCTAAAACAGCTCTAAAAGATGACGTCTATTACTCACATTTCTTAAAAATTATTTCCTAGGAAATTGAAAGGAATTTTTAATAATTCGCACTTGTAGTGCAAAATTTCTGTGAATAACTAACATATTGTATGCAAATGAGTGGCTCTCATTGGTAGTCTTCTTCTACTGAAGACTCTCTCTGTAGACTAAAAGTTCCAGATTTCATGAGACTGGGGGCTGCTGAAAGAGAAAGTTCAATTCAGAAAAGACCAGTAGGTCAAATGTCACCTTTATATTCTGGTTATGAGCTGTCATGATACTGGGTCTCCACGTAAAAACATCCTCTCTTTTCCCATTTATGACTATTTCAGCATCTCTGAGTAAGGGGCTAGAGAATTTACAGCTTTTCTAATACTGACAAGTCATGAAAATTCTACTACCTTTGTGCTTGGAGGTAACAAAATGCATCATTATGTATTGACAAGCATGTATTACTTAAGTTTGCATCTCACTTGACCAAGTTATTTTAACCTCTCTCTAAAATAAAAGACAATAATTATTACTTAGATCAAAGAGTTTTAGTGATGATTAAATGAGGTAATGCCGGTACTTTGTGAGGTTTCAATAAAATATTGACAATTGTTGCTACTGCCACTACTATTGCTGTTATGTCTTGCCAATAGAATACTTTCTGGGAAAAATGCAGATGAAATGTAAAGTTCAGAATGTCTGATTTTAGTTAGAGGGCTAACTGTGATCGTAGGAGGTGAGGGGATAGAGACTCGAAGGAAATCTGGATGAAGTAAAGAATAAACTATCATTTTTTTATCAGCTGCTTGGCAGCTGTAAATCAAGCATCATGTGCTTTGTTATCTCAGGACTCCTCAGGCAACCTTATGAGCTAGTCCTTTTTATACTAGATGGAGAAACTGACATGCAAGGTAGGTAATTTACCCAAGGCCACACAACTAGCATTCCAACTCAGAATGCTGAAGTTCGAACTCTGAATTTTGTTTACTCAGAATCATGTGAACTTCCCTGTCTGGCATGTAATGTCACATGGGCTGAGAGATTAGGCTTCTTCCTTATGGGGACTAACTTAGACCACTTTCCTTGTGTTCAGTGTCTCAGAAGTGTAAAATTTGTTGAATAGATTTTTAAACAAGTAAGAAAGTGATTAAATGAATAAATTAGGAGAATCGAGCTATACAAAATGCAGAATATTAATGTAAATGGAAAGTGGACTTTATTTTCACGTTCTTGGTGTGTTTGCCTCAATGTTGCAGAACTTCTAGAAATGTAGTCATATTTTAAATGGTCTAAGGAACCTCCCTCATTTGAACCTGATCATTTTGTAAAGGAAAAATTCCTTTTGAAATAGGAACAATTGCCTTATTTATCAGTAGGTTTTTATTTCAATGGGTTGAATTTTTTGAAAAAGAGGCGCCCCATAGAGTATTGAGTAAATGGTCCTAAAAGTTTGCTTGAATGTCTCTTCATGAAATGAACACAGGTCAAAGTTGTGTCACTGAAGATTCTCACTTTTCCTAAAGCAGTTTATTCCTACTTTAGGAAGGCATACACATTGGCTCAAGTAACCTGTTTGTTTGTTTGTTTGTTTGTTTGTTTGTTTGTTTGTTTGTTTGTAAGTCTGTTCCAGGCTTCCATTCAGATCATTCTTTCCTGTTCTCATAGGAAGATGAACATGTTACCTGGTAGAGGCAACAATCTAACTTGAATTTGTGTTTCTGATTAAAACTAGTCATAAAAGGCATTCCTGCTGTCAAAGGTGTCTAAAATATTGAATTAGCCAACATGTATTTACAAAGTCTGCTATGTGCTAGACAACAGAGACAAAAGATGTAAAAGACAATCTCTGTCTTTAATGAGCTCGTAATGCAACAAGTGAGATGACAGGATAATCACCTTTTGAAGATTATTTTTATGTTTATTATTCTACAACAATATGGTAAAGCATTTGCATGTAAAATGCCATGAAGAAGTAAGGAAATAATCAAGATGTAAAAGCATTAGTGAGAGGGAATTATTTATTATCTATATACCAGGCCCTAGGCTCACCAAATTCTTAAAACTACCCTTTGAGATACACATGCTTATTGCCGCCCCTACCCCAACCACAGCTTTTACGGATGAGAAAAAGTGCCAGTGACAGTGAAAGGCAAAGTTGGGAGTTCAAACCCAGTCCTCCCAACTCCAATAGAGTTTTTCTCCCACAGTAGCCACTATTTTCTGAATATGTCCTATGCACCAGGTTCTGTGGTAGGCAGTTCAATACGTCTAGATGGTTCAGGGAGCATCACTGGATTTGAGCAAACTCAAATGCTTCTCTGAAAAGTAAAGAATGACAGCCTCACCACAAGTATCATTTGATCAGCATAGAAAGCATTGCTGGAGTTGTGTGGAGTTGTGCTTTGTTTTGTATTTTGCTAAAGATCAAGACGAACTTGGAGGCAGGTGCCTAAGGGAACAGGAAAAACCAGGACAATGGAGGGGAAGGCCTGGCCTACTTTCTCTCTCATCTCACACCACCTCCACTTTGAACTGGAATGGTCACTTTTCATAAAAAGGTAAAATATACTTTTTCCATGAAGGTCCTTGTGAGCTTGAAGCTTAAGTAGTGCTGACTGGGGGCTCAGTGACCAAACTGAATCCAGAATGAGGTATGCCCTATAATGTCTGCTTGTGTCCTACAGAGGAGGAGGGAGCAGTATATTCTAGTATATTCATTTCCTGAAGTACTTGAAGAAAGTACTCCAAACATGCTGTCTTGAAACAACAGAAATTTATTCCCTACTGGTTCTGGAAGCCAGAAGTCTGATATCAGCTTCACTGTGCCTAAATGAGGTGCTGGCAGGATGGCTCTCCCGCCAAAGGCTATAGAAGAGAATCTGTTCCTTTCTTCTTCCAGCTTCTGGTGGTTGCTGGCGTTGCCTAGATTGTAGCTGCATCACTTTAATCTGCAAGGCCAGCATCTCCTCTCTCTGTTTCCACCCTCACATCACCTTCTCCTCTTTTTTCTATGTCCAATCTCCCTCTCATAAGGATATATGTAAGTGAATTTAGGGGCTACTCTGATTAATCTGCCCATCTTAATTAAATCTGGTCATCTTGATTAGATCCATAAAGACTCTATTTCCATATAATCTAATGCTCACAGGGATTTGAATAAGAATATCTTCAGGGGTCATTTTTCAGCCCATCACACCTAAAATCCTTGTCTTCCAAGGCAGTGGGAAGGGGCCTCATTTGAGGCCTACAAACCATGGACTTCCCAAAGGGTTCACAAACAGAAGAAGAGGAGCAGCCAGTACTGAGATCCTGGGAATCTCCTTGACCTTGGAAAACTCCTGACTATCACCCAGGGAAACCTTGATTGAGTTGGGGAGTTGAGTAAGGTGGGTGTGGTGACAGCCTACAGGCACAAGTATAAACTAAGAGCCTCGGACATTTGGAAATAGATTTTCATGTGTGCCTATTTATGTTCCCCCCAAACTCATATGTTGAAACCAAATCTTCAATGTGATTGTATCTGGAGATGGGGCTTTTGGGAGACAATTAGGTCTTGAGAGTGGAGCCCTTATAAATGGGATCCATGCCCTTACAAAAGAAACCCAAGAGCTCCCTCAGCTTTCTACTACACAGGACATAGCAAGAAGACTATGAACCAGGAAGGGCCCTCACTAGACACTGAATCTACCTGAACCTTGATCTTGGACTGCCCAGCCTCCAAAACTGTGAGAATAGATTTCTATAATTTCTGACCCACCCAGCCTATTATATTTTTGTTATAGCAGCCCAGAAGGACCAAGACAGTGTCTACATATACTCTCATGGGCTGATAGAGGCTGAGACATTTGGATGAGCTGTAACCAGTACTTGATGGGGCAAAATGTATAAAGGTTCAATCATAAAGTAACTTCTTTCCTCCAGCCCTTGACATTGGTAACCCATTGTAACTCAGTAACTCAGGCAGCACCCATAATTTTCTGATTCATTTTGAATATTAGAAGTCCTCTGGTCAGTCTCATTCCACTAATTAAATGTCTAGTTTACTATTAAGATCAACTTTTCATACTTCATTTAAAGCTAAAGCTCCTTCCTTCCTCTGGTTCAGCGCTACTTCCAGCTGAGAAACTTGCAGTGAGAAAATAGGCATGGTCCTCCTTTTCATTTCTCGGACTTGAATTTTTCTCCTTCCCCCACCCTCCCTAAATCCTCTGGAGTTAGTGCTGGGGGTGGGAATAGGTAGAGTCAGGGGAAAGTTCTTACTGGACTAAAAGATATGTAATCTGATAGTAGTGCCCTCAGGGTATGGCAGATTCCCTATACTGATTTTTTTTTTCATGAGCATTTTTCTAGAGTTTCTTCAAGATTCTTCCAGTAGGAACATCAAATAGCAATTCTTAGATCACCAACAATCTGACAGGCTGCTAAGGAGTCAATCCTAGGGCCCTGGGAATCCAGCAGTCAACACACATGATGTTCAGTAAGTCCCTTTTAAGCTCGCTCTAAGCCAACTCTCTCCCAAGGTGTCCCTGTCATGTCCAAAGTAATCTTTCATACGACCAGGCTATATAGTCCCCAAAAAGGCATCTTACCCCATTGCAGCCTACATTTTCTCTTCTCTGCCATCTTAAGCTTCTAGAATACAAAAAAAAAAAAAAAAAAAAAAAAAAAAATGCAACTCTTAGGCAAAATTTCCAATAATGTCTTTGCAGTTATCAAAGGTAACTTTTCTTAAAACTCTTCTCCCTCTTTTCCTCCTCCTTTGGTTGATTTCCTCCTATTTTTAAATACTTGGTATTTGAAACCAGAAAAAAACAGGCTGTAATGTTGACTTCCCAGGACCCTTACTGACCTATGGTCTGCACCCAACAGATCTAGAGCATGTTAGATGGAATTCAAGGACCCCAGGCACTACTATATCCTCCTCCTCAGGGTGGAAGTTTTTCCACTGCCTCAAACCCTATATCTTTCCTCTGCAGCTGCCCAGCACAGAGTTTGGATTCTCATCATTGTAACAATGGTGCAGGAAAAAGGTACACTCTTTAGCCATCTCTGGGGCCCGGTTCCAAATCTCTGTCTCCCTACTCTAAAAAGATAAGTTGTCTAATCTAATTTAGAGTTTCTAAAGGAAAAAATCCTAAATCAGATTTCATTTATTCTGTTCCCTTAAAGCTAATGCCAGTTGGCCTGAGAGGCCTCTATTATTTCCTTTTCTCTTGCGTGGCACCAACACTTGAGAAAAAAAGTCAAGTCTACTTAGAGGCCAGATGCGCTCTAGGGCACTCTTGACACAAAAGTCCTTCAGTAACCTCAGAAACTCTGGTTCTCAGGCCATAGGTCCATACCCCACTTTATTGAAGAAATGTGTACATTTTAGCCTTTGCTATTTTATGTTGGTGCAAAAGTAATTGCAGTTTTTGCCATTAAAAGTAATTGCAAAACACCGGGAGCAGTGGCTCATGCCTGTAAAGCCAGCACTTTGGGAGGCCGAAGCATATGTATCACCTGAGTTCAGGAGTTCGAAACCAGCCTGGCCAACATAGAGAAACCCCGTCCCTACTAAAAATACAAAAATTACCCAGGTGTGGTGGTGGTTGCCTGTAATCTCAGCTACTTGGGAGGCTGAGGCAGGAGAATCACTTGAACCTGGGAAGCGGACGTTGTAGTGAGCTGATATTGTGCCATTGTACTCTAGCCTGGGCAACACAGTGAGACTCTGTCTCAAAAAAAAAAAAGTAATTGCAAAAACAATTACTCTTAAACTAACCTAATACCTTTCTAAAATATTGACTTCAACTTTAACCTCATCATTGCAGAGCAGATGGAAGTATTCTGATTTTTCTGCTAAAGAAAGTAAAGTTTCTAATCAATGAAAATAAGCAAAGAAGCTATCTCCAAATACAGATGTGTCTTTTAAAGGAAAAGAGAATTTTTCTTCAGTTCTTTTTGTTGACTATTTAAAGATCTATGTAGATGTCAAAATATCATCCCTGAAAGACAAATAACAGATGGCAGAATTTAATATTTATGTGCCTTTATGGAAAGAAATTCACTGTTTTACAATAGAATTTTAAAGGGAGATAAATGATACTTAAAGCAAGACTGAATTTCTTTAAAATGAGTCCTGGATAAGGAATAAAGAAACAGCAGTTAAAAAATTCTAAAATTGAGACAATTTTTAATGTATCCTATAAAAATAAGCACTTATTTGTTTAAATTAGACCTTGATGATAAAGTACCACTATTTGATAAAATGGTGATTCCTAGTCAGTTTCAATAAGGAATTATAAAACTATAAATCACAATACTTAGGAAACTCAAAATCACTATCTTTTAATGCAATTAATTAAAAACTACTATAAAACAGAAATATTTTCAATTTTTCAAACATATATTTATAACTGGTGAGAAATGTAAGCATTATTGTTATTAATAAATCTTCTAATGGTGTGTTCCATTTGAGGATATCAGCCAAAATTGCTTTTAGCTAATGTAAATAGCCTGAATTTTACAGACAGAAACACAGTTTCAAATTCTAAATTTGTTACTTTCTAAATGTAACTTTGAGCAATTTACTTGGCTCATCTGTGACCTATTTCCTCACTAGCAAAGGAATAATACTCCTTACTCCACCATTTGGGAAAATTAAGTAAGATAAAACTGCACTTTCATTGAAGGCAAACTGAAACATTCAGAATAACCTTCCCAAATAAACAGCTAGAAAATAATTTTTTTAAATTCTGCTTGAGAGCTTTGGAGAGCCAACAAGATAGGGGAGAATTACAGAGCTGAAATCTGGGATAGAAACCCACAAAGGTAAGGTCGGCGTGGGACCTCTTTCCCACTCTATTGAGATGCAGAGGGTGAGTGATCACCGCATTTCCAAACAAATTTTTACTGCCCACAGACCATGAGATTCCCTGGTGAAAAAGCACCATGAGTCTCCAGCACAGCTCTGTCAGCTGGCGCAGCGGATCTCCACACAAACACACAAATCCGAGTGCCTTTTCAACTGGTGACTGGAATGCCTGGGAGACAGAGTCACTGGTTCAACTGAAAAAAAAGGGGGGGGCTGAAACAGGGAGCCAGGTGAACTGGCTTGGCCAGTCCCACCCTCACAGAGACCAGCAATCTGAAACACTCTGGGTTGAGAGTTTCACAGCAAGCACAGCTGGACCTGAGACAGTCCAGCTCTGTGGGGGGAAGGGTGTCTGCCATTACTGAGGGAGTCCACCACTACCAAGGCAGTCTGCCATTACTGAGGCAGTCCACCATAACCGAGGCAGTCTTCCATTACCGAGGGAATCCACCATTACTGAGGAAGTCTGCCATTACAGAGACAGTCCATGATTACTGAGGCAGACCGCCATTACTGAGGCAGTTCTAACTATACCCCTATAAACAAAACTGCAAGGAAGTTCACACAGCAGCTGGGCCGATGGCAGCTCAGCAATGCCTCTGCTGGCAGACTGTGGCTAGGCTACCTCCTCGATGAGCAGGGCATCTCTGAAAAAAGGCAGAAGCACAACAGGACCTTATAAATAAAGACCCACCTTCCCAGGACAGAGCACCTGGGAAAAAAAGAAACTCAGAAAAAAAGTTCTGAGTTCCACTGCAACAGACTTAAACGTACCTGCCCAGCAGCTCTAAGCAGAACAACGGAGCTCACAGCTCAGCACTTGAGCTCCTATAAGGGACAGACTATCTCCCCAAGCAGCTCGCTGACCCCCATATATCCAGAGACACCTCATAAAGGAGAGACCTCAGGCTGACATCTGGCAGGTATCCTTCTGGGAAGAGATAACAGAAGAAGAAAGTGGCAGCAACCCTTACTGTTCTGCAGCCACTGCAGGTGATCCTCAGGCAAACAGGTTCTGGAGTGTACCTCCAGCAGTTCTACAGCAGAGGAGCCTGGTGGTTAGAAAGAAAGCTAAGAAACAGAAAGAAATAACTTCATCATCAACAAAAAGGACATCCAGAGACCCCATCCGAAAGCCAACAACTACAAAACCACAGGTAGATAAATCCACAAAGATGGGAATAAACTGGCGCAAAAAGGATGAAAACACCCAAAACCAGAACACCTCTCCTCCTCCAAGGGATTATAACTCCTCACCAGTGAGTGAACAAGGCTGGATGGATAATGAGTCTGATGAATTGACAGAAACAGGCTTCAGACATTTATAGAACACTCCACCCCAAATCTAAAGACGATACATTCTTCTCAGCACCACATCACACCTACTCTAAAATTGACAATGTAATTGGAAGTAAATCACTCCTCAGCAAATGCAAAAGAGTGGAATTCACAACAAATAGTCTCTCAGCCCACAGTGCATCAAATTAGAACTTAGAATTCAGAAACTAACTCAGAACCACACAGCTTCATGGAAACTGAACAACTGACTCTTGAATGTTGACTGGATAAACAATGAAATCAACGCAGAAATAAAGATGTTTGTCGAAACCAATGAGAATGAAGATACAACGTACCAGAATCTCTGGGACACATTTCAAGCAGTGTCTAAAGGAAAATTTATACCAACAAATGCCCACATGAGAAGCAAAGAAAGATCTAAAATTGACACCCTATCATCAAAGTTGAAAGAACTAGAGGAGCAAGATCAAAAAACTCAAAAGCTAGCAGAAGACAAGAAATAACTAAGATCAGAGCAGAACTGAAGGAGACAGAGACACAAAAAAAAAAACTCCAAAAAATCAACAAATCCAGGAACTTGTTTTTTGAGATCAACAAAATAGATCACTAGCCAGATTAATAAAAAAGAAAAGAGAGAATAATCAAATACATGCAATAAAAAATGATAAAGGGATATCACCACAGATTCCAGATAAATACAAACCATCATCAGCAATTACTACAAACAACTCTATACACATAAACCAGTAAACCTGGAAGAAATGGATAAATTCCTGGACACTTGCACCCTCCAAAGCCTAAACCAGGAAGAAGTTGAAACCTTGAATAGACCAATAATAAGGAATGAAGTTGAGGCAGCAATTAAGAGTCAACCAACCAAAAAAAGTACAGGTCCAGATGGGTTCACAGCTGAATTCTACCAGATGTACAAAGAGGAGCTGGTGCTATTCCTTCTGAAACTATTTCAAACAATCCAAAAAGAGGGAATCCTTCCCAAATCATTTTATGAGACCAATATCATCCTGATACCAAAACCCGGCAGAGACTCAACAAGAAAAGAAAACTTCAGGTTAATATCCATGATGAACATAGTTGCAAGAATTTTTAATAAAATACTTGCAAACTGATTGCAACAGCATATCAAAAAGCTTATCCATTACAATCAATTAGGCTACAACACAAGGATGCAAGGCTGGTTCAACATAGCAAGTCTATAAACATAATCACCACATAAACAGAAAAAAAAACAAAAACCACATGATTGTCTCAAAAGATGCAGAGAAGGCCTTCAACAAATTTCAACAGTGCTTTATGCTAAAAACTCTCAATAAACTTGGTATTGATGGAATGTATCTTAAAATAATAAAAGCTGTTTATGACAGACTTATAGCTAATATCATACTGAATGGGCAAAAACGAAGCATTCCCTTTGAAATCTGGCACAAGACAAGGATGCCCTCTCTCACCATTCCTATTCAATATAGTATTGGAAGTTCTAGCCAGAGAAATCAGGCAAGAAAAAGGAATAAAGGGTATTCACTTAGGAAAGGAGGAAGTCAAATTGCCTCTATTTGTAGATGACATGATTGTATATTTAGAAGACCTCATTGTCTCAGCCCAAAATCTCCTTAATCTGATAAGCAACTTTGGCAAAGTCTCAGGATACAAAATCAATGTGCAAAAATCACAAGCATTCCTTTACACCAATAACAGACTTAAAGGGAGCCAAATCAAGAATGAACTGCCATTCACAATTGCTACAAATAGAGTAAAATACCTAGGAATACAACTAATAAAGAATGTTAAGAACCTCTTCAAGGAGAACTACAAACCACTGCTCAACGAAATGAGAGAGGACACAAACAGATGGAGAAACATTCCCTGCTCATGGTTAGGAAGAATCAATATCATGAAAATGGCCATACTGCCCAAAGTAATTTACAGATTCAACACTATCCCCATCGAGCTACCAATGATCTTCTTCAAAGAGCTGGAAAAAACTACCTTAAACTTCATACAGAACCAAATGAGAGCACGCATAGCCAAGTCAATTCTAAGCAAAAAGAATAAAGCTGGAGGCATCACGCTACCTGACTTCACACTATACTACAAGGCTACAGTAATCAAAACAGCATGATACTGGTGCCAAAACAGAGATACAGACCAATGGAACAGAACAAAGGCCTTGGAGGCAACACCACAAATCTACAACCAGCTGATCTTTGACAAACCTGACAAAAACAAGCAATGGGGAAAGGATTCCCTGTTTAATAAATGGTGTTGGGGAAACTGGCTAACCATGTGGAGAAAGCAGAAACTGGACCTCTTCCTGACACCATACACTAAAATTAACTCCAGATGGATTAAAGACTTAAACATAAGACCTGACACCATAAAAACCCAAGAAGAAAGCCCAGGCAAAACCATTCAGGACACAGGAGTAGGCAAGGACTTCATGACTAAAACATCAAAAGCATTGGCAACAAAAGCCAAAATAGACAAATGGGATCTAATTAAACTCTAGAGCTTCTGCATAGGAAAAGAAACAATCATGAGAGTGAACCAGCAACCAACAGAATGGGAAAAAATTTTGCAATCTACTCATCTGACAAAGGGCTAATATCCAGAATCTACAAAGAACTAAAAGAGATTTACAAGAAAAAAAAAACAAACAAACCCATTCAAAAGTGGGCAAAGGACAAGAACAGACACTTTTCAAAAGAAGACATACATGAGGCCAACAAACATATGAAAAAATGTTCATCATCACTGGTCATTAGAGAAATGCAAATCAAAACTGCATTGAGATACTATCTCACACCAGTTAGAATGGCAATCATTAAAAAATCTGGATACAACAGATGCTGGAGACGATGTGGAGAAATAGGAACACTTTTACATTGTTGGTGGGAGTGTAAATTAGTTCCACCATTGTGGATGACAGTGTGGCAATTCCTCAAGGACCTAGAAATAGAAATTCCATTTGACCCAGCAATCCCATTACTGGGTATATATTCAAATGATTATAAATCATTCTATTATAAAGACAGATGCACACATATGCTCATTGCAGCACTGTTTACAATAGCAAAGACTTGGAACCAACCCAAATGCCCATTGATGATAGACTGGACAGTGAAAATGTGGCACATATACACCATGGAATATTATGCAGCCATAAAAAATGATGAGTTCCTGTCCTTTGTAGGGACATGGATGAACCTGGAAACCATCATTCTCAGTAAGTTGAAGCAAGAACAGAAAATTAAACACCATATGTTCTCACTCATAGGTGGGTGTTGATGAGAACACATGGACACTGGGAGGGGAGCATCACACACTGAGGTCTGTGGAGGGGGACTAGGGGAGGGACAGTGTGGGGTAGGGAGTTGGGGAGGGATAACATGGGGAGTAATGCCAGATATAGGTGACAGGGGGATGGAGGCAGCAAACCACATTGCCATGTATGTACCTATGTAACAATCCTGCATGTTCTTCACATGTACCTCAGAACCTATAGTGCAATAAATATGTGTGTGTGTGTGTGTGTGTGTGTGTGTGTATATATATAACTACAAATTTCTTGATATTCTCCCTTCAAAGATGGAACATATTTTCCCTCCCTTGAGAATGGGTTGTATTTAGTGACACTTCTAATGAACAGAATGTGGCAGAAGTGCAAGTGTGTGACTTCTGAAACTAAGCCATAGAATGCATTGTGCTTCCTCTTTTTTCTCCTTCTCTGGGTTGCTTGCTCTGTGGAAAGCTAGCTGCCATATCATGAGGACACTCAGGCAGCCCTATGAAGAGATGCATGTGAGGAACCAAGGCTTCCTGCCAACAGCCAGTGAGAAACTGAGGTCTCCAGTCAACAGCTGTGTGAGTGAGCCCTTGTGGAAGTGCATCATCCAGCCCCAGTCAAGCCTTCAGAAGACTGCAGACCCATTTGACATCCTGACTGCACCCTCATAAGAGACTAGGCTGCACCTAGATTCCTGATTCTCTTAAAGTATTAGAAATAATATTTGTCATTTTAAGTGACTATGTTCATGGATACTTTGTTAGTCACCAATAAATAACCAAAAGAAAGCTGATGTAACTAAACTAATATGAGAAATATATGTGTATATATACACTTTAAAGCAAAAATGAGAGACGTTATGGGAAGAGGATTTAACAGTTATATATAATAATTCTAACTTTACATCACCTAGTAAAATAGCCTAAAAACATGTAAAGCAAAAACTGATGGAACTACAAGAAGAAACAGGCAAATGTATATTCATGCTAGAAGATTTAAAAATTCCTCTATGGAACTGATAGAACAATCAGACAAAAAAAAAAACTAATGATATAGAATATTTGAACAATCCAGTTAAAATTTATGTATTTAAATAACCAACAACTGCAGACCATACATTCTTTTCAAATGCATGCAGAAACTTTTTTAAATTGATAGACCATAATGCAATTCTTAACAAATTTCAAAGGAGTAAAAACACACATATTATATGACCACAGATTAATGGATCATAAAAAGATAACTAGAAAATTACCATATGTTTGTAAAATATAAAATATATTTCTCAATGACCTTTTGGTCAAAAAAGAGATCACAACAGAAATTTAAAAATATTTTGAACTTAGTGATAATCAACATACATGCAAAATTCGATTAAAGTCATGTTTTACAGGAAAATCTATACCCTTAAACATATATGTTAGATAAGAATAAAGGCCAAAAATCAATAATTTAAACATCCATCTCAATAAGTTAGTAAAAGAAATAAACCCCTCAAAAATGGAAGAACTAATGAAGATAGAAGCCAAAATTAATGAAACACAAAAACATGTAACAGAATTTTAAAAACCAAAATTGATTATTTGAAAGAATAGTGAAGTTATAAAAGGGTTTGCAATAATCCTACCTGGCTGGGCTGCAATTTAAGACATATGTGTTTTCTACTACTCTGTTTGGATCATGGACCCAGTGCTGGTGCTACAGAAACAAAAGAGTGCCCTCAAGTATAAAAGCTAAGTCTAGCATGGAGACCAACAGTTAGCAGATGTCAAAAAAGCTGTGTTACAAGTGTGACAACAGTGGCAAAAACAGGGAGCCACGGGAGTTCATGGAAGAGCAGAGTGCTGAAAGATGAGTGACACGTAGCTAGTTGGAACATTAAAGAAAAGATGACTCAGGAAAGAAACATCAGGTACAAAGCAAGACAAAGCGAGTATCTTCTGGGACCTGCAAATAGTTTTACATAACTACAGTGTGAGGTATAAGCACAATGTGAGAGCTTTTTACCTCCCAAATGGCTCAAATTCATCCACTCGCTGTGTCCAATGCCAAACCCTTTCATAAATTACCACCTCTTTCCTACATTACACAAAAGCCTCCCGGGTCGTTTTCATACACGCATTTCCCTGCTTTACACTCCAGTCTTCACATTGAAGCCAACACAATTTTTCTTAAACATATGAACTCAATCCCCGCTATATGTTCTTGCAGCACTGTGTACTTTACCTTCAAAACATGTTATAATTTGTAATTAAATTTATTTTATTACTACTTATCATTTAACTACAGCTGATCCTTCCACTAGAATGTTTAGGAACTGGAAATTATAAGCCCTGTGCATTTTGTAAAGCCCTGGTTAAAATTATACCTAGAACATTAAGTTGTAAGTGGAAACATTATTTCTTGAGAAAATGAAGAATAAGACCATTGTTATGACAGGTCTCTTGAAAATGTAACTGAACTAGTTATTATTCTTTGTCACTATACAAGATAAGAAAATAAAGTTCCAAGGATATTTATATTACTGTGACCATCACACACTAAAACCAGAGAACAGCCAGGGAGGATAAAGTTCACGTTTAAGTTAAACATAAACACATTTAGTGTTGTCATAGTCTGTCATCATGAAATTTTTTGATAATGATAAGCAGCTTCCCTTGATATTCTCTACTATACTAACTACATTTTTTCTCCCACAGAATATTCAAAAGCTGTGATTATTGCAAATTGATATTTTTACTTTTTAAATGTATTAAACATCAAAACATCTAACAAACATAGTTAGACTATGATAGGAAATCGAATGGGCTCCTAGTATGGTTTGAATGCTTGTTCCCTCAGAATCTCATGTTGAAATGTGATCTCCAGCATTGAAGGTGGGGCCTAGTGAGAGGCATTGGATTATGGGGTGGATTCCTCATGAGTGGCTCAGTGCCATTGCCTGATGAGTGTTCTCAGTTAGTTCATGTGGGATCTGGTTGTTTAAGAGTCTGGGACCTTCTCCCTCCTTCTCCTGCTCCTGCTTCTAAGCCACATGTAAAATCTGGCTTTGTCTCTCCATGTACATGCCAGCTCCCTGTTGATCTTTCATGTGATTGGAAGCTTCTTGAGGCCCTCACCAGAGGCAGATGCTGGTGCCATGCTTCCCATACAGCTCGCAGAACTGTGAGCTAAAATAAACCTCTTTTCTCTATAAAATGTTCAGTCTCATGTGTTCCTTCATAGCAATGCAAATAGATTAAGACAGTTTCTTAAGTGATAGTGAACACATCAGCATCTTAATAATTAAATTGTTATCTGTGGGCTAACTTATTTTATTGTTTATCACTATTTAAGTCACATATATAAATGATATGTATTGATTTGCTAGAAACCATTGAGGCCCTTTTTTTTAGCTTCATACAGGTTTGTTTGAGAAAAATAAATTATAAATTCTAAGAGATTAAATTTTAAGTAAATTTTTATGGAATTAGAGCACATAGAAAGTTTTCCAAATTATGCATCTGTCATGAGGTGACTCTTCACAAATAGAATATATTCCAGATCAAGAGACAGAATACTATCAGCACCCTAGGAACCTTCCTTGTCCCCCTCCAGCACCTGCTCCCTAAAGGGAGCCACGATCCTGACTTTCAACAACTTATGTTCATTTTTCCTATTATGAACTTCATATAAATAAAAGTATACAGTACGTAGCCATTTAGTTCTTACTTTTTATGCTTCACATTGTATTTGTGAGATTCACCCATGTTGTTGCATATATTTGTGGCTCATTTATTCTCATTTCTATAAAGCATCCAGTTGTATGATATTAAATAAAGACAAATTAGACTTAGATAGGGAGAGATTTTATTCAAAAAGATTATTGCAATAGGGGGAATATGCCAACCTCAAATATCTGCAAGTGTCTCAAAATCAAATAGAAAGAAGCTCTTCTTTTTTACAGAAGGAGAAAGACAAACCAGACCTTTGTGGAGGAGAAGGGCATGGAATGTGGGTGAGCAGGTGGCAAAATGAGGATATTTCAACAGGAACTATTTTTTTTTCCTATGGTCAGTTGATTTTCGGGATGAGCTGTTACAGATGTTCAGTGCTTGCTTAGACTTGAGGGAGAGCCAAAGTCTAGGAATCTTTGTAGAGGAGAGAAGCCTGACTACAGTTTGGTCAAGCCAGAGCAGAGGGTAAGAAATGAACTATTGTGAACACATGGTCAGTTCCCCTTGTTGCTTAAGGCAGTGTGTTTTTAAACACCATTAGGAACAGAATAAGAGTCACTGTGAGGCTGAGCCTGATCCCAGTCATTTTCAGGGGTGGGCTGGTCTTCATGGTTTTCTTGACCTTGAATGACTAGCTGTCATGTCATGAGCATGCTGCCTGCCTGACAGCTAGTGGAGGGTCTTAGATACCAGGCACTTAGCATGAGGTACACCTTGTGATGTCATCTGCTTGGTCCAAAGGTCTTGAGAAAGCTCTCTACCTCTCTAAGATCTACATCCACCTATAATGGCTCTGCTCCCTAGAAGTACCCAACATCTGTTGTTCCTGTAGCCCAAAGTGAATCAGAAATGTGAATGAAAATGTTTTGAATGGAGGGATTGTCAATGGCTTGGGAGCCCATGGGAAAGGCAAGAAAACTTTCCCTAAATTGAAGGTATCAACTTGGATATAGTATAT
This sequence comes from Saguinus oedipus, assembly GCA_031835075.1. NCBI lineage: Eukaryota > Metazoa > Chordata > Mammalia > Primates > Cebidae > Saguinus > Saguinus oedipus. Next base: position 101,705,764 of record CM063170.1, on the reverse strand, counting down.
GTGGCCCAATGATCAAGGCCAGGACTGATATGTGATCTCTTCTCCAAATTCTGGGCATTCCTGCTCCACTTGAACTCTATTCTTCATTGTTCTCCATGCTACTTTTGTGATAAATACCTCAGCTGTGTTTGCATAACGGCTGGTCCTAACTAGCCTTTCTTGGCCAAGCCCACTGATGTTATAGTGAAGTCAATGAGCATTTGCCTTCAAGAGTCAATGGCCTATGAAAGTCAATAGTAGAGAAGTTTAATTTTGTGTCACACTGAAACTTTGTGAAATATAAGTTACTGGTTTTCAGAAAATTGACTCATTGAGAAATTCATAAGACTCACCAAATCCCACAGTTTCCACAACCTCTTTTGCCTTCTGCTCAAGCAGAGGAGGAGGGCGTATAGAGCCAGGTCTTGAGTGCAGTTGGAAAACACAGTGAGTCATTTCTGCTTGTCCATTCCTATTTAAAAGAAAATATCATTTCAATGATTTAATTTTTGATACAAAACCCTGCTTAGTCCTAGAGCCATAAGTGCTTCCACACCCACAATTATTGAATCCATCATTAAGAGTCACTTATTTTTTTGTAACTGGAATTGCATGTTTGAGAGAGTAAACTAAAACCACCAGGTGACCTGGATGCTACCTCATTGGCACATTTCTATCCCTGAAAGTGGTTTCTTAAAGAATAATGTGATGACAATGGCTGAGATGATGTCCACACCGAGTCAGGGTTATTTTAGAGACAGCCCTGTGGTAAGTGAATCCCTATAAGATAATGTTTATGTTATAGGGAAAATATGGATTCCATTTTTTTGTTTATAAGGAGAAAGAGGAAAACAAGAAGCACTGTTGCCTATAAAACTCTCTGCTGAGGAATGCCTAGTGTTAATGGTATAATTTTGATACCATGTGAAAATTGGATTGAGAAACCTAATATTACAGACAGCATTTTAGAAGATAGTTAAGGTAATTTATATCTCATTCTGAGTGATGATTCAGCTTTGGGTTGTCCTGGTTCCTGGATTTTCTTCCTTCTCTTTACAAAAGCCTGTTTAGGGACCATTTTATTGCTCATTAGCACCTCACTAAGAGAGCTGGCAAGACACAATGGAGATGAAGTTTGCATCATTCAATGCATTTGTATTTTTTGGATTCATAGAACATTTCTGAAGAAAAGAGCACCAGAATAACTATAAAATGAGGTTTGAAGACCTCTGGGAAGTTGGATAATGTACCTTGTCCTTACCCCATAGCAATTATAAGTCCATCAATTTGAGTGCCTATATTGTAAGCACTTTTATTAGATTTGCAAAGCAAATCCCATAATGCCAGAAACTATATCAGGGCCTCTGATACATAGACCTTTTCTAGGTGCTTGGGATTGGCCGGTGATAGTTGATTGCTGCTCCAGACTTTATTTGTTCCTTTCTTATGTCATCCCTATGGGGCTCTTCCAACATCAAGCTTCCAATCTGAGGGCATCCACAAAGCCAAATGACAAGTACAAGAATCAGTGCTATACCGAAACATTTATTCTTTTCAGTGTGATCTCTTGGGTATTTGATTTGTCTTACAGCTTGCCTTTGAGAGCCTTTGTTTTCTGGATTCTTGGCTGTCTTACCCCTCCCCCTGACAAACAGTACATGGCTTTGTTTCTCCACAATCTCCATAATCAACACCTCCCTTTGTGACAACGAAGTACATCCACCAAGCTTCTTGTGTAGTGCAACTTACTTTACTTTCTAGATGTTGGGGGAGAGGTGAACAGATGCCCTGCTGTGTCCCATATTCACAGCTTGTTGGTTACCCTGGGAGAGAACACATTGTGACTTTCTTCTGGAAATGTCAACATTTTACACACATCAGACCAGAATTTGCCTTCTATGCCAAATCCAACATAAACTAATCTCCTGGAATGGAGATACTGCTCTTCTGGATGGACTGGAAACTCGATGGGAAAAGCTGTGACAGCAGCTGCCACATTGCTAGACCTGACACTTGTCCTCCCTTTAGTAGCAGTGTGATTTGTAACCAAATTCTGTTAATGAAACTGATATTCTTTGATTCCCCTTTAGTAGAAAATTATGGGGGGCAGTTTTTACAATTATGTCTGAGGCAAAATTTCAATGTGAAGATTCAGCCATGTGAAATAAACTTTCCAGTTTGATGCTAATATAAATCTGTGGTGATACTTTACATTTTCTTATTCCAAAACCCCAATTATTAGCAAAGCAAGCAGAGGAAAATGAGATCCCTATTAGTACATTTGTCTTATATTAAAGGGGCCAGGTAAAAGCTTCCATCACAGTCGTGGATCAAATTGTGTCCCCCTGAAATTCATATGTTGAAGCTTTAACACCCAATATGACTGTACTTGGAGATAGGACCTTTCAGAGGTAAAGTTAAATGAGCTCATAAAGGTGGGACCCTAGTCCAGTATGACTGATGTCCTTGTAAGAAAGGACTGAGACAGCAGAGATGCACCATACACAGAGAAAAGACCACGTGAGAGCTCAGTGACAAGGGAACTGTCTGCAAGCCGAGGAGAGAGGCCTCAGGAGAAACTCCTACTTAGCTGACACCTTCATCTTGGCCTTCCGGCTTCTAGAACTGTGAGAAATAAATTTCTGTTGTTTAAGCCACCTGGTCTGTCAGTCTGTGGTATGTTGTTATGGCAGTCCTAGATGACTGATACAATTGTCAAAAATGTCTTCTTGGGAAGAGGTGAGAAAGTCAAGCCTTTGAGCTTTTGGTTAAATTTATCTTTTGTGGATCTATGGATTTGTTTGCTTTGAACAAAAATAATGTAGTCTTTTTATAAAAATAATATCAGAGCACCAATAGAATAGTTTTCTAAGAGTTCAAATCAAGACTTACCAGCTGGGTGGGGTAGTCTTTGATGTATTCAACACTGCCCAAGGAACCTGGTGGAATGTTGGGCATGATGATTTCAACCAGAAACACCTAAAGAAGGAAATGTACTAGTGTTCTCATTGTGGTTCTGTTATGTTGATCATTCCATGAGCTATATCTTTCTCTTCTATCTACATCTCCCAGATGCGCTAACATATCTTTTATAATGGAAAACTAAAACATAATTAGCTTGAAAACTTTATATATGGGTGTCTATGTCATTATATACATAACATTTTAAGTCAATTACATTTTGTTTTTCATGTTTCATACATTTTATATGTTTTTATTGTGAATATAGGTAGAAACAATGTTGTCATGCTATCTACAATTAATCTGGGGAGCCGGGAATGTTTAATTGGGGATGGATTATAAGAAAAGAAGGAAGTGATTATTGAAGAAATGATATGACAGGCGATACAAAGAAAAGGGAATAGGGCATGCTTGGGGAGAGTTTTATTGTGCCACTGATGTGGTAAGGATACATGTATTACAGAAAATAAGGCTGGAAAGACTAGAGACAGATGATTGAAGGCCATGAGGGCCATGTTAAGGACTCTGGACTTCATCGGGCAGGATCAATTAGAACACCATGGTATTAGTACACCAAAGATGACAGCACAGTGATGGTGTAAAGGCTTTGAGCAGAGAGAGAGTAGTGCTGGAGAGACAGCTTAGGATGCTACAAAGTAATCCTTGAGAGAGTAGCTGTAGGTTCTGAAGAAAATAGCAGAGGGGATGGAGAAGAGAGGATGGATAAAAAAGGATATTGTGTAGGTAGAATGGACAGGAGGTGGAGGTAGGCTGGAAGTAGCAGAGAAGGAAAAGAATAAAGTAATGACATTCCGAAGTTTTCAGCTTATAAAATGGTGAGAATGGTAACTCCATGGTCTCATGTAGTAAACCCAGGAAAAGAGACAGCAAATGGTTTGATTTTAGACATGTTGACATTCTGATGTTTATCTCTATGGAAACACAAAGTGGGAAACTCAGAGAGCACTAGAACCAAGAGAATAGTTCACCTTCCTAAGAGATCAAGAGTGTAAACTGATCATAGGAGAAAATCAAGGATGGCCTCAGAAAAGACCCCCACTTAGAGGGCTGAATGTGGAAGAAAACAAGCAGCCATGGGGGAGAAAGAGCAGAAATAACCCAGCCATATAGAAACAAAAGTCTGAGACGATGTGATGATATAGAAAGTATGCAGAAAAGCTTATTTAATTTACAAGAAAAAAAATATTAAAAAGTGGGTAAAGGACACAAACAGACACTTTTCAAAGAAGACATACATTCAGCCAACAATCATGAAAAAATGCTCAACATTGCTGATCATTAGAGAAATGCAAAACAAAATCACAGTGAGATACCATCTCACACCTGTCAGAATGGCTATTATGAAAAAGTCAAAAAATAACAGATGCTGACATGGCTGTAGAGAAAAGGAATGCTTATACCCTGTTGATGGGAGTGTAACTTAGCTCATCCATGCTGGAAGACAGTGTGGTAATTCCTCAAAGACCTAAAGACAGAAATACCATTTGACTCAGCAATCCCATTACAGGATACATACCCAAAGGAATATACATTGTTTTATTATAAAGACACATATTGATGAGCATGGTGGCTCACACCTGTAATCCCAGCACTTTGGGAGGCTGAGGCAGGTGGATCACCTGAGGTCAGGAGTTCAAGACCGGTCTAACCAAGAAACCCTGTCTCTACTAAAAATATAAAAATTAGCTGGGTGTGGTGGTGCACACCTGTAGTCCCAGCTTCTTGAGAGACTGAGGCAGGAGAATCGCTTGAATCTGGGAGGCAGAGGTTGCAGCGAGCCGAGGAGACTGAGGCAGGAGAATCGCTTGAATCTGGGAGGCAGAGGTTGCAGCGAGCCAAGGAGACTGAGGCAGGAGAATCGCTTGAATCTGGGAGGCAGAGGTTGCAGCGAGCCGAGGTCACACCATTGCACTCCAGCCTTGGTGACAGAGGAAGACTCCATTTCAAAAAATATAAATAAATACATATATACATAAAGATACATGCATGTGTATGTTCATTAGAGCACTATTTACAACAGCAGAGACATGGAGTCAACCTAAATGCCCATCAGTGATAGACTGGATAAAGAAAATGTGATACATATACACCATGGAGTACTATACAACCACAAAAAAGAATTAGATCTTGTCTTTTGCAAGAACATGGATGGAACTGGAGGCCATTATCCTTAGCAAACTAACACAGGAACAGAAAACAAAACACTACATGTTCTCACTTATAAGTGGCAGCTAAATGATGAGAACACATGGACATATAGAGGGAAAACAACATTCACTGGGGCCTTTCAGAGGATAGAGGGTAGGAGGAGGGAGAAGATCAGGAAAAATAATTAATGAATACTGGGCTTAATACCTAGGTGATGAAATAATCTGTACAACAAACCCCCATGACACAAGTTTACCTGTGTAACAGACCTGCACATGTACCCCTGAACTTAAAAGTTAAAAAATAAAATGAAATTATGCCACACAGGAAAAAAAAAAACTGAAACAAAAGCTTGTTGTATGCTTGCCATGGTGTGAACATACTTGCCTCTTTGGCCTGACTGAATAAACAGGCTCCAGTAACCAGGGAAACCATTTTACTCCCAGAATCAACAATAGGATGGAGCCTTGCTGTCTAGGATAAGCTGGATCTGGCTATTTATCCTAAGGCCTTTTCTTCCTGCTTCTTGACCTATAAGCTGGCCTCCCTGCAGCTCTCTTATCTTCAGCTTGTAGGGAGCATACTCCAGCTCAGAGAAAAACGGCTTCTCTCTTCTCTAGGCAACTCCTTCCACTTCATTATCTCTTATCAGCTACCTCACGGTCCAAGGTTGTGATTCCAGACAGCAGTGGGCTTGGACATTCCCTCCACACTTTGAGCAAGTCCAGAGGTTATCCAAACAGCCAATGGGCAAAGAGAGGGATCTCTCAAATGATAATACACACAAAGAAAACATCAACAACTAACATTGAGACTGCCCTGACCACCCAAGAACTATGCTGATTGATCTCACTTTATATCCTGGACCACCAACTTCAAATGGGTAATCTACCGCACATGCCTAGTTTGTTCACCTTTCTGTTTCCCTAAATTACTAGCTCACATCTTTTTCTCTACCCGCAAAACTCCTACTCCCTCACCTTTCCAACTATTCTCATTTCTAACATTTAGAGACATCATAGAAGCAGTCACCACCAACTTTCCACCATCAAATCTATCAACTCATACCGCATTCAGTACCCAAACTGCAACTCTTCAGCTATGTTGAATTCACTATTACTGCTTTACCAAAATCTAGTCCCCCTCTACCTGGATCCCATGCCCTCTCACCTGCTTTTTTTTTGTATTTTGTTTCTTGTATTATCCTCTCTCTAATGAGCACTCTCATCAGCACAGAAACACTGATACTTCCCATTAACTTTTCAGAGCCCCAGCCCCACAGGTGAGAATAAAAGTATAACATCTATTTCCTAAGTGTTTATTTCCTAAATATTTCTTCTACAAACTCTGTGATGCCTTTTCCTCTTCTTTCTTCCTTAAAGCCTTCTTGCCTCACATATTCTATTTTATTTTATTAGACATGGTATAAAGAAAAACATAATTGTGAATTTAGTCCCTGTTTTGGTCAATTATTCTCTCAGCTTGTGGATACAATGCTTTTCCTAAAACTTGGCCAGCTTTCTAGAAAATGCTACCAGAATATGGGAAAGAATACATGGTGTCAATTCTCAATTTATTAACAATAATTTGAGGCATATTAACTAAAACCAGATTTATTTTAAGATGACTGAGTTTTTGAGAAGAACCAAAAAGATTGCTTAAAGAGTAAAAAAAAATACACCTAGATTTATCTCCAGGCTTAACAAAAAGCAGAAGAATGACTTAAGAATGCCCTTTTTTAAGTGGGAGAATTATTCATATGACAATGATTAACCGATCATCAGTTCCATTAGTAATGAAGAAAAATTGGTGTTAATAGAAGCATTAGTATATTTCTTAGTTTTTGGAGTTTGAAATGTATTACCAAATAAGCTTTAGTATCTTCTGCCCTAGAGTAGATATTTTCATATAAAACATAACTGCCTCATTAGAATGGCTGTTCTTGAAGTCAGAGAAAGGTAATAGATTCCCTCTCCAAGACTCTTTCCCTCTATGCTTCTGAAATGTTTGTGCTACTATATCTGTTATTTTTCCTTTAGTCAAATGAGTTTTTTCCATTCCCCAAGCTGTGATGAATTCTCAAAAAGCAGGTACATTAATGTTTCTAATCCAAAGATTTGAAATCCAAAATAACCCTAAATCCAAAACTTGTTGAGCACCGACATTATGCCACAAATGAAAATTTCCACATCTGACTTCTAAATTGCATGCACAAAATACACAGCTTATCTGACATTCCCCCGGGAGAAACAACCCTTCCAGCCCCCTATAGCTGTGTTATGTCTTTTCTGCACACAGCACGAGGGTGATGCCAAACAACCACAGGTTGTCCACATGCTGGCCAAGGTAGTGATGCCTTTGCTTTCCAATGGGCCAATGTGCTCAAACTTACAGGAAATTATTTAAAATATTATATAAAATCACCTTTAGGCTATATGTATAGGGTATCTATGAAACATACACGAATTTTGTGTTTAGATTTAGGTCCTATCCCCAAGTATATATATTCAGGTATTCCAAAATTCAAGAAAAGTACAAAATCTGAAATACTTCTGGTCCCAAGCATTTCAGATAAAGCACGCTCTACCCGCAACAGACATGGAATTAAATTACTTCCAGCTCTCTGTGTCCTTTATCTGCTCACCTGAGCAGGTCCTTCTGTGAATGGCATTCTCATCATACAACCACAAGGAATTTTGCCTCTTTTGTTCCTTCTCTTTTAGAGGCACAGTGATAGAAGCCATCAAGGTTTAACTATTTTTAACATTTTTACAACTCTGTGTGTTCTTGTGTAATTGAAAAATACCACAGTATTAATTACTGCACAGGTATTACAGGTATAATACCTTCAGGTACTGATGGTATTAATTACCTTCAACTCACAGTAGATTTTATTGCACAATGTTCATGAATGCGACGAGTGCATTTGACCCTTAATTCATCTACTCCCAGCCTTAGTTAGTAGCCACAAAAATCCAGGAGCAATGTTATGTCCATGAACATGAAAGCATCGACTTGGACAGGAATTCCAATTGAAGTTTGTGCTTCCGCCATGCTCCTAGTACATGTGAGCCTTTTTGCTGTATAATTTATGTGGTTACTTTTTAAACTACAATGCAGAAAAAACTGCATACGTGGTAACATGAGCTAACTGAAACAAAGCCATAATACACTATGTGCTATAGAAGAAAACCAGTAAATTGCCTGGATAATTTGGGCAAAAAAAAAAAAAAAAGAAAAGAAAATCCACATTTACATGAAATATCCAAGTAATTCTAATTTAGTACTTTGAGGCCTTTAATATCTAGATAATGGCACTTCTGCTTAATGCCTTCTGGATCTAAATGATGTCTTCAGTGGAGGAAATTTTTCATTGAATTTTTCAATTATAAAGGTTTTTTAAAAACAAAAACTTGTAAGTAACTCAAATCATTCATTTGGAGTGATATCTAATAAGTAAGACAGCTTACCACATTTCATTTCACGTTTCTGAGATTGAATCAAGGTGTAACTTTAAAGTACAATATTGATTGCCTTCTCTGGCTCACAACAGTTCCAATGGCTGCTCTTCTGCTGGAATGAGGGTTGTTGGAATGAGGATGCTATTTTGAAGGGCAACATTATTGATATGTGTAGGTTTTGTTTTAGAATAAATAAAAAAAGTTTTACTTCCCTTCTTCTCAGTCATACTTCTTCTTAAAAGTAGATCCCTTTTTTAAAAAAGAATTTCTCTAGTGTCTCTTGCAGTCTCTACAGCCTCTTATAGTGTTATAAAGCCAAAGCCACTAGTTAGTGTCAACACAAAGTGTCAAACTCTGTAAAATATTTGAAGAGATTTATTCTGAGCCAAATATAAGTGACCATGACCCGTGACACAGCCCTTAGGAGGCCCTGAGAACTTGTGCTCAAGGTGGTCAGGTGCAGCTTGGTTTTATGTATTTTAGAGAGACTTGAGACATCAATCAAATACATTTAAGAAATACATTAGTTTGTTCCAGAAAAGCAGGATAACTAAAGCGGGGCATGGTTCCAGGCTACAGGTAAATTTAAACATTTTCTGACAATTGGTTGAGTTTGTCTAAAAACCTGGGATCCATAGAAAGGAAATGTTCAGGTTAAGATAAAAAATTGTGGAGACCAAGATTCTTTTGAAGTCTTATAGTACCTGTCCTTAGAGACAATAGATGACAAGTGTTTCCTATTCGCCCTTTAAGGTGCTAGACTTTTAGTTAACCTCATTAGGATTGGGAAGGCCTGGAAGAAAAATATCTAGCTATGTTAATAGAGATTCCTCAGAGATGAAAATTTTCCCCCACAAAGGGCAGCTTTGTAGAGTCATTTCAAGATATGGCAAAGAAACATGGTTTGGAGTAAAGTATTTTTATTCTTCCTTCTTTCATAATGTTATTGATATAGGAATTAAAAATTACTTAGGCAGATAGTAAGGGTAAGGCAGTCCTTGGTAAGGTTTTTCTTTTAAATCATTTTCCTTTCTAACAAAGAGCAGCCTGTAAAATCGAGCTGCAGAAATAGATGCTGGCAGTTGTGCCAATCATGTTCAAAATGGTGCTTTCATCTTCCCTTCTCTGCCAGCCATGTGTATAATAAGGAGCAGACAAGATGGCACTGGCCAAGAGGCCTTTTGCATAATATGATTAAGGTGGGTTGACCAGCCTTCCACCCACACCATGTAGACATCACACCTGGCTGAACAAATCAGTGGGCCCTATGTAAATGGGACACCACCAACCATGCCTATAAAATCTGCTGCAGTCGGTCATTTTCCTCTTTTTTTCATACACGTCTCTTGCAAGAGAGAGAGATGCTCTGCTGTCTCCTGTCTTCTGACTTTTAAATTCTTCTCCTTAGCCTACTCCATGTGTGTGTCTGTGTCCTTAATTTTCTTGGCATGAGACAACAAACCCCAGGTATTCAACCCCAGACAACAATGCTGCTTCATTATGCCAGAGTCAGGTTGGAAAGTAAGTCATGATACATAGGGTTAAATAAAACCCATCTGATGAGAATTTGTGGTTTGTAGGGCATGACTCCACAGGACCCTTAGATAATAATTTGGGTGAGATGAAAATAATAAGACCTTAGTCCTCATTAGAAATCGGAGTTCTATAAGCAGGAAGGGACAGTATAACTATCCTGGCCTCAGCTAGCCAAACAGCCATCAAGTGCCATGTCCTTTGCCCCAGCTGCCCTCAGCATGCCATCCTAATGCCAGCCTTGTCACCAAGTGAAGTATTCATGCTACACAGCTTTGGAAGGTGGTCCAATGGGTGCATTTTAAAAAGAATTAAATCTTAAACAGTGATGGTGTCTCTCTAGAAGCACTCATTTAATATTCCATGTTACTGGAATTTCTAAGAAGATAGAATTAGATTTATATTAATACTATGTTTCATGAGATGTTAAATTTTTTCTTGGTGTAGTGGAGATTGCCAGTGTTCTGCCTGATATTACTGTGTGACCACCCCCCCTCCCCCGCCCGGCTTCTGTGTGTTCTTGCTTCCAAAGCTCACATCCACTTTCTTGGAGGGCTACCAGAATGCTCCTGGGCCTCAGCCCACACATGCACAGAGCTGAAAGTCCCCAACCAGCCATCAGCAAGTGACCAATTGGTGCAGAAGTGTGAGGAACAGTTTTTCTGCCCTGGGGTCAAGACAAATGCTGAGAAGATAGGCACAAAATGGAAGCCAAGGAATTCTAATTTCTCTTTGTCTCTTATCAGTCCAACAATAGTGATCCTAAATAGCTCATTTTTAAAAATCCCCTATAATCTGTTACAGAAAGCTTTACTCAGATTTAAGTGAATGCTTTACTTGGATTTATGTCAGTCAGTCAATAACTTGCACTGAGGAGTCCCTGTAGACAGAATACTGTGCTTATATTTAGATTCTATAAAGGACACATGCCTCTATCCTGAGGCATATATAGTTACCAGTATATTCTGTTTGTTCTTTTCTGGTTGATGAGGGATGTCTCATTTCTATGAATTCCATTCAACCTTATAATGCATTACAATGCATATGTCTATGGAAAATTATAAATAGCATTTGGAAATACAGGGTCCAGAATTGAGATGATAGCTAGAGAATAGAGAATGGTTATAGGAGGCGGGTGAGAAAGGAGCCTCGGGGGGGCTCTCTGTTGGGAAGCTCAAGGCAAAATATTACCCAGAGATTAAAACACAGCGGGTAGGAAGACCGACTACCTAGGAAAACATAGTGTCACAGAAGATAAAAAGAAGTGCTTTGAGAAAGATGCAATAAGAAACTGTGCTTCTTCATGAGCAAATCCAATTTTATCCTTCCTCCTTCACATTGCTAGGGCTGTTCCACACACCACTCCTGTTGTTGCTGCATCTCCCAGGGGACTTAATGTGCTTCTGATATTATCTTTGTACCTAACGCTGTATTTCCATGACATTGTATTTGATAGTAGGGAACACCATCGTCACTTTTCTGAAGTCAGTTTGGCAGTCTTTTCTTGCAAATATTATCACAAGCTCTACTGAGTCATAGATAAGCATGGCTTCATGTCCCCGCCACCTTCCTCCTTACTTTGGATAGTTGTTTCTTGATATCTGAATGCCAAACAACAGCACCCACTATAGCAGCAACAGCCAACAGATGCACACATTAAGTAAAAAGAAAAAGCAAAATGGATTTCCAAAAGACATAGGTATTTAATGTAAACTTTAAAAACTTGTTCAACATCTTAGTGGTTTTCACCATTGATTTCACCCAAAGGAGCAGGAACATTTTCAAGTTCAGTTATCTCTTGGCTGCTATATTCTTGCCCTGTTGTGGCCTTAAGAAATGTTCACATTTGCAAACTGCACCAGATACCATCAGATCTAGTTCTCTCCCTGGGGCCCTAGGATGCTCTTCTTTTTCATCTTCTATTTTGATCATGGACGTGTTTTTACAGTTTATCCCCAATGGTAAATTAAATTCCAATTCTTTGAGTCAGAACAATGTTTTAACATGCACACCAACGTCAGGGTTGCTGTTTTGCTACCAGTTTTGCCTGGGGGTGCAGGTATTTCTGGAGATGAGTCTAAAACGTTTCAAAACCACATGAACATAGAACAATGGGAACTGGTGATTACTGAAACATAGTTTTCTGAGCTTTGAATAATTTTCTCTCAACAGATGATAGTCCTTTACTTTTTTCACTTAACAACAAGAAGAAACAGACCTAAGTATAAGCATTTAAATTAGAAGGAAGAAAATCTCGACAACACTGACCTATGGTATGTACTAGAAGGGGGTCCTAAGCTGGATGTGGAATGTTCTTCTAGGAAGATGTTAGAAATTGAACAAATTTGCACCAGTCTAGGAGGGGTTGGGTGAAGATAGGTTCAGGAACCTTTATATTCTTTCTCAGCTATGCAACTCACAATAATACTGAATCACTAAGAGCTTCAAAGTCACAGTTTTTTGCCATCCAAAATAATTCAGGGAAAAGCATTTAAAGCAGTGTAGAAAGCTTTTCCATAGTACTCAAATGGCATGGTGATTTTGGTTGGCACTGAAAATTAAGTGAAAGGAATCTGGTTCTTATAAAAATTAGGGTAAAACAAGTGAAAAATATTATCTGGAATATGTATAGCAATTTAATTGCAATCTCAGATAAAAGATATGTGATATTACCACCTCAACTAGCCTCATGTATCTTTGTATCTATCTATCTATCTATATACGTATACATATATTTTTAATGGTACTTTAGATTCTGGGGTACATGTGCAGAAGGAGTGGTACCAGTGTCTCTTTGTATGTCTGGTAGCATTCGGCTGTGAACCCATCTGGACCTGGGCTTTTTTTGGTTGGTAGGCTATTAATTGCTGCCTCAACTTCAGCCCTTGTTATTGGTCTATTCAGGGTGTCAGCTTCTTCCTGGTTTATGCTTGGGAAGGTGCAAGTGTCCAGGGACTTTTCTAATTCTTCCAGGTTTAGGGGTTTATGTGCATAGAGTTGTTTGTAGTAATCTCTGATGGTGGTTTGTATTTCTGTGGAATTGGTGGTGATAGCCCCTGTATCATTTTTTACTGCATCTATTTGATTCTTCTCCCTTTTCTTTTTTATTAATCTGGCTAGTGGCCTGCCTATTTTGTTGATCTTTTCAAAAAACCAACTCCTGGATTTATTGATTTTTTGAAGGGATTTTTGTGTCTCTATCTCCTTCAGTTATGCTCTTATCATAGTTATTTCTTGTCTTCTGCTAGCTTTTGAGTTTTTTTTATATTGCTCCTCTAGCTCTTTTAATTTTGATGATAGGGTGTCTATTTTAGATCTTTCCTTGCTTCTCATGTGGGCATTTGTTGCTATAAATTTTCCTGTAGGGACTGCTTGAAATGGGTCCCAGAGATTCTGGTATGTTGTGTCATCATTCTCGTTGGCTTCCAAGAACATCTTTATTTCTGCCTTCATTTCATTGTTTATCCTGTCAACATTCAAGAGCCAGTTGTTCCGTTTCCATGAAGTTGTGTGGTTCTGAGTTAGCTTAATCCTGAGTTCTAATTTGATTGCACTGTGGTCTGAGAGACTGTTACGATTTCCACTCTTTTGCATTTGCTGAGGAGTGATTTACTTCCAATTATGTGGTCAATGTTAGAGTAGGTGCAATGTGGCGCTGAGAAGAATGTATAGTCTGTGGCTTTGAGTGGAGAGTTCTGTAAATGTCTATTAGGTTTGCTTGGTCCAGATCTGAGTTCAAGTCCTGGTTATCCTTGTTAATTTTCTGTCTCGTTGATCTGTCTGATATTGACAGTGGAGCGTTAAAGTCTCCCACTATTATTGTGAGGGAGTCTAAATCTCTTTGTAGTTCATTAAGAACTTGCCTTATGTATCTGGGTGCTCCTATATTGGGTGCATTTATATTTAGGATCATTAGCTCTTCTTGTTGTATTGATCCTTTTACCATTATGTAATGACCTTCTTTGTCTCTTTTGATCTTTGTTGCTTTAAAGTCTATTTTATCAGAGACTAGGATTGCAACTCTTGCTTTTTTTCTCTCTCTCTCTCCATTTGCTTGGTAAATCTTCCTCCATTCCTTTATTTTGAGCCTATATGTGTCCTTGCATATGAGATGGGTTTCCTGAATACAGCACACTGATATGTTTTGACTTTTTATCCAATTTGCCAGTCTGTGTCTTTTGTTTGGGACATTTAGCTCATTTACATTTAAGGTTAATATTGTTATGTGTGAATTTGATCCTGCCATTTTCATGCTAGCTGGTTGTTCTGCCCATTAGTTGATGCAGTTTCTTCACTGTGATGATGCTCTTTACCATTTGGTATATTTTTGGAGTGGCTGGTACTGGTCATTCCTTTCTATGTTTAGTGCTTCTTTCAGGAACTCTTGTAAAGCCGGTCTGGTGGTGACAAAATCTCTCAGAAATTGCTTGTTCATAAAGGATTTTACTTCTCTTTTGCTTATGAAGCTTAGTTTGGCTGAATATGAAATTCTAGGTTGAAAGTTCTTTTCTTTGAGAATGTTGAATACTGGCCCCCACTCTGTTCTGGCTTGTAGAATTTCTGCCAAGAGATCCACTGTGAGTATGATGGGCTACCCTTTGTGGGTAACCTGACCTTTCTCTCTGGCTGCCCTTAGCATTTTTTCCTTCATTTCAACCCTGGTGAATCTGATGATTATGGGCCTTGGAGTTGCTCTTCTTAAGGAATATCTTTGTGGTGTTCTCTGTATTTCCTGGACTCGAATATTGGCCTGCCTTGCTAGGTTGGGGAAGTTCTCCTGGATAATATCCTGAAGAGTGTTTTCCAGCTTGGATTCATTCTCTCTGTCACATTCAGGTGCACCTATCAAATGTAGATTCGGTCTTTTCACATAATCCCATGTTTCTTGGAGGCTTTGTTCATTTCTTTTCACTCTTTTTTCTCTAATATTGTCTTCTCATTTTATTTCATTGAGTTGATCTTCAATCACTGATATCCTTTCTTCTGCTTGGTCAATTTGGCTATTGAAACTTGTGTATCATTTGCAAAGTTCTCTTGTGTTTTTCAGCTCCATTGGGTCATTTATATTCTTCTCTAAGCTATTTATTCTCTTTAGCATTTCGTCTAACCTTTTCTCAAGGTTCTTAGTTTCTTTGCATTGGGTTAAAACATGTTCTTTTTGCTTAGAGAAGTTTGTTATTACCCACCTTCTGAAGCCTGTTTCTGTCAATTCATCAGACTCATTCTCCATCCAGTCTTGTCCCTTGCTGGTCAGGAGTTGTGATCCCATGAAGGAAGAGAGGCATTCTGGTTTTGGGTGTTTTCATCCTTTCTGTGCTAGTTTCTTTCCCTCTTTGTGGATTTATCTACCTGTGGTCTTTGTAGTTGGTGACTTTCAGATAGGGTCTCTGAGTGGATGTCCTTTTTCTTGATGTTGAAGTTTTTTCTTTCTGTTTTTTAGTTTTCCTTCTAACCATCAGGCCCCTCTGCTGTAGGCCTGCTGGAGGTTCACTCCAGATACTGCTTGCCTTTGGATCACCCATGAGGGCTGAAGAACAGTAAGGGTTGCTGCCAGTTTCTTCTTCTGTTATCTTTGTCCCAGAAGTGTACCCACCAGATAGCCTGAGCTCTCCTTTACAAGGTGTCTCTTTGGATATACAGCATTCAGGGAGCTGCTTGAGGAGATAGTCTGTCCCTTATAGGAGCTCAAGTGCTGAGCTGGGAGCTCCATTGTTCCATTCAGAGCTTCTGGGCAGGTACGTTTAAGTCTGCTACAGAGGAACTCACAAAAGCCTTTTTCCCCAGGTGCTCTGTCCTGGGAAGGTAGGGCTTTATTTATAAGTTCCTGATGTGCTGCTGCCTTTTCTCAGAGATGCCCTGCCCATCAAAGTGGTAGTCTAGCCACAGTCTGCCAGCAGAGGTGTTGCCAATCTGCTGTGGGCTCTGTCCAGCTGCTGTGTGAATTTCCTATTAGAACTGCCTTGGTAATGGTGATCTGCCTCAGTAATGGTGGACTGCCTCAGTAGTGGCAGACTGCCTCGCTAATGGCTGATGCCCTTCCCCACATTGAGTTGTACTGTCCCAGGTCCAGCTGCGCTTGCTGCGAAACTCTCAATCCAGAGTTTCAGATTGCTGGTCTTTGTGGGATTGGGACCTGCTGAGCCAGATCACCTGACTCCCTGTTTCAGCCCCATTTTTCTTCAGTTGAATTGGTGGCTCTGTATCCCAGGCATTACAGGCACCTGTTGAAATGGCTGCCTGTATTTGTTTGAGTTTTTGTGCAGAGACCCACAACGCCAGCTGAAACAGTCATGCTGGAAGCTCATTGCACTTTTCAGCCTGGGAATCTCCTGGTCTGTGGGCAGTAAAAATTCATTTGGAAATTCAGTGATCACTCACCCTCTGCATTCGTGTCACTGGGAACTGCACTCCAGAGCTGTTCCTATTTGGCCATCTTGGATTGTAGCCTCATGTATCCTGGAGAAACTCTGTTTTCCCATTCAGTAAATAGTTACTGAGCCTGTAATTCAGGACTCTGTGCTAGGTATTGGAGATGCAGTGATAAATGAAGTAAAGTACCTACCGCCATGAAGTTTATAGTCTTCTGGAAATAGACTTTAAAGAAGCAAACAAATGTATAAATTACAAATTGAAAAACATGGGAAGGAAATAAACAAGACATCATGATAGAGAATTACAGTGAAGATTTATAGTAATCAGAAATAGTCTCCTAAGTAATTTCTTGGTTACACAAAAGAAGCCAACATGTTATTTTATTGTAACATATTAAATTAAACTATATGGGATTGCCATCATTTGGCCATATTTAAGCTAAAAAATTGTAATTTCAGATGGCAACCTAACAAAAAGAAACTATGCCTTTATATCTAAACTAGTCAATTTGGAAAAATTCATTTACAAAAAATAGTGTAACACATTCTCTAGACATGTACATGTAAACAAACAAATACATTTAGTGTCTTTCCATTTTTACTAAAAACTTGAAAACTGGCAAAAGCTGGGACAGATAACAAGTTTGAGGCAGGGCAGATTTTTATTGCTCTATCCAGCCTGAGAAAACTGAGACCCAGAGACCTTAAGTGCCTTTTCAGGAATCCCTCAGTGATGTCCCAAGTGTTTTAAACTAGGGCTAACGCTACTTATCTATTATTCTTCTCCCTAATATTATTGACTCCACAAAGAGATTTGTTGTTCTTCCCTGCTTCTGTATTTTTATATTTTATCAAAAGATGGCCTTTCCCAGTTGTGGATGAGACTGCTATGTGTTCCAAATTTCCTTTTCCTTGAAGACACACAGCTAGACTACATTTTACAGCCTCCCTTGCGGTGAGGTATATGCATTCACCTAAGCTTGATAATAGAACTGAGGTAGAAGTGTCCTCTCCAGGCCAGGCTCATGAAACCCTTCTACATAATCCTCCACACATTCTCTCCTTCTGCATCTGCTGAAAGGCAAAAGGATTTTAAGGCCTTGGAGGAAGTTAGAGCCACAGGATGGAAGAAGACTGAACTTGGAATGACTATATGGAAAGTGACAAGAACAAACAAATATCAGTCTGAGTTCTCTGGGGAAAGTAATACATTCTAATTATATTAAACCATGAGATTTTTAGAGATTTTTGTTATGGTAGCTAATATCATTATTGAGGTGATATTGTTACTTTTAAGCTGCTTTTGTTATTGTGATATTGTTATTTTTAAGCTGCTTTTGATAGTATTCTGTAGGCATAGCCTGAGTTGGAAGGTATGTTACTTTTTTATGGAGGGTGTAATAAATTGACACAAACTTGGTGGCTTAAAATCACTCAAATTTATTATCTTGCAGTTCTGCAGATCAGAAATCCAACATGGCTCTCACTAAGCTAAAAAGCTAGGTGTCCTTCGTGGAGGCTCTAGAGGAGAATCTGTTTTCCTCCCTTTCCCAGCTTCTAGAAGCTGTCCACATTTCTCGGCTTGTTACCTCTTCCCATCTTCAAAGCCATCTATGGCCGATCACACCTGTTTTATCTCACATCACTCTGACACCAACTCTCCCACTTTCCTTGGCCACATGAATGGGCTTTGTGATTCTACTGGGTTCATGTGGCTGACCTAGTGCAATCTCTGTGGCTTAAAGTCATCTTACTTAGAAATCTTAATTCCATCTGCTGTCTTAATTCTCATTTGCCATGTATCCTAACATAGCCATAGATTCTTTGGATTAGGACATAGACCAGACAGCTTTGGGGGTCCTTTATTCTGCCTACCACCCAAGGGTACCTAAAACGTTGCTTTAAGGTACAACATAAAGGTGGAATCCAACCTTAAACTTAAAGTGAGATGAACATGTTTACTCAGATTTTTATTATATTTTTATATCTCTTAAGATAAAATTAGTGTGCCTCTTATAAATACTAAAATACTTGCTACCAAACATTTCTTTAAATAATTAAGAATACGTATACCTACATCACATGGTCATTATTTAATTTGTGCATTCTTTAGAGTTCCATATTTTTCCAAGATAGAATATGACCAAATTTGAATTCAGGATAATCTCAGGATAATCTCACCGGGTGAGAAAAATTAGGAAAAGTAATGGTGTAAACATTTTTTTGAGCTAAACATTACTCAGAGGATGTGTCTTTGCATCTTTCCATGATCCTCAATTAGAAAAAACTTCTAGCTCTATGTCTGTATGCATATATACCATCATACATGTGCATGCATTCATACATGAGAAACATACCCACCTTATCCCTGCCCCGCCCCCCAAAAAAACAGAGGTTGAGGAAGAAAAAAGAAGACTTGAACTGAAGTTATAATGAGAAAAGACACTGCAAAAATAACATTGTGGCTTCTGTGGGATCCCATATTTATCCTCTCAGATGCTTCCAGAGCAAACATAGTCCATTTATAAATGAAAGGAGGATTTTGCTGTCAACCTAGAAGCTTCACCTGAGATCTGGGGAGAGAAAGCCCCATCCTCACTCTTTTAGTCTTTTACCTCATTGCCTAGGAGCAAACACCCCCACCCCTAAAACTCAGTCTTGGTCTCTGAATATGTAGGCATAGGCATCTCTGCTTAGCTTTGCAGTACAGAAAAGGAAACAGTTAATATGTAAATCTCAAGACAGATAGCTTCAACACAGTCAGTTTTATAACGTCAACAGTTATATCTGAAATGAGGTTTATCTTGAATCAAAGATTATATTTTCCTGTACTCTAGTCTTAGGATGGAGTACAGAGACTCTACCTGTTATTCAAAAGTTGTCTGGGCACCACAGGAGAGGTGAAAAAGGAAAGTCAGTGGATAGGAAGGAGATGTGCCCCCTGCTAATATCCTGAGGGGTCAAGAATAAAATGAAGGCCATATGCAGTGGCTCACACCTGCAATCCTAGCACTTAGGGAGGCCGAAGCAGGTGGATCACTTGAGCCCAGGAATTTGAGACTAGCCTGGGCACTATGTTAAAACCCTGTCTCTACAAAAATACAAAGAAGTAACCACAGTAGGGCATGGTGGCACACACCTGTGATCCCAGCTACCCAGGAGGCTGACGTGGGAGGATCACTTGAGCCCAGGAGGTTGAGGTTGCAGAAAGCAGTGATCGCACCACTATCTATATTCAGCCTGGGTGACAGAGTGAGACCCATCTCAAAAATTAAAAAATTTTTAAAAAGTTTTTAAACTGTCAAAAAAGGTTAAATATAAATATATATTTTTTCTTCATATATAAATGTGGATATATATATGAAGAAAAAAATACATTTAATCTTTTTTGATTAAAAATAAATATAAATATATATTTGTATTATTATTCTTCATATATATGTATATATAAAGCAATAGAAAGAGAAGAGGGTTACTAATTAGGCAGGGATGGATTTGAATCCTGACTTCACTATACTTAACTTAGTATCATACCATGGACAAACTTCACAAACCCTCCGATCCTGAGTTTTTTCATCTTTAAGAGAATGGTAATCATTCCTACTTTCAAAAGAAGACATCTGTGATGACTAAATGAGAGCACGTTTGTGAGAGGTCCTAACCCAGAACTTGGCTCATGAGAAGTACTTAAGAACACTTCAGTACACTTTCACGGCACAGGCCTGAGCATATGTGAGCTCACATCTATTCCTCACCCTTACTCTGGCTTTCCGTTCTGTTGCAGAGGTCATAACCCTCTTCAGACTACTCTCCCCATACTGCCATACCACCTGGCTTCTGGCTGGGTTTCATGCATGGGAAATACTTGGGAATTAGAAGGCAGGGGTTATAGGGAGAACCCAAGGTATTTTATCCCCTCTTCCTGGCCCCAACCTTTAGTGGTTACTGTGGCAGCAGCTAAATTTTCTTTACATTCCCTTCTAGCAGACAGGCCCACCACGATTCCACCTCTGGTCAAGTGATCTCAGTCCCTTAGGCATGGTGAGTGCCTCCTCCTTCCAGTTGAGAGATGATGGTGGCTGGCCTCGGGGTTCACTCACTGAAGCTTATGCAGCCTGGTTTGGCTCTCTACTTCTCCATCACTTGTGTAACTAGTTCCCTCCATCAGAATCCCTGTTTTAGATGCTGAAGGTAGTTAGGGTGTTTCTGGTTAGATCCCAACTGATAGAGTTCTTTTCCTCTTTCCCTAGCAGAGGAAAATATAAAGAACAGAGGTAGAAATATAAAGACTGGGAAACAGCCTGCCTCAGATTTACTGAATCCCAGCAAACTTTGCTGTAGTTGCCTCCCTAATCTTTAGCTCTTTGGTCTTTTGATCCTAATTTTAACTCAACCATCACTTGCTCCCTCTAAGTGATCAATATGATGTAATGATCTGTAGAGCAGGAAAGTACCAAAAAGCATCTACCACTACCTAAGTGAGTGATTTGAAGGGTACTATGGGTCTCTTCAAACAGAGGAGCCAGTTAGTTGAGTTGTTCATCAACCTAAAGATTAGAAAACAGGGCTTTCCAGCAGGTGAAACAACTAGCAATGGGCTAGAAGTGTTCCGGTATGCAAAGCAGGTGGACAAGATGAGCAGTACTGGTGCCTTGGGAGAAATCACTTAAGGGACCTTTTACTCACTTCACTCAGGTGTCTGCATAAGTGACACCTCAGAGAAGCCTGACCACCCCATCTAGAGTAGTACTGTCACCACTATTACTAATCTCTTTTCTGTCACTTCAAAGCACTTGCAAATACCTACATTTATTCCTTTAGCATTTGTTGCCTTCTCTAGCAATGGAAGCCTTTTATTTGTCAAGAACTTAGCACTGTACCTGACACATACTCGTAGTAGGCACTCAGAAAATATCTACTGCGTGAATGACTAAATGTGACAGGGTGCCTTGTGTCTGGACCTGCCTTCTCCCGGCTACACATGCCCTCTCAGCCAAGGGTTACCAACTTCTACCTGCAAATCCCAAATTAACCACCAAGAGGACCTTCTATGCCTTAACGGAAAGCATGCAATCACCTGGTTTCAAGCAATGGGTTATTGCCACTTCTGAGAATCCTCCTCCTCCTCCTCCTTCTTCTTCCTCTTTCCCTTCTTCTTCTCCTTCCTCTTTCTCCTCCTCCTCTTCTTCTTCTTTGTTCTTTCTTCTCCCTCCTCCTCCTTCTCCCTTCCTTCCTTCTTCTTCTTCCTTATTCCTTTTTTCTCCTCCTTGTCCTCCTCCTCATATAATCTCATCCAGATATAATCTATATACCTGAAATTCACCCTCTTGAAGTATACAATTCATCAATTTTTACATGTTCACAGAGTTGTGCAAAATCACCATTATCTAATTCAGAAGTTTTTCTTCAGTCCAAAAAGAAACCACATACCCATTAGCAGTCATTCTTGCACTCCCGCCCCAGTACGTAGAAACCACTAATCTACTTTCTGTGTCTATGAATTTGCCTATTCTTCACATTTCCTGTAAATGGAATAATACATTATGTGACCTTCTGTGACTGTGCTCTTGCACTCAGCATAAT
Organism: Saguinus oedipus; assembly: GCA_031835075.1. Lineage (NCBI taxonomy): Eukaryota > Metazoa > Chordata > Mammalia > Primates > Cebidae > Saguinus > Saguinus oedipus. Next base: position 101,683,707 of record CM063170.1, on the reverse strand, counting down.
ATTTTCAAGATCTGTCCATGTTATAGTAGGTACCAGCATTTCTTCCCTTTTTATTGCCAAATATTTAACTGTATGGATATACCCTATTCTTCCTTCCATCAGTTAATGGAAATCTGGATTGTTTCCATTTTTGGGGCGGACCATCATGAATAATGCTGCTATGAACATTTGTATACAAGTTTTTGTGTGAACATATATTTTCTTGTATTCCCGAGCTTTATTAAGATGTAATTGACAAATAAAATTGTATGTAGTTATGGTATACAATGTGATATTTTGCTGTTTACTTATCTGAGTTTATCTTGTTTTGCCTCTTCTTTTTTTTTTTCTTTGACAGAGTTTTGCTCTGTTGCCCAGGCTGGAGTACAGTGCTTTAATCTCAGCTCACTGCAACCTCCACTTACCAGGTTCAAGCAATTCTCATGCTTCAGCCTCCCGAGTAGCTGGGACTACAGGCGTGTGCCACCACACTTCGCTAATTTTTGTATTTTTAGTAGAGGCAGGAATTCACCACATTGGCCAGGCTGGTCTCAAACTCCTGACCTCAATGCATCCATCTGCCTTAGCTTCTCACAATGCTGGGATTACCGGTGTGAGCTACTGCACCTGGCCTTGGTTCTGCCTCTTTAATCTGTATTGTTTTTTTTTCTTTCTGAATACCTGCCTGGATATTTCTCCTATTCCTTGCTCATCTAATTCCCTGAATACCTCTGACTAAATATTTTAAACTAGCTATAAACTCACGTATATGTCTTGGCTTCTCACTATTGACCTAACTGCTGCTGACATCTAACTTAGACTGGCAGTTCCTGGTTTTCCTTTCTTACGTGCGGCCATGTTCCATGTGTCCCAGCACTCACACGTTAAAACAACAGAAAGAGAAGACACAGAGGGAAAAATAGGACATACTGAAAATGAAACATTTTCTGCTGTACTACTTTGTCTTGGGTAGGACTTAACGAAGAACACCTTGAGTTTCGACTTGTTTGAGCTGATGACTGAATATACAACCTTGAGGAAAGTTATTGGACCTTGTGGTCCAGCTTGCCCCAAGGGGACTATGGTATAAAGCAGAAAGCTTATGCAGAGCTGCACACTGCTGGAGGAGCTCTAATCCTGGGCTGATAAATAATAAGTAAAATTAGCCCTGCTAATCCCTAGTTGTTGTTGCAGGCTTCTGTGCTAAGTTCATGCTGTTGAAGCAACACCTTTTCAATTTCTTATGTAACAATACTTTGTGCTTGGGAATGGCCTCACTGGTCTCCCTGTTTTACTGAGATAGTGTACTCCTTAGTGGAATGGAGAAGATTTGTCCTGGGGGTTAAGAAAGCTGGATTCCAGTTTCAAGTCTGGCTCTCATGAGCTATGTGACTGGACATTTCGTCACTCAGGGCCTTCCTGTTCTAATTTCTTTTTGAATTGTTTAGACTTTGATGATCTCTGAAAGAATGTTAAGCTTTACAATCTCATGTAACCTAGAAAATAAGTAAGAGCATTCTCTGTGGGGCACCTCCAAAATTTGCTGGTGTGTGTAGGTTTTTGCCAAAATGATACTCATAACAACATCTTGACTATGATGTGGTGAGAGAACTCTGGAATCTCAGTGCTATTGTTTCTTTAAATAATCTCCTTCAGCTTTTTTTTTTCTTTTGCTTCCATTTCTTCATCTATAAAGAGTTTGAGCAAGATTATCTTTAGCCTCTCCTCTTTTTGTGAGATTTTATAATTTCTGCATTTCTGTGACTATAAAATCTAGGCAGGCACTATGGCTTCTGCCTGCGATCCCAACATTTTGGGAGACTAAGGCAGAAGAATTAGTTGAGCCTGGAAGTTTGAGACCAAGTCTGAGTAACATAGTGAGACCCCCTGCTATCTCTACAAAAAAATAAAAATTGGCTGGGTGCGGTGGCTCATGCCTGTAATCCCAGCACTTTGGGAGGCCAAGGCGGGTGGATCACCTGAGGTTAGGAGTTCGAGACCAGCCTGACTAATATGATGAAACCCTGTCTCTACTAAAAATACAAAAATTAGCCAGGTGTGGTGGAATGTGCCAGTAATCCCAGCTACTCAGGTGGCTGAGACAGGAGAATCACTTGAACCCGGGAGGCAGAGGTTGCAGTGAGCCAAAATTGCGCCACTGCACTCCAGCCTGGGTGACAGAGTGAGACTCCATATCAACAAAAAAAAGTTGAAAATTAGCCAGGCTTGGTGGCACATGCCTGTTGTCCCAGCCACTTGGGAGATAGAGGCAGGAGGATCACTTGAGCTCAGGAGATCGAGGTTGAAGGGAGCTATAATCGCAGCATTGCAGTCTAGCCTGGGCAACAGAGCATGCGCCAGTCTCTAAAATAAAGTCTATTTGCCTGGCATGTACTATGAACAAGTTACAAGTTTTCACCTCTTTAAAAACAAACAACTACAGAATGGCACTTGGAATTTTGGCGAAAGAGGTCTAAAATCCTTTTCACCTTGATAAGTGCTTTTCCATATGGTAAATTTCAGGAGGAAAAAACGTATCATTTTGCTGTTCGTGATCAGATAGATAGATAATGTATAATAAAGGAACTAGAAAAAGCAGTGGTAACTAATATGCCTATGTGACTTAATGTGATTGCCAGTGTCAGACCATTAGCCATGTTTTGTCTTTGATAAAATGTACTCTCAGTTGATCCAGTCCTTGCCCTTGTGCAATTTTTCATGCTTTTGAAATTGCATCCAATCCTTAGAGCTTGATCAGCTAGACTCAACATCTCTAAGATTGATTGAAGAGCTTTTATTTTTAACTGAATTGTCAATATTATCCCTAGAAGTACACCATCTTAATTAAAATTGAGAAGATTTAATTTCTTAACTTTATTGAAAAATAGTAATTAAAAATAGATAAAGAATCCAAAATGCTTGAAACCTATGATTCAAATTGTTACTATTTTCCAACAGGGGGGAAGAAACGTGTAGGGTAAGGCTTCCTAGTCCTTAAAGAGAAAGCATGTGACTACCATTGCTTATCTTAAAGACAAAAATCTTGTAATAAGTAAAAGGAAAGCATATGTAAAAGCACTTGGTACAGTGCCTGGAAGACAGTAGATGTTTGGCAAATGTGATTCTCCTTCCTTCCTGTCTCCTTTCTACAGATGGATTCTTAGACAACCCTCTAGATGATCCTGAATCCTGAGAGTTCTGAGTCCTCCCCACTCTGTCATTCACTTTGGCTCTGCCCTTTTGCTAAAGCCTAACAAATATCTCTATGCTTCACATACCCTTAGGCTGTTCATTTTATTTCTACTTGTGTCTAAACAGATGAAAGGTATAAGACATGCCGAGTCAAGATGCAGCACGTTTTAAGAACCTTGCCTTACAAGGGTCTATTTTTAAGTTGTGAGCTCTGAGAACACATTGTATATGGAAGTGAGTAATGCTTGTTCAGCTTTCTTCGGTTTGGGACTTTTCCCATCTCCTTCTAGGACAACAGAGTTTCCAAGCTGCAGTTAGAGATCAACATTCTCTGTGGGGCACCTGCAAAATTTGCTGTTTGGCCCTCTGGGTTTGGGGTACAGATTTAACGGGCTTCTAACATTCCCTATACCTCTACTATAGCTAAAATTACTGAGTTCCATTCTCTGTCATTGATTTATGCTTTACCAGTTTTTTTACATGGTAACTAAAACTGTTCGAGAATATATTAATACTTAGTCTATTTATATGTAATGATTTATGGTAATAATGTATTATATATTTAGTTTATTTATACCCATCATTTTATCACAAAAAAAAAATGGGGTAGCTTTTATCAAAATATATGATAAATTTATAAGATAGAAAATCAGGACCAGAGAAAGAAAGTGCCTACTAGTCAATGTGGTTTTTATGACTGGGCTTCTCATTTAATCGTGACCCCCCCCCCACCACCGCAGCAGCGAGGGCCATGATTCTTATCAGACAGAAAGAAGTACACCAGTATCTAGAAGTGATATACCCTAATTTCTAAAGAAAATTATGCATGGACTTTACATAGGAGACATGGAACTGTTTAAGGACCAAATCCTCAATACAGTCACAACACATTAAGAAGTGGGTTTCAGATGGCAATTTTCGACGGTAGAGAATTAAAGAGCAACTTTGAAAATATGAGATACTTTAAAGTGTTGAGACCAGTTCTGAAAGTGTCTGGAAATGCAGTTGATCCCAGGGGGAAATGTAGGGTGCTTAAAGAAGGAAACAGATTAAATGTCTCGTATAACCCTCCAAGAATGCCACTTCACACACTCAGGTGTTGAAAGAAGGTATAAGAGATTGCATTTTTAGACAAAGGTTTAGCAGTCTGGGCTTCTACATTAGGAAAAATTCTTAAATTTTGAACATCAAATGAGCAAGCACCAATGTGTTAGGCGCCTACCTCATGCTCCAGCCTGAACTGATGACCACTCCATGTATGAGTGTATGGGAGCGTTATATTAAGAATCTTCATAATAACCTGACTTTATTTAATAAACTAGGATTTGCTGACGTATAAGATATTTGTATCAGTCTGCGCTTCCTTATAACTTCCCATCTAAAATCCACCTGTCACTTCAGCAGGGGGCTTTACTCAGCTCCTGTGCTCAGGTGGGCCTACCTCACGCATGGTCCTAGCTTACCATTCATCATACTTGAGCTCTAATTAGGCGTTTAATGTTTTTCCTGCCTCCAGGCAAGAAGGCAGGAAACCTATCTTTCTCTTATTATTATATCACCATGTCTAGAATAGTTCCTGATTTGTCATTTGTCCTTTAACTCATTTGTCAAATGATTAAATACATGGATAATGTGGCTGTGTTTCCATTCTCTTCCTAGATCATTCTATTCATCAGGAGTGAGCTCGTGTAGTTTGTATGTTGGATGTAATAGGATGTAAACATCATTTAATCTTTAAACCATTGTATGAGAGAAATATGATTGTTATCTCCATTTTACTGATGAGAAAACTGGGGTACCAAGATGGTAGATAATTTCCCAGGATCATACTGTTGGTAAGTGGTGCAGCTAGGATTCACTCTCGGGTAGCCTGGCTCAAAGTCCACAATCTTCACCTCCAGATAATATGAAATCTACAAAATTATCTTTAGGGCTCTTTACAATTTCATCTTCTCATACTCAACAGTGTAGTAGAATCTACCTACTACACACTTACTGACTTTTATTATTAGTAACAACTTGTTTTAACCTGTGTCTCCTTGATAAAAAGCTAAGACTAGACATCATCTCATTGTTTATTAGCTTGTTGTATTTTTAGGAAACTAGACAATGTATGGTTTTTGTTTTTGTTTTTTTATTGCATTTTAGGTTTTGGGGTACATGTGCAGAACATGCAAGATAGTTGCATAGGTACACACATGGCAGTGTGTTTTGCTGCCTTCCTCCCCTTCACCCATACTTGGCATTTCTCCCCAGGCTATCCCTCCCCAGCTCCCCCCTCCACTGTCCCTCCCCTATTCCCCCCAATAGACCCCAGTGTTTAGTACCCCCCTCCCTGTGTCCATGTGTTCTCATTTTTCTCACCCGCCTATGAGTGAGAATATGTGGTATTTCCTTTTCTGTTCTTGTGTCAGTTTGCTGAGAATGATGTTCTCCAGATTCATCCACGTCCTTACAAAGGACACAAACTCATCATTTTTGATTGCTGCATAATATTCCATGGTGTATATGTGCCACATTTTCCCAGTCCAGTCTATCATCGATGGGCATGGGAGTTGGTTCCAGGTCTTTGCTATAGTAAACAGTGCTGCAATGAACGTTCGTGTGCATGTGTCCTTATAGTAGAACAATTTATAGTCTTTTGGATATATACCCAGTAAAGGGATTGCTGGGTCAAATGGAATTTCCATTTCTAGGTCCTTGAGGAATTGCCACACTGTCTTCCACAATGGTTGGACTAATTTACACTCCCACCAACAGTGTAAGAGTGTTCCTGTTTCTCCACATCCTCTCCAGCATCTGTTGTCTCCATATTTTTTAATGATTGCCAGTCTAACTGGCGTGAGATGGTATCTCAATGTGGTTTTGATTTGCATCTCTCTAATGATCAGTGATGATGAGCATTTTTTCATGTGTTTGTTGGCCTCATGTATGTCTTCTTTTGTAAAGTGCCTGTTCATATCCTTTGCCCATTTTTGAATGGGCTTGTTTGTTTTTTTCCTGTAAATCTGTTTGAGTTCTTTGTAAATTCTGGATATCAGCCCTTTGTCAGATGTGTAAACTGCAAAGATTTTTTCCCATTCTGTTGGTTGCCGATTCACTCTAGTGACTGTTTCTTTTGCTGTGCAAAAGCTGTGGAGTTTGATTAAGTCCCATTTGTCTATTTTGGCTTTCGTTGCCAATGCTTTTGGTGTTTTGGTCATGAAGTCCTTGCCTACTCCTATGTCCTGAATGGTTTTGCCTAGATTTTCTTCTAGGGTTTTTATGGTGCCAGGTCTTATGTTTAAGTCTTTAATCCATCTGGAGTTAATTTTAGTGTAAGGTGTCAGGAAGGGGTCCAGTTTCTGCTTTCTGCACATGGCTAACCAGTTTTCCCAACACCATTTATTAAACAGGGAATCCTTTCCCCATTGCTTGTTTTTGTCTGGTTTATCAAAGATTTTATGGTTGTAGATATGTTGATTTGCCTCTGATGCCTCTGTTCTGTTCCATTGGTCTATATCTCTGTTTTGTTACCAGTACCATGCTGTTTTGATTACTGTAGCCTTGCAGTATACTTTGAAGTCTGGTAGTGTGATGCCTCCCACTGTATTCTTTTTGCTTAGAATTGACTTGGCTATGCGGGCTCTCTTTTGGTTCCATATGAAGTTCATGGTGGTTTTTTTCAGTTCTGTGAAGAAATTCAATGGTAGCTTGATGGGGATAGCATTGATTCTCTAAATTACTTTGGGCAGTATAGCCATATTTATGATATTGATTCTTCCTAACCATGAACATGGAATGTTTCTCCATCTGTTTGTGTCCTCTCTTATTTCGTTGAGCAGTGGTTTGTAGTTTGTAGAAAAGGTCCCTTACATTCCTTGTAAGTTGTATTCCTAGGTATTTTATTCTTTTTGTAGCAATTGTAAATGGCAGTTTATTCTTGATTTGGTTCTCTTTAAGTCTGTTATTGGTGTATAGGAATGCTTGTGATTTTTGCACATTGATTTTATATCCTGAGACTTTGCTGAAGTTGCTTATCAGTTTCAGTTTTGGGGCTGAGGTGATGGAGTCTTCTAGGTATACTATCATATCGTCTGTGAATAGAGACAATTTGGCTTCCTCCTTTCCTATTCAAATACCCTTTATTTCTTTTTCTTGCCTGATTGCTCCAGCTAGAACTTCCAGTACTATGTTGAATAGGAATGGTGAGAGAGGGCATCCTTGTCTAGTGCCAGATTTCAAAGGGAATGCTTCCAGTTTTTGCCCATTCAGTATGATATTGGCTGTTGGTTTGTCGTAAATAGCTTTTATTACTTTGAGATATGTTCCATCAATACCAAGTTTATTGAGGTTTTCAGCATAAAAGGCTGTTGAATTTTGTCAAAGGCCTTCTCTGCATCAATTGAGATAATCATGTGGTTTTTGTTTTTGGTTCTGTTTATGTGGTGAATTACGTTTATAGACTTGCCTATGTTGAACCAGCCTTGCATCCCCGGGATGCATCCTACTTGATCATGATGGGTAAGTTTTTTAATATGCTGTTGCAATCTGTTTGCCAGTATTTTATTGAAGATTTTGCATCTATGTTCATCATGGATATTGGCCTGAAGTTTTCTTTTCTTGTTGAGTCTCTGCCGGGTTTTGTTATCAGGATGATGTTGGTCTCATAAAATGAGAGATTATTTTATGATTATTATATTATTATGATTATATATTATTAATCCAAAATTTGATTATTTGGAATAGTTTCAGAAGGAATGGTTCCAGCTCCTCTTTGTGTGTCTGGTAGAATTTGGCTGTGAACCCATCTGGACCTGGGCTTTTTTTGTGTGGTAGGCTCTTAATTGCTGCCTCAACTTCAGACCTTGTTATTGGTCTATTCATAGTTTCAGCTTCCTCCTGGTTTAGGCTTGGGAGGACACAGGTGTCCAAGAATTTATCCATTTCTTCCTGGTTTACTAGTTTATGTGCATAGAGTTGTTTGTAGTATTCTCTAATGATTATTTGAATTTCTGTGGAATCTGTAGTGATTTCCCCTTTATTGTTTTTTATTGCATCTATTTAGTTGTTCTCTCTCTTCTTTTTTATCAGTCTGGCTAGTGGTCTATTTTGTTGATCTTTTCGAAAAACCAGCTCTTGGATTTATTGATTTTTTGAAGGGTTTTTCTTGTCTCTATCTCCTTCAGTTCTGCTCTGATCTTAGTTATTTCTTGTCTTTGGCTAGGTTTTGAGCTTTTTTGATCTTGCTCCTCTAGCTCTTTCAATTTTGATGATAGGGTGTCAATTTTGGATCTCTCCACTCTTCTCATGTGGGCACTTATGGCTATATATTTTCCTCTACAGACTGCTTTAAATGTGTCCCAGAGATTCTGGTATGTTGTGTCTTTGTTCTCATTGATTTTGAAGAACTTCTTTATTTCTACCTTCATTTCATTGGTTATCCAATCAACATTCAAGAGCCAGTTGTTCAGTTTCCATGTAGCTGTGTGGTTCTGAGTTAGTTTCTGAATTCTGAGTTCTAACTTGATTGCACTATGGTCTGAGAGACTGTTTGTTATGATTTCAGTTGTTTTGCATTTGCTGAGGAGTGCTTTACTTCCAATTATGTGGTCAATTTTGGAGTAGGTGTGATGTAGTGCTGAGAAGAATGTATATTCTGTGATTTGAGGTGGAGAGTTCTGTAAATGTCTATCAGGTTTGCTTGTTCCAGGTCTGAGTTCAAGCCCTGGACATCCTTGTTACTTTTCTGTCTGGTTGATCTGTCTAATATTGACAGTGGAGTGTTAATATCTCCCAATATTATTGTGTGGGAGTCTAAGTCTCCTTGTAAGTCATTAAGAACTTGCCTTATATATCTGGGTGCTCCTGTATTGGGTCCATATATATTTAGGATCGTTAGCTCTTCTTGTTGTATCAATCCCTTTATCATTATGTAATGACATTCTTTGTCTCTTTTGATCTTTGTTGCTTTAAAGTCTATTTTATCAGAGACGAGAATTGCAACTCCTGCTTTTTTTTTTTTTTTTTTTTTTTTTGCTCTCCATTTGCTTGGTAAATCTTCCTCCATCCCTTTATTTTGAGGCTTTGTGTATCCTTGCATGTGAGATGGGTTTCCTGGATACAGCACGCCAATGGGTTTTGGTTTTTTATCCAATTTGCCAGTCTGTGTCTTTTGATTGGTGGATTTAGCCCATTTACATTTAGGATTAATATTGTTATGTGTGAATTTGATACCACCATTTTGATGCTAGATGGCTGTTTTGCCCATTAGTTGATGCAGATTCTTCATTTTGTTGATGCTCTTTAGCATTTGGTATGTTTTTAGAATGGCTGGTACTGGTTGTTCCTTTCTACATGTAGGGCCTCTTTCAGGAGCTCTTATAAAGCAGGCCTGGTGGTGACAAAATCTCTGAGTACTTGCTTGTTGGCAAAAGATTTTATTCTTCCTTCACTTATGAAGCTCAGTTTGGCTGGATATGAAATTCTGGGTTGAAAGTTCTTTTCTTTAAGGATGTTGAATATTGGCCCCCACTCTCTTCTGGCTTGTAGAGTTTCTGCTGTGAGTCTGATGGGCTTCCCTTTGTGGGTGACCCGACCTTTTCTCTCTGGCTGCCCTTAGTATTTTCTCCTTCATTTCAACCCTGATGAATCTGACGATTATGTGCCTTGGGGTTGCTCTTCTTTCGGAATATCTTTGTCGGGTTCTCTGTATTTCCTGGAGTTGAGTATTGGCCTGCCTTGCTAGGTTGGGGAAATTTTTCTGGATAATATCCTGAGGAGTATTTTCCAGCTTGGATTCATTCTTTTCGTCACATTCTGGTACACCTATCAAACGTAGGTTAGGTCTCTTCACATAGTCCCACATTTTTTGGAGATTTTGTTCATTCCTTTTTGTGCTTTTTTCTCTAATCTTGGTTTCTCTTTTTATTTCATTGAGTTGATCTTCGACTTCTGATATTCTTTCTTCTGCTTGGTCAATTCAGCTGTCGAAACTTGTGCATGCTTCGCAAAGTTCTCATGTTGTGTTTTTCAGCTCCTTCAGTTCATTCATATTCCTCTTTAAATTGTCCATTCTTGTTATCATTTCCTCGAATCTTTTTTCAAATCTTTTTTCAAGGTTCTTAGTTTCTTTGCATTGATTTAGAACATGTTCTTTTAGCTCACTGACGTTTCTCATTATCCACCTTCTGAAGTCTGATTCCGTCATTTCGTCACTCTCATTATCTGTCCAGCTTTGTTTCCTTGCTGGTGAGGAGTTTTGGTCCTTTGTAGGAGGTGAGGTGTTTTGGTTTCGGGTGTTTTCCTCCTTTTTGCACTGGTTTCTTTCCATCTTTGTGGATTTATCCACCTGTCGTCTTAGTAGGTGCTGACTTTTCGATTGGGTCTCTGAGTGGACGCCCAGATTGTTGATGACAAAGTATTTCTGTTACTTAGTTTTCCTTCTAACCGTCTAGCCCCTCTGCGGTACAACTGCTGAGGTCCACTCCAGGCCCTGCTTGTCTGGGGTACACCTGTAGCAGCTTTGGAACAGTGAGGGATTCTACCAGTTTCTTCTTCTGCTATCTTTGTCCCAGAATGATGCCCGCCAAATGTCAGTCTGATTAGTCCTTTTTTGGGGTGACTCTTTGGATATACAGGGGTCAGGGGGCTGCTTGAGGAGATGGTCTGTACTTTATAGGAGCTCCAGGGCTGAGCTGTGAGCTCTGTTGTTCATTCAGGGTTTTTGGGCGGGTGTGTTTGGATCTGCTGCAGCAGAACTTATAAAACCCCCCTTTTTTTTTTCCTCAGATGCTCTGTGTCAGGGATTTGGGGCTTTCTTTATGAGTATCCATTGCACTGTCCTGCCCAGCTAGGAGGCAGTCTAGTCACTATTTGCCTGCCAAGGCTCTGCCCTCCTGCCATGGGGTATGCCCTGCAGCCGTGGTGCTCCACCCTGCTGCCACAGGGCTTCGCCCTTCTGTGGTGGGCTCTGCCCTGTTGGCTGAGTCTCTCTTTTATGGCAGGTTGCCTTGGCAACAGCAGGCTGCTTCCCCAATGGGCGTGTTCCTCAGTAGGGGCGGAATGCGTCCGTAGTGGCAGATGCCCCTCCCCCACCAAGCTGCACCATCCTGGATTCAGCTGAGCCTGCCGTAAAACTCTCAACCCCCAGTGTTTCGAATCGCAGTTTTGTTTGTCCCTATGGGGGTGGGACCCGCCGGGCCTGATCACCTGGCTCCCTGCCTCAGAGTCCTTTCTCTCTCTCTCTCTCTTTTTTTTTTTAAGTTGAACGGTTGACTCTCTCACAGGTGTTTTAGTCACCTGCTGAAAGGGTGCTGGGATCTGTGTGATTTCCCATGCTGCTACCCACTGCACCAGCTCAAATCATGCTTCCCGGGAATCTCCTGGTCTGGCTCACTGTCCAAGACCCCTTTAATGAGATGGATATGTTAATCTGCCCTCCCAAATCTCAGATTGCCGGTTTAACAGGGCACCCAGACCAGTGAGTTTTGTGCTGCTGCACTGCAGTGCCAGCCGGAAGGGCCGCGCAAGCCCAAAAAGCTGCGCTGGTGTCCCGTGTCTCTCCTACACCTGGGAATTTCCCCGTTCTGTGGGCAACAAAGGTCTGTCTGAAAATGCGGCTAGGACTCACCCTCTGCGCCTTCACTGAGAGCTGCAATCCCGAGTTGTTCCTACCACGCCATCTTGGAAAAATCCCCCAACAATATATGTTTTAATTGATAGGAAAGAAAGAGAAAAACAGGCCAAGCTACAGACCATTAGAAATAGTTTAGGTGGACAAACAGGCCTAACTAACTAAAGCGTTTCCCTTAGAGACTTGGAGGCATGAGGGAAAGTGCCAACATTAATTATCTCTGTTATCAAGGAGATCATTAATTGGTCCTCCAGGCCAGTCCTCTTCAGAGAGGAAAGGGAGCACTGTTACTAATTATATCAAGATGACAGGCACAAAGCAGGACTGTCGCAGACAAACTGGGATGCAGCATCACCTTACCTATTTTTTACCAGTGCGGCAGGCTAGTTTTAGTTCTGAGCTGTGGTGGCTGCTACTAGTTACCCCAAATAGTTTTATTCAGCATATGATGTGGACCATGTTAATTTTGTAACATTCCAGGAATTGCACAACTATGTGTACTGTGCAATTTGTCCCCTCAGTTTGTCCCCTTGGGAGACTACACACATATTCCAATGATGTTGCAATTGTTCAGAATGTTTTCTGTAATTCCATTTGGCATCTCCTTCTGAACCAGTTAATGGCCTCTTTAAAAAGTCAATATGAATACATCTTGTTAATCTTTTTATTGCACTTACTCAGCTCCTTGCATGTAGAGACAGTCAATAAATATTTGCTGAATTTGACAAAACGGAATTAGATTCCAGAGCTTGAAATTACATTCAGAGGACAAAGATTTCTCACTTGAGTCTATTCGATAGGTTGAAACTAAAAAAAAAAAAAAAAAAAAAAAGACTGGAAACATATACATATATATATATTTGTGATATTTATATTCGTGATATATATATCACATTAAAAATGCTTATCTCTGGGTTTTAGGATTATAAATATGAATTCAGAAAACAATAAGAACAAGACAAAAATCAAATCTTTCAATATGAGCTTACATTATTTTTAAATTAAGAAAATTATTTTGTTTTGTCTTAACATATGATGCCTCATACATATTTGAATAATTTCAAAGACTTTCTCAAATATGTTACATAATCTTGCCATTTGGGGAATATGTGTGCAACTTTCAAAAGTGATCACTTTGAAAGGCACGACACACATTTAGATGAGTACATTCTGTAATGTTTGTTTTAAAAAAATAATCCAAATCCACCACTTTATAATCATGCTTCTATTTTAGATGTTTTTGTGAATATAAGTCATGACATGGATCCTATGAGGGACATGATTTTAAAAATAAGAGAAATAAACAGATGACACTTAGGGTCAGGGCACGCAGCCAGCTGGCTGGGGAGTAGCCTCTAAAGCTGCACTGTCGTCCAGCCCTGAGAAACCGAGCAGCCACCATGCTTCAACCAACAGTTCTGCTTCCTGATAAGCAAGATGGGCCTTCACCTGGCCAGACGTCAAGAAACTGAGAATAGGCATTACCATTCCAGCTTTATGGAGTGAAATCGAACCACAGAAGTTGCAACAATTTGCCTCCATTGGGAGTGCAGTGAGGGGCTGTTGAGCTTTCAGACCAGAGGCTGGGGAGGGCGTACAGAGAGGACCCACATCAACACACATGTATTTCTGTCAACTGCATAACCAGCTAAAACAGCCACACCCTCAACTCAAACTGCCCCGTAAACCAAGAGCTAGTTAAACACAAGCAGAGTTGTTATCACTCACCGCGGGATGGAGTGGCGTATGGCGAGGGTGTTCTGAGTGAGGGTGTCCGTGTCAATAATGAGGCTTTCTATGAAGAGAACTTTCTTAAACTTGTTGATGGGAGAATGGGAGTGCGCAGCGGGAGGGTACCGTGGCCGCGGTGATTGAGGTTAAAGGAAGCCATTTTACCGGCTCCTCTTGAACCAGGGCCCCTGGAAGGGGGCTACGTCTAGAGCAGATGTTCCCCTGTGAATGTGACTGCTGCTTTCTCTTAGGGGGAAGACCCAGCTGGGCTGAAAAGGAGGTGGGCCCGTGGGAAGCCAACGCTGGTTCCCTTCTGGCAGTGGAAGGACAAGCGTGCTGCCCGTTGTCAAAAGAAAACATTGTAAAGTACCTGTTTATGTGCTGAAGTAATTTCTAATTACGTGGTGTGGTGTGGTTAGAAGAGGGAGCTCAGCCCCAGGACAGTGGCCATCCTGTTCTTTCTGCCCTGAGCCTCCTCGAATGACTGACAGGCTGCGAGTCACCTCACCTCCTCCCTTCTCGCAGCTCCCAGCTCTATGATTTGAATAAAACTTCCCATTTATTCAGTACTTAGTATCCAGCATTCTCAAGCCCCTTTAAAGTTTAATTAATAGCATCCATGTGAGGCTGGAAATCATCATTATAAAGATGACTCTGCCTTTAGTTGATGGCACGGAGTTTAAGTCGTTTCCCGCCAAGGGCCAGGATCCCTAAATGCGGGTGAGATCTAATCCTGGGCTATCACCACTCAACTCCGCACCCTCCTAAACCACACCGGGGACCTCACAGGGTGCTCTGAGGATAAATGAGTGTTTATTTAGCCTTTGGGACAACTCAGATTAGGTGTTAGAGAAATACAAAGCATATCTAATACAGAGGGGGTTTGTTTTCTCAAAGCCACACAAGTATTCTTGAGCCCTCAGCTTGCAGGGTAGAGCTACTTCCTGGGCATCTGCTCTTCACTGGAGATGTCACAAGTAAGGGCTGTTGGAAGTAGAATGAATTACTGCTACCTCGTTTTGTGTGTCAATTTTCCACTGGAAGAAAAAAAAATCACAACATATTTCTTGAAAAAATTAAGTTTAAATAATCAAAAATTACATCAAGTCAAGAGGGACAGTGAAAAGAACAATCCTTCCTCAACATGTGTCCTATACCCACCCGCAGTGGCTTCCAATTAAATTTACCAGTGCCAAACACTGTCCAGCTTCTTATTGGTCCTTCCAAGCAATAGCAAAATTAACAATTCATATTTGGGAGGGCAGAAAGCACAGTGTGACTGCCAACTCCACTACCTTTTAGTTACGTAATTTGGCCAAGTTCTTTAAACCTCTCTAAGCTTCGGTTTTCTCACCTATAAAATGGAAATAATTACAAAACCCACTTTGCAGGGATATTTTGGAGATTAAATAAGATACTCACTTCATACAATTAAATAAATGTTAACCATTAGTTTTAAGAATACATACACTCCTTTTCTGACAAAATAGAATCATTCCAGGTATGAGTTTTGCAAGGTGGCTTTTTTTTTTTTTTTTTTTTTTATGGAGTTTTGCTCTTGTTGCCCTGGCTAGAGTGCAAAGCACGATCTAGGCTCACCACAACCTCCGCCTCCCAGGATCAAGGGATATTGCTGCCTCAGCCTCCCAAGTAGCTGGATTGCAGGTGTGCATCACCATGCCCCACTAATTTTGTATGTTTAGAAGAGATGGGGTTTCTCCATGTTGGTCAGGCTGGTCTCAAACTCCCAATCTCAGGTGATCTGACCAGCCTCAGCCTCCCAAAGTGCTGGGATTACAGGCATGAGCCAGGCTCCCAGTCAATCTTCTTCCATGCCCGAAAGGATGTTCCCCCATGTTGGTTTGTAAAGATGGGGTAATATTCAGAGTATTAACAACCAGTCTGACCCAGATCCTGAGCGGGCAGAAAGAAAGCACCGAATAATTTGAAAAGATGCCAGGCAAAATTAGCAGATGGGTACCACTGAATATCAGCAATGTCTAGACAGCTGCCTTATTCTCTTTTAATTTAACCATCTCTTTAGTTTCTTTAGAACATTTCAGCATTTCAATCATGTTTTTTAAAACATGCTTAAATATACTTGATTTCTTGCTTAATGGCTTGGCATCAAAAAACCTGCTCTATATGACTTCTATCCTCTGGAGTTGGTTAAGAATTATTTTTGGCCCAGTACATGGTCAAATTGTTTGAAAATGTTCCCTGCATACTTTGAAAGAATGCACATTCTGCAGTTGTTGAATCCATGCTTTTATATGGCATAAAATCAAAATTTTAAACTGTGTTTTCCAAATTTCTGTGACTGCACTAGGTTTTGTTGTTTGTTGTATTGACTATGGAAAGCGGCATATTAGAAATGTCTCCTCAGAACTGTTGATTCTTCGATTTCTCCTTGTTTGTTTTGTCAGTTTCAGTGGAGGCTGTACTAAATGATTTTCGATTATCCTCACAGTTGTAATCCAAGCAAAGTCTGCTACTATCTCCTTATACATTATGTGGTTCAGTTTTGTCTCCATTGTGGTACATAAACTATGATAATATCAATTTTTTAAAGATTGTTAAACTTTTTTTTTAAATCTGATAAACTCTTCACTTATTTAATGTATCTTTAAAAAATAGCCAGCCTGGGCAGCATGGCAAAACCCTATCTCTATGAAAAAATACAAAAATTAACTGGGCATGATGAAACACACCTGCAGTCCCAGCTACTCAGGAGGCCGAAGTGGGAGGATTGCTTGAGCCTGTGAGGCAGAGGTTGCAATGAACCGTGATCACATCACTGCACTCCAGCCTGGGAGACAGAACGAGGCTCTGTCTTAAAAAAAAAAATGAAAAATTAAACTTTAAAAAATAGAAAACCATCAAGTTCAAGATGTCATGGGTTTATTGCCTGAAATGAAACTAAAATTAGCTACTTAAGTTTTTAAAAGAGAGTCAATTTAAAGGAAAGTAATTCGTGAATAACGTTACAGTTTACTCTAAATTATGTGAATGTAGCTCACAAAAGACTGAGGTTTAAGAGAACTTGAACTAGGTAATAAAGAAAACCTCTTACACAACAAGAAGCATGTCTTTAAATTGCTGTGCACCCTGTGGGCAGACAGTAAATAGAGTGATGTTTCTTTACAATGCTATAGTAGGAGTTGGGACTAATCATGGCATTATATACTAATCATGGTTTTAAGGGTTTTGAGTTATTTATACCTTGCTTTTTTGGCTGAAGCAATTTCAAGTGTTATCTAGGCGTAGTTATTTGTGCTTTCTAAAGAGATAATATTTACCTTTGTATATTTACATGTTTTATAAAGTCTTGCTTTATGTATTTAATGTGTTGCTCTTCTGAAACCACCATGGTTCAACTGGTTAAACCTGTGCACCTTACTTCTCTACCTTTTTTGGGCTATTTCACCAGCTTTGGGTGGATAAAATAAGTGAGAGGGGCAGTTGAAGTTTTGATTTGGGATTGTTTGGGCATGTTAATTTACCATTCTTGAAGCCACTAACATGGATAATAGAGAATGTCCAATAGCTTGATCAGTTAAAAAACTGACAGTGTGGGCTACAATTCTCCAACAGTAACATAGTTTATAGCTATGTAGACTTTAAACATTGCAAACACTTTCACAGACACTTCTTAATGTAATCTTCACACAACCTTTGAAGAGTGTTGTTATACACAGTAAAAGGATATCGTAGGATGATTGTAATTTAGATTTTTTACAATTAGAGAATTGTCTTTTAGGACATTTGAAAGCAGCTGGTGTATTTCAGGAGAAAATGGGTTTATCTTCAGGAAGAGCCTTGTTTTGTCCTGGGAGAGATCGCTACAGAGCAGATGGAAGGCAGTACGTTATAGACAGTTCTTTGGAAAGCTTTTTAGATTTAAATGTTAAGAATTTGGTTTCATCATGTATATCAAGTCTATTAGCAAGATCATGAATCCAAAGATTTAGACAACTTTTAAAATTTGTTTTAAGTTTCCTTATGCTGAAAAGTCCTATTTATTCTTGGGAGAGTGTCTATGCCCTTGCCTCAACAGTGGCTCAGAGGAAAGGGACGATTGACTGATGGTCAAAAGTAATGAACAATTCACCGTCTCTTTCACATCATCCTAAGCAGACTGTGAAATGCACTATTCCTAGGTGTGAGGTGTGTTGGATAAACCAATGATTTCCCAAATACGGTGTCAGTAAGGACTTAATAACCCAGACATCAGACTTTGGGATATATACTGTGAACTGCTGTGATATCCGGGTCTATGGCATGTGGACCAGGATGCATCTTGAAAATGGCGTTGGCATCTTCTTGAAGAACACACATCTTCCTATCACGATTCATCCTTGGGAAGGAAATGAAGCATGAGGTGATGAGTCTTCAATATGCCCACTGTTAGAAGCTGAGCTGGCTTCACTTCTTATGAAAGCTTGATAGGAGCTATGCAAATAATCAGGGTTTGGGTCTGGAAACTTCTGGGAGCAAATACAAGCAAAGGTGGATTCACCATAAAACTAATGAAGTTTAATCTCCAGGGTTCTTCACTTTGTAGGGCCCCTCAGAGATCTTAAGAGGGGGCTTAACAATGTGTGTACATGGTCATGTTTTTAAATTTGCAAAGGTAAGATATGTTTGTATTCTTTTTCTTACAGAGAGCCCTCAAATTATATAAATATTATTCTCCACAGAATCTGGATCTGTTTTTGTTCTAAGGTAATTGATGTTGTATTTTTGTTATCTCCAAGCCTTTGATACAGTTCTGCTAAATATTGCAGCCTTATCTCAGCTGTTCTTTGGAGGAATTGAGGGGATCTGGGTGTACACTTTGCATGAAATGGTGTGGAGTTACAGCAGTATCCTGAAGAAGCTGGTTATGAAATGCAGTAAGTTGACTAACAGAGAGTGGAACAGAGGTCTGGAATGATTGTTAGGAGTCAGAAGACTGTGGCAGTACAAGGTAAAGTGTGGGCC
The DNA here is from genome assembly GCA_031835075.1 of Saguinus oedipus. Classification (NCBI taxonomy): domain Eukaryota; kingdom Metazoa; phylum Chordata; class Mammalia; order Primates; family Cebidae; genus Saguinus; species Saguinus oedipus. The sequence continues at coordinate 101,665,208 of CM063170.1, read as the reverse complement.
AATGCTGGAGTGTGCCTAGAACAAGCATGCTCACTACAACTTCCACACGTGGTAGAGGCAAGAGAGCCTTGAAAGAAGATCCTTAACACCACTATTTATGTGTGGATGTCTCGAGTCGTATTCATTCCAGAGATTAGAAGAACTAAAGAGAACAAAGACTTGAGCATGACTATTAAGCTAGTTATCATAATTAACAGAAATAGAGCCCAGGTCTCACTGATTTCATAGTCAGTTTCAGTCATCATGAAAGTGGTGCCTTAAGCGTTATATGTTCCTATCTAGGAAAATTGAGCAAAAGAGGAAAAAAGCAACTTTAAACTCATTTTTATTGCTGTTATAGTGACATATCTACTTGTTTACATGAAGTGATTGATAACCCAGAATTCTTCAGAGGTTAGCCCAAGAAATTCCAATAAATTTCAAACTAAATTTTGTGATCAAAGCTCTGTTACTATGTGTTGCTATCTGGTTCCATTTACGAGAATTCCAAAAGGGGAAAAAACTAATCTGTGGTGATAGAAATCAGAAAGTGATTGAGGAGAGGGCAGGGGAATTGATGGGAAAAGGGACACAAGGGAACTTTCTTGTTCTAGATCTTATTACTGTCAAAGCTCCTCAAATTAAATACCCAGGAACTGTGCCTTTCCTTGCACATTAATTAAGTTTTAATATAAATACAAAAATAAATTAAGACTAACAAACACACCCATAAAAATAAAAAATCACATTAAATTTAAACTCTGTTGCTCTGCAGTGGCATGTGTAAAGACTCGAGATTCAGGAAGGTAAGATTTTCTGTTCTTCCTGCTGCAAGGGAAAACGTTTCCCCACATCACTACCTGTCACGTATCTGACTTCCTTTTATCTCTCACTGTCACTAGAGAGCATAGAGAACAATGCCATTGGCAGACACAAAATGATTATCGAGCAAAACAATATTATTACTAGAAAAATTGGCAAATGTTTTCAGCAAAATCCTTTCCCAATTTTGGGGTGGAATTTCCTTTCTCTCCATCTTCTCTGATCTTCCAGTGTCTCTGCTGTGGACTTTTAAAAATAAACTCCAGTATGACCCTGTAATTCTAGGTGCCACATGTTTCTGTTCTTCAGTGCTCAAGCTCAACAGGATTAATTCCAAGCAAATAAAAACTTGGTTTCTTTTACTTTATTTTTGAAAAGTTTTATACTGAATTCTTTATTGATATATTTTTAAATATATATATATATATATATATATATATATATATATATATATTCTAAATCTAAAGAAAATATCCCCTTGATATAAATAAATATAATCCTAAAGATAGCCACTGTTTACAGTTTAGTGTACAGTAGTTTCCCCTTATACAAGGGATATGTTCAAGTTTAAGTTTAATGCAGGAGAATCACTTGAACCCTGGAGGCAGACATTGTAATGAGTCGAGATCATGCCACTGCACTCAGCCTGGGCAACAGAGTGAGACTCTGTCTCAAAAAAAATCTATATTTTGATTGTGGTGGTAGCTGATATGATTGTATGTAATTGCCAACATTCACCAACTCTGTACTTAAAATGGGTAAATTTTGTTATTTGTAAGTTATTGCTTAATAAACATAAGGGAAATAAAGAAGGATACTTTCTCAAAAGAATAAAAACAATGGTTTTTACTTTATATATTTCAAAATTCTTTGATATTTATTTCAGCAAACATGTTACTTCTATTATTTTTATAAAAACTAATAGAATGGTTATACAAAGCATAAAATTTTAAAGTTATTAGCCCCGAGCAAAAATTTCAGAAAATACCACATCTGTTCCTTGGTGATGAAAGAAAGAGAGAAAAGGAAGAGGACAAGAGAAGAAGGGAAGGATACCCCCAAACTCAGACAACTTCTTTCCTTAATGAGGAGTGCTCTAAACAGATTTACAAAGATGGACATTGTTTGTTTATGTAGTATTTACTATACCTGAAAGCTTCACTTCGCTCTTCAACGCTAGAATCTGAAAAATTCAGCTCAATTCAATAGCATATATTGAATAGAACATTTTTCAAGGCTTGTAGTAGGTGTTATGAAAAATGCAGAAGAGACAGTCTAAGAATAAAAATATTTAGAACTTATTTATTCAATTTATGTATTTTAAGCTTTGAGATGTATTAGGATTACTGTATTTCAGATTTTATTATAATTCCTCCAGAAAAGAGACAATTAAATTTCTCCTGAAAACATTTAGCCTAAGAGAAGTTAATCCTTAATCCAACCCAGAATTTAAAGAAATAAAACTGAGTCATAACATACTCAATAAACCACTTTAAATTCTTACGTTGTGCAGGACTCATTCACTGACTGCTGCTAAGAATGGGTCACTGTGGCCTGCCAAAGACGAATTGTTACAGTGATCTCACAATAATTTTGGGGTATCTCAGTCATTCTTAGGATTTAGTCTACCCAGCCTAATTATCTATACTTAATTTTATAAAATTCTCAGAAATTTTCTTCAAATGTATCTCAGAGTATCAATGCAAACAACAGATAGAAGTAAAGCTCTGATAGTTGTCGGTGTGCAATCTTATTTCTGGGTTCTCTATGCTGTTCCACTCTTTTATGTGTCTGCCCTTGTACCAGTACCATGCTGTTTTGGTTACTGTAGCCCTGTAGTGTAGTTTGAAGTAGATCAGCATGATACCTCCAGCTTTGTTCTTTTTGTTTAGAATTGCCTTGGCTATGTGGGCTCATTTTTGGTTCCATATGAATTTTTTTTTTTTTTTTGAGATGGAGTTTCACTGTTGTTACCCAGACTGGAGTGCAATGGCACAATCTTGGCTCACCGCAACCTCCGCCTTCTGGGTTCAAGCAATTCTCCTGCCTCAGCCTCCCGAGTAGCTGGAACTACAGGAGCACACCACCATGCCCAGTTAATTTTTGTATTTTCAGTAGAGACGGGGTTTCACCTTGTTGACCAGGATGGTCTCGATCTCTTGACCTCGTGATCCACCCGCCTTGACCTCCCAAAGTGCTGGGATTATAGGCATGAGCCACTGCACCCGGCCTCCATGTGAATTTTTAAATCTTTGACAAACCTGACAAAGACACACAATGGGGAAAGGATTCCCTATTTGATAAATGGTGTGGGAAGAACTGGCTACCCATATGCGGAAAATTGAAACTGGATCCTTTCTTTGCATCATACACAAAAATAAACTCAAGAAAAATTAAAGAATTAAATGTAAAACCCAAAAGTACAAAAACCCCAGAAGAAAATCTAGGTGATACCATTCAAGACACAGGCATGAACAAAAATTTGATGATGAAGACACAAAAAGCAATTGCAACAAAATTGCTTTGGGATCTAATTGACAAATGGGATCTAATTAAACTAAAATTAAACTAAAATTAAATCAAAAATTGACAAATGGGATCTAATTAAACTAAAGAGCTCTGCACAGCAAAAAAAAAAAAAAAAAAAAAAAAAAACTATCAACAGGGTAAACAGACAACCTACAGAATGGGAGAAAATTTTTGCAAACTATGCCTCTGACAAAGGTCTAATATCCAGCATCTAGAAGGAACATAAATTTATATATAAAAAAAAACTACACCATTGAAAGTGGGCAGAGGGCATGAACAGACACTTTTCAAAAGAAGACCTACATGCAGCCAACAATCGTATAAAAAAAGCTCAACATCACTGATTATTAGAGAAATGCAAAACAAAACCACAAGGAGATACCATCTAACACCTGTCAGAATGTTTATTAGTAAACAGTCAAAACATAACAGATGCTGGCATGGTTGTAGAGAAAAAGGAACACTTTTACACTGTTGGTGGGAGTGTAAATTAGTTCAACCATCATGGAAGAGCATGGTGATTTCTCAAAGACCTAAAGACAGAAATATGATTTGACTCAGCAATCCTATTACTGGGTATATACCCCAAGGAATATAAATCATTCTATTATAAAAACACATGCACTCATATGTTCATTGCAGCATTATTCACAACAGCAAGGACATGGAATCAACCTAAATGCCCATCAGTGATAGATTGGTTAAAGAAAATGTGGTACATATACACCATGGAATGCCAAGCAGCCATAAAAAAGACCAAGGTCATGTTTTTGCAGGGATATGGATGGAGCTGGAGGCCATTATCTTTAGCAAATGAACACAGGAACAAAAAACCAAATATTATGTGTTCTCGCTTACAAGAGGGAGCTAAATGATGAGAGCACATAGACGCATAGAGGGGAACAAGATACACTGGGGCCTATTAAAGGGTGGAGGGTAGGAGGAGGGAGAGAATTGGGAAAAATAACTAATGGGTAGTATGCTTAATACTGGGTGATGAAATAATCTGTACAACAAATCCTCATGACACACGTTTACCTAAGTAACAGAAGTGCACATCCTGCACATTACTCCTGAACTTAAAAAAAGAAAATTGCTAAATACGAATGAAAAGAAGTAAAGCTCCTCTAATTGATAGATGGGGCCTTCAAAGAAAACTGTTCCACCATCCCTTTGCCACAACCCATGGACCCTGAGTTATCTCCGGGGCACCCTTGGGATGGATCCAGGGAGACCTGAAATGGATCACTAAAAATGAATATTCTGCATCAGAAATAGGTAACTAAACCACTAAAACAAAAACGTTAATTTTAAAAACTGAATTGGTTTCTTTTCTCTTTTTTGGTGCCAAGAGCAGTGCCTGACATTTGCAATCAATTGCCCTAAATCCCTGAATAGTCTACAGAATCATATCACATGACATAGAACCTCGTATCATGAAGCATTCATTACATAGCTCATGTGTCACAAGGCAGACAACTACTATGCTCCATATTGTCTTTCTTTCCTCATAGAACAAGAAATTCACTGACCAGGTCTTCTTGATTTCAGAGCTAATGATTTAATAGCACTTAAGAGAACCTCAGGCAGCATGAAAAAGATCTTTATAAAGAGGTTTTTCCTGTATATTCAGGAAGACACAGACCTGTATCTAAACAAAAAGCCTGTTGGATGCATTCTCCAACGGGCGACCTAATTCTAGTCTCCTTCATCCCCCAACTTAGGGTGGATGCCTCACCATTCTCTGGACCCTTTCCTAAGCAAGGGAGTTGTAGATGAAACTGAGAAATCATGAGCACAAATGTGTAGGTAATGTAAAAGGAAGTGATTAAAAATGCAAAGACAAAGAAATCATGACAAGAAAATGAAAACAGAAGGGCAAAGAATCAAGCAAGATAGTTTTCTGACCCTTGGACAGGTAGTGACTTTTCTTTTCTATGTGGTGCCTCATTCTCCCAGTATCCAGGTGGTGGCACTGGTGCTCTTTCTACCTTACCCTGTGGGTGGCATTCACTTTGTTTCCCTAAAATAGGAGGAACTCTAAGAGATACAGCGATGAGGGCACTTGGCTATCCAGTGTTGGGTCCCTTGAAGCAAAGCTTCCTGAGAGATCATTTCTCTGCAACAAATTACCTTAACAAAAATGTAGTAAGCTATAAGCAAGGGAAGGAAAGGAATTGGGACCCTAATGGAATGTAGCCTATAGTGGAATATTCAGGAATTGAGCACGAAGAGCCATTCCAGTTTTTTAAGGCAGTCTTAAAGATGGTTGAATTAAATAATTTACATCCTAAATTATGCATATTGTTGCTACAAACACATAGGTCGGTTTCTAACATTCTCAACAACTTGATATCCTCAAAAACTTTATAAACTGTTATAAAACTTTATAAATTCTGTTAATCTACATGGTGCCTGATTTTATAGATAGAAAGAAAGTATAGAGAGGTCTGCTGACTTAGGCAAGGTCATCTAGCAAGTTAGAGATGAACTTCTCTGAAGCCTTTGGTTAAGCTAAGGAATTCTCTAACCGTAGTATAGGTGCTTTTGGACACACCCTTTACAAATAAGCATTTTTCTACATGTGTCTAAAACTCAAGACTCAAACACAGAAATGGATCTAACTTGCGAAGAGACTATCTAAGGCTTTCAAGTAGTCCTGAAAGAATGATCACTAGTCTTGTTCACCAAGCAAATGTATCTACATCATGACCTACGAATAAGATAAATAGCATTTTGAATCCTTCTGTTTTTAGATTCCTCAATAAGGCTACAGATAAATGATTACAAATGAACACTTGTGACATATACAAAAATAATTGGTATTGAATTTCTACTTCTGTCCTAGTCCCTATCAGATCATGTGATCTGGGGTAATTGTCCTGCATCTCCAACTTCCTCCTTTGTAAAAAAAATAAACTCAACCTGATTCATCTTTAAATCTCTGCTGAAACTTTCCTTGAAAGCAAATGTTTTTCCACCTGCAATTGCTTCTGGCTAGATAGTTTCTTCCCCAAGAAAATTTATTCTAAGACTAAAGTTTATATTAAAAAAAAAATTCCGATGCGTTGGAAATGTCTGCTGCCTTTGACTTTCTATGTGTTTTTTTCCCCACAGTATCTCAAAGTCATTATGTATCTCAAAACACATTGCTGCAGTATATAAACCCAAAATTTGACCAGTAGTGTCCATGGGGCTGGTATATTTAACTGTGTATCTCACTTAAATACAAACACTTACATGGTTATCTCAAACTCTATTGTCAACTCACAGTTTTTGCAGATAAGAAATAAGAATTAGGCTAGTCTAGGAATGAATGTCAGTTTCAGGACTGAATGTCATATGAGATTATACCAACCAATTTGAAGTAAGTATTGTTACTGGCAGCAAATCCACATGGGTCTGCAGCAACTTCAATTCTTGCCTCCTTAGAAGAAAGAATTCAGCTGAGGGGCATAAGGCAGATGGAGAGACAGGCAAGTTTTAGAGTAGGAGTGGATGTCTATTAAAAAGCTTTAGAGCAGGAATGAAAGGAAAAAAGTACACTTGGAAGAGGACCAAGTGGGCAACTTGAAAGACAAGTGCACCGTTTGACATTTGACTTGGGATTTTATATTTGGGCATACTTCTGGGTTCTTGCATCCCTTCTCCCCTGATTCCACCCTTGGGAGCGGGCTGTCCACATGCACAGTGGCAGGCCAGCACTTAGCAGGTGAGCTCACGCAGTGTGTTTACTAGAGTTGTATGCATGCTCATTTTAGACATTCTTTGCTTACCGGTCAAATATCCCCAGAAGGTCATTTACCAGTTCAACTCCGCCATTTTGGCTTTTAGTGTTCATGCTTGAGCCCACCTGCCCAATTCCTGAGATCTTAATCAGGAAGCTGCTAATCACCAGTTTCAGGTTTGTTCTGTCTGTTAGGAGACTACCTTTCCTCCCTGGTGCTGGCTGTGACCAGCTCTTTTAAAGAGGCAGTTAACAACTGCCTGGCCATCACCTGATGGTCACCTGATATTCCTGAGGGGGTTGGGGGAGCCCTCTCCTGCCCTGCTCATGTCTGCCTAACTACCTACTTAACAGTATAATCAGAATTCACAAGGGAAGTGAAGCTATATACATCATTGGTAGCAAAAGTGACTTCTTTTTTTGGCCAGATGTTTATTGGTCTTGGGAAATACCAGGCTAAGTTAACGTATGCTGTACTGTGTAGTTGTGTTCTCTTTATATAAGAAAATGTCTGTGTCTGTAAAAGATTTGGGTTGATCACCAAACAGTATTCATTCGGACTATAGGAACATACATGCTTCAGAGTTCAAAGAGCAGTTCTGTCCTGAACAACTGGATTTCCTCCTGCTGCCTGACTTAGCAATGTCTGGAACCACAAGGTTACTCTTTAGTGTTGTTAATGTTCATCCTACCTAATTCTTCTGATTTAATGAAAAATTAGGCAGATAAAACATGACTTTGCTGTGACTTCTGAAGGTCCACATTTAGCCAAAAGATATGCAAATACGGTTAGATAACTATCTGGAAATCAGGCCAATCATAAAAGCACGAGTGACTGGAGATTCCTTGACAGCTTTATGTCATGGGCTTTATTGTGTCTTCTCCCTTATAGACATTGTAGTAAAAAGATATTCAACAGAATCTTAAAAATGCACTGATAAAGCTGATGGGATATGTAAAGCTGTTATTGCTTGGATGGTGGGTTCATTTTAGGTTTCTTGGAATGCATAAACTTACACTGTCCACATTCAACTTCCCTTTTGGCCCTTTTCACTATTTTCCAAAACAAGCCATTTTCCTTTAAGATAAAAAGTTATGGAAGGAATGTTTACAGGCCTTTGATAATTGTCATTCTCTGCAACCCTCATTGAAGTGTTAACGGCAATGGCAGGGAAGCAAAGCAAGTGCCTTAAGCGCACTTGGCCTTTGGAGCCCTAAACTGTGGTCAGGAGTCATTGGTCTGGTGAGGTATTAGCCAAGTAAGCAAGGTGCATTTAACCCTTTTCCATTCCCACTGAAGTGTCATTTTTCTTCTGGGGTAATATCCAAGGTTTTTCATCTCATGCCAAGGAAATAGAGGAGACGGATACACAAGAAGTGAGTTTAGGAACAGAGGTGTATAGGTGAGAAAAAAGAGAAGAGAAAACTTTCTCTCCTGCAGTAAGGAGGCACCTGAGTGGGTCTTCCGGTTTTGTGGTGAAATGCATAGGGTTTTACAGAAGCGCTTGAGGAGGCAGTGTCTAATCTACATAGGGCCCAAGAGATTGGTTGGACCAGGTATGCCATTTGTATAGCACGCAAAGAAGCTGGTGGCCCCATCTAAATCTTTTATTATGGTTCTCTACCTGGCTGGTGCTATGTTGTCTGTTACTTACTGTACAGATGGTTGACAAGGAAAAGGGAAGATGGAGCTGCCATGTTCAATGTGCCTGGCCCCAAGGTAGCCTTTTCCTATTGGCACAGCTGCTGGCATTCACCCGTGCAAGTTCCAGCTTGCTTATCTATCTTTGTAGCTTGATTTTACAGGCTGTACTTTGTCACAAAAGAAATAATTTGGGGGCTGCTTTTTGTTAAAATGGAAGCCTTATATCTCAAAGTAATAAAAGTTATTTATGACAAACCAACAGCCAATATCATCCTTAATGGGCAAAAACTGGAAGCATTGCCTTTGAAATCCGGCACTAGACAAGGATGCCCTCTCTCACCACTCCTATTCAACATAGTACTGGAAGTTCTAGCCAGAGCAACCAGGCAAGAAAAAGAAATAAAGGGTATTCAAATAGGAAAGGTGGAAGCCAAATTGTCTCTATTTGCAGATGACATGATAGTATACCTAGAAGACCCCATCATCTCAGCCCAAAAACTCCTGAAACTGATAAGCAACTTCAGCAAAGTCTCAGGATATAAAATCAATGTGCAAAAATCACAAGCATTCCTATACACCAATAACAGACTTAAAGAGAACCAAATCAAGAACGAACTGCCATTCACAATTGCTACAAAGAAAATAAAATACCTAGGAATACAACTTACAAGGAACGTAAGGGACCTCTTCAAGGAAAACTACAAACCACTGCTCAACGAAATAAGGGAGGGCACAAACAGATGGAGAAACATCCATGTTCGTGGTTAGGAAGAATCAATATCATGAAAATGGCTATACTTCCCAAAGTAATTTACACAATCAATGCTATCCCCATCAAACTACCATTGAATTTCTTCACAGAACTGGAAAATACCACCATGAACTTCATATGGAACCAAAAGAGAGCCCGCATAGCCAAGTGAATTCTAAGCAAAAAGAACACAGCGGGAGGCATCACACTACCAGACTTCAAACTATACTACAAGGCTACAGTAATCAAAACAGCATGGTACTGTTACCAAAACAGAGATATAGACCAATGGAACAGAACAGAGGCATCAGAGGCAACACAACATATCTACAACCATATAATCTTTGATAAACCAGACAAAAACAAGCAATGGGGAAAGGATTTGCTGTTTAATAAATGGTGTTGGGAAAACTGGCTAGCCATGTGCAGAAAGCAGAAACTGGACCCCTTCCTGACACCTTACACTAAAATTAACTCCAGATGGATTAAAGACTTAAACATAAGACCTGGCACCATAAAAGCCCTAGAAGAAAATCTAGGCAAAACCATTCAAGACATAGGAGTAGGCAAGGACTTCATGACCAAAACACCAAAAGCATTGGCAACAAAAGCCAAAATAGACAAATGGGACCTAATCAAACTCCACAGCTTTTGCACGGCAAAAGAAACAGTCACCAGAGTGAATCGACAACCATCAGAATGGGAAAAAATCTTTGCAGTTTACCCATCTGACAAAGGGCTGATATCCAGAATTTACAAAGAACTCAAACAGATTTACAGGAAAAAAACAAACAAGCCCATTCACAAATGGGCAAAGGATATGAACAGACACTTTACAAAAGAAGACATACATGAGGCCAACAAACACATGAAAAAATGCTCATCATCACTGATCATTAGAGAGGTGCAAATCAAAACCACATTGAGATACCATCTCACGCCAGTTAGAATGGCAATCATTAAAAAATCTGGAGACAACAGATGCTGGAGAGGATGTGGAGAAATAGGAACACTCCTACACTGTTGGTGGGAGTGTAAATTAGTCCAACCATTGTGGAAGACAGTGTGGCGATTCCTCAAGGACCTAGAAATAGAAATTCCATTTGACCCAGCAATCCCTTTACTGGGTATATATCCAAAAGACTATAAATCTTTCTACTATAAGGACACATGCACACAAATGTTTATTGCAGCACTGTTTACAATAGCAAAGAAATGGAACCAACCCAAATGCCCATCGATGATAGACTGGACTGGGAAAATGTGGCACATATACACCATGGAATATTATGCAGCAATCAAAAATGATGAGTTTGTGTCCTTTGTAAGGACATGGATGAATCTGGAGAACATCATTCTCAGCAAACTGACACAAGAACAGAAAAGGAAATACCACATATTCTCACTCATAGGCGGGTGAGAAAAATGAGAACACATGGACACAGGGAGGGGGTCTACTACACACAGGGGTCTATTGGGGGGAATGTTTTCAGCGGGGAGGGGGAGCTGGGGAGGGATAGCCTGGGGAGAAATGCCAAGTGTGGGTGAAGGGGAGGAAGGCAGCAAAACACACTGCCATGTGTGCACCTATGCAACTATCTTGCATGTTCCGCACATGTACCCCAAAACCTAAAATGCAATAAAAATTTAAAATGAAAAAAAGACAGAAAATAATACAAGAAGCAATGGAAAATTTAAAAAAAAAAGAATTCTAGAAGATAACATTGGAAAAACTCTTCTAGATATTGGCTTAGGTAAAGACATCATGATCAAGAACTCAAAAGCAAATGCAACAAAATGAAGATAAATAGATGCGACTTATTTAAACTAAAAAGCTTCTGCCCAGCAAAAGAAACAATCAGCATAGTAAACAGACAACCCACAGAGTAGGAGAAAATCTTCACAGTCTATATATCCAACAAAGGACTAATTTGCAGAATCCGTAAAGAACTCAAACAACTCAGCACAATTTGATAAATGTTTTCAGGCACAGGAGAAAGTATACTTAATAAAATAGACGTTTCAGAAAAAAAAAAGGGGGGGAAGCCTTACCAAAGACTCTCTTACCCTCCCTGACTACCTAAATAATTTCTTTATAGCTCCTAATGAATCACCACCCTTTCTGAAACCTTCATCTTTTCAGGTTCAGCTCTGGTGAAAATGGTGAAGCACGTGATGTGGATGGCTCCCACTCTGTATCACAGCATCAGAATGCTATTCTTTTCCCTGGCCCCGATTTCTCCTTTCAATTGTATCCCTGTTCAGTGCTCTGGAAAAAAAAAAATCCTGACTCCCAGTTCAATGCTTTTTAAATGTTTACAAGTTACACATTCCTTTGCTCCATAATCCTCTCTGGACACCCAATAGGTAGAGCTGATAAAACATCTGTTAACACTGCAGGTAAAAGGCCCACAGCTCCACTTAATCTATCCTCTTCACTTCTCCCCTTCAACCCACAGAACTCCCAGAGCAAGCGGAGCTCAGCTGGAAAGTGACTATACCACCCAAAACTATTTTCTTCCTTTCTCTGGATTCCTTTTTTTTTTTATTGTCTCTAATACTCTTTCATTTATTCATTCACCCAATAAATACCTATTGAGTACCCACTATGAATACCTGGCACTTAGTTATGGGTGGCTTGGTTATAACACTTATCTAATTATGTTGGAATTTTCTGTTAAATGTCTGTCTCCCCATAGACTGGATTCTTCCTTGGATCTCCTGATCCCACATAGGACTTAGAACATAATGTTTGATATTCCCATATATCCGTTTGCCTCTACTCAAATGCCACCTAATTAGAGATGCCTTCATTGACCTTCCTACCTCAAATCATATCTCCTTCTCCCTGTCTCTCCTCTGTACCCTTAATCTGCTTTATATTTTTCCCAAAACACTTAGCGTCAGCTTGTAAATTACATATCTCCCTAAACAAGAGTAGGGTCCCCTTGTTTATTCACTACCATATACACAGCATCTAGAACAAGGATGGGCACTCAAGTTGGTACTCATTAGATATTTATTGAATGGATAACTGAATAAATGAAGTGAGTAAATATGGCAACATATTGTTATCTATTTAAGAAGATATTCATATTAAAATGTTTGCATTCCTTGTGGCTCTCACTGGAATGACACCTTTTGAAAAACAAATCTATGTTTCGTGTTTCTCCTTATCCTGCACACCCATTACCCTCTATGCCCAGCACAGTGTCTTGTTTATGGCAGAAGTTCCATACATTTATTGAGTTGACCAATCACTCTTCTACACTACCTTAATTACATCTCTTACTTTACTGCATTGAATAGTTCAATTTGTGAATGCACCATTATAGTTTACATTAAAAATTTACAATTCCTTGGGCTCTTCAAAGTAAATCTGTGAGCCAATTAACAGCTACAACTTGACACTCTAGGTTCTGGGACATCAATTTCTGTGAACATAAAATCTGACACAAATTTTCTCCTTCTGGAAAACATGGAAAAGAAACATCACACGGCATTCAGAGTTGCCCCTTGAGGAGACGGAGTGGAGGGCCGCTTCTACTCTCTGGTCCACTAGTGGAGATATCTGGCTAAGCAGGGAAGACCCACAATAGGACCCTGAAAGTTAGGGGGTACAAGTGCTGAGGGGCCGTGTCTCCCAGTGAAGTTTTGACAAATGGCACATTCGGCAGCTGAGTTCTGCGCCTCAGAGTGGGAGGCTCTGCTCTCCAGGTTGGTCTTAAGTAATAGGTTTGTCTGAAGTTATAGGAGTTGTGGCCTTCAGAGAAAGGAACAGAGGGTGACAAAGGAAGGCTAGTACTGAAATTGATTAGTGCCTCAGAAGAATCATGAGGAGCTTGGTCACTGGACATATGCCAAAGACATTCTTGAAGTGGTTAGGCCTGGGGGAGGAATGATGCTAGAGCAATGTGACTTAGGCAGCAACACTCAAGATTAATTGCTCTGTGTGTGTGTGCATGTGTGTGTGCAAATGCATGTGCTTTTTCCCTACTTTGAATGTGGAAATAATTTCAAACATTCAGGAAAGGTGCAAGAATGTCACCTAGTGTTAACATATTGTTCCCATCCACTTTACCAATTAGATGGTCCTTTCTCTCCATTTCTGACCCCCTTTCTCTCTCTCCCTTTCTCCTCTGTCTGTCTGTCTGTATCTAAATATCTACATAATTATTTTTCTGTCATTTGAGAGTAAGTTGCATACACCAAGATCTTTATCCTCTATGCAGTTCAATGTATATTTCTTAGCATGTAGACAGTCTTGTACATAACAAATTTGCTATAGCTTTAAATGTTCTGATTTCCACAGTTTTCTCATGATGACTGCATTCCCCTGTTTCACCATTAAGATGACCACTTCCTATTTGAATAATATCTTCAGAGTTCGTCTCATGTTCTGACCTTTACACATTTTTCAGTGTGATTTACTGTTGTGAGTAAAAACTTCAGTGTTACACAAAGTTTTTCCTACAAGCTCTTGGCTCTGCTATGTTCCTATCATCCCTCTGCCAGACCACCTCTAATAACTGGGCTGTGGTAATGCAGAGCCTTGCAATGGCCATTAAAACGTTTTACTTCATTGGACCAGCTGAACCATTTAGTCTGAAATATATTCCATTATCCTTAGAGGAAAATCAGACAATATATTTGAGGCAAAGAAAAAAGCAAGTCTTTTTATTATGAGCTGTCTCAGGCTTTTGGCTGCAGTTTCGGATTATTGTCCCTTAACAACTTTAAGAGATGAAGAACAGAACCAAGAATGGAAGAAGTCACACTGCAATATGGAAATAATTGGATTGATTTCATAAATGGAAATGCTAAAGCTTGACCTTTTCAAGCTATGAAAATAGCATTTCTCACTTCATGTGTTGTTTTTAAAAAATATAATTGAGCTCAGCCATAATGTTCTCTTCCAAAACAGAAAATGTCTAACACTGAGAAGGATCAATTGCTCATATGATTAGTAGGGCATCTCTTTAAAAATTGAGTTTGTGCCATTTTATAAGCTCCAATGTCATCAGTTACCATAAATGATTTCTACTCTTTTTTCATGTGTGTATCTCCATGATGCACAAAATAGGTTTAGACAAAATGTCTTCAAAATTTGTTACATTGATCTAGGTTGGTTTTCATTATTTTGGAATGTTAGGATTAAATTCTAATTTTTGTCTCATGCAAAGATGGAGACTTGGAACCAGTGTTCAAACACCTGATCAGTATGTAGTATCTAAATTTATATAAAAATTAATGGATTCTGGGTAAATAGAAATTCTCCCCAATATTATTCCCATTAGGCTGCCTATAAGATGACTTTTATTAAGTTAAGTTGGCCTTTATAAAGGATATAATTAAGTTATTAATAAATGTCTTACCAAGGCTTAACCCCTGAACTTCTTGTTTTATGTCTACTTACTTCTCTGGTGACTCTGCCTGGTCTCATGGCTTTAAATGGAATCTATATGCTAATAAGCCTTGTATTTGTGTCCCCTACCCTTCCTCTCTCTTGAACTCCTGAACCATATTTACTATCTATTTGGCCTATGCACTTGGATGTCTAATAGGCATCTCAAATTTAATAGGTCCAAATTAAGCACCTAGTATTTCCTTCCAAAACACCAACTTCCATAGTCTTTACATCCCAATAAATAATGACTTCATTCTTCCAGCGGCATAGGCTAAAATCTTTTAGGCCATGGACCCCATTATTTCTCTCACAAACTTCATCAGGTCCATCAGAAAAATCCTTCCATCTTTATCTTCAATATAGATTCAGAATTTGACCATGTCTTACCACATCAATGCTAACACTCTAGGCAAACCACTATCATCTCTTACCTGGATTACTGCAATTGTCACCTAACTTATTTCATTGATTATTCCTTGACACCTCTCCAGGCTTTTCTCAAGAAAGAAACCAAAGAAATATTTTCACTACTCATGTCAGAATTTCTTGCTCTAGCCATGTTAGAGTCACTGGCATTGGACTTGCCTTCTTCTGTAAGCAACCATAAAACTGGATAAAATATATAGAATAATAGTTTGCAGTCAGAAACTGGACAGAAATCAACACAGGGCTACAAACCTTGAGAGAAGGAAACTACATAAGGTGAGCCCCACCTTTTCTCTGAGATCACTTTTCAAAGGGTGGCAATTTGCTGGGCATGAGAGTTCAGGATTGCTAAAGTGGCTAGGATTTAGAGGTGGAGAGCAGGGTGCCAGATATAAGATAATCACAAAGTAACCAACAAAGGGTTACATAGAAATTCTCAGGACTTTGGCTGTGTTGAGCTGCATGTGTGTAGAAAAAGACTCCAGGAGACCTATGAAAGAACAGTGCTGGGATGCTGAGAGTTGAACAAATATTTCAGAAGTCATGCAATGCTAGGGAGAAGGTAGATATCTGGTTCAACCAGAGAGGAGAGAATTTGGTGAATACTCTGTGTTGAGATCATGATCCTTAAAAAGATCATGACTTAGAAATAAAAACCATCCCATAGGAATAGAATTATAATCAAGCACTAGGCAAAACATTGAAATTGACCAGTCAGAACAAAACCTGGAACGAGTCTTTGGCAGGACCAAGGTGATATACTAGTAATTTTGAATGAGGAAGAGAACATTATCAAATTTAAAAATCTCTAATGTCTAGCATATAACCAAAAATTCCTAGATAAGTAAAGAAGCAGCAAAGTACATTTCATTGTATAGAATTTAAACTTCAATAAAGTTTATTTTAAAAGAACAAAAAGCTTAGAAGAAACACATTATCTTCTTCAAAGGAACAAATATAAGGATTGTAGCTGATTCCTTAACTGAAACAATGAAATCAGGAGACAACACAGAATAACACCTTTTAAGTGCCAAAAAATGCTCTCAATCTAGCATTCTACACCCATTGAAAATATCCTTCAAGTATGAATGAATTACACATGTTCCAAGACAAAGTTGAACATGAAAAGTTGAAAAAAATTTAAATCAACAGACTTACCACAAGAAATACTAAAGGAAGTTCTTCAGGCTGAAGAAAAATAATCACAGATGGAAAGACAAAAGTACAAGAAAGAATCAACTGTAGCATAAAGTCTAAGTATATGGATATTTTATAAGTGTAAAAGAAAGGCAAATTAATAACGATGTTTTGTGAGGCTCATAAATTGGAAGACTTAAAAAGAAATTTAAAAATGGTGAAGTGGGTAAATGGATTTAAACTCTTAGAAGGTTATTGCATTGTTTGGAATGTGTTGAAAGTATAAGCAGGCTATAGTAAGCCAAAGATACACTTTGTGTTTCTAGAATAACCACTGGAAGGACAATACTAACTTGTTCTAATATATATATATATATATATATATATATACACACACACACACACACACACACGTGTGTGTGTGTGTGTGTATGGAAGTGCAAAATACCAAAAATAATTAAGACTATTTAGAAGAAAAACTAGAGATAACTTTTATTATCATATTTCAAGATTTCCCTTAAATTTACAAATAATTAAGAGACTATTATATTGGTGAAAGATAAGACTAAATAGAACAATGTAGCAGAGTAGAATCCAAAATAAACCCACATGTATGTTGTCACTTGATATAAACCAAAAGCACCATTGTAATTTGATGCAGGGAAAAAGAGTACATTTTATAAATACTGCTAGAGAAATAAGCTATCAAAAAAATTATCCATATCACTGACCTCAAGCCATACATAAAATTAATTCAAGATGGATTGTAGGTTTAAATATATAAATGAATAATCAAGTTCTAGAAGAAAACATATGTCTTTTCTGAGCTATACAAAGATTTCCATGATGGAAAACAAAAAGCAGTAACCATTTTTTAAATGATAAATTGGATTTCATGAAAATTAAGAACTTCTGTTCATCAAAATTAATCATTAAGAAACTAAATAGGCAAACTGCAAACTTGAAAATAATACTTGTAATACATATAGCTTTAAAAGGCTTTTTAAAAATAAATGGAATATATCAAGAATTTCAAATCAATAAGAAAATAAAAAAACAAAATGGGCAAAATGTAAACAGATACTTCATAAACAGATGGCCAACAAGCACATAAAAATGCACTTAACATTATTGCCTATCAGGAAAATAAAAATTAAAACCACAACATGGTACCATTACTACCTACAAGTACAGCTAAAATAAAAGACTGACAATATCAAGATTTGTAAGGATGTCTAGCAACTGGAATGAACACAAACTGCTGATGTTAGGTAAATTATTCAACCATTTTATAAAATGTTTTGACAGTATCTACTAAGACTAAACAAAAGCCCATCCTATGACTCAGCATTCCTCCTCCTAAGTATACCCAGGAAAAACTAGTGCATACGGTTAATGAAAAATACATCCAAGGACGTTCATGGTATCTTTATTTATGTACCCAAAAGACAGAAGTAACAAAAATTCCCATCAATAGGACAATTCCATAATGAGAAACTAGAAAATCTAGAAGAACTAGGTAAGTTCCTGGATACATACACACTCCCAAGACTAAACCAGGAAGAAGGAGATCCCTGAATAGACCAATAACAAGTTCTGAAATTGAGGCAGTAATTAATAGCCTGCCAATCAAAAAAAAAAGCCCAGGACCAGACAGATTCACAGCTGAATTCTACCAGAAGTACAGAGAGGAGCTGGTACCATCTTTCTGAATGGTTTCCAAACAATAGAAAAAGGGGGACTCCTCCCTAACTTATTTTATGAGGCCAGCATCATCTTGATACCACAACCTGGCAGAGACACAACAAAGAAAAATTTCAGGCCAATATTCCTGATAAACATCGATGTGAAAATCCTCAATAAAATACTTGCAAATCGAATTCAGTAGTACATCATAATGCTTATCCACCACAATCAAGTCAGCTTCATCCCTGGGATGTAAGGCTGGTTCAACATATGCAAATCAATAAGCGTAATCCATCACATAAACAGAACCAATGACAAAAACCACATGATTATCTCAATAGATACAGAAAAGGCCTTAAATAAAATTCAACACCCTTTCATGCTAAAAACTCTTAATAAACTATGCATTGATGGCAAGTGTCTCAAAATAATGAGAGTTATTTATGACAAACCCACAGCCAATATCATACTGAATGTGCAAAAGCTGGAAATATTCCCTTTGAAAATCAGCACAAGACAAGGATGACCTCTCTCATCACTCCTATTCAACATAGTATTGGAAGTTCTGGCCAGTGCAATCAGGCAAAAGAAAGAAATAAAGGTATTCAAAGAGGAAGAAAGGAAGTCAAATTGTCTCTGTTTGCAGATGACATGATTGTATATTTAGAAAACACCATCGCCTCAGCCCTAAATCTTCTTAAGCTGATAAACAACGTAAGCAAAGTCTCAGGATACAAAATCAATGTGCAAGGATCACAAGCATTTCTATACACCAATAATAGACAAACAGAGAGTCAAATCATGAATGAACTCCCATTCACAATTGCTACAAAGAGAATTAAATACCTAGGAATACAACTTACAAGGGATATGAAGGACCTCTTCAAGGAGAACTACAAACCATTGCTCAAAGAAATAAGAGAGAACACAAAAAAATGGAAAAACATTTCATGCATTCCATGCTCATGGATAGTAAGATTCAATATTGTGAAAATGGTCATACTGCCCAAAGTAATTTATAGATTCAATGTTATCTCTATCCAGCTACCATTGACTTTCTTCATAGAATTAGAAAAAGCTACTTTAAATTTCATATGGAACCAGAAAGGAGCCCATATAGCCAAGAGAATCCTAAGCAAAAAGAAAAAAGCTGGAGGTGTCACACCACCTGACTTCAAACTGTACCACAAGTCTACAGTAACCAAAACACCACGGTATTAGTACCAAAACAGATACATGGAGCAATGGAACAGAACAAAGGCCTTAGAAATGACACCACACATCTACAGCCACTTGATCTTTGACAAACATGACAAAAACAAGCAATGAGGATAGGATTCCCTATTTAATAAATAGGGATACCCAGCTAGCCATTTGCAGAAAACTGAAACTGGACCCCTTCCTTACACCTTTATACAAAAATTAACTCAAGATAGATTAAAGACTTAAATGTAAAACCTAAAATTGTAAAAACCCTAGAAGAAAACCTAGGCAATACCATTCAGGACATAGGCATGGGCAAATAATTCATGACTAAAATACAAAAAGCAATGGCAACAAAAGCCAAAATTGACAAATGGGATCTAATAAAACTTAAGAGCTTCTGCACAGCGTAAGAAACGATCATCAGAGTGAACAGACAAACTACAGAATGTGAGAATATTTTTCAATCTATCCATCTGACAAAGGCCTAATATCCAGAATCTATGAAGAACTTAAACAGATTTACAAAAGAAAAATAAACAACCCCATCAAAAATTATGTGAAGGATTAGACACTTCTCAAAAGAAGACATTTATGCAGCCAACAAACATATGAAAAAAAAGCTCATCATCACTGGTCATTAGAGAAATGCAAATCAAATACACAATTAGATACCATTTCACACCAGTTAGAATGGTAATTATTCAAAAGTTAAGAAAAAACAGATGCTAGAGAAGATGTGGAGAAATAGGCACACTTTTACACATTTTGTGAGAGTGTAAATTAGTTCAACAATTGTGGAAGACAGTGTAGTGATTCCTCAAAAATATAGAATAGAAATACCATTTGACCCAGCAATCCCATTACTGAGTATATAGCCAAAGGATTATAAATCATTCTACTATAAAGACACATGCACACCTATATGTATTGCAGAACTATTCACAAGAACAAAGACTTGGAACAAACCCAAATCTCCATCAATGATAGACTGATAAAGAAAATGTGGCACATATACACCATGGAATACTATGTAGCCATAAAAACAGATGAGTTCATGTCCTTTGCAGGGACATGGATGAAGCTGGAAACCATCATTCTCAGCAAACTAACACAGGAACGGAAAACCAAACACCATATGTTTTCACTCGTAAGTGGGAGTTGAACAATGAGATCACATGGACACAGGAAGGGGAACATCACACACCAGGGCCTCTTGGGTGGTTGGAGGGCTAGGAAGGGGAAAGCATTACGAGAAATATCTAATGTAGATGATGGGTTGATGGGTGCAGCAAACCACCATGGCATGTGTATACCTATGTAACAAATCTGCACGTTCTGCACATGTGCCCCAGAACTTAAAATATATAAAAAAATTGCATTTGCCTGCCATAACTTAATGAGTGGTAACATGGTTACATCAGGCAAAACACCATAAATATGAAATTCCCCAACTTGGATCCTTGTCATAAGCTGAGGGCAATGACATGAAGTCCCAGTGTGGTAGCATGCTGCAGGAAGCAAACATTATAAACATTCATAGCTGCAATCTACACAGTTTTAACCATTGACAGCCATTTCACAAGGTATACTACTGTCCACAAAGAAGTTTTACAGGGAAGTGTTGATGGTACAACTGTTAGAGAAATAGCCAATAATCAAGTTCTTCTGCTGATGAGTTTCCCAACCTATATAAGCCTACATTGCCTGGGATAAAGAGAAATGAGTTATTATCTCAAGTTAGGATGCAAGTCTTCAACTTCTGCCTTCTCTGTTTCCTAGCTTTGTCACCTTGGACAATTTACTTCAACTATCTAAGCAACAGAGCTGTTTCTTATTGAATCTGTAAATTGGGAATAATAAAATAAATAATAATAAATATTATTATTTAATTATTTATCTAACCTACTAGGGTTGCTGTGAGGACCAAATAATAATTTGTGAAAAGGATTCAACACAGTGATTGGCACATAGCAAATGCTTAGTAAATGTTGGCTGCCAGCGGCATCATCATCATCATCATCATCACCATCATTGTCATTGTTACCATTTCTTTCAACAGACCGTTTAAACTTACTTGATCTTCTCTGGACCATCTAACTCCTTTTATTCACTTCCATGAGGTGTGCATCCCAACATCTGGAGCAATGTTTCTCAATACTTTTCAACCCATTTCAATATCTTTGTGTAGTGTATGCCACATTTTGACATGCTACCTTCAGCATCATTGAAAATCTTCTTAGATACTTGGGTATTTCATTCTAATTTCATTTGGCTTTGCTTTCTGTAGCTGCTATTATGAAATTATTTATATTTCGATTCCTCCAGACCTCTATACTCCTGTTATCTCATTCATATTCATCCCCCACAGCACAGTATCCTTTTTTCTATCCTGAAAGAATTGACTGGGGGTAACAGACAAGCAACTCAGTAATCTCAACATAGCTTTAAGAATTTTTCTAATGCATGAATAAAAGAGAGTGCAACAGATTTAAGCTGGGATGGAGGGCAGTTGCTTTTCTATGCAATTCTTCTGCCTTTAACCTCACCAACCCCTTATTAAAGTGTCTTTCACTGGTCAGCCTTCCCACTCACTCGCAAATTGTCTCATGCTAGTCATCACCACCCTCTTCCAAGAAGAAGATCAATTATCATCTTTTTATTAAAATCCCCACTAGCTCAAAAATAAGATTTCAATGAATTATCTTAACAATAAAGAATAGATCAAACTAATTCATATTAAAAAGAATAAATAATTGCTGGCTCAAAGTACTAGCTTATTCTATTTTCAGGTCTTTATATTGAAATTCCACCCCCCTCCCCACTTAGTTTGGTAATAAAAGTGCGAAGCAAGAGTATCAAGAATTTCCAGTGTCCTCCCAGAAGATCTACATTAAAATCTTGAGCTACTTATCCCTAAGGGCTACATTCCCAAAGGTGGAATTTCCGTGTGACTGGCCCGTGTGTATGTGTGTTTGGAGTAGGGGAAAGTGGGGAGGTTTGCCTGGATGTGAACAATTGCCCCTTACATAGCCCTTTGGAAAGTATGAATTTTTGCATATTAAGTGGTCTTAGAGTAGGCCCTATCTACGAAGAGAAAATTTCAAACCTGATACATGTATTGCTGAGGCAAATAAATGGTCCTTCGCAAATGTGTAAGTATCCTTTTCACAGTAGGTAGCTTATGTAAGGGAGAGACATAATTTAAAACAAAATGTAGGAGTGTGGAATGATTATGAAGTTTCAAGGTAGATTCTTATGCTGTTGAAATCTTTAAGAAATGAAGCTTAACCCAAGATGATTTGAGAAGATGAATCAGAGGTTAAAGAACACTACACAAATACATCTGCTGTCTAAAGCTAAATTGCTTTTGGGCATTCCTCCATCTGTAAAGAGGCAGGAGACAAGATTAATGTTTGTTTGACATTCTAGCTATTAGGTATAAAGTTTACTCTTCAGTGGGGAAAGGGAATCACTTGTAGTTTCAAAAAATGGGGGACAGAAAGCCTTCAGCTAAGGAAGGAAACATTTAGACTAGATATTGGGAAAAGTAATGTTCTCATGAACAAGAGTGATAAAGTATTAGAGTAGATTCCCAAGAGAAGTCAAGGGAGCTTCTGTGCAAAAAAAGAAACCAAAAAAAAAAAAAAAAAAAAAAACCAATGATGGTTTCATTAAGATGTTACAGAAATATAAGGAATGGCTTGAAAAATGCAAGTAGAGACAAGTCTTTTTCTAATTACATGTCCTAATAGGTCAGGAGGCTTAGACCACTCAATAGCAAGCCATGTTCAAGGCCATAGGGAAAAACAGTAATTCCAAGGAAAATGGCACTCTATTGATGAAAACTACAGAGATTAAAGAATCTCCTCCCTCAAGCTTACATCTAAAAATTCTTTCATAGATACACCAATATATGCAGAACAGGTCAAAAAGGAAAGAGTCAAGGGTGAGCGTGGAAGCCCAGAAATTCAGATAATTTCAAACAAATGAACATATGCATTCTTAATACCCGCATTTATGTACATATATAATAGATCAGTTTTTCGAAAACTTCAAGAAAGACATCTGAAGTTCCAGTTTATAAACCAAAAGAAACATACTGTGTTCCTGTCACCCGATCCATAATTACATGTTCCACTAAAGGTAGCAAAGCTTATTTCGAACTATACTTATGAAAACCCAAATAAAACTACAAATCTGGGATCCCCTCCCCAGATTAAAAAAATTTAGTTTAGTTTTTTTAGCTTTACAGCTTGAGCCCAAGAATCTTCTACGTTGTGGCCAAATAATCAGTTCTAAAATAAAAAATTTATTCAATCAGCCACTTGTGTTGACACAGCTCCTAACATTTAATTTGACATATTTTTTACTGAAATAGCCTATAATTATTGCATTGCGATGGTAACAGCTTTTATGGTTATAAGTTGTTTTGCAAGGCCACAAAAAGTGGGGATATATGATGGACACTATGACTGAAATATCTATCTCCCTATCAATGGGCAGATTTGATGTGGTTCATTTGGCTGGCTAAGCCATGACATGTCTGTCTCTCACCTCTATGTTTCCCATTCTCATTCCAAGACAATGAACATCACTGAGAATTTAAAACTTTTGAAAATTTGAAGAAATCTCAATGTTCCAGTTAGTATGGCTATGTAACAAATTATCCCAAAATTTTGTGGCTTAAAACAGTAATAATCACTTATTATTTCTCATAGCTTCTCTAAATCAGGAATTCAGAAGCTGCTCAGTTAAGCCATCCAGGCTCGGGGTCTCTCGGTTGCAGTTAACTGAAGGCTTGAGTAGGGCTGGAAGATCTGCTTCCAAGGTAACTCATTTTGCTGGCAAGTTGGTGCCAGTCTTTGGCTAAGGCAGCACTTCCTCTCCGTATGGAGTTGCCTGAGTATCCTCAGAGCATGGCAGACGGCTTCCTCCAGAGCAAGTGATCCAAAAGAGCAAGGCTGAAACTGCAATGCCTTTTATAACCTGGCTTTGGGAGTCACACATCTTTACTTCTGCTGTATTCCACTGGCCACAGACTTAGGACTGGCCTAAGTCCTGATTCAGTGCAAGGGACCACAGATTTCCATGAAGGCTAAGATTATCAGAGCTCTTCTCAGTAGCTAGCTACCACAATCAAGTAGGAGCAATGTACTGATAAGGCACTTGTGAGTTATTCATTGAATACAGAGTTTTCCTTGGCCAGCTGAGATAATTGAATTTGTTATTATTGTTTCACACTCAAGCTGGGTAACTCTTTTTTTCTTCTTGGTCTTAGGGGCACCATGTCTTCTCTTTCTTGGTTTCAGGTATGACTTATCAGGTTCATGTTGAAAATGCCTATTTTTACAGACCCTAGAACACCATCTGGTGGTTCTAGCCTCCATAGAACTGCTCAGCCACTTGTAAATTTGTTCATTTAACAAACATTTATTGAATGCCTACTGAGTACTAGGGCCACAATGTTGAACAAAATAAACAAGCTCCCTAGTCTCATAGAACATATTCTAGTAAAGGAAAGCCAACAATAGAAAAGACAAACAGATATGAAGATAAAAGATAATGGTAAACACTAGGATGAAAATAAAATAGCTGTATAGATAAGGAAAGGCTAGCAAGGGTGTTTCATTTAGGTTATGTGATCAAAAAGGCTTCTCTGAGGAAGCGGAGTCCTAGATAACACAGATGCAAATATTTAAGGGGAGAACATTTGATTAAGCAGAAGGAAGTCAACATGAGGTCCCCTAGGGAAGAACAAGCTTGATGTGTATTAGGAACAAAATAAAGTTCAAAGGCTGGAGCAGAATGAGCAAGGGTGAGAGAAGAATGAGATGAGTGGGCAGTGGCCACATCTTGTACAGGTATATAGACCAGGGGAATGGGTTTAGGTCTTATCTCAAGGGTAACTGCAAGACATTGGAAGGTCCTTTATCTTTAGATAAACGCACATTTTCTTGTCTTCATTTCTTTTTTATTTTATTCCTTTCTACAGTGCAGCTTCTCTAAAATGGGTTCCTTTCTCCTTCCAGACACACAGAAGAATTATATTTATCTACTCCCTTGCAGGCAGATAGGGACATCTGATTACTAATAGCCAACTGATTATGAGAAGAAGTAACATCAAAGCCTTTGTCCATGAAAGACCTGCAATTCTGTCTTCTATTGTAGCAATGGAGGTCACATACTTCAAATGATACAGAGCTTGTAAAGTGGTCAAACCTTCATCAGACTGGGTCCTTGAGTGACTATGTAATGAGTGCAAGAAACAAAACTTTTGTGTGTCTTAAACTGCTGAGATTTGGGGTTGTTAGTTAACAGACT
Organism: Saguinus oedipus; assembly: GCA_031835075.1. NCBI lineage: Eukaryota > Metazoa > Chordata > Mammalia > Primates > Cebidae > Saguinus > Saguinus oedipus. The sequence goes on along the minus strand of CM063170.1, from coordinate 101,639,572 downwards.
ATAGCCTAGACTATGCTGATTTCTAAAGTCTTATTCTGTGAAAAATAACTTCTAAACTGAATTGTCGCCAGTCAACCCAAATCTTCCTGTTATAGTCACTGCTGTTTGATCACAAAATATAAATTAATTCATAATTCTTTCTGTCCTTCAGTTTCTATGAATAATTCCATTTATTCTCCAGTTCTGTTCCCACCTTTAGTCACTAGGAGATGCACTGTTGTTACCACTTCTTAATAAATCACAAAACTAACATTTATGAAGTCTATGTTTTCTTGCTCAGAGAAGGGAATGGAGTTCATTACTTAAGTTTGGGGAAAAAAATAGCTATCTTGTTCACAAGCTGTTGCCATCCAGATGTTGGGAAGAATTTCGGAAGGGGAAGTAAGACAGAGAAGCCAACTCCATTCAATACTTGAGACAATACATAGCACCCAACAGAAAAAATACACTTGCTTATCATTTATATTTTCTCTCTCAGAGCCATCCATAATGACACACATTTAATTTTTGCTAACTTTCTCAAGGTTCATTTCATTCATTATATTTGTTAAAAAGCACCTATTAATAAAGAAAATCTTCATCTGTGTTACATGGCAGCTTGATGCTTCTGCCAGGAACACGTTGTATATGAGAATTCCAAGCAATGCAAACAAGCTTAATTTTTTTCAAATGTCCTTCTTGGCTCAACCAATTCATCCAGGCACAACATTCTTTAAGCCATTTCTAATTTCTCTGATCAAACAGGCTGGCCTATTACCTGGGGGTTTTGGCTCCATCCAAGAAACCTGCTTTACCAAAACATCTGTTAAAGCTCCTGGATTCCTTCTATTTAGTGAGATTCACATGTCATATGGTATATATTTTCACCTTCTCAACCATGTCCTAGACATCTTACTGGAACAACTTACCCGAATCATGCATGATCTTTCCAAAGATACTTTCTTTTTCTAAAAGCTCAAATAATATTTCATATTATAGAAGAACCTTTAAAAAATTCTGCACCCATGAAGACACTAAAATAAGAGTACCTCTCCTTTCAGTTTGGATTTTATGTCCTAAGACTGGATAATATTGGAAAGATGGTGGATAACAAAGAAATGTACCAGTTATTAAATGTTTCAGGTAAAGCTAACCTAGAATTATCTGAGAATCATTCACAAGTAGCCAGTTTATGAAAGGCTTTTGATATACATAAACCATGTGCCTACAGGAAAATATCTTAGAATCCTGGGATTAATATAGAATAAAATACATTAATCTTCTCAGTTTATGAGGACAGTGATAATGGAGCCAAGACAGAGGCCTGATCTCTTTCTAGGCCAGTTAACTTTCCTGGGTTACATGGCCAAAAACAGGAACACTGACCCCTCATTAATCAAGTAAAAAGCAGCATTTGTTCAGCACATACTTTATGTACAGCATAGGCATTTTGCACACTTATTCTTGGTCCCAAAGTTGGACTTAAGGGAATAAATAGGTGAAATAATAAATAAACATTATTTGGTAAATCTCTCAAAATCACCCTTACCTTCTTGAAGCCCTCCCTTGTACCAGACATTTTCATAGAAGATGTCCCATTTAATTCTTAGAACTCTGTAAAGTAGTTTTTGTTTTCCCATTTAGCAGATGAGAAAAACTAAATCTCAGAATCACAAAATGGCCTACTTAACTGAGATCATATAGATGGTAAGTTCAGAGTTAGTATCTAAACCTCAATCCTGAGCTTATTCCCCTTCTATCTGGTGCTTTTCCACACCTGTGAGGAAGAGAAGACCACATAATTAATACTTGAAACGTATCTTATTTGAATACCAAAGGCAGTAAATTCTGGGTAAAGATCATTTCACCATTCATCTATGTGAGTTCTTAGCTAAGTAAGTTATATTTAGCCCAGTGAACTTTTGACTGGCAAAAAGTATCAATAGTAACAAAAATAATATTTATAATTAATATGTTGATTATATTTTTGAAATATATAAATATATTATGAAAATGTAAATTATTAAAATATAGCATAGATTTCTCAAATGTGATCAATTAGGGTGGTTGGTTGGTTAATTGAGAATCAGATACTCATCAAATTTAGAGAAAATCCTCATTAAAGATATTTACTTTAAACTTTTATTCTAACTAAAATATATGAACCAAATGTTCATTCACACATCTCTTCTTGTGTATTTCAAGCCTTTTTTTAAGTACAAGTTTCTATACACTAGCAATAAACAATCAAAAAAAGAAATTAAGAAAACAATTCCATTTACAGTAGCATCAAGGACAAAGTACTTACGAATACATTTAACAAAGACATTGCACAAAGATGGTGCAAGATTTGTACACTGAAACTACAAAACATTGCCAAAAGAAATTAAAGAATACTTGAATAAATAGAAAAATACCCCAATATTCATGGGCTGGAAGACTTCACATTGTTAGGCTGGCAATACTTCCCAAAGCAACATACAGATTCAACACAATCAATATAAAAATCCCAATAGTAATTTTCGGCAGAAATGGAAAAGCTGTTCCTAAAATTCATATGAAATTATAAGGGAACTAGAATCACCAAAATTAGCTTGAAAAGTTGGAGTGCTCACACTTCCCAATTTCAAAATGTACTATAAAGCTACAATAGATAAAAATGGTACGATACCAGTGTAAAGATGGACATATAGATCAATGGAATAAAATTTTAAGTCCAGAAATAAATCCAAACATCTATGATCAAACTGATTTTCAACAAGGATGCCAAGACCATTCAATAGGTAAAAAATAGTCTCTTCTGTAATTGGTGCTAGGGCAACTGGAAATCTGCATGACCTTTACTGCATGACAGTGAAGTCAGACCCTTACCTCAAATAGTACAGAAGGATTGTCATGGTACAAATGTTTCTGTCCTCCTGAAAATTCATGCATTGAAATTCTAACCCTGATGTGATGATATTTGGAGATGTGGTTTGGGGGAGATCATTAGAGTTAGGTGAACTCATGTGGCTAGGGCCTTTGATTGGATTAGGGCCTTTACTGGAGAGGATACAAGAGAGCTCTCTCTTTACTATGAAGACACAGTGAGAAGATTCAGGCCAGGAAGAGAGTTCCAACTAGAAATTGACCATGCTGGAACCTTGGTTTTGGATGTCCCAGCTTCCACAAATGTGAGAAATAAAGTTGTGACTTGGTGCTTGTCACCCAGTCTATGGTCTATGGTATTTTCTCATGTAGACTGAACAGACTAATATAAACATAATTCAAAATTGATTAACAATCTAAATGTAAGAACTAAAGCTATAAGTTTCTTAGAAGAAAGGATTGGAATAAATTTTTATGACCTTGGATTTGATTTCTTAGACATGACAACAAAAGTATAAGCGAAGAAAGAAAAAAAATAGATTAATTAGACTTTATCAAAATTAAAACATTTTGTGCATCAAAGGACAGCATACTGCAAGCCAGAATAACAGCCCCATGAGCCAGACCCCAAGTTTATTGACCCACCATGTACACACATGCACCCCAACCTGAAAAGCAACCTGGCAAGCCCACACCCAGCAAAGCTACATAACTGCCACCACAAACTCTCTCAGCCTAAGCCACTGAGACACTCATAAATATCACTCATGTGGATTACAGATAAAGAAACTACACTGACACTACACTATTGTGTTCACCTAGAACCAAGGTCAATGCAACACTCACAAAACTAATATTCCAAGACTCATTCACATGAATAAGCCTTTTTCTATGAAACTTGCTTCATAAAATTTGAAGAAGCAACTTTTCCACTAGATGCATAGAAATTAAGGTAGGATATCAAGCATAGAAAAGCAAAGAAATATGACACCTCTGAAGAAAAACCATGATTCTCTAGTAATAGTCTCCAATCATAAGGAAATATATGAAATGCCAGAAAAAAAGAATTTAAAATAATGATCTTAAATAAACATTGAAATATAATAGAATACAGATAGACAATTCAATGAAATCAGAAAACAATGAGAAGTTCAACAAAGAGATAGATATCATAAGAAAGAACCAAACAGAAATCCTAGAGCAGAAAAATTCAATGAGTGAAATAAAAAATACGACTGAGAGCTTCAACAACAGACTAAACCAATCAGAAGAAAGAATTTCTGAACTTGCAGACAGGTGTTTTGGAATAACACAGGCAGATCAAAAATGAAAAATACTAATTAAAAAAACCTACTTGATTTATGGGACATCATTAAGTAAACAAATATTCATATTATGGGAATTCCTGATGGCAAAAAGAAGAGAAGGGGAAAGAGAAGAGGAAGGGGAAAGGTAAGGAAAACATATTTAACAAAATAATAGCTAAAAGCTTCCCAAGTGTTGGGAGAGATGAACATCTAGGCTCAAGAAGCTCAAAGAAGCCAAAATATATTCAATCCAAACAGGTCCTCGCCATAGAACATTATAGTCAAGTTGTCAAATGTCAAAGACAAGGAAAGAATTCTAAAAGCAGCAAGAAAAAGATGTCAAATCACATATAAGTAAATCTCCGTTAGACTAATAATGCGATTCCTAGAAGAAAATTAGGGCTGTAACCCTAATTTCTTTTCAGCATTCACAACTCAATAGTGCTTACAGATAAAGACCCCAGAGATACAGTGGTACTTTCTCAATTAAAAAAAAAAAAGAATTAAGCCTCTGCTAAAGTCTGCTGCAGAACAGAGCATGGTATAATACACTAGAGTGGGATGATATAATCAAAGAAATGAAACAAAACAGTACTGCTAGCCAAGAATATAATACCCAGCAAAGCTACTTTTCAGAAACAAAAGATTCCACAGACAAGCAAAAACTAAGTGAATTCATTATCACTAGACCAGCCTTACAATAAATGCTCAAGAAACTCTTATATCTGGAACTGAAAGACAGTAACTACCATCATGAAAACATGCAAAACTACAAAATTTACTGGTAAAACAGATACACAAGAGAAAGGAATCAAACCGTATAAATATAGAAAACTGCTCAACTACAAAGATAAACAATAAGAGGGGAAGTAAGGAACAAAGGATATGCAAAACAACCAGAAAAAAGTCAACAAAATGAAATTTTATTTCAAGGAGTTAAGTCCTTATCTATCAACAATAACCTTGAATGTAAACAGATTAAATTTCCCATTTAAGAGATATATAGATGGCCTGGCATGGTGGCGCATGCCTGAAATCCTAGCATTCTAGGAGGCCAAAGCAGGAGGATTGCTTGAGCCCACGAGTTCCAGACCAGCCTGGGCAACATAGAAAGACCTTGCCTCTCTTTAAAAAAAATTGAATAAATTATTTAAAAAAGAAAATGAAGATACAGATTGCCAGAATGAATTTAAAAAAAGACCCAGCTCTACACTACCTGTAAGAAACTCACCTCACCTATAAAATCACACTTAGACTGAAAGTGAAGGGTTAGAAAAAGATATTCCATGGAAACCAAAAGCAAGTGGGAGTAACTATACTTATATCAGACAAACAGATTTTAAGTCAAAAGCTGCAAAAATAGACAAAGAAGGAAATTATATAATAAAGGGATTTATTAAGCAAGAGGATATAACAATTGTAAGTATGTATGCATCTAACACTAGAGCACCCAGAGATGTAAGGCAAATATTATTAGATCTAAAGGGAGACCACCAGTACAAGACAGTTGGGAACGTCAACACCCCACTCTTAGCATTGGGCAGACATTTAGACAGAAAATCAACCAAAAATTGGATTTAAATTTCATCATATAACAAACGGGCCTAATAGACTTTTACAGAATATTTCACACAACAGCTGAAGAAAACACTTTTTTTCATCAGCATATGGAACATTCTTCAGGATTGACCATACACTAGGACAAAAAACAAGTTTTAAAAATTTTTAATTGAAATTATATCAAGTATCTTATCTGACCACAATGGAACAAAACTAGACATTAATAACAAAAGGAACATTTGAAATTATACAAATACATAGAAATTAAACAACATGTTCCTGAATGACCAATGGGTGAGAGGAGAAATTAAGAATAAAATTTTAAAATTTCTTGAAACAAATGGAAATAGAAACATAACATACCATATTAACACTTATGGGACACAGCAAAAGCAGTACTAACAGACAAGTTTATAGTAATAAGTATCTCTATCAAAAAACTAGAAAGATTTCAAATAAACAACCTAATGATGTATCCATGAAACCAAAAAAGCAAGAACAAACTAAATCCAAAATTACTAGAATAAATGAAACAATAAAGATTAGCGAAGAAATAAATTGAGACTACAAAAATACAAAAGTTCAACAAAACAAAAGGTTGGCTTTTTGAAAAGTTAAACAAAATTGACAAGTCATTAGCTAGACTTAAGAAAAAGAGAAATAAAATATTAAAAAAAAAATCAGAAGTGAAAAAGGAGACACCACAATGGATACCACAGAAATATAAAGGATCATTAGAGACTACTAAGAGCAACTATGTGCCAATAAATTCCAAAACCTGGCAGAAATGGATAAATTCCTGGACACATACAACCTGCTAAGATTGAATCAAGAAGAAATAGGATACCTGAACAGACCGATAACAAGTAACAAGATTGAATCAGTCATAAAAACTTTCCCAACAAATAAAAGTTCAGGGCCACATGGCTTCACCATCAAATTCTACTGCAAACTTTAGAATTTTCAAAAAAAAAAGAAAGAATAAAAAAAAAAAACTGAAGCAGAGAACATTCTTTCTAACTCACTCTATGAGGCCAAGATAACCCTGATACCAAGACCAAACAAGGACACACGCACAAAAACAAAACTATCGTCCAGTATTCCTAATGAATATGCATGCAAAAATCTTCCATTAAATACTGGTAAAAGGTATCCAACAACACATTAAAAAGATAATACATCATAATCAAGTAACATTTATCTCAAGAATTCAAGAATGATTCAACATATGCTAATCAATTTACACCATGTGTCACATCAGTAGAATAAAGGGCAAGATCATATAATCATCTCAATTGATGAAGAAAAAAAGCGTTTGATAAAATTCAACATCCCTTCATACCTCAGCATAATAAAGGCCATCTATGACAAATCCACAACCAACATCATATGGAATGGGGAAAGCCTGAAACCTTTTTTTTTTTAAGAACTAGAACAATACAAGGATGCCCACTCTCACCACTCTTATTCAACACAATATGGGAAGTCTGAGCCAGAGCAATTAGGCAAGAGAAACAAATAAAGAGCTTCTGAATTGGAAAAGAAGAAGTTAGATAACATGATCTTATATACAGATAAACCTAAAGACTCTCCAAAAAAAAACCTTAGAATCAATAACTGAATTCAATAAAGTTGCAGGATATAAAATTGGTATACGAAAATCAGTAGTGTTTCTATACTTGAACAACAAACTAGCTGAAAAAGTTGTCAAGAAGGCAATCACATTTACAATAGCTACAAAATAATAAAATACCTAGGAAAAATGCAAGCAAGGAAGAAAAACACCTCTCTATAAGGAAAATTACAAAGCATTGATCAAAGAAATTGAAGAGTATAGAAGCAAATAGAAAAACATCTCATGCTCATGGAACAGAAGAATCAATATTGTTAACATGACCATGCTACCCAAAGCAAGTGATAGATTCATTGCAATTCCTATCAAGACACCAATGATAATTGGGTACAGTAGCTAACACCTGTAATCCTAGCTACTCAGGGTGCTGAGGCAGGAGGATCACTTGAAGCCAAGAATTCAAGACCAGTCTGAGCAACAAGCAATACTTCACCCTTAAAAAAAAAAATTTTTTTTTAATTAGGTAGGTGTGCTGGTGTGCTAGCTACTCGAGAGGCTGAAGCAGGAGGATTGCTTGAGCTCAGGAGTCAAGGCTACAGTGAGGTATGATTGTGCCACTACAATCCAGCCTGAGCAGCAGAACCAGACTCTGCCTTGAAGAATATCTGTCTACCAATAGATGTCTATTTGACATTCCTATATCAATTGATAGATGAGATATAGACATAGAGATAGATAGATAGATAGATAGATAGATAGATAGATAGATAGATAGATAGATAGTTAGATAAAAGTCAATGACATTCTTCACAGAATATTTTTTAATCCTGAAATTTGTATGAAAGGACAAAAGACCCCTAATAGCCAAAGCAATCCTAAGGAAAAAGAATAAAGCTGGACGTACCATCACACTACCAAACTTTAAAATACACTACAAAATTATAGTAACCAAAACATCATGGTACAGGCATAAAAAGAAAAAGACATGTAGACCAGTGGAACAGAATAGAGATCCCAGAAATTAATCCAGGTATCTACAGCCAAGTAATTTTTGACAAAGGTGCCAAGAACACTAATTGAGAGAAGGGCAGTTTCTTCAATAAATGGTATTGGGAAAAATGGATATCTATATGCAGAAGAATGAAACTAGACCCTCACCTCTCACCCTATTCAAAAATGAACCCAACGTAGATCAAAGATCTAAATATAAGACATAAAACTATGGAACTGCTGTAAGAAAACGTAGGGGAAATGCTTCAGGACATTAATCTAGGAAAAGATTTTATGAATAAGACCTAAAAAGCACAGGTAACAAAAGAAAAAATAAACAAATGGGACCATATCAAACTAAAAACATTCTGCACAGCAAAGGAAGCAATCAACAGAGTGAAAAGACAACCTACAGAATGGAATTAAATATTTTCAAACTATTTATCCAACAGGGAATTAATATCTAAAATACACAAGGCACTCAAACATTTCAATGACAACAAAAAAATTCCAAATAATCCCATTTAAAAATGGGCAAATGAACAGACATTTCTCAAAAGAAGGCATACCTATGTCCAATAAAATAGATGAAAAAATGCTCAATGTCACTAATTATCAGGGAAATGCAAATTAAAACCCCAGTGAGGTATCATCTCACCACACTTAGGATGGCTATTATCTAAAAGACAAAAAATAGCAAATGTCTAGGGAGGATGCAGAGAAAAGGAAGCTCTTACACACTGTTGGTAGGAGTTAACTAGTATAAGCACTCTGGAGAACAGTATGGAGTTTCCTCCAGAAAACTAAAAATGGAATTATCATATGATCCATTAATCCCATTACTTGGCATTTATCCAAAGAAAAGAAAATTAGTATATTGAAAAGACAACTGCACACCTACGTTATTGCAGCACCATTCACAATAGCCAAGATATGGAATCAACCTAGGCACACAAGAACAAAAGAATGGTTAAGGAAAATGTGGTATATGCACACAATGGAATGCTATTCAGCCATGAAAAAGACATGGATGCAACTGAAGAACATTATGTTCAGTAAAATAAGCCAGAAACAGAAAGGTAAACACCACATGTTCCCTCTCATACCTGGAAGCTAAAAGAAAGTTGATCTCATTAAAGTAAAATGTAGAACAGAGAGTTCTAGAGCAGCAGTTCTCAACCTTTTTGGCACCAGGGACCAGTTTCATGGAAGACAATTTTTCCATGGATGGGGGTGGGAGATGAGGTTGGGGGATGGTTTCGGAATGAAACTGTTCCACCTCAGATCATCAGACATTCAATTCTCATAAGGAGAAGGCAACCTAGAACCCTAGTATGTGCAGTTCACAGTGAGGTTTGAGAATCTAATGCCTCTGCTGATCTGACAGGAGGTGGAGCTCAGGGAGCAATGCTCACTGACCTGCCGCTCACCTCCTGCTGTGCAGCCTGGTTCCTAGCAAATGATGGACCCGTAGCAGTCTACAGCCCGGCGATTAGGGACACCTGTTCTAGATGACGGGAAGGGAACAGTAGGTTTGTTAAAGGTTACAAAATTACAGCTAGATAGGAAAAGCAAGTTCTGGTGTTCTATACTGCTATAAGATGACTATAGTAAACAATAATATATTATCAAGTTTCAAATAGCTAGAAAAAGGATATTGAATATTCCTAACACAAAGAGATGACAAATGTTTGGGCCAGGCACAGTGGCTCATGCCTGTAATCCCAGCTACTTGGGAGGCTGAGGCAGGAGAATTGCTTGAACTAGGAGACAAAGTGCACTCCAGCCTGTGCGACAGAGCCAGATTCTGTCTCAAAATAAAAAAGAAAAGAAAAGAAATGATAAATGTTTCAGATGATGGATATGCCAATTACCTGATCTGATCATCATATATTGAAACATCACTACATACACCATGAGTACATACAATCACTGTGTCAATTTAAAAAATGAAATAAATATTTAAAAAGAAAAGGAGAATCCACAGAATGAAAAAACATTACAAATCATCTATTTGATAAAGGTGTAGTATCCAGAACACATATATAAAATATAAATTCTCTAATTAGAGTTCTACACAGTTTTTCTGCATATACCATCCTCCCCATACGCCATCTATAATTTCTAATTTCAGCTTCTTTAAAGTGGAAGTACAAGTGCAGATTTCTTCTGTATTTTTATAGTCTTTTCCAATCTTTTTCAAGTTGTCTTGCCAATACTGACTTAATAGCATTTGTCTTACGAGTTCATTTTCATTTAATTTTTTAAAGTATTGCATTAATTTTCTTTTCACCCTCTTATTTCATCAATGTATAGAATATTTCTCTTGTGTAGTTTAAATAACATTTACAGTCAACCTAAGAAGACTGTTTGGCAGGCATCAGCTCAGCCAGTGAGAGGAGTTACTTGCATACTACAAAGCAGCCTGCCAGTCTTGGGCATTCACAAGCTATGGTCTCAGACAATATGGTTCACCAGGGCAATGGGAACAGGCAGAGGCTAATACAGTGAGACTGAGACATGGAATGGTTGACAGAGCTTGTCCTAGGTATGTACATATACACACACTCATACATCTTTTACTTGCTGATGAATATTTTAAGAAGTTTAAAATTATCTGATTGTTAGAAAATTTCGATTGGATAATTTTAAATTTCTTAAATATTAAGTAAATTTGGTTTACTTCCAAATCACACCGGTAGCAGTGTAAACTGATGTGATTTGGCAACTTGGCATAACATGACTCAGAGTATCTAGGACATGAGAAGTATTCAAGGGAGTCAGTAGTCTTTGGCACTTGTTTGGAGGATGCTAAAGAACCAAAAGGATAGGGTTTAGGAGATGGAAAAACAGATGTCACCTGAGAAAAGTAGGCAGGTTCTATAGCTGAGAGGCAGAAGGTCATATTTTGTAGCTTGGGAGAGGCAGCAGGAGTCAATTTGGTGAGTCAAATTGAGACTCAGGGTGCTAGGTGCAGTGGCTCACGCCTATAACCCCAGCACTTTGGTAGGCCGAGGCAGGCGGATCACAAGGTCAGGAGATTGAGACCACCATCCTGGCTAACACGATGAAAACCCGTCTCTACTAAAAATACAAAAACTTAGCCAGGCATGGTGGCACACACCTGTAGTCTCAGCTACTTGAGAGGCTGAGGCAGGAGAATCGCTTGAACCCTGGAGGTGGAGGTTGCAGTGAGCTGAGATCCTGCCACTGTACTCCAGCCTGGGTGACAGAGCAAGACTCCATTTCAAAAAGAAAAAACAATTGAGACTCAGTAGAGAACATTGGGTACTTGGTGGAACTCAGAGGCTGTTTTCTGGGGAACTTGAAAAGAAGAAGATTCTGTGGTTCAAGAAGAGAAGATCTAAGAAAACTCCTTCAGTGTCCTCAGTAAGTTCAACATCAGATACCAGCACCCAGGTGCCAGACTTCTCAGGATGAAACTTGGCCTGAAATATCCAGGGTTCCTAGATCTGTCTTTCCTCAAAAGGGATCTAGCAAAACTCTTCTCTCTTCTTGGAAAGACAGAAATACTCTCAAGTTCTTTCAAAGGGAAACTACATGGTATGAGAAGGACTGGATTAGGGTTACCACTTGGTACTCAGAGCTGTCTGCTTAGAATTTTATAGCAACCATGCCTAAATAGCTGCTGGTGTAATATACTTATTTAGTATTTGATTATAAATATTTATCTTCTCTCACTTCTAGGAACATGAGGTAAAACAAATATTTAGTGGTTTATTACACCCCTTCAATCATCTACTAGAGAAATGGCAATATTCAACTCTGATATATATTACTTGAGTTATTCTCCTTTATAGAAGCCTCCAAAAACCAAGATGTGAATTGGGCTATATCTGTGGCCACCTTTAGCATATAAAATTCAGACAATTTTTAATGATTTTGGAACAATATTTTCATGCTTACATAAAACATAGGGTATCATAAACCTCAGAGGAAAATTTGGAGTTGTATTATTCTCTCGATCCTGTTATATCAGGATTTTGTGTTAACAGTAATTCTTTTCATGGAAAGCAGATGTGATTCAACCTCTTCCTTAGTGTCCAAGCTGCAAGTGACCATCAAACAGCCAGAAGTTTATCACTTCATATTTAAAAGAAGAAATTTTTTGGCCATTCAGGGAGTAAGGGAGACTCTCTAAATGACATTCAAGAAGAAGTGTGGTCTTATACAAAGATCATTACGTTTGGGTCTGGAAACTTTGTCCTAGTCTCAGTCATGCCACTTACTAGCTGTATTACTTTAGGTTTATTGCTCAATATTTCTGGGTTTCAATTTCCTCACCTGTAAAATAACCACAAAAATACTATCTGACTTGCTGATACTCTATGTTGATTGATATGTCTGTTATGGGTTGAATTGCGTCCCAACACCCAAATTTATATGTTGGAGCTCTAACCCCAAGTACCTCAGAATATGACCATATTTGGAGATAGGGACTTTAAAGAAGTAATTAAGTTAAAATGGGGCCATTCAGATGAGCCTTAATCCAATCTGACTGGTATCCTAATAAGAAGAGTTTATTAGTCCATTCTCACACTGCTATGAAGAAATACCTAAGACTGGGTAATTTATAAAGAAAAGAGTTTTAATTGACTCACTATTCCACATGGCTGGGGAGGCCTCAGGAAACTTACAATCATGGTGGAAGGGAAAGCAAATATATTCTTTTTCACAAGTTAGCCGGAGAGAGAAGTGCAGAGTGAAGTGGGGGAAAGCCCCTTATAAAACCATCAGATCTTGTGAGAACTCACTCAGCATCACAAGAACAGCATGGGGGAACTACTTTCATGATCTAATCACCTACCACAAGGTCCCTCCCCAACATGTGGAGATTACAATCAGGATTACAATTTAAGATGAGATTTTGGGTAGGAACACAGCCAAACCATATCAAAGAGGAAATCTGGATGCAACAAGAGACACCAGGATGTGTTCACATAGAGAAAGCCCACATGAGAACTTGTGAGAAGACAGCTGTCTTCAATCCAAGGAGAGAGCCTCAGGAGAAACCAAACCTGCCAACACTTTGATCTTGCACTTCAAGCCTCTAAAACTGTGAAAAAATAAATTTCTGTTTTTTAAGCCCCCTAGTCTGTGGTATTTTATTGTGGTAGCCCTACAAAACTAAGACAATGGCAAAGTCTACTGTTAAAACTATTAATTACTAAAGATGTGTAAGAAATTGCTTTGATAGCAAGGTATATTTTATCTACAAATGATTTCAAGTTGTTTAGATCACTTTTTCCTCCACCCCAATTGATTCTTGCTAATTTCCAGAAAGTAATTGCTGGTACTCTTCTGCAACTTAAACCCCAGATAAATATCAGAATTGGAAGGTATTTTGAAATCATTCTATTCCAACCCCTTATATTATGGAAGATAAACTGAGTCTCAAATTCATACAATTAGCCGTTTCTGTAAAATAGGGAACTGGCAGATTACCAAGTACCTTTGTCATTCGAGTATTGTGAAGAAAATCGTGGGTAATTCCAGTAGAGTGCTTTGCACAATGCTCAGTAGGTAGCAAATGCTCAGTATACTGCAGCTCTTTATCATTGAGAAAGGGCAAATAAATAGCTTGGTCTGGTACTTATTGCTAATTATTGGTAAATCTAACCTTCCGATAATGCTTGGGGGTATTGAAACTCTCAGATTTCCCCAAATCCAAGCCCAGTGAATTTTCCCAATAGCAATAAACCTGATCTAATTAATTTAGAACAAACTTGTTGGGAACCTGATGAGCTTCTATAATATTTGGTTCAATTTGTCAACAGAAACCACAAAGCACAAGGGGAGCCGAAGGGTGTAGACCCCTCACATGCCTGGGACTCAGTCAAAGCCAGCCTAAACTACTGAGCCCACAAGTTAACAAGTTATTCTCTGAGTCCCTTCTCCTTTCCTTCTAGAAGAAAAGCAGAAGCACAAAAGGTAGTCCAATCGAAGTCGCTGGCCCACCAGCTCATTCCATGGGATCACCAAAGAGAATCTGATCAATAGCCTGCATGTGGTGTGAACTGGTATGAACTAGTGTGCACAGTCCACCAACCCCCAGCCTGAGCCCCTCCTCCTCATCATTAAAAAAACAAAAAGGCCCTGGATTTCCCTTTAACCCTTGTCCTGGCTATCTGCATAGATTCTCTCCAGCTGTGTTGAATCATGCTTTCTACCTTTTTATCTCTGCTTTCCCAGCATTTCCTTTTCTAAGTAACACAGGCAGATGTCCAGACTCAAAACGCTTCCCAACTTGCAGTCTGGATTTCAGTGGAATACTCCTTCATGTTCGCTTTGCAGGCTATAGTAAAGATCACATTAGGGACAGTTACCTTCCAGCTCTTCACCATTGCCTCATGGCCTCTGGTCTGACCTGAATTCACAGGGGGCATGGTCACTCGACAACTTAATCAATGAGCCCCTTTGGCTTTAGGGTGGCAGGGGCCAAGAGCTCCATCAAAGAAGCCTATGTGCTTTCAGCAACTCAGAAGATTCCAGTTGTTTTCAGCAGGCCTGAGAGGTTAAAATAAACAAATAAGAAAATGCCAGGTTGCCCTCTCATTTATTCTCATACCCTGTGCCAGCCAGGGCCAGGGCCGAACAGGCTGCCCCCAAAGAGACTGCGGTGGTGCCCATGATGCCAAGCTACACGACCGGAGCTTTCCCTGCACTAAGTGCCTGCCTTTCTCTCCTCATTCCACTCTCCATTTTTAAAAATGCATGAAACGCCCGTTTGCTGTATAATTACCAAATGAATAAAAGGCTCTCCAACCCCTCTCTCCCAGCACAGGGTTCATCCAGGTTGAAGCTGCAGTTGGTAGCTTTTGGGTACATTAACACTTTCAGCACTTTTGAAAACAAAACCCAGTGCAGAAAATCCCAGCAATTGTTGGCATTTCCAACTGTCTTCAGTTGCCATTTTCCTGTCCCATAGCAGTAAGGCCTGGAACGTGAGTGAATCTCCATAATGACATTACAGGGTAAATACATGTCCTTTCTGTATGCCTTCAGCCTTTAGGCCTTTGCAGGGCTTTTTAAAAAGTCTCATAAACATGTTTGGCTGCCAGACCCAGCTCACAGAAAAGAGGCTGCTCTAGGCTGGGCGTCTATAATCCCAGCCCTTCGGGAGGCCAAGGCGGGTGGATCACGAGGTCAAGAGATCGAGACCATCCTGGTCAACAAGGTGAAACCCCGTCTCTACTAAAAATACAAAAAAATTTAGCAGGGCATGGTGGTGCGCGCCTGTAGTCCTAGCTACTCGAGAGGCTGAGGCAGGAGAATTGCTTGAACCCAGAAGGCAGAGGTTGCGGGAGCCGAGATCGTGCCATTGCACTCCAGTCTGGGTAACAACAGCGAAACTCCATCCCAAAAAAAAAAAAGAAAGAAAAGAAAAGAGGCTGCTCACTGAGTAATTGTTCAGTCAGAGGGTCCTACTTACGGGGCAGCTCCAGCCCATGGTTTGTGTTCTTTGAGACCCATAGATCTTCCGAATTGGAATGGAACTGAAAGAATTGTTTCACTATTTATTTGTTAGTTTCAAATACCACCATTCGGTCTTTAGTCTTGTGCTTGCCAGAGCATTGTATGCCCCTTTTGTCTAAGAAAAACTGTATAAAGCATTCGTGAATGTCTATTCCCCTTCTGCACTGAGTTGAATTTGTTGTGTGTGTGTGCATTGAATTTGCTATGTGAATGCACATGCACTTACCTGTGAGGGTGAAAGGCTCTCAAAGCAGGACCTCTTTATAGCTTAGGGAAAAGGTTGCAACTCAGCTGCTTCTGATGCTGTTCTCAAAAGTCACCAGTGAGTTTCTCCTTGCCAAACCCAGTGGCCACTTCTCAGTCCTCAAGCTCCTTGATGTCCTGGTAGCACTCAATACCGTTGATCATCTGCATGCTCTTTCTTGAAACTTTCTTTGCAAAAGCATATGAAACCCTGCACCACTGTGACTCTGATCTCCCTATCATTCTTACTCGAGTCTTCAACCTCTTTTGGTCCATAAATGACTGAATTCCCCTATCGGCATGATTGGGTCATTAGCCATCTTCTCATCTTCCTTCATTCTCTCTTGGGACACTCTATTCCCTACCAGGACATCAAAGATTGCCACTATGTAAATGACTCCCAAATGTACATCTGTGGCCCCGCCTCTCCTCTCTATTATTATCTCTTTCTCTGTTCAATCTGTCATACTGGTACCTCAAACTCAGCATGCACACAATAGAATTCCCCGTGTGTACCGCTACTCTCCCCCAGGCCCCCTTCCAGGCCTGCTTCTGCTTTTACATTCCCAGTTTGTGTTTGGGTCACCAGTATCATATAATTAGCCAGACTCAAAACCCCAGAGTCGTCTTTGATTTATTTCTTCCACTTGCCCCTTCGTGGGACTGTTAGCGAATCCATCTGGAACCCTAAATGTCTTGTGTAATTTTTTCCTTCTCCATTCTGTCTGCCACTACACTGGTCAAGCATCTATTATTCCCACCAAGAGTATTACTAGGATCTCTAAGAATTTCGTGGCTCTCTTCTCCCTTTCTTCCACGTCATCCTATGCATTACACTCAGATGAATCATCCCACAACATGGTTTTTATTATATTACTCCTCACCCAAAAATCAATAGCCCCACTACCCATACAATAAAATCCAAACCCTTTAGCCTAAAATTAAAATGACTCCAGGATCTGGCCAATGGCCATCCTGCGTTCAGCCAAATATAACTTCCCAGTGTTTCCTATTATTTCCCTTCAACATTTAAGTCTTTATTCATGTTGTTCCCTTTTCTAGAATCCCCACCCATCTCTTTGTGTTTAAATTTACAGACTTGAGACATGACATAAAAACCACCTTCTCCTTAAAGATTTTTCAAATATCTTCTTCCCCTAGCCCAGCATATCTCAGAAATTATTTACCTGGAACAATGGTTTATCTGTAGCTTTGTATGGCATGTTCTACCAAAGATTCAAAAACAAATAAAAATATAATCTAATCTTCCTAACTAGACTAAACATTGCTTTAGAGTAGGGTCACATGTTACCCATTGCAATGGACTTAATGTTTGTGCCCCCAGTTACATCCATGTTGAAACACTAATGTGCAATGTGATGGTATTTTGAATTGGGACCTTTAGGAGATAATTAGAGTTGGATGAGGTCATCAGGATGAGGCCCCCAGATGAGATAAGTGCCTTTATAAGAAGAGACACCAGAGATCTTTCTCTTCTTTCTCTCTGTCTCCTCAGCATGCACAAAGGAAAGGTAAAGTGAGCACAGAGCCAGAAAAAGAGCCCTCCCCAGAACCTGACCATACTGGCACCCTAAGAAATAAATTTCTGTTGTTATGACAGCCCAAGACAACTAATACACTCAATTATATGTACCCATTACTTAACATTCCTAAATATTTGTCAAATGAATGAATGAATGTATGAGTGGAATACATGTCAAAAAATTGTCTTTGATCTCTGATGTCCAGCAGAGCCTGCCACTCAAGGATTCTGACTCCTCTTCCCTGCCCTGGCCACACCTCTGCCCAGCTTCAACTAAGCTCAACCACTGCAAGCATATCCCTCCTTCTAAGCCAGAGATCATTTACTTGCAATCCAGAGTCTAGATACTGCCTACAAGTACTATTTTTCCCAACACCATAGTGTTTTTCTAGCTTCAAGTTAGTTGCCAGCATTTAAAAATTGGGAGATTTAAAAATTGTGAATGTATAGATTTGGGCCATGGTGGACCCTCAATGACAAATGATGACTACTTATAGATGGGGCTTGTACTGTTCAAGCCACAGCTCCAACTAGATAATGTGACTTTCAGTGGGCCTTGTATAAGTATTTGAGTTCCAGAGCTATAACCTCCATCTTTTTCCACTCTCTCACAGCTCCATAGCTATATTCCGCATCTTTAATTTTGCCCTTTTCATACCAGAAAGAATTCACCAACTACCAAAGCCTGAAATTGACTCTTCTCACTTCTTTGTATTTCTGTAGAACAAGAGTTAACTAAGTCTCCAGGAAGTTGGGGTATGCCACCATATATTCTCTCACTTTTCTCATTTCTTCAGGTCAAAAGGTTAAAAGTGAGGTTCCAGGTGAGTGGCCAGAGGTATTAATTTTTACAAATGGTGATTGATGGAACTGATATTCAAACCCAGCTCTTACGACTTCAAGTTGTATTTTTTATTTTGACGATGAGTTCTTTCTTCACTGGTTTGTGCTGTTGTCTTCTGCAATTCAATCCAACTTAATTCAGTAAATATCTGTTAAGTATGGAAAATGTTACAGGAACTCACTGCTTTCTGTCCTGGATCAGTAAACATTCTCATTCTAAGTACTGAGAATTCTCACTCTTCAACTGGACACTCTGCCTGTTGATGGAGGATAGCCGCTAGAGATAAATTCTCTCCTTCACTTAATACTTAATGAACACCAACTTTGTTTACGCATCATGCTAGATCCTAGGTATACAATGATAAATAAAACTGATATGTCCTTGTCCTAATGGAGCTTAAAATATAACAGTCCTTAAACGTATATTTTATTTTTCAAACAAATTAAGAATTCCTGTAGGGTAAGAGCTGCATATTAACTCTCTTTGAATGATGCAATGGACTGAATTTAGTAGGTATTTCATCGTTGCTATTGATGCTGTTCTCAGTTACTCCCAGGTGGAAACTGCACTTGTCCCTGCCTTCCCTGCTGTCCTTCAAAGCCACTCTTAGACTCCTAGCAGCTGGTTCTTATAGAACTATACTCTTGTTCTTAGAATGACAGGATAAGAATATGTCAGGTCAGTTTCATGGGCATGAGACCTAGATAGTCACACAGGGCCCTATGCTTGGTTTAATACTCTATTGTTACTGTCTTGACATTCTTAATGATTCTGGTCAAGGAGCCCCAACACTTGTGTAGTCATTCTGAGAACAGAGTTGGGGGTGGCAGCTAATTCAGCTTTAATGTCAACACTACCGCTTGTCAATAAGACTAATGACTCCTCTTCAGTATGTCTTTAATCCTATTCAAATACAGAAAAACAGTAGGGATATGGTTTGAAAGATGTCTCCATATTTGAAGTTGTTTGTATTCCATGGTTCCTCACAGAGTACTATGATCTAAGTCACACACACAAAAAGTAACGATGATGCTGAGATAACAATGTCATGTTTGTTCACCTGGATTACTGGCATCTTTAGGTTCAGTGCGCAATCGTTCTTAAAGTGAGAGTACTGACCAGCAGCAACAGCATCACCTGGGAACTTGTTGGAAATGCAAATCCTTGGTCCCAACCCCAGACTTACTGAATGAGAAACTCTAAAGTTAGTTCCCAGTTATCTGTGTTTTAATAAGTGCTCCACTAGCCAGACTGATAGAAAAGAAAAGAGAGAACAACCAAATAGACGCAATAAAAAACGATAAAGGGGAAATCACCACAGATTCCACAGAAATTCAAGCCATCATCAGAGAATATTACAAACAACTCTATGCACATAAACTAGTAAACCTGGAAGAAATTGATAAATTCCTGCACACCTGTGTCCTCCCAAGCCTAAACCAGGAGGAAGGCGAAACTATGAATAGACCAATAACAAGGTCTGAAGTCGAGGCAGCAATTAAGAGCGTACCACACAAAAAAAGCCCAGATCCAGATGGGTCCACAGCCGAATTCTACCAGACACACAAAAAGGAGCTGGTACCATTCCTTCTGAAACTATTCCAAATAATCCAAAAAGAGGGAATCCTTCCCAATTCATTTTATGAGACGAACATCATCCTGATACCAAAACCCGGCAGAGACTCAACAAGAAAAGAAAACTTCAGGCCAATATCCATGATGAACATAGATACAAAAATCTTCAATAAAATATTGGCAAGCCGATGGCAACAGCACATCAAAAAGCTTATCCATCATGATCAAGTAGGATTCATCCTGGGGATGCAAGGCTGGTTCAACATACACAAGTCTATAAACGTAATTCACCACATAAACAGAACCAAAGACAAAAACCACATGATTATCTCAATTGATGCAGAGAAGACTTTTGACAAAATTCAGCAGCCCTTTATGCTAAAAACCCTCAATAAACTTGGTATTAATGGAATGTATCTCAAAATAATAAAAGCTATTTACAACAAACCAACAGCCAATATCATACTGAATGGGCAAAAACTGGAAGCATTCCCTTTGAAATCCGGCACTAGACAAGGATGCCCTCTCTCACCACTCCTATTCAATGTAGTACTGGAAGTTCTAGCCAGAGTAATCAGGCAAGAAAAAGAAATAAAGGGTATTCAAATAGAAAAGGAGGAAGCCAAATTGTCTCTATTTGCAGATTACATGATAGTATATCTAGAAGACCCCATCGCCTCAGCCCAAAAACTCCTGAAACTGATAAGCAATATCAGCAAAGTCTCAGGATACAAAATCGATGTGCAAAAATCACAAGCATTCCTATACACCAATAACAGACTTGAAGAGAGCCAAATCAAGAACGAACTGCCATTCACAATTGCTACAAAGAGAATAAAATACCTAGAAATACAACTTACAAGGAACATAAGGGACCTCTCCAAGGAAAACTACAAACCACTGCTCAATGAAATAAGAGAGGACACAAACAGATGGAGAAACATTCCGTGCTCATGGTTAGGAAGAATCAATATTGTGAAAATGGCTATACTGCCCAAAGTAATTTAGAGAATCAATGCTATCCCCATCAAGCTACCATTGACTTTCTTCACAGAACTGGAAAAAACTACCTTGAACTTCATATGGAACCAAAAGTGAGCCCGCATAGCCAAGTCAATCCTAAGCAAAAAGAATGCAGCAGGAGGCATCACACTACCAGACTTCAAACTATACTACAAGGCTACAGTAATCAAAACAGCATGGTACTGGTACCAAAACAGAGATATAGACCAATGGAACAGAACAGAGGCATCGGAGGCAACACAGCATACCTACAACCATACAATCTTTAATAAACCTGACAAAAACAAGCAATGGGGAAAGGACTCCCTGTTTAATAAATGGTGTTGGGAAAACTGGCTAACCATGTGCAGAAAGCAGAAACTGGACCCCTTCCTGACACCTTACACTAAAATTAACTCCAGATGGATTAAAGACTTAAACATAAGACCTGGCACCATAAAAACCCTAGAAGAAAATCTAGGCAAAACCATTCAGGACATAGGAGTAGGCAAGGACTTCATGATCAAAACACCAAAAGCATTGGCAACAAAAGCCAAAATAGACAAATGGGACCTAATCAAACTCCACAGCTTCTGCACGGCAAAAGAAACAGTCACTAGAGTGAATCGGCAACCAACAGAATGGGAAAAAATTTTTGCAGCTTACCCATCTGACAAAGGGTTGATATCCAGAATTTACAAAGAACTCAAACAGATTTACAAGAAAAAACAAACAAGCCCATCCAAAAATGGGCAAAGGATATGAACAGACACTTTACAAAAGAAGACATACATGAGGCCAACAAACACATGAAAAAATACTAATCATCACTGGTCATTAGAGAAATGCAAATCAAAACCACATTGAGATACCATCTCACGCCAGTTAGAATGGCGATCATTAAAAAATCTGGAGACAACAGATGCTGGAGAGGATGTGGAGAAATAGGAACACTTCTACACTGCTGGTGGGAGTGTAAATTAGTTCAACCATTGTGAAAGACAGTGTGGCAAGTCCTCAAGGACCTAGAAATAGAAATTCCATTTGACCCAGCAATTCTGTTACTGGGTATATATCCAATGGACTATAAATTGTTCTACTATAAGGACACGTGCACACGAATGTTCATTGCAGCACTGTTTACAATAGCAAAGACCTGGAACCAACCCAAATGCCCATCAATGATAGACTGGTCTGGGAAAATGTGGCACATATACACCATGGAATATTATGCAGCAATCAAAAATGATGAGTTCGTGTCCTTTGTAGGGACATGGATGCATCTGGAGAACATCATTCTCAGCAAACTGACACAAGAACAGAAAATGAAACACCACATATTCTCACTCATAGGCGGGTGATGAACAATGAGAACACATGGACACAGGGAAGGGAGTACTACACACTGAGGTCTATTGTGGAGAATAGGGGAGGGATAGCGGGGGGGGGAGCTGGGGAGGGAGAGCATGGGGAGAAGTGCCAAATGTGGGTGAAGGGGCGGAAGGCAGCAAAACACACTGCCATGTGTGTACTTACATGCATCTTGCATGTTCTGCACATGTACCCCAAAACCTAAAACGCAATAAAAAACTAAAAATTCAAAAAAAAATAGCCCTCTGATGACTCTAGCTTCTGGTGAAAACTGGAAACCGCTGGACCACAGCAGTTTCAGCCCCTTGAGAGCAGAGTCCATGTCTCCATAGACCCTCTACCTTCTACCGTTTCTCAACTAGGTGTAGATTATTTAATATCAACCCATTGCTGAACAGCTGGGAAATAGGCTCAGAGAACTTTTCTTTAATGAGTATATGAATAGAGGGGAAAGGAGCAGGACTGGTTTTTTTCTTGGGCAGCGTATTTGTTTATCTTGCTCCTTTGAAGTCAGAGCCAGTAATGTAGAAAGTTTTGGTGGCTAAAGCTGAACATCTAATGAAATAGAAAAATCTTCTTTTAATTGTTTCCCTGCACACACACATTTTGGAGATAATACCATAGAGTCCTATTGCTGAGAGTGACCTTAGATAATGACTCCCACATTTTTTAAAAGAGAAAACTGAGACCCAGAGAGATGAACTTACTTGCCTGAGATCACCCAGTTTTCTCCCAGGATTCAGCAAAGGAGGTTTATTAAGAAAGTCAGAATCACCTTGCTGATAATTTGGCTCCCATCGTGACTGAGCAGTTAGGTATTGGATATGGAAGAAGCAGCCACTTATCCAAAAGTTCTATTAATTGCTTTGCCATTGAGCAATTCATACATTTCTTCCCTGTCTTCTCTTAGGTAGTTTGATTTCAGAACACATATGTATTTTGTGAAAGACAGTCTTCACGTTCTCTACTTTTCAATGTTTTATTTTTCCTTTGCAGTTGGACATCTCACCCTTGGAAGACAACATGGTGGCCAAGCTGTGTAGTTAATGAACGATGTAGTTGATGACCAACCGTCACCTCCTGGGAGGAGGATGAGCCCTGCTTGTAGGTGGCCATGCTCATCTCCAAGCTGCTTATCTCCACACCTGGTTCTCGTTTGTAACACCGAAAGCATTTCATGCTTATTAAGCATCATCTGTTCTCAATTTTTAAACCACAAGTTTGGATTGGTTTGTTTTTAATAAGTGGTTATAACAGAGTCCACCTTTTCAGTGTGATGATGTCTCTTAAACCCAGCTATTGGCATGTTTTAAATTTGGATTAATATGGTTATTATAAGAGGATAAAAACCTGAAGAACATAAATCCTGCAATTTCTTACTTTCTTCTGCATAGATACAACACAAATTTATTTCCAACACATGCATTAAAAGGATAATCATGTATAAAGGAAAGGATATAACAATCTTTATCTTTGCATAGTTTTTCATGTGTTGTTTTCTTCCCTGGTTTTGAATTTAAGGAAGTTCCAAATTTTTGCAAAATTAGTTTGGAGGATTAAGTCAATGAACACTTCATCATTGCCCAATTTCTGTTTCTCGGTATTTTGCAATTGGTATTGCTTGGGTTTTTGACAGCCAATAGTTCATTATGTGGTATTTTGTCACTGCGCTTGGCCAAAAGAATTAAGACATTCATCTTCTTTTAAGATGAGAGAGTAAGGAGTCTATTTGTTCCAAGTTAAATATAATTGTAAAGTCACAAGTTTTAAAAAAGATATGTAACTGATAGTTAAATTTTAACAGGATTTTCCAGGTTCCTTTAAAATGCATTTTTAAATGCCGATTGCCTGGTGTTAAACACATATAACCATTCATGTATTGGGCAGGGATATTTTAGTCTTGGTGTTGGGCAGGAATATTTTAATTTTAGCATGATAAATTCTTTGATGTTCAGTTAGTGCCGCAGGTTTGGGTCAACGTGGCACAAGTCTGCAGCCATCTCAACTCTCTTCCCTTAAAATAAAAGCCAATCTGAATTAGGGGAAATGTTTAATTTTTCTTTTAAAGTAAACATTATAGATGTTTCCAAGTTACAGCTTCAGGAGAAACAGCCCCCCTATAAATGACCAGCAATGGTACAAATCCTCTTCCTGCGTGATTTCAAAAGTTAAGTCTTCTTCACAAATATTTCTAATAAGCCCTATGATGTGCTTGAATGTTTCATAGATTGGTCCCATCACAACCTTTGCTCTACCCTTGTATGTTTCACAGACAGGTCCTATAACAACCTTTGCTCATTATTATTTAATTGCCCAGTGTCATCAACTCTGGGCTAGATGATGCCACAGTCCTTTTCTACCTTTTTGCTACTGTGTCCTCAACATCTAGGACAGTGCCTGGCACATTATCTGTGCTAGATTAGCCTCTTGGGTGTGGATTGAATGAATGAATGAATAAATAAATGAATACCATGATTATTCATCCTTAAAATTCAACATTTAGATTTTATACAAATGAGAGAAAAGTAGGGAAATCACAAGAATACTAATGTAAATTTCTATATTATTCCTAGAGAATGTCTCTAAATTAATATTACTACCCAGTAATTACATATTAATCAAATATATTAACTGGATTACACTCTCCAGTTATCATTGTTGTGATTTCTATGGTTAGAAATATTTCTTCAATATTTATGAATTGCTATGTAATATTTTGTTTTCAGTTGGTCTAATATGTTTTCTCATGGACAAAACACAAATTCTACTTTTCTTTCCTGAAAAGTTTGTGCAAATCGGTAAAGAGATGTGGAAACTTTGCAAATGTTTAATAGCATGTTTACAGTTTTGTTCCCTTTGGAAGTCTAAGTTCATGGGTAACAGAAATAAAAAAAGAAATTAGTTTTTTATATCTGTTAGTTCTTTTACATTTCAAAATTTCAGATCAGTAAATTTAAAAAATACAAATAAAGACTATTAATATCACATTTTGTGATAGATTCCTCTATCAGTGTTGTCAATAAATTATCCTACAGTATGAATCAAACTCTTGAATCACTGCATAAAATATGTTTCTACCACTGTCCTCTACCTTCAGCTGTTGGCATTCAAGGAACTTCTTTTCTCTGGGGTATATACAATATTTTCAAAATTGCTTTTCATTTCAATGTTCTCCATACCTCTTAGGGAGATTTTAATATCAGCAAGAAACAGAATTGCCCTTCTTTGGGAAGGATTCAGATTCTAGATGCTGGTCTTCAAGCTCTGTTCTCTTCTACCTCTACAGTAAAGCCACACTTAACCTCATTTATAGGTTCTTGGAAACTGCAGCTGTAAGTGAAATGACCAACAAAAGATCCTCAAGTTACTTTGTTTTATTCCATGTTGATGAGAAAAACAAACTTGGTTTTGTTCTAAGTTGTTTTACTCAAAGTCACAGTTTCCAAGAAACTATGGATGATATTAAGTGAAGACTTACAGTACTTGTATCTTTCAAGGAAAATTCTAACCTTTGTGTATCTGACATATCAATGCCAAAATAAAACCATGCTAAGTTGGCTCCCAATGCCCAAATATTATTATTAACCTAGAAAGAATCAGATTTTTAATAAGACACTAAAAAATATGTTAAAATACCTTCTCACATGGTACAATGACATCCTTTATTCTCACTCACAGATTCGACTTTTTTTTTTTTTTTTTTTTTTTTTGAGATGGAGTCTTGCTCTGTCACCTGTGCTGGAGCGCAGTGGTGTGATCTTGGCTCACTGCAACCTCTACCTCCCAGGTTCAAGTGCTTCTCTGGCCTCAGCCTCCCGAGTAGCTGGAATGATGGGCACCTGCCATCATGCCCCGCTAATTTTTGTATTTTTGTAGAGATGGGGTTTCACCATGTTGGCCACGTTGGTCTTGAACTCTTGACCTCAAGGTGATCTGCCTGCCTCGGCCTCTCAAAGTACTGGATTATAGGGGTGAGCCACCACACCCAGCCAACTTTTCTTTTATGGTTCCTTCTTAGTGTCCTACATTTTTAGTCTTACAGTGTTTTCCCATATTTGTCTCATTTGACCAAAATACAGCTAAACTGTAAAGACAACATACCATAATGGTTAGGGGTACAGGTTTTGTGGTGAAACAGGTTTTTATCTCTGACTAGTTGTGTAAACTTAAGCTACTTAACCTCTTTCAGCTCAGTTCTTCATTGTAAATAAGTAAAGATAATGCTTTTTACCCCATACAACTATTAAAAGAGTTAGATGGGGAAAAAAACATGTATAATATGAGCTACCTTGGTTGAAGCTGAGGCTCAGCTCTACCTACATGTGAATATTATCACTATGTACATTAGCTTTAAGCAGTGTAGATTTTTCACTCAGACATATGTCTTGAAACTCTATGTATGTTAAAACAAAGAGATTGGCCTCCTGCCTTTTAAAGAGCCTTATAATATTTCATAGTGTGTATTATGCAAACAGAATACAAAAAAGAGCAGGCATCGCTCTTCTTATATCAGATAAAAGAGACGTTAAAGCAACAACAGTAAAAAAGGACAATGAAAGGTATTACATAATGATAAAGGGTTCAATTTAACAAGAAGACTTAACTATCCTAAATATATATGCACCCAATATTGGAGAACCAATATTCATAAACAAGTGCATCCAGACCTATGAAAAGACTTAGCCACACAATAATAGAGCGGCGCTTCAACATCCCACTGGCAGCATTAGACAGATCATTGAGGCTTTATAAGCTTATAAGCTGTAACAAAGACATTATAAGCTATAACAAAGACATTACAAGCTTAAATTCAACACTTGACCAACTGGACTAATAGATATTTACAGAACACCCCACCCATCACCCATAGAATATTCATTCTTTTCATATGCACACATAACATACTCCGAGATTGACCATGTGTTCAACTATAAAGCAAGTCTCAATAAATTCAAAAATTTGAAATCATACCAACCACACTGTCAGACCACAGTGAAACAAAAACAGAAAACAAGGTGAAGGTCTCTCAAAACCACACAGTTCCATGGAAATTAGGCAACTTTCTCATGAATGACTTTTAGGTAAACAATGAAATTAAGGTAGAAACAAAAAAAATTATTAGGAATAAATGAAAACAGAACAACAACATACCAAAATCTCTGACAGACAACAAAAGCAGAGCTAAGAGGAAAGTTTATGGTGCTAAACACCTACTTCAAAAAGAAAGATCTAATATTTACAATCTAACATTACACCTAGAGGAACTAGAAAACAAGAACGAACACCGAATCTAGCAGAAGAAAATCAGAGAATAACTGAGAGAAGTTGACACCCAAAAATTCATACAAAGAATATATAAAACCAAGAGTTTGTTATTTGAAAGAATAAACAAGATCTATAGGCCACTAGCTAGATTAACAAAGAAAAAGAGAGATCAAAATAAGTACAATCAGAATGACAAAGGGATATTACAACTGATCCCACGGAAATAATAAAAGATCCTCAGAGACTATAATGAACACCTCCATCCACACAAACTATAAAATCTAGAAAAAAATGGATAAATTCCTGGAAACACACAAACTCAAGATCAAATCAGGAATAAATTAACACCCTAAACAAACCAATATCAAGTTCTAAAATTAAATCTGTTTAAAAAAACCTACCAGACTAAATGCCGCAATTAAAAGACACAGACAGGCAAATTGGATAAAAAGCCAAAACCCACCGGTATGTGGCATCCAGACCCATCTCCCATGCAAGGATACACGAAGACTCAAAACAAAGGGATAGAGAAAGATTTACCAACCAAATGAAGGGAAAAAAAAAAGCAGGAGTTGCAATCCTCGTCTCTCATAAAATAGACTTTAAAGCAACAAAGACCAAAAGAGACAAAAAAAGACATTACATAACGGTAAAAGGATCAATGCAACAAGAAGAGCTAACGATCCTAAATATATATGTACCCAATACAGGAGCACCCAGATACATAAGGCAAGTTCTTAATGACTTACAAAGAGACTAAGACTCCCACATAATAATAGTGGGAGACTTTAACACTACATTGTCAATATTAGACAGATCAACAAGACAGAAAATTAACAAGGATATCCAGGACTTGAACTCAGAGCTGGAACAAGTAAACTTAATAAACATTTACAGAACTCTCCACCCCAAATCTACAAAACATACATTTTTCTCGGTATCACATCACACTTATTCTAATAGTGACCACAAAATTGGAAGTAAATCACTCTTCAGCAATTGCACAGCATTTCACAGGTTTAAAGGAAATTTTGCTTGGCTGCTTGTTTGTTATTTTCCTCCCTTATTCCTTCCTGCCTCCATTGTTAAGTACATTTATTGGCATAAAAGAGGTTTTTAATACCCATTTTTAGACTGCATTCTAGCCTGGGCAATAGAGCAAGATTCCCGTTCTCTCTCCCTCCTTCTCTTCCTCTTTCTTTCTCTCTTTTATTCTTTTCTTTCTTTCTTTCTCTCTCTTTCTTCCTTTCTTTCTTAAATAAATAAATAAATAACCTACAAAAAAAAAAAAAAAACAGCCCAGACCAGATGGACTCACAGCTGAATTCCTCCAAATGTACAAAAAACAGCTGGTCCCAGTCCTACAAAAACTATTCCAAATAATCAAGGAGAAAGGACTCCTCCCTAACTTATTCTACAAGGATAGCAACACCCTGATACCAAAACCTGGCAAACCATAATGAAAAAGGAAAACTAGACACTAATATCCCTGATTAATACAGATCTGAAAATTCTTAACAAAATAAAAGTGAACTGAATCTAGCATCATATAAAAAAGTTAATTCACCATGATGAAGTAGGCTTCATTCCTGGGATGCAAGGTTGTTTAAACATATGCAAATCAATAAATGTGATTTGCCACATAAACAAAATTAAAAACAAAAACCACACGATCATCTCACTAAACATGGAAAACGCTTTTGACAAAATCCAACATCTCTGCATAATAAAAGCCCTCAAAAAATACTAGACATTGAGGAAAGATACCTCAAAAAAATAAGAACCATTTATGAAAAGCCCACATAAACATCATACTGAACAGGTAAAAGCTGGAAGCATTCCCCTTAAGAACTGGAATAAGATGAGAATACCAACTCTCACCATTCCTATTAACATAGTACTTGAAGTTCTTGCCAGAGCAATCAAGCAAGGGAGAGAAATAAAAGGCATCTAAATAAGAAAGAAGAAATCAAACTATCTTCTTGCTGCCAATATGATTCTATACCTAGAAAATCCTAAAGACTCCACGGAGTGTGGAACTAGTCAATAATGTTAGCAAAGCTCTAGGATACAAAATCAATGTACAAAAATCGATATTATTTCTATTCACCAATAACATTCAAGCTGAGAGCCAAATTAAGAACACAATCCCATTTATGATACACCACACACACACACACACACACACACACACACACACACACACACACAAATGAAGAACCTAGAAATACCTCTAACCAAGGAGATGAAAGGTCTCTACAAGAAGAACTACAAAATAACTGCTGGAAGAAATCAGAGATGACACAAACGGAAAAACATTCTATGCTCATGGATTGGAAGAATCAACATTGTTAAAATGGCCATACTGCCCAGAGCAATCTGCAGATTCAACAGTATTCTTATCAATCTACAAAGAACATTTTTCACAGAACTAGAAAAAACTATTTCAAAATTTATATAGAATCATGAAAGAGCCCAAATAGCCAAAGCAATCCTAAGAAAAAAGAACAAAACTGGAAGCCTCACATTACACAGCTTCAAACTATATCGTAAAGCTACAGTAACCAAAACAGCATGGTATTGGTACAAAAACAGACATAAAGACCAGTGGAATGGGATAGATAAAAAAGAAATAAAGTTGTACATCTACAGCCATCTGATGTTTGATAAAGTCAACAAAAGTATACCACAAGGAAAGGACTCCCTATTCAATAAATGGTGCTTGGATAGCTGGCTATTCATATGAAGAAGAATAAAAGTGGGCACCTACCATATACAAAAATTAACTCAAGATTGCTTAAATATTTAAATGTAAGACCTCAAACTATTAGAATCCTAAAAGAAAACCTAGGAAACATCATTCTAGACATCAGCCTTGGGAAATAATTTATGACTAAGCACCCCCCTCCAAAAAAAAGGAACAAAAATAAAAATTGACAGGTGAGACCTATTTAAACTAAAGAGTTCCTACACAACAAATGAAACTATTCACAGAGTAAACAGACAACCTACAGAATGGGAGAAAATATTCATAAACTGTGCCATATGAAAGTCTAATATCTGGAATCTATAAGGAAACTTTAAAAATTAAACAAGCAAAAAAAACATTAAAATGGGCAAAAGACATAAACAGACACTTCTCAAAACTTATAAGTGACCAACAGACATATGAGAAAATACTTCACATCACTAATCATCAAAGGATTGTAAATCAAATAGCTACAATGAGAATGGCTATTACTAAAAAGTCAAAAAACAGCAGATGCTGGTGAGGCTGCAGGAAAAAAAGGAATACTTTACACTGTTGGTGGAAATATAAATGAGTTCAGCCCCTGTAGACAGCAGTTTAGAGACTTCTTAAAGAACTTAAAACACAACTACCATTTGACCCAACAAATCCATTACTGGGTATGTACCCAAAGAAAAATAAATCTTTCTACCAAAAAGACACATGAACTTGCATGTTCATTGTAGCACTATTCATAGTAGCAAAGACATGGAATCAGCCTAGGTGCCTATTAATGGTGGTTTGGATGTTTTTTTAATGAGGTACATATACACAATGGAATACTATTCAGCTGTAAAAAAGAATGAAATCATGTCCTTTGCAGCAACATGGATGCAGCTGGAGGCCATGATCCTAAGCAAACTAATGCATAAAACCAAATTATTCACTTCTATATGGGCCCCAAATAATGGGTATACTCATGGACATAAAGATGGCAACAATAGACACTGGGGACTACTAGAAGGAGGAAGGAGGGGGACACATGTTAAAAAACTACTATGCTCAGGACCTGGGTGACAAGATCAATCATACCCCAAACCTCAGCATCACACAAAGTATCCAAATAACACATCTGTACATGTATCTCCAAATCTAAGATAAAAGTTGAAATCAAATTTCAACCTTTTAAAAATTAAAAAAATAAAGTAAAACAGATGGCCTTTGTGGTGGCTGCCAATATTTCTGCTATTACAGCAATAATTCAATGAACCTTTCATATCTATTCCCTTGCACATTAGTGCTAGTGTGCACTAGAAGTAGATGCTAACAGATTAAACTTCTGGGGCACAAAGTATACATATTTTTCATTTCAATAAATGCTATAAAACTGCTCTCCAGAAAGCCTTTTCCAAAAATGAATTTCATCTCATCTTTGACATCTTACAACGTTATTTAAAGTCTTTAACAAACAAGGAATAAAAGAAAACTAGCCCACCATAATAAATGTCATTTATGAAAAACCCACAGCTAACATTATGCTCAATGGTAAAAGACTAACAGCTTTTTCTTTAAAATGAGAACAAGACAATGGTGTTCATTGTCCCCACTCCTATTTAACATAGTCTCAGAAGTCTTAGCCAGAGCAATTAGGCAAGAAAAAGAAATTAAAGACACCCAAATTGGAACAAAAGAAGTAAAATTATCTCTGTTTGCAGGTAACATAATCCTACGTGTAAACAGAAAGAAAAAAAAATCCAAGGATTCTACACACACATTTGATCTAATAAATAATTCAGTAAAGTTTCAGCACACAAAATCAACATGCAAAAATTGGTAGCATTTTAATACACAAATAATGAACAAACTAAAAATGAATTTTGAAAAAATCCTATTTACAATGGTGTCAAAATAATAAAATGCCTAGGAGAAAACTTAACCAAATAGGTGAAAACTCTGTACACTGAAAACCATAAAACATTGGTGAAAGAAATTGAAAAAGACACAAATAAATGGAAAGACATCCCATGCTCATGGATTGAAAGACTTAATTTAAGATGTCCATACTATCTAAAGCAATCTACAGATTCAACACAATTCCTATCAAAATCCAGTGGCTTTTTTTTCACAAATAGAAAAGCCTGTTGTAAAATTCAGATGGAAGCTTAAGGGACCCCAAATATTCACAATAATTTTGAAAAAAAAAAGTTATATGACCCACACTTCTTTATTCTCTTCAATAAATGGTCTTCTTTATTCTCTTCAATAAATGGTACTGCAAAAATTTATATCAACATAAAAAAGAATAAATTTAAACTTTATTTTATAC
This sequence comes from Saguinus oedipus, assembly GCA_031835075.1. Taxonomy (NCBI): domain Eukaryota; kingdom Metazoa; phylum Chordata; class Mammalia; order Primates; family Cebidae; genus Saguinus; species Saguinus oedipus. The sequence continues at coordinate 101,606,901 of CM063170.1, read as the reverse complement.
CACATACAAAAATTAACTCATAATGGATTAAAGACTTAAACATAAAACCTAAAACTATTAAACTGCTAAAAGAAAACAGAGAAAAAGCTACATAGCATTGGACTTAGTTGGCAGTGATTTATTGGCTATGACACCAAAACACAGGCAACAAAAGCAAAAATAGACTAATGAAATAATATCAAATATAACAACTTTTGTGCATCAAAAGACATAATCATATGACCCAACAATTCTATTTTTGGTAGATATCCAGAAAAAAGGAAAGCAAAGAGATATGTGTTTACCCATGTTTACAGCAGCACAATTCATAATGGCCAAGAGGTGAAAACAACCCAAATGTCCATTAATGGTTGAATGAATAAACAAAATGTGGTCTGTATATATATGTATGTGTATATATATACATATGTATATGTGTATGTGTATACATATACATATGTATATATATGTGTATGCGTATACATATACATATGTATATGTGTATGTATATATATTAGGATAATATGTATTATATCATATCTTATAATATATGTTATATAATACAATATATATATATATTAGGATATTATTCAACTTTACAAAGGAAGGATATCTTGTTACATGCTACAACATGGATGAATCTTGAAGGCATTATGATAAGTAAAATAAGTCAGCACAAAAGGACAAATATTGCATGATTCCATTTACATGAGGAATCTACAGTAGGTAAATACGTAGAAACAGAAAACAGAATGGTGGTTACCAGGGACAGGTTGTGGGGGCAGGGGGGTGGTAAAGGGAAGTTTTTGTTTAATGGCTATAGAGTTTCAGATCTGCAAGATGAAAAAGTTCTAGAGATCTGCTCACAATAATGAAAATATACTTAAAGTACTAAACTGTACACTTAAAAAAGGTTAAGATGGTAAATTGTGTGTTAGTTTTCTTTACCACAATTAAAATTGACAACAAAAAAAAGTTGCATTTACAGAATTAGAATAATATAAACATTAAATATTGATTTAACCAATGTGATGATTTAACCATATTAGGAGAAGAGGAAGTGAGAGTGTATTCAAGCGGAGTTGAGGGGTGTGTGTGTGTGTGTGTGTGTGTGTGTGTGTGTGTCCAATCTGTCAGATATAAAATTGTTTTTATTTTTATTTTTCTGATGATTAATGAAGCTAAATATCTTTTTATATATGTAGTGCCCATATATCACTCTTCTATTTCCTGTCCATAGCTTTTGCTTATTTTTCTTTGAGTTGTATATTTTTTCTTGATTAAATGTAGGGTTTTATGCATTTATTTATTTTTTAAATTCACATAAATTGACACTTTAATTGCTAGTACAATATCTTTAACATAATACTGTGATTTCTAGTCAGGCCAGCAGCACACCTAAACACACAAAGGAATGAAATAAAGGGCTTAGTCTTGCTTTGGCTATATGGGATCTTCTTTGGTTCTTTATAAATTATAGTATTATTTTTTCTAGTTCTGTGAAAAATGATGGTGGTATTTTGATGGGAATTGCATTGAATTTACAGATTCCTTTTGGCAGTATGGTCATTTTCACAATATTGATTCTACCCATCCATGAGCTACGTGTAAAATTTTTTAAATACTTAGAAACTATTTCTTTATCTGCTAAATATGTTGTGTATATTATCTCCCAATCTTGCCCTTTGACTTTACCTACAACAAATTTTTGATATATAAAAATTTTCATTTTGATTTAGTCAAATGTATGCCCATAATGCTATCCCTTGATTTTACATTTTTAGTTTTAAATTGTGATCATATTTATTTGTTCACACACATACACACACACACACACACACACACACACACACCCCTCAACTCCACCACCTGAATACACTCTTACTTCCTCTTCTCCTAATATGGTTAAATCATCACATTGGTTAAATCAATATTTAATGTTTACATTATTCTAATTATGTAAATGCTACTGAATCTGCGGTCTATATTATGCTACAATGATATTACCTTATTTGTCCTGCTTTTGATTTTTCCTAGAGTTAATCATTATTGTGTGTTTTCATTTGCTTATTTTTGCCTCTACTTGTTATTTACCACCAAACTCTTCCCAATTTGGTAAATTTCCTCTGAATACATCTGCAACTTTTTATTTAATTTCTTCTTGAAAAAGTTCTCCTCCTGGGCCTCTGACACACTCAGTCTGAATTTGTTGAATGTTAGACCTATTGCAAGGCTGCCCCCATAATTTGACTTTTTAGTGACACGCCAATGCTGTCTTTGAGATTGCCTGCACTTTTCTCTTGTGCAGAATGCCTACTGCCTGCATCATATTCTTCCTCTTTCTTAGTTACTCCCACATTTTAGTGAAACATGTCTTCTTGTAGCTTTGTACAAAAGGTGCATAGGTAGTAAATTTTTTTAATTCTCCAGTGCCCCAAAAAGTTGGAGGAGCACTGTACAGGGCAGTGCTGCACTCAAGTGAGAAGCCTTGATCTCTGGTACTGTATTCACCACCTCTGTGATTTTGGGAAAGTCACAAAACTCTCTGAGCCGCAGTTTCTCTTTCTGAAATAGATAATAATCCAAGCTGTGCCTGCTCAGAGTGATGGCGAGGAGAGTGCTTGTAAAGTGCTCTGTATGGTAAAAGGTATGTACAAACAGTGTGTGCTAGCACCACAAGTCAATTGTTGAGCCATTGGTAGCTGAAATTGGCCGTGGTAGAAGTATTTACACTACACAAATTGGGAAATGCTACAGAGAATTGTTTGTTTTGTTTTGTCTCCTTTTGGAGGAGACCTGGTTTAGGAGCACACTACTTACAAATATAAGTGATTATAACAACCATTTTCATTGCCGTGCCCTCCTTAGTGATCCATGGCCTAATGCATAGCTCAATGATAGTTTTGATCACATATAATATTATCATATTATATGTGATGGACTCCTTGAGACCAGACTGTGTCTTATTCATGGAGATATATCTACCCTGCGCCCTATTTCCCCCAGTACCTAACACATTGATATTAGGTACCTGGTATCTAATTGATACCTGGCACTTAGTTGATATTTGATTCCAAATTTTTGAATGAGTGACTAAAATTTTTGATTAATTTATTTTATGAGTTGGCAACAACCATAGAGAAGATGAGAGTTGAGGGAAGGGTTAAAAAAAGGTATGTGACACAGGGAACAGCTTTCTCAAGGCATGCCCTGTTAGGTGTGTTAGAAAGAGCTGTCCTTAATGCGAAGTCTTCTATGAGCCGGTCACCATTCTTAGGTGCTATGCAGAAATCATCTAATTCCCATAACAACTTATGAGGTAGGTGTTATCCCCATTTCACAGATGAGAAAAACAAGATGTCTGGTGTTAAGTAATGTTCCCTCCATCACTAAGGCTGAGGTTCAAATCTGATGAATGTCTGTGTGCTTAATCATATCTGTATACTGGAGATAGAAAATGATCTATGGGTAAAAATAATCATCATCATCTGGTAAAACAGAGCCATTTAAAATAAGAGGGAGGAGTAAGGATTGTAGCAAAGGCGAACTCAAGAGCCCAGACCCAACCAAAAGGGATAGCTTTGTGACCTGAGGAAATGAGGTCTATTGAGGCTAGAAATTGAAGCTGTTTTTCAAGAGAACCTGGTAATGTGGAATTTTATCTCCTGAATTTCAAATATTAGTAATTACCTCTAATTAAAAATAAAAAAGACTCGAGATAAAGCATCTGTAAGTGCTCTATCAGTTTGCAAATTTTGATATACTGCCTTCCCCCAAAATACTCTTCGAGCAACTAGGGGGCAGCATAAGGGTATGGAGTGTCCCTGGAGGTGGAAATGGATAAAATGAACAGCAAGTTTAGTCCAGCTGACAGTTTCTCCCAGAGGAAAGCAGACACAGGGAGCACACAAAGGTCCTGCTATCATGTTGCAGAGCAGAGGCCAACGGAGACAGGAGGAGGATGAGGTAAGGCTCCGCTGCGGGTGCACATTCCGTCTTCTCCAGGCATCCCTGGGGAGGCCACATTCCTCATGCCCAAAAGGCAGAGCTGTTGATTTAAAAGATTCTTAGAATATTCTCTTCAATACCCCAGAGGGTTCTTCTTGCCTTGGAAACAATATACCTAGGCCATGCCTTGGACTGTGGGACCTGCCTACAAGTGAATGGGAGAATAGTCATGACTGTAGCCCCCTAGGTAGAGTGTCCTGGGGTCTGACCAGTCCCTTCGGGTCCCTTGTCCATTGATTTCTTCCCTTCCCAGGGAGTAGTGCTGGTCACACTACTAGATCACAAGCAAATTCCCTGTTCTTTTTCATAAATTTTAGCTTCTGCAGAAAGGAAGATTGAATCCTATCGTCTGGTGAATCTGCAGTTCTTTTTTAATTAAGTTTTAAAATAGTTGCAAAGTTACTTACAATTACCTCTTGAAGATATGAGGAGCTAAACTATAAGCCCATTCTTCATGGAATGCAGCTGAATCCCTGAGATTAATTAGGGAATTTAGATTAAGGACTGACGAGAGATGATCTGGCGATGAGGACTCAAAGAGAAAGTTTCCACAGTTCAGGTTAAAGTAAGTGGTGCCCGATTCAGAGATGTGACTGCAAGTTGTAAAAGGAAAGTTTAGGCCTGCATGCAATCAACAGTTCGTCTCAATGAGGGCCCCATGACCGAAGCCTGTCCAGACTGGCTACTGGCACGTGTATTTTGAAAAAATCCCTGCTATTCCTGATGGCTTTTTCCCAAAAGCCTAATTGAGAACTTCTGTAAGTAAAAGCAAAGGGAGATGAAAAAGCTAGGCTGGAAGAGCTGGGCTGTGAATTAGTCAGACTGGGTACAAAGCTTTTAGGAAAGATGTGAAAAGGTCCTCACTGTGACTTGGCTACAACAGCCCCTGGGGAGATGATAAATAGATACAGAGCTTTATAGAGCAATGCTCCCATTGTTCCTTGAGGGCACAAGGGTCTTCAGAAATGGTGCCCTGGGGCTATAACCCTAATTTCTTTTTAACATTCACAACTCAATAGTGCTTACAGATAAAGACCCCAGAGATACAATGGTACTTTATCAATTAAAAAAAAAAAAAAAAAACTGAGGGTCTGCTAAATTCGATCGCAGAACAGAGCACAGTATAATACTTTGTATTATGCTTTTATTCCCTCCATTGCAGGAATTTAATCCAGGAATAGCCCATCCATGCCCATGCTCTACTCCCCTATTATGAAAGTTTTTCTCCAAGCCCTCTCTCATCTCACCTTCCTGCTTCAGTGCATTCCAGTCAGCAACCTGCCAATCCCAGTCTCTGCTCCTGCAGCCTCACCCTCACCCTCCTGTCCCAGGGGCCCACAGCAAGCAGCAGCATGGGCTCTTACTTATGCACTCCCCTACTCTCAGCCTCAGTTACATTCTCTCATGTAATCCGCATGCCCATCTGATGAGGCAAAGGCTGTTCTTATTTTATAGATGAGGAAATTAAGACAGAAGGTAAAGGAGTAACGTTTTCAAGCGTCCAGAGCCATATGCAAACCCAGATTGAGCTGGACTTCAAAACATCCTGATAAATATCTAAACTCTCCACAAAGGATGTCCTTATTTTATAGATGAGGAAATTAAGACAGAAGGTAAAGGAGTAAATGTTTTCAAGCTTCTAGAACTATATGTAAACCCAGATTGAGCTGGACTTCAAAAGATCAAAACCTCCTGACAAATACCTAAAATCCCTGACTTGACCACTATGCAATCTATGCATGGAACAGAATTACACCCCAGAAATTGCACATGTACCCCAGATTACAAATTAGATAAAACAGACTTAAGTGTGGCGATAAATACCTTAAAATAGGCAAAACAAACAAACAAACAAAAACTATCTGATCAATTTTCACTGAATGATCCACACACCCAATCTTTCCTTTTTCATGCTTCTCTAGTTCCCGTCGAGTGCCTTCTCTTTTTAACACGAAGTCACTCTTTCTCTAACTTTTTGGCTTCCTCTTTCTGATACCCAATAAATTTTCCTCTTCTCCTTTTTGCTATTTATTCTCCTGGACTAGGATTTATGAGAATCAAGTCCAATTCTGTTTCAACACCATTAGTGTGACCTTGGGCAACAAAATAATTCTGTAACACCCTGTGAAGTAGATGCAGTTGCTTTCTCCAAGGGGAACCTAGCACCATCGACTTGTATTTGTCTCAGCCTCCATCCTCATACAGCAGCTTATATTTTATTGGGGTGACTAGGTACACACACACAACATAGAGGACAAATCAGTGCTTCTAAGAATTGTGGGGAATCTAAAAATTTGGTAGAAAGTCAGATAATGGGTGTCCCTTTGGACTACAGTTGGCAATGACCTAATAGAGGAATAGAGAGATTCAAGGTAAGTCTAAAAGCATGGGTTCATGTCTTAGCTCAGGTTGCTGTAACAAAACACCACAGACTATGTGGCTTAAACAACAGGAATTTAACTTCTCACAGTTTGGGAAGCTGAAAGTCCCGGATCAAGGTGCTGGTCAATTTGGTTCCTGGTGAGAGCTCTCTTCTGGCTCGTAGAAAGCTACCTTCTTGCTCTGTGTTCTCTTGGCTTTTTCCTGGTGCCTGCACACAGAAAGACAGAGCAAACTCTCTGGCGTCTCTTCTTACAAGGACACTAATCTTAACAGATCAGGGCCCCACCCTTATGACCACATTTAAACTTGATTACTTCCTTGGAAGCCTCAAATTCAAATACAGCCACACAGGGGCTTAGGTCTTCAATGTTTGTATTTGTGGAGACACAAACATTCAGCCCCTAGCAAGGGGATATGCCTAAAGAGTGTGATGGAAAGCACTGCAGACCTAAGCAGCATGAGAGAAAATAAGGAGGTAAAAAATTGTATATGTATAAGTGTATGTGTATGTGTGCGTGTGTGTGTGCAGAGTGTGCACATGTACATGAAAGGACATTATTTCGTTTCTTTTTTCTTTTCCTTTTTTCTTTCTTTTTTTTTTTTTTTTTTTTTGAGACAGAGTCTTACGCTGTTGCTAGGCACCAGGCTGGAGTGCAGAGGTGTGATCTCAGCTCACTGCAACCTCCGCCTCCCAGCTTCAAGCAATTCTCCTGAAAGAGGACATTATTTTTGAACAAATATTAATTAAGCACCTACTGTGGGCCAGGCACTATTCCAGGCACATGGATATATCAGTGAACAAAACAGACAAGGCTCCTACCCTCATGAAGTTCACCTTCCAGCAGGCAGAGACAAACACGAATAGAGTGAGTAAATTATGTAGTAAATTTTATCAGATGTGTACAAGGGATAAGCACTATGGAAATAAGAAGAAAGTGGAACAGGCTGAGGAGGCCAGGGGTAGGGATGGTACAGGGAGGAGGTTGAGAAGCTCGGTTAGGGTAATCAACATGGGCCTCATGTGAAGGAGAAAACCAAGCCAAGACTTGAGGTGGATAAGCCAGTGAAAGCATTGCAGGCAGAGGGAAGATAAAACAAAGGTGTGAGAGGCAGGACAACACAATGACACTTAAGGAAGAATGAAGGCCGGGCGCGGTGGCTCACGCCTGTAATCCCAGCACTTTGGGAGAATGAGGCGGGTGGATCACGAGGTCAAGAGATCTAGACCATCCTGGTCAACATGGTGAAACCTCGTCTCTACTAAAAATACAAAAAATTAGCTGGGCATAGTGGCACCTGACTGTAATCCCAGCTACTCAGGAGGCTGAGGCAGGAGAATTGCCTGAGCCCAGGAGGCGGAGGTTGTGGTGAGCCAAGATCACGCCATTGCACTTTAGCCTGGGTAGCAAGAGTGAAACTCCGTCTCAAAAAAAAAAAAGAAAGAAAGAAAGAATGAAGAGGTGGGAGAGGAGGGAGGAAGAGCAGGAGCTGTAGACAAAGTCAGAGTGACCTCCGAAGCCACATCAAGAAGGACTTGGTGGGTCCCCTACATCAGCGGGAATCATTGCAGGGTTTGAACAAAGGAGTGACACAATCTGACTTCCTGAAGTCTGGCTCTAGCTGATGTGTGTAGGGCAAGGAGCTGAGAGGTCAGTGTTTATTGCAATGATCTAGAGGAGACATCATGATGGCTCAGACCAAAGTAGTGACAGGGGAGGCAGGAGCAGGAGTCTGATTCTGAGTGTGTCGATGGTAGAGCCAAGAGAACTTGCTGACAGACTGGGAAAGAACAGGAGGAGGAGGCAAGAATGATCTCGAGTATTGTGTTTGCTTGTTACAATAGATTGTTTCACTAGCTAGAGAACTGTACCTCCTCCACTCCAGCCTCACCACTCTTACTTTAGGGATGAGAAATGCAGGATGCAGAGAACCTCACTGTATTACCCAAAGTGTCTGTGCGGTTAAGGGATTCAAACTCCAAATTGTTCTTGTTCATAATACTTAGCATAACTTCATTTTACATTAGCTGAGATCTATATTGTTAAATATGAGCATTCCTTGATCACCCTTTGAAAAACCGCCATTCTATTCTCCCTGTTTCTCTTTCTTACTTTAGTTTTCTCCCTAGGAATTGCCAATATCTAACACAATACATATTTTACTCGTGGATCTTGTTTATCGTATATTTCTTCCTATGAGAATACAAGAGCAGTTTTTCTCAGTTTGTTCACTACTGTATATCTACCGCCTAGAAGAACATCTGGTGTGTAGAAGGTGTTCAGTAAATATGTATTAATGGAGTGCATGCACCAAGATGTGAAAGGGAGAGGGGAAGGAAGGGAGCGAGTGAGTCAGGAAAGACAAGTAAAGTGAGAGAGAAAAAGAAAGACAGGAAATAACTCTCCAGGTTTTTTGTCTCATGTATCTACACACAAACATGCAAACACAATAATAGAACAAAAATTAAAAGTAATAAAATTAATTCAGTAAAAGATGGTCCAGAAAACCATACATTTGACTTTTTCATATTCATTTGCCCCAAATGATATTGAATCTGGGCACGTTTTCTTTATTCCAGAATATTTGAAATCCTCCCAGTGTCCCCTGGATGCATTAGAAGCTAAGGTGGGAGTTGAAGCTATGAGTAGGTTGTGTTTTAAATGGGTATTGAGCAATTAAATCAGTCACTCCTTTCTTTCAAGTAATGCTGAACTGTTTGTATCAGGAGCATTTAGTGACCCATAATTCTGAAACCCCTCAGGGAAGAAAATGCATCAGTGGTTTATGTATGAACCGAAAAACTGAAATTTGAGGGCACGAGTTCAGGACCGGGAAAGCTGGCGTTTTCACCCCTGGTCCCTGTGAATCCAAATGCAGTGTGGCTAGCAGGGAGGTGATGTCCTGTTCCTAGCTCAGTAACATTGTTCACTGCAACTCTTTCCAGATTTGAATTGTATGAAAACCCATCCTCAGAAATAAGAAGTCAATGTTTCCGTGAAACCATATGCAATGTATATATTTCAGTTTGCCGTTTACAACATGTTTCACATATTTAGCATAACCAGTAGGCAAGGTGGAACTCCCTTTCCCAGATAGGAGTTCACATATTTAGCATAACCAGCAGGCAAGGTGGAACTCCCTTTCCCAGATAGGAGGCAAACAGTTAAACTCAGCCTTTCATGGTCCCTGAGCTGGGTATCTTCCATTTGCCACCCAAGCTCCACTCTCGTCCCTTCTCCCTCTCCCTGTTTTCTGTGATCCTCTGTGCCTAGAAAGTTGGCCCCATCGCAGCAAGATTTCCCCAGGCTTCTGGCTTCTCAGTAGGCTGTCAGTGAAAGGAGGGCAGTGGAGAGTCAGCCCTGGGCATTTTTTCTCTTCCTCATTTCCTACCAGGTCTTAAGTCCTCTCCGCACACCACAGTTCCTCTCTGGCAGCCCCTCAGGGTCCCAGACATGGCCTCTTTCCCTTTGCCCCTTCAGGCCTGGAAATGACAACCAAAGTGTGAAAGAAAGAGAGAGAAATATCAACAATAGCCCCAAATATTGCACTGGGACTTCTTAGCTTCCCTGAACCCAGCCTTCGCTTTGTGAATAGCCCCTTTGTTAAACTCTCTTTAAATCACCTGGTTTGAGTGTACCATCTATTTCCTGATAGGATCCAGCAGTACACACCTTAATAAGTAAGGGAGGAGCAGGGTTCAAACCACATCTGTCCAGGCCTCTTCCCCGGTTTAATAGCTGAGGCTATCAGATGAATAAAGCTATACACCTTCTAGAGGAAACCTGACTGCCCCCCGTCATTATTTTTAACATTACCAAACACTTCTCTTACTCTATCATTTATTCAACCTGACCACCAACATTTATTGAGAACAGGCTCTGTGCTAGGCACTCTACTGGGTGCTGAAAATACAAAGATGAATGGGGCATAGACTCCATCATCAAGTTGCTCAGATTAGACAAAGGTGGGTGACCCATATCCGGAAACTAGGAGGCTGATTTTGAGATGAACATTAGTATGCAGGAGTTTTCTTAGGGAGCTCTTGGAATCCACACCCATGGAATGGCAGAAAGGAAACAGGACTGGCCACAAGGAGAAGCTGAGATGTGATGCAATTTAAATGGATGCTTCTGCCAACACTGCAGAGCGTTCTGAGGCTTAGATGAGGTTTCAGACCTGAACTTACCTCGGTTAAAGAGCTAAAATTTTCCACCTCTGTGCTGATGAATCATTGGATTCTGACCACCCCAGAAAGGGGATGTGACTTGGCTCACATGGCTCTGGAAAGAGCCCCTTGAAGGGGCCGACAGCTGATAGCTGTGTCTAGTGGTACTTCCAGCATCTGAGGAAATATGTTCTTCATCTCCTAGGGGAATCAGTATTCCTCATTGTAGTTCCCCCCATTACATGGGGATGAGCACAATGTGTTATGGATGCCCAGAAAGATGACCTAATCCAGTCTTAGAAATCTTGAAGAAACTTCCTGAACAAGGTGATGCTTGACTTGAATCTTAAAGGCTAAAGAAGACATTAGCCAGACAAAGGAGGTGTGGCATGCAAAAGCGTTATGGATGTGATGAACAAAGGCTGAGACCGACCGTGGCATGGTACATCTCCAAGAAGAAGGATTGCTGGTGCATAAAGTTTGAGACTGAAAGACAAGAAAGTAAGCTGGAAAAGTAAGCAAGATTATTGCAAGGAGACTGAATGCTGTGTCAAAGAACTGGGACTTTAGACTTTAGGCAAAGGGAAGCTACTGGGAAAGGAGAGAAAGCCCTCCTCTAGGACACAGCCTTCCTTCAGAGGGTTTGCAGTGACAGAGAATGCCCTGATTATGGGAGGGGGCTTCAAGTTCTCACCATCTGGATCATATTCACACTGTGAGCACATATAGCTATCTGCCTTTTTCTTAGCTCTGTCTTCTCTACTTTGAAGGATATCCATTGAGAAGGTATCTGTTCACTAACTGTCCCACCTCCAGAGTTACATCTCGTTTCAGCCCTAGAGGGATAGATGTGGGTTGAGGCCACATACAGATTAGCAGAAGCTCAGAGGAATTGCCATTTTGGAGGAGCCGTAATTTCATTCTGCTCAATTTCATGAATATAAATCAGCCCTGCCTAAGATGCTCAGAAGGAAAGGACTCCCAATTCTCATGCTTTTTGTGCCCCCACTACATTAGTCAAGCCCAAGAAGTGATATTCTTCTCTATATGTTGCGTGAATTGGAGTAAGACAGAAGGAATCAGAAGGCTGTTACAATCCTTCAGTAGCAACTTTCAAACTGAGTAAACCAGGTGTCAAAGCACAGTTCTGTGCTATGATGAAATTAATCACAGCGTTGATGGTGACAGCTGAACATGTTCACACCTGACATGAATTTTGTTCTTTGATAAATGTTCCTGTCATGTCAGGAACATCCCTCAGGTTGGCCTGGGGACGAGCATCACTCCAGACGACCATGTCTTCTCATGAATCTATTTAGACAGGTGTTCAGAAATATTTAGGACATTTGACTGTGACTTTTCATTCTGGTTAACAGGCTTAATTATAGTTGAATCACATAGGATTTTTTTTAACATGGTTTTTCCCAAGTGAGACAAAGCCTTCAAGTTCAGTTTACTCAACTTAGATGATGGAAGTATGAAATACACGACGCTGTGAAAAAGAAGAGGCTACACACCTGGATCCTTCCATTTTCCTGAACGAGGACCTTTGGGCTCTCTCCATTGGCCACAGAAAGTTGAAGATAAAATTCCATGCAGAACATTTTGCTCTTTTCCAGAGAGCAAAATAAGAACACCAAAGGAGGGAAAAGCAGCTTTGGCCAGGGAGGAGCTCTGTGAAGGTCAGAGTGGAGAAAAAGCTCAATTTGTCTGAGCTGTTGCTATAGATTTAAAATCTATATATCTATGCAGTGTTTTTGGCTGATTTCCCAAGGGAATATATGCTCCAAATTCCTAGCTCATCTGTCAGGAGCTGTAAGTTGTTTAATATTGCTTAAGACATTTTGGGTGTTGCCAATACAGCCGTCCCTTCGGGAACATTTTTCCCCTGTGCTGTTTTCATCTTGGCTTGTTTGAGGCAGAGGCTTTAAGAACACATCAAGGGCTTTGCTCGGGCTATCACCACACCCTGACCACCCCTCCTCATTCTATACCTCACAAAATATGGAAATGAGCCCTTTCAGTCATTCTTTCATTCACTAAGCCTTAAAGGATTATATCTGTTCCAGATATTAAGCTTAGAGGCCTTAAGCAAATGTGACAGATCAACAAGTCAACACAAAACTATAATCCAAGATGATTATTGTTGAGAGATTTGGAACTAAGTGCTTTAAAATACTTTCAACAAACTTGTCCTCAACTAAATTATGGCTTCATCGCAGTCAGTTTGCCTTCTGAGACTCTTTACTATGCTCAAATAGAAATATCTCTACTTTAGCTTAGTTCTTTCCCAAAGAAAGCATTATTCTCTATTCTTTCTAGTGGATCAGCCTAGAAAGTCTAAGTATGTTTTACATAATGCTATCAATTATTGATTCTATTATAGCCATATTATAGTTCCCATATCATAAAGATCATCAGGAAATTTCTCCAAAATTCAAAGCCATTCCATCCAAATAGTAGCTAAGAGCTACATGGGCTTTTGTGCCATGAGATTCATTCAAGAAGAAGATGGCTTCCTCCTGAAGAACTGTATGCAGAATACTGAAGATATGAACTCAGTCGTCGGTCTCTTAAACAGAGGGTTCTTGAAAAACAGGAAGAAGTGGCAGCTTAACGTTCTTTCAGTTAAATTGTCTAACACCGTAAACACAGGAATTCCACTTCCTTATCAGTTTATTTATCTCCAATGCCTCTGATGGATGAAAGAAACCATCTCACGTTGTTGATGTGGGTGGGTAGCATTATTTGGAAGATGTTAGAGGAAAGAAAAGTAATGCCACTTCTTTAGAACAATTGTGAAGAACCTGCCAATGGAGCTGGCATTTCTTTATAAACAGCTGGCTTCAAATGGTCCAGAGATTAATTGACTGAAGAAGGAATGGCCTCGTCAGCTTTTACCTTGACATAAAGAAACTACTATTGCTTGCTCTTCCATCAAACAAAGGCACTCAAAGCCCTTGATGAGTCAGTTTCCCTATTCCTTTCACCAAAAGCCTTCATGCATTTCAATGGCAATGCCTCTCTAAAGGGACCCCAGCCCTGCTGAACCAGGAAGAGGGAGAGCAAACAGATGCTTATCTGCATGACCAGAGGAACAAACTGCTCTCTGATCTGAACGTGAGCCTGCAGCTGAGCCAGTCACCACGAGGATACTGTCTGGCAGGAGACCACCCTGCAGCCCTCTATGGAGGCCCAGCACCCAGAAAGAGTTCATTCACTCCACATGGGTGAGCAGTTTCCTCCCAAGTGGCTACTCAACAATGGCAGACCCAATTACAGACAAGATTGATGGGTCTGCTTGGCGTGCTGAACCTACCTTCATTTTTTTTTTTTAAAAAAAGCTAATGTTCACACACAGAAACTCTAGTACAAATAATAGGAGGATTTCTTTAAACAGAGTTTAAAAGGAAACAAAGAGGAAAGCCACAAGAAATTTTGCAGAGAGTGACTCAGGAAGCACTGACTTCCACATCTCCGTTCTACACCCACAGCCACCCTGTCCCCCAACACACACACACCCCAGAAGAGCAGTAATTCTTGAGGCCAAGAGTTGAAGACACTGTCTTCCTAGTGTGGGAAAAGCCATAAGCTCTGCCTGCAGGAACTGAGTGGGCTTAGAGTGCATTCTCTCCCTTCCTGGCTAGATTCCTGCAGCTTAGGGGATGCGTTTACCTTTGTGCCATTTTATCTAGAATAACTTCCCGTAAAGCTGTATTAGAATCCCAAGGCCTCTGATTTTACCTACTAGCATTTTTCTCCCAGAGAAAACTACAGAATTTATGGAGCCCAGTATGAAATAAAAATCTGGGCCTCCTGTTGTCAACAGCAAGAGGAAAACAGTATTTTTCTTCTTCTTCTTTCTTCTATGGTTTCCTTTTTGGCCTGACAAAGTGGTTTGCTATTTTTTCAAGACAGGCTCTCCCTCTGTCACCCAGGCTGGAGTGCAGTGGGGCCATCTCCTCTCACTGCAACCTTGCCTCCTAGGCCCAAGCTATCCTCCCAACCTCAGCCTCCTGAGTAGCTGGTACCACCGTACAAGCCGCCACACTCAGCTAATTTTTGTATTTTTGCAGAGAGAGGGACTTGCTAAGTTACCCAGGCTGATCGTGAACTCTTGAGCTCAAAGGATCCTCCTGCCTTGGCCTCCCAAAATGCTAGGATTATAGGCATGAGCCACCACACCCAGCCCCATTATTTTCTTAATTTGCCATTTAATGTTGCCTTTCCTTCGGTGCAACAGAGAACATTAGAGCAAATGGTGACCCTCACAGGTGTCCAGGGCCTAACACTGCAATATGGGGGCATATGCACTTGACATCAAGCCTCCCTCCACCTAGGTCTGTGGCCTCACTGCAGGCAGAAGACAGCAGTAACAACTGGACAGTCTTATGGGAGAGAGGCAGAGAAGCCATCCAGCGGCAGTAGCAAGAGACAGGGGCACAAGTGAATCAAGGTTCCAGATGCCATGCTCCATTGTCCCATCAAACTTCACTTACAAAGTGAAAATCCAAACAGAAAACTACAAAGAATTTCAAGACAGTGATCACAGAGTATTAAACCCCAGGTAGGGAACTCTTTTCTGAGTGTAGGATGCTGTGCAACCACGCTGGTGGCCCACCCAAAAAGCCAGCTCTGCTCTCTTCTAATACAGGAAACATTGTGTGAGCATAAAAACTACAAGGGTTTCCCCACCAAACATGCAGATGCGGATTAACAGGTGGACGTGTGCACATGTGCATTTACATGTGTGTGGAACTGGCTCTTCCCTTATTGTTAGACTAGTTGCTTGGATGCAAGATTATTGAAACAAGGACACAAACATCGTTGGGGCTGACAGATTACTTTGCTAACAGGTGTGGCGACTTTTAGTGCCACCAACAAATCCCAACAGGACAGGTTTACTGCATCTGCTTAGACACTGGATAGTATTGTGTGCTGATAAATAGTTGTGTTCATTTAATATGGGAAAAAAAGTTAACATGAAAAAATTTCATTTTAATTCGGTTTAAAATATTTCATACACTTTTTGTATGTCTGAAATATTCTGCAATTTTTTTTTTTTGAGATGGAGTCTCGCTCTTGTCACCCAGGCTTGAGTTCAATGGCTCAGTCTCGGCTCACTGCAACCTCCACATCCCGGCTTCAAGTGATTCTCCTGCCTCTGCCTCCCGAACAGGAAGTGCCCACCACTACGCCTGGCTAACTTTTTGTATTTTTAATAGAAACAGTGTTTCACCATGTTGATCAGGCTGGTCTCAAACTCCTGACCTCAGGTGATCCACCCACCTCAGCCTCCCAAAGTGCTGGGATTACAGTTGTGAGTCACCACGTTTGGTCTATTTTGCAATTGTTTAAAGAGGAAGTGTCTCACTATGTTGCAGAGTCTGGTCTCGAACTCCTGGCCTCAAGCCATCCTCTAACCTCAGCCTTCCAAGTAGCTGGGACTACAAGGGCATGCCACCATGCCCAGCTATTTTGCAGTTTTAAAAACCACCAAGTTTTTAAAACATTAAAGTATGCTTTTAAGTGATATTATGTGACACTATGTCAAAATGTCACCTTTTGTATTGATCTTAAGGTAACTATATTCATCAGAAAAGGAGAGAAAAGGGAACGAGAGGGAAAGAGAAAAAAAAAAGAAAATGAAAAATTAAACTTCAGTAGGAAAGTATCTTACCTTAAAGTTATCATTGCTCAATATGGCAGTTGTCATTGTGGAACTTGTCATTGTAACTGGACAAACACATCTAGTCCTATGGCATATGTTATCAGTGTTCATTGGAAAGCCTTTATCACGTGATGCTTTGTACCACAGTTACTTATACGCTTGTTTTATTCCCCATCCTTCCACCCTGAAATAAATCATAAACCCCCTAGGTCTTATTCAGCTTTTCATGTTCCCACAAGGCCTAAAACAATAATAGGAACATAGTCATCACCAGACTTCTGAAAGCATCAGGAAAGTTCAAAATCTCATACATGCTGAGGTCCCTTAGTCTATCCTTTCATCCTCATCTATAATTGTTACTAGATTGATGAGTTTCAAGTAGAGTTATATGGTAACCTTGGGTGAAAAGATAAAGAAATGAATCCAGAAGAGTTTATGTTATATAGATGTAAGTATAAACATAGATGATAGATAATGATATTCCTAAAATTGCAATATATTCCCTATTCAGAGTTACACAATAGTTGCATTTTTACTTATTGCTTAATTAACACTAAAATCTGGGAAATTTGGGGTGTCATGGAACAATAGTTTCTAACTCAGCAAATACGCATATTAAAAGTGTACAGTATATTACAGGTGATGCACACCTGTACTCCCAGCTACTCAGGAGGCTGAGGCAGGAGAATCACTTGAACCCAGGAGGCAGAGGTTGTAGTGAGCCAACATCACGCCACTGCACTCCAGCCTGGGTGACAGAGCAAGACTCCATCTCAAAAAAAAAATGTGATAGGCATTCTGGATATTTGTATTAATTCTCACAACATACTAAGAGAACAGGGACTGCTGTGGTCCACCATTTTGCAGAGGAGGAAACTGAACTCCAGAAGATGCAGGAATCTAGTGAGCCCCGGAACCAGGATGTGAACTCCAAGCAATCGAGTCTAGCTTTAGCCTCTCCAGTTTTCTGCCTCCCACGGTGTTATTAGTGGATTCACTATCCTTAAAGCTTGGGCCAGGCCACCAACTGCTTCTTGCCTGGGAAGCCGACTTGTAGGGTTGCCAGATTTAGCAAATGAAAATACAGGATACCGGGTTAAAATTGAATTTCAGATAAACAACAAGTAATTTTTAAAAAATATGTCCTAATATCGAATGGAACATACTTGTATTAAAATGATTCATTGTTTCAAGTTTAACTGTGTGTCCTCTATTTTGTCTGGCAACCCTTGCAGCTTGCCATCTCACAGTAACTCTGAGTGACTATCACAGTTCCTGAAATGACAGCAATGTGGCTTTTTGAGAAAGATAGAAGAGTAATTCTAGGTTGAAGCTGGCATCAGAAACAAGGACAGACCCTGTTTCCGTGGACAAAATCTCTACTTAATAGCAGCCAAAATGAACATCCCTCTTAAGCCTGCAGGCTGGACCGAACAGTCCCATGGAACTCCTCCTGTAGGCCCTGTAAACCTTAATCAATATTTGCAGAATGAGAGCCTTCTGACCTTCAGCTTCTCACCCTGTAAATAATGATAATATTTCAGTGGGTTATTTTGAAGGTCAAGCAAGGTTATGTATGTAAACATTT
This sequence comes from Saguinus oedipus, assembly GCA_031835075.1. Lineage (NCBI taxonomy): Eukaryota > Metazoa > Chordata > Mammalia > Primates > Cebidae > Saguinus > Saguinus oedipus. Next base: position 101,589,108 of record CM063170.1, on the reverse strand, counting down.
ACTATAAATGCTGTTTTCCGTCTCATGGTTTTGAACATACAAAATTAAGAAACTGTGTCATTTTTTTCAAAAACCAAGAATAAATGTTGTTAATCCAAGCCACTTTCAGTGAACATATAAATCAGGAAGTCTAATATTTAAACAGATTAAGATTAAAGACTAATATATTTGAAGGGGTATTTTTTAAAGAACAATTTAAATTTTGAAATCCGATGTAAAAAATCACTTTGCATTTGTTCTGACAATCACATGCAAGTAAAAACAGCCCTTTATACATGTTACATTTATTCTTTATTTTTGTTATTATGTGATGTCAACTTTTAAAAAATGAGATGGATATACCAAAATCAAGTAATATCATTCAAGATGATCCTTTTTTAACTGAAAAGCTACCAAAACAATCAAATAGAGAAAAATATTGTATTAAAATAGGTAAGCTAAGAATAATAGGGCCCAAAAAAAGTAAACACATTATAGACATACAGAGTGATAGTGAAACAACAATTTTTAAGAGTAATTTACCAACATTTTCCTGGCATTTTCTCAAGTGCTATGGAAAAAGACAGTCTTGCTGTTTTTAGAAAGCTCCCTAGTCCCACAAATGGAAATTTCAGACTCTTTTCTGTTTAGAGGGAACCTTTTTTCTTTTCCAAAAACAAAAAAGAAAGAAAACATTTCTATGGAAAAGTTAATTGAAGTCTCAAATATTCAAGTTGAACTGATTGGCTAAAGAAATTTGTTCCTCAAAATTTCTTTGTATTCTGGCAGCCCTCAGTCTGACCAGGGCCAGAGTATCAAAATACTTGAAATATAACTCTGCTGCTAGAAACTTCTGAAAGAGTTTGAGGAAACTCCCAGAAGTCCAAAGAGAAAGTGTATAGAACAGAGGAATGGTTAAAGCTAATGGAACTGAATGTAATTCTGTGGCTACAGAGAGCAGGTAGCTGAGGAGGCAAGGTTATAAGGAAAACCACGTAGACTTTGCAAATCAGGAAAATTTGAATTCTTATCCCGGCTCCACTTCCAACTTGCTGAGCAAATCACTCAGTTCCTCTGAGCCTCCATTTCCTCATCTTCAAAATAGAGACAATAATATCTCACAGGGATATCATGAGCAGTAAATAACATAATGTGGTAAAAACACACCCACTTAAAGTTAATAAATGGTTGTTATAAATAATGTTCTTACAATATTTGTAAGAGAGTAGAACCTGGGGGCTGAATCAATGCTCAGTAAAAAGGAGATTCTGTGTGGGAAGATGTCACAGGCAGAACTCAAAAATTTTACATAGTGGAGTTCATTTGGGTGCAGAGAAAAGAAACTGGGGATGGGAAAAAATATCTAGAAAAAGAGCTGCAGTTCTAGAAAGCTCTGAGGTTAACTGGAACACAGACCTGGAAATTGCTGGGAAATTGCTTCCATTGTCACACATGGCTCATCTTACAGAATCACTTCACACAATAATCACATCCTCATCTGTGCTGTGCCTGAGTTTGTTGTATGGAGGCGGCACAGGATGGGAACGATGACTCAGGACAGTATAAGAGAAAGGTCATGGGTTAGAGGAGAAATGCATGATTAGGTGTGATAGGGGAAGGTTTCCCACGTGTCAACCACACCAGATAGATGCACTCTGGGCAGATGATTTCACGGTTTGCAATGGTTCCAAATTGGAAACAGTTGGCAGACAGTCAAAAGGGAAATCATGTCAAATCAAATCAAATTATGAGTTCAGTCTCATCTCTTCCCTCTGCTGCTCTGCGGTGACAGCAGCTGACTTTAGCAATTAATGAGGTACCAAGCACTGCACTTTCCAAATTCCAGTAAATGCATATGAGGGCCTCAGTGATTTTTTGAAGCCTTCTCCCTTACTTGACTTAAGGTAAAAAATAAGTACTCCCTGTCCCCATACCCCCAGGATGAGGATTATTCCCACCATGCTGAAAATATTCTCCAGAGATGTTCTCCTACTGACCTTGTCAACCTCCTTGTGAATTCATAGCCTTTTCTAATAGAACCTCTTGTATGAGCTACTAAAGTCAACCCCAGTCCCGGATCAGTAATTTCACAAATCCTACATAAAGGGTCTGTTAACCTCACTGTAAAAAGTAGATATTAGCATCTCTAGAACATTATTTTGTTCTTGGCTTTATGGGCCTCTGAAAAACATGAGACATCAAGAAAAATCTTAATTAACATCCCATTTCTTAGCATATTGGTAGAAAAACTGAAGATATATATATAAGTATTTGCAGTCATTTTCAAGGAAGTGAGAGTGATCACAAGGGACTTTGATTTTCTACATGACGTAATTCTACTAAGTTCAAATTTATATGTGTATTTCTTACTTTTGCATCAGGAAAAATAAAGTAATTAATGTGGATGTCCCCAACGATCCAAGGTGAAGGTATTCATAGGGAATGTTGCATTGAATATGAAGTCCAGGGACAGAGCTGACTCTGGCTTCAAGGCTGGTGACTCCATGAGCTCAAAAGATGACATTAGCTCCCTGTCCCTCTGTCTCTCTTATACTTGACTTTGCTTTTCTCTGTGTTGGCTTCATTCCCAGGCAGACTGTCTTCACATGGAAGTCAATGTGCCTCCTGAAGCTCCAATTTCACCTGGTTTCTTGATGCTCACGAAGTTGGGAATAGGGAGAGTCTCTCCTTCATAGAGTTCGTCTCACTCTTCTCACCCAAATATTTTCAGTGGCCTTGCTAGAATTTTTGGACCAATCACTGTATCCAGAGAGTAGGACAATTTGATTAGTCAGCCTGCGTTAAGTGGCTACCAAATAGCAGGTGAGATAAGATCCACTTGATTGTCAGCCCTATCTAAAACACATGGAAAGAGGAAGACAATATTCACTAAAGTGACATAAGTCAAGCAAAGGAAGGGAGAAAAGAAGAGAGGGATGGAGGAATGGCGGGAGGGAGGGGAGAGGGAAGGAGGGAGTGAAGGAGATGTCTACTACATCAGAGAGACAGCATTTATAAGAAGTATTTGCCAATTGCCTACTGCATGCATGATACTGAAGACCCTTAGAAATATGGAATATAACATTGAAAGCTTTAGCTGTAAGAGACTTGAAAGATCCATGACATCATGGTATATAATAAATTATACGGTAATAATACTGCCTACACCTGTGGTTTCCAAACTTTAGTGAGCATTGGAATCATGTCAAGGGCTTAATAAAAGACAGATTGCTGGCCCAGTAAGTCAGAGTAAGATCCAAGAATGTACATTTCTAGTAAGGTCTTAGGTGATGCTGATGTTGTGAGGACCACATTTGAGAACCACTGCCCTATATCAAATGGTTTCATGAAGACAAACTGGATTATATCAGTAAAGTGGTTTCTACTAATTTGAAACTCTGGTTCAGCAAGAGTGGTAGCCTTATCTGATGAACAAATCTGTTGAACATCTGCATCTCGATTAGTGGTGTTCTTGAGTTTAGGAATGCCCTAAAATCTATTATTTTTTGTCCCCTAAAATCTCATTATTCTTCACAATTATCGAGAGTGTGGTGTCCAAAGATGTTTAACCAATGGTCCCCCCTGGAGAACAGTGAGATTCAACATCAGACGAAAGGTGTCTGGCAACAGCTAAAGCTTGAAGCAAATGGCCCATCTCAATCTTTTCTCGGTACTCCCCATCTTGTGCAAAACAATGTAAGCCATGACCAAGTCAAGGACACCATCCGAAAGAAGCCAGAAAAACAGAAAAGACAGCAAAAGCTCTCAACTCAATATGCCTTCATCTCCAAAACAACGTGTTCTTTCTCTTTGGTTCACTCGGTGTTTCTGACGGAAGTAAAATTCTTCTCTGGCATCCAAGGAAGATTTATGACTGAAAAAGAACAGATTTTGCCTGGCAGTGGGTGCGTGCAAGGTTTGTTCTCTTTCATACCAGGCCCAATTGCTCTTTATTTTGCAGACACTAATATTAGAGCCAGTTAATCATTGCACATTCCTTTTATTAGGTGAGGAGCTACATTCTTGAAACCACTCTCAAGAAAACAATCCTTCACTTCCAGACCACCCGGAGTTGTAGACTTGGGGTTTCGACAGCGGTGGAACTATTGGGCCATGTGGCAGACTTCTGGGCAGCCTGTAGACATCCATTCTTTAGCCTCAACCCTTTGGAAGTGGTTCGAGAACTTCCTCTTTTCTTGTTCACTTGGCGCAAAGTTGCTGCTTCTACAAACAACATGAAGGTGTTAGTGCCACCAGAATATTAAACTTTATTGACTCTTTCCCTATGGGCAAAGCTGCCTGTAATGAGGGAAAGGCTGCTGGAATAAGATGTATTCAATAGACTTTATTTGCAGGTCCTAAGTCAGGCAAGTTAGAGCCATCTGAGATTTTGCAGAATCTGAAATATGAAATTTTAGACCATAATCAATTTCGTTAGTTCTAAGTAAATACATCTTGACTCTAATCATCTTTTCTAAGTTGATTATTGGCAAATTAGCAGCCAATTTGCCATAGAAACATTGTGGCTAGATTCCAAACCAACCCCCAGATGCCTCCTTAACTCATTTTGTGCCTGACGTAGAGTACTACCCAATAGTACCGTGAACTCTCATCACCAATTGCAACTGTGTTTTTAAAATAAAAATAGTCCAAGTTCCAACTCAGAACTAGAGGATGTGGTTGCTGGGTCTCCCCTTCATTTCCTTCTGTTCCTTCTGTGGTCAGCAGACCTCCTGACAGTGAGATAGGGACTCCAGAAAGGGGCTTCTAGGAGCACATTTTGGGTGATGGCAGTAACAGAAGTCGAGGTCTTCAGTGAGCATAAGCAAGCAGTAGCAGTTATCTGCATTTTCCATGGTAGTCCCAGTCCTTCCTGAGTGACAAGGGTGGTGGCAGTGGGGAGTGAAGAAACAGGAGGGGAAAGGGTGGTCTCTTACAGAAGCGGTGTTGCCAGCAGGAAGTTATGCCTCTGGCTTGGCCTCCAAGTCACAAGAAGAAAACACTTAAGAGTCTAGAATTAGTAAGTGGTCTACACGGTGACCACAGAAGAACAAAAAAGAAACATGTTGCAAACAAGATGCTTCAGAATCCACTTCACCAAACAGATAAAGTGATTTACAACTGGCAAATCAACTTGAAACCAATGTGCTTGAAAATCATTTATTCCCTTAAGTCTTTCAGCACCTGCTTCTCTGCCACCCCTGGACTCCATTATCAGAGCTCATCCAGGAAGTATGTGTTGAGAGCCTACTCTGGACCACGATCAACCTCATATGTCCACTGTTAGTTTTCACAATCTGCAAAGCACAATGACGTGTGTATAGGAAATAAACTCACTTACCTGATTCTTTCCCACAGAATGCCTTCTGGGCTCCCTCTTTCACTCTTCATCTGTTCCTTCTCCTAGCTCTCTAAGATCACTACACCTGGCCAGTCGGCCAGTCTCCTCTGTGCACTGCTCATTCTAGAATCTCACTCCTGGTCATAACCCCAGAGACCAAACAGAAAAAGTCTGCCCTGCTTCCAGAACAAGAAAACAGACATGTGTTCTGGCTGCAGCCAGGCTGTGAAGCAGAATAAATGAAGCCTGTTTCTATTTCTGACTGCATTCTATTTTCTAGGCAATTTCTTCGGAATTGTTTCTTTTTCTTTTTTTTCTTTTTTTCGGATTGCAGAAATTCATTAAAATTGGAGACATATTGAATCTTCTTGGGCCATGAGACTCTATCAGGCTGTCTATAAAGTCCACTGGGAGGCTGAGGATCACTTGAGCCCAGGAGTTTGAGGCTGTAGTGAGTCTCAAAGGACCACTGCACTCCAGCCTGGGTGAGGCAAGACCCTTTCAAGGAATGAACTGCATGCTTACTTGCTGCGGTCATTAAAAACCCTAGCTTTTAGGATAACAAGGTCTGCCTGTTTGAAGATGAAAAATAATTCCATTTAAAACTTGCCCTACTCAATTTCCTTTTCAGTCACATTTTAACTTTTAAACAGCTAATCACTCCCATCTACAGATTAAGGTGTATATGCCACCAAAACATCCTTTACCGCCTTAAAAATGTCCTTAAAATAGTTTAAACTAACCTGCATTTCTTCAAGCATGAATTCTGAGTCCTTTGCTGCTTTAAAATCTTTTTCTTTCTTTCTTTTACTTTCTTCCATTTTCCCCCTTGAATCCTTTCCTTTGCTTTCTCTTTCTTTCCTTTCTTTCTTCAGACATTTATCTGAGAAGCTCATGCTTTCTGCTAAGCAACCTGGAACACTGAGAGATGTCATGGACATGCACGCCCAGCACCCACACAGGAGCGACGCACATCTCAGCTGCAAATGGTGAAACTGAAATCCAAAATCACCTTTCCAAAAGAATTCTAGTTGGGAAATACTCCTTGTAGGCATTCGTGGAAGGCTCCAGCCTTCCTTCCATTATACCACTTTTTCTTTATAAATTACCCAGTCTCAAGCATGTCTTAGGCTTCGTTTACATTTTATACCTTACACTGAATTTTCTAACACTGTCTCCCCAAACATGCTTCTCTGATCCATAAACTGTTTCCAGTGAAACTTGGATCATATTTGGTGTAATTCCTATAACTGTGAGAATCTGAGACAGGCCGTTCATTTCTAAGCAAAGGTCTCTGTTTAAAAGATTATGCTTGTCATTTCTTTGTCAATGTCGTCAAGGTCAGCGGCGTCACCCTTCCTCCTCCCGATAATCACGGTGATCAGAATCTTCCTAAAATAGCAGCTACTGGGACCCTGCTTGCCACTTTTAATTTCACTGCTTCTGCTTCTTAAAGAGCCTTATTTATGTATTAAACTATGAAGTCAGCTTGAATTGCCTGGGGCCAAAGGCGAGAGAAATTTGTTAACATTTGGTATTCCCAGCCTTCCCCACTGTCTCCCTCCATAAGTAAGAATCTTTCGTACTAAAATTTAAATAATGGATAAGGCTTAGAAGTGGCTTCTTCCTGTGTGTTATATTCTAGTTGGGGCTAAGTAATGTGGAATTTGGGGGGCGGGGGTAGCGTCAATGATATGTTCTGAAGCTCTGGGAATATTATATCATGAAGGTAGCCACGGACTGGCACAGGTCTGAGGGCTCTGAGACGGGTGGAATTGCTCACTGGGCCACTGCTTTCTTTTCACTTTTAAAATAATCACAATGTAATTAGGAGGCAGCCTGGCCCGTAATAACTACCTAAGCCAGGGAGTTCACCAGTAGAAGAGGCGTTAGCTCTGCCTTCACCTCCCCAGGACAGGAGAGCAGACAGGCCTCTTTAAGCCACCTAGGAAATACAGAGTCTTTCTTCCAGGCATCTCGCCAAGGAAAAGAACATTTTGTTAATCATTTCTCATTATCAATTTGGCCAAAGAATTGTTTTGAGTTTTGGGGTCTTTTTGTTTTCTTTTGTTTTGTTTTTGCATCTGGGTGGCAAAGGCTCAAGGCCAATTTCATCAAGTTAACATCCGGTTTACAATTCTGGGTGGTTTCCCTAGGGTAGAAACTCTCACGTCTGTCCTTCTGAACTTCCAGTGGTATCTATTTCACCTTGAGCCTCTACTCGGAATTTTCAGTCATCCTCTTGACTCAGTGAAATCGAATTATCCATGCCTCTTGGGAGCTCAGGCTTTTCTGGCATACAGCTGTTTCTCCGGTACTACCATTTTCATGTACATTTGCCCCAAAATGGAATAATCATGGAGAACAGTTCTGAGCACTCTTCAACTCCTTCATCCTGTGCCCTGGTCTCAAAGCTTTAGTGTGTCTTCGGGAACAGGGTTATTCTTTGCAATACTACCTGTGGCTCTTGCTTCTCTTCCTCAAGATTGATTCTTTAAACAGTGACTGTATTTAATTTAAAAGCCATGTTGGTTCTCCTGCCTTCAGCAAACAGAAAACTCCAGTAGGAAGTACATATTTGCCTTTGTGAATGTCAGATATGCATTATTAACTACTCCAGAAACACTGATCAAGTCTTTCCTTCCTAGAATAGTCCTGGGGAAATCACAAGCAAAAAGCATTTTCTTAGAAGTAGGAAGCAATTGTTATAACTTCATTTTGTTCTGCTTCCTGGGAAGACTTGAAAAACTGAGAGACTTCCACTCATCTGATATGGGACACAGAAAAAATAAAAATATTCTTAGAACCCACCACAAGGCAAAAGTCTAGCCGACACCATCCTGAAACAGTTTGGCTGTGTCCCCACCCAAATCTCATCTTGAATTGTAGCTCCCATAATTCCCGTGTGTTGTAGGTGGGACCCGGTGGGAGATAATTGAATCGTGGGGGTGGTTTCACCCATACTGTTCTCGTGGTAGTGAATAAGTCTCATTATATCTGATGGTTTTATTAGGGTTTCCCCTTTTGCTTGGCTCTCATTCTTTCTTGCCACTGCCATGTAAAACGTGTCTTTAGCCTTCCACCATGATTGTGAAACTCCCAGCCACATGGAACTATGAGTCCATTATACCTCTTTTTCTTTATAAATTACCCAGTCTCAAGCATGTCTTTATCAGCAGCATGAAAATGGACTAATACACATCCTTTCAAAGCAACCTGCGCATGTGTCCCTCAGAGCCCTGCACACAAGGCATCATCATTGGTTGATCAGCTGCCTGTGGTATTAGATTATCAGTTCCTTAAGAGTCCTACAGCCCTTTCCAGTACCCAGCACAGTGGCCACACCCCATCATTCATTCATATATTCTCAATTCACATGGCAAATATTAATACAGGGCTCGTCTATACTAGACATTGTGCTAGGTGTAGAGAGTACCATGATGAGCTGCTCTTGTAGAACTTGTCTGTTTGCCAATGTTGTCTATTTGTCAATGAATAACTATTTGCTGAATGAATGAAGGAATGAATGAGTGCATAAATGAATCCTGTGCTGCCATATATTGTTCTCTCACTGTTCCATTATACAGGCCCATCCACTCTGGATGGTTTCGATGGTGAGAAAGTCTTTATATGGCATGAAAGTCTGTGGCTCTGAAGCTTCTATATATTAGTTCATAAAGAATGCAAGCCACTGATGACAGTCCCCAGACCTTCTCCTCTCCCATCTAACCGTTCCTGGTTCTTTCAGGATTTCCTCAAGATGGAAGCATTAGCAAATAATTTGGGATGGTATGAATTATCCCACCAGTCCAGTTGCTTTTCTCACAACAACCTCTATCATCTCCTCTAAACATGACCCCCAAAACAAAAGCCCAGCCCCAGATGCACTCCCTGATGCACCCTAATCTTTATGTCCACAGATGCACCCGCCACTGTACCAGCATCTCTGTAAAGCACGCCCTGTATCCGGCTTCATATTAACAATGACCACCCACTTATACTTACACCTTATGGAGTTATTTATCCAGAAACCCCTTTTACTTGTGGAAAATTTCAAACAGCTCTTCCTTTTCCTCTCTCCCTGTAAGCACATGTAAATGGCTATCTTGAGAACCACCATTTTTTGACATGATTCCATCTCCCTGGCTGCAAGGAGAGCCCTTACCAGGTTTCCTATCAGAATTCTTCCTCAGGTCTTGTCTGGCTGTATCTGAAAGAGCCAGCCTCTTCTAAGTTCACTAGCAAAAGTTAGAAGAGATGATACTTAGAAGTATTTAGGGGCCATATTCCTGCCCTGTGCAGAAAGATGGTCTGTAGCAAAGGAGAATAAAACAGAAGAGAGAATGCCACCCAAAGAGAGGCCAGCCCAGACAAGAAGTGGAGGGAGCCAGGGGCTTTTGTGTCCCTTGCCCGTTTGTCCCTGAAACGCAGCAGCCTTCCCTGCCCTTCCCTTAGTCTGGTTGTTCTTGGATTCTGAGAGCCAATAAATTCCCTTTTGCCTAATCCCAGCTGGGTTTCTGTAAGTTGCAACCAAAAACTTCCTGACTAATACAACCCCTAATTTTTTCTTCCTAAGTATTGCTGTGCCGTTCCTAAACCAAATATTCTCATCCTGTACTTACATGTTTTTGAACCCAAAGGCAGGATCCTACATTTACTGCTGTGGAATATTATTTTGTTTTCTTTGATTCATAATTCTAGTATAGCTGGTGGCAAATTTGCACACACTACTATCAACTGCACTAAGAAAATGTGGCTTTTGTCAATTTTTTAACAGAGTCAACCTCATAAGTCCTTGCTGGTAGCACACACACACACACACACACACACACACACACACATTTTTCAGTAACAATATCACATTCAAAAAAACTTTTAAGCTAGAGGAAACAGTTTATATCTTCTGAGTTGTCAGTCCTCAGGAGCACTGCAGCCCTGTTCTCCAAAACATCAACTGGTTGAAGTGGGGAATGATGAGACCTCATGACTATGGAAAAGGAGCTCCATGTCTAATCGACATCCTCGGATCCCCATTGGCCTACACCATGGAGCAATTTGTCTGAGCCTGTCCCTGAGGTGCAGAGGGCCTCATCTGAGCCTTGGGGCATCCTGCTGGCATCCACAGCTGGAGTCAGTGGTCCTGGCCGTTTGCCTCTGGTCACAAACTCACCACATGCTGTTGTCAAATAAGAGCAAATCCAGACTTAGTAAGAAGAGACTTCATTCAAAATAATTATTGCAAAAGGAGTAAAGGCACCATTGCAGTAGGGAAGATGTCCTATGGTAATAGGGAGAGCACAGTGATCACACATTCTACCAGCATCTCAAGAGTTAGGCAAAAGGCAGGTTTTCTTTTCCACAGAGGAGTAAACAAAGCTCAAAAGAACAAGGCAAGTGGGATGAAAGGGCAGTGTGATCGATCAGAAGATAAGATTTTACCTCAGGGCAGCCTACTCTTAGGAGGGGCTGTATGCTGCTTCAAGCTGAGCATGGGATAAAGTTCAGAGGCCCGGGGGACAGAGAGAATCCCAGCCAAAGTGTGATGAACAAGTTTCTTGTTCCAGTTATCAGTTAGACACAGGCAGTTTGGCTAATAATTTATGATGCAAAGGATGGGAATTTGGAGGATCTGTGGGTGGTCTTGTCACAGGTAAGTAGAGGGTATCTGTGTGTCTTATCTGCGTCCTAAAGGGAAGGATGGTTCTTTGCGGTGAGCCCTTTGCCAGAACACCAGAGTGTGAAGGGTTTTTTTTTTAACCTCTGATCGTTTTCCATGATCACAGGGCTTAGGTAAAAGGTTCAACATTGCATCTATGAACCTTTGTTTTGACTCCAAGCTCTCTCAGCACCTCACACCCTCCCTGGGTCATGGTGGAACTCCTGGATTCCAAGAATGACACAGACAGATCATAGGAGGCTGGGAGTGGTACCTCAGGTCCATCTTTCCACCTGTCTGATACACCATGTTGGAAATTATGGCTGCCCAGTCAATTGCAAGGCCAATTCCCGAAGTTTGCAAGTTTCTTAGGCAACACCGAAGAACAAAGGCCAGTCAGCCGCAGGATGGCTGGATTTCCATGTACCCATCTGGATATTTCCTCAGCCCTTGGACTTTTGATCTTAAATAAGGTTTCTGAGGACCCTAGCATTTGATCTCCATACTCTCACTACCTCATTTTTTTTTCTTTCCACAGTTCACTGGGATCCCAAGGGGTAAACTTACCTTCATTCCTTAATAGCAGTGGCTTCTGTGACATCATACCTAAATTCCCTCTTCCCTGTTACTTAAACTGAAACTCAATGATCAGAAATGTTGTTGAGAGCTAAAGTTAAGAAAATTGATTCTTTCTCACCATAGCCTTCCTTTCAGAATACTGTCTGTGAGCTGAAAACTTCTATTTTGAAATTTAAAAGATGGGCTTTGCCTTTTCTTTGCATTCTACTGCAATAATTCCAGTTTCCTCCAAAGCAAATGGATGACTCTAGCTGAAAAGAAGAAGGTTACATACAGGGAAGTTCAAATGCAAAAATCATTTTAATATACTTCAAAAATAGCATCCCCATTACATTAGCAAGGAAATAAAATTGGAGCCTAATTGTGTCATCCAAATTATTTGCTGAGATTCTGATTAATCCATAAACTTGAAAAACTTGTCTTTTATATCTTCATGGAGTCACTGATAAAATGGATACTATTAATGAATGACATAGTGGATAGAGCCCAGAGAAACATGACTAAAAACTTATTTGCAAATTAACAGTAATTCACAGTGAAAATTCTGTATGCCTGAAATTTATACCTATCAGCCCACGTAAATCACTTGCTTGGTATCATGGTGTAGAGACCCTAAGGTCCTCATCTTTTAGTATTTATGCCCCCATATAATCTCTTCTCAAGTTTGGGTGCTGCTTGGGCTGCTTCTAACTGACAAAATATGGCAAAGGTGATGCAATGTTTCCACCATTATTATAAGACTCCATCTTGCTAGATACTTTCTCCCTTATAGCTTTAAAGAAGTAAGTGGGAACATTAGGAGGTACAGATGACAAGGAAGAGAGGAAGACCTCTAGGAGCTGAAAATGGCCTCTAGTCTGTAGCCAGAAGGAAGCTGGAGCTGCAGTTTTATAGACAAAGGATATAAAAGCTGCCATAACCTGAAGGAGCTTGGAAGTGTAAACTTCTCCAGTCAGGCCTTCAGATGAGAACACAGCCTGGCTAATACTTTAATTATTGCAGCCTGAATTCAGAGACTCCACCTAAAACTTGATCAGACTGCTGACCCACAGACATTGTGGGATAATAAACATACATTGTTTTTAGAGGCTATGTTTGTGATGATTTGTCACATAGCATAAAAAACTAATACAGGCTCATCCAGTGGTGGGACAAACTGATCAGACATGTGCCTTTTTTCTAATCTCTACTTCATATTGTACTGCCTCTTCTTGCAGGTGATGGAATCAGTACTCCAAAGACCTAGGAACTAAGACAATTCCCTTCCCCTCTCTGTGCCTACATTTTCTCATCTGTAAAATGAGAACATTGTACTTGGGGAAGTCTAAGAGACCGCTCAGCTAAGTGAGTTTCTGTCCTATGGTCCAAAAAGAAGCTACCCTTGAAATTCATTTGAACTGAGGTAAAACAGAAAGGGATGAAGCTTGGAAATAACGGAACAGAAATTGGCAAGTATTGAAGACAAAAAAAAAAGTCAGCTTTGAGTATACAATAAAAAGAGCCCATAAACTGATTGCCCATAGAAGTCAATGAAATGAAATGACCAGAACAGTCAGAGACATGATGCTGGCATATTCAGCCGAGTGGTCAATGGAGCCTTTAGCACATCCCAGCTTGTTCTTATGGACATTTTTCTAAAGGCATCTATTAGTTTTTTTAAAGAAAAAAAAAAAGTAGCTCAAGTTTTTCCATTAAAAGAATAAAGAATGTATCCCAGCCTAATCTGAGAAACAGCATGAAAATCCTCTTATCTTTGTCACTTCTAAAAACAGACATTGCTCAGTTATTCAACTGCTGTCTTGACCTCTGGATGGTTGGAAGAGCAGAACCAATGATCTTAGAAGTATGCTTTCATACCAACAAACTCATGCAAAATCATTTTGTTGGTCTCTGTTTTCTAATGCTATATAAAGAAAAGCTTTGAATGGTGCTGAATCCTGGAAAGAACCATGGTGAGTATTTTCTAAGATTTCAAAGTCAATGGGGGATATAACCAAGAACATAAATTCTAAAACCTTCATAAGCTGAATGCTGGAAAAAGAGAAGCAAGTGTTCTTTCCAGCATGGAAAAAAAAAACCCTGCTCATTAGAGGCTTAGAATGAATCTACTCTTACAAGCCTAATCCATGAATAAACTAAGAAATAGAACTTTGCTGAAAAATTCCTCATGGATTTACAAGTTGCTATAAGTCCCCAAGGAATGGGGTTTGAGCTATAAAGTTGCCTGAGGTACACAGGTCTGTACAGTGTAGTGAGAATTTGGGAACTGACATCTCTCCACAACAAAGACGCTACTGATACTAAAAACCAGACCTATCTGGCTGTCTGTCCCCTGTGTTAAATAGTACTTAGTGTGGGTTTAAGAGTAACTTAATGGTTGCTGGCTTAAGAAAGAGGGAATTTTGAGGGACTGTTGAATATGTAAAAATAGAGGAGCCAATCTAGATTTCTTAAAAACCTGGGATTTTAAGTCATTTAATTTCATTTTTTTCTAATGTTAAATTAATGACTATAAATAGTCAAATAATATTCAAATTCTAATTACTTAGGGATATGTAGGCAAAACCAAAAATCATGTATACATATATATTTATTACTCTTATTAAAAGAAATAGGTATGTTAAAAAGCCCAGCAAATAGATTTCAATAAATTTAGTCTTTGTCTTCAATTCTGCACTTTATTTAATTGGCCCAAAGGAATTGTTTGCCAACACTTGGATTTGTAATTAATTTAGCTGAATGTTAAATGTGTTGTTTAGGATGGATATCAGTTAAAAAACAGTCATAGAACTGTACTATAGTAAGACCAAGCTGAAAATATTTTCTATCTTCAAGATTATATGAGCCTCTGATGTCAGATCCATTTTTGGAGCCTGCTTTGGCCAACTGCAACATTGTTTTATTCCTCAACCAAAGAAGCATGCAATTTGGAAGTACAGATACTCCTCAATTCCCAATAAGGTCATCATAAATGGAAAATATCATAAGATGAATATGCATTTAATATACTTACCCTAATCATAGTTTAGCCTAGTCTATTTTAAATACCTACAGTTGGTCAAAATCATCTAATGTAAAGGCTATTTTGTAATAAAATGTTGAATATCTCATGTAATTAATTGAATACTGTACTAAAAGTCAAAAGCAGAATGATTGTATGGCTATGCAAAATACAGTTTCCACTGAATGCATATCATTCTTTACAAAATCATTAAGTCAAACCACTGTCAGTCAGGACATCTATACTATAGAAGATAGGAAAATGATCAACTCTGGGGGCATAAGAATGCGTGATTTGAATAAGGCCTATTTTATCTTCTGTGTGCTTTAATCATTAAATTTAATCAGACAGCTGGTATTGAGTGTCTGCAGCTTTTCCAGGCACACTGTGCAAGCTGCTGGTGTATCTACCATTCTGGGGTCTGGAGGATGGTGACCTTCTTCTCACAGCTCCACTAGGCAATGCCCCAGTCGAGATTCTGTGTGGGGGTGCCAATCACGCATTTCCTTTCCACACTGCACTAGCAGAGGTTCTCCACGGGGACCCTGCCCTTTAGCAAACTTTTGCCTGGGCATCCAGTTCCATACATCTTCTGAAATCCAGACAGAGGTTTCCAAACCTCAATTCTTGACTTCTGTGCATTTGCAGGCTTAACACCACATGCAAGACTTGGAGCTTGCACCCTCTGAAGTCAAAGCCTGAGCTGTACATTGGGCCCTCTCAGCCATGGCTAGAGCAGCTAGGACACAGGGCACCAAGTTCCTTGGCTGCCCACAGCACAAGGACCCAGGGCCTGGCCCACAAAACCACTTTTTCCTCCTAGGCCTCTGGGCCTGTGATGGGGAGCACTGCCATGAAGGTCCCTGACACAGCCTGGAGATATTTTCCCCATGGTCTTGGGGATTAACATTAGGGTCCTTTCTACTTACACCAATTTCTGCAGCTGGCTTGAATTTCTCCACAGAAAATTGTTTTTTTTTTTTTCTTTTCTATCACACACTTAGGCTGCAAGTTTTCCAAACTTTTATGCTCTGCTTCCTTTATAAAACTAGATGCCTTTAACAGAACCCAAGTCACATCTTGAATGCTTCACTGCTTAAAATTTCTTTCCACCAGATACCCTAAATCATCTCTTTCAAGTTCAAAGTTCCACATATCTCTAGGGCAAGGGCAAAATGCCACCAGTCTCTTTGCTGAAACATAATGAGAGTCACCTTTACTCCAGTTCCTAACAAGTTCCTCATCTCCATCTGAGACCACCTCAGGCTGGATTTTATTGTCCATATTGCTATCAGCATTTTGGGCAAAGCCATTCAACAAGTCTCTAGGAAGTTCTGAACTTTCCCACACTTTCATGTCTTCTTCTAAGCCCTTCAACCTGTTCCAATCTCTGCCTGTTATCCAGTTCTGAAGTTGCTTCCACATTTTTGGGTATCTTTTCAGCAATGCCCACTCCACTGATACCAATTTACTGTATTAGTCTGTTTTCATGAAGCTGATAAAGACACATCAAAGGTTGGGAAGAAAAAGAGGTTTAAATGGACTTACAGTTCTACATGGCTGAGGAGGCCTCAGAATCATGGAGGGAGGTGAAAGGCACTTCTTACATGGTGGCAGCAAGAGAAAATGAGGAAGAAGCAAAAGCGGATCAGATCTCATGAGACTTATTCAGGATCATGAGAATAGCGTGGGAAAGACCAATCCCCATGATTCAATTATCTCCCCTGGTTTCCTCCCACAACATGTGTGAATTCTGGAAGATAAAATTCAAGTTGAGATTTGGATGGGGACACAGCCAAATCTTATCATGATCTCATACCAACTTATTCACGAAGTACCAGCAGCCAATGAGCTGCAAGGCAAGAAGCATTCAGTTGTGTTGAACTAAAATGTTTAATTGTGTTTGGTCAAGCATATGTTGGCACACCATGTTGCCTTTGGGCTATCTCCCAAAAAAATAAAATATTCATCAATTATTAGTCATACATTCTCCCCTTACTATGTACTTTGCTGTGTTGAACAGGTACAGGGCTACAACTTGAGATAATGAAAAAAAGGAAACATAAGAATTATGACTTTTAAATTTTCGAGTCATGTATTAGAAGAGAGTCACACTGGACTGAAAGGCAACATGAGATATCCGAAGGTGTGTCTCTCTTTCCCTTCTTGGGAATGGCATGATGCCAACAGAAGCACAAGGTTGCTAAGCTAAATACAGCACGTTCTGATTCAATATCAACTGCAAACAAAATCTGATGAACAAAAAAGTAATTTGGGGTGAAGACAATATGTTGCTTGCGGTCATTCCTTAAAGGTAGCCAAGTAACCTTTGTGACCTCAAAAAAAAAGCCAGATGTTTCAGTTCAAGGAAAGACCAAAATTAGATCAGGAGGGAGTAGACTCCTGTAGCTCTAATTGAATCCAAGAGTATGAAAGATGTGACACAATGACCCTGTGATGAGCTCACAGAAGAAAAGCAGAGGCCAAGATGAAGTGGTCTTTCCATCATTAGCAAAATACACAGAAGATCTGTAAGGAGAGCTCTATAGAGTTTACATAATGAAATCAGGTGGAATTTGGTGGTGAGTGTTAACCGTGTGACAATTTTGGATGAAAACCAAACATGAATGTTCTGAATGTTTTCCACTCTTGATCAGAAAATCCTTAATTTATCACTTCTTGGCCTTTTGGCTAAGATCGAGTGCAGAAAATCCTTAATTTGTCAAAACTGCTTTGCATTTTGAAGATCATGTGAATCTCCATCTGCCTTTGAAAGTTGAACTGAGTGATCTAAAGTTAATTAATCAAATAGTTTCAAAACATCCATAATTCCAGGAATCTCATAAAGATGTATAAGAAAGACATTGCCCTCTCATACCCATTAGGATGGCTACTATCAAAATAGTAATAATAACAGAAAATAATAAGTGTTGACAAGGATGTGAAGAAATTGGAACCCTTGTGTACTGTCAGTAAGATCATAAAATGGTGCAACTGCTACAGAAAACAGTACTAAGCTTCCTGAAAACATTAAAAATAGAACTATCATATGACCCAGGACTCCCATTTCTGGATAGATATCAAAAAGAATTAAAAGTGGGGTCTCCAAGAGCTGTTCTGACACCCATGTTCATAGCAGCATTATTCACAATAGTCAAGAGGTGAAAGCAACCCAGCTGTCTATCAACAGATAAATCAATAAACAAAATGTGGCATATACAACAGTGGAATATTATTCAGCCTTAAAAAGGAAGGATATACTGTCACATGCTGCAACGTGGATGAATCTTAAGGACATTATACTTAGTGAAATAAGCCAGACACAAAAGGACAAACATGTTATGATTCCACTTATATGAAATCTCTAAAGCAGTCAAATTCATAGAAACAGAAAGGAGAGTGGTGATTACCAGGAGCTAGGGGCAGAAGGAAAAGGAGAGTTATTGAATGGGTATAGAATTCCAGGTTTGCAAAAAAAGTTCTGGAGATCTGTTTCTCAACAGTGTAAATATACTTAACACTACTAAACTGTACACTGAAAATGGTTAAGATGGTAAATTTTATGTTATGTATCTATTCCCATAATATAACAGAGAGAGAAAGAAAGAAAAGCATTGCCAATGCTTTTGTTGACAATTCATTTCAACAGAAATAGGGTGGGGAACTTCCTCACAAACAACAGAAAAATGGGTGGGAGAAGGAATACAGAGTTTTAAGGGGTCGAGATTGTCTCTCCCAGTAATGCAAGAGCTACTGGGGCTTCAGAGTATAAATGCAGATAGAGCTAACGTGAGAACCTCAGGGTACCAGAGGGACTGAATAGAGCTGTACAAGTCCCCCTTTCTGATAATTTCAAGTCTCTTCAGTTCTCAATATCTTGGTAGATCCACATCTTTTGACAACACAGACTTTCTCTCTCTTCCTTAGAATATATACTACCTGAGCTTTCAAGGCAGAATCTTCATATGATTTGCCCCTGTTTATTTTGGGGAGACACCTAAGAGAAAGTGTTATGCCCCAGGAGCTAACAAACAAGAGTGGATTGGGTCTGGGGCAGGGGGAAACCTGGGTTTCAGGTGAACTGTCTAGAGATGGATACACACAGTTCTTCAGGTTGGAGCAAGGTGACAGCTCACAACAATCAGACAGTGAGAAACCACATGACAGCAGTAAACCAAACACAAGGTAAATCAGTGGGTCTGAGCTTCAGAAACAGAGATCATGAGTGTGGACTGTCAGCATGAATTGGAGTCCAGGTGGGAAGTAAGACCAACAGAGGTTTCAGGATTCAGGCAAGTGATCCAGGCAGCAGACCCCAGAGCCCTGCAGCAAAATGTCCCCATCAGACGGCTCCTCCCAAGAGTAACACAGACCACCCCATGCAAAAACTCATCACACTCACACACCCTGATGCAGGACTGTGGCAATGCCTGACACTTCCTACTAGTGAAGAAAGGACATCTGCTGCAGATCTTGTTCAGATTACATCAGATCACAAAATCTTCTTCTCTGGCAGCATGGAGGACATGATTACCTGGACACTGCCCACTACAGAACAACTAGAAATACTGGATGAATATAGCAAACATTCTTGTGTCATAATGCATAGCTTTTTATATAATGCATATAAAAATGCATAGCTGAGCTCACAAAAAATTAAGAGAAAGCTCCAGCGTACTGAAATGCAGAAGGAACTAAATGAACACCAGTACAGTAAGAGCAGGAGCCAAAGGACTGTTGTTCCAGGTACTGAGCAAGTGGGGAGGTGACCAGTTCACATAAATCAATACTTGGGATTTTTTTTTGTTTTTTTTTTTTAAGACGCGTTTCACCATTTTGGTCAGGCTGGTCTTGAACTCCCAACCTCAGGTGATCCGCCCACCTTGGCCTCCAAAGTGCTTGGATTACAGGCGTGAGCCACCGTGCCCAGCCTTTTTTGTTGTTGTTGTTGTTAATCAATGAGAGCTTGTTATGTTGCTCAGGTTGGCCTTGAACTCATGGCCTCGCCTCCTCAAGCGCCAGGACAACTGGCCAGAGCCACCGCGGCCCCCAGTACTTGGATTTTAACAGCCTTGCAGGAACAGAGAATAAACACTTTGGGGAAAATTTACCATGACTAAGTACCTCTCTTGGGTGTACCTGGGTGACTCTCAGCCTCCCAGTCAGAACCAGCCCCAGATCTTTCTTCCCATTGGCTGGTCCTGAGGAATAACAAGATAAACTTACCTCAGTGTTTCTCGGGATACATTTCTCCTTATCAGGAAGCAGAGGACTCTAAAGTCAGTTGACTCCAATGACATCCTGGAGAATCTTGGGGTCCTCAAGCCTTAGCAGCATTTAGTCCCCTCCAGGTCTTCGGCTATCCCTCTACTCACCTAGGTTCACAAAGACTACAAATACATCTTCTACTCTCCCTGCGTGTCCCATTCCAAGGCTAATGGATTCAGAATATATAGCCTAGAAGACCCCTAGCCCAAAATCTACCTTACCTTAAAGAGAACAGTCAAGCTCTGAGTGTTCTTTCAAAAATGAAACAGTTCTTCCTTTTAGAGGGAAGGAGTTTACCTTTTTTAAAGCCAAATATGATGTCTTTCCTTTAACAAGTCTCTATGGTGACAGCTTTGGTCATGGCTGCCTCAAGTCTCGGACCAGTACCTGGGACGAGAATTGGAGGTCTCGGGAAATGGCATCGAGCTGTAAAGTCGGGGAACTAGCAGGTACCTGGATGGGGCGTGCAGGTGGAAAGCAGCACATCGTTACAGTAAAAGCAGAGCTTCTTGTCAGTGGTGTCCATTTCCGTCAAATAGGGAACTCCATGTTTTCCTCAGAAGGTGAGTATGAGAAGGTCAGCTAGCTCTGGGAGGATTCACTGAAATGCACCCAGAGTAGCTGTAGTTCACTGGGAGACCCCCATTGGCATTACAGGCTGTAAATTATGGTCATTCCTAAGAGGTAACAAGAGAGGTTCTGTCAGCTGTGCAATTACTTTGTTTTGGCAGGACATTTTGGAGTCAAGAAAACATTGGCTGGAGTTCAAGGCCAAGATTTTGGATCAGCTGCCACCATAATTTTTCAGAAATGTGATGACTGTTCCTCAAGAAATAGTTTCCTAAGTAGGCTGCAGGAATGTCTCCTGTACATACTCGAAAGGGATTTAAAGAATGAAGCCCTTGGGGACCCACCAGTGCAGCTGAGTTACCATGGACTTTTCAAGCAAAGGGTGAGAAGTCCAAGTTGCATCACAAATCCTCCTCACCAAATGTAGTGAAGGAATTAGAGAGTGGCTTTTGATGGAGCCAGGACATGCTGGACTCTGCATCTTCTACATGATAGATGAGCACAATGATATATAATAAAATCTGTATAGATAACCTACATAGAACTTCTCTTTTCTTCATTGCAAGATCTGTGCTAAACTAAACAGTGTAAGCTCCCTACCATGCCCAGTATCCTATTTGAATGTAATGATAATGAAGAGGACAGTCATGTGAAACTCTAAACTCTGCTCTGGCTCTCGAGAGGGCCACTGAAGTCCTGGTTTCTCTCATTTTCTCTTTATTATTTCCAATCCTTTATTTGTATATCACAAAGCATCACTCATACTTCAAAAATTCAGAGGATCGGCCAGGTGTGGTGGCTTGCACCCATAATCCCAGCACTTTGGGAGGCCAAGGCGGGTAGATCATGAGGTCAAAAGATCAAGACCATCCTGGCCAACATGGTGAAACTCTGTCTCTACTAAAAATACAAAAATTAGCTGAGCGTGGTGGCATGCACCTGTAGTTCCAGCTACTTCGGAAGCTGAGGCGGGAGAATCGCTTGAACTCTGGAGGCAGAAGTTACAGTGAGCCAAGATCACACTACTGCACTCCAGCCTGGTGACAGAGCAAAATTACATCTCACAAAAAAAAAAAAAAATCAGAGGATCATTACAAGTTGAATACCCAAGTCTATGACTTAGCATTCCCTACTCTTTTTTATTTAGTGTAATATTGCAAGTAAACACTCTGTAATTAACACCGTATATTGTGGTTGTCAAGGGAAAGATTTACAACATACCTAACTGAGGTCCTAAGATAGAAAAGAAGATAAACTTCAGGTAATGGAAGATTGGGTGTGAAATAGAATCTGTGTTGAGTCAGAAATACTATTCTGGAATCACAGCTATAGTGCCTCAGGAGACATTGAGCATGCTCAGTCAATAGGGAGGAAGAGAGAAAACGTTAGTGCTTCGAGGGCAGTAGTTGGGCTATGCAGATCATATCCTGAAAAGATGAGATAAGACATTAATTTATTGGGCCGTGTGCGGTGGCTCATGCCTATAATCCCAGCACTTTGGGAGTTCAAGGTGGACGGATCATTTGAGGTCCGGAGTTCAAAACCAGCCTGGTTTCATGGTGAAACATCATCTCTACTAAAAGTACAAAAAAAATGGCTGGACATGGTGGTAAGCACCTGTAGTCCCAACTACTCAGGAGGTTAAGCAGGAGAATCACTTGAACCTGGGAGGCTGACGTTGCAGTAAGCTGGGATCACACCACTGCACTCCAACCTGGGAGACAGAGCAACATTCCATCTAAAAAAAAAAGACATTAATTTATTATCAATTATTACATTTCTTTTAGAGATTGTATAGGAATAAAATTAAGTATATTAAAATACTGCTCTATAGGATATTTTAAAAATAGCATCTGATCTCTGAAGGTTTATATAGTTAACACAAATGATTTCCAAAGTGGAAGCTGATGCTGAATTCTTCATTCTGTTTAGAAAATTATAATCATTATTCTTGGAGAAGCCTGTATAAATTCCTCTGTTTTAATATAAATGTGCTTAGATTGGTTCTACCTTATAAATATAATATTTCAAATGGCATAAGAGATAATATCGTGGAAATCAATATGGACAGAAGTCTTACTTGGAAGGCCTACAATTTCAATTGTTTACAACTGAATTTTTATGTTCCATATATTTTATGTTTCCACCTTCACCACGTGTGCCATGCATTTGTAAGTGGTGTAGGAGTAGGGGCAGTAAATTTAGGAGGAGGTAAGAGTCCTGGAAGGCTCAATAGCAGAGCTTCTAGTTGTCAGATTCCTAGTAATTCTCTTCCATTTGTGTCCCCTTCCTTTCCCCATACAAATTGTGTCCCCTTCCCCTCTCCAAATTACAATGCACACACAACCCTCACTAAAATACTTAAGGTTTCTGGTGAGACAACAATTTGGACTTTCAGCTGAGGCCATAAAAGCATTTTTGTATTTTAAGGATTTCTATTACAGGAATCAAGATCTCTAATCTCTGGGCAGATCTCAGAACAGAACTTTCTCCAGGGCCTTTATAAAGCTGGAAAGTTCATCCTAAAATTCAAGATACTTTTCAGGGTCAGAGGCATCCTCAATTCTCTAGCAAAAAAGAGCACTAGCTAGGTTTTTGAAGCCCTGGGTTCTAGTCCTGGGTTGGCCATTTTTCTGCTATGATACTTAACATCACAGAATATCAAATTCCTTATCTCTGAAAGAGAAGTATCATTGATGGGCTGGGTTCTGGGTCTACCGAGTAAGAAAAAGAGAATGGGAGGCAGTGGTGTGCTGGTAAGCACCTAACAACCAGGTCTAAGGAAAATGTGCCATGATTTGTAGCATCTGTTTATTTCCATGATGTAAATACTCGTACCATGGCCGTTTTCAAGCTACCAACATGAAATCATGGAACAGAGTTGGAAAGAGATGCACAGAGCCCATTATTACATAGGATTTCCGTTGTACAAAAGGCAAATGTAAATAACCTCAACAACACAGATAAGAGTAATGTGTAAAGTCATTAGGAAGTGATGTTTTGCATATACAAGAATCAACTCAAGATGGATTAAAGACTCAAATGTCAAACCCATAACTATTAAAAAAAAAACTCTGGAAGACAGCCTGGGCAATACTATTCTGGACAAAGGAACAGGCAAAATTTGATGAGGAAGACACCAAAAGCAATTACAACAGAAGCAAAAATTGACAAATAGTATCTAATTAAACTAAAGACCTTCTGCACAGCAAAAGAAACTATCAACAGAATAAAGAGACAACCTACAGAACGGAAGAAAATATCCATAAACTACACCTCTGACAAAGGTCTAATATCCAGCATCTATAAGAAACAATAACAAATTTAAAAGAAAAAAAACAAACCCCTTTAAAAAAGGGGCAAAGGACATGAACAGAGATTTTTCAAAAGAAGACATGTATGTGGCCAAAAAGCATATATAAAAAAAGCTTAACGTCATTGATCATTAGAGAAATGCAAATCAAAACTGCAGAGAGATACCATCTTACACTTGGGCAATACTATTCTGGACAAAGGAACAGGCAAAAATGGCTGTTATAAAAATGGCTATTATAAAAAAGTTAAAAAACAGATGCTGGTGAGGTTGCAGAGCAAAAGGAATGCTTATACATTCCTTTAAGTATATTTAATGAGTTTAAGTTAATTCACCCATTGTGGAAGAAAGTGTGACAATTCCTCAAAGATCTGAAAACAGAAATACCATTTGACCCAGCAATCCCATTACTGGATATATAACCAAAGGAATATAAATTATTCTATCATAAAGACATATGCATGCATATATTCACTGCAGCACTATTCACAATAGCAAAGACATGGAATCAACCCAAATGCCCATCAATGGTAAACTGGATAAAGGAAATGTTCTGTATATACACCATGGAATACTGTACAGCCATAAAAAAGAATGAGATCATGTACTTTGCAGGGACGTGGATGGGGCTGGAGGCCATTATCTTTAGCAAACTAACACAAGAACAGAAAACCAACTACCACATGTTCTTACTCGTAAGTGGGAAATGAGTAATGAGATCACATGGACACATAGAGGAGAACAACACACACTGAGTCCTGTTGGAGGGCAGAGGGTGAGAGAAGGGAGAGGATCAGGACTTAATACCTCCGCAATGAAATAATCTGTACAACAAACCCCTATGACATGAGTTTACCTATGTAACAAAGCTGCACATGAACTTCTGGACTTAAAAGTTTTTTTTAAAAAAAAAGAAAGTGGTGCTTTGAGTATTCGTTACCTTTGCTTTTCATAAAACTAATTTAATTGTAAGTTTTTGTAATTTTGTTTTTTAAGAATGGCTTATTTCCCAACCAGCTCACAAAATTTCTAACAATTTAATCATTTGTTCTCACAAGCCAGTCAGAGCCAGCTCCAGCACACCCCCAATGCGTTGGTTTCCTTTATATGAGAGAGATGAACCAGAGAATGCCACCTTCATGCTTAAATAAAATAGAACAATAGCTTTGAGCCAAGGCTTACTTGAATGAGAAGATACAGGATCTTGGGTGGGTAGAAATGAGAATAAAGTGCAAAAAGTATCCCTGATATGCTGTGATTTGGAGTCAGAGGCTTTTCTTGTTTTCTCTTTCAAGTCAAAGCAGCTAAGTTTAGAAAAGTCTTAAAGTTAGAAAAAAAAAGTTTTAGTGTCACAGTGTGGAAGGATCCACTAAGTAAGTGTCTCTAATGGGCTGTCACTCTCATTATTGCTGTTGTTATGGTAAGCTGGTGAGTAGTGATCTGTTTCACTATAGAGGTTGTTTGTAAATGCAGCTGAAAGTTCAACCTTGGGGCCTGGTTTTAAGAAGCAACTCTGAAAACCTTTCAAGGAAAGAGCAGTGGTCTGATGTGTTTGTTTTGCCAACGGTTTTGGTTTGAGGATGACTTGTTCATCACTCAACTATAGGCAGAATATAAGAGATCTTTCACAGGAGGACAGAGATACATTATTAGGAAGCTGGGCTGGGACACAGGTTTTGTGTGGCTCTTAGAAGCATCAGCCAGCAGGGATTTACTGAGCAGATAGCTCTAAGTCACTGGGATACAAAGAGGGGGGAAAGTTGAATCCTGAGGCCCAGAAGACAAGACACAGTCTCACCTTACCGTGAGTAAGCAAGCAGACATGATGGCATTGCCCGCAGCAAAAGCCTGAAGCAATGTTTCTAGATTCCTCGATTTTATGAATTTCATCCATGTCCAAAAAAAGTAAGTTTACCAACTTTTTATTTGACAAAATAAAAAGCTGGCAAACTTATTTTTATTATAAAAGAAAAACGCACTATTATCACTACCATTTTTAACAGAAAGGGTATTTTCATAATTCATACACAAAATCATGAAGTTATAATGTGAGAAAAAAGCTTTACATAGTGTTTTAAGTATTGATGTTTGATATTTGATATTTAAGAGTGGGTGTGGTGGCTCACCCCTGCAATCCCAGCAACCTTGGGAGGCTGAGGTGGGAGGGCCACTTGAACCCAGGAGTTTGAGACCAGCCTGGGCAACGTGGCAAAACCCTATCTCCACACCCCCCCTCCAAAAAAATGCAAAAATTTGCCAGGTGTATGTCATGCACCTGTAGTCCCACCTACTCAGGAAGCTGAGGTGGGAGGACCACTTGAGCCTGATGAAGGCGGAGGTTACAGTGAGCTGAGATCACACCACTGCACTCCAGCCTGGGCGACAGAGCAAGACTGTCTCAAAAAAAAATGATATTTAAATATTGAATCGGTTTATGTTTATGAACGCTTCCCTACATCAACTTAATTCATCTTAATTTTTCTTTATTTCAGCACAGACTGGTAAAACTCTGAATAGGTACCAGTCTAGGAAGCCCTGAACTGCGAGCCTCAGTTCTGCTGTAAAGGTGCTCTTTTCCTCTCATCATGATTGCTGTACCATAGGGCAGCAGGCAACAGGGGATGAAAGGTGGCAGGGCCTCCAGAGGGTCCTCCAGTTAGTTATTCTTAAGGCATGCACCATGGAGACCCCCAGCGGCGCCACTGCAGCCATCGGAGTGGAGGAGCACCTGGGCTCTGCCGCCAGACTCCCTGGTGCCGTGTTCTGGCCCTGTCATTTCCTGGCTGGGTGACCAGGGCAAGCTGTTTAACTACTCTGTGTCTCAGAGATGGCCACAATGCCTGCCTCATGAGGCTTCAGTGAGGATCGTGTGAGACCCGAGGCTTAGCCCAGATCGTGTGAGACCCGAGGCTTAGCCCCGTGTGTGGAAGACAGTCCGTGTAACATACATGAGCTCTCATCCTTGCTCCAGACAGAAGCCCCACACCCACAACCTTGGGTGTGCCTCAGTGTCCTCATCTGTGGAATTAGGATGAGAATGAGAATGTACCTCCCCTGAGCCACTCACTAAAAAGGCCCCCGGGCCTCTGTTATGGGCCAGTCTTAACACCAGGGATCCAGCAGCTTGAGGCACTAAGTAAATAAGGTTTACTTCATGAAAATAGTAATGGCTCCAGTCTACTGAGTTTCTGGTGCACATCAGTCACTACTCGAAAGACCTACAAAGGAGTTATTAGCCTCCTGATTTATTGTACAAAGGCAGAAACTGAGGCCCAGAAAGGTCTTATGGTTTGCAGAGGCCACAGAGCCAGCAAATAGAAAAGCAGGGATTTACCATCTCTTAGAGTCTTGCTTGTGGGAGGCCACTTAAGAATAATCCAGTTTTCAGAAAATCTGATTTCACAATGCAGACTTATGGAGTGTTAGCATTACAAAAATGCTACGGAGTTTCTCTTCAAGTAATAATTCCCCTGGTACAGCAAATATTTTGTTTTGGAATCACTTATTACTTGATAAAGAAGCTAAACAGAAAGAAAGACAAACCTACAGTGTCATGGAATTCTCTGAAGACCAGCGATGTGGAAATCATAATGTCGAAAGGGTAAGGCAGCAGTAGAGGAGAGAAGAGCTCACCAATTAGCCGTACACACAGGGCTTGCAAAGCCCGAAAATAAGTTGGTGAAGAGAGCTGGGTTTAAGACCATCAGGAGCGTAGGGAGGCTGGCAAATCAAAAGCATCTGCCCCATCCAAAGACATTCACATTCCGTTTCTTTCTAAAAACTGGTTTCCCAAACAAAACACATCTGCTGACCACCCACTCATAGCCCCTGAGACACAAAATAAGGTAGAGTTCAATTGAGGTTAGGGGGAACAGGGAAGCTTACAGAGGAAATAGGATTTTAAACTGCAGATGAGTGGACTCAATTAGAAAGCAAGGATTTTTCAGGCAGGAGAAACAATGGGAATTGAGAGTTTCAGGCAGAAAAGGGCTGGGAAATAAATCAATTTCAGTTAAGTCAAATGCAGCACAATTTAACTGCATCGAAGCAATCATGAATGACAATAAATCAATGCAGCAAGACTGAAGTTGTAGGGCTTTGGACATCAGGCATAGAATATGGAACCTGATCTGTGGGGAATGGAGTACTTAAAGGTTTTTGAGCAAAGGAGTGAAACAGCTACACTCTCTGGGATATGTACTCTGGGGTTCATTGTCTAGCACTGAGAAAGAATTCAGGACCTGGACATATGTGGGTGGGTCAAGGAGTGGAAAGTTTAATAGGAGAAAGGAGAGAGGAGAGCAGCTCCTTGCCAAAGAGAAAGAGATGTCCAAAAAGGGCAGAAGCCGCAGACTGCAGCAGATTTTATAGGCAGGCTGGAAAAGACAGCGTCTGATTTACATAGGGCTCACAGATTGGTTCGAACAGGTGTGACGCCTACATAGTGCAAGAGGAAGGCTGGTCTAAACTTCCTATGCAAACGGATTTTCCAGTTGATTGGCACCATCTTCTCTGCTCTTTTACAGTGCACGTGGCTGGCAGAGAAGGGAGGATGGAACCGCCATCTTGAACATGTATAGTCCTTAGTTCCTGCTGGCATTCACCCGGGCAAGCTCCTAGCTTGCAGGCTGCTCTCTGTTAGAAAATGATTTGGAGTTGTTGCTTTTAATTGAAAAGAAAAGTCTTACCGAGGACTCTCATACCCTTACTATCTGCCTAAGTAATTTCTTCTTAATTCCTCTATCAGGAGTAACATTATCGCACAGTATTTCAGGAAGGATGAGATGGCAGTTGTAGAAAGAGGAGAGCTTAGAAGGAGCAGAGTTAGGAGGCTGCTTCCTCTCATTTGGAGATAAGGTGATGAGGACCTTGTTTAGAGGCAGTGAAAATGGAGAGGCAAAGATGGATGTGAGGTGATGAAAAGTAAGGGAGGTCACTTATAGAAGACTGAAAATGACCACAAATGGATTGAGCCATTTAGTGTAGCCACTGCCTACAGCCAGCAGCCTGACTCCAAACCCCAGCTCTGCCACGATGTAACCGTGAGACCTCAGGCAAGTTACTTAACCTCTCTGTGCTTAGTTTACACATTTCTAAGATGAAGAGGATGACCACAATCCTAGCTCATAGGGGTGCTGTGAGGGTGCAATACGTGTGCACATCTAAGGTGCATAAGCCCAATCTTGGCATGCAGAAGGCTGTCAATAACTAGCTAGTGTCTTCAAATTGAGAATGGCATACATTCTGCCGTCTTCATTTGCCTTCTGAATAAAATGCTGAGAATAGTCATAAAGTAGTACATGGTTAAGATGCAGGTGGCAAGTTCTGTTGAGATTCAGCCTCTTGCTGGATATTTGCCTGAAAGTGTATCTTCAGTATCACTCGAGAGGTTCCCACTGGGGGAACTCCAGTCTCTTCATGCACTGCTGGTCCTTCTCAAGCTTTCCACAGAGCCAGTCTATGTGCCACCAGAGGGGACCTAGCAGGGGTCACTGTGCAAGGGATGGAGGGGATGACAGCCTGGAGTGAGCCTCCCAGATCTGCTTTGTCCCATCCTCATTCTGAACTGAACTGTCAGAGGCCCTTCCGGAAGAGCGGGTGTCATCTCTATCCTGGTCTCTGTGGCTGCTGCACTGGGAGGAGGAGGACCCTGTGGGCACCAGGAACTTCATGTCCTCTAGTCCAGAAAGCTCACTTTAATGCAGCATTGTCTGCCAGCCTGTGTGACGCCTGGTCTCTCTTGGGCCATTGGAGTAGGAGTGGAATAAAAACCTCCTTTGTCTACACTGAGAAATCTCCTACCCACCAACATCCTTAATGAGGTGCTACTGTTGCATTTAGGACAAAATGCCAGCATTCTGGGGAAAGCCATGGACTGAGGGCAGCGAGGTGGGAGGCTCTTCTTTAGGACACGAGTCCTCTATGTCATGGCAGGTATTGCTCTGACCAATCACAGTAGTGGGGGGGATGAATTCCAAAGAGCAGTCCCCAGGCCCGTCTCTGCTGGGGGAGAAAGCAGGGGGTGGAAGGCAGGTACAGCAGGTGTGGCCCGCTGCTCCGGAATGGGTGCCTACACACTAAGGAGGGAACAGATTTGAGTAAAGCTGCACAGGCCTTCTGAAAGCTTCAGAGGCAATGTGGCCATCACTGTCCCTTTTTTGGCCCTTGTCAGGACCCTTTGGAGAGGGGCAGTGTACAGGAAAGGGACCTCTTGCATTTCACCTCATCCTGCAAGAGGTTGAGGCTACTTGTCATCAAGCCAAAATGAAAAGAAAGAAATTTGGGCTGCCGGGCTTCCAATAGTAGAAATTCCTTTGGCCTTAAAGGCCTCAAAAATTGCCAACTGAGAGGTTTGTCTACTTATCCAAGGAGACAGGAGAGTGTAATAGTAATTCCACTGAATGTTTCACCACATGCCAGGTAGAATCCTAAGTGTAAAGTTCTCACAGTAGCCTAGTGAGGCTAGAGTTAGTATTATCCTCATTTTCACACAAGGATCAGAGCCAGGCTACGAACCCCAGGAGTCTGGCTCCAGAGTGTCCCCATTTACGAAATGAAAATGACTGGAGGGGCATGAGAAAACGGCATGACAGGTTACTACAAAGCACATGGCACATCATGCCCTGCTCATCTTCCTCCTCCTCTCCACTCCTCTAGAACTTTAGCAGCTAATGATCGCCAGGGTTGCACAAGGCGTGAAAAGGGAATGTTTTTCTTGACTCTAGTTTGATGCTAATGGATGGTTTATAAAATTGCTATTTTTGGCCAGGCGCAGTGGCTCATGCCTGTAATCCCAGCAGTTTGGGACACTGAAGTGGGTAGATCACCCAAGGTCAGGAGTTTAAGACCACCCTGACCAACATGGTGAAACCCCATCTCTACTAAAAATACAAAAATTAGCTGGGCATGGTGGCATGTGCCTGTAATTCCCAGCTAGTCAGGAGGCTGAGGCAGGAGAATCGTTTTAACCTGGGAGGCAGGGGTTGCAGTGAGCCGAGATTGCGCATTGCACTCCAGACTGGGCGATAGAACAAGACTTCATTCCCCCCAAAAAATAGCTACTTTTTTTTTAAAACACGTGGCCATTGGTACCTCCCACCATAGTAGTTGCTATTTAAGTCAATGCCAGATGCCCCTGATTTAGGGTTACGTCAGAGCTCTAAATCAATGGTGTTTGGAGCTTCCTAGGGCTCCTTCGGTGGGCACAGCCCCAAGAGCCAGTCATGAGGCATCTTTGGCCTATCATGGGATGTTGGTTATGCATGAAATGAAATTCAGAGGGAACTAGGGAGGTAGGAAGGGGGTACAGAAATTCAAGGAGGTCATGTTTCCCTAAACAGAGATGGGAAAGTCACAGCGGGAGAGCTTGTTTTGCAGAGGAGGTTTCCTGGCTCCACCCTTCATTCCTGCCATACCCTCCTATCTATCCCCCCGCACCCCAAGTCAGCAGAATCTCCTCAAACATGGGTAGTTTGAGTGGCATTTCTGGTGTTGTCTGGGGACCTCATTGGTGGTGGCGGCGGCGGCAGCAGCAGGACCGGGGAAACAGTGTTCCAACCCTGCACATCGCTATGTGTTCCTTGGACTTAAAATAAATCATGAGTAACTTCCCAGATGGTGAAGCAGCTTTTTACAACCCAGAGGCAACTGGAGATGCTGGAGGCTGGTTAATCTGCTTAGTATGCTGGAACCTGGGGAGGTCTTTAAAGTGACAGAATTGACTTAGGATCTCTTTAAAGCGGCAACAGACTTAATAACATGAGTCGATGAGGTCAACCATGAAGTGCTCTCTAGCTGTACTGACTCAAGATGAAGGTTACTATTCATGAAGATTTCTTCCCTTACCTGCCAATTCAACGTTTGCTGTCTTTTAAAAATTCTGTAGATTTGCCTTTACTTGGCAGAAATTCTTGAGTCTTTTCTTGGGTATCTCCCTCATACATTACAATTCCTCGGGCCCACCAATTGCTCTTTTACTTAAACAAGTCCCAGGGGCGCACAAAGACCTCAAATAATATGGATATGTGCAGTGTATGCTGGTTGAATTATAAACAGGAAAAGGTTTCCATGGGATGTATTTTTTAATGAGCACACATTGTTATATTCTGAGTATGTGGCATTCTTGCTTAATAGAAACATTTACAAGGACACGTACACATTAATATCCAAACACCAAACGAAGTAGATATTTTAAATGACCAGTTTGCACAAGAAATAAAATATATTATACAAAACAAGGGTTTTATCCACAGTCATTAGTTCTCCTTTCCTACACAAAACAATAAATTAAATCACATTATATGCAGATAGTCGTACATTAGAATAATAAACTGTATGTAACTTTTACGTTTCTACCAGACTCATGATAGGTTTGTATTGTTTGATAGTCCTGAATTTAAACAAACAATGAATAATGTGGCCAGAAGACAGAGGTCACAGAATTGATCTGCCACAGGGTCTATCCCAGGTTCTCTTGGTTTCAGTTATCAACCACGCACAGGGAACAAAGCTCAGATTCCCAGGACCCCTCCCAAAGGTCTGCAATAAACGAACTCACAGCAGCCACGTGCTACTGAAGGGCTACTTCATCTCCATCTTAGAAGACTCTGAAGATTTTCAGATCTTGGCATTAAACAATAAACAGGACACCCTGTTTCAAAACCTGAATTTGCCTCTGTTTTAGCCATCTCTGCCCAACTCTTACACACTGTGACAGCTTTGCTCTCCTAGCAAAGAAGAAATATTTTGGTAGCCTATATTGTGATTTACACTTGGTAAATGGGCCCTTTATTCCTTGTGCATAGAAATGTAGGTCTTTAAACATGAATAAAGCAATGCAGCATTTTTGCTAACATGTAATTCTGCTTGTTCAAATCTCTCCCCTACGAATCATCTTGCACCTGATACATCACAGAGCTATTATCAAATGGATTTTTACTTGCGAGACTTGGCTCCCATTGAAACCCTTTCATTGCATTTGAGCAGCTTAAAGCATGAACATTAACAGCGTCAGCTGGTTTAGAATACTTTGCATTTGGTATGAATTAACATTAGTGGTTAATGAGAAATTTGAACAAACTCCAATCCAGCACCTTTTGGAGGTTATTTTAATCCTGCAGTCTAGCTGTGCGGCACGCCTGCAAGAGACATTTATGGAATCTGCGTGCTGAACAGCAAAGCCAGGCTTGTTGGAGTTTATGCACATAGCAGGCTTGAACTTCCCCGAGAGCAAGTGTGGTCAAGTTAGCATAAGGGTTCTGAGGAAAAGCCAGCTAAATTCTTAGAACCAGCACTGGTTTGTCTTTCTTCCCCCAAGGAAGTATGGAGGCCTACTCCCAAATTTCTACCTGCATGGGCGAGATGCCGACGCATCCTTGGAGCAATGCTGGATGTGGATGTGGGGGGCAGAGGGGCAGTAAAGACAGTGGCAGTGGGCAAAGATACCCTCTTCTGTTTCTTTTGGAAGATCAAGCTTCTGATTCTTCTTGCTCAGTATGTGCCATGCTTCTTGCTCAGTATGTCCCATGCTTCTTGCTGAGTACTGTTGAAGGGGACTAAATTATTGATTATTCTTCAGTTCTAGAGACAACTGAAAAAGAAACCGGTCCCTCTGAACAGCATCATCTCATTCTCTCTGCTTCCACAATTGCCCCTAAAACATATCCTGTGTTTTTAGACAGTTTCAGTTTTTTCCACTGAATAAGAAATTCAACTCGTTACCAGTGTCCTCATGTAGCCCCAAACCATGGGTTATGATTAAATGAAACCCATGAAATGTACATAGGTCAAGGGGCCTAATTTGGGCTGGCATTTACCCTTGTGTCTGCATCCACTCAGGATCTGAGTGCTTTGTGTCCCAAGAAACACAGGTGCTTGTTCTTTCCAGTCTCTAAACACTCCCAGTGGCATAATACTCTATTTGGTCTCCCAAAGAGACTTCCACAAATAGCCATTGTATACTTGCTTACAAGAAGGTAGAAACAGCACTGGAACCTACTTTTTGAATCCGTCACTGTCTGCATGAGATCTATGCAATGGCCTGCATCTCATCGTTGACTGTGTATCATACACACACACACCCAAAATCAGCCATAACAAAAAGGAAAGTGGTGCATTTGGGGCAAAGAAGGCACATGTGCCTTGAGTAAATTAATGATTCTAAAAGCCTGTGAATAGGGAGAAGTGGGGGCATTCCAAAGCAAACATCTTTCAATTTGAGAGAAAAGGAGGTGTTTTCTTTCCATGCATTTCTCTCTTCCCTCCATTAAACGCAGGTTCTGAAATGTAAAGAATCACAGTAGGGCCTGTGGAACCATGCCTGTGGTTCAGGAAAAGACAAGTTGATGGTTCTTCGGAGAAATGTGATGTTTTCAGGGGCTTCCTCATGAAACCTGTGGTCAGTCTTGGGAGAGAGATGGACTCTATACAGAAAATACTTTCCAGATAGTTTTGTGGGGAATGCTTTCATTTCTGAGTCTCCCCCTACCTGGCATCCACACCCAAAAATCTAAGAAGACGACGGTGACCGTACGACAACACCAGAAAGTATCTACACATGTTGACCTGTATCAGTATCAGCTGAAGTTTGGATGAGAAAATACATTTTGAAATCTGAACACCCTGGATTTCAGGGTAAAAATGTATAGGATGACTTAAGAACTAAGGCCCTATTTATTTTACTATATGACATATGACTACCAGTAGAGTATAAATCACTAGTTGTCAAAGATGTTGCTTAGCAGTTAGGAACATAAATCCCCAAAACTAATCTTGAGATCTGAATCCAGGATACCCTCGGGCCAAGCACCTACACTTGTAACCAATGTTTCCAACTTAATGGAATTTTCCAAACTTAACAGAGTTTTTGTAATTCATATGCCAATTTCAAGGAAGAAAAGGTAGATGAGTGACATGTAAAAAGCAATCAATCTTAGCATGAGAATTGATTTTACATTGATATGGCATCCAGAAACCTCATGATTTGTTCTGCCATTTTTAGAATACTAAATTCTCACTTATCTCTAAGACTTTATCTAGAGCTATCATACTAAGTTTAGGACTATTCCTCTACCTGATGTTAAAATA
Organism: Saguinus oedipus; assembly: GCA_031835075.1. Lineage (NCBI taxonomy): Eukaryota > Metazoa > Chordata > Mammalia > Primates > Cebidae > Saguinus > Saguinus oedipus. The sequence continues at coordinate 101,554,316 of CM063170.1, read as the reverse complement.
GAATATATTTGTTCTAAAAATGTTAGCGTTAATGGGCTGCTATATAAATTTTTAAAAGGTTAGATGTGGTTATACTCAAAGACTACAATCAGGTAAATTACTTTCCCCCTGTAATAAGCACATAGACTTGAAATGTAAATGTTTTTTACAAGCACAAGAGAGAATGAGTATCTCTAAAATATAAAGAAAACATTATTGAAAAATAAAAATGAGAGAGAAACAAGCTCTCCAATTCAAGTAACTAAAGTGGATACAGTCCTTCCATGCTTTTTTACTCTGGGGAGTCCCAAGCGGTCCAACGCTTTGCTTTCCTGGATTTTACTTCTCAAACTCTCTTCCTACACTAGAATTTCTGGAGTTTGCGCTTCTTGCTCTCTTCTTCCATCCTTTTTGGAATTCGACAGTTTTCCCTTTGCATCCAGCATAGAGAACTACAACAGAGTTGTTTCAGTTGATTGTACCTAATTTATCACACCCTCTCAGCTGCTTCCCAGCTCCCATTTTTTAAACAACAGAGGAGAAATGTGCCTCACAGAGAAATGATCTGTTAAGTGTGACTCAAGTGGGAGCAACAGAAGCAGACTTCTCTGGGGAAGCACACACACTTGGGCCAGCTCTAGGACAGGCAGCTTGCGCTTACCTTTGCCTCCACTGCTACTTGTGTGAACCACCTTCATCACCACCAAGGGATTGCTCAAACTCTCCTGTTTCCTGCATAGACATGGCCTTTAATAGATATTAAGATAATTTTTAAACTATTTTCAGCTGCTCAAAATGTTATTGAGGAAAGACTCCAGTTATGTAATTCCAAGACGGTGCACTGACATGACAGCTTCCCATTCCTCCCTCACTGTCTATCTTCTCCATAAAGTATAAGTGAAAGTGGTGACCTGAGTTTAAACTCATGTGCAGACTACTGGATGCAAAGCAGATACCCAGTAAAAACTTACTCAACTTTATCCAAATTCCTGATCTCCACACCTAACTCACTCTTACAGTTATTCATAGATGACTATGAAGTTCTGTGGAGTTAACTGAAAGGGAATAGAGTAGATATTTAGGTTCCCTCTCTTAACCAAAATCATCACTGGGAATTTCAGCAAATGCCATGTGTAAAAGTTTTACATTCATCATTTCTGTACTTGCTGTCAAGTTGTAACTCTCAACAAAGTTGTTCTTGAGAGAAAAGGGCTGCCTTCCTTTATAAAGATCTGTTTAATTCTAATAACTTTTCACTCTTGATCTTGAAACTTATCATTTGGCCAGAATTGGAAGGAGTGTCACCCTAAAATAACTTGCGTTTAAAACAGTTAAACAGTAAAAATGCCAAAGAGTTAAAATTCTGATATATTCCTGGAGAGTTTGTCATCCGAATACATTTCCCCATCTCTGTAATTAAAGCAGCAATTAGCATTTGGCTGTGGCCAAGGGAAAGAGGGAAACAGGGAGAAAAAGAAAAGTATTTTTCATCATCATTGGTTTGTTGTACACTTGACCCATGCTTTTGAAATATAAGCAAAAGTTAATCTTCAAAATGAAAAAAGACAAATTTTTCTAATACCAAAATATAAGATTAAAATACTTGTAAAATAAAATGTTAGTATGAAATAGGATTTTTTTTACATCAAAAAGAAAACATTTTAGAGTTGCTTTTCATCTGTAATCCTCCCATCTCTCACTAATATTTACAACTTTCCAGAGTAGCTTTTATGAGACACTGAAAAAGACAGGGAGGAAATCCTTTTTCAAGATATGAAGTCAGAACCTGAATGTAGACATTGGACAGAGAAGCCTTCAACCACCAATCTGTCCTCCAGCTCTAGAGAGAGTAAGGCTGTATTTCCAATTTTAAGATTTTTCATTACATTTCATAGACAGTGAAATGTACATTGGGTGTGAAATTCTTTCCAAGAATGTTCTACTTGTAAAAATATTTTATTCTAGGTACAAAACATTTCATTTAAGTAAATCATGTTTTATACCCTTGTGTGAAATACTCCCAAAAGCCATCAAGATATGGAGACGTCAGATTTTAAAAACATAAACCCAATCATATGCCCTTGAAACAGTTAGAACTGTTTCAAAGTGACAGGATATCATGATTATATTTGTTTGCCATGAGATGAAAGGCCTGGAGGCAGATGGTGATTAATAATAGTTCCTGAGCTTCTAAAGAAATTTTATAATGAAATTACTAACTGCTTAAAATAATGAATTCTTCAAGAACACCCCTTCTATTTCATTGATTTCTTTCATCCCCTCAATCTCCTTGAAGAATCTCAGGCAGAAAAAAAGTGTTGTGGGGAGGGGGAGCCTTCCCTTAAGCCACTGAAAAATGGGATCTGATGGAATCTTCCCGTAACTCCCGATGTTTTCCAAAATGACTTTCTTCTTGCTGGTTTCGCCTCTCAATGGTTATTCTGTATTTCTTCCTGGGTAAAGAAAAAGTGAATGTAATAAAACTTGGCTACAAAATACCATGGTTTCTCTTAAAAAAGAGTGCCCTCAAGGGACATCTGGGTTTGAGTTGATAAATGAGAAGTGACAGAATATGAAATCCTGGTTAGAGATTAAAGTAGTGTGCCCCCAGGCGTGATGCCCTGATTCAAGAGAGAAAATTGGCATGCTTTCCCAAAGACCACAGAACAAGCCTTCCCCTTCTTCCCTGGGTGCCTTGGGGGTTAAGTCTGTCTATTCGGCCACAAAAGTTCTCCCTGACTCCCAGGATATGCCCTAGATAAAAAATCAAACTACGTGTACTATGACCAAAGGAACAGTAATACAATTGTTCCCACAAAGTGTCACATACGCCCAGTTACAATTCCATGTAGAAATAAAGAAACCTTGCTCTAGTGATTTATGAATAAACCACAAACTCAACCACCAAAGATTACAAAGGAATAGGCCACCCTCACGGGGCAGAATAATCAGTACCTTGAACACCCATACATTATTACAATTTTGCAAGCCTTGGGGCTTAACCACAGTGGTGAGTGAGAGTGTGAGCTCTCCAGATACTGAGCACAGATCAGCCTGAGAGAATGGGCTATGCAGATCTTCCTCCTTGTCTTTAAGGTGGGCCCAGGCACCTATTTCCGAATTGGAGAAAGCCTGAGAAAGGGGAAGTTGATTTCCCCGCTTTATCCAGATTCCCTCCTCATTGCTTCACTTGGTAGGTGGTAGGAATTCTTGTGAGAATATCTGTGATCAAAGGATGGTGGCTCAGACCTGTAATCCCAGCACTTTGGGACACTAAGGCAGACAGATCACTTGAGGACAAGAGTTCAAGACCAGCCTGGCCAACATGGTGAAACCCTGTCTCTACTAAAAATACAAAAAATTAGCCAGGCATGGTGGCCTGCACCTGTAGTCCCAGTTACTGATGAGGTGGAGGCAGGAGAATCGCTTGAGCCCAGGAGGCAGAGTTGCAGTGAGCAGAGATCCTGCCACTGCACTCCAGCCTAGGCAAGAGTAAGTGAGACTCCATCTCAAAAAAAATAAAAATAAAAATCTGTGACCAAAGTACAGCAGTAGCTCTCTGTCCCACAGTGAGCTGTAATCGAAACCCATGACCCCAGCACCCAGTACACTAACCCCCTGACTACCAAATCTGGGGTCACGCCAAAAGAATGGCTTAGATTTTTTAACCACCATGCTTTTGGGGTGAAAGAAGGATGTGGACAAGTCACAAAGAGAATCATGCAAAAACAAATGACAAAGACAGTAGAGGAGAGTGAATTGTACCTTTACAAATGGTCCTCACCTGAAAAAGTAGAAGGCCATTAGCAAGCCAGCTCCTAGCAAGGCCCCCACAACAATTCCTGTCACTGCCGATTCTTCTAGGCCACCTGCTTGAAAAAGAAACATAGATAACCAGGGTTCATTTTGAGATATAATTGGAAATGCCTCAAATTTCATTCATTGCAAGATGTTCCTCGATTTCCCGCTGGAGACAACTTTTCCTTTTCTTTCAAGAATATTTTCTAAGGAACCCTACACTTAACTTTTTGGGGGGCGGGGGTTGTTGTTGTTTTGGTTTGGTTTGGTTTGCCTAGTGCAAAGCTTAAGAAGCATTTGAGAAAGTGCTAGGCAAACAAGCACACTATTAAGAGAGTGGACACAATGAGAACAAAAGCAGATTCAAGAATCAGAGGAAAAGTAGAACAGAAGATTTCAGATGTAGCCACTCCCTTTTGAGTTTAAAGTCAGATAATTGGGAGGCCAAGGTGGGTGGATCACCTGAGGTCAGGAGTTTGAGACCAGCCTGGCCAACATGGTAAAACCCCATCTCTACTAAAAATACAAAAATTAGCTGGATGTGGTGACAAGCACCTTTAATCCCAGCTACTCAGGAAGCTGAGGCAGGAGAATCACTCGAACCCAAGAGGTGGACATTGCAGTGAGCCAAAATCATGCCACTGTACTCCAGCCTGAGTGACATAGTGAGACTCCATCTCAAAAATAAAAAAATAAAGTCAAAGAAGACAACCAGATGGACCAGGACCCTGACCCAGGGCTTCTTATTTTCACAGATGGACGATGGCACTTCAAAGTGCTAGAAGATTTGATGAAAAATTCATTGGGTCAATGTTCTGTTTTTAGATATTCTCTCACCAAAGCCAGAGTCTCATGTCAAAATGTGAAAATGTGGATAACAGTTTGAAACAATCAAGTTCAGTAGTGTCCCAGGTACAAAAAAATGATAAATAGTTAACTTGTACCTAGAGTTTAGATGAGGTTTTCAATGCATCATAGTGTGTAATCCTCAAAACAGCCTTATGCGTTGGGCACATTTCTTTCTCTTTACACTGGAAAACTGAGGGTTAAAAAGCTGAAGGAACACTCCTAGGGTCACAAAGCCAGCAAGTGACAACAGTGGGATTGCAAATACAGGCCCAATCTCCCCAGAGTGTTCTTAACACACTTCCTCCTTCATTCCTTCCCATAATTATTGCATAGATATAAATACCTAACAGTTTAAAAGATGCTTTCAAAAGCACACCTATATTTTCCTAAAATGACCAACTGGTCTCCTGAAAGACCTATATTCACTTTGTTCTCCCTCACTACCTTATTCTCTAAAACAATGATTTCTAACAACTTTCCCATTTGTAAGCTACGTATGAGAACATCCACTTGTTTCTCTACTTACATACAAATGTGTTCATAAATTATACATTCTACACTTATTTGCCAATGTGTAAATGTTCAGATGTTTAAAGGGTGTTATCTCTTTGGTTCTGAGGAGCTGGAAAGTAACCACAAACTTGAAAAATCAGAACGAGACTTGCTATGAGAGAAGAATAAATGAATGACATTTACTAACTGATATTTTGATTTTCTCTAAAAGTGGAAACATGAACTAGACAAGGGATTACAGTAAGCGATGTACAAATAGGGAGAAACGTTCTCCCATTGTGGAAGAGAAGGCTGGAAGGGAAGGAAAACCTGAAAGCCTCTGATAAGGGCAAAATGCCAGTTCGTGAACTGTTCCCATGCATTTTACCACATCAGAGAAAGAAGTGTGAACTTCCAAAACATAAGCCCCCAGAAACACTTTTTTAAACTTATATTATGCTGAGCTTAGAGGTGATGGCATGAGTAGCAAATTAAGTCTCTGGACTTACATGATTTGCAGGGAGAGCTGTTTGTGTGCTCTACAATTTGGGTTTCATCTATTCTCAGTTTTAAAGGGCCCCAAGGATATTTGACATTCGGCCGCATTTCAAAACGACCTTCTTTTCCAAAGTAATCACCAATAACCTATATAGAGGCAAAAAACAAATAAACAAACCAAAAGGTTAAAGGAGGCACAAAGCTCACAGCCTTCCACAACTCCTCCCCAAAATGCACAGCCTGATCTAAACCAGCTGCCTCTGGGCATGTCATCAAATCACTGTCTCCAGGGCAAGGACAGCAGGTGCTTCAGAAAATCAGGATACATTGGGCAGGTTCCTCTGTCTTCCACACTGATGGTCATGGTGTGTGTTCTGGGGACCTTATAAGTCAACACTTGAGTTTGCTAATGGTGCTCACAAGAGGGCATGAAGAGTGGTCATGCCAGAGCAGAAGGATGTGGGAAGCAGGGAGAGTGGTGCCCCTGGGGCCTGCCCTCACTAAAAGCCCAGCCCTGCCAGAGCTGCCCCTAGGATCCTTCAGTCACTACCATCTAGTGGAAAGGGAGGATTTTTTTCCCCTAGGAAAACAACAGTCTTGGAATTTTGGCTTTTGTTTTGTTCATTGGATAGGGAACTGCCCCACCCATCTGACCCAGAGCAACCCACCCCATCAGCCATTATTGTAAGGCCCAAGTTACTTTCACAGGCATGTGAAGGACAGCCAGGGTCCACTGTGTACCAGAGTTAGGCATATGACAGGTACCCTGCCTCACGGCCCTCAATTATTCATATAATTAAAGTGCATCTTTCAGGAACCTCCTGTTTCACCACTTTCAGGGGGCAGACTATTCCTTCAAGAGTTGCACTTTCAGGCCTGTAATCCCAGCACTTTGGGAGGCAGGTGGATCATGAGGTCAGGAGATCAAGACCAGCCTGGCCAACATGGTGAAACCCTGTCTCTACTAAAAATATAAAAATTAACAAGCCTGTAATCCCAGCACTTTGGGAGGCCAAGGTGGGTGGATCACAAGGTCAAGAGATCGAGACCATCCTGGTCAACATGGTGAAAACCCATCTCTACTAAAAAAATACAAAAAATTGGGGCCCAAAGTGGCTCCGGCCGGATGTCGTGGCGCTTGCGAAGGCGAGGCCAAGAGTTCAAGGCCAACCAACCTCAGCAACCTTACAAGCTCTCATTGATTGGCAAAAAAATAATAATAATAAAATACAAAAAATTAGCTGGGCATGGTGGCGTGCGCCTGTAATCCCAGCTACTCGGGAGGCTGAGGCAGGAGAATTGCCTGAACCCAGAAGGCAGAGGTTGCAGTGAGCCAAGATTGCGCCATTGCGCTCCAGCCTGGTAACAGGAGCGAAAACTCCTTCTCAGAACAAAAAAAAAAAAATTAGCGGGGCGTGGTGGTGGGCACCTGTAATCCCAGCTACTCAGGAAGCTGAGGCAGGAGAATCCCTTGAACCCAGGAGGCAGAGGTTGCATTGAGCCGAGATTGTGCCACTGCACTCCAACCTGGGCAACAGAGTGAAACTCTGTCTCAAAAAAAAAAAAAGAAAAAGAAACAGTTGCACTCTCCTCTCTGATGAATCCACCCTCTTTGCACACCAATTTCCAGGCTGAATTCTCTCTCTCTTAATTGGCTCCTCTGGCCCCTGGAAAATCGTTATTCTGTTATGGTTTAGTTCCACGGCCATCCTTCAGTTTCTGGTTAAAATGATTGTTTGATCAGCTCCTCAACCCCTGATCTAGAAGTGCCTCCCCACCCAGGTTCTTGGGAGTCATTTCTCTTTTGTCTGAAAACAAGCACATGGCTCCCAAGTGGCTGGTGACATCTCCCCATCTCCTGGCCGAGGTGCAGCAGGTTCTTGCAGGCCACGTTAGGTCACAGTAAGAGGAAGTCTAGATCACCACCAAAATATAACCATCACTGGTGTATACTGGGCACTTGCCAAGGGCTTTATACACCTTCTCCACTGCAACCTCACAATGGACTCTACAGAACTGTCTCAACCCACCTTTCCCAGGGGTGAACCAGGAATACAGATGAGACGCAGACCACTCCGTGGGCAAAAAAAAAAAAAAAAATCATTCATTAAACATAGTGAGGATGAGTCCTGCTGCTTCAGCACTTCCCACAAGAGCCAGGCATCTATTAGGTTGATGCAAAGTAATTGAGGTTTTGTCCATTAAAAATAAATGATTAAAAATAATGACAAAAGCCACAGTTACTTTTGCAGCAACCTGATAAACAGGAAAAACAAAGAGGAAAACAGCAAGTCCCATATGCCAGGTCCCATGAAGGGCACTGGAACGATGACCCTGGGAGCTGGCAATCAAGGAAACAGAGGAAGTGGCATTCTTTGCTGAAGCGCTGCACATCTGTATAATTTTATATGCATATTTATAATTTAAAATGTGGATAGTACTTTTCTAGGTTTCATTTGCTCTGAATAGAGGAAGTGGCATTCTTTGCTGAAGTACTGCATATTTGTATAATTTTATACGTATATTTATAATTTAAAATGTAGATAGTACTTTTCTAGGCTTCATTTGATCTGTTCCCATGACAATCATGTGAGATCAGCCAGGAAGACATTATGATTTCTATGTTACAGCTAAGGAAACTGAAGCAGAGAGTTCACACTCCCAAGCACAGGAGACTCATCTTTGTGTCCAGGGCACTCTTTTCTCTTCACGGTGTTATCCTGAAGCTACATCATCTTTTGAAACATTAACACATGTTGAGTCTGTAACAACCCACCCTCCCACCCTCCCCCACAAAAAGCTCAAATCTTAAGGGAGGGAATGCAGTTTCACTTTACTGCTTTCACCCGACGACCCTCATGCATAAGAATAGGGTGTGATTCTTGGCCACTTGAAAGGTAGGATTTCCCCACTTACTATAAACATGGAACCATCTCCTGAAGTCTTCCTTGATACCCTCAACTAAAAGTTAAGGTTTTTCAACTCATTTTTATTTGGAAGCTACATGGAGACAGCTCTTTGGCAATGAGAACAAATGCATTTCTCAGAGTACCCATGAGCAGAAAGAGCAACTGGAGAGGAGGTCTCGCACGCTCACCTCCTGGGTGCCCGCCTCCACGTCAGTCATGGCGATCACAGAGAAATCCCCGTATCGGTCTCCGTTGGCATCTATGGACACCTGCCCGGCGATACCTACAGGACCAGAAGTGAAGAACTCAATGTTGGTTACTTAAAATACATCTGTCTGCCAACAAAAACAAGAGAATGAATTGACAGGATTTTTTAAACAAACTCGTGCCACAGGGAATCTCATCAGACTCCGAGCATTTTTGTTGGCATTTTGGAAAGACATTGTAATTTCATCTGTGTCTGCATTCCTAAATTCTTAACATTTCTCCATTTAAAAATGAGAAGAAAAAGAAATAAATGATCTTCTTTGCGGTTATGTTTAAAAAAGATTAAGGCTAATCCTGGAAGCAGCATGCTTATCCCAGAGTTTTGTATTAATTTTTTTTAATTGCAGAGTTAGAAGTGAAGGTGGGGCACATTTATAGATTTGTCATGGGTTTGCATTATCATTGGATGAATATTATAAAAGAAAAATCATTCCAGGCCTAGGACTCAGTGAATGTGCTTTTCTCCAGGCTGCTTTAATACACAGGAGAGCAACGGGCCTGCTTCGTGAGTCACCGGAGCCAATACCTAAGAAGAGCCATTCTTCTTTTTCCCAGTTGAGCTCTTCACTGATTGTTTATCCAAATGTTCTCTAGACGCTTAGTGCTGAATTAGTGCTGCAGCTGAAGCAAAGATGAATCGAACACATTCTCTGCTCAAGAGAGGGGCATCCTGGACTGGGAATTTAGCTTGTTCACATCAGAATCTAAGCACTTGAATTCAAATCCCAGATTTTACATTCACATAGCTCCATGACCTTGGACAAGGTACTTAGCCCTCTAGGCCTCAGTCTCCACAACTGTAAAATGGGCATAATAGTACTTCCCTACCAAGAGGCCACACAGATTAAATGAGATAAAACAAATAAAGCACTTTCAACACATTTAAGAGAAGTTAATTGTTTTCATCTACTGTTGTTATTACAATCACTATTATTACTACGGTTTATTTTATAATTACTTTTGGTAGAGAACACCTGACCATGCCCACATCACTCAGAGGAGGAGCCAGAACATCAATTTGGAGAATCAGGGAGGACCCAGTGAAAGAGTAGGAATTTTACAGGGATGTTGGAGGAAGTCTAAGACTGGGCAGCAATAATCAAGAAATGGAAGAGAGGCTGAAAGGCTGGCCTAGGTGTATCTACCAAGGCACAGAGGCCCAAAGAGACCAGAGGAATTGTGAGATTTCTGGGAAGATGGTCCATGTGGATAAAGGGAGTCAGTGACATAAAGAAGGCCAGAACAGGGTGGCCTGTCTATATCAGCCCGGCGCAGTGACTCACGCCTGTAATCCCAGCACTTTGGAAGGCCAAGAAGGGCAGATCACAAGGTCAGGAGATCGAGACTAGCCTGGCCAACATGGTGAAACGTCACCTCTACTAAAGATACAAAAAATTAGCTGGAGATGGTGGTGTGCTCCTGTAATCCCACCTTCTTGGGAGGCTGAGGCAGGAGAATCACTTGAATCAGAGAGGTGGATGTTGCAGTGAGCCAAGATCATGCCACTGCACACCAGCCGAGGCAACAGGGTGAGACTCCGTCTCAAGAAAAAAAATATATATGTCTATATCATAATTTCATTCACTAAATAAGAGAATGCATCCATCAGTCCCATTCTAATTAACTAAAGCTATTTCCTTTTCAACTGGGGAGAGTTCAGTGTAATTTTTAATTGGCCTTTCTATTGATTTGGTTCTCTCTGGAAGTACTGACTCTTCTAGTAAAACGAATGTCCGGGAAAAAGGATCCCAAGGGAAAGTTCCATCCTCCAGTGTGGCTTGGAGAGGGCAGGTATTTGGGTTTACTGTCCTTTGGGCTGTGGTTTGAAGGCCCACTGATTTTTCCAGACTTTGGTTTACTTTGCCGGAAACAGAATGGAAGCTACCATTCACTTTGATTTTTTTGTCTTCTTAATATAGACTGGTTACAAAGGGTACACCGATCATAAACTTGTGTGTCCTTGACAGCCTATAAAACTCTTAAGTGATAAATACGCTTAAAAAAAAAAACTTATTGACCATCCACAACCATATGTCATTCTGTTGAGAGGTGTTTGTGATGTTGTGTCCTGCTAAGTATTTTGCAGAGTATTTTATAAGATGAGGTGGTCCTAGCAATTTAAGACCTCATTACACTTTTAAGCTATTGCAATTCTGCCAAGAAATGGGGCGAGAATCCTCAGTGTGGCCAATTAGCAAAGTGAGACTTCACCTAAGAGTATCATACATAGGGTGAGATTGTCAGGCTTATAGCAGAATTTTCCTGCACATAAGTAATGACACTTTCCACTCTCATTCCTGTTTGCCTGTAGTGGGGCTCAAAGTTTAAGCCACAGTCTTATTTACCTTGTCACTCTGACCTCTCACACAGAGGAAATCCAGTTGCTTCCCAGGCCATTTATTGAAATGAGAGTTGATCACAGGTTTCATGGCAATAAAAGCCAAATTTGTCAAATCGCAGCCAGAGTATTTTTCCCTTGACAACTTAATGGTCACTTAAAGGTGACTATTAAAGTTAAAATTGTTTTTAATTTTAGGAAGGTTTGGGTTTTTCTTCATACAGATACCTTAGAGTTCCTTTTAGGCCTACAATCCAATGGACCACTGCTTAGCAAATAAAATGGGCTCTCCAAGCAATTCAAGCCGAAAACTTACCTTGGTTTCAATTATCTTTACATTCAAACAGATGAGATTCTAATTGTAGACTGAACTACACAGCTGATTGGTTCAGGACGAACCTGATCCCTTATACTGATATCCTTAATTCTCTTTATTGCCTGTGTAGACCTGGCCCTAGAATGGGGACATTAAGATGGCCTATGGGAAAACTAAGCCCAGGCCCTGGCTCTAACCAAAATAGATTCCAGCCATCATGGCCATCTACCTTTCCCTCAAAACCTCCCTCAGTGGCGCCCTCCAGCATCCCCCACCTCTGGCTCCTGTCCCTCTGTCAGAAGACCAAGAACAAATGACCACACCACATAGTGAGTAACAGCTAAGAATGGGATGTGGCCGACCGAGGTTGTGTCCACAGATGCCATGTTCTCAGTGTATTGTGCAAAACTTCTGGGAAATTAGGCTTTGTCCTAATATGACCCCTGAATCTTCCTATTGGATTCCAGCTCCTCAACTGAAGCAGTCAGAAGTAAAGCGAGATAATCCTGGGGGTCCACTCACCCACAGACTACAATCTGGCTAACGCTAAGGAAGATGTCACTCTGGTTTTGAGTAAGACATGGCGTCTCCTAAAACCACCAGAGAGAAATGAAATCCAGTTGCCACGGTAGCTACTGCCCAGACAACTCCAGCTGGAGCTCAACCTCTCCCTACCGTCCTGTCCTGCCCTTTCTAAGAACTGAGGACAAACTGAGGGAGTGGAGGCCCAGGAGTCCCAACTGAAAAAACACATGCCCCAAATCTAAACTTGGCAGTACTTGCTCCCGCCATTGAAAAACGTCACTAGTTGGATTACAAATAGATATAGGCATACCCTAATGCATGAAAGGGCGCAAAGGAAGAGCGAGCCTGATGTAAAATGGAAAGAGCTCTTGTTAGTCACTAACCAGCCTAACCTCCTCATCATACAGGTAAAGAAAGAGAAGCTCAGAGGACAAGGTTACTAGTGGGGGATGCAGGTTTTTCTGAACCCCGGTTCAGCAGTTTTTACTGTTACCACTTCCCAAGTGATGCCCATAGCATAGTTTATTTTCCACAGAACAGCCATAAGAACCCCTTTTAAACATACAAGTCAGATCATGGCACTGAAAGCCTCAGGTGACTTTCTGTCTCACCCAGGTAGAGCCCAAAGACCTCAGCGACGCTCCCAGGTCTGCATGATCTGGCCCCATTACCTCTCGGGCTTTGGCAACTATCACGCTGCCTCTCACACTTGGTGTCCACACTGGCCATGTTGCTCTCTCTGGGGACACTCCACAGTCTCCCAGATGCACTCATCTTCATGTTTGCTTCTCCCTCTGGAATGCTCTCTCCTAAACATCTACAGACCTTCCCCCTCACTTCCCTTTGATCTCTTCTCAACTTCGCTCTCACAGAGACCTTCCCCGTCGAAACTAGCAGTCCCACTCCTCCTTGCTGGCACTTTCCAGCTCGCTATCCTACCTTATTTTATAGCTCTGAAAGGTGTACTGTATTCATTGTTTGTTGCTTTTCCCCCGCACTAGCATGTAAGCTCAAATGATTGCATGAAATGTCTTTAGTTCACTGCTGAATCCTCAACACCTTGAACCTGGCATATAGTAGATGCTCAATGAACATTTGTTGAATGAATAAATAAATATAAAGTTGATATCTGTTTTATCCCTGCTTTACAGCTGAGAAAAGCAAGATGTTGGAAAGGCCCCACAGCTGCAACAGAGAAAAACAGAACCAGAAAAGAAGCAGCTCAATTGGCCCCATGTCATTGCCTTATAGATGGAATCCCCACCTTCAAATGTTCTGTTCCATGTCTGCTGGATAATTTTCCCTCCATCCTTCTTGCTGTAACCAGCTCTGAGTACTTCATGTAGAGCCAAGACATAGAGGAGGATGGCATCGTGGAATCCTTCAACAAACATGTTAACCTGTAAAGAAAACCCCAGATGGGTGAGCCAAAACACCACATGACTCATGTCAGAAATAAGATGAGCAATCCAAAGGATTAACGAGTTAGACTTGAGGTCTGTTAGCCCTGGCACAGGTGGGAAGAAGGGGCACTAACAAGAATCATGCCATGAATTTCCTGGCATGGCTCAGTGGGGAAAACCCTTCCTCAGTTGGGGAATTTGGAGAGCCTATTCCAGAAGTCAAGAAAACTGTACCCATTGGCCCGGTCAAGTATTTCAAGTGTGCCCACCTTTGCCGATGGTCCCTTTTGGACAAGTCCCCTCCTCCTTCCCCACATCTGCCTCTATCTCAAGCTTATATGAGTTCAGCCTACCCCTTGAAGTCTACTCCACCTTCAACAGCCCCATAATCTCTCCATTCTCTGAATGTGGGGCATAACTAAGGAACAATAGGGATCCGTTCGCTTCTATTTAAGAACTGTTGATACCTACCAGAGCGCTGGTGCTTTGGGTGCAAAGAAGAGTGGACGCTGTAGCTTCTGCCTGCTTGCCTAGCATTTGTGTGCTGCCTCCCATTAGCAATAATGTCTTAGTTTCTCTTTCCAATTTGTGTTTTGGGTACATCTAACCGCTCCCTATCCCTATCCAAGGAAATAGGCTTGGACTGTTGGTATATTCCAGTTGAGCCCTGACTCAAATAATACAGCCCTTGCCCTCAGGAAACCTCAAGTTTTATAACATAAACACTGGTCATGTGGACTTGGGGAAGTCACTTCATCTCTTTGAGTTTGCTCTTATCATCTGTATGTTGACCATGAGACTAGTACCTTACTTCAAGAGGTAGTGGCAAGAATTCTGTTAAATAAAATGCTTGGTATTATCATGCCTGGCACACATCAAATTCTCAACAAATAGAAGCCAAGGCTATCATGATATTTTATAGGCTCTAAAGTATTGGAGTCTGTGCTGTGCTCATGATCTGTTCAGAATACAGTATAAATACCAGAAAGGGAGTGGCCCATCTGACAGATTGGAGAAGAACAGCAAGAGAGGCTTAAAAGCAGTGACAAAAGTTGAACTGAGTTTTGAAGATAAAGAGATGCTTCTCAGGTGCAGGCAAAGACAAAATCAGGGCACATTTTGATAGCCTGGTATATTTGGGGAACTGCAAATGTTTTACTAGGCTGGGAGCAGGAGAAACAGGGTCACACCAAGAGGCAGGGATGGAGAGGTAAAGAGAGTCAGATCATCAAGAATGCGGAGACCACACTGAGGAACTTGGACTGTCTTCAGCAGGCACCCAATCACGTTAGTTCACCCCTTACCTACATTAAAAGCAGCCTTTGGTAAATTCCAGTACCACATTTAAACCCATTATAACATTCATTGGATATGAAATGAGCAAATACAATCTTGAAACACCAAAAGGCTTACAAACAAACTCTATACAAAAAGTACAAAAAATCTAAGACTTCTTATATCAGAAAAAAAGTGTCAATGATGAAATGCCAATGATGCAGAATGAACTGGGCATTCTGTAGATGACCACCTGGCATGGCTTAGTGGGGAAAACCCACTACCCGCCGCATCTCTAGAAGGAAGCCTTGTGGGAAGAGAGCTGCAACTGATCTTCTGCATCACCTGATTCAGAGGCACAAACATTCACAACAGACACAGCTCAGCTACTGGATCTACTTGACCTTATCCCACCCCTAGGATGGGGAGTCCTGTTTGCATCACAGACCAGGTATTTCAGGTTTGCCAAAACCTGGTGCTTGAGAAGCAGTCTAAAATAATGGTTAAAAATCCTGGGCCCACTTTCCGGCTCTGCCACTTCCTAGTTGTGTTCTGGTTTCCTCATCTGGAAAATGAGAAAAATAACAGCACCTATCTCATGGGGATGCTGTTAGGCTTAAATGTATTAATAAATGTAAAAGACTTCAGATAGTGTCTGGCAGAGTCAGCATTCACTGTTAGCTTTCAAAACTAAGCAGGATCTCTAAGGACTAGAGATAGAGAATTATTCACTTAGAGATCATGCTTAGTTTCAAATTCTTAACAGCAGTATTCAAAAAACAAGTGATTTTCTCACAGGTATCACATACGTTATTGGTCCATTTTACACTCGGTGGGAGAGAAGGCTACTGTTCATGCTGTTTGTACAGTTCTAGACAGTTCTCTTTCTTCCACAACACCAAGCTCTTTATTCCACTCTAGTATGGCAGGTGCAGTTCAAGTGGTCATCTGCTGACCCTCTGCAAGAGGCAGAGGGTGGTGGGAAGGACAGCTGGTTTGCAAGAGAGCTTGGAGTTAGCTGGCTGGACCCACAGTCCAGTCCTAGCCCTGACAGGTTACTTAATCTCTCTAATCTTCAGTTTCCTCATCTGTTAAGTGGGGGTTTAGTCCCATCAGAGAACTCTTCTGAAGATTAAATGAACTAGTGCATGCAAAACACCGAAAATAGTTCCTGGGACCATGGAAGCAACTGATAGATTTTGGCTCTATCTTAGCTGTCGAGCTTAAATGTCAGAGTGATTATTTCTTCAGTCAAAGAAAAATTATGTAGAAATACATCTACTAGTTAAAGACAATTTTCTGCTCATTTGGCTATGCCACTTTGATTTTCCAAAGGAATATGCAATTTCCACTTAGGTCATGAAGTTGTTATGACTTGAGAAAGTCTGCATGCTGATGAATTCTAATAAGCGAACTTTAGCGGTGTAATTTCATTCTCAGGCCACAGTATTTTTAAAGTTTAAGGTCTATCTTCTCTTTGATAATTTTATAGAAGCCGGCCTGCTACAGGAGGAAGTCAGAGAATCACAGAGTCATGGCCTGTGCGTGATGCCAGGTGCCCTTGAAACACTCTGATCAAATCCCCTTCTTACTCTGAAGACTGAAAGAGCATTCATTGCTCTCCTCATTCTTCCTGCATTCTGTACTTCTTGTACAAGGGTTGTGCCCTGCAACCTCCTTGTTCCTGGGGTTCTCAAGACAGGCCTTGCTTAAATTCTGGAGCACCAGCCACTGGGCATCACCCGTCCACTTCTCATCCTACTCCTTCTGTTCCCTCCTTGAAATCCTAACCCAGGACCACCATGTTGATGTTGATCGCCAAAGCACTGACTGTGCGCCCAGCACCACATCCTGTCTAGCCCTTCCCCTTCCTTCCTTCTTGACGTCTGAGCTGCCCGCTCTACAATCCAGGATAGGAAGAAAGATTACATGGTGGAGAACAATGAACTTGAGTTACTTTTGTCCTTACAGGTTTGATGGTAGAAGGAAATAGACAGGCCCTGAATACATGCCCAGGTCTGAAAGCGCATTCTAGCTTTATTTGCAAATGGATCACAAAATTTACCTTCTTTCTTCTCAGGGTGGCTGAGTGTCTCCCTCTCCTGCCAAAATTAGCAGGAGAGCTGCTGACCCCGCTGAGGTTCGCTGGCACCCACCCACTGCGGGGGAGGTTTCATAACACCTACCTCATGGGACCTCAAGCCAGAAGCAAAGCCCTAGAGACTGGCTTTTCTCAAGAACATTCTCACTCTACACGTGATTCCTAGTAGGAAGAAAGCCCATTAGCACATTGTAGATACTGAAAATTAGATGTGCAAATTAAGAAAATATAAGAGAGGGGAAAAAAAAGTATGAAGTTGCCTTAGGAACACTTTCTATGGAACCTGCAGGCTGAAAGGAGCAAGATCAGCTGATGTGTCCCTGCCTGTGGACAGAACAACACTTGAACCTCAACATCCAAATCCTGACTAACACAGATCATGCTGTCATTACCTATCACAGGTAACAGGTGGGATTCCCACGAGGAGCATCCTGTTATAGTAATTAGCATTGTTTATTGCCAAGAAGTTTTCCTTACCGTCATCAGCCCTAAGTTTCCCAAATAACTGTCCCCATCATGGGCTCAGCTCTGCACCAGCAGCAATTCCCTGGGCTGGCAAATTAACGTGGACCTTCTTGAAGTGTGGCTGCCTACAGACTGTTCTCTCTCTCATCACCTAGAACAGACTGGATCGTTAAACAAAAGCAGTCTTAGGAAGATCATTAGGTAGAGTTAGGGCCCTCATTCACCTCCTATAATGACAGGGAGAGCAGAGGGTCACAAAGCTGGCACATGGAATTCAGAGGCATGAGCACAACCTCAGCAAGGAATGCTGGTCCTGTGCGTGAGAAGCAATGAGATCTCTGTGGGCACTGATGTTTGGAATTTGTAGGTGTGGAGCACAAGTAAGTGATAATGAGTTTTGAAAACTCTCCCAAGGCTCACGCAGGGAATACGGTCGTCTGATATATTTGCCCTTTGGATGTGTCACGCATGCATCTTATACAGATGCTCCTCATCCCATCACCCTCTTGAAGGCTTAGTTAAGAAAGGCACACATGTAATGACATAATCGTTCCTGGCCTTCAGATGAGCAAGTGAGTGATGTCTGTCCTAGGCCTTGATGATTCACCAGGGCCAACCAGATATGCCTCTGGAAGGCTGGTGACCCAACCCCCACGAGACCTCTCGGGACACATGAAGGCCTCTCTTCCCAGGGGCTGTGTCCTGTCAAGGCACAAAGTTGAAGTGGGGAAAGGCATAAACCAAAACCTGATGGGAGAAGGGTGGGAGCAGGAGCAGGAGCTGCACCCCACTCACCCTGCAACTGTGCCGGGCAGAGATGCAGACGGGAAGAGGGGTGACCGGGTCAAAGGGAGATGGAGACGGGGGAAAGGAGGGGCACAATTTCAGGCCTCATTACTTCTGATAGGCCAAAATCAGAAGGAGCATGTAATTCTAATTTCTCTGACTTGATGATACCCTCTTAAACCAGTCCTGAGAACTTCAGACAGTTTCCCTTGAATTTCTTGAGTCACCTAGAGATATGTTTACAAAGAAGAGATGAACAAAAATACAGGTTTTTATAAGGGTGACTTTTTTTTCATTTCTGTTTTATACCCTAAAATGAAACTTCCCTGTTTTTATTTAAGCAATTTCAAGGTGTGGTGAGGACTGAGCTGAGATCCAGAACCCCAACTCCAACAGTTTAATTTTGTCCAATTCTTAATTCAGAGTTTCCCAAGCTGCATTCCACGGAACAGTAGCATTCCTTGAAATGTTAATGAATGGTTCTAGAAATAGCAGTATTTTGGTTAAACGGGTTTACAAAATGCTAAATTAAACAAAGCCAAGCAGTTCTCTTCACTGCTGGGCAATAATTATAATAGCCAACTTTTATTGAACACCTACTATATGCTAGGAGTTATGTAAACATAGATTGAGTTCTGTTGCGCCTTACAAAATGTTCGTAGATGGGTACTGTTATTCTCCTACGACAGAGACTCTGATTGACATCCTAACAAGAAAAAGAGATCTTGGTCAGCGGATGGGGTCAAAACTCAAGAACACATTGAGTGGGCAAGTTTTTAGGAGTCTAAAGCTGACTTGCCTGGTTATAACATTCATCCTATTGACACATTTGTTCAGCCAACAAATATGAGAAATCAGTTTTGTGCTCCAGTTTCTGTTTTTAATTGGCCAATAATTGGGTGGCTCTGCAAGTGAGCATGTACGCTGGGAGAGACAAATGACACAAGACAGACTGACGATGTCCTTCAGTTCCTGTGACTGAGTCAACCTCCAACCCATCGTCAGGGTAAGGAAGGGACAGAACCTGCACCTGGAGAGGGAATGGGAGGGCAGAAGATGGAAGAGAAAGGACAAGACAGGACATGAGACAATAAGCTAATTGTCCCACGTCTCAACCTAGTATTTAAACCAGCAGCTAACAATAGCTTGACTCCGGAATCGGCTCAAGTGAGTAAGAATTTCTGCTAAGCTGTAACTCACCAAAGATGCCTTTAAATAAGCCAGACATGAAGGATGAGTGTCCTGCCTTACAGAGCAGCTAAACACATCAGCAACTCCACCAGGTAATAAAAGATCTACTGATCACATGTTTTCCAACTAGCACTTACTGTGAAATAAGATGACTTTGGTTTTGAAGGGTCTTTATTCCAGAATGATAATCATAATAATAACCTTGATAAATAACAACAATAATAATAAAGGTAGCAAAACTCCATTTACCCAGCCTCATCCAGAAAAAAAGATGTTTCATATAAGCAAATTTTCCAGCTTCCTTAATGTCATTTCTCTAAGTATCAAAACTTTTTATATAATCCAAAGACCTTTGACTGGAAACGCTCCTAAAATGAACCACAGACATTGCTGCCTTGGTAACAGAAATATGCTGCCTGTGATACGTAAGGCCATGATCATGAACAGTCCAGTCACTTCCATCACTATTGAGGTGGGGATTGTGCTGTCAACACAATGCTGACATCAGACTTGTGTTTTTCAGATATTATTTCTTTGTCCGCGCTGGTGGAACATGAGCTGAGGACCCTCACTCCTTCCTGCCACACTTTCTCCCCTTGGCTGCTGGTCCCTTTACTGCTGGGGACCTCTAGGATTCTCCCAGTCTAAATGCTTCAGGAAGGAGAGGAACACTGTCCATTGCTAGCCACCTCCCAGATGAACTCTGTGCTTCACTTTTTACAAAACCACTGGGATTTTCTGAGAATGTCTTAAAGTACTTCACACCTTAGCCCTGGGGCTTGAACTGCCCTCCCAGAGGGCCACATGTCACCTAAAACGAAATTCTACTCAACTTTGCTGGATATTCTCAGGTTACCCCTCCAGTCCACTTCACCCTTCTCCAACCCACTCTGTGCCCTGGGAAGCTGACATATACATGCAGCACCAGTGGTGGTCCCGCCCCCCCCACCACCACCACCACCACCATCCTCTGGCTTCTGATTGGATCGGCAGGAGGTGAGAGGATATAGGAGATAAAGGTGGGATGCCAGGAGCCTGCTCTTCCAGACCAGATGCCACAGGCAGTTCCCCCCAGCGGCCACAGGCCTTGCAGGCTCTGGCAACATTTCCTCCTCTTGCTCATTCCAGTCTAGGAGTGGTAACAGCTTCCTACCATGTTCTTAACCAACTTTTGTAGGTTTTTCTTAACATAGCTTTGTAAAAAGTGCCTTTATTTATAGGTTCCATTTGATTTCCTTTCAACATGTCGTCTGTATCCTCCAAAGACCCTTATGGACAGAGATCAACCTTATGTGAGCCACTTGAACCTCTCGCTGAAGCCTTCTCTGAATCATCCAATTCCTCCTTCCTTCCATAACTGCACTCACCGAAAGTTTGTGATTGTCGCACTCACCAGTCCATTTTGCACTTTTGCACTTCTGTGTACCTTGATACAGCACAAGCTCCTTGACGCACAAGCCAAACCTCAGATATCTTTGTTAGCCTGGGACCTAGCCCTGCGTCAAATACAGAGACTGCACTCTTGAAATTAATGCCACTGTCCCCAGTCATTCCTGCCACTGTCATTGTGCCTGCCTGTAGCACGCCATCATCCCCTCTCTGTCACTCCTCTAATGTTCTATAAGCTAGAGGAAGGAATCACAAGGCCTCTTATACTTGTACTTAAAATTGGGGTAAATAGGTTCTGAGTGAGGATTTGAAAGATTCCCCTGTGATAAAATTAATCAATTATGTGTCTATTTTAGCTGCTCAGAAGCCTTTGTCACGGACTTCTTTGCTCTTGACTGTGTCCTGAATACCTGAGATTACCATGAAACTGGCTCAACAGCTGCTGTGAAGGGGAAGACATCCAGGCTTTAATACTGAGACAGGGATGCTCATCCTACAACAATTAGTAATTGCAGTTTTTGCCATTACTTTTAATGGCAAAAACCTACAAAGGATGGTTAAGAACCCCAGGGCCGGTGAATACGGTGGGAAGCTGTTACCACCCCTACACCATCAAAAGTAGTGGCAAAAACTGCAATTACTTCTGCACCAACCTAATAACAATATGCTCTCAGCCAGTGAATGAGCAAACTCATTTTTCTAGAAAACTTTCCTATCAAGTTTGCTCTAAAAAAAAGAAAAAACCTAAACTAAACATTATCTCCCTCATGAGAACCTTAATTCTCTACATTTGGAATACTGATTGTGGGTGAAATTAAGGAATCATTGGCAACTTTTGGGTGTCATTAATAGAAATATTGTTGTTTTTAAAAAGAGAGTTCCAGTTGTGGAGGCATAGTTCGTATCAGGTTAACTCTTTTCAAAAATATTTCTATCGGCCGGGCGCGGTGGCTCAAGCCTGTAATCCCAGCACTTTGGGAGGCCAAGGCGGGTGGATCACAAGGTGAAGAGATCGAGACCATGCTGGTCAACATGGTGAAACCCGGTCTCTACTAAAAATACAAAAAATTAGCTGGGCATGGTGGCGTGTGCCTGTAATCCCAGCTACTCGGGAGGCTGAGGCAGGAGAATTGCCTGAACCCAGGAGGCGGAGACTGCGGTGAGCCGAGATCCCGCCATTGCACTCCAGCTTGGGTAACAAGAGCGAAACTCCATCTCAAAAATATATATATATATATTTCTATCTATGTGGAGGCATAGTTTGTATCAGGTTAACTCTCCAAAAATATTTCTATCCTGGACAAAATTTTTTTTTTTTTTTTTTTTTTGATACAGAGTCTCCCTCTTGTCACCCAGGCTGGAGTGCAGTGGCCTGATATTGGCTCACTGCAACCTCCGCCTCCTGGGTTCAAGTGATTTTCCTGCCTCAGCCTCCCGAGTAGCTGGGACTACAGGCACCCGCCACCACACCTGGCTAATTTTTGTACTTTTAGTAGAGACCAGGTTTCACCATGTTGGCCATGCTGATCTCAAACTCCTGACCTCAGATAATCTGCCCTCCTTGGTCTCCCAAAATACTAGGATTACAGACATGAACCACTGGGCCCAGCCAAATTTTTTGAAGAACTAGTTGAAGGCACTAGAAATTGACCAAAAGCAGACAGTAGCTAGCAGAGATTTGACCCTCGAAACAAGAGATGATACTACTTGGAAACTAAATTGACAGGGCTTTTCCCCTGAGGGTAGGGGCAGCTAACACTCAAGGAGGTCACAAGCTTCTTGCCTTAAAAATCAGAAGACATAGGTGAGAGCTGATATCAAGGGAGTAAATCCTGGGAAGAACAGAGCCACACAGCAAGGAGCATCCAAGTCTTTTCATAAACTTCTGTTGTCCGTGGTTAATTCCTAAGCTGCATAAGCACAAAGGAGACATCAGAACTCCAGCAGAGGGTAGGCTGAGAAGCTGAGGAATATCTGAACTGCTGCCCTCTGCACAGAAGAGAGTTTGGAGTTTGAACCCCACAGAGCTAGAGGAAATTGGGGAATGCCTCAGACTTTCCACTAAAACCCTACAAAAGGACCACACATTAGGAGTCAAGACTATATCCAAAGACTAACAATTCATCCTAAGACTAAAAGCAAAACCAAAACAGAGCAACCCTAAGAACAAAACCAAGTTTCTGAAAGTTCAAAAATGTCCACCAGTAATTTATCCACCTGCTAGAACAAAAATTTACTCTTCAAATAAACACTACGAATACAATCTTTATAACATATTATCCACAACATCCAATATAAAATAAAAATATACTGGACATGCGGGGGCTGGAGAGGTGACTTATACTCAAGAAAAATATCGTGAATAGAAAGTAACCTGTCACAAGGTCAAGAGATCGAGACAATCCCGGTCAATATGGTGAAACCCCGTCTCTACTAAAGATACAAAAAAAAATTAGCTGGGCATGGTGGCGCATGCCTATAATCCCAGCTACTCAGGAGGCTGAGGCAGGAGAATTGCCTGAACCCAGGAGGTGGAGGTTGCGGTGAGCCGAGATCACGCCATTGCACTCCAGCCTGGGTAACAAGAGCGAAACTCCGTCTCAAAAAAAAAAAAAGAAAGTAACCTGGAGATGATTTAAATGTTGAAATTAGCAGATAAGAGCTTTAAAGCAGCTATTATAAATATGTTTAGAGACTTTTTTAAAAGATGTCCAAAGAGGCCAGGCATGATGGTTCATGTCGGTAATCCCAGCACTTTGGGAGGCCAAGGCAGGCAGGTCACTTGAGGTCAGGAGTTCAAGACCAGCCTGGCCAACATGGTGAAACACCGTCTCTACTAAAAAAGAAAACAAATACAAAAATTAGCTGGGCAAAGTGATCATTGCCTGTAATCCCAGCTACTCAGGAAGATGAGGCAGGGTAACTGTTTGAACCCAGGAGGCAGAGTTGCAATGAGCTGAAAGTGAGCCACCGAACTCCAGCTTAGGCAACAGAATAAGACTCTGTCTCAAAAATAAATAAAAGATGGCTAAAGAACAAAGCTGGAGGCATCACGCTACCTGACTTCAAACTATACTATAAGGCTACAGTAACCAAAACAGCATGATACTGATACCAAAACAGATATATAGATCAATGGAACAGAGCAGAGGCCTCAGAAATAATGCCACACATCTACAACCATCTGATCTTTGACAAACCTGACAAAAACAAGCAAAGGGAAAAGGATTCCCTATTTAATAAATGGTGTTGGGAAAACTGGCTAGCCATATGCAGAAAACTGAAACTGGACCCCTTCCTTACAGCTTATACAAAAATTAACTCAAGACAGATTTAAGACTTAAATGTAAGACACAACTCTTTCAAAGAACAACAAGACAGTCTAATTTTTAAATGGGCAAAGTATTTCAGCAGACAGGTCACAGAAGTGAAGTAGCCAACAAGCACATGAAAAGCAGCTCCAAGCCACCTGTCATCAGGGGAGTACAATTTAAACCACAGCAAGGTAGCATTTCACATCCATCAGAGTAGCTAAAATTAAAAAGCTGACAAATCAAATGTAGATAAGGCTGTAGAACAACTGTAACTCCATACATTGCTGGTGGGAATGTAAAATTATACTACTTTGACACCTTCTTATAAAGTTAAACATGCATCTATGCTATGATGCAGCAATTCCATTCCTGGATATTTACTCAACAGAAATGAAAGCATGGATCCACAAAAAGACTTATACAAGAATGCTCATTGCAGCTGTGGTCACAATAGCTCCAAACTGGAAAAAATCCAAATGTCCATCAACAGAAGAATAAATAAACAAAGTGTGGTGTATTTGTATGCCGTAGCAGTACTCAGCAACTTTTTTAAAAAGAATGTAAAAACTTGCTGAGTACTACTTTTTACTTTATATACTGCTTTTAAGACTTTGCATGGTGATGCATGGTAATATATGCTGCTCAAAAGCAGCATAGAAAGTAAAAGAAGCCAACACAAACGTATAAACCACATGATACAATATGTGCTGTATGAATTCAAAACTGGACAAAACTAATGCATAGTAACAGAAACAGGAATGGCTGCTTATGGAGATGGTAATTAATTGGAAAGGGACATGAACAAACAGTATATGATCCTGCAAATATCCTATATCTTGATTGGAGTGGTGCTTACAAGGACATATACTTCTATCAAAGTTGATCAAATTTTACAATTAAGATCTACATATTTCATTGCATACAAATTTTGACAAAATCATAAGCCTTATCTTTTAGACACATATCAAAATATTTACAGATGAAATATGATGTCTTAGATCTGCCTCAAAATTATCAGGATGTGAGAGTACGGGAAAGGTTATAAATCAAATTAGACTGGGCTGATAATTGTAGGATCTGAGTGACAGGGACATGGAGTTTCTCCCTTTACTGGACTTTCTATTCATGTATATTTGAAATTTGCCATGTTTAAAAGTTTTATTTATGAACCAGTTTCCTAAATGAACAACCTACACCTGGAAAATCATAGAAGATTCTCCACAGTCAGTGCATTTAGAACATATGAAAACCCATTAATAATAAGGTCAACATTTATATTTCTGTTCAGTCCAGTACTATTTTCTCATCATTTAACCAAAATAATTCTTTTAAGCAAACAAACAAACAAACAAAAAAAAAGACATTTGCTGCTTTTCTAAACCCTTAGGGGAAAAAACGTTTAAAAAAAAAAAAAGCAGTTGTAGATCTCAAATGTCAATCAAAAGGGCAGGGCAACACACCAAATAATCAACACTCTCTTATTCCCATCTGCGATCCATCGTAATGAACTGATCTAAATCATTCTGGAACCCATTTTAAAAGTCTTTGGAAATTATGGAAATAGTGAATTTAATATGCTTATAAACTATCAGGAAAAATAATAATTCCTTGTAATTATCCTGAAAGTATCCCTTCAGTTTGAGAATTCCATTGTCTTCAAATTTCAAGAAATGCCCCATAGTCTTCACAAGGTTGGATCATGCTATCTCTTATATATTTTAAAGAGACTGATCTTTTTAGCCTCTTTCATAAGAAAATTGTTTTACTACTTTGGGCAATTAAAAGATTCTCTATTTCTTTTTTGAAACCTTTAAGGCTAACATACTCTACTAATGTGGTGAGACTTATTTCTCTTAAGAAATTTACCAAAACCATACAGAGTATTCCAGATGCAGATGTATCATGATCTGGAATCATAAAGATATTCTCAATATTTTGAAAGGTCGAATGACCGGAGCCCAACAAATACATTGGCCACCATACAAGAGAGACTCCTGGGTACATGTCTTAGGGGGGTGCATTATCTCAACCTTATAGGCATTTTTAACAGCCTCAAAAATTATAGATCACAAAATTTTACAACTGTAAGGGAATTTAGACCTCGAACAATACAGCTAGTAAATTGTAAACGAAAAAAGTCCACAACAGTTGCCTGATTCATCCAACATAATGCAGAGGGAAGGATGGAGCTGCAACTAGAACTGAAGTTGCCTAGTGCCAAATGAGCACCTTTATCATCAGCGTCCCTGTGTTTATCAGGCAACACATCTCCCTAAACAGCTAACTTACCCCCAGGGATAGAATTCCAAGCATATCAGCCTCTTCTTTAGAAGACTTATAATATGACTTCTCTAGCAAGTATAAAGAGTTCCAAGATGTTATCTGCATATCAGTAGGGATTAAAAGAAAGAAACTTTGCCCTAGCAAACACAACTTTTAATTAACTGTCAGGAAAATATGAGCCATGAAAAGAACAAAAAAAAGGTAACACTGGATACTAGATTGTTAAAGTCAGTCTTAGGGTTGTTATAAAGAATTTTGTAAATTAACATAAAGTCAGAAAAGAAGGCTTCGTCTCTTTAGATCCACTGCTGATAAAGCCAATTCATCATTATTTAAGGATCTGCTATAAATTTTTAAGACCTGAGATGCAGAATTTAAGGGAAAACAAATCTTAACCAGAGTGTTCTCAAAGAACTGAGACATCAAAAATCTTTTATGTCAAATATCACTCTATTATCTGATGCAAGGGCCCTCCCTCTCTCTCAGGACATAATGAATACATTATGGAGGTCAGCAGTCAGCTCACATTCCTCCTCTCCACCCACATTCTGCTGCATTCCTAGTGAGCCACTTCAACATCCCTGTGCCTTATCCATTCATTCAACACAAGCGGAGCCTCTTGGTTCCTTGCCTGCCATTATTTCATCTCCATTCAATTTCATCAACTCACTTTTTTGCACATACTCTCTACCAATGTCTCTCTGATTTTAATATGCAAACAGTGGCTCCTGAGGATTTTGTTCAAATGCAGATTATGATTCAGTAGGTCTAAGGAATGGGAGACTAAGATTCTTCATTTCTACAATCTCCCACGTGATGCTAACGCCACTGTTCCGTAGGTCACCCTTCGAGCAACAAACCCGTAGAAGTTATTATCACCTGGAATGGCTCAATTTTCAAAATCCTTGTAAATCATACTTTTTACTACTATCTTCTTGCCTTCCTACACTCTTCTCTGGGCAAAATAAGTTCTTTGAACTCAGACTTTCATCTCCCTTGATTCCTCTTCTAGGCTTGGTCACAGAGCTCTGAATGGAGCAGTCTCCAATATTGGGTAAGGTACATAGACATAGTGCTGTTCAGGCAGAGGTGTCAGTGGGAAACCGGAAGTGAGGGCTGTCACTCAGGAGAGAGGTTGGAGTCAGAGATGGAGAGTTAGGCGTTATCCACATAAAGGTGAACATCCTGCTCAGGCAAGCCGATGCGCTACCCAGAAATGCTGTTTAGAGAGAAAAGGGCCAAGGGAAAAACCTCGGGAAACACCAATATTTGCGGAGCAAGTGAAAAAGAGGTGTCATCAAAGAATACTAAGAAAGACACAGCAATGTAGGTAGAGAACTTGGAGATGACGGTGTTTTGGCAGTCAAGGACGTAACAAATTTCAAAAAGACGCAGATCTTTCCCAACTGCTCCTCTAAGAAATCCCTCCACTCAAGCAGGGTTATTTCACTATTCCTTAAATGTGTCTAACGCATCTCTAATTCTAAGCTTGGATTCCCCATATTTGCCTCGCTTAAGAGGCTCATCTCTACTCATCTATTTTGACCCACCATGGGCCTCACAGCACATAGTATAATACCTTACCCAGAGGAGAAGCTCAGTGAGTGCCAGATGGTACATATACGGGTTCAATCACCAACCATCTTCAGGTTTAACTATAAGCATGCTGATAGAGAGACTCAAGTGGTCAGCAAAATATATGTGCACTGAGAGGGCAAATAAGCCACACCTGAAATCCGTTCAATCCAAGGAATTCTAATTATATGGTCACCATAAATACATGTCACCACTGAGTACAGAAAAGGGAAAATAACCTGAGATCGAAATAAATGTAATACATGTGGCAACAGTGGGAAAATTGGCATACCAATCTCACACAGAATTGTTGACTAACAAATAAATTAAATCTCTTTAAGATCTTTAAGATAGGGTAAAAACACAGTGATTTCATAACTATCCCACATAGAGACATCTGAGTAGAAGAAATAATTAATAAAGGTCTTCACCTGAGCTGAAGAGCCAGTTAAAAAAAAAAGAAAACAAAAAGAAAAAAAGAAAGGTCTTCAAATTTAGGCCAATAGTCATATTGTTTATTACACAAAAAATAATCCTCTGTGCACCCCCTTCCCTACCTCCAAATCACAGTCTGTGGGGCAAGATTTTCTAAGATCTTTATAGAGGAAGCAATTTCACTCCAGAGGAAAAAAAATCAGAAGATAAATACTAATCTAAACTAATTTCCTACAGCTTGAGCTCCTTTGAAATTTTATAAACAGTGAGAGGGTTGAATCCCCAGCAGTGTATTATATTCTAGTTCCTCTCTTTTAACAATTAGCTGGACCCCAGAAAGAATATCACTTAAAACTGTGACTGTATGCACTCTGCTTACAGGGACACAGGGATGTCCTGCACTCGGCTGCTGATGTTGTTTTCTTTGGATACTGTCACTCAAAGTGCTTGAGATTAAAAAAAGAAAGAAAAAAACCTTTACAATCATTTTTCATAACTTCCAAGAGCAACTCAGTGTGGTTTACTTCATTTAACAGATTAAAGTCTCTGGCATGCGAGGTGGCATGGCCTTGGGTCATCAATTGTTTTAATGCCCATCAATTAATATTCATTGAACCACTACCTTGGGCTCCCCTACCACATCTACCCACATGGATGGCAGCATCAATGGCCAGGCCTTATGAACCAGAACTCTGCCCTAAGAATTAAAAAATCTGTGGCAGCCATCAGCATCAAACACCAGAGTCTTTGGTTCGTGCAGTGGCCAAGGAAGCTGGCAGTGGCCTGTCAGCCTCTCTTCTTCCCAGCTGGAAGACTGACTACATGGGTGTGCCTCTCTGGGTCCTGTCAAATGATCTAAAATGCAGAGTAATTTTGCTTCTGCTTTACCAGTGCAAAGCAAAACTTCATGCAAGGGAGTTTAAGTTGTGAATGCAGCCATCAGGTGGTCTGACTGAAGACATGTCTCATGAGCACAGCTCTCTTAACACAGGAATAAATCAACTCCTATAACTGACAGCAAAATCTCACCGTTTAATTCATTTACTTTAAGACCTCCTTTTCCAGGTTCCTCCTTTAAATCCAATGTCCTCGTAAAGTTAATCTACTGAACCTCTAACATTTTGTGCAAAAGAGTTCCTCACCAAGTTGAGAAAAAAAAAAAAGAATGTTGAGACCCTGAGGTGCTCAGAGGCATTGGAAGGAGTGAGAAAGGAAGGGGAAAAAAAAAAAAAAAAGGAAATCTGAGCTTTTATCCCCTGCAGTTCTGCCTCAGACTCCTTCAGTTGCACCGATGGGTATAGCCGCTGGAGCTGATGCATGTTCTTTCTACAGGCTGAACTGGTAATGTGTCTGTAGTTCATATTTTAAGTGATTGGACTATTCTAACAAGAATTTAAATAGTGTTTCAATTGTGAAGAAGTTGGCCAAATTAACTGAAGTGTCCTTCTCCTTCCTACAGGAAAAAAAAAATAAAGAAACCAGCATAGCATTTCCATTACGAAACATATTTCCACAATGTATTGCTACTTCAGTCATGCATATTTAAGTGTATTGTCACCATTATCACAAAACGTCTTTCTAAGTGAAAGTAATTACATCATCACACACAATAGAAAAAACAGTGACTGTCTTTCAGAGGGACAAAATGAAGTGCATTGCTTGGAAAAGACCTTTTTCATAGGTATTGTGACTCTCCACATTTTCAGATTATACCACTTCAATAGTATTTTTGCAATTAATAAATCCACACCTGCCAATATGTGCCAATGGAAAGCCAATACTTACTTACAAATAAAAAACACTCTAATCAGGAGATTCCCAAGTTCTTCAAATATTCTAATTTAGTACAACTAAAGCTAATTAAAGATTACAGGAATAATCTTTTCCCATTTATTCCAAGAAAATGGGAGTGGTGTATTTTTTTAGATTTTAATACCTCTTTATTTAAATGTGTTCTGAAAGTCAACTCATAGTTCTTTTGGTAGAGAAAATGAATGGATTTTAATCAACCATTCCTCGAGCAGCACCTCAATTCACTTGATTACATTTTCCTAATAAAACTAATCTTATTAAACGTGTTTCCATGAGAACTCATTATTTTTCTGTTGTTAAAAGCCAATGTGTGGTTTAAATTTATTCTCTTAGATACAATTAGCAAAGCCCTCCAGTGCCTGAAAGGACCTTTTTATCTGGACAAATTATTCCCCACTGACTTTAAAGAAAGGGAGGGTGGGCAAAGAACGGGAGGGGGAAGAATCCTTCTATCCAGATGCAGCTCCCGCACAAAAGCCCAGCCTTGCAGTCTCGCCGGAAGTGGAGCAAATAGAGCTTCATTTTATCTCTCCCACTAGGTTGACTGAATAGTCAACTTAAAAAATTTTCTGTAGGAGTATACAATTCCAATTAAATGACATCATATAAGACAAGAGGCTCAGAAGTGTCTGGCCAAGATTTTATTGATGACCTGATAACTTTTCAAATAATGTCACCTCTCATACTGCTTCTGTGCAAAACTAGTGTCAAAATCCAAGTTGGTTTTTGGTTTTTTCACTTTTTGGTGTTTCTTTGTTTGTTTGGAGACAGAGTTTTGCTCTTGTTGCCTAGGCTCGAGTGCAGTGGCGTGATCTTGGCTCACCGCAACCTCAGCCTTCCGGGTTCAAACAATTCTCCTGCCTCAGTCTCCTGAGTAGCTGCGATTACAGGCGCCCACCACCATGCCAGCTAACTTTTTTGTATTTTTAGTAGAGACGGGGTTTCACCATCTTGGCCTGGCTGGTCTTGAACTCTTGACTTCAGGTGATCCACCCACCTCGGCCTCCCAAAGTGCTGGGATTACAGGTGTGAGCCACCACACTTGGCCCCGGGTTGGTTTAAACAACTTTAATGCTGGGACTTCTCCCTCATTTAAGGAAATTAAAGCATTGTTTTTCAACATTTTAGACTTTCCAACATATAATGTCTGGGTTATTCTAAACAATTACTTATTAAACCCAGTCCCTTTCGAATACATTGGCTAGATAAACCACCTGCTCCTCAACCTCTTGTTTCATATTTGAGTGTCAGAGGGAGACCTTGAGAGAGGGGATGCCCAATACACACCCCAGCTCCCTAACAATACTGCTGCGCATTGGTTACTACTGGGGTATTTGTTTAATTAGTTAAATTTTCAACTTTAAATAAGGGGGAAAAAAACAAGCTATGGGTGGCCTGCTAACCTCAAACGAGCAAATATCCATGGTTACAAAATCACCCCCTGCTCAGAATACCTGGTTAGAAATAAAAACAGCATTACCAAATTCTACCCCAAAACAAGAACAGAGGTCTCATTAAGGAGTATAGAGCTGAATTTGAAAGCCAAAGTACTAAGGATGCAGCATTATTTTATTTAAAATGTACTTTACATGTTCTTTACAAGTAACACAACTTTCTTTAATGAAATAAAACCCAAAAAAAATCCAATCTCTGAAATTCACTGGAGAAATTCTGACCCACTTTTAAAAACTAGGCTCTAATTTTATGTTTGCAAAACTACACTTGCAGCTGTATCTTTGCAAACACAAATTGGACACAGAACATTGCAATTACTTAATTTGTGTATACAATGGTGGCTTTGCATGGAGAGACAGTTACACACCATAGAACGGTGACAGTTTAGAGCTGAAGAAAAGCTAGTCCTTTGTATCTTAAAGCCAGAGTAATGAAAATTTCCAAGAGACGTTCCTGGTGTAGTGTGACAAGCAGCACAATACTTGATGGTAACAACATTCTCCTCCTCAAATAGGGGATGAGAAGGGGTGGCTGTAATTATTGAGACTGTGATTTATCAATAAGGGCGAAGTATGTTCCATACCCAGATAATGACAATGAAACTCAGCCTCTAAATTTAGCCTATAGGAAAACACTGTTTGTCCGCATGTAACAACACAATCCTGAGAATGGGAAGGCTCCTTGTGGTGGGGATTCAAATCTCTGACTGCACAACAGAGGAAGCACCAGGAAGACGAGGGATCTCGCCAAGGGCTTTCCCAGCCAAGTCTGCTGTGCTTGGCCACGGTCAGGACCCTGCATTCCTCCTTTGGAACTAGAAGGATGCTGTCTGCAACAATGGAGATTACTACAAGGTGGGTCCATTTCAGAGGAATTGGTCTCTGCTCTCTAAGGGTACACTGGAAGGTAACTGGGGCCCTTTCAACAAATTTATATCCTCAAATATTTTTCACCTTTTTTCTATCTTATTTTATAACAAAAGAGTTCTAACAGATTCTAGAAAGGGTATAAAATTGCTGCATTACATTATGATAAAGTACAAATAACCTGCCAGGACACAAATAGCTTCAATTATTTTTATGTAAATATCCCTTTTTCTTTTCACCTTAAAATTGAGTCAGCTCAATTTTTTTTAATCTATTTTAAAGCCTAAAAGTCTACTTACACTGGGAACAGGATCTTCAGATTATGTTCCTGTCCATGGACAAAAGATGCATTTTTAAAAGTCAGCAAAGAGCTATGTTAGAAGGAGAGCCCCAGACACAAAGTAAAATCAACAGCCTTCATATACCAAGATGACAAACCTGCAAGAGACCACCCTTTTGGTTGTTACCTGGCAAAGCAATTGGTATGCATTATTGTTCATGTGTTTTGCTTACATGTAATAGCTTTTAAAGAATCATAGAAGTCGGTATGTCCACAAGGGTAAAAGAATGCACTGAGCTAGTAAATCAAGAAAAGCAGCCATTAAAAAGAAACTATAACCAAATGGGAATTCCTAAAGGAGCTAGAGCATTTTGGACCAAAACATATGTTTACTCGCTCTCTCAAACATATACTCTCTCTCCTTCCCTTGCTTTGAAAAGATTATTTCCCATCCCATCTCCACCCCTCAAAAAATGGCAAAACTGTCTTGGAACACTTGCATGGTACTGAGATTCAACAATACCGAAGAGACTTCCATTAAATCACAGCCATATAAACATAAATTTCCTCTAAAATCCCCACTAAAATGAAATAAATAAAAATTTTAAGGCATAAACCTACAAGTCTAAAGAGTAGAGAAAGGAAATAGTGGATGAGAAATATCCACAAAATGCTGGAAGTTGGAAAGGGGTAACCAACTCAATAGAGCTGAAAAACTACAACCTACAACCGAAGTGTACACAGGAGGGTGGCAGGAACTCCAACAAGAAGCAAAGCCACTCCAGTTCAGAGGCTCTAGAATTGGAGTCACCATCAGCTCTGGAGGTCGGGGATGCAGTGGCACTGAAAGTAGCAAGATTAATTGAAAGTCTGTATAAAGAGCTCTCCTAATTATTTTTAAGTAAATATCCCATTTTTCACCCTTAAATTGAGTCAGATCTCTTTCCTAACCTTATACAGAGAAGAAAGTGCCCCATCCCATCTAGGTAAAATGCAGTAGTTTTATTACCTGAAGATGCTGAAGCAAAGAAGATCTGAACAGGAAGATACCAGGCACAGCTCAAGATTGGGTGAAGCATAAAACTGAAAATTGTGTTTAAGTAATAAGTCTGCAGTCCTAAAAGTAAGACTCTTACTCCCTAGGCCCCCAGAATATAGGGCAGCCTTATGGCCCTCAAGAAGGGATTTGGAGGAGAATTTTGAAACTGACCAACCTAACATAAGCAACTTCCAGATATTCATATTTGGGATAACCTTTTGAAAAACAAGCTTGGTACATTATTATAAAGTTCAATACTATAATAAGTTCCACTCACACACAGAGAGCTTCTGGAGAACTCCATAGTGGCTCACACTTAAATACAAACAGACAGCAAAGGATTACCAAAAGTTTAAGAAATGTGTATAATATAAAAGAGAAAGAGATCAAAATTAATAGAAAAAAAGAAAGACATACACTATGCAGAAAGTAAAAGAAAATTTAAAAAAACAAACATCTCTTTTTTTCCTTCTGATTTAGTTCTCAGAGAAAAATACCTTATCTCAACAAATGTAATATACCTGCAATTGTAAGAAGCACCTTCTTTTCTAAGTTGCCCTTAGAAAGAAAAAATTATACTTATTAAATTATAACAGTCACCAATTATAAAATGAATCTCAACTTTGGATAAGTAAAAATATTTTTAAAAGTATATTCTACAACTGACAAAGCATGTACTCAGAAAAATAAAATATTGTATACAGGAAACAAGACAAGGTGCTATATTTTAAAGGGGGGGCATAGAAAACAAGAGAGAGCTCTTGGAAATTAAAAATATGATGGCAAAAATTTTAAATTCAATAAACAGGCTGGAAGATAAAGTTGAGTCAATTTCTCAGAAAGTAAAAGAAAAAAGAAGAGTCAGAAAATAGGAGAAAAGAATTAGAGAATCAACTGAAAAGAGCTAACATCTCATTTTAAAATTCCAGAAAAAGCAAGCAAAAAGTGCTCAGAACAGGGATGTAAAAACACACCATTGTGAAATTTCAAAACACCCATGAGTCCAATTGTCTGCCTATTTCACCCCCTTCAATTCATTCTGCTCCCTTCATCTGCTTTGCTCTGCCCTATATCATATGAAAATGACTCCTCCAGGTGCCTTTCCCTGTCAGCTGACATCTATTTGATTCAGGCAAGAAGAAACACTGATGGGAGACTAGTGCCAGAAAGAAGAAAAAAGCAAGGATATTTTTCCCACTTTCTCTTTGCCTTGGGCAACATTTCTAGAAGAAGTGCATTTACTCCATCATTTTAGCTCCCATGGGCAACCCTAATTTTGAGTCTTGAGAAAACGATCTCTTCCTCAGTCTTTCCAGCTCTACAGGTGGTAATGGCTTTCTGTTGTTGCTAATATCTGACTTGCCTTATTGTTCCACTGTCATCTCAACTCTTTCTACCCCTTAAAGATAATTCCTCATATAAAATCCCAGTTGAATCACCTGGCATAGGCTCTATTTTCCTGACTAGATCCTAACTGATACAATCAATAATACAGAAAAAATACTAAAAGCTTCTAGAGATGGAGAAAAAGAAAGCATGAAAAAGATAAAGGATCAGAATAGTAACATCAAAAGCTATAAAACAGTACAGTAATAGCATCAAAATTTTGAGGGAAAATAATCTTCAAAGAAAATTTTATACCCAGCTAAACTGTCAATTAAATGTAAGACTAAAACAAAATGTTTCTGATATTCAAAGTTGCAAAAGATTTTCCACTGGGTGTGGTGGCACATGCCTGTAGTCCCAGCTACTCGGGAGACTGAGGTAGGAGGATTGCTTGAGCCCAGGAGTTATAGGCTGTAATGCACTATGCCGATCGGGTGTCCACACTAAGTTCGACATCAATATGGTGACCTCCTGGGATCAGGGACCACCAGATTGCCTGAGGAGGGGTGAACCAGCCCAGGTTGGAAATGGAGCAAGTCAAAATTCCTGTGCTGATCAGTAGTGGGATCACGCCTGTGAATAGCCAATGCACTCCAGCCTGAGCAACATAGCAAGACCCCCATCTCTAAAAAAATAAAAATAAAAGATTTTCCTGCCAGACATGATGGCTCACAGAACTGTAATCCCAGAACTTTGGGAGGCCAAGGTGGTTGGATTGCTCAAGCCCAGGAATTTAAGACCAGCTTGGGCAACATGATGAAACCCTGTCTCCACTAAAAATACAAGAAACTCTCAAGTGTCAGTGGGGCTCTAGCTATGGAGAGCATGGCTATAGTCCTAGGTACACAGTAGGTTGAGGTGGGAGGATCTCTTGAGCTCAGGAGGTGGATGTTGCAGTGAGCCAAGATGGCACCATTGCTCTCCAGCCTGGATGACAGAGTGAGACCCTATCTCAAAAAAAAAAATTTGATGTATGCCTCCTATCTTCTTCAAAACCAAGGGTAAATTTAAGAAAGAAGATTTGATACCCAAGAAAAGAGATGTAAGAGAGAACAGAAGAACATTTCCAGGTGGTATTGGAGGAAGAAATTACTCTAGAGCAGGAAGATAAAGGGTTAAAAATTAACATTATCTAAAGTATTTGGCTGAGAGAATGAAAATGAAACAGTAAGAACTACACAGAAGCAAATATAAAACTAACAATTAGTAAGCCTACAGGAAATAAAAAGCTGTCCTGGAAAGGATATGTAATTAGAGAATATTATATGGTTCTACTATAAATATTTATATGGTCATAATAAAAGCCCTGAATTTTTTTAGCTTTTCTTCACATTTTATTTTGTGAATGTATTTTTAACCAGAAACTATGTTATAAAATATTGGGAAGATAAAAGGAAAAGAAAGACTGGCAAAGAAAGAGTATATAAAAGAGCTAGCTAAATCTTTTTTCCACTTAAGGAATTCAAGAGATAATATCAAAATTTTTACTATCAAAAACAGCAATATGAATAATCAATTTTACAAACTTGGAGAGAAACAGTAGAATAGCAGATAAAACATTAATGATGATTATCTCTAGGGAAATGGGAGTTAGAAGTAGAGAAGAGCAGAAGAGGAGATTCACACTTACCTGTAACTCTTTAGTACTGTGAATATATTTTTTAATTCAGTGTGGGGTTTTTAAAAAATTCATTGTATCGGGCCCTTTCAATCTAGAAATGTGTATATTATTTTGACTTAAATAACAACAATATGAGGGAAGGAATGTGAACTTCACCCGAAGACAGAACCAACTGTTAAAGGGCCAGGCAGTGAAAGGGTCTCAAAAGTTCCAAACACAATCAGGAGAGTGGGTCAAGCCAAAAGTGGGATTTACAGGGCAGAAAAGCCAAATAAGCTGACTGAGGGGAAAACATGTCTCCAACACTGACTCAGTCTAACATGGGAAATAGTAGCAGGGACAAATTTAAGTCTACTGTTAAAAGCATAATGCAAAAACACTGGGAATTGAAAAGACTGAACTGTCTCCATAGTCTGGAATAAATGAATGAATATGTCTAATGGTTTTTATCATGTAAAATAAGATAGAATTTGAGCATTTAGGTCTTTCTTTAGTTTCCTCCAAGGGAGTGATTTTTCAGTGCAACCTGACATACACAATGTTGTAGTACCCTATCCATGTGAATAAACAGGGCTCAGAACAGTAACTGGATGAATGGAATCTGACAAGTCATGGTCTAGTTCAATGATTTTCTACTTTTTGCACTCTGACCCCCATTAAGAATCAGATGATGGGTGACAACCCTTCTCTCCAAAAGTATATACATGTGCACTTACACACAACATTTTGTACATAATTATAAAGAGTTAACACATCCTACATCCAGAAACCCTCATCCACCTAACAAGCTCATGAAAACATGAATGAACTTGAAAAGTATCTCTTACTAAACAAAGTGAACTCACTGTTTAATTTCAATTCTCTAGAAACTAAGATTTTCACATATATACTACATTTGATCTGCCACAAGATAAACTGTCCAGACTCCTGTGATTATCAGCAGCATGTTGGAGTGCTTTACACTAAGGTTGTGGTGTTTTATGTGCATGCTGGCATAGGAATGCAGCTCTCATGGGCCTCTCGAGGTTACAGCCCTGGATATTTATATACTTGCTCAAGCATTTTTAGGGAGTGAGGATCCCACCCCAGATGGGACCACTCATTGTCCAGGATCAGGCTCACACCCATACTTCCTAGAGTGCTCAGTAAACAGCATCTGATGATCAAGGGAATGATGGTTTACACTACAGAAGAAAATAGGAAAAACAGGTCATTGAAGATGAAGCAGAGATGAAGTCCTAGCCAGACTTTGTCCAGTGTCTGAAAGAGGAAAGAGAAAACAGTATCTTACAAATGTGTATTTGAGCAGGTGGGGAGCAGGGAAAGGAAGGAAATATGTCAGCCTGTGTTGCCTGCCAGGCTCACTTGTAGAGCCTGAGACACATAATCTTCAGGTCATGGGTTTGCCCTTTTATGGGGTACATTGTTGTTAAAAGGGTCAGACTGATGGAGTGGAAAAAGAAAGTCACTGACCCAGGCAGGAGTCAGGGGATGCAACTAATCTTGGCTTGGCCATCACACAGTGCATTCTAAAACCAAATACCAGTGCTCTGGAATTGGAACTGCTCATAGGCAGAGGCCAAGCACCTCCATTAAGATGCCCTTGAGTGAGGGCCATGGCACATATGGGCAACCCAATAGAAACCACCAGAAAAGGCCAGGCAGGTACTTGGCAAAAACTTGTCTGAGCCATATCTAGAGCCCCACTGACACTTGAGAGCCTCTGCAACTGGGCTTTCTTCTCACTTTAGATTTCAGATGACCTCCAGATGGTCCTCAGAACCCCCACTGTGAAACCCCTCTACTATCCCCACACTATCTCCCATGGTATAAGTGAAACTGAATATTTACTTGGCTTTGTGTGCCCAATAAAGTCTAAGCATAGGACTCCACCACCAGCCAACATCACTGTACCGACTGCAACATACTGGTTACATTTGGAAAGGCCACCCCACCTTTCTCAGCCTCAGTTTCCACCACTGTACAGGAAGTCGGTTTGATTTGATGTCCTTTCTATTCAATAATAACAAAAATAATAAGCATAATAATAATAGGTACTTTGGCCACTTCCTACATGTCATGTATACAGTAAGGGAATGCAAGAGTGGGCAGAAACGAAAGTAGTTCCTGCTGTGGTAGAGTTCACTAGAGGAGAAAAAGGTTAATCAGAAAATCCCACGTATCAGTGTATAATTACAACCTGAGAGGTGTGCTGTGATGGAAAAGAACAGAGTGCCATGAGATAGTCTGGAGTGTCAGGAAAGCCTGTCCTGAGGAAGTGGTGTTTGAGTTACAGTCTGAAGAATGGGTAAGAGTTCTGGGTGCAGTAGGCACACAAGAGTGTCATACACATCATCCTGGGATACAAAAAACAAGAGTAAGAGAAATGACAGCTACCATCTGATGAATGCTTACCAAGTATTCAACATGGTAGGTATTCATCATTGGTAAGCACCAGTGAAGGCGTACCATCCAATGAATGCATGGCATTGTGGTGAATGTTATTTTTATGCAATTCTTGAGTTACTTCAACAACTTTGTCCGTTAAAAATTCTTATCCCCATTTGATAGCCAATAAGCTAACACACTAAGTCTCAGAAAGGTGCCCAAGATAAGAATTGTAAGAGGCAGCCAGGTTTATGAAATCCCAAGCCTGCGTATGTAACCACTGGGCTATACTGCCTCCAATGGTGGCCATTGGGCCTCATTAAAACATAATGCATCAGAATGGAAAAGATTTCCCCTAGGTTCACTAGTAAAAGGACAAATGCATTTTTAATATTATATTACCCATAGGAATGGAGGGGACACTGTCATGAGATACACATACTCTCAGCACTTAAATCATAAGAAAAAAATACATCTTCTAATAACTAGACAATTATAGTACATGCAACACTTACAGCCCCAGTGATAGACCAGCCCTAAACAACCCTATTTTCTATCATACCACACACATGTACCATCCAAGGTGAGAGAAACAGGAATGGACACTGGACCCAAAGAAGCTAATTTACAGGCTGCTAATAGCACTTGAGACCAGCCTGAAAATCTCTGCCAAGACAGGCATGTGCAGGTTCAACCATAAGTAAATTCTCCAAAATATGAACTGGGAAATAGAACAACTCAGTCTTGAGGTAGAGAGGATCCAAAGTTATTCTAGGAGGGCAGAAATGGTTACCATCAGAAACATCTACTAATGCAACTCACATTATAACAGAATATCACTTTATAACAGAATGAAGAAAAACTGAGTATCACAATATGTGTAAGAACAGGCATTTGATAAAATTCAAACACTCAAATTGACACAGATAATAAAATTGCATAGAACTTAATACACACACACAAAAAAGAATATAGGTAAAACTGGGGAAATCTGAGCATAATAATTGCATTGTATCCATGTCAATATCCTGGTTGTGATCTTATAATTTTCCAAAATGTCCCCATTGTGGGAAACTGGGGAATGTATACAAAGAATCTCTCTGTATCACATCTTAAAACTGCATGTAAATGTACAACCATCTCTATTAGAAAGTGAATTAAAAAGAGAGAGTGCAAGAGATGGAGAGGGAAGAGATCAATTTTACAGAAACAAAATTGCATTAATCCACCAAAATTTAGTAAGTTAAAAGTATGGAACGTTAATTTTACTAAAAACATTATTTCTACTCTATTCTCCAAATGCTTCAGTATAGTCTGTAAATATTTTAAAGTTTCAAATGTTTTATTTTCAGATCATAACCTTTCCAAGGATACTGACAACGTGGTAATATGATGAATGCAATACTAGCATATATGAAATAGAGTCGGGGTATCATATGATACATAATGCCTAAAGTAAGTGCCTGTAATCCCAGCTACTCAGGAGGCTGAGGCAGGAGAATTGCTTGAACCCAGGAGGCGGAGGTTGTGGTGGGCTGAGATTGTGCCATTGCACTCCAGCCTGGGTAACAAGAGTGAAACTCCGTCTCAAAAAAAAAACCCATGTCCAAAGATTTTCCTTAACCTACATTATACAAACCTTGATGCTTGATGTGCTATTTTTGTTCCAGTTATCGTATTAGAAGGAATCATTGTGCCAACGAAAAAACCTTCACTAACAAAAGAGAAAGGGAATTTCCACAATCTAATAAGGACTGTTCCCCCAAACCCCACAGCAAGCATCATGCTTAAGTGGTGATGTGAGAAGATATGAACTCTGTTATATGCTCTTTACATTAAAGTTAAGATGCCCACTATCACTGCTTATAATTAATACAGTATTGGGATCCCACCCAGGGCCATTTAAAGTTTTAATTTAATTAATTATATTTAATTTTAATTCAATATACTTAATACTTAAATTCAATTAAGTATACACATATTTAATTATACTTTTTTAAAGTTACTTTATTTACTTTTTTTTTAGAGATGAGGTCTTGATATGTTACACAGTCTGGGCTCGTATTTCTGTACTCAAGCAATCCTCCCACCTCAGCTTCCCAAGTACCTGGGAATATAGGCATGTGCCACTGGGCCCGGCTTCTTAAGTACACTTTCAATTAAGCATACTTAAAAGTTGAAGAATTAAAAAGAGACAAAATTGTCACTATTCCTAGGTTATGTGATTCTTTAGAAATGCATGGTAAATTTTAGAACAAATAGGAGTCCACCAAAGTTGCCAGATTCAAGATGGATAGCAGAGAACGAAGAGCTCGTGATGGACATCATGAACTGGAGTTTTAAGTAAGCAGATAAGACAACTCATTAGCACAAATAAGACAAGTGAAAAGACTGAGCCTACAGAGAAGACTGCAGACCCCTGCAGACTCTCCCACCACCCTAGATCAAGGACTAGTCTCTGGGAACCCAGCCACACAGGTGCTGGCTCTTTGGCTCACACAGTTCCTTCCCATGATACTCACCAGGACTATCTGTCTAACCTAACCTGACAAACATCTGCAACTGGTACTCAGGAGAGCCCAGCTCAGCCAGGCGTGGTGATGTGTACCCATAATCCCGCCTACTCCAAAGTCTAAGGCAGGAGGATCACTCGAGCCTGGGAGCAGCCTGAGTAATACCGGGAGACCCCATCTCAAAAAAAAAAAAGGCCCCACTAAAACCTACATACATACATACAAAGATGGACATACATTCAGAATTGGAATAAGTTATAGTTAACTCTAACTTCTACTTAAAATTCTAATTTTTATTTATTTATAAAGTCAGTTTTAATAGGCCCAAGATCAGAGAGAAGCAGTGTGGTAATCTAGGGCTGCAAATAATCTCTAAAGTGCTCTTAATTTGTTTTCGAATGTGCTATAAATCTTTGTAGTAGGTATACCTTTCCAGTGAGATTTTGCTTAGACTACCATTAAAGTAAGATTTCATATTACGAACACAGAGTAACAGATAACCAAGAAGAATTACCTGGTAGTGGGATGTCAACTTTTCCTTTGAAACATGGTCTTACTCTGCCACCCAAGCTGGAGTGCAGTGGTACAATCACAGCTCACTGCATCCTTGACCACCTTGGGTTCAGGTGATCCTCCTACCTCAGCCTCCCAAGTAGCTGGGACAAGTACATGCCACCATGCCTGGCTAATTTTTGTATTTTTTGGAGAGATGAGGTTTCACCATGTTTCCCAAGCTGGTCTTCATCTCCTGAGCTCAAGCAATCTCCCACCTCAGGCTCCCAGAGTGCTGGGATTACAGACGTCAGCCACCACTCCTGGCTGGGATGCCAACTTTTGCCCAATGAGAGGAAACCAGACAACATGGTACCATTGTTGAGTTTTTGAGCCATAAAATTAATATGAACCTAATAAAGAAAAATAATATACAGAGGCATATGTAAAAGAGTTTGATGTTTTCAATAATGGCCCAGGCTACCTTTGGTAGCACTACTGAAGAAAGCTCAGTACCTTTGGTGTTCTTTCATATTCCTGAGACAAAGGATTTGGATGATGACAACAATATCATATGTTTCCTTAAATGTAGGCAAAAACCCTACTTCTTTCATCATTCAGAACTTGCTGTCCAATGTGATAGCCCCTAGTCATGTGTGGCTATGGAACACTTGAACAAGGGCTTCACACACCGTAAGTGCAAAATCACACTGGATTTCCAAGACTTAAAATCTCATTAATAATTTTTAATTGATTACATGTTGAAATGCTATTATGTTTATATTGTGTTAATTAGAATATATTATTAAGATTTCACCTGTTTTTTTCACTTTTTCAAATGTATCTACTAGAGCATTTTAAATTATATATGTGGCTCAGTTTTTGGGCTCATATTGTATAACTACCAGACAGCACTAATTTAAAAGGTCAAAAGGTATTTTAAATGATGTGAGTATAGTATATGTAACACTTAAAACACTAATAAATATGTTTATAAGACCCTTTGTATGTCATTTGATAACGAATTCCTATAAAGACAGATATAACATTGCAACAATGGTACAAAAGAGGTACTATGTATTTCGTCCTAATTTTCTGACAGGGAGAGTGC
The DNA here is from genome assembly GCA_031835075.1 of Saguinus oedipus. Taxonomy (NCBI): domain Eukaryota; kingdom Metazoa; phylum Chordata; class Mammalia; order Primates; family Cebidae; genus Saguinus; species Saguinus oedipus. The sequence goes on along the minus strand of CM063170.1, from coordinate 101,511,165 downwards.
TGAATGCTTCAGGTAAATGATCTGAAATCCTCCCAACAAGAAAAAGTAATTTGGATCAGGAAAACTGAGCAATTTTTTCAAGATCACACAGCTCAGAAGTCCTAGTTCTAGGCTCTGAAGGCAGCTCTGAGGCCAATGCCGGTAATCTGTGGTACTTCAAGTAGAGAAACTAGGAGAAATCCTGTTTGGAAGTGGCCATCTTATGAAGTTGATTATTATCCAGTTTGGGCAGGGACTATCCAAGCCACATGCCTATCATTAAGAAGGTGGTCCTTATTAGCTGGGCATGGTGGTATGCACCTGTGGTCCCAGCTACTCAGGAGGCTGAACTGGGAAGATAGCTTGAGCCCAGGAGTTTGAGGCTGCAGTGAGCCATGATCACACCACTGCACTTCAGCCTGGAAGACAGGGTGAAACATTGCCCCTAAAAAAAGAAGAGGAGGAAGAAGGTGCTCCTTTTCAGTTTTGGATGCTGTAGAGTGATCGTTTTGAAGACCAGCTGCTCATCCTGCTCTAAGAAAGGATTTGCAGGAGTGGCATGTTGGCCATGCAGCAAAGCATGTCAGAGGCAGCCAAAACAATGATGCCAAGTGAGGTGTGGTCAACTGCCCGTGGCGCCACCTCTTGGATGAATCCCTCTGCTTAATCCTCAGTCTAATCTAAGGTTCTGACTCTTGTCCACTCTTGAAATGCACTAGTAACAACAGCACTTACGGGATTTGAGGCCCTGCAGTATGTGAGTAGGAAGCAACTTCCAGCAGAAAGAGACAACAACACCGTCCACAAGCAGACTAGCCAGAAAGCCACGCCAGGCTGCCAAAAGAAGGAGTCTCCTAAAACCCCAAGTATCTGCTGCCACCAAGCTTTGGAAAAATTAGGCATGCAAACCTTTGGCACGCCTTCATCCTTCTTCTCCCCGCAAACCCTCTTAGTCAGTTATGTGATGGAAGTCTACAGACACTCTACTCAGCACCACCACAAATGCCCACAAAAAAGCAAATGTCCTTCCTGCAGCAGCTGAAAAAGTGTAGTGAAGGATAGAATGATAGTGGGTATATTGGGAAAGGAAGGAAGAAAACCACCCAGAAAGGAAGACAGAAGAACCAGAAGGCAACGGTGACATCAGACCTGAACCTAGGAATTTTTGAATGGCTCAGAATGGGACACTCTGTCATCTCTGATTTAATTAGAAGACTGTTTTCAGGATGCTGAAGGTCCAGGCTCATAATCAGGCACTTACGTAATCCTCCTCATTGAGCCCGTGTTTCTCAACAGAACTTTTCACTTCCATGGAAAACTTCTCAAACTCAGGTTTCACAGTCCTCAGTAGAGTGACTGTCTGGAGGGATGAGTATGCTTGCTTAGCTTCAAAGTCGTGTTTGTCTCCTCTCTTCCACGAGCCATCTCCTACAGAAGAAATAAAAATATTTAGAATTCCAAGCCAGCCACCATAAAGAGGCCATTCTCCCTTTGCAACTGCGATGTGTCCCCTGCATGTTAGTTTGGCAACCAGGACGAGAGGTATTGTCATAGTTTTGCACTTAGGTATGATGCAACAATGTCAAGACCATTAAAGGAGAAGGAGGCCCTCTGAACACGTGTTCCTTTGAAATGTGAGCGAGAAAGAAGAATACTGTTGAGGTCATTGCCTTGTAATAACCATGTAACTGCAATTTTCAGCCCTGCCCCATCTCCAAAATTACAGCACTGTAGGAGAAAGAGTTCAGTTTTTATTCCTTGCCATTCACACATTTTTTTTTTTTTTGAGTCGGAGTCTTGCTCTATCACCAGGCTGGACTGCAGTGGTGCCATCTCACCACAACCTCCACCTCCTGTGTTCAAGCGATTCTCCTGCCTCAGCCTCCCAAGTAGCTGGGACTACAGGCATGTGCCCTTACACCCAGCTAATTTTTGTATTTTTAGTAGAGACAGGGTTTCACCATGTGGGCCAGGATGGTCTTGATCTCTTGACTTTGTGATCTGCCCGCCTTGGCCTCTCAAAGTGCTGGGATTACAGGCGTGAGCCACCACGCCCAGCCTACACTTCTTTTTTAACACCTACAAGCAACTGTGGAGGTGAATCAAGTGGCTAGTGTGGTATAATAAACCTGATGTCATGTGGGTGTGGGGGGGCAGGTCACAGCAACGCATGACAATAGATATGCACAACTATTAGAAAGTTAGTGCTGTTAAAAGGATGAAGTTTGAGATGACTGATATTTCTTGAATCTTTTCAGGGTGAATGGTTGCTTAGGTCAACTCAAAGATTTGTATCTCTCTAGTGCTGGCAACATCATAGAAATTATTTATTAGAAAAGTTCCATTAGTGCATTCGTGGTAATGAAATAAAAATTGCTATCATTTATTAAGCACATATATAATAATAAAGCTCTATTTGTTGAGCACTTTATGTGTATAAAAACATTTACTCTTCACAAGACCCCGTGATATGGGTACTGTGATCCCCTCTATTTTACAGATAAGGAAACTGATGCATAGGGAAGCTGGGTAGCCCAGTATTTCACAGGTCTCTTTTACAAAAGCAAAATCAAATTACATGAATAAGCATAATTATTTTTCTCTTCATTATTTTATTTTCAAGAAAACATGTGGCTTACAGGGGCCCCAAAAGACAAGGCGGGCCTCTGACTTTTGATGATGAGCTATTTTTCTCTATGAATTGTTATTATGATTCCTGGAGATCTCTGAAAATATAAGGAACTCCACTTGCTGGTGTCCAATGCCAAAGTCATCTGTTTGCCCAGAGCCCCCGCATCCTTGGCAGAGGCCTCGAACCCAACAGCTAAGCAGAGAGAATATCTGTGGGGTATGTGGCCGGGACTTTGTGGCACTCACTCTACTCTTCCTGAAGAAGTTCAACAAAGACCTGGTGGCTTTGGAATTTCTATGACAGCCTGAATCAGACAAACATGTATGAACTATGCAAGGTCCTGAGATTGGCAGGGTGTGCATTGTAGATAGAGTCTCCACCACATTCAAGAGAGAGGCTGAGGGTATGACATGTAAACAACTGAGGTTATCACAGGTAGGACCACAGCTTACTAAGGCGGGGTGGCACAGCGAAACAACACAGAGTATAGAGGAGGACGCTCTAACCTGGGGGAAGGCTGCGTGTGAGGAAGAAGCATTAGCCGGGTCCTAACTGTGTGAACAGGATTTAAATAGGAGGAGAGGAGGGTGGAAGGCATGCTTGGCTGAGCCTACAGCACAGCACAGGCAAAGGTGCAAATGTGCCTAACAGCCAGGAGGCAGCTGGGTGCTTCAGTCTAGAGCCCGAAAAAAAGGCAGAGACAAAGAAAATGTTTGCAGAGCCATCTGGATAATCATAATCCTAATAATAGCTACCATTTATTAATTGCTTACATGTGTCAGGGAGCTGTTAAAAGATAAGCAAGAAACAGCTGAGGACAGAATTCATTAGGAACTAAATCTGTGCTCAATGAGCACAAGATAAAATTTCAGGCCACTGAGCAAAAGTTGATAAAGTCCTCCTCCTCTCCCATGAAACCTCCCAGACACTGTGGAGGCCTCAGTGTGAGCCAAGCCGTAATCGTGCTCCGGCCAGTGAGCCATCAAGCAGGTAAAACCAGTTGGATGCTCACTCACCAAGACAGCATGGCCTTTGTTAAGGGGCCAAGTCCACTGCCAGGAAGACCCCTAATTCTAAGAATGCTCAGGACATCTTTGTTCAATGGAGGAGCTCATTGCTTGCAGGCATGCAATAAATAGTTATTGATTCGTTTTTAATTGACTCTAAGTATCAAGACTCAGTAGAGGTGATGTCTCAAGCAAAGTGGGTATGACTTTTTCAGATCTGGAAAAAAGTTCTCTCCTTTTAAGAAGGGAAATGCTTAACTCTATAGAGTTGTATGCTATGTAATTAGAAAATACAAATAGGAGTAGAAACTGCAACTTTTTTTTAATTTGCAAAGAAGTAAAATCCAGTACAATAAATCTGTCTACCACAATCTAAAAGATAATGGCTTTGGAGTTTTGTTTTCCTATTTTTGTTGTTGTTTTGTTTTTGTTTTTGTTTTTTGAGATAGAGTCTAGCTCTTTCACCCAGGCTGGAGTGCAGTGGCATGATCTCTGCTTACTGCAACCTTCGCCTCCAGGGTTCACGCAATTCTGCCTCAGCCTCCCAAGTTGCTGGGATTACACCACACCCAGCTAATTTATATATATATATATATTTTTCTTTTTTTTTTTTTTTTTTTTTTGAGACGGAGTTTCGCTCTTGTTACCCAGGCTGGAGTGCAATGGCGCGATCTCCGCTCACCGCAACCTCTGCCTCCTGGGTTCAGGCAATTCTCCTGCCTCAGCCTCCTGAGTAGCTGGGATTACAGGCATGCGCCACCATGCCCAGCTAATTTTTTGTATTTTTAGTAGAGACGGGGTTTCACCATTTTGGTCAGGCTGGTTTTGAACTCTTGATCTCAAGTGATCCACCTGCCTCAGCCTCTCAAAATGTTGGGATTACAGGCGTGAGCCACCGCGCCCGGCGCAGAGGTTTGCTTCCTAGAAAAAAGAATGGAAATAGTAGTGCTTCATAAATGTAAACGAGGCTAAATAGGCATCTATTTGCAACCATAATTGATACTGTGCCTTCCTGCTTTTTGTGGGCATTTCTAACAGTGCTGTGTCAGTAACATATCCCTTATCCAGGCTGTTGAGCATGAGGAAAGCAGAGGTCGGCTTGGCATGACGCCCCATCAGTGGGGATGAACTTAATGCAGTAGACAACTGGGTGCCTCTGGAGATTTATGAGCAGAACAGAAGAGTGACATGATGAGAATCAGCCTTGGGAAATAGCAGTGGATTAGAGTGGGGGAGATACCGAGCGTTCACAGCCACAGTAATCCAAGCAAGAGGTTAGGGAAGGTTATATGTGGGAAGTCACACCAGAAATGGTTCTCGGGATGGTTACAATTATGAGCAAGTTTTCTTTTCTTTTTTTTTTCCAAATATAGAAAATTTTCAATAATAACCATTGACTACTTTTATTATCAAAAAAGAGAGCCTTTGAGAACAAAGGTAGAGGGCTGTGCATGAGGACTCTCAAGACTGTACAACAGTTAGGGAGTGAGGGACAACAGAGAGGGAGGCATGTCACAGATGACGCCAAGGAGAAAAACAAAACAGGTTATCATTAAGGAAGCAGCAGAGCCAGATGGAGGAGGAGGGGATTAGGAGGACATGGAAATGATTATTTCAGTTAGGGGCATGGTAAATCCAAGAATGCCCAAGTGACCACCAGGCTAGAGGTGGAAATACTAGTCCAAAGCCAAAAAGAAGAGTGAGGACTAGAGACCATACTGGGTGTCATTTCCACATGGCTCCAAGTTAGAAGCGGGGGCTGCCTCACCAGACATGAAAGAGAATGCAGAAAGCAGAGGGAGAAGGGCAGGGCACAGACACTTTGGGGGATGCTATTTTTAGTAGGCAAAAGGTGTAAGAAGAGACAGAGAGGAGCTAACAGAGAACCAGAAGAATGCTGTGTCACCAAAGCTAAGAGCATAGGGTTACCAGAAAGAGATGATGGCAACCAGATCGAATGCACTAGAGACGTGCTGTCTCACAGAGTAGTCACTAGCCACACGTGTGACGATTTAAATTTAATTAAAATTAAAAATTCAGCTCTTCAGTCACACTTGCCATATTTAAAGTGCTCAATAGCTACGTGTGGCTGGTAGCTACCATATTGGACAGCACAGACGGGAACATAGTCGTCACTACAGGAAGTTCCACTGGGTGGCACTGCTGTGGAGGCATGGAAGCATGGTCTCAGGTAAGGCTAATGGATTTGGTAATGAGAAGCTCACTGGTGACCTTGAGGTCACCTTGAGGAAGGCAGTTGCCGAGGAGTGGTGGATACTAATGCTGTATTAAACACCCAAGCTTGCACTGGGTGAGGAATATTTATGAAAGAGGAAGGTATTCTGCTCGGCACTGAGTCCTGCACTCAGCAATCCTGTGGCTGAAGAGCTGCAGCCAATAATGGGTACCCACGCTGGGGTAACTGTGCAATCCTGTAGCTCCCAGCACTTACCAAGGCCCTAGCACATGGTAAGCTTTCAACATATATTACCTGATGAGTAGCTGAACCATCACAGAATCTGCCCAAGAAATGAAGGCTTAGCCTTCACCTGGCCTAGCCCCACAGTACTGTGGATCTTCAGCTCTGGTGGTCATTTAAGGAGAGAAAATAATTGCCTTCCTTGACTTACGCCCACCTTCTCCAAACGACCCTGAGAGGGGAAAGACCATCATGGATGCAAGGAGGACAAAATAAGTGTTTATCTTGAAAGCTCAAATCTCCAATTTGATCTGCTACAGGAAGCAGTGGCTACTTTTGTTTCATCAACTTTTCTTTATCTCCATGAAAAGTGTGTTTTATTATCTGTATATGCACAATGATGTACTGCTCCAGTAAGCCAGGATGTCAGAGCAGAAAACCCCGGCATATGTTTTAAGGTTTAGATCCTGTCCAACTATATCTCATCAGCAAGAACTGGGAAGTGAAGCTCAGTATAAACATGCCATTTGTGATATACACACTTACACTTCCCCTACAAGTGCTCAGCTCTGAACAGCCAGCGTGCAGTGTTTGAGAAAATGTTCTATAGCCTTACGCTGTCTGCTTTGGAGAGATCCCTAACTACGTTTGGGGGAGAAATGTCTTGTACCTGTTATCTTGATGACCTCCTTAAACACCCTCCATCATAGGAACCCACAAACTTCCCCAGATTCATTATAGGGAATTAAATGCTTTCAACCCTGTACATTGCTGGTTCACAACTTCTATATAGGAGTGGTTTAAGGTGCAGTAATCTGGAAGAAAGAGGGGAGGGGGATCAGTGGCTTTCAAATGATTTTTACCTCAATTTGCAGTAACAGTTATTTTATTTCACACTGTGACCCACTGCAAACATAGGTGTAGCATGCACCTATACACACAAATCCACAATAACATTACTAAAGTAAAAGTTTTCTAAAACAATACACATGCTAAGTATGATACACCTTTACCTGTTCAATAGTGTTATGTTCTAGTCTATTCCATTCTATTAAAAGTTCTGCCCGAATCTCACTGCAATTATTCTGATCATGATGGTATCATGATGATAGCAATGTGCAGTTGGAAAAGCACTGGATGAGGGGTCATTGGGACGTGGATTTATGACCATTTAAAGTGACCATAGGAGTGGGCTATGCTCATACCCAGACAGATGTCTTGACATCACAGGTACATGGCATTTTTTTGCTCTAATTGAATTGTTGGAGATGAAGCTAATTCAAGAAATTTGAGACGTTGTAGGAGTGTTCAGAGTCACAAATTTCCAAAATTGCATTTATGGAAATCACACTTATGGACATAATTCAAATTTTTTACTCTTTCTCACAACCCCCTTGTTTCTTATTTCAGCTTTTATTCTCGATACAAGGGGTATATGTGCAGATTTTTTACATGAGAATATTGTGTGATGATTCGGAGTATGGATCCGTCACCCAGGTAGTGAACGAACAGGGTTTTTTTTAACCCACCCGCATGAGCCCCAGGAGTACCCAGTGTCTGTTGTCCCCATGTTTATGTCCAAGTTTGCTCAGTATTTAGCTCACACTTAGAAGTGAGAACATGCAGTGTTTGGTTTTCTGTTCCTGCATTAAGTTGTTTGGATCATGGCCTCCAGCTCCATTGCTGTTGCTGCAAAGGACATGATTCCATTCTTTTCTATGGCTGCATAGTCTTCCCTGGTGTTTATGGACCACATATTCTTTATCCAACCCACCATTCATGCGCACCTGACAACCTCTCTTGGAACCTTAGCAGAGGAGGGGAAAGTGGAAGCAGAGTTACCATAGGAAGAGCTGTTGAAGAGCTCAATGTTGAAGAAGGCGTAGTCTCCACTGGTCATGCCATGCCGGTGCGCCTCCAGCATGATGTTCCGGATGGTGTCACTGCTCGCACACATGATCACCACTGGGGGAGGAACAAACAACACACGTGAGGCACCCCTCTGCAGAGCACTTAGAGATCACTGACACCAGTAAGGGACATCTGACAAGGAACAGGATACTTGTATGGTCCCGAAGTCTCTCCTCACAATCACTTGTTAACTACAAATGGACCATGGAGGAACCTAGCAGACACCTCCATAACCAAGAGATGGAAGCCGACGTTACCAACCATGGGAACACAGACTCATGAGACACCTGGAATAACACTCCGAGGACCAAAAACATCCAGATGGGCAGCCTACATCTAATCAAGAGACAGCCATAAACCCAACCTGGAGGACAGTCTGTGGAAAATCGGCCGATGCTCTTTAAAATGCTCTATTTCATGAACAACAAAATCAGGCTAAAGAAATGTTCTAGACTGAAAGGAATAGGCAACTGACTACAATGTGTGATGCTGGATTGAATTCTGAACCTTAAAATAAATAAATAATGTTTTGCTATAAAGGGCATTATGAAGATGATTGGTGAAATTCGAATAAGTTCCATACACTAGATAATAGAATTCTGTTTCCGTTAAAGTTATTACTTTTCATAATTATAGGGTGGTTAAGTAAGTGAACGTCCTTGTTCTTAGGAAACACACACTTGAATGTTTGGGATAAATAAGCATGATTCTGTACTTTCAAATGGTTCATAAAAAGAGGGAAAGGAAGATGCTTGAAATCATAAATCTAATGTGGCAAAATATTACAATTGTTGAAACTCTTAAGTGAAGCTTGTACAGGCCAGTTCTTTATACTTTCTTACATCTTTTCCAAAAATGCAAGATTATTTAAAAATAAAATTCTTTGTTTAAAAGAATGCATCAAATATATACCTGATTTGCCCAATATAAGACAGTGCAAATTGTCAACTGTTTCTTATACTTAATATCATGGTAAATGCATTGTCCTGAAAAAGCAGATTCAATGGTTTTAGAGAGAACATTCACTTGGCAAATCAGAGGATTCAGGGAGTGCTACAAGCTTTCTGCTGCTTGAATTTTAAAACATTATTTTCAGGTTGTCTCTACATACATAAGAAATGGTTTATAAGATTCCAGGTAGCTCTCATGTTCTCTCAGTTTATATCCACGCTGCTGGATTCAAGAGGCTTCACACAACTCGAAAGCCTCTCCAGTTGGATATTGTTGCCTGCCACATAAGGGCTGCACAGGCTGGAGCGAGGTAGGGCTTGACCATTACCCAGTCAATTTGATCCCTGTTGATAGACCCAGGTCTCCATGACCGGGACCACTGTGTTTTGCTGAACACATACTGTGCAGAGGAGAGACCTGGAGAGACCTGGGTGCTATAAACCGCATTATCATGATGCATGCCAGCCCTCCAAGATGTGTATGTTCTTTGTAAAAGCATGGGTGCTGAAAGATGCAAAACAAACTTCAGGCTATGCCAAAGCGGCCTTGGCAACCTGCATGGAGGTTGGGCTCTTGTTGATATTTAGTTTACTGCACACGTTAATTCAGTGTTAGATCACGACTCTGACATTTCATAACCAAAAAGGGTTTGGTGCACAGCATAAAAGCACTAGAGAAAAAGTTTCTAAAACAATACAGACTTCCTCAAGATCTATAACTATGGGAGTAGGTGTTGTTTCTGCCTGAAAGTACAGTTATATATTTGGGATAAATAATCAAATTCCAAGATGCCTCAGTAAGGAACTTTTCAAAGAAACTCTTAATTATTTGTTATGACTTAGACCCTTGTTTCACCTCTGATTTGATTCTAGCCTCTTAAATGAACAAAACGCCAAAATGTCCCATAGAAAATTCAACAAGAGACTGAGGCTGGACAAGTTTGAAGAATGTGGAGTCCAAGAGTGGATGTCTCCAGGAGGTTCCAGGAAGCTCTGGCTGACTGGCCACCAAGCAGCCCTCATCATTTTTCGATCAACTGATCATAGTCCAGGGTCTAGCTCTCAATCCCTAGATGCAGAACCTGATTCTGTCAACATATAGAGAGTAGAGTCATTGCTTAGGGACAAGTTTCCAATGACCTAACTCAGATATGTTTAGGTAATCTGAAATACATACTACTTAAATTCAATGAGGGCCAGAATGGTTATGAATATACTTGTTTCAACATTCAGACTAACTGGAGAGACAAATTATAAACAGTAGGATGTAGGTAAGGATGAAATCAGAATCAGGGAGGCCAGTGGAGGATTCGGGGTGTCAAAGGCACCAAAATTTGATGATCCTAGGCATCCATCTAAGAGATATATCTGGTCCAGGACCAAACAGGCAGGGTCCAGGGACCAGAGGACAAGCTTTCCTAAACTTTGCCTGAAGTATTCCTAAACACTGGCCTCTGTGGCACTTTTTTTCTATTTTTACATTCCTGGTTCATCTCCTTCTCTCGCTTCCTGCTATGGTTTAGTTGTGCTCCCCCAATTTCATGTGTTGGAAACCTAATGCTCAAAATCAAATGTTGATAGTATTTGGAGATGGGGCCTTTGATAGATACTTAGAATTAGATAAGGTCATCAGGTGGGTCCCCAAGATGTGACTGGAAGTTTAGAAAAGGAAGAGAGACCTAAGCTGGAACACACTTGTTGTCTCACCATGTGATGCCCTCCATAGTGTTATGACACAGCAAGAAGGCCCTCACAAGATGCCAGCACCATGCTCTTAGAATTCCTAGCCTCTAGAACCGTAAGCTAATAAACTTCTTTTTTTTTTTTTTTTTTTTTTTTTTTTTGAGACGGAGTTTTGCTCTTATCACCCAGGCTGGAGTACAATAGCAAAATCTCAGATCACTGAAACCTCTGCCTCCTGAATTCAAGGGATTCTCCTGCCTTAGCCTCCCTAGTAGCCTGGATTACAAGTGCCCACCACCATGCCCAGCTAATTTTAGTAGAAATGGGGTTTCACCATGTTGTCCAGGATGGTCTTGTACACCTGACCTCAGGCAATCCACAAAACCCAGCCTCAAAAGTGCTAGGGTTACAGGTGTGAGCTGCTGTACCTGGCCATAAACTTATTTTCTTTATAAATTATCCAGTCTGTGGTATTTTGTCATAGCAACAGAAAACAAATGAAGACATACCCCACCACCACCAAGTCCTTCTGAAGGACACATTCTTTGTTTTTAGTGGTTGTTTGTTTGGAGACAGACTCTCACTCTGTCACCCAGACTGGGGTGCAGTGGCTCAATCTTGGCTCACTGAAACCCCCATCTCCTGGGCTCAAGCAATCCTCCCACCTCAGCACCTCCCATGTAGCTGGGACTACAGGTGCATGTTACCACATCCAACTAATTTTTGTATTTTTTTGTACAGTTAGAGTTTCTCCATGTTGACCAGGCTGGTCTCAAACTCCTGGCCTCAAGTGATCTGCCCACCTTGTCCTCCCAAAGTGCTGGGATTATAGGCATGAGACCCCACACCCAGCCTACTTTCTTTTTCTAAATGTGAGTATCCACTTAGACTAAGCAAGTAGAGTGGTACTATATCTATCTAAGCAGATTTTGATTATTTTAGACCTTATTCATTTTGTGTTGGTCATGTGATTTGAGACTCAAAAGGAAGCCCTAATTTCCAAGTTCATGGGCAGAGCATTGTCTTTCTTGAATAAACCAAACCCATAATGCACATCATCATCCAGTTTCAGTTCAAACTGGAGCAAGCACCTAATAACACTGGCCTGGCAGTCAGAGTGCATGATCCTAGACTTTTATGATGCTCCCGAGACTCTTAGAGTTGTCTCATTCATGCCTAATTGAACAGCAAGTATTTTTAGTAACTTGCCTTTATACAATCAAAAGGTTTAGAATAATTGTTTATTAAAGTAGCTTTCTCTTCCTGCTCATGTTTTATTAATTTATATAATAACTAATTAAATAATGGATTTATCATAATAAGCACAACCAGCATCAACAAGTTGACTTGGGGACAACTAAGCGAATATATGAAGTTTATATATTCACATATTTGATGAATATATAAGAAGGAGAAATGTGCAGCATACTCAGAAGAACGATACTAGCTGCCAATGCCTACTAAGAGGTGTTAAGATATATAGAGAACAAAGAACATCAACTAATCCTGTGACCTGCATAAGTGGAGGTTAATTAAGGAAGTTTTTGTTGTATCACAATATAATTAAATATATAAATATTAACTTTAGGTCAAATTGTTGAAATTCTAAAAGAGGGGATGATGGTGTAACTCTAACTTTACATATAGACATTTTCAACCGACCATTTTCTCCTCCTTGCCAAAGAACTTTCAACATTCCATGCCGCCCTCTATCATCTGGTTCCCACAACGACTTCTGTAAATGGCTTCTCACTATTGCATCATGTTCTTGCAATCACTCTAAGAACAGCGGAGAGAAATGCAAAGAGGTGGCTATAGTAGTCAATTCAGAGTATCAAAAACATTCCACGTAGTATGCCTGAATTGAGGGGGATATTTATTTCCCAAATTTCAAGTTTCCATTGGAAGAAATTTCTAATGGGCTAACATTTCTCATCTCTCAATGTGCTTTCCTTTACCCTCCCCTCACCCACAAAAAGAGGAAAAAAAAAGTGAAATGCCTGATTGTTGAGCCTAAAACTCAGTATACTGGCTCAGTCTTTTCTTCCTTCTTCTTGGGTTGTGGCTGTTTGCAGAGAGCCCACGTCATGGGCTTCTTGTGCCACATGGTCAGGAGTTAGCAGGGGAGATCTGCAGCTGTGACTGAATAGATATTCCTGCCTAATTCTGGAAGGAAGTAATAGCAAGCAGGCCCTTTTGGAAATGGATCTAAATCCATGTTCTCTAACTGGTTTTATCAATAATAAGGATATTTTCGTATTCTCCATCTGGCTGCTGTACCCATCTTCCAGTTAATTCTAAACTTAGAAGGAAAAGAGGGCTACTATTGCATGGAAGCAAAGCAGAGTATGCCATATCCTGCACACTGAAAGTGTGATAAAATGAAAAACTCAGCAGTAACTTTGGAAGTGGCCTAGGAAATACCCAAACAAAATGAATTTAAAAAAAAAAAAAAGCAGTAAATAGAAGGTAAGAAAAGTAGAGGATCAATCCAAGAGGTCTAGCATCCAAATAAGAAAAAAAAACCTAGAAAGAGAAAACAGAGTAAATAAAAAGGATACAATTATCACAGAAATAATTTAAGAAGTATTCCCAGAATTACAAGATATGAGTTTCTGGATAAAAGAGGCCTACTGAGTACACAAGGAAGAGGAGAAGATTTTAAACATTTCCAGGAAAGCAAAACAACAAACAGTAAGTTCAGAATCCAAATTGATTCCAGCTTCCTGATAGCAATGTTAGAATTTAGAAGACAGTAAAGCAATGCTGTCACATTTTGAGGAAAAATTATTTCCAACTTAGAATACTATAATTATGTATAAAGGTATGATGAAAATGTTCCAGTCACAAAAGCTCTCAAAATTTAGGTCTTACTCAATCTTTCTCAAAAAGCTCTTGGAGGATGTGCTCCATCAAAACAAAACCATAATCAAAAAAGAGGAACACACAGGGATCTAGCTCAACAGAGAGGTGATGGAAGCCCCAGGAGCATACTGAAGAACCCAGAGTGGCAATTGTGCAAAATACCTGGAAAATAACTAACTGAAACAACTCAGGAGACTTGAAATAAAGAATTAGAAGATTATTTAATTATAAATCCATAGTAAATTAAGCAAATAAACAAAAACAGACTTCTTAAACTCCATGGAAAATAAGTAAGAGGAAAAAGGAAATGTCAACGTAAGAGTCTGTATGACTTAACCTTAAATATCATTTAGAATTTAATGATAATATGTATATTGAATACTGGGCTAACTGAAAAAAAAAAAACTGATCAAGAGATGGGGTCTAGCTATGTTGCCCAGGCTGGAATGCAGTGGCTATTCAAATAGTGCAATCCATAGCCTCAAACTCTTGGACTCAAGCAATCCTCCTGACTCAGCCTCCTGAGAAAAATCTGGAAACAACCATATTGGAAATATGACTAGAAAGAACTTGCATGTGTGGTTAACAAGCAGTAGAATGACCGAGAAGAAAATTTTCTTCCACTGGTATTCCAAGAGATAAGACCTAAAACTGAAAGAAAAAAAAATAAATAAAAGATATAAAGGCGAGTACCTACAGGAACAGCTAACAAGAATTGAAAATGGTTGCTTCTAGAAAGTGAAACACGGTGAGTAGGAGAAAGGAATCTTTTTCTCCTCATAAGTCTTGTGTAGTTTTCTCACTTTCTATAGCTGTAGAACTAAACTTTGGTAAAAAGAAAATCTAATTTTTTTCAGAAAATGTTTCTCTATGGCTGTTTCTACCTACATAGCAATGGATATCATTGCAAAATGGAGATTGCATCTTTGTATCTGTTGTTCATAAAGCTCCATCTACTCCAAAGCCCTTTAGAATTTCCACACTGCAGCCTACAAAGCTCTTCTTTTCCCCCCTCCTGTGTTATTTTACACTTATCATGGGTTATTTCCTTAAAAATACTGCTCATTGTCCACTCAATCATTTACCCCAGACTAATTCTAAAAATAAATGACTCATATTGATTAAATACTGTTATCTCTACTGTCATTATGCAGGCCCAGATTAATGACATACTAATAACTAAACTATAAAACTACAGTTCTTGGTATAAATCAGGATACTTCTGGTTCTGCATCATATAAAGTGCATCCACAAAACAACTACTGACTTTCATTGCCTGAAAAAATTATTTCTAAGCCTGTCTCTTTAAAACTAAATTTATTAAGTGTGTGGAATATGAGGGCAGTAGCTGGCTGTATAAGTGAATTCATTTTAAATAAAGATAATTGCTTTTAAAAATAACACATGTTCAGTTCTGTTTATTGTAGTGGTATTAGCGAAAGACATGACAGGAAAAAATGACTTTAAATTATTGACTTAGATGGTAAATCCCTAAAACAAAGAAATAATGGATGTCCCTTAGTCTTTCTTTCTACAGTATGCCAAGTGAAATTTTATTCACATTATTATTTGAGATACTGGCATGGTCAGTTTTTTACTTGTTAAGAAATTCAAACATTTGTGATTTGGTTTTAAAGAGAAACTTAAGTCCAAAAAAGTAATACCAACATTCTCACCAAAAGAGGGAGAAACTCCCTCTACTTTAATTCATAATGCTTAATAGGGAATTTTCAAAAGCAAAAATATTGTCCGTTGCATTTCACACTTGAGTGAGAATATCACTTTGAAGAGGCCTGATTCTCACCCCACACATTGTTTCACAGAGAAGAAAATTCAGATAAGAAGACCAGCCAAATCCAGAGGCATCTGCATCTCAGCCCAAGGTTCTTTCCCATAGCCTGGCCTCACTCCTGGGGTGAAGTTGATCATGATCATATATAAAATAATAACTACAATTAAACTGCACATTTATTGAGCACTTCATATTCATCTGGCACTGCTCCCACGCATTCCTGTGTTAGCTCCCCTAAGCCTCCCAGCTTCCCAAAGATGTGGGTGCTCTGACTACCCCCACTTTACCTGAGGGGCTTGAGGTACAGATGTTTCCAAGATCCCCCGGCCAGTGACTGAGCCACAAACTCCACAGCAACCACATACTGAAGCCCTATTTAATGCATTAATTGCTCATGGTAAAGTAACTGTGATTCATTGTGTTTGTAAAAGGTCCCCTAAGAGAGCTTTGTTATCAAGCAACTTTCTCTCCCGAGTGTAAGGAATTTCGGGGTGGAAGGGCAGGGAAGATTGGAGGAGAAGCTGTTTTGTTTCATATTTCTAAATATCTGCCAGGTCACTGTTGGAAATATTTTTTAGAATAAGAATTGTAAGATCCTAATCTTATCATTTGTAAAATATACAGGTCAGTTAAGCCAACTTTCACCACTCAATGCAAACCTGGCGGTGGCGGGAGCAAAGAGACTTCGGCAACTCTATGTGGCTTTTGGAATTAAAAAGTAATTCCCAACAGCCGACTGCAGCCTAATCTTCTGAAGCCCAGGGCGCACCAGTCCCCAGGCCCGCCAGGACACTGCTGCCCGCCTACCCCCAGGCCTCAGCCGCTGTGAGGCTGAGGGGCCTCGGGCCGCGATCTGACCTCCTCTGAGGTCACACTGCCCTTAGTTTAGTATCCTAGGCCACGTGCGATGAGGCAGCCGCTGACCTTGGGACCTACCGGGCAGTGGCATCACGGACCTGTCAGCAAACCGCGGATCTCGCCCGTAGGGGGACACACCCCCAGCCCCAGCCCGCCTTGGTAAGTCTCTGATTTCTAGCTCCTTGCCCTCGAAAGCCGAGAACTGAAGAAGCAGTTTCCGGGAGCCATTGCAGCCCGGGGCGCAGGCGGTAACCCGGCAATTGGGAGTTGGGAGCCTAGATGTGGGTTCCTTGCCAAGCCGTGGCAAGTCCGCACCTGTTGGATACAGGTGCCCTTTTTCATAATCAGCGAAGCCTGCGACCCGCCTGCTTGTCTGGCAGGGATTCGGCACAGACAGGCTGGAGTTCGAGAGCTCAAAACTTGGCCATGCTTTCTCACTGCCAAACACCTCTCGCCTCTTTGCTCCAAAGGGTGAGTCCGAAGTGGCCAAGATGGCAAGACAATGGCTGCAACGCCATTATTAATGGCTTCTCTGCCCACTCTCACCTATTCGTGGGGCCCTCGGCCTCAGGTTGCCCTATCCCCTATGACCAGCGCCCAGGTGCCTGGCCAAGCCAAGTTGTGGACTCGCCCCCCGCCTGGCTCAGCTCCACTCCCCTTCGGTCTCATCCGCGCGGCCCTGGGGTCTCGGGGAGCTTTGCCGGGATTGCACTGCTCAAATTCCAGGCGGGTGCGCGCCGAGGGGAGCAGAGACAGGATTCCCTCGACGCCGTGCCCTCAATCCCTGACTCAAGGGAGGAGGGAGCTAAGCTACGCTGGGATCTCAACCCGCCTTCCCTCGGATTCTACCCTACAGTAAAACAGGCCACAGTGTCGATTACACACCCGCATCCACCCGCTCCCTGCAACCATAGCCACATCCTCTGCCTCGAGTTCTTTGTCCAGTTTGAGTTTTATTCCAATACCCAAAGACTCATGGAGAAAACTTAGGAGACAGGTGGAAAGAAGATCCAGCGCCCGTTTCCTCAAAAGGCGCTCCCGCAAAGCTTAGTTCTGGGCGCATTAGAGACTGCGATGCAGAACGCGCCGCGGGAAGTGAGTGTCGCCAGAGTGCAGACACACAGGGGCATTTTTGGTGGAAGCTACAGAAGCTCGTTTATAAGGGGCTGGAAGGGGAATGAAAGGAATGAGAAGAGTGATTCAACAAGCCTTTAAAAGAAACCAGGGGTCTGTGGAAACAGCAGTCAGTGAAACCCCGACAGCGGGCGAGCCAAGTGGAGACGTCTGGCTGCCGGGCGTCGGCGGACGTTTCCGCCCTAAGAGCGGACGCATGCCGGCAAAGGACTGGGAAACAAGCTCTTTCCGCCTCGGATGCTTCAGACCCTGGTTGGAGCCAGACACTGGGAATGCGCCCCCTAATCGCCAGCCGGGCGCTGGTAAAGTAGAAATCGGGAAGAAAAAAACCCAAGTGGTTTCACAGCACCTGCAGGACAGGAGCTGCGGACTCAGACGCCCTCCCCTCCAAACTCTTCACCTCCCTGGGGCCCTCTACAAACACCCCACGACCGCGATGGGCGCCGTCAAAGGTCATCTCAGCCACACAGCGCACACCTGAACGACTGCCCGCGCGCACCCGCCCTTAGCGCCGCAGAGGGGAGTGGGGTCTGCAGAGTGGACGGGTGTGTAGGGAGAGCCAAGGAGAGCTGTTGGGTTAGGGCCTGGGGCCCGGGACGTACTCCTGCTCACCTCTCTCACTGGCCTGGATATTGAGCACGATGTCTTCCAGGTCCAAGTCTTTGGTCTCGTCGAAACTGTAGATGGACGTGTGCAAATCCTCCTCCTCGAAGACCTCGTGGACACCTTCGAGGGTGAAGTAGCAGTTCCGCTCCAGCTTGTCGTCGCTGTAGACCAGCACCGCGCGGCTCCACTGGTGGTGGCGGAACAGGGCGAGCATCATCTCGCCCATCTTGGCGTAGGCGGGCGCCACGCGCGTGAGGTGCGAGTACTCAGAGTCCTTGCGCTGGAAGCCTGCGGCCAGCGCTCCGGCCGACAGCATGGGCAGGTCCCAGTGCGACGCAAGCCGGGCCACTGGCGCTGCAGCATACTCGCACACCGGCCCCAGGATAAGGTCCGGCTTGGCGCCCCGCGCCGCCGCCACGCGGTCCACCAAGCTGAAGAGCGCACGGTTGCCACAGTCGGAGTCCTCGTAGGCCACCTGGAAGCGAGTGCCGGGCGGCAGAAGTCGCCTCCCGGTCCCGTTGCCCTCCACGCTGCGCAGAGCATACTCTATGGCCGGCCGCACCCGGGTAAGCGAGAACAAGTACGAGTTATCCTGGGGCAGTAACACCAGCACCTCGATCTTCTCCGGCGGCAGCGCCTCTCTCTCCTGGCGTCCGCCGCCTACGCCCGCACCCCCGCCGTCGCCGCCAAAGTCGCCGCCAAAGCCACCGCCACCAGTGCCGCCGGCCAGCAACGCCCAGCTGAGCAGGACGCACGGGGAGAAAGTGAGCACCAGCAGAGAGGGCATCGTGCCGCAAGAAAGCGCTTGCCCTAGCCGCCGACTCGCCCTGTGCCCCCCACCCACCCTTCCTCTTTCCTCCCCACTCTTCTCTCTAAGGTCCCTGCGCCCCCTTGGGCGCTTTAAGAAAATAGGATACCCCCTTCACTGGAGCGCCAAAAGATAGAGAGGAAGAGTCCTTCTCTCCAATGTCACTAGTTTTTCTTTAAAAAAAAAAAAAAGAAAGAAAGAAAGAAAAAGAAAAAGTTCACCTGGTGTAAACCTGTGCGTCTGTAATATACATACATATACTTATATATATTCGCCCTCCCTTTATACATATACTATTTTGTTTAGAGGTGGCTTCTTATTTGGGCGTTGCTAAGGTTGCTTTTGAAAGCGTTTTTGTAAAAGAAAAAAAAAAGTTAGACTTGTCCAAGTGTTTGTAATTGACGGTGCATCTCCCTCGCGTTTGATCTCATTGATTTGCGCCGGTTCCTTGATCCATAGCCCGCGTTTAAATAGCGTGGCAGCGGCTGAGCGTGTCACCACACACGGCGCGCTGAGGCCGGGCTTGTATTTCCAGCGGGTGGGGTGGGTGGGGGTGGGGAAAGGTGGGGACTGGGCTGGGGGAGTCTCTCATTAACATTCTTACATCAGGGCTCCTCCCCGCACCCCTTCCCTACCCATAGCTCCCCTGTCCCTAACCCCCACTCGCTGCCAGCCCTTGCCTTTTCCTTAAAGCTGAAATCGCCCACGTCTGCATCCGTGAGAGCCCCCACCACGCCGCGCGCCTGAGATCCCCGCCTCTCTCTTGCCACGCTCTCCGGCTCCGGGCTTTAAAGAAGGAAATGTGCTTGAAAGTAGAGAAATGCGCGCGCGCGCACACTCACACACACACACACACACACACACACACACACTCTCCATGTACAACAAAACAACAGGACTCGGGGAGAGGAATGGTTCTAGAAATTGTGGTTTCAGTGCAAAAATCCTCAGGTGCCGCTTGCTCTCACCTTTCTCATTCCGGCCACATTCCCTCCTGACGCACCGACGCTGCGCGAGCACCTGATCTTCCTGGTCCCCCCGCGCAAGATCAGAGAGCCAGTATCAAGGTTCCAGTGCAGATGGCTCCTTCGCGGACCTGGTTTGCCCGGCTGGTCCGGGCGTCACCCACATCCCGCCTTCCTCAGCCCCGAGCCAGCCCCTCCTGCTGGGCCACGCAGGTTCGCGCTGGAAGCGCAGCGGTGCCGGGCCACGGTGTCCCAGTCCACAGACCCTCCGCGCACTGAGAGCAGGAAAGCGAAACTTGTTGCTCCCAAAGGCGAGCGAAAGGTTCAACTTCTGGAGGTGTCACAAAGCTCAGAAAGCATCCCCAAAGCGTCCTTGGGGCTTTGTTTGCTAAACCAGGTATCTAAATAAAGAGACTGTCTTTCCCAAAACCTTCCCGGCAGGTCCCCTCCACGCTGAGCGCTCAGAGATCCCAGCGCTCCTCCTCTGGAGGGCGCGAGGCGCTCTTGGGGTTCTGCTGGGGTTCTGAGACGCCAAGAAAGGTCCTGTCTCAGAGACCCAGTCCTACCACTGGCCACAGCCACAACAGCGGTGGAGACGGGAGGGAAGCGGCTCTGGAGGAGTCCGTGACCACAGAGGAGCATCGCCGGAGTCCGCCGCGGGGCGGGGTGGGTCAAGATGGACTTCTGTGCCTACCGCACCCGTCGTTTGCAATGTGAACGTTCTACACTGGGCGAGAGAATTCTGACAATTAAGTCCCGCAAATCGAAATCCATTGAAAATGTGTTAAAACGGTCTTATTTGACTAAGCGCCCATGTCCACACATTTTCTTTTAGTCTCAGACCAACGCCCTCTTTCGGCAGAAACTTGCACCCGACTCAACCCCGGAGCCGCAGTCCGAGACGCTGCGTTTTTACTCCGAGGCCTCAACGCGCTCCGGTTCTCTCGCTTCTGGCGGTGAAAAGGCAAACCGGGGTTTCTGGGGATGCGGCAAATTCTGGCGTCCGCGCTCGCCGCCCTTAACAGCACTCTCCTTGTCGCTCTTTCTGGAACCGTCAGTGTGATTGTCGGTAAGGTTTCAGCTTCTGGGTCATTTAGATTTCAGATTATGCACTGTAATCTTCACTGTTATGTAGGAGCTTCTAATTCCTGCGAGAACTTTCATTTATTTGATTAGAGCCACTAAATAGGGAGCAAAAGAGACATCTATATAAAACTTCATTCGACCAACGGGGTAATACACACACACTGGAAACTGAGCTTTAGTGCTTCACAACAATTAATTCTTTCCTGAATTTGCAGAAGGGCAAGCATTTACGTTTATGGCAGCGTAGGTTTAAAAAAAGAAAGAAAGAAAGAACAGCAACAAAACAAGGGCTAAATCTCCAATTCCAAGGGACTTAATCGATTTCAAAACTGGTTGCCATGAGACATGAAGGAGCCTATTACTCCGCAGTGTGCCCTGCGTGTGGGGAACACCAGCCGATGTGGATTTGATTCTGCCGTATCTGGTGTGGGTTTACGCGGAGAGTCTGGGGTTTCAGTGGCCCCGGTGTGAACGCCTGTCCCATCCCAGATGCCAGCCAGCCTTGCCCGCAGTTCAACAGGCGCTCACGGTAGGGTGAGTGCCCTGTAGCCTCTCCTTCTGGACAGGAGCTGTCGATTTGCAGTTTGTCACACTTAAGAGCACCAACAAAACCAAGCCGCGGAAGGGAAAAGCCCCCAAACCACCCCGCGGAATGAAAAACAAAAAGCCCGTATTATGCTCTATGCTGAGGCTCAAAACACCCCCTTAAAAATTCCAATGAGCAAAAGTTAACATTTTTTTAAAAGCTTTTCAAATGAAAAGAGTCACAAGATTATAAGACCCACCAAGTAACATTATTGTATGGATTTTAATGTTATCAGTTTGTTTACTTTCCATCAAATTAGAATTTTTGTAACCAACTGAAAGTTTGTGCAAATATGTAGTTCTAAATCTTCAGGCCAGAAGATTTAAGAAGTCACCTAGCCTGACACCCCTCACTCTCTATATGAATTAAGGCCCAAAAGGGATGTCTTCATCCCCTGAGAATATTTTTAAATGGGATTGGATTCAAAATAAACCATGGACCACCAGTGACATCATGCAAAAAGTGTTAGGAACAAAGCTAATTCCTACTCTAAGTAATAACATTCTTTATATCAAATTTATATATATATATATATATGGGGCTAAGTTTTGAGGCTAACACAGCACAATAAACCCAAAAATAATATTTTATGATAGAATTTTTGCAGCACTTTAATCACAAAAACAAACCAAAAGAAAAAAAAGAGAAAAAAAAACAGAAATAACTTATTTGACTCAATTTTTAAATACTATTTCTTTCACTTCTGTGAAACCCCCAAAATGGGGGAAAAATAAGTACTTTTTTAACATTCAAAAGAGTGATAACCTTTATACTGGCTGCTTCCTTTCTGGATTCAGTTGTTGAAGGAAACAAAGGAAAGATACGAGAAAATGATGCACAATAAACGAAAATCAGCCATTTGAAAGAAAGGCAATGTTGGCCCTAAACATGGTATTTCAGAAACTAATAGACTTTTTGTGAGGCTTAGAAATGTTTTACTTAATATCCACAAGCCATGTTTTGTTGTTTGGGTTTTTTTTGTGGTTTTTTTAAGCTACTACAATAAGGTGGCAAGTTTTCTATAGAGTATTCAACAGTTTATTTTCCAGCTCTACAAAATGAAATTACTGTCTTTATGTTATTTCTCACTACCAGGAAAGACACCACTAATATAGGCAACCTAACGTGATTCTGTGACCTATTGTTAGAAATTCTATCAGAAGTGAGTTTTCTCCACCAACTGTAACAGTCTCTGTAACTCTTGTCACTTAGCATCCTGACTGCAACCTCTAACGTAAAAGCCCATCCAAATTTTCAAAGGGCCTCTTCTCCCTTGTTGAGCCAGCCCTAATGTGGTATTCAAGAATACCCCTGTGAAGCCTGTGGCCCACAATAAATACCTTCTGAGGACAGAATTGTTGAAAACACACTCCCCCCTAGAGGCAGAAAAGATGAAAGAACATTACAAATAATTCAAGAACATTTCTGTAATGTAATGAGTGTTGAGATTTCATTCTTAACATATAGTTGCTGTTTTAGAGGGAACCACTCAAGAAGTGGAGGGAAAAAATCAATGGATGCCAAAAAATTAAATTAAAACTTTGCCTCTAGGTTCTCAGTTTCCTTAGCAGGGACTTTATTAAATTATCCTTTTCTTCTATTATACAAATCTGTGATTTTAATTTGCCAGCACTATAAATAATAGTAATTTTATATTTTCTATGATTCCATTTCATCAGAAGCTGCAGCTAACTGTGACCTTAAGTGTTTGAAAACACAGAGTTGTTTCTCTATTATAGTCCTCTTAGATTTCCATCAACTACAATCTTTCACTTCTTTGAAGATATTCTGAGGCAAAGTGACATTAGAAAGACTTCTGAAAAATGTATAACCTAATCGTGATTTAACCTGAATACTGGCATGAGATTTGCAAACTATATGAATAATTTTCATATCATCGATTTATAGACAAGTTACTTGATGTACATTATTATATTCACAAAAAAGTGAGCCTTTGGGAGACTTCAAAAAGCTCATGGAAAATGGAATTAAAAGATAAAATTTTAAAATATGAACTTTATTTCTCAACCATCAAGTTCAAGACATTTTTCTGAGTGGTGATACCAACCGTGTAGTTTATCCCTAAAAAAACTAAGGGTCCTGGAAACCTAACCATGTCAATGCAATCTTTATTAACTGAAGAAAAATGAGTGCCCTTTACAGATTTATTTAAGATCAGGAAACAAAGAGAAGTCAGAAGGAGCCAAATTGGGACTATAATATGGATGCCTAATTATTTCCCATCGAAATTCTCACAAAATCACCCTTGTTTGATGAGTGGAATGAGCAGGAGTATTGTCATGGTAGGGAAGAAGTCTCTGGTGAAGCTTTCCCAGATATTTCTTTGCTAAAGTTTTTGGCTAAACTTAGTCAAAACACTCTCATAATAAACAAAAGTTATCCTCCAGAAAGTCAACAAGCAAAATGCCTTAAGCCTTCCAAGAAACCATTGCTATGACCTTTGCTCTCGACCACTTCCACCTCTTAGTAGCCACTACGTTGATTGTGTTTATCTTCAGGATCATGTTGATAAAGCAGTGTTTCACCTCCTGTGTATTAGGCCATTCTTGCAGTAACATAGGAAATACCTGAGACTGGGTAATTTATAAAGAAAAGACATTTAATTGGCTCATGGTTCTGCAGAATGTACAAGAAGCATGGCACCATGTCTCAGCTTCTGACGAGGGCCTCAGCAAGCTTACAAGCATGGCAGAAGGTGAAGGGGGAACAGGCATCTCACATGCTGAGAGAGGGTTGAGGGTTGTCAGGGAGGTGCCACACAGTTAAATAACCAGATCTCATGAGAACTCACTCACTATTGCCAGGGACAGCACCAAGTCATGAGGGATACCCCCCCCCATGACACAAACATCTCCCACCAGGCCCCACCACCAGCATTGGTGATTACAATTCAACATGAAATTTGGCAGGGACATACATTCAAACTATATCATCCTGTTACAATTCTCCAAACAAATGCTTTGGGATCTTTCACTTGTTTAAAATTTCCATTGAAAGTTCCACTTTTGTCTACAACGAATCTGGTTGCAACAGTTTTGGCACCCATTGGCTGAAATATTTGCTGAGCTTTAATTTTTCCATCGGAAGTATGTAAGCTGAACCAATTTAGGTATCTATGGTGTTGACTGCTGTTTCTGCTGATAATCGCTGGTCTTCAATTACAGCATTGATATAGTTTGGATCTGTGTCCCTGACCCCATCTCATGTTGAATTGTAATCCTCAATATTTCAGAAGGGGGCTGGTGGGAGGTGATTTGGTCATGGGGGCAGTTTCTCATGGTTTAACACCATCCCCCTTGGTGCTGCCATGGTGATAGAGTTCTCATAAAATCTAGTTGTTTAAAAGTGTGTAGCATCTCCCCCTCCCCATCTCTCTTCCTCCTGCTCCAGCCATGTATGACATGCCTACTTCCCCTTTGCCTTCTGCCATAATTGTAAGTTTCCTGAGGCCTCCCCAGAAGCTGAGCAGATGGCCATCATCTTGCTTCCTGCACAGCCTGCTGAACAGTGAGCCAATAAAACATCTTTTTTTGGCCGGGCGCGGTGACTCAAGCCTGTAATCCCAGCACTTTGGGAGGCCGAGGCGGGTGGATCATGAGGTCAAGAGATCGAGACCATCCTGGTCAACATGGTGAAACCCCGTCTCTACTAAAACTACAAAAAATTAGCTGAGCACAGTGTGCCTGTAATCCCAGCTACTCAGGAGGCTGAGGCAGGAGAATTGCCTGAACCCAGGAGGCAGAGGTTGCGGTGAGCCAAGATCACACCATTGCACTCCAGCCTGGGTAACAAGAGCGAAACTCTGTCTCAAAAAAAAAAAAAATCTTTTCTTTATAAATTACCCAATCTAATGTATTTCTTTATAGCAGTGTGAGAATTGACTTATTCAAGCAAAAACAAGGTTATTTGTTGTGGTTTGTTGTTTTCTTTTTTCCTCAAAACTTGATGTGGATGGTCTGCCACTGTGGGCTTCATTATCAACATCATCTTGTCCCTTCTCAAAATGAGTTATATATTTGCAAACTTTTGATTTCCTTAAGGCATTGTCCTCACAGGCTTTTTGTAAAGCATTTCACCATTCTTCCACCCAAGCATCACTATAAATTTAATGTTTCTTCTTGCTTCAATGTTAGCAGAATTTATTTTGCTCTGATAGTGTCTCAAACTAAATCCCATTCAGACATGTCATAAAAAGTTAGTATAAGTTTATTTTGTTACAAAATAACTTTGAAATTTATACATAGCTTTTTTCATAATACACATATTCCACAAAATTTTCCAAGACCCCTTATATGGAGTTCTACTTCATGCATACCAATACTGACTGTATTTAATTGGTTTATTTGGTTGTAAATAATTCTTCCAAAAGCTATTTGAAAAAGCACATAAATATATACAATCAAATTTTAGGAAACTTTCCTGCACTGGCTGAGGAGTGCAGGAAATGGGCAGGGCCATGTGCGAATGCCAGTGCATGTTGCAGAGCCATTGGGTCTTACTCTCTTGTGCTGCTCTATTTTATTCCTCACGCTTTTAGTAATGGTCAGACATGATCTCCTCTCCCATCTCCATTTCCATAACATTCCTCAGATTTATGAGCACAACAAACTTTGTTTTCATTTGCAGGAAAATATGTCTGGCTTGGGATCCAGTCTCTAGAGTGGTATTCATGCATTTAGAAGCCTCATAAACATGTGTGCACATTATCACCTAACTTGCTTAACCTTCATTTTCTCACTTCTCTCAGTTTTCTCACTTCTAAAATAGAGATATCAATTGGGAGACAGAGCAAGCTGGCTAAATAGAAGCCTCCACCAGCTGTCCTCCCCACAGGGACACCAAATTGAACAACTATACACACATGCACACAAAGCACCTTCACAAGAACCAAAAACCAGATGAGAAATCACAGTATGTGGCTTTCATTTCATATCACTGAAAGAGGCACTAAAGAGGGTAGGAAACAAAGTCTTGAATTGCCAATGCCACCCTTCCTCCATCCCCCAGCATCAGCCACGTGGTGTGGAGAGAGAAGCTGTGCACTTGCAAGAGAGAGTGCAATGACTGTGAGACTTTGGATTGGGACTCAATGCTGCCCTTTAACAGCAGAAAGTAACATTGAGTAGAATTCAGCCAGTGCCCATGTAGAGAACATTTACACTCGCCCTAACCAGAGGGGAATCACCCATCCTAGTGGTTGGAAGCTAAGATACAACAAGCCTTGCCACAGTGGGCTAAAGTGCTCTGGGTCCTAAATAAACTTGAAAGGCAGTCTAGGCCACAGGGACTGCAATTTGTGGGCAAGTCCTGGTACTGTAGACGTGGTGCCTGGAGCCAGTGGACATGGGGGACACACGACCTAGTGAGACACCAGCCAGGGTAGCCAAAGCAGCGCTTGCACCACCCCTCCCAACCACAGGCAGTGCAGCTTACAGCTCCACGAGAGACTCCTTACTTCCACTTGAGAAGAAGAAATGGAAGAGAAAAGAGGCAGTGGGTACTACAGACCTTGGGTAATACCCAGTGCTGCCTTGCAGCTTGGATACTAGCTCAGCCACAGTAGGCTAGGTCACCAGAAGGAGTCCTGAGACCCACATTCCAGGCCCTAGCTCCCAGATGACATTTCCAGACATACTCTGGGCAAGGAAGGAACCTGCTGCCTTGAGGAGAAGAACACAGTCCTGGCAGGATTCATCACCTGCAGACTAAAGAGCCCTTTGGCCCTGAATAGTCAGCAATAATAGCCAGGAAGCATTTGCTGCGGGCCTTTGGTGAAACCCAGGGCTATGCTGGCTTTAGGTGTGACTCAGAACAGTCCCAGTCATGGTGGCTACTGGGAGAGATTCTTTCTGTTTGAAAAAAGGAAAAGGAATAGTAGAGGGTGCTTTGTCTCAAAGCTTAAGTTCCAGCTTGGCCACAGTGGCATAGAACACTAAGTGGGCTCTTGGGGTCCCCAATTCCAGGCCTTGGCTCTTGGAAATGGAGACCCCAAGATGCCATTGGATGGCATTTATGGACATTCACTGGGTCAGAGGGGAGCCCAGTGCCCTCAAGGGAAACGCCCAGGCATGGCAGCATTTATGACAAGCTAACTGAAGAGTCCTTGGGCCATGAGTGAATATCAGCAGTGGCCAGGAAGTACTCATCATAATCCCAAAGTACTCATTATAATACTGAAGTGGTGATGATGACAGAGAAAGATTCCTTTGCTTATGGAAAGGGAAGGGAACAGTGGAACAGAATTTATCATGTGGCTTGAGTACCAGCTCAGCCGCAATAGAATAGAGCACCAGATAGATCCTAAGGTTTCCAACCTTAGGCCCTGGCTCCTGGATGGCACCTCTGGAGCCACCTGGGGCTAGGGGGAGCTCACCAGCCTGAAGAGAAGAACACAAGCTTTGCTGGCGTTTCCACCTGCTAATTGTAGAGCCCTAGGGCCTTGAGCAAACCTAACTGTTAGAAAGGCAGTAGTTACTACAGACCTTGGCCAATGCCCAGTGCTGTGCTGGCTTCAGGTCTGACCCAGTACAGTCCCAGGGGTAGTGGCCACCACAAGGGTGGTTATGTCACCCCTCCTCAGCTTCAGGCAGCTCAGCACAGAGAGGGAGGGAGAGAGAGAGAGAGAGAGAGAGAGAAAGAGAGAGAGAGAGAGAGAGAGACTCCATTTGTTTGGGAGAAAGCAAATGGAAGAGTCTCTGCCTGGCAATCCAGAGAATTCTTTCATATGTTATCCAAGACCACCAAGGCAGTACCTATATAAGTCTGCAAAAGCCACAGCATTACTGAGCTTGGGATTTCCCCTAATGCAGATGCAGATGCAGTCACCAAAAACTTAGATTATAATGTGCAAGTCCCTTTGAATACCTGGAAAGCCTTCCCAAGAAGGATGTGTGTAAGTAAGCCCAGACTGCACAGACTACAGTAGACACCTAACTCTTCAGTGCCAGGGCACTGACAGACATCCACAAGCATCAGGATCATTTAGGAAAACATGACCTCACCAAATAAACTAAATAAGGCAACAGGGACCTGGGGAGACAAAGATATGTGATCTTTCAGACAGAGAATTCAAAATAGCTGTTTTGAGGAAGCTCAATGAAATCCAAGAAAACACAGGGAAGGAATTCACAGTCCTATCAGATAAATTCAACAAAGAGGTTGAAATAATTTAAAATAATCAAAGAAAAATTCTGGAGTTGATAATGCAATTGATATACTGAAGGATGTATCAGAGTCTCTGAACAGCAGAAGTGATCATACAGAAGAAAGAATTAGTGAACATGAAGACAAGATATTTGAAAATACATAGTCAGAAAAAAACAAAATAAAAAATAATTTTTTAAAAAAAGAAGCACAATCTACCAGATCTAGAAAATAGCTTTAGAGGGTCAAATCTAAGAGTTACTGGCCTTAAAGAGGAGGTAGAGAGAGTGATGGGGTGGAAAGTTTATTCAAAAATATAATAACAGAGAACTTTCCAAACCTAGAGAAAGATATCAATATTCAGTAATAAGAAGGTTATGGAACACCAAGCAGATTTAACCCAAAAAAGACCTCAATACATTTAATAATAAAACTCCCAATTGTCATGGATAAAGAAAGTATCCTAAAAGCAGCGAGAGAAAAAGAAAATCCCAGAAATGAAAAAAAAATTAAAAAATAAAATGCAGAGTTTTTGTTAGTTTGCTTTTTGTTTGTTTATTAGTTTCTTTATACAATCAGTGATAAGTTACCATCAGTCTAAAACAAATGGGTTATATTATTTGCAGGCATCATGGTAACCTCGAATCAAAAAACATATAACAGATACATAAAAAATAAAAAAGCAAGAAATTAAAACATACCATCAGAGAAAATCACCTTCACTAAAAGGAAGCAGAGAAGACCACAAAATAACCAGAAAACTAATAACAAACTGGCAGGAGTTAAGTCCTTACTTATCAATAATAACATTGAATGTAAATGGATTAAACTCTCCAATCAAAAGACATAAACTGGCTGAATGGATTTAAAAGACAAGAGTCAACAATCTGTGTGTACAAGAAATATATTTTGTCTACGAAGACACACATAGACTGAAAATAAAGGGATGGAAAAGATATTACATGCAAATAGAAATCAGAAAAAGAGCAGGAGTAGCTACACTTACATCACACAAAATAGATTTTAAGATAAAAACTACAAAAAGAGACAAACAAGGTAATTACATAATGATAAAGGGGTCAGTTCAGCAAGAGGATATAACAATTGCAAATATATGCACCCAACTCTGGAGGACCAAGATACATGAAGTAAAGATCATTAGAGCTAAAGAGAAAGATCCCAATACAATAATAGGTGGGGACTTCAACATTCCACTTTCAGCCACAAATCATCCAAACAGAATATCCAACAAGAAACTTTGACCTTAATCTGCACTACACACCAAATGGACCTAATAAATATTTATAGAACTTTTCATCCAATGGCTGCAGCATACACATTCTTCAGCACATGAATCATTCTTAAGTAACGACCATATGTTAAGTCACAAAACAAGTCTTTAAAATTTCAAAAATAAAAAACATTGAAATTAAATCAAGTATCTTCTCTGACCACAATGGAATAAAACTTGAGATCAAAACTAAGGGGAATTTTGAAAACTATATAAGCACATGAAAATTAAACAATATGCTCCTGAATGACCAGTGGGTTAAAGAAGAAATTAAGAAGGAAATTTTAGAATTGCTTGAAACAAAGGATAATGGAATACAGCATACCAAAACCTTTGGGATCCAGTGAAAGCAGTACTAAAATGAAAGTCTATAGCTATAAGCACCTACATAAAAGAAAAGTAGAAAAACTTCAGTTGAACAACCTAATGATGCATCTGAAAGAACTAGAAAAGGAAAAGCAAATCAAACCCAAAATGGGTAGAAAAAAAGAAATAATAATGATCAGAGCAGAAATAAATGAAATGGGAACAAAGAAAACAATACAAAAGAGGAACAAAATGAAAAGTTGGTGTTTTGAAAAGATGAAGAAAATCAACAAACCTTTAACAAGACTAAGAAGAAAACCAAGAATACCTGAATAAATAAAATCAGAGATGAAAAAGGAGACATTACAACCGATACCACAGAAATTCAAAGGATCATTAGAGGCCACTATGAGCAGCCATATGCCAATAAATTGGAAAATCTAGAAGAAATGGATACATTCCTAGACACATACAATCTACCAAGATTGAACCATGAAGAAATCCAAAACCTGAACAAACTGATAATAAGTCACAAGATTGAAGCCATAATAAAAAGTCTGTCAGCAAAGAAAAGCCCAGGACCCAATAGTTTCACTGCTGAATTTTACCAAATATTTAAAGAAGAACTAATACCAATCCTACCCAAATTACTCTGAAAAATCAAGGAGGAAAGAATACTTCCAAACTGACTACAAGGCCGGTGTTGCCCCTGAACCAAAACCAGAGAAAGACATTTAAAAAAAAAACCTACAGCCAATATCTCTAATGAACATGGGTGCAAAAATCCTCAATATAAGAATAGCAGGACTCAGATCCAAGATCGCTGAATAGGAACAGCTCTGGATTGCAGTTCCCAGAGAAAATGCAGAGAGTGAGTAATCGCCACATTTCCAAACAAATTTTTACTGCCCACAGACCAGGAGATTCCCGGGCAGAAAAGCACCATGAGTTGCCAGCATGGCTGTTTCAGCCAGCACAGTGGGTCTCCACACAGAAACTCACACAAATCTGGGCACCGTTTCAACTGGCGACTGGAATGCCTGGGAGACAGAGTCACCCATTCAACTGAACAGAAGGGGACTGAAACAGGGAGTCAGGTGATCTGGTCCGGCCTGTCCCACCCCCACAAAGACCAGCAATCTGAAATGCTCTGGATTGAGAGATTCACAGCAAGCACAGAGGAAGCCAGGTCAGTCCAGCTCTGTGGGGGGCAGGGCATCTGCCATTGCTGAGGCAGTCCACCACTACAGAGGCAGTCCATCATTACTGAGGCAGTCCACCAGTACTGAGGCAGTCCACCATTACCAAGGTCGTTCATAATTACAGAGACAGTCTGCCATTACTGAGGCAGTTCTAACTATATGCCTATAAAAAAACTACAAGGAAGTTCACACAGCAGCTGGGCAGAGCCAACAGCAGCTCAGCAATGCCTCTGCTGGGAGACTGTGACTAGGCCACCTCCTCACTGGGCAGAGCTTCTCTGAAAAAAGGCAGCAGCATGACAGGAACTTATAAATAAAGCACCCCCCCTTCCTGGGACAGAGGACCTGCGGGGAAAAAAGGCAGTTATGAGTTTCGCTGCAGCAGACTTAAACATACCTGCCCAGCAGCTCTGAGTGGAAGCTCACAGCTCAGCACCTGAGCTCCTATAAGGGACAGGCTGTCTCCTCAAGCAGCTCTCTTACCCCCATATATCCAAAGAGTCACCTCATAAAGGAGAGCTCAGGCTGACATCTGGTGGGCATCCTTCTGGGACAAATATAGCAGAAGAAAAACTGGCAGCAACCCTTACTGTTCTGCAGCCACTGGAGGTGATCCCCAGGCAAGCAGGGTTTGGAGTGGACCTTCAGCAGTACTACAGCAGAGGGGCCTGACTGTTCAAAGGAAGACTAAGAAACAGAAAGAAATAACTTTATCATCAACAAACAGGAAAACCACTCAGAGACTCCATCTGAAAGTCGCCAGCTACAAAGACCACAGACCATAGGTAAATAAATCCACAGAGTCAGGAAGAAACCAGTGCAAAAAGGATGAAAACACCCAAAACCAGAACGCCTCTCCTCCTCCAAGAGATCACAACTCCTCACCAGCAAGGGATCAAGGCTGGATGGGGAATGAGTCTGATGAATTGACAGAAACAGGATTCAGAAGGTGGGTAATAACAAAATTCCCTGAGCTAAAAGAACATGTTCTAACACAATGCAAAGAACCTAAGAACCTTGGAAAAGGTTTGACAAAATGCTAACAAGAATAAACAGCTTAGACAGGAATATAAATGAATTGATGGAGTCAAAAAATACAACACAAGAACTTCGTGAAGCATACACAAGTTTCAATAGCCAAATCGACCAAGCAGAAGAAAGGATATCACAGATTGAAGGTCAACTCAATGAAATAAAATGAGAAGACAAGAATAGAGAAGAAAGAGTGAAAAGAAATGAACAAAGCCTCCAAGAAATATGAGATTATGTGAAAAGACCTAATCTACATTTGATAGATGTACCTGACTGTGATGGAGAGAATGAATCCAAGCTGGAAAACACTCTTCAGGATATTATTCAGGAGAACTTCCCCAACCTAGCAAGGTCGGCCAATAATCTAGTCCAGGAAATATAGAGAACACTACAAAGATATTCCTCAAGAAGAGCAACCCAAGGCACATAATCGTCAGATTCACCAGGTTGAAATGAAGGAAAAAATGCTAACGACAGCCAGAGAGAAAGGTTGGGTTATCCACAAAGGGAAGCCCATCAGACTCACAACAGATCTCTTGGCAGAAACCCTACAAGCCAGAAGAGAGTGGGGACCAATATTCAATATCCTTAAAGAAAACTTTCTTTTTTTTTTTTAATTTTTATTGCATTTTAGGTTTTGGGGTACATGTGCAGAACATGCAAGATAGTTGCATAGGTACACACATGGCAGTGTGTTTTGCTGCCTTCCTCCCCTTCCCCCACATTTGGCATTTCTCCCCAGGCTAT
Organism: Saguinus oedipus; assembly: GCA_031835075.1. Taxonomy (NCBI): domain Eukaryota; kingdom Metazoa; phylum Chordata; class Mammalia; order Primates; family Cebidae; genus Saguinus; species Saguinus oedipus. Next base: position 101,478,142 of record CM063170.1, on the reverse strand, counting down.
CCCTCCCCAGCTCCCCCCACCGCTGTCCCTCCCCTATTCCCCCCAATAGACCCCAGTGTGTAGTACCCCCCTCCCTGTGTCCATGTGTTCTCATTTTTCTCACCCACCTATGAGTGAGAATACGTGGTATTTCGTTTTCTGTTCTTGTGTTAGTTAGCTGAGAAAAGAACTTTCAACCTAAAATTTCATGTCCAGTCAAACCAAGCTTAATAAGCGAAGGAGAAATAAAATCCTTCACAAACAAGCAATTGCTTAGAGATTGCATCACCACTAGGCCTGCTTTACAAGAGCTCCTGAAAATAGCACTAAACATAGAAAGGAACAACCAGTACCATCCACTCCAAAAATTTACCAAATGGTAAAGAGCATTGACACAATGAAGCAACTGCATCAACTAATGGGCAAAACAACCAGCTAGCATCAAAATGACAGGATCAAATTCACATGTAACAATATTGACCTTAAATGTAAATGGGCTAAATGCCCCAATTAAAAGATGCAGACTGGCGAATTGGATAAAAAGTCAAAACCCATCAGTGTACTGTATCCAGGAAACCCATCTCACATGCAAGGATACACATAGGCTCAAAATAAAGGGCTGGAGGAAGATTTACCAAGGAAATGGAGAGTAAAAAAAAAAGCAGGAGTTGCAATCCTAGTCTCTGATAAAATAGACTTTAAACCAACAAAGACCAAAAGAGACGAAGGGCATTACCTAATGGTAAAAAGATCAATGCAACAAGAAAAGCTAACAATTCTAAATATATACACACCCAATACAGAAGCACCCAGATACACAAAGCAAGTTCATAATGACCTACCAAAAGACTTAGATTCCAACACAATAATAGTGGGAGACTCTAACAATTCACTTTCAATATTAGACAGATCAACAGGACAGAAAATTTACAAGGATATCCAGGACTTGAACTCAGACCTGGAACAAGCGAACCTAATAGACATTTACAGAACTCTCCACCCCAAATCCACAGAATATACATTTTTCTCAGCACCACATCACACCTACTCTAAAATGGACCACAGAATTGGAAGTAAATTACTCCTCAGCAAATGCAAAAGAACAGAAATCATAACAGTCTCTCAGACCAAAGAGCAATCAAATTAGAACTCAGAATTCAGAAACTCAGAACCACACAATTTCACGGAAACTGAACAACTGGCTCTTGAATGTTGACTGGATAAACAATGAAATGAAGGCAGAAATAAAGAAGTTCTTTGAAACCAATGAGAATGAAGACACAACGTACCAGAATCTCTGGGACACATTTAAAGTAGTCTCTAGAGGAAAATATATAGCAATAAGTGCCCACATGAGAAGAGTGGAGAGATCCAAAATTGACACCCTATCATCAAAATTGAAAGAGCTAGAAGAGCAAGATCAAAAAAACTCAAAACCTAGCAGAAGACAAGAAATAACTAAGATCAGAGCAGAACTGAAGGAGATAGAGACACAAAAAAAACCTTCAAAAAATCAATAAATCCAGGAGCTGGTTTTTTGAAAAGATCAACAAAATAGACCACAAGCCAGATTAATAAAAAAGAAAAGAGAGAATAACCAAATAGATGCAATAAAAAATGATAAAGGGGAAATCACCACAGATTCCACAGAAATTCAAACCATCATCAGATAATATTACAAACAACTCTATGCACATAAACTAGTAAACCTGGAAGAAATGGATAAATTCCTGGACACCTGTGTCCTCCCAAGCCTAAACCACTAGGAAGCCGAAACTATGAATAGACCAATAACAAGGTCTGAAGTTGAGGCAGCAATTAAGAGCCTACCACACAAAAAAAGCCCAGGTCCAGATGGGTTCACAGCCGAATTCTACCAGACACACAAAGAGGAGCTGGTACCATTCCTTCTGAAACTATTCCAAATAATCCAAAAAGAGGGAATCCTTCCCAAATCATTTTATGAGACCAACATCATCCTGATACCAAAACCCAGCAGAGACTCAACAAGCAAAGAAAACTTCAGGCCAATATCCATGATGAACATAGACACAAAAATTTTCAATAAAATACTGGCAAGCCGATTGCAACAGCACATCAAAAAGCTCATCCATCATGATCAAGTAGGATTCATCCCAGGGATGCAAGGCTGGTTCAACATATGCAAGTCTATAAATGTAATTCACCACATAAACAGAACCAAAAACAAAAAACACATGATTATCTCAACTGATGCAGAGAAGGCCTTTGACAAAATTCAACAGGCCTTTATGCTAAAAATCCTCAATAAACTTGGTATTGTTGGAACGTATCTCAAAATAATAAAAGCTATTTATGACAAACCAACAGCCAATATCATACTGAATGGGCAAAAACTGGAAGCATTCCCTTTGAAATCTGGCACTAGACAAGGATGCCCTTTCTCACCACTCCTATTCAATTTAGTACTGGAAGTTCTAGCCAGAGCAATCAGGCAAGAAAAAGAAATAAAGGGTATTCAAATAGGAAAGGAGGAAGTCGAATTGTCTCTATGTGCAGACGACATGATAGTATATCTAGAAGACCCCATCATCTCAGCCCAAAAATTCCTGAAACTGATAAGCCAATTCAGCAAAGTCTCAGAATATAAAATCAATGTGCAAAAATCACAAGCATTCCTATACACCAATAACAGACTTAAAGAGAGCCAAATAAAGAACAAACTGCCATTCACAAATGCTACAAAGATAATAAAATACCTAGGAATACAACTTACAAGAAATGTAAGGGACCTCTTCAAGGAAAACTACAAATCACTGCTCAACGAAATAAGAGAGGACACAAACAGATGGAGAAACATTCCATGTTCATGGTTAGGAAGAATCAATATCATGAAAATGGCCATACTGCCCAAAGTAATTTACAGACTCAATGCTATCCCCATCAAGCTACCATTGACTTTCTTCACAGAACTGGAAAAAACCACCTTGAACTTCATATGGAACCAAGAGAGAGCCCACATAACCATATCAATTCTAAGCAAAAAGAACACAGCAGGAAGCATCACACTACTGGACTTCAAACTATGCTACAAGGCTACAGTAATCAAAACAGCATGGTTCTGGTTTCAAAACAGAGATATAGACCAATGGAACAGAACAGAGGCATCGGAGGCAACACAACATATCTACAACCATACAATCTTTGATAAACCTGACAAAAACAAGCAATGGGGAAAGGATTACCTGTTTAATAAATGGTGTTGGGAAAACTGGCTAGCCATGTGCAGAAAGCAGAAACTGGACCCCTTCCTGAGACTTTACACTAAAATTAACTCCAGATGGATTAAAGACTTAAACATAAGACCTGGCACCATAAGAACCCTAGAAGAAAATCTAGGCAAAACCATCCAGGACATAGGAGTAGGCAAGGACTTCATGACCAAAACACCAAAAGCATTGGCAACAAAAGCCAAAATAGACAAATGAGACCTAATCAAACTCCACAGCTTCTGCACGGCAAAAGAAACAGTCACTAGAGTGAATCGGCAACCAACAGAATGGGAAAAAATTTTTGCAGTTTACCCATCTGACAAAGGGCTGATAACCGGAATTTACAAGGAAGTAAAATAGATTCACAAGAACAAAACCAACAAGCCCATTCAAAAGTGGGCAAAGCATAAGAACAGACACTTTACAGAGGAAGACATACATGAGGCCAACAAACATATGAAAAAATGCTCATCATCACTGGTCATTAGAGAAGTGCAAATCAAAACTATATTGAGATACCATCTCATGCCAGTTAGAATGGTGATCATTAAAAAATCTGGAGACAACAGATGCTGGAGAGGATGTGGAGAAATAGGAACACTTTTACACTGCTGGTGGGAGTGTAAATTAGTTCAACCATTGTGGAAGACACTGTGGCGAGTCCTCGAGGATCTAGAAATAGAAATTCCATTTGACCCAGCAATCCCATTACTGGGTGTATATCCAAAGGATTATACACCATTCTACTATAAGGACACATGCACACGAATGTTCATTGTGGCACTGTTTACAATAGCAAAGACCTGGAACCAACCCAAATGTCCATTGATGATAGACTGGACAGGGAAAATGTGGCACATATACACCATGGAATATTATGCAGCAATCAAAAATGATGAGTTCATGACCTTTGTAGGAACATGGATGAACCTGGAAACCATCATTCTCAGCAAACTGACACAAGAACAGAAAATGAAATACTGCATGTTCTCACTCATAGGTGGGTGTCGAACAATGAGAACACATGGACACAGGGAGGGGAGCACTACACACTGGGGTCTGTTGGGGGGAATAGAGGAAGGATAGCAGGGGGTGAGGAGTTGGGGAGAGATAGCATGGGGAGAAATGCCAGACATAGGTGAAGGGGAGGAAGGCAGCAAATCACACTGCCATGTGTGTACCTACGCAACTATCTTGCATGTTCTTCACATGTACCCTAAAACCTAAAATGCAATTAAAAAAATAAAATAAAATAAACCAGTAAACCTAGAAGAAATGGATAAATTCCTGGACACTTGTACCCTCCAAAGCCTAAACCAGGAAGAAGTTGAAACCTTGAATAGACCAATAATAAGGAATGAAGTTGAGGCAGCAATTAATTGTGCCTACCACACAAAAAAAGTCCAGGTCCATATGGGTTCACAGCTGAATTCTACCAGATGTTCAAAGAGGAGCTGGTGCCATTCCTTCTGAAACTATTCCAAACAATCCAATAAGAGGGAATCCTTTCCAAATCATTTTATGAGACTAACATCATACTGATAGCAAAACCTGGCAGAGACTTAACAAGAAAATAAAGCTTCAGGCCAATATCCATGATGAACGTAGATGCAAAAATCTTCAATAAAATACTGGCAAACCGATTGCAACAGCACATCAAAAAGCCTATAATCAAGTAGGCTTCATCCCAGGGATGCAAGGCTGGTTCAACTTACGCAAGTCTATAAACATAATTCACCACATATACAGAACTGAACACAAAAACCACAGGATTATCTCAATATATGCAGAGAAGGCCTTCAACAAAATTCAACAGCCCTTTATGCTAAAGACTCTCAGTAAACTGGGTGTTGATGAAATATATCTCAAATTAATAAAAGGTATTTCCGACAAACCCACAGCCAATATCATACTCAACAGGCAAAAACTGGAAGCATTCCCTTTGAAATCTGGCACTAGAAAAGGATGCCCTCTCTCACCACTCCTACTCAATACAGTATTGGAAGTTCTAGCCAGAGCAATCAGGCAAGAAAAAGAAATAAAGGGTATTCGATTAGGAAAGGAGGAAGTCAAATTGTCTCTATTTGCGGTTGATATGATTGTATATTTAGAAGACCCCATCCTCTCTGCGCAAAATCTCCTTAAACTGATAAGCAACTTCAGAAAAGTCTCAGGATACAAAAATCAATATGCAAAAATCACAAGCATTCCTATACACCAATAACAGACAAACAGAGAGCCAAATCATGAGTGAACTCCCATTCGCAATTGCTACAAAGAGAATCAAATACCGAGGAATACAACTAACAAGAAATGTCAAGGACCTCTTCAAGGAGAACGACAAACCACTGCTTAAGGAAATAAGAGAGGACACAAACAGATGGAAAAACATTCCATGATCATGGTTAGGAAGAATCAATATCATGAAAATGGCCATACTGGCCAAAGTAATTTAGAGATTCAGTGCTATCCCCATCAAGCTACCAATGCTTTTCTTCACATAATTGGAAAAACCACCTTAAACTTCCTATGGAACCAAAAAAGAGCCTGCATAGCCAAGACAATCCTAAGCATAAAAAACAAACAAATAAAAAAACAAAGCTGGAGACATCATGCTACCTAAGTTCAAACTATCATATGAGGCTACTGTAATCAAAACAGCATAGTACTGGTACCAAAACAGAGATATAGACCAACAGAACAGAACAGACTCCTCAGAAAGAACACCACACAACTACAACCATCTGATCTTTGACAAACCTGACAAAAACAAGCAACGGGGAAAGGATTTTCTGTTTAATAAATAGTGTTGGGAAAACTGGCTAGCCATGTGCAGAAAGCAGAAACTGGATCCCTTCCTTACACCTTATATAAAAATTAACTCTAGATGGATTAAAGATTTAAACATGAGGCCTAGCATTATAAAAACTCTAGAAGAAAACCTAGGCAATACCATTCAAGACATAGGCATGGGCAAGGACTTCATGAGTAAAACACCAAAAGCAATGGCAACAAAAGTCAAAATAGGCAAATGGGATCTAATTAAACTTCAGAGCTTCTGCACAGCAAAAGAAACCAGCAACCAACAGAATGGGAAAAAAATTTCACAATCTATTCATCTGACAAAGGGCTAATATCCATAACCCATGTAGAACTTAAACAAATTTACAAGAAAAAAAAAGACCATCAAAAAGTGGGCAAAGGATATGAACAGACACTTCCCAAAAGAAGACATTTATGCAACCAACAAACATGAAAAAAAGCTCATCATCAGTGATTATTAGAGAAATGCAAATCAAAACCACATTGAGATACCAAGTATTGAGATACTTGATTCTAACTGATCACACCAGTTAGAATGGTGATCATTAAAAAATCTGGAGACAACAGATGCTGGAGAGGATGTGGAGAAACAGGAACACTTTTACACTGTTGGTGGGAGTGTAAATTAGTTCAACCATTGTGGAAGACAGTGTGGCAATTCCTCAAGGATCTAGAAATAGACATGCCACTTGACCCAGCAATCCCATTACTGGGTATATAACCAAAGGATTATAAATCATTCAGTTATAAAGACACTTGCATTAGGAGAAATACCTAAGGTAGATGAAGGTGCAATGGATGCAGCAAACCACCATCAATGCATGTGTATACCTGTGTAACAAACCTGCATGGTATGCACATGTACACCAAAACTTAAAGTATAAAAAAAAAATTTTTAAGTCATTGTCAAAGTTTTTTCATTTTAACCATTTATCTTTTGTTTTTTAGACAGAGTCTCACTTTGTTGCCCAGACTGGAGTATAATGGCACGATATCATCTCACTGCACCTCTGTCTTCCAGGTTCAACTGATTCTCCTCCCTCAGCCTCCCGAGTAGCTGGGATTACAAGTGTGCACCACCACACTCAGCTAATTTTTGTATTTTTGGTAGGGACAGCATTTCACCACATTGGCCAGGCTGATCTCAAACTCCTGACCTCAGGTGATCCACCCACCTCAGCCTTTCAAAGTGCTGGGATTACAGGATTGACGCATCACGCCCAGCGGAAAGTAGTTTGTAATACTCTCTTAGTCTCTTTGTTCTATTTGTTTGATTTATCCTTTCCTAGAGAATCACGTGCTTTCTTAGAAGTCCCTGTGTTTCATAGTCTCACTGTGAGCCTGCACGCCTCTATTTCTCAATGGGAGTTATTTTTAATCCACCAGAGCTACGGAGATCAAGCAGAGGCTTTGCTTGACACGTCTTTTACACATCTAGTTGCTGGGCCTTGGGGAAAGATTCGCATTGTGTAAAATTTACATTGGAGTGGCTATAGACATATATTCATCATGTAAAATCCAGAAGACCTCTTGTTTCATGCAGCTATTCAAAGATGGTGAAGCAAAATAACGGATTGTTTTATTCTTTTGAATAAGAAAAAATCATGCAGACAGTTAAAAAACAAGACAAATAAAAACAAATCACAATACCTAAATGGCTTTCTGTATTATGGAAGAAACTTTGTGCAAACAATGCACAGAGCCTTGAGGCTGGAGCAATCCTTAAACCTCAGATGCATACCAACCCTGCATGGATGTTGCTATGCACTGAGAAAACACGCTGAGGACTGGCATGGAACTGGGACCCCAGGCAGCTTCAGAATGTTTAGGATTAAGGAAAGAAAGAGGGTGTTCTAAAATGTACCCAGGGCCAGGGCTCATGCAAGGAATCCCAGCACTTTGGGAGGCCAAGACAGATCATTTGAGGTCAAGAGTTTGAGATCAGCCTAGGCAACATAACGAGACCTCATCTCTAGAAAAAATTAAATCAAATTAAAATATTAGCTGTATGTCTTGGGATGTGCCTATAGTTCTAGCTACTCAGAGACTGAGGCAGGAGGATCACTTGTATCCAGGAGTTCAAGGCTACAGTGAGCTATGATGGTGCCACTACACCTCAGTGTGGGTGACAGAGTGAGACTCTGTCTCAAATAAAATAAAATAGGCCAGGAGTGGTGGCTCACGCCTGTAATCCCAGCACTTTGGGAGGCTGGATCACTTAATGTCAGGAGTTCAAGACCAGCCTGACCAACATAGAGAAACCCCATCTCTACTAATAACACAAAATTAGCCAGGTGCAGTGGTGCATGCCTGTAATCCCAGCTATTCAGGAGGCTGAGGCAGGAGAACCACTTGAACCAGGGAGGCAGAGGTTGTGGTGAGATGACATCACATGATTGCACTCCAGCCTTAGCAACAAGAGTGAAACTCCATTTCAAAAATAATAATAATAATAAAATGAAATAAAAAGAATCTAAGATTTGTTTTAATCAGATGTGGTAAGGTGACAGACACAGAGACAAATTGCCTTTGAAAGAAGACTTTATAACTTACCTTTTCCAAGAGCAGGGGGACATGCCATGACAAGCAGAGTCACACAGGGAAACACCGAGGTCCTCAAAAGGCAAGAGCAAAGAAGAAAACATGACCTGGAGCTTTTATTGTCATTTCCCTGGAAAGGGATGAATGAGGCAAAGTAGGCAGGTTTGAGCAAGTGTAGGGTTAGGTAGTTTGAGCAATCTCAGAGGGCACTGGTTATATAGAGTAGGTGGGGCAGTCTTTCCCCAGTCTGCAAGATCCCATAAGATGTCAAAGCACCACAAAATATAGAAAATAAAAAACGATATTAACACAACCAGCAGGCAAGTTGTTCTTAGGCAGAATTAACCAAAACCAAAATTTATGGTAGCCCTGCTAGTGGATGTTTGGCAACTCATCTGAAAAACACAGGGGAATGTATACTATCTGTGGATTTTTCATGTGCTGCTGGGATGTGTTATTGAACTAATTGCCTAACTCACATGAGTAAAATTAAGCACAGGAAGTTTTACACTGTTGTAAGGACAGATGGGTGTTTTGGGTTTTTTTGTTTTGTTTGCTTGTTTGTTTGTTTAAACAGAGTTTTGCTCTTGTTGCCCAGTCTGGAGTGCAATGGCTCAATCTCAGCTCACCACAACTTCCACCTCCCGGGTTCAAGCGATTCTCCTGCCTCTGCCTCCTGAGTAACTGGGATTACAGGCATGAGCCACCACACCAGGCTAATTTCGTAGTTTTTAGTAGAACCAGGGTTCCTCCATGTTGGTCATGCTGGTCTTGAACTCCTGACCTCAGGTAACCTACCTTCCTTGGCCTCCCAAAGTGCTGGGATTACAGGCACCTGGCCTACTTCCCCAATTTTTTAAAAAGTGTGTCTGTGTGTGGGGGGTGGGGGGGTGTGGGGGTGTAGTTCGATACTAATAGTCTTTCATTAAAAGATGTATTACTTTCAGATAAGTTTTCTTCCTTTACTAGGTTTGTAATTTTAAAATAAACTTTTAAGCCCAGTGCAGTGGCTCACCCCTGTAATCCTAACACTTTGGGAGGCCAAAATGTGTGGATTGTTTGAGCCCAGGAGTTTAAGACCAGACTGGGTAATAGAGTGAGAGCTTGTCTCCAGAAAAAGTACAAAAATTAGCTGGGCATAGTGGCATGCACCTGTAGTCCCAGCTTCTGGGGAACTTAGGTGGGAGGATGGCTTGAGCCTGGGAGGTGGAGTAATGACTGCACCACTTCACTCTAGCTTGAGTGTCAGAGTGAGATCCTGTCTCAAAAAAAGAAGAAAAATAAAATAATAAAATAAAATAAAAATGTAAATGTGTTGATCAGCAAAATCTGTCCTAGTAGCTAGTCATTAAAAATAGCCTAAATAGGTCAGGCACAGTGGCTCACGCCTATAATGCCAGCCCTTTGGGAGGCCAAGGTGGGTGAATCATGAGGTCAGGAGTTTGAGACCAGTCTGGCCAACATGGTGAAACCCCGACTCTAGTAAAAATACATGGTGGTGTGTGCCTGTAATCCCAGCTACTCGGGAGGCTGAGGCAGGAGACTTGCTTGAATCCAGGAGGCGGAGATTGCAGTGAGCTGAGATCGTGCCACAGCACCTCAGCCTGGGCGACAGAGCAAGACTCTGTCTCAGAAAAAAAAAATAGCCTAAATATTCAAAAGTTAAGATAGTAAGTAAATAATGAGATATCCATACAACAAAACACAAAACAGGTGTTTAAAATAATGCTGAAGAATAATGAGTTAATTAACTTATTGTATCAAGTTAATTAAAATTTTAAGTTATGAAATTCCATGTTCTATATTATCTACTTTTCTGAAAGAAAGAATTTACATGCATGTAAAAAGGGGGTGGGGGAAATGGGAGCTACTAATCAACAGGCAGAAAGTTGGTCAAGCAAAACGAACAAGATCCAGAGATCTTCTGTGCAACATTGTACCTGGAGTCAATAAGAATGTTCCCTTAAAAGTATGTTAGGAGACTGCTGGAAATAGATGTTGGAAATAGATGCTCGATGCCACAAAGAAAATTAGCACTGAGACAAAGGATCTTTCAGCAATGCAATTTTTACTTTCCGGACTGCAGGAAGGGTACCTGAGGGTAATAAAAATGTCATTTGCTTTTATTTTGCTAGGGTTTCTTTTCCCTAACATATTGTCTTCTACTGTCAGTTTTGCCAGGTCGCAAAGCTCAAGTGGCCGGGCAGCTGGAACCATAGCCTGGACCTGCTGTGGAGCCATTTCTTATTTCCGCCCCATTCAAAACTGGTACCCTGTGGGTTGCCCACTAAATGAGTCAAAGCAACCCAATGGGGTATAAGCCCCTCCAAAATTTAAAGAGGCTCACCAAGCTTTAAGCCTCATTCTGAGCAAGGGAAGGTACAACAACCTGTCTCTTAATTTAGAAGAAATATCCGTAAATGTCCAGATCACTTTACTCTAGAAACACATCAAGACGGCAAGGCCCTAAACTTTCTTGGGGTTTATTTTTCTTCCTGTGGCATACATGTGTCTTGCTAAGGCCGTAGAGAAGTTTGTTACTTCCTGACCATGAGGTTCATTAGTATAATTTTAGCAACTATGGGATATCAAAATGATCAAGAATCCTCCAAACTGTAGTACAATAGAGAGCAGAACTGGCCTAGCCCTAGGACCAAGCACTGGACCTGGATGTATATTCCAAATGCAGTACTTTGGAAAATGCAATCTGTCACACCGTGGCTGAGTCCAGATTTTGATCAGCCAATTTAGTACACTGTTAATTTGACTCCTAGGAGCTAAAGCCAACACATTTAAATCCAGAATCCTGAATGAGTCCTCTTACATTAATAAATTTGAGCAAAAGGGTTTTCAATGATATCCTTTTTAGTCTAACACCTGTAAAATCCATACTCACGTATGCTCCCCAAACTCCCATCAACACAGATCAGCATCGTAACTCTGTGCATAGGCTCTCTCCCCAACCACCAGGCTTTGTACCTTTCCATCTGGACTCTGTTGGGTTTTAACTCTTGTTATAGGCCTAGAGGTGATGAGTGGTACCATTAGCATGGGGGGCAACTGCCAGGTGTTCCCATTTAAAAGGCTTCTTGCAGAGAATGGTTTGTTTCTATGCTAGCAAGAGAGTTAAGAGGAATTTACAGGTCCCAAGTTCTCAGCTTTGTCCATATCTGCTCAAATGTCTTCATCCCATGGCTCATGTCTAAATCAACCCAACAGTGCCTCTACCCTAGGGTAAGAAGTCTAGCAGGTTTTAGCCTTTAATTGATGCTGAGACGTTTCCCCCTTGACCCTTAGCTGTACCAATCCTGCAATTACAAAAGATGTAGGATTCCCTCAAAGCTGCCATGGGGCCTTCTGGTTCCCTATGTGTATTCTTAATTTTGCATTCATAGCTTTTCATTTCTCTTGTACCATCTAGGTTTGTCAAAAGAAGCCAGGTGACTCCACAATCTTTACAAACACCACTACATCACCATAGCCACTAAGTCCCATAGCCACTGGATGTTCCCACACCTCTCCCTTCATCTGCACTTCATGGCTTGATAACTCACAGTGATGATCTGAGTAATCATGATGTCACCACGTGCCATGAATTGCCCACATCCTAGTTTCCCCTTACCCCTGTGAAGGAAATAATCTCTGTGTTCTTGAACATATACGCAACCCAATCCCAAAATCCAATGTTTCGAGTCTGTTTTTGGAACATAAATGAACTAACATAAATAATAACAGGGTGCTGTCCCTCAGTTCAATAGTCCCATGTAGCACACCAGAAATATAACAGATGACAACTATTCCTTGCATTTTACATATGCTGGATTTTCTATTCTGTATCCAAGGCAACCAGGATACAAAACTCATTCTCAGTTTCTATTTTTAAAATTGAACTACAATGATCATTTCGTGAAATCTTGATAGTCTTTGATAAATATTGTGGAGTCAATGAAAAGGATCATATTATATAACTTTCATCCTAAAATCTCCACTCTGTCATTCCTTGGCTCCCAAACACTGTCTTTTCCCCTACTTTGCCAGCAGGAATTTCTCTTTTCTACTCCAACTCAGCTGTTAATTAAGCACTCCCTTGGGGATCTTGCTTTCCAGTTGAAGCAGATATGAACATATTTCTTCCAAACAAATTCAATGTTTTTCCAAGAAAAATATGAGTGATTCATATTTGTTTTCTCTTATTACCTTTGCATCCTCAGCATATAGCTCAGTGACTGTCAAACATCAAAATTGTAATAACAACAATACTTTATATTCTTGATGTTTGCTATGTGTCTTATGTATAATATCTCATTTAATCTTCACAACAATGCCATTATTATCCTCAAGAGAAAATCATGACAAAGCTGAGGCTTAGAGAGTCCAAGTAACATACTCAACGTTGTACTCAGCCGGTAAGTGAGACAGCCAGCTCTATTTGATCCTAAAGCCGTAGACAACCATAGCTCTTTCAACAGTGTTGATAGGATGCAGCTAGATGAGTAGCCCCAATAATGGCTACACATCTTCTTTAATTTTTATGATTTCAGTTCCACATATTTGGGTGACCCCAAACAAAATACCCTAGCATTGTCACTAAGCCTTTTTGCCAGATGTCTACTCTTTATGACTCTGCCAAGAGCTGCATGTAACAGAAACCAACTCTGGCTAAATTAACCAAAAATAACAGGATTTGTTGAAAGGTAACCAGTGGCCACAGAAGTAAAGCAGCTGCTGATCAGCCAGTCTTGAGAAAGGCAGACTCCAGTCAAAACCAGAGAATGACGTCACAGTAACTAATAGGACAGATTCTCGGGGCCGTCACCACTGGGATGAATCAGCTTCAACTATTTTCAGTTCTTGTGTCACTCCACTTCAAGCCTCAAATTCCAGCGAGAGTCTGGCTGACATCATTTGGATCCCCTGTCTAGCCCTTGGCCAGGGGATAGGGGATGAAGGGGATGGGGCGCTGTGACTGACAGTTCCACCAAGATTGCATTCCAGAAAGAAACATGGAAGGCAAAAAGTTTCATGGGCACTGGGCAGGCAAATACAAGATGTCTGCTGCAGTGGCTTTAACACATCCATGATTGGAGGAAAAAGATTTATCCTATTAAAAATATTTTAAAAGATGCACTATAGAGGCAATTTCTAAAGAAACAGTTCAAAATGTTCAGAGCACTGCTTCTTAAAAGGATCACGTTTGTTGTATCAAAAGAACCACTTTTAATTTAAAAAATAAAAATGTTTAAAAGAAAAACTCTTACAAACTATCTAGTGTTGTCTTAAAATACTTTTTACTGCCACATTACTTAGGTGTGTACCAACATAAAACCAGGGATAATCATCCTTGGATTTATAGCACTTACAAAATTATGAATCCACAATAACTTTTAGTGTGATTCAAATGAAATGACAAAGCCAATATTATTCAAATTACCTGTATAACTTGAAAGATGATACTTTTCTGAAACCGATCTGCTACTCCCAATGTGAATATAACGCAACTGCTACATTGCAAGTATTTTGGGGTTCAGCACTGCTACGCTATTGCATGTGTTGTGGTAACTCAATTCTCCCACCACTTTATCCCTTCAATCTACTAGAAAACCTTCGGATAAGAAGAGCCAAGTCCTTTCTTGGCCTCCCATTTGGTGTGAAAATATCTCTGGTCTTTTCTTATTAGCCCATGATAGAGTAGTAGTATTTGATGGGGAATTGGAAACACAAATGCAAACAGGGGCATAAAAATCCTTGCAATGGCCCAGGCGCCGTGGTTCACGCCCATAATCCCAACACTTTGGGAGGCTGAGGCAGGTGGATCACTAGGTCAGGAGTTCGAGATCAGCCTGACCAACATGGTGAAACCCTGTCTCTACTAAAAATACAAAAATTAGCCGGGTGTGGTGGCGCGTGCCTGTAATCCCAGCTACTCGGGAGACTAAGGCAGGAGAATCGCTTGAACCCAGGAAGCAGAGGTTGTAGTGAGCTGAGATCACACCACTGTACTCCAGCCTGGGCAACAGAGCAAGACTCCATTAAAAAAGAAAAAGAAAATCCTTGCCAGTACTAAGTTATGAGATGGTCACCCAGATGATCTATAACATGCTGATATGACATTTTTAAAGATTTCTTTAAAAATATAAATGTAGATTTTAAACATTCCTATGGAGAACCCATGGTAATCAGAGAAGATATCCTTGGAATCCAAAGGATCATGACACCCAGTTTGAGACACAGAGCACTTAACATGATTCTTAGAATGAACACGTGGCCTCCTAAGATGAACCTTTCAAATCATTGTATTACAATCATTCACTTCTACAAATTCCTATATATACATTTGATGTAAAATTTCCAAAAGTATTCTGATAGTTCTTATGACCTTGCTATTTACATACTATCATTTTAAAGAGGAAAAATACCTTACAGCCTCTTGATAATTGCCATTAAGTAGGTGAAACCTCCCACTTCTATGAATACATTAACTTACTTAGCTTCATTGTCAAATGGTATCCAAATATGTAAATTGAGTTCATAGGGTAGATGTTGGGATTCAGACCATTTCTCTAATTAGAAAATACGCATCATATGTGCATGCAGTAGGTGTTCAGAGTAATATATTACATTACAATGAGAGAAGACAATCTGAATTTTAGTAGTGAGTTGTTTTACCAATTATACATTTAGGTAATAAAATAAATGTAATAAAATGCAGTAAATTTTAAAATTATCTTTTAAGATTATGTGTGAACTTAATTTTTTAAAAAAAATTGTTAATGTGTTAAAATGATTGTGCCTTGAATGAAGTGTTATTACACCAGCAACTTTCACCTATCTCACCTTACTCGAGGGTGTAGGTAAAAGATGGTAACAATATACTAGCTGGTAACAGAGTTGAATGACATCTCTACTCTCTTTTTCCAGTGGCTTTAAACAGAAAATAAGTTGAAGAATATTGTTCCCATGTCACAATTTTATTCTTACTTAAATTTTTTTAAAGTTTTTGTGTGTATACATAGTATATATATATATATATGTTATATATGGGTTATTTTGATACAGGCATACAATATGTAACCACATCAGAGTAAATGAGTTACTCATCACCTCAAGCATTTATCCTTTGTATTACACACAATGAAATTATATACTTTATTTTTAAATGTACAATTATTTTTTACTACAGGTTATTTTATGATTGTAATAAATATATCAGAGTATAATTATAATTCATGCAGGGCACAGTGGCTCACACCTGTAATCCCAGCACTTTAGGAGGCTGAGGCAGGTGGAACACGAGGTCAAGAGATCGAGACCATCCTGGCAAAGGTGGTGAAATCCTGTCTCTACTAAAATGTAAAAAGTAGCTGGGCGTGGTGGCTCACGCCTGTAATCCCAGCTACTTGGGAGGCTGAGGCAGGAGAATCACTTGAACCCAGGAGGTGGAGGTTGCAGTGAGCCAAGATCATGCCATTGCACTCCAGGCTGGTGCCTGGTGACAGAGCAAGACTCTGCCTCAAAGAAAAAAAATTATAATTCACACTAAAAAAGAAAATATGCATCCTACAAATATAAACAATAAAATTAATTGCTAATAATTATCCAGATATTCCTCTAAGTAAAGGCACATATGGAGAAGTTTACTTTCTGCTGATTATAAAATGCAGTACTTGATTTTGAAACATTTTTGATCCATAAATTCTAAGTGAACATTCTGATTTATTTAAAATGATGAACTCAATATAACCAAATTTCACATGCATTGACTTTCTAAATAAATTCTAAAAATTATTCTAAATTTTATGGCTGAGTTAGATTAAGAATTATGAGGCCCAGTGCGGTGGCTCAAGCCTGTAATCCCAGCTCTTTGGGAGGCCGAGGCGGGTGGATCATGAGGTCAAGAGGTCGAGACCATCCTGGTCAACATGGTGAAACCCCGTCTCTACTAAAAATACAAAAAATTAGCTGGGCATGGTGGTGCGTGCCTGTAGTCCCAGCTTCTCAGGAGGCTGAGGCAGGAGAATTGCCTGAACCCAGGAGGCAGAGGTTGCCGTGAGCCGAGACGGCGCCATTGCACTCCCGCCTGGGTAACAAGAGCGAAACTCCGTCTCAAAAAGAAAAAAAAAAATTATGACACCTAAAATAAAAGGAAAAAGAACTGATGGTTGAAAAGAAATGCTTTTACATGTGAGATAAGGATAATTCTGAAAGAATGTTTAAATCTTGGATGTATTTTCCTAAAATAATCTCAAAAAGTTTAATATTAACATGTTATGATTTATCTAGGTGCCCATGTATATTACAGTAAGAGAGATTTTCATTTTTGCGGGTAGAGTCCATCTCTTTCATTCATAACTATTCCTTGTTTACAAGTATATTGAAAACATGAAAAAACAGAACTGAGAATATTTCAGGAGAGAATAGTTCTCATGTCACCCCCATAAGAAAAAGCAGTCTTGTGTGTGCTAGTTCAACAGGTCAAAATGATTCCCACTAAGTAGATTAAAAAGAACTAGTTAATGTACTTGGTTTATGAAGAGTGGTTCCCAATGTTCAGTTTCATTTTACACAAACTGTAATTATCCTTAACTTCTATAATCAGACATTCGAAGAATTTGCCTTTAACAGTAATACATTTAGAATAAAATGTTCTGTCAACACTGTATATTTTTGTGTGAAAACTCCTCTGATGAAGTTGGTCATACTCTAAGAATGTAGGGTTGGGTAAGTTAAAGTGTTTGCACACAGTCCAAAGTGAGGGAAGAGCTGGGTGATAACACAAAAATTTTCAGAGATTTCTGCATCATCTCTCACTTTTCAATCTCACCTTTTATAGTACCTGAGGTGAAACAAATTAGAAAATATTAGAAATATCAGGAAATCGATCAACCCTCAATTAGTGTTAAGTTGGGGGTGAGGGGAGTATCTTACAGGAAGTGTCAAGCATGTCATGGTCTTCATTTTCTAACTTGATGGAGGATAGCAAGACTCACCTGCAGGAGTTGGAGACCTGGGTTTCTTTTTCTGGCTCTTTAATTTACTCTGTCATTTTGACAAGTCATGTGACCTCTTAGGCCTGCCTATCTTCTAGTGAAAATGAAGGTGTTAGTGATTCTCAACAGGAACAATATGTCCTCCTTTCCCAGGGACATTTGGAAATGTGTGGGGTGTTTTTGGTCATCAAAAAAAATAAGAGAACTGGAAATTGCTACATGCCCTGTGATGGGAGGCCAGTCTCATACAACAAAGAATTGTCGCATTGGAAAACCAAAACAGCCTTATTAGGAAACTCAACTAGAGCATCTCTAAAGTTCTTTTCACTTTGATGTTAGTTTCTTAGGGTTTTGGGGGCTTTCATTTGTTTGTTTGTTTGGTTGTTTTGATACAGAGTCTCACTCTGTATCCCAGGCTGGAGTGCAGTAGTGCTATCTCAGCTCACTGCAACCTCTGCCTTCTGGGCCTCCCACCTCAGCCTCCCTAGTAACTGGGATTACAGGTAAGCACCACCACATCCCACTAATTTTTGCATCTTTTGTGGAGACAAGGTCTTCCCATGTTGCCCAGACTGGTCTTGAACTCCTGGGCTCAAGTGATCCTCCCACCTCGGCCTCCCAAAGTGCTGGATTTACAGGTGTGAGCCACCATGCCCAGCCCACTTTGACAGTTCATCATTTTATTTTATATCATCGTTTCTTTACAACAATTTTGGATGAACCAAGTAGTAAAATGCTGTGAGGCAGCAAGACGTACACGAGCATACTTATCAAAAAAGAAACGTGGAGTCAAGAACAGGTTTTGTTTGATTGGAATGGAGTGCTTGAAGCAAGACAAAAGAGGTCCAATTGGGCTATCCCACCCAACTCACACAGCAACCTGACGCAGTATGTCCTATTTTTCCTATTTTACAGGTGATTAAATCTACCACAGCTTCGGGGTCTTTTTTTTTCCATTCTAGGTGACTAGAATAAAACTCTGTGTGTGTGTGTGTGTGTGTGTGTGTGTGTGTGTGTGTGTGTGTGTTTGGGTGTGTGTGTGTTTCTGAAATCATAGAAAAGAAATACAACAGAGAGAACATATTAAAATACTGCACCTTGTTCTGAGTCCATTCCGATCTGCCTTAAGGTCATGTGGCCCCGGGCACCCCACCACGGCAG
Organism: Saguinus oedipus; assembly: GCA_031835075.1. Lineage (NCBI taxonomy): Eukaryota > Metazoa > Chordata > Mammalia > Primates > Cebidae > Saguinus > Saguinus oedipus. Next base: position 101,459,400 of record CM063170.1, on the reverse strand, counting down.
GAGGTTTCTGGAAGCCTGCCCAGCCTACATAACCAGAGGCCTCAGAGAAAGGAGAAAGCTCTTCTTCCAGCTCAGGCTGACCTCCTACATCCTGATTTCCTCCTTCAAGTCTAGCCTCTTTACTGGATGACTGATAGTTGGACTCTCCACTCCCTTCAGGGAAAACTCCTCCCTCCACCCACAGAACTGTAGAATTGTTCTTAGCCCCCAAAGACATCAGAACACATTTCTGTGCTCGTACGTTTGCCAAGCGGATTACTGAGTCTTTAATAACACCGTGTGTGGTCAGTCATAATCCCATCCAGATCCCTTTGCTCCAAGCAGAATTCCTTGGCCCAGTCTGCCCTCCAGCACGAGGAAAGAAAAGATTGTGGCCTGCGTATGTCTCCAGACTTGAGGTCTGCACTCCTAACCTGGGAGCAAGGACGCCCACTGCTCCAGTGTCCAGTGACGTACAGAACAGCACGGCCTGGATCTGGACCTAAAAAAACCTCTGCTAAAGAAAACAGACACATGGTAACTCTGCCACAGAGGCCCCCGTGTGCACAGACACAGCGCTGGGCTCACACCTGTCCATTCCAGAAGAGGGTCTTTGCTCCATGTTTCATTAATAAGGCCAGGGGTGACTAGTTCCCACACACAAAAGGACAAGCTACTCAATCGACTAAAAGTCAGCAGACTGGAATCAACACTTTTTCCAGTTTTAGCTCAGCAGGTGTTCAAACATGGGGCATAATACTGGTCAAGATCACTTGTTACAATTCAACATTCCTGGCCAGGTACAGAGGCTCACGCTGTAATCCCAGCACTTTGGGAGCCCAAACCAGGTGGATCATGAAGTCAAGAGATCGAGACCATCCTGGCCAACATGGTGAAATCTCGTCTCTACTAAAAATACAAAAATTAGCTGGGCGTGGTGGCGCGTGCCTGTAATCCCAGCTACTCGGGAGGCTGAAGTAGGAGAATCACTTGAACCCAGAAGGCGGAGGTTGCAGTGAGCCGAGATCACACCACTGCACTCCAGCCTGGGCAACAGAGCGAGGCTCCGTCTCAAAAAAAAATTTTTTTTTTCAACATTTTTTGGAGATCATCACTTGCCTGTGATGTGCCAGGTAGATTGCCAAGTCTTAAAAAACAAAGCTGGGCATGGTGGCTCAGACTTCTAATCCCAGAATTTTGGGAGGCCAAGGCGGGAGGATCACCTGAGGTCAAGAGTTTGAGACCAGCTTGGCCAACAAGGTGAAACCTGCTCTTTACTAAAAATACAAATATTTGCTGGGCGTGGTGGTGCATGCCTGTAATCCCAGATACTTGAGAGACTGAGGCACGAGAATCAATTGAACCCAGAAAGTGGAAGTTATGGTGAGCTGAGATTGCTCCACTGCACTCCAGCCTGGGCAGCAGAGTAAGACTCTGTCTCAAAAAAAAAAAAAGTACTTATGGAAAAGCTCCAGACTCAGGGATAAACATGTCTAGAAACTCACAAGTTCCTGATAAGCAAATTCTAGCAACAAACCTTCACTGCAGTCCATCTCCTTGGCAAGCCTGAGAATTCTGATGCCAGTAAACCCAAGTCATTCCTGATAGGCATATTTAGAAAAGGAAGAACATAGTAGAAATGGGATAGTCGAAAATGGAAAAGGAAGGTGAATCGCAGAGCACTTCTGCAGTGAAGTCCAGGAAGATGAAGGAAGCTGAGAGAAGCCTACGTCCTGGGGATTGCACTGTCCAGAAGGGAGGATGGGAGACGTAAATAGGAGGGTCTAAGGGCTAAGGCTCAGTGGTGACACAAAGATGCCCCAGGCAGGACAATTTAGCACAGTTTCAAATTAACCCTATTTTTTCAAATGGCTCAACATTTCTTTAGTGGGGTTAAGGTTTATATTATTAAAAAGTACACATAGGTTGGGCACAGTGGCTAATGCCTGTAATCCCAGCACTTTGGGAGGCCGATGCCGGAAGATTGTTTGAGCTCAGGAGTTCAAGACCAGACTGGGAAACACAGGGATACCCCACTTCTATAAAAATAAATACAATTAGCTGGGTGTAGTGGAATGAACCTGCAGTCCCTGCTACTAGGAAGGCTGAGACGTGAGGATCACTTGAGCCCGGGAGGCTGCAGTGAGCCATGGTTACACCACTGCACTTCAGCCTGGGTGACAGAATAAGACCTTGTCTCTTTTTTTTTTTTTTTAGACAGGGTCTGGCTCTGTCTCAACTCACCATGACCTCTGCCTCCTGGGCGCAAACCATCCTTCCACCTCAGCCTCCCGAGTAGCTGGGACTACAGGTGCATGCCACCACACCCTCCTAATTTTTATTTATTTATTTGTTTGTTTGTTCATTTATTTATTTATTTATTGTACATTCAGGGTTTTGCCATGTTGACCAGGCTGGACTCAAACTCCTGAGCTCCAGCGATCTGCCTTCCTTGGCCTTCCAAAGTGCTGGGATTAAAGGAGTGAGCCACCACACCTGACCGAGACTCTGTCTTTAAAAATAAAGGTACTCGTAATTCTTCTTCCCCTTCCCTTCTATTTTCATCTCAAACCATTCAGTCCTCAAGCTACTAGGCAAAGCAGAACAAGATAGGCATCTTCACCAGAAGATGAAAGAGCCCTGATGGCCCAGAGCAGGGAGCTGAGTCCAACAAGAACAGCGTTCACACGTGGGGCAGACCAGTCTGGTGCGTCAGAGCCCTGGCATGAGGCGGAGGGATCCCTGCGGGGAGGAGCCAGGTGGAACGCTGGGGCAAGGGAAGCTCTGGAGGGGTCCAGCAAGGGGTGTCAGTACCCTCGGAGCAAGAAGGGCACCTATACAGGGGAAGGCATGGCAGACTGGTTATATGCAGAGGGGTCCCTCAAAGGACTGAAGTGAAGATAGTGGGAGCCAGGTTTATCGTGCGGAAGAGAGGTACAAATATGGAAAGGATGAATGAGCCCCATGGTGTTGGATTGGAATTGGAGGTATTGGTGTGAAATTCTTTTCTAATCCAAGCCAGTGATTGGGGGGCTTGTTAAATAATAAAGTAAATCATTTGTGAGGAAGTTGCCTGTGCCTCGCTTCACTCGGTTTCAGAATTCCAGTTGCCTGGGGCTGCTGGCTGGATGGCACTGCATAAGGAGGTGCTGCAAACGTATTCAGGAGACAGGGCTGGGCACGGTGGCTCACGCCTGTAATCCCAGCACTTTGGAAGGCCAAGGGCAGCGGATCACCTGAGGTCAGGAGTTTGAGACCAGGCTGGGCAACATGGTGAAACCCCATCTCTACTAAAAATAGAAAAAATTAGCCGGGCACATGTCTGTAATCCCAGCTACTCAGGAGGCTGAGGTGGGAGAATCACTTGAACCCAGGAGGCAGAGGTTACAGTGAGCCAAGATTACACCACTGCACTCCAGCCTGGGCGACGGAGTGAAACTCCAAATACACACACACACACACACACACACACACACACACACACACACGTGGAGAGAAAAAGAGAGAGAGAGATGCCAGGTTAGTCTCGAACTCCTGGGCTCAGCGATCCTCCTGCCTTGTCTTCCCAAACTGCTGGGATTACAGGCCTGAGCCACCACACCCAGTCTCAAGTTATTTATCTCTACTCAAGGTTGTTTTCTATCTGCACAACCAACCTACACTGTACCTCTGTATTCCTGTTGCCTGAGCACCCTATGGATGACTGCCCTGAGCAGACACCTGCTTCCCACCTCTACTGCCCAGGCTCTGTAGGGCTGGAAGCATCATATTTGAAATCATGGGCAAGTGTGAGAAATGACTGTCAACAGTCCTGACTCACAGATCCCATTTGAAGAGACACACGGACCCAGATGAAGTAAAATGCCTCTTGCTGTATGTGTTCTTTCATTAAAGCCAAACAAATCTGCATCCATATTAGGGCAAGTGCAGAGGAGAGAAATCCTATGACGTTTCAGGCAAGGGGTTGCAAATTTAAACTGTATCATACTCATATTACTCTTTTAAGATTTGCAAAATGTTATGAATAATCCTTCTCAGCCACCCATGCTCAGGCAGGCTGTGCCCTGCAGTAGGGCACCTGTCCAGTTGGGGCTGTAACCACCCAGAGAAAGAGGTGCCTTTTAAATTTCAAACAGAGAAGTTGTATGGCCTAACAGCCTCCCCGAATGTATTATCATTATTGCTTTAACTTTGTGAACAACAAAACAAATTGTATGACTTTTATTTGTTCACTTCTAACTACACGCCCTCAGCTCTGTAAAATCATGTTTTTCATCTACAAGTTTTCTTACTCAGCAGCCAGGCATGGCAGCTCACATCTGTAATCCCAGCACTTTGGGAGGCTGAGGAGGGCGGAACACGAGGTCAGGATTTCAAGACCAGCCTGGCAAACATAGTGAAACCCCATCTCTACTAAAAACACAAAAAATTAGCCAGGCATGGGGGCAGAATCCCAGCTATTCAGGAGGCTGAGGTGGGAGAATTGCTTCAACCCGGGAGGCGGAGGTTGCAGTGATCCAAGATTGCGCCATTGCTTTCCAGCCTGGGTGAAAGAGCCAGACTCCATCTCAAAAAAAAAGAAAAAAAAAAAAAAAAAAATCTTACTCTACAAGGTGTCAGGAACTTCATCCTTGCAATTTTGGAAGACTAAAAAATTAATTCAATATGATACTTGCAGTGTATACAAAGTACAAGGGGACTATAAAAGAAGGGGCAGGGTGTCAGATTAAATTTCTAAATGGCAATTACTTTTAAATGTGCCTGTAACATTTTGTATAAGGCAGACATGTAGAACTGGTAAAGCTGAATTCTTATATCAGTATTTGGGTAAAGTTTGATTGATTCAGTATTGCCATAGTGAAGAGATATAACTCTGTATTCATTACAAAATTTTTAACTAACATATTTTTTCATCTAGTTCCATAGAGAAAATTAATGTCTGTTGCATAAGCCTCTGGAGGAAAAAAAAATCTAAAATGCCAACTTTATCCTACTAAAACAAGTTTATGCTGAACTTACATTAGAGATGTCTGTGGTAAGAATTAGAGTTAGTATAAAATCACTATTCCTTTTTCAAGTGGATTTTTGCATAAAAAGAAAATGAGGCCAGGCGCAGAGGCTCATGCCTGTAATCCCAGCACTTTGGGAGGCAGAAGCAGGTGGGTCATGAGGTCAGGAGTTTGAGACCAGGCTGAACAGCATGATGAAACCCCATCTCTACTAAAAATACAAAAAATTAGCCAGGCGTGGTGGTGGGTGCCTATAATCCCAGATGCTGGAAGGCTGAGGCAGGAGAATTGCTTGAATCCGGCAGGTGGAGGTTGCAGTGAGCCAAGACCGCACCACTGCACTCCAGCCTGGGCAACAGAGCAAGACTTCATCTCAAAAAAAAAGAAAGAAAGAAAATGAGAGAATGCATTCTCACTGACTGTGCTGTTTAGAAAGACAAGTAAACCAATTACTAATTTGCTAATTATGTAATTATTAAAGAGCTTAAACTTTGGATGTTAAATCCATCTTTAAGTCAAAATACAGTGTTGAAAAATTATAAATCATTAATTGGCTCTGTATGCAGTCTACTCTATAATGGGAGTAGTTGAAATTCCTTTTTAACATTTTATTATTTTTTTAAGTGTTGCTTTTAAAAATACTTCAAATAGCTAAGGTATGTCTTTTTTTAGATTATAAATGAGTTATTTCTTTATTATTAAATATTTCAAACTACACAGAGAATATAGAGAATGCTATAACAAACACATGATGCCTACCATTAGCCACAACATATATTTTCATTTTGCCATATTCAATTCAATTTTTTGTTAAAGAAATGAAACGGGCCAGGTGCAGTGGCTCATGCCTGTAATCGCAACACTTTGGGAGGCAGAGGTGGGTGGATCACCTGAGGTCAGGAGTTCAAGATCAGCCTGGCCAACATAGTGAAACCCCATCTCTGCTAAAAATACAAAAAATTAGCTGGGCATGGTGGCGCATGCCTGTAATCCCAGCTACTCAGGAGGCTGAGGCAGGCGAATCACTTGAACCCAGGAGGTGGAGGTTGCAGTGGGGGGGGGTCTTTCCATCCCAGGCGTATTTTTACACTTTTACCTCCTACGTACATAACCATAGACAATACTATTGTATAACTTGGGGTTTTTTCACTTAACATTCTATTCCTGATATTTTTCTATATACGCACTTCTAATTCATTTATGGTGATTACTACAGGTTTATCCGTAGTTTCTTTGTCCTTTCTACTACTGAGGGAAGTTTTAGTTGTCTGTGATTTTTCACCGTTACGAACAAGACTGTGATCGTGCATATTTCCTGGTGCACAGGTGTGAGAGGTTTTCGAAAAGACCTATCAGTCCCTTTTTCTTTTCCATAAAATCTGCTCAAGTATAATAGCTATGTAGGACTAGTTCTCAACAGAAGCTGCTAAGAGATTGTTGCCTTCGTAAAGGAAGATGTAACAGTGGGGGTCTCTGGGTAAAGAGGCCTTACCAAATGCAACAGCTCTTCCAGAAGCCCACCTCACTCAGGGACAGCACGTACCTTCTAGCCCCATTCTCCTCCACAAAGGGCAACTAGCACCAGGGCACACAAGCTCCCATCCCGGTGGTACCTCTGCAGGTGTTTATAAAACCTAGGACAGGCCAATGGAAACATCGTGATGTGTGCACTGGGAAATGAGGTTTAAAGGTGAACATGACAACTTTGGTGGACTGATTAATGAACCCCCAAAAATGTCCACATCCTAATCCTTGACACCTGTGAATATGTTTCCTCACATGCCAGAAGGGACTTCGCAGGTACATTCAAGTTAAGGACTTTGAGGTGAGGCAATAATCCTGGATTATGGGGGGAGGGGACAGTCCAATGTAATCATAAGGTTCCTTGCAAGAGGGAGGCAGAGAGTCAGGTCACAGAGAGACTGGAAGAGGCTGCGCTGCTGCCTCCACAGATGGAAGAGGGCGCCACAAGCCAAGGAATGCAGATGCCTCTAGAAGCTGGAAAGAGCAGGAGGGTCTGGGTACAGTGGCTCACACCTATAATCCCAGCACTTTGGGAAACCGAGGCAGAAGGATCGCTTGAGCTCAGGAGTTCAAGACAAGTCTGGGCAACACAGAGAGACCCTACCTTAAAAAAAAAAAAAAAAAAAAAACCTGAACTGCTTGTAAAATGGAGGTTAAAAAAAAAAGAGCTGGGAAAGGGTGTCCAGAAGGAACACAGCCTTCACAGCAACTTGATGTGAGCCCACTGAGACCCATTTTTGAGTTCTGATCTCTAGAACTGTTAGATAATAAATGTGCATTGCTTTGAGCCACTAGGTCCATGGTCATTTTTCACAGCAGCAGTAGTAGATGCTACAACAGCAAAGGTGGGTAAGGATTTACCTCGTGGATCATCACAGAAGAGGAGGCAGCGCTCCTCACCATACTGCACACAGAGCTGGGTAATGCAAAGCGAAAGGGCGAGGAAACAAGACAGGCCTGAGGAGGGCTGCCCTTCAGAACTGAAGCTGTCGGCCAGCGAGCACCCACGTATGCCCCTCTTTGGGATTCAGAAACCCATTACTGCAAGTGGTCCATGCTGACTTTGGGATATGTGGGTATAGCTGGTGGAAGTAACTCAATGTGTGGTGTATGGTGACTTTCGCTTCTAGGGCTTGGGGGAAATTCTGGCATCACTTGGCTCCATAGAAAACCCCTGACTTCACTTGGTACACACTTATCTTGGAATCTGAGATTCTCTGTCTCCCTGTTCTGCCTCTGAGGATGGCTCCCTAACCTCTACCCCAATGGGATCCTGCACTCCAGCCCGAGTGGGTCCCTCCAGACCTTGCTGTAGGCTGGCCCATCTGCCTGTCTGGGACCCTGCCCACGCCCTCTCACTCAGATTGGACCTCTGAGATTGACCCTGGCCTGTTGCATGAACATGTCTGAGCTTTAGGATAAATTTGGATCTTGCCACACGATCCCCTGAACTTGTTTTGTTTGTCTGCCAGCCTGGCCTGACCTCTCAGACCTAGACCTTGACCTGGCTGTCTTTTTTTAACCGTGGGACTGGTTTTACAAAGCAGCCTTCCTAGCTAGTTCTTCTGCCTGCTTAATTAAGCATTTGCACATTGAAAAGAAAGTCTTTCTCTTCCGCAACCTGAATAGAAATGTAGCCGCCATGAATCAACAGCCTACTGCAGTGCCAAGAACCATGTTGGCAGCTACACACACATATCCCATTTGTTTCTAAAATCCCCAGGTATGTCACAGTGCTGAATATCAGTGTCCCTGGCCACCTCCTCTAGAAAACATACCTTCTTTCTTTCAAAGAACTGCTCCCTATCACCCCGTAATGACCATGCTGATTGGAAGTGGCCATCACAGTTCACTGCTACCCTGGCCACAATAGTGGTGTGTGAGCTGAGCTGATGAAAACACCCCACCCACCCCTCCACCCTAGTGAATGGCCCAAGGTTCGGCACATGACCTCAAGTCAGGGGCTAATCATAGCTCTTCTCCAGAATGTTTTGTTGTTGTTGTTGTTGTTGTTGTTTTGAGATGCAGTCTAGCTCTGTCACCCATGCTGGAGGAGCACAGTGGCACAACAATCTCACCTTCACTGCAACCTCTGCCTCCAGAATCAAGCAATTGTCCTACCTCAGCCTCCCAAGTAGCTAAGACTACAGGCATGCGCCACTATGCCCACCTAATTTTTTTTTTTTTTTTTTTTTTTTTTTTTGTATTTTTAGGAGAGGCTGGCCTCTAACTCCTGACCTCAAAAGATCCGCCTGCCTTGGCCTCCCAAAGTGCTGGGATTACAGGCGTGAGCCACCACGCCCAGGCCAGAATGTTTTTAATAGGAATTGGAAGAGGAAGCCCTTTCCCGGGAAGGAGGTAGGGGGCAGGCTGAGAGATGGGAACCAGGTCTCTGTCTCATGGGGAAAGCTGGTCGAAGAGAATTAAATAGACCCAAGGACTCAAGAGTCATGCAGAAAAAATAAACTTTGACAGCATTTAAGTCCCTGGAGAAGCACAAGATCGGTGGTTCCGAGTGTGGCTCAGAGTCAGACTGCCTAGGCAAGGTCAGTGGTTCCGAGTGTGGCTCAGAGTCAGACTGCCTAGGCAAGGTCAGTGGTTCCGAGTGTGGCTCAGAGTCAGAATGCCTAGGCAAGGTCAGTGGTTCCGAGTGTGGCTCAGAGTCAGAATGCCTAGGCAAGGTCGGTGGTTCCGAGTGTGGCTCAGAGTCAGAATGCCTAGGCAAGGTCGGTGGTTCCGAGTGTGGCTCAGAGTCAGACTGCCTAGGCAAGGTCAGTGGTTCCGAGTGTGGCTCAGAGTCAGAATGCCTAGGCAAGGTCAGTGGTTCCGAGTGTGGCTCAGAGTCAGAATGCCTAGGCAAGGTCAGTGGTTCCGAGTGTGGCTCAGAGTCAGAATGCCTAGGCAAGGTCGGTGGTTCCGAGTGTGGCTCAGAGTCAGGATACCTAGGCAACCTTGGGAAACTGAACCTCTGAACCCGAGTTTCCTCTTCTGTAAAAGATAATAATAGTACTTAACTCATGGAGCTGTTGTGAGGATTGAACAAATTAATGCATGAGAAGCATGCTGAACAGAGCCTGGCACATGGTCACCTCACAATAAATATTAACTATTATCAGCTGCTCCAGTTGTCCGGGAGGCTATCTCTACCCTCGTCCTGCCTTTCATTGGATTTGGTGTGGAGCAAATGGTTTTCTCTTTTTTGCCTAAACTAGTGTTTGGTCTAATTACTTTCAACCTGAAGTCCAAAGGAACGTAGGATTTCCCCAAATTCATCAATTTCATGAGTGGCTCTATGAAAAAAAAATGTTCATGGTCAGATAAGTTTGGGAAACTCTTGGGTATTCATTGCTTTTCAATTTATATGTTGTTATTTCTTTGATAGCCACATTGTATTTTAAAATTTTAAAGGCTCTGACTGACCCTATGATTAAACTTCATTTAACCATAGCCAATTGAACTTCATTTATTTAACTGTGATTTCCTTTTTTTTTCTTGTGATCTTTTTTTCCTATTCTGCAAAACTAACATTTCACAGAATAGACTTTGGTGTGATGAACAGAAAATCCATACAAGAAAACTGAAGAATTCGCTGAGTCTCAAGTGGAACCCAGAACTGTTTAATTTAAAATGGATGCTCTTTGACAGATCTGCACACATACACGTATACACACCACAGTCACCATTAATCGTTTGAAAGGTGAGTGCTACACACACTGATTCTGAGTTTGCCTTTCCATTGTGTTATTTCCCTAGAGAGCACAGTTTTAAGTTCTTGCCCCTGCAGATTCACACATCCCATGCAAAATTAAGTTGTAGAATTAAGGTTTTAAAAAACAATTTTTCCCTGGTGGTCTAGTGGTTAGGAAAAATAAACATTTAAATGTAAAAATAAACAATTTTGAAAAAAGATTATCAGACATGCAATGGCCTCTTGGGTGAAAAATGACATGAAAGATAGCTTTTCTTTTCTGGCAGCAAGAGCCCATTGTGGAAGAAATGCTGGCTTGGGAGATGTTTTCATTCTAATTCACACTATCAGGCACCTTTGTCTTCATTTGTAAGATGGCCAAACTATTGCATGAGTCACTCACATATCCCTCTGAGCCAAATTCTCACTTCTGATTATCCAAAGCTACAGGCCTTGAATAGATGAAACATGGGCAATGGGTAGCATTATTACTACTATTATTGTTGTTGTTGATGACTGATATTGATTGTTGGGCCCTTAGAATTGTCAGAGGGGACTTTTGGACCAAGGGAGAGACCTAGTTCCCTCTGGCAGCCTTACAGTGTAAATTAGACTGAGTTGTATAACAGTTTTAGGTATCTGATATGGGACTTGCCAAATTTCATGGCTTCAGGCACACGGAATGCACATCTCTGTTTCAAGGAGGCTAAATATTTTTCCAAATCAGTAGATAAAACAAACTCCCTGACCTCAACTTGCTTCCTGGCGCCTGGAGTCCTGAGTAGCTGATGAAGAGTGTCTGTCTGCTATCAAGTGACAGGACACACTCAGACTGGCTCCTGCACTGAGGACCATGTGGTACCTGATCCCATCTCCATCTTCCGAGCTCAGATTTTGGCCACAATTTACAGACCTAAGTCCAGAGGGCAGTGGGCCAGGGTTAGATGCCGTGAAATGCCACTGAATCAGCCTTGAAGGGCAACTGTGGCTTCTTAGCGCATGAGGCAATGTGCTGCAGCCAGAGGCCGGGGCAAATCACAGCTCTAACGTCATCTCTGAAATGGAGAGGTGGTTACATCCCTGACTTAAGTAAATACTATGCACAGATTTGAGACCTTACACAGACGACCAAGCAGGGAGCTAATCCATCAGGGAACCTGACGCTTCTGACCTACCAGCTGGTTGAGTGGACACCTTCACTATTAGACAGTAGCATCTACTGACCGTTACACACTGCCACCTTGCAGATTAGATAAAATTAGCTAAGCCTGAGGACTCAAAGGATTGGGAAACGGGGGATGGGAGAATTCCCATGGATAGTTTAGAAAGACCTGGAATAAATTAATAGCAGAAGAGAGATCACTGAGATTGGAATGTATTTTAGAGTGTTAAACACACTTAATAAAAATTAATTTGGCCGGGCACGGTGGCTCACGTCTATAATCCCAGCACTTTGGGAGGCTGAGGTAGGCGGATCATGAGGTCAGGAGTTCAAGACCAGATTGGTCAACATGGTGAAACCCCATCTCTACTAAAAAATACAAAAATTAGCCAGGTGTGGTGGCGGATGCCTGTAATCCCAGCTACTTGGGAGGCTGAGGTAGGAGAATTGCTTGAACCAGAACCCGGGAGGCAGAGGTTGCAGTGAGCCGAGATCATGCCACTGCACTCCAGCCTGGGCTACAGAGCGAGACTCCAGCTAAAAAAAAAAAAAAAAAAATTAATTTCATGACATCACAAAGTCCTCCGAGTCTTTCCAGGAGAGGTGCTGTAGATTCATCAGGCATCGTGTTGGAACTTTTCTGTAATCATCAGGCCATTCTGATGCACTCGCCTTGAGGTTTTCCCTTTCCAGGCAACCCCATCTGCCTCTTAGATTCATGTGCTTGCACTGACCTGCACATATACGCTTTTCTCCCCTTTCTGTCCTCTCCTTGCCTCATCTTTCAGTGAATAAGCCACGTTTAGTCAAGAAGCATGGGTCTCCATTTCTTCTTTTTATTGAGTCATCTAAATAACTTGCTTTCTGGCTATTTCCTACAGAAGCCAGGAATCTGCACAGCCATATTGTCCCCTTGGCATACAATTTCATATAGTTGCAAACCACATGGCAGCTCAGGTCCTGCAGGACACACAACTCCAATTCATTCCAAATGGCTCTAACACCCAGCTGCCCTTCTCCCTACCAAGGCCACTAAGCTAAACCACCTGCCGTTTAGCTCCTTCAAGGAACTGTTCACCCCAGCGCAGGTCCTGACCGTAAACCCTTTGGAGCCGGGAGGGCATGGCTTGCCTCTCCTGTGTCCCTCAGGACCTCTCTGGTGAACTATGCTCACAGGTGACCCTTGACAAATGCTTGCTGTGTGAAATGATGCAGAGGTTTGTTTTAATTCCAAGACATCAGTGAATTGAGGAGGTTTTGCTCGCGGCTATCATCATGCTCAAATACAGCAGACTGGAAGCATGGAAATTAAACATTCAAAGAGAAACTGAGTCTGCCTTCCTGGCCTTTCCTATCATCTGTTAAAAACAACTCCTTTTGAACATTTGCCTTGTCTCAAATGAGAACACAGGGCTCTATGTTTCTGTTGTTTTCTCTTTCAGAGAGTGGGTCTGAGTTCTCCACGGGAATGTCCAAAGCGGATCCTGACCACTGAGAGTCAGGAACAGGATTGGAAACTGGCGTTGTCTCCCCAGACCTTAAACTGAGGACCTGCTGTAAAGAGTGACAGCAGGAGGCTGAGCATTATAGCTTCAGTTTGTTTAGAAAAAGTAATAAAACCTTGGTTTTTATTGCTAAGCCTCTCTTTCATGAGCTCAAACATTTTCTATCCAATTTTTATTTGGTAGATAAAAATGCAAGTATGAAAACAGAATTTTTTAAAATGTCAAAAAGATTGAATGCTCATAATATCTAAGTGTAAATATTTTTAGACCTTTCATTGTTGCTTGCAACTACAGGTAAGCCTACAGGGGTTTTAGGATAGATTTTCATGTTGTCTAGTGTTGTTTAGTAATTAGGAAAAATAGGCTATCCAAGCAAGTCCTGATCTGTTTTTCAGCCTCATCCCTTTTGATGTCATTATTGGAGGCACTGGGTATCTGTCATGTGGGAAGAATGCTGCAAGAGGAAATGGGCTGATGTTGAAAGGGAATATCACCTAGGTCCCGGATAGAAAGATGACATGTGGGCTGGGCATGGTGGCTCATGCCTATAATCCCAGTACTTTGGGAGGCCAAGGCAGGTGGATCACAAGGTCAAGAGATCGAGACCATCCTGGCCAACATGGTGAAGCCCTGTCTCTACTGAAAATACAAAAATTAGCTGGGCATGGTGGCAGGCACCTGTAATTCCAGCTACATGGGAGGCTGAGGCAGAAGAATTGCTTGAACCCAGGAGTCGGAGGTTGCAGTGGGCTGAGACTGCACCACTGTACTCCAGCCCAGGCGACAGTGTGAGACTCTATCTCAAAAAAAAAAAAAAAATGACACATGAACTACATATCCCACAAACAGGGCCTAACATGCTTAATTTCAAACACTGGAAAGACACGTGACTCACCCCTTAGCCACATCCATGGACCAAGGTAGTGATGACTCCTGGAAAGGGGCCGTCCTGTTACTAAGTGTCGAGGGACATTCTGGCATGTTTGTCATGCTGGAGTTCTGCCTCGTGGCCATCTCTGGCCTCCTCTGAGCGGGGTGGGTGGTCATGGCTGAAGTAACCAGTTGGGGGGAAACAGGAACTAGGGAGACGGAGCTTAGCCATTCTCTCAGGTTAGAACTTGGCAGCTTCAGGTATCTTCATTATCAGGCAGCTTCAACGGGAACTGGGGAGTGAGGAAGCTCTCACCAGTGAACCATAAACAGGGAAGATTTGTCCAAAGGCTACTGTGCTCCCTGGCACAGTCAGTAAGCCTCTGCCTTTGGTCATGCCACAGCTTTGATGAAAGTGTCTCATGGATGACAGAGCCTTGGCTGGACTGGGCCGTAGGGCATGAGTGAAAGGCCCATGCTCCTCTGTTGAAGCCAGCTTTATTAAAAAGGAAATGATAGTCCCCACTCCCATCCCTACTCCACCCAGGGTGGAGGCAGTGGCAGACTACACATGAGATCCTCCACAGGATGGCGAGCATTGAGGGACCAACACCAGGGCTGAGATCCAGCTGCTCCTCCCCGCAGGACATTCTCCTACTAACATTAACATTGAAGGATCTGGTTATTATTTTCTGTAACATTGGGGGTGGGGGATAATTACTTACAGGCACTACTGTTTCCTAAATGAAATCTGATAAGTGATATATAAATAAAAGAAAGCAATTTCCCAGCTCCTGGAGCCATCTTGCCCTGTGCTGAGTATCCGATAAAACTTAAGTCACGGACTAACGCAAGTGTTCCAAAGACTGACCACCCTGTGAAAAAGCATCTCAACAAACTCAGTGATGGTTTGAACAAAATGCAGCACATGCTCCAAGGTTCTAAGAGGGAAGAGATCCCATGTTGGAAAGATGGTAGCATCCCTGTGGCTTCACAGCATTTCCTTTTCCAGAAAACATCAGCATTCTGAAAGAGAATTTAATTCTTGTATTTGTAAACACCTAAGTGGTATCTTACAGTATGAATAAGCTGCATATTCCATTTTAATCCCATGTTTTGGTTTGCTTGTTTGTTTGTTTTTGATAGATTCTCACTCTGCTCAACCAGGCTGGAGTGCAGTGGTGTTATCTCTGCTCACTGCAACCTCCACCTCCCAGGTTCAAGCAATTCTCCTGCCTCAGCCTCCCAATGCCCAGCTAATTTTTGTATTATTCATAGAGACAGGATTTTGCCATGTTGGTCAGGCTAGTCTCGAACTCCTGACTTCAGGTGCCATCATGACTTTCAAATGCTTAGTATGTTGCATGGAACACATTAGGCCCTCAGTCATCATCAAATTGAATTAAACTTTAGAAGAAAATATCAACAATGGTATTTCTGAATTTCAGACTTGCTGAGGGCAAGAATGAGAATGTTGAACTTATCCCTATATGCCAACTGAAGGCTAGTGAATAGAGAGTTTGCAATAGCCACTCAATAATGTTGGAATTAATTTCATGGATTGAAATTCAACAAAACAAAAACCCTGCCTTTTTAAATGTCTGGTGGAAACTGCACGTTTCTTTCTCATTTGGATGCAGTTTGCTCATGCTTGCCTCAGTCTGACTCAGGTTTCTCAAGCTGTTTTTTTTTCTTTTTTTATAAAACATTCCTGACATCATATCAAAAATACATTACCAAATAGCAGCCTTAAGACAATCAGCAGAACATCGCAATCATAAGTAAGATTTAATTCTAGAATTCGAAATGCAAATAGGCCACTTTTTCTTGAAGTATCTGAACCAAACACAGAGTAAGTATAATAAAACAAGACGAGGCCTGGTGCAGTGGTTCACACCTGTAATCCGAGCACTTTGGGAGGCCAAGGTGGGTGATCACCTGAGGTCAGTAGTTTGAGAACAGCCTGGCCAACACTATGAAACCCTATCTCTACTAAAAATACAAAATTTAGCCAGGCATGGTGGTGGGCACCTGTAATCCCAGCTACTCTGGAGGCTGAGGCCGGAGAATCACTTGAACCTGGGAGGCAGAGGTTGCAGTGAGCTGAGATTGTGCCATTGCACTCCAGCATGCACAACAGAATGAGACTCTGTCACAAAATAATAATAATAATAATAATAATAATAATTTAAAAACACAGGATGTTACACACTTGAGCTTTAAGATACAGCAAATGTTTACAGTGTTGAATTAATAAAGCGGATATTTTCTGTACAATGATCTTTACTTTTGAAAGTTGAAAACTGTCTCTAGCTTTTATAGATCACAACAATGGATTGGATATGTAATAACTTTTATCGTCTAACAAAAGGATAATCGTTCATGAAGATAATCGACATCTCTGTAACTAACTAAATAATTTCCCCCTCACCCATTCCTTTTATTGAAATGTTTGTGTTTTTATTTCAAGATGTATTCCTGTGCTATGATTTTGGGGTCTCACAGTGAAAATTTCCGGAGCAACTAACAACTGTCTGTGCACTGAGGCCCAGAAGCCATTTTCCTCTTCCTTACTGTGGATGAGTCAGAGCTCACCATGAAATGACGACACGCTGCAACGTAAGACGGCTGGGGAATCTCTGTACTGACATCATATCTGGGGCCTATCCCTACCATTGCTCTCTATCGGCCTGCGTGCAGACGGAAAACTTCTTGGCTTTGACTCCCAAAATAAACAACAAAAAGGATTTTTGGTTTGTGTGTTCGTTTGTTTGACCTCTACCGCAATCTACTGGGTCTGCCCATTTCTGGAAACTCAAACAGCCAATATGCTACAATCCCCTCATCTCCATGGAAGCTGATTCCACAGACACAGTTTGAGGTGCAATAGTTTGATCCATCTGCAGAATCCGAACTTCAGTGGCTGTTTCAGGGCTCCAGTATGGTTAGGTTTGTAGTTTTTTGGTTCTTCTTTATTAGCCTATATAATGTTAACATTTTTAAAATTCATTATCAATGTCAAAAGAAAGAAGAAAAGGAAAGGAAAGATCTGGCATCCCTGGGCATACACTTCCGAATGGCCGAGAAGCAACTGCCCCACTCAACAAGGCCTGACCTCTTCGGTTTGAGCCGGTCCTGGCCACTCCTGCAGCTCACCCAGCCACTACATCCCTTTTCTTTCCCCATCCACTTCCTGGAGTCCAAAGAGCCCAGGACCTCTTATCTGCACCAATGTTACCAGTGGAGGGTATCTGGGTTCTTGGCATCTTGAACAAAGAATTGGACAAGATGCGCAAACAAAGCAAGAAAAGAATGAAGCAACAAAAGCGGAGCTTTACTGAGAATGAAAGTACACTCCGCAGGGTATGAGCAGCCCGAGCACAGGGGTTCAAGAGCCCTGTTACAGAAATTTCTAGGGTTGAAATACCCTCTAGAAGTTTCCATTGGTTACTTGGTGTACGCCCTGTGTAAATGAAGAAGATGAAGTAGTTACAAGTCATTTACTCAGTGGAAGCCCTGTGTAAATGGAGAGGATATTTCCTGTCATAGCTGAAGTGTTTCCATTTGATTTAGTTCTAGGCAGTCAGCATGAATCGGCCTTATGTTCCCTGCCCCCAGACCCTACCCTCATGCCTCACCCAGACCTTGATCAGTAGATCAAGTGAGCATAGCAGTGCCCATTCCACATTGACACGGTCGTGGTCTGGACCTGCAGTGTCCGGCAGGTAGCCGCTAACCACACACGGCCACTGACTGTGTGGAATGTGGTGGTTGTGACAAAACAGAATTCTTAATTTAAATGTAAAACTACTGCATAAAGTCCTACTGAACAGTTCTGGTCTAGACCACGGGAGATTATAAGACTGAAAGATGCTGTTAATCACATGCAAAGGCTGGTCTGTTATTTTCCTTGGGATCAGAACGGGCACCTTCATTCTAGATGCTCTTTAGGGAGCCCCTGCATACCCAGTCTCTGTATCTTACTGAGCAGAGAAGTTGATCAGGCCAAACAACTCAAAACTCCCCAAACTCCCTTCCTCTCTCTTCTACTCCCAATGCCCAGGGCACAGGACATCACTAGACATTATTTATATGTTGAAATTTAAGAGGACAAAAAGAAACCGATCTTCAGAGCCTTCCTTCTCTACTTGCTTGCCATCTTGCTTTCCAGTCACTGGAGACCAAGGAGGACACCTGTCGAATGCATGGAGGGTGCCTGGGAGACGCCTAATACATGGGCCCTTTCTCACTTGTTGGGCTCAACTGCTGATAGGCACTCTATGGACCTGCCTAGAAAACAGGGTGAACACCTGAGAGAAAGAGAAAAAAGGCATTTCTATGAAGGGGGGTGTGGGTTGATCTTGGGGCTTTTCCTGAGAGAATTGGGGCCCAATTAAAATGCCAGTGGAAGGCAGGGACCCTCAGGGAGCAACGGCAGTAGAGGGAACAGCTGCAAAGGCACAGTGGAGTCCGTAGGGAGGAGCAGAGATTAAAGGCAGACTCAAAAGGCCTCCCAATTCCAAGTCAGAAGGGGCTGTGGTCTCCCGCAGCTGCGTGCTGATGATGCTTCCATTAAAATGATTGGATCAGAAGCTCTTTTCCTACTGTCCCCTTCTGCTGCCAAAATACAACCGAAACCTCTCCTCTCAACTCCTTCTGGGTGATTTGTAAAACAAATTTCAACGAATGAGGACTTGGAGGATGACTTCCTAAACACTGGTGAATATGGAAATGTGGCCGGTTAGTCCACGTACTGAATTTGCTTGATTAGCCACTTGTCTTACTATACTGTCATAGGCCCACTGAGAAGGAGAAAAGTGAGAATAATCCCTTACATAGCATCTTCTATATATGCTCAGACATGATAAAACAGTCACTTCACTTATTTCTTTAATAATACTCTTACTAATATCATCCCTTTTCCACAGATGAGAAAATTCAAGCTCAGAGAAGCTAAGCAACTTGACCATGGCCCCACTGCCGACAGCAGCAGAGCCAAGACTTAAACCCAGGTCTCCTGACTCCAGATCCTATGTTTATATCATGGTCAGGACGTTATGAGAAGACAACACTATACAAGTAAACGAAGCCATCTTCCTGTGAAAAATGGAGTCATTTCTGAAAGCAAACACCAGGAGTATGCAATGAAGGCATCTGGATGAATTCCAAGGCCTTCTGAAACACACCAGCGTCTGGAAAGGCAGGCGTGGTCCACACGAGCCCGTGGAGTGGAGTCCTGGCATCGGTACCAGCCAGTGACACTCCTGCTGCATCCTAAGTCCCTGAGAGCTGTCTCCCCATTCCTGACTTCAGGGAGTCCCTGCAACTGTGAAGCAAAGCACATGTAGCTTCCTGAATTTCATTTTCAGAGGTTTTACTCTTTCCCTTAAAACATTCCACCTGCAGGGCTGAGAATTCAGGCTGACTTAGTTCCTCGAGGCAGAGACGTATTCTTTAACACTTGGTTATCCGTCCTCACAGTGCACATCCCACACCCTAAGGGAAGCTTGCCCTGTGGACATGCTTGGAAGTGTGCCATGGATTATAGCTGATTTTACTAGGATTTCCATGAAATGTCCTGACTCTAGGACTTGTGAAACATTGGAAATTGAACCTTTGTTGCAGGAGGAGTTTGTAGAACTTTGTTCTGTGTAAACAGAATTATAGAATTTCAAGGCTAGAAGAAATCTTCCAAGTCTGCTCCTGCCAAAGGCAGGCTGAAGGCAAACCCTCACTGAGAGATGCTGCGGCTGTAACATGCTTCCCCTTCCCAGCCTGTAGCTTTCACCTCCAAACAGACACATGTAAGAAGAAAATTCATAAATATTTTCTTTACCCAGTTCTCTTCTTCATCTTTTCAATTTATTGTTTGTTTTACTTTTGGAAACAGCAACTACACTCAGATTTTCTAACTGGATTTCACCGTGTCCTTGCCAAATCAAGAAAAAGCGTAAATGTAAAAGCAATGAAAGCAACTCTGACGGGACTGAGAAAGGCGGAGTGGGTAGGCTGGTGTGGACTCGCTCCCTCAGGCTGTGCTGTCTCCTACGGGGAGGAGGCTCCCAGAACCCCCAGGTCTGTTACGGGCCCTAAGCCCAAGAGGAAATGGTGGCCTGAATCTGCAGCACCGGCCTCTCCCTTTGGATGGAGTGATCGCACTATGCTGGCCTCAGCCGGAAGCTGCGAGGGGGATGGGAGCAAGACAGACATTGAAAGAGAAGTGGGTTTGGAATAAAATCTCTGCACATGCCCTCTTCTTTCTTTGGACGCTTGTGTGATTCGAATGGGCCTGAGACCTCCAAAAAGCAAGCACAAGACTTAGTTGCAAATCACTGTGATACCAAACAGTAGCGGGTCTTGGCTGTGCTATGGGGAATTAGGGGACATAAGCAGGAGCACTGAAGTTGGGGTGGGGAGCAGGGGAATATGACTCCCCATAAGGCAAAGGAGACCATGACAGCTGTCATAATAGAAGCGTATAGGGAGAAATGCACCGGCAGTGGAGCAACTTAGAAAACAGTTTGACAATTCATCAAAACATTAAGCAGGGAACTACCATGACCAACAACAACCCAACAGTTCCACTCCTAGGCATATACCCAAGAAAACTGAAAGCACGTGTGTTCAGTTACACAAATGTTCATTGCAGAATTATTCCCAACAGCCAAAAGTGAAAACAAACCAAATGCCCATCAACTTACAGATAAAGAAAATGTGATCCAGCCATACAAAGGGATGTTGTTTGGCAATCAAAAAGAACGGAGTACTAATAAATACTAAACAGAAATGATGCTTGAACCCCTTATGCTAAGTGAAAGTCAGACACACAAGTTCATGTATTGTATGATTTCATTTCTCTAAAACATCCAGAAGAAGCAAATCCATAGGAAAAAACCAACATCATTGTTGCCAATGGCTGGGGAAGAGGGGTGATAAGGAGTGACTGCTAACAGATATGGGGGTTTCTTACTGGGGCGATAAGGATATTTTAGTATTAGATAGCAGTGATGGTTTCAGAACCATCAACCAAAAACCAGTGAATTGTACACTTCAAAAGGGTAGTTTGTGGTGGATGAACTATATCTCAAATTTGATTTAAAGCTAAACTTCCAATGGCTTCCCCTAATACTTCAAATCTTATACTAATTCTTTGTCACAGCCCACGAGGCCCTGACTCCTAACTCTCCTTACCACACTCTAACCACACTGCCTTTCTATCTGTTCCTCCAAAGCAAGCTTATTCCTGCATCCAGCACCTTGCCACCAGCTGCTCTCTCAATGTTTTTCCCTCCGTTTCATCCCATGACTGGCTTCTGTCATTTGTTCTCACCTCAGTTGTTGTCTATATAAAGTCCTTCCCTGGCCACTGGAACTAACATTGCCTTCCTCCCCATGTTGCTATCACATTAATGAAAATGTGGAGGCTGGGCATGGTGGCTCCTGCCTGTATTTCCAGCACTTTGGGAGGCCAAGGCGGGTGGATCACCTGAGGTCAGGAGTTCAAGACCACCCTGGCCAACATAGTGAAAACCCGTCTCTATTAAAAATACAAAAATTACCTGAGCGTGGTGATGTGTACCTGTAATTCCAGCTACTCAGGAGGCTGAGGCAAGAGAATCACTTGAACCTGGGAGGCAGAAGTTGCAGTGAGCCGAGATCATGCCATTATACTCCAGCCTGGGCAACAAGAGCAAAACTTCATCTCAAAAAAAAAAGAAAATGTGATAAACCTCTGAAAATCTCAAAGCGAGGACATAGAAAAGTTGGAATTCACATACATACACTGCTGATATGGATGTAAAACGGTACAGCTACTTAGAAAACAGTTTGACAGTTCCTCAAAATATTAAGCATGGAGTTACCACAACCAGCAATGACCCAACAATTCCACTCCCAGTCTTTGATCCACTTATCATTTTCCAAAATTCTCTAATGTATTTGTCTAGTAGCCTGCTGTCTTTGTCATCCACCAAAACTCTTCTGTCCAGGAGAAAGGCCACTGGCCACATTCCAAGTGTTCCGCAGCCACATATGGCAGTGGCTACTGGATTGGACAGCACAGTACAACCATCACTGTCAGAACGTCCTGTTGGAATCCAAGCTCCATTAAAGCAGACTCCTTATTTGTCTTGGTCACTGCTATTTGTCTGGCATCCAGAACAGTGACTGACATACAGTAGCCTCAATAAAGGGTAAGTAATGAATGAATGAACTGAATGAATTAACTGAAGGGTGCATTGGGTGGACAACACTGGGAAAGGAGGGGAGGGAATGCTGGAAACGACCTAAACAGGAGTGAAAATGGAAGCAAGAAAATAAAATATTTGTTGAGGTTCTTCTCTTCATCTCTTTACTCTAATATATATATATATATATTAAGGTTTTTTCTTTTTTTTTAATTTTTATTGCATTATAGGTTTTGGGGTACATGTGCAGAACGTGCAAGATAGTTGCATAGGTACACACATGGCAGTGTGCTTTGCTGCCTTCCTCCCCTTCACCCACACTTGGCATTTCTCCCCAGGCTATCCCTCCCCAGCTCCCCCGCAGCTGTCCCTCCCCTATTCCCCCCAATAGACCCCAGTGTGTAGTAGACCCCCTCCCTGTGTCCATGTGTTCTCATTCTTCTCACCTGCCTATGAGTGAGAATATGTGATATTTCCTTTTCTGTTCTTGTGTCAGTTTGCTGAGAATGATGTTCTCCAGATTCATCCATATCCTTACAAAGGACACAAACTCATCATTTTTGATTGCTGCATAATATTCCATGGTGTATATGTGCCACATTTTCCCAGTCCAGTCTATCATTGATGGGCATTTGGGTTGGTTCCAGGACTTTGCTATTGTAAACAGTGCTGCAATGAACATTCGTGTGCATGTGTCCTTATAGTAGAACGATTTATAGTCCTTAGGATATATACCCAGTAATGGGATTGCTGGGTCAAATGGAATTTCTATTTTTAGGTCCTTGAGGAATCACCACACTGTCTTCCACAATGGTTGAACTAATTTACACTCCCACCAACAGTGTAAGAGTGTTCCTATTTCTCCACATCCTCTCCAGCATCTGTTGTCTCCAGATTTTCTAATGATCGCCAGTGTAACTGACGTGAGATGGTATCTCAATATGGTTTTGATTTGCATCTTTCTAATGACCAGTGATGATGAGCATTTTTTCATGTGTTTGTTGGCCTCATGTATGTCTTCTTTTGTAAAGTGTCTATTCATATCCTTTGCCCATTTGTGAATGGGCTTGTTTGTTTTTTTCTTGTAAATCTGTTTTGGTTCTTTGTAAATTCTGGATATCAGCCCTTTGTCAGATGGGTAAACTGCAAAGATTTTTTTCCCATTATGTTGGTTGCCAATTCACTCTAGTGACTGTTTCTTTTGCCATGCAAAAGCTGTGGTGTTTGATTAGGTCCCATTTGTCTATTTTGGCTTTTGTTGCCAATGCTTTTGGTGTTTTGGTCATGAAGTCCTTGCCTACTCCTATGTCCTGAATGGTTTTGCCTAGATTTTCTTCTAGGGTTTTTATGGTGTCAGGTCTTATGTTTAAGTCTTTAATCCATCTGGAGTTAATTTTAGTGTAAGGTGTCAGAAAGGGGTCCAGTTTCTGCTTTCTGCACGTGGCTAGCCAGTTTTCCCAACACCATTTATTAAGCAGGGAATCCTTTCCCCATTGCTTGTTTTTGTCTGGTTTATCAAAGATTATATGGTTGTAGATATGTTGTGTTGCCTCCGATGCCTCTGTTCTGTTCCATTGGTCTATATCTCTGTTTTGGTACCAGTACCATGCTGTTTTGATTACTGTAACCTTGTAGTATAGTTTGAAGTCTGGTAGTGTGATGCCTCCCGCTGTGTTCTTTTTGCTTAGAATTCACTTGGCTATGCGGGCTCTCTTTTGGTTCCATATGAAGTTCATGGTGGTTTTTTCCAGTTCTGTGAAGAAATTCAATGGTAGCTTGATGGGGATAGTGCTGATTGTGTAGATTACTTTGGGCAGTATAGCCATTTTCACGATATTGATTCTTCCTAACCATGAACATGGAATGTTTCTCCATCTGTTTGTGTCCTCTTTTATTTCATTGAGCAGTGGTTTGTAGTTTTCCTTGAAGAGGTCCCTTACGTTCCTTGTAAGTTGTATTCCTAGGTATTTTATTCTCTTTGTAGCAATAGTGAATGGCAGTTCGTTCTTGATTTGGTTCTCTTGAAGTCTGTTATTGGTGTATAGGAATGCTTGTGATTTTTGCACATTGATTTTATATCCTGAGACTTTGCTGAAGTTGCTTATCAGTTTCAGGAGTTTTTGGGCTGAGATGATGGGGTCTTCTAGATATACTATCATGTCGTCTGCAAATAGAGACAATTTGGCTTCCACCTTTCCTATTTGAATACCCTTTATTTCTTTTTCTTGCCTGATTGCTCTGGCTAGAACTTCCAGTACTATGCCGAATAGGAGTGGTGAGAGAGGGCATCCTTGTCTAGTGCCAGATTTCAAAGGGAATGCTTCCAGTTTTTGCCCATTAAGTATGATATTGGCTGTTGGTTTGTCATAAATAGCTTTTATTACTTTGAGATATGTTCCATCAATACCGAGTTTATTGAGGGTTTTTAGCATAAAGGGCTGTTGAATTTTGTCAAAGGCCTTCTCTGCGTCAATTGAGATAATCATGTGGTTTTTGTTTTTGGTTCTGTTTATGTGGTGAATTAAGTTTATAGACTTGCATATGTTGAACCAGCCTTGCATCCCTGGGATGAATCCTACTTGATCATGATGGATAAGTTTTTTAATGTGCTGTTGCAATCAGTTTGCCAGTATTTTATTGAAGATTTTTGCATCTATGTTCATCATGGATATTGGCCTGAAGTTTTCTTTTCTTGTTGAGTCTCTGCCGGGTTTCAGTATCAGGATGATGTTGGTCTCATAAAATGATTTGGGAAGGGTTCCCTCTTTTTGAATTATTTGGAATAGTTTCAGAAGGAATGGTACCAGCTCCTCTTTGTGTGTCTGGTAGAATTCGGCTGTGAACCCATCTGGACCTGGGCTTTTTTTGTGTGGTAGGCTCTTAATTGCTGCCTCAACTTCAGACCTTATTATTGGTCTATTCATAGTTTCAGCTTCCTCGTGGTTTAGGCTTGGGAGGACACAGGCATCCAGGAATTTATCCATTTCTTCCTGGTTTACTAGTTTATGTGCATAGAGTTGTTTGTAGTATTCTCTGATGATGGTTTGAATTTCTGTGGAATCTGTGGTGATTTCCCCATTATCGTTTTTTATTGCATCTATTTGGTTGTTCTCTCTTTTCTTATTTATCAGTCTGGCTAGTGGTCTGTCTATATTGTTGATCTTTTCGAAAAACCAGCTCTTGGATTTATTGATTTTTTGAAGGGTTTTTTGTGTCTCTATCTCCTTCAGTTCTGCTCTGATCTTAGTTATCTCTTGTCTTCTGCTGAGTTTTGAGGTTTTTTTTATCTTGCTCCTCTAGCTCTTTCAATTTTGATGATAGGGTGTCAATTTTGGATCTCTCCACTTTTCTCATGTGGGCACTTATTGCTATATATTTTCCTCTACAGACTGCTTTAAATGTGTCCCAGAGATTCTGGTATGTTGTGTCTTCATCCTCGTTGGTTTCGAAGAACTTCTTTATTTCTGCCTTCATTTCATTGTTTATCCAATCAACATTCAAGAGCCAGTTATTCAGTTTCCACGAAGCTGTGCGGTTCTGAGGTAGTTTCTGAATTCTGAGTTCTAACTTGATTGCACTATGGTCTGAGAGACTGTTTCTTATGATTTCAGTTGTTTTGCATTTGCTGAGGAGTGCTTTACTTCCAATTATGTGGTCAATTTTGGAGTAGGTGTGATGTGGTGCTGAGAAGAAGGTATATTCTGTGGATTTGGGGTGGAGAGTTCTGTAAATGTCTATCAGGTTTGCTTGTTCCAGGTCTGAGTTCAAGCCCTGGATATCCTTGTTAATTTTCTGTCTGGTTGATCTGTCTGATATTGACAGTGGAGTGTTAAAGTCTCCCACTATTATTGTGTGGGAGTCTAATCTCTTTGTAAGTCATTAAGAACTTGCCTTATATATCTGGGTGCTCCTGTATTGAGTTCATATATATTTAGAATCGTTAGCTCTTTTTGTTGTATCGATCCTTTTACCATTATGTAATGACCTTCTTTGTCTCTTTTGATCTTTGTTGCTTTAAAGTCTATTTTATCAGAGATGAGAATTGCAACTCCTGCTTTTTTTTTGCTCTCTATTTGCTTGGTAAATCTTCCTCCATCCCTTTATTTTGAGCCTTTGTGTATCCTTGCATGTGAGGTAGGTTTCCTGAATACAGCACACTGATGGGTTTTGGTTTTTTATCCAACTTGCCAGTCTGTGTCTTTTGATTGGTGCATTTAGCCCATTTACATTTAGGGTTAATATTGTTATGTGTGAATTTGATACTGCCGTTTTGATGCTAGCTGGCTGTTTTGCCCATTGGTTGATGCAGATTCTTCATTTTGTTGATGCTCTTTAGCATTTGGTATGTTTTTTGAATGGCTGGTACTGGTTGTTCCTTTCTATGTGTAGTGCCTCTTTCAGGAGCTCTTGTAAAGCTGGCCTGGTGTTGACAAAATCTCTGAGTACTTGCTTGTTGGCAAAGGATTTTATTTTTCCTTCACTTATGAAGCTCAGTTTGGCTGGATATGAAATTCTGGGTTGAAAGTTCTTTTCTTTAAGGATGTTGAATATTGGCCCCAACTCTCTTCTGGCTTGTAGGGTTTCTGCCAAGAGATCTGCTGTGAGTCTGATGGGCTTCCCTTTGTGGGTGATGTGACCCTTCTCTCTGGCTGCCCTTAGTATTTTCTCCTTCATTTCAACCCTGGTGAATCTGATGATTATGTGCCTTGGTGTTGCTCTTCTTGTGGAGTATCTTTGTGGTGCTCTCTGTATTTCCTGAAGTTGAGTATTGGCCTGTCTTGCTAGGTTGGGGAAATTTTCCTGGATAATATCCTGAAGAGTATTTTCCAGCTTGGATTCATTCTCTTCATCACATTCTGGTACACCTATCACATGTAGGTTAGGTCTCTTCACATAGTCCCACATTTCTTGGAGATTTTGTTCATTCCTTTCTGCACTTTTTTCTCTAATCTTGGTTTCTCGTTTTATTTCATTGAGTTGATCTTTGACTTCTGATATTCTTTCTTCTGCTTGGTCAATTCGGCTGTTGAAACTTGTGCATGCTTTGTGAAGTTCTCGTGTTGTGTTTTTCAGCTCCTTCAATTCATTCATATTCCTCTCTAAGTTGTCCATTCTTGTTAACATTTCCTTGAATCTTTTTTCAAATCTTTTTTCAATGGTCTTAGTTTCTTTGCATTGATTTAGAACATGTTCTTTTAGCTCACTGAAGCTTCTCATTATCCACCTTCTGAAGTCTGATTCCGTCATTTCGTCACACTCATTCTCCGTCCAGCTTTGTTCCCTTGCTGGCAAGGAATTTTGGTCCTTTGTAGGAGGTGAGGTATTTTGGTTTCAGGTGTTTTCCTCCTTTTTGTGCTGGTTTCTTCCCATCTTTGTGGATTTATCCACCTGTCATATTAGTAGTTGCTGACTTTTCGATTGGGTCTCTGAGTGGATGCCCAGATTGTTGATGATGAAGTATTTCTATTACTTAATTTTTCTTCTAACAGTCTAGCCCCTCTGCTGTATGACTGCTGAGGTCTACTCCAGGCCCTGCTTGTCTGGGGTACACCTGTAGCAGCTGCGGGACAGTGAGGGATACTACCAGTTTCTTCTTCTGCTATCTTTGTCCCAGAATGATGCCCACCAAATGTCAATCTGATTACTCCTTTTTTGAGGTGACTCTTTGGATATACAGGGGTCAGGGAGCTGCTTGAGGAGACGGTCTGTACTTTATGGGTGCTCCAGTGCTGAGCTGTGAGCTCCGTTGTTCATTCAGGTTTGTTGGGCGGATGTGTTTAGGTCTGCTGCAGCAGAACTTATAAAACCCCCTTTTTTTTCCCTCTGATGCTCTGTCTCAGGGAGTTGGGGCTTTCTTTATGAGTATCCGTTGCACTGTCCTGCCCAGCTAGGAGGTAGTCTAGTCACTATTTGTTTGCCGAGGCTCTGCCCTGCTAGCGCGGGGCCCGCCCTGTGGTGGGCTGTGCCACTGTAGTGGGCTCCGCCCTGTTGGCGGAGTCTCTCTGTTATGGTGGGTTGCCTCAGCAACGGCAGGCTGCTTCCTCAGTGGACGTGTACCTCAGTAGGGGCGGATTGCGTCCGTATTGGCGGACGCCCCTCCCCCGCCGAGCTGCACCATCCTGGATTCAGCTGAGCCCACAGCAAATCTCTCAACACCGAGCATCTCAAATCGCCGCCCTGCTTGTCCCCATGAGGGTGGGACCCGCTGAGCCCGATCACCTGGCTCCCTGCCTCAGAGTCCCTCCTCTCTCTCTCTCTCTTTTTCTCTCCAAGTTGACCAGTTGACTCTCTCACTGGTGCCCCAGTAGCCTGCTGATAGAGCACTGGGATCCATGCAATCTCCTGTGCCGCTGCCCACTACACCGGCTCAAATCACGCTTCCCAGGAATCTCCTGGTCTGGCTCACTGTTGAAGTCCCATTCAATCAGATGGACATGTTAATCTGCCCTCCCAGATCTCAGATTGCCAGTTTAACAGGGCACCCAGACTGGTGAGTTTTGTGCCGGGGGCCGCTGCGCTGCAGAGCCGGCCGAACTGGCCACGCAAGCCAAAAAGGCTGCGCTGGTGTCCCGTGTCTCTCCTACACCTGGGAATTTCCCCCTTCTGTGGGCAACAAAGGTCCATCTGAAAATGTGGCTAGGACTCACCCTCTGCACCTTCACTGAGAGCTGCAATCCTGAGTTGTTTCTATGACACCATCTTGGAAAATCCTACTCTAATATTTTATAATGTAATCATGATAGCCTCAAGAGAACATTGTAAATATTAGATCATAGTGTCTTTGCCAGTATTCTTCTTTTGGAGAATGTGTTGAATAACATAATTTGACAAATGGCATACCACTGTGAAAATTTATAGAATGCTGTGAATTTTTTGGTTTGCCATTAATTTAATTTCCAATTCCAACAAGGAGTGCTACTGACATGGTAGAAATTTAGTCTGATTATAGAGCCTCTGACTTCTAAAGAATTTTTTAATAATCATTCTTTTTTATCAAACTTCAGAGGTCATACTTAATTTATAGCTTTTTTCTGTAAATAATACTGATTCTAAAAAGAGAAATTAAAAGATAAAAATTGTATATTAAATAAACAGGTGACATTTCACTGTTTTCCTGGTTTTTTCTTGTTTTTTGTTTCCATTGGGTTTGGTTTGTTTATACTGGGTGCTGAGACTGAAAATTTGTACTCAAGGTCTGATTGTAACTTTGCTGCCACCTTCTGGCAAAATAGTGAACATCTCAGGATCTTGGCTAGAATGAGTTTCCACAATTTTGTTTATTTCATGTTATAAACTGCTTTCATTTGCATCCTACTGCAGCTAAAAGCAGAAGTTATTAAAAGGCAAAGATAGCAGAGGAGAACAAGATCACAGAATCTCCATTCTCTAATACCTGAAGAAATGAAAATTTTTAAATGTTTTTAATACCCAGTATTCAACCATTGGCAACTAAAACAAAATGGCAGCCAAGGGGGGAAAAGAAAGCAAAAAATTCAGAAGGAAATTTTTGTTTCTTTGTAGAGATGGGGTTTCACCATGTTGCCCAGGCTGGTCTCAAACTCCTAGGTTCAAGCGATCCCTTCCACCTTAGCCTCCCAAAGTGCTGGGATTACAGGCATGAGCCCTATGCCTGGCCAGAGGAAAAATTTTCAGGAAAACCCTCAGTGTTCCCCTTCCCGCCCACCGCCCCACACCCCCCCCATCACAGCCTTGCCAGAAGCAGAAGACAGAAGTGTTGCCTAGTCTCCTCCAGGGGATGGGTTAAGTTGAGGGAACAGGTGAAGCCCATGAGGTGGCTAGCATCCAGCAATGGCTGGGTGGAATGACTCCCTGCAGGACATGTCAATGGCTCAGAAGAAAATAAAAGCTCAGGACCCCCACCAATGGCTGCACTTGATCCCCAAAGAGCTGATCCTACCTATTATACCCTCCTCTCCACAAAGAACATGGAGTGTGGGTGTACAGAAAATGAAGGAAAAGCAATAACCACCCATCCAACCATCATTCAGAGTTAAGACTAACAGGTCCTAAACAAATGGAGAAAATGTCCAGGAGAATTTTCCCACCCTATAAAAGAGGAACTAGCCTTGGACAGATTGCCCACATTAAACATAATACTCAGAGAAATGGTACAATGGAACACTAAAGCAATAAATGTGAGCAATCTATAACCACGTATAACAGCATGGATGGACCTCACACACAAAATGCTGAATGAAAGAAGCCCAGTGCAAAAGGATGCATCCTAAAAATCCTATTTAGATATCATGCTGTGAGGAGTCAGAATCCTGACTCCTCCTGCAGGGGGAAGATGTGAGCACGGCACATCTGTCTCTAGTGAACAGCACATTACATCTCCCCCAACACCTGACAGTTTTACCCAAGCTTCTAATTGCCTTCTTATTGACATTCCTTATTTTTTTTAATTCTTGGTGCATATCAATTCTGTAACAAAATCTTTACATATTGAAAATAATACAATATGGTATGCTATCCACAAGTCACTCACTATAAAAAAGGCCTCCTCGTGCAGCAGTCACTCCTCAGCCACACATTTGTGGGGTAGTGACAGCAGTTCATCAGTGGAGTCCAGTGGTCTCTCCCCCAGGAATTTGCTAGATCCCGTCTCTCACAATTGCTTTGTCTGAGGTCCCGTTAGTGACCCCACAATGAACCAGGGCATACCCCAAGGTTGCTTCCACCTTCATGTAACTGTGGGATATTGCTGTGACTTACCCACTCTGGTCAAAGTTCTTAGTTGCAGACAACAGAATCCAATCCAGTTGGTTAAAGTAGAAAGAGATTTGGTAATGGGTATATAGAGCTAGCAAGGACTAAAAGGAAGACTGAGCTTCCAAGACTGCGTGCCAAGCCACACGGTTCAACTGAACCAACAAGGAAGCGGCTACCTCTCATCAACCGGAAATGCTCAATCAGACAGCGGCTGCCCCTGTTAAGCCAACTGCACAGAATCAGAAAGCGTCTGCAGGCTGGGCGCAGTGGCTCACGCCTGTAATCACAACACTTTGGGAGGCCAGGGTGGGCAGATCGCCTAAGGTCAGGAGTTCAAGACCAGCCTGGTCAACATTGTGAAACCCCGTCTCTACTAAAAATACAAAAATTAGCCAGGCCTGCTAGTATGTGCCTGGAGTCCCAGCTATTAGGGAGGCTGAGGCAGGAAAATCACTCGAACCGCGGAGACAGAGGTTGCAGTGAGCTGAGATCGCCACTATACACCAGCCTGGACAACAGAGTGAGACCATGAAGAAAGGGGAGGGGAGGGGAGGGGAGGGGAGCTGCCACAGACTGCTTGACTCACTGGTGCTATACCCACAGCACCGGCGCATAGGCTGTTGACATCAGCAACATGACAGCTGCACAGTAACTTCTTAAACTGTTTGCTCACAGTTTTCTTATGACAGCTCTTTTCAAACTTTAAAATGCCTACAAATTACTTGGGCATCTTGTTAAAACCATAGATTCTGCTTCAGGAAGTCTGAGGTAGGGCCTTAATCCCATGTTTCTAATGAGCTCCCGGATAAGGTAGATGCCGCTGCTCTCATACTTTAAGAAATAACGCTAAGAGACATTGGCCTAATCAAATCAAGCCCCACGACCCCTTTCACCTCAGTCACCACCAGTGCTCAAAGTCCCTGGGGCATCTGTCATTTGGTCCCTTTCCCCTCACACTACCCTGGATACCCACTAACTGACCCAATCTCCCACTTTTTCCACTGTGCCCTCTTCATCAGAGTCTGCACAGGCAAATTGCCTCGTATTCTCAACTTCTCTGAATGTTCCCTTTACTTTCCTGCTTCAACTGAAACTTACTCCCCTGAGGACACGGATCCTGCAGTCGTCATTGAGGCTGGTGTTTTTTCTTCATTTGCCATGTACCTTGAACAGCAGAGCCAGGGCAGAAGTTCTCCTTCTACCAACTTGTGCTCGTCATCAATGTTCCTCCTTTCCCCTTGAAAAACTACACCAGAGAAATCTTGCAGACACTACCTTAGCAAAACTATCAAAGTTGTCAGCAGTAATCGGACAAATAAACATCACATACCCCCTGATAAGCTGTTCTGAGAAGCCTATATTAGGGCCAGATGCGGTGGCTCACACCTGTGATCCCAGCACTTTGAGAGGCCAAGGCAGGCGGATCACAAGGTTAGGAGTTCAAGACCAGCCTGGCCAATATGGTGAAACCCTGTCTCTACTAAAAACACACACACACAAAAAAAAATAGCCAGGCATGGTGTCAGGCACCTGTAATCCCAGCTAGTCAGGAGGCTGAGGCAGGAGAATTGCTCGAACCTGGGAGGTGGAGTTTGCAGTGAGCCGAGATCACGCCACTGCACTCCAGCCTGGGCAACAGAGGGAGACTCTGTCTCAAAAAAAAAAAAACCTACATGGCTTCTGTGGTATCTCTGCCAAAAATGCATAAGCTAAATTTAATCATCAGCATACATCAGACAACCCAAACTGAGAGACATTCTGCAAAATAAATGACAGGTATGTTTCCAAAATGTCAAGGTCAAGAAAGATTAAGAACTTCAATTTAAGAGGAAACAGAGACATGACCAAAAAAATAAAATCGCAATGGGAGACTCTGGATTGGATCTGAGATCAAAAATGAGGATTCTAGTGGGAAAGTTGCAAAATCTGAACCATGAGGTAACTGTATCAATGCTAGTTTCCTGCATTTGATCACTGTACTGTGGTTATATATTAACATGGTACGAATTGAGTGAAGTACTTACAGAAATCCTTTGTGCTGTTTCTACTCTGTTCTTTAAAGTCTGAAGTTATTTCAAAACAAAAGGAACTTGGCCGGGCGTGGTGACTCACGCCTGTAATCCCAGCATTTTGGGAGGCCGAGACAGGTGGATTGCTTGAGTCCAGGTGTTTCAGACCAATCTGGCCAACATGTTGAAACCCCATCTCTACTAATGATACAAAACATTAGCCACGCATGATGGTGGCGCCTGTAATCCCAGCTACTTAGGAGGCTGAGGCAGGAGAAAACCTTGAACCTGGGAGCTGGAGGTTGCAGTGAACTGAGATCTCCCCATTGCACTCCAGCCTGAGTGACAGAGTGAGACTCCATCTCAAAAAAGAAAAAAAAAAAAGTTAAAAGTTAATATCCTGGCTGAGCATGGTGGCTCACACCTGTAATCCTAATGCTTTGGAAGATCAACGCTTGAGCCCAGGAGCTCAAAACCAGTCCAGGTAACATAGCAAGACCCCATCTCTACAAAAAGTAAAAAAATTTGGCATGGTGGCATACATCTGTAGTCCCATCTACTTTGGAGGCTGAGGTGGGAGAATCACTTGAGCCCAGCAGTTGAAGGCTATAGTGAGCTACAATCAAGCCACTGGACTCCAGCCTGGGTGACAGAGCGAGACCTTGCTTCAAAAAATAAAATAAAATATCTTGCACCACGCCTGCTAATATTTCCCTGTGGGCTGGTTTATTTACTACATATGTTATTAAATAAAATATTATAACATTAGATATACATTACCCCCGTGACTGTCATCAACTCAATCTAGATAAGTTTTAACAAGAAATAAGTTCATTTATCACATTAAAAACTAAATATTGGTATATATCATGTTGTTCAAAACTATGTCTAGGTATTTAATGTGGGTATTTCAATGGCAATTTCCACCATTTTATTCTTTTAGTTTTCTTTATACTTGCAATGAACATTGTAGCTTTTACTTTTTCTTTGTTGATTATATTTATTAAAATATTATTCTTTGCTAAATCTTGTATTTTGTACTTTTATATGTTTTCTAATAATTTATTTGTACTTAACAAAAGTATTGGTCTACAACCGATTGGAAATAACCACAATTTGAGAAGCACGGCAGTTGCCTTTGAGACTCCCTAGATGGCCACTAGGTGGCGCCCAAGGATCTTCTACCTGGTTGGTTGCGTGATCCTTGCAATGGCGTGCTCTAGATAAGGCACTTGGCAAGCTACAAACATTTCCAGTGTAAACCAGCAGAATTGTCAAGCCTTTCCTATCTCTCAAGTCCACAGAGAAGGCAACTCACTCTCCTTTGTAGGACACATCTATAAATAATGAAGTTGACTTACACGAAGGAAGACACATTTTCGTATGTTTTGCCAATTGTTGGGATGTTTAGATGAATAGAAGCATCTCTAAACACCAAGCCTTATAATTGTTGTCATACAAGAAAACTATTTGAGAGCCTTTGCTCAATAATAGGGACAGGAGCCAACCATATCCAGGCCAAATTATAAAGGAAATCTACAAAGTCTTTCCAATGCCCATATCTCCCAGAATCGGGAGGGCAGTGGAATGGCAGAACAGAATTCTGAAAAATATCTGGCTGATAATCTATAAACCAGACCTCGAGCGGCAACCCTTGCATGCAGTCCTCATAATAAAAACGAGGTCCACAGCCAACAGACTGGCCCACATGCAACAGACAGCCCAGTACAACATTCCTGCTGCTCCCTGGGGAGCCACTCATGGGACACTCCTATTTAAACATATGTTGAATGCTATTAAAAAACACACAGAAATGTATCAGAGCTTTCTATTCAGAGATCTGAAAATCCAACCCTGATGAGCCCTGCCACAGCTACAACCTATGTGAAGTTCAGCAGAGAAATGTATTCCTTCAGCCTCACTACAACACTGTTAACAAAGACTGGTTTATCACCAACACATACATTGTCAAAGTCTTTAGCTTTCAATACATTTTTCCCCTGTAAGACTTTTGCACCACTGGGGCAGACAGCAAGAAGAATGCAGACCTGTCTACGGCCAAGGGCAGACTGCAAGAATGCAGACATGTTGGCCAGGCATGGTGGCTCACGCCTGTAATCCCAGCACTTTGGGAGGTTGAGGCAGATGGATCATGAAGTCAAAAGATGGAGATCATCCTTGCCAACAAGGTGAAACCGTCTCTACTAAAAATACAAAAATTAGCTGGACGCGGCGGCAGATGCCTGCAACAGAGGAACTAAACATCCCACAGTTCGAAGTTGTAGGGACCAAGTAGTTACTGGAACCAGTAAGAAACTCACAGAGGAATTCACCTTGAGGAGTGGTGGTAAGAAACACAGCCAACCTGAGGTGAGTCTGCTCGACCAAACTCTCCTTTCACCATGAACCAAACCCAACCAAACATCCCAGCCTCCCAGGACAGAGAGTGGGTAAGACTGGATGTAGGGGAATAGATGGAGTATCTAGGGGAACACATAAAATACATACATATATGGCACCATCCGAGCCTTCTGCCTTCAGCATCATCTCGTCCTTCACCTGGTGGAAAGACTGAGTGCCCAACACAGGGCGGGAACGATGTTCCACCAACTACTACTTCAATACAAGTCGTTCTCATGCTCCCACATGAAGCCTAAAACTTTAGCCAACATTAGTGTTACTTATTTCAGAGAAAAGGGAGGGAGAAACAATTAAATGACATCCAACACTGTTGTGACAATCCTGACTTCTGTGAGGTCTCTATTGGTCATCTTAGCTGCCCTTGCCCTCTGCCCATTCCATGTTCCCCTCAGCCTCCCCCAGCACCTTTGCTGGGCCAGGGTTCTTTACCAGATGAGAAATACAAAACCTTCGTTCTTACAGCGTCGGCGACTTTGGAGGTCTTCTATTTATAGGTTGTTGAAGTATTTCCTTCAAGACAATTGGTTAAGAGGGCAGAGTCACCAGCAAACCCCCTGGTTTCCAAACATCACTCTCCTTGCCACCGCTGTGTAGCCACGAGCAGTCCAATTTCCCTGAGACAATCAAGACTGATGAACTCAACACAATCCCCTCCTTCTTTGCCTATTAATCCAACGGCATGAGAAGTCCAAGATGACCAACGGACAGTCTCCACTACCAACGTGCTGGAACCATCACTCCCTTCCACACTAGGTCCCCAAAACTCACACGCTTTTCAAGGAATTAAATTGAATGCCCCTTGAGCAAAAAAATTTTATTTATGGCCAGAGGCATGCCTGTAATCCCAGCACTTTGGGAGGCCAAGGCAGGAGGATCCCTTGAGGCCAGGAGTTCAAGACCAGCCTGGTCAACATGGCAAAACCCCATCTCTACTACAAATGCCAAAATTTAGCCAGGCATAGTGGCGCATGCCTGTCAATCCAGCTACTCAGGAGGCTGAGGCACGACTTGCTTGAGCCCAGGAGGCAGATGGTACAGTTAGCTGAGATCACACTATTGCACTCCAGCCTGGGTGACAGAATGAGACTCTTGTCTCAAAAAACTAATATAATAAACAGATCAGGCAATCATCACCCTAAATAGCTTAGTGATCAAAATTCACATAAGCAGCTGTGAAGCAACCTGGCCCGATGTACCTTCTGGTGTGGTGCAGTAAGCACAGCAACTCCTACGTGGCATTCTTGCAAAAGACATTTAACCTGAACTGAGCCATGAAGAAACAGCCAAATCTGGAATACGGGACATACTACAAGTGGCCTCGTAAAAACAGTCTACGTCATGGAAAACAAAACAGTAGGGAATTATTCTAGATTAAAAGAGACTAATAACCAAATGAAGTGCATGAATTTTGATCAAGAAGGCACTGCATTGGGAAAACATTTTTGGGATCTGGGGAAACGTACATGTGGACAGAATAGTTGATGAAATTATTGATGCTTTACGTTGTGATAATATTGAGGCTAGGTCGAATGTCTTTATACTCCTGGGAAATGCACATTGAGGTTCCAAGTCTGTCTCGAGGAAAAGCACCGGCCCAACTGTCTGGAGTGTACCTGAACTAGTGGCACTTTGCATGGAGCACCATTTAACTTACAAGACCGACAAACTGTCATTGTTCAGACTTGTGGATATGGCAGACAATTTCTCAAAAACAAACTGATCCTATCACTTCAAGGAAAACAACTAACAGCATGTGTTGTCAATGATGAAATTCAAGTTTTCAAGGGAAAATTACGTGTTAGAACTTTTAAGAAACTACCACTTGTCAAGTTTTGTGGTTGTTATCAAAGGATACGCACAATTACCTGGAAAGGCTATTAAAGTATTCCTCTGCGGGCTATGGTGGCTCACGCCTGTAATTCCAATATTTTGGGAGACTGAGGCAGGCAGATCACTAGAGCTCAGGAGTTCGAGACCAGCCTGGCCAACATGGTGAAACCCTGACTCTACTAAAAATACAAAAACTAGCCAGACATGGTGGCAGACACCTGTAATCCCAGCTACTTTGTAGGCTGAGGCAGGAGAATCACTTGAACCTGGGAGGCAGAGGTTGCAGTGAGCCCAGATGGTGCCGCTGCCCTCCAGCCTGGGCGACAAGAGCAAAACTCCCTCTAGAAATAAAAATAAAGTATTCCTACCTTTTCCAACTACACATCTCTGTGAGGCCACATTATCTTCACATGACTCAACCCAAACAAAAGACTAACTGCAGAAGCAAACAGGAGAACACAGCCACTTGTTAGGTTGGTATCGTGTAAAATAATGTCACTCAATTTATTTTTGTAAAATATTATTTTCAATTAAAAAAATGTTAGTCTTCCATTCCTAGAAAATACATACTGAAGTACTTAAAATGAAATATGATGTCAACAGTTTACTCTGAAATATTCATCCAAAAGAATTGTACAGATGTATGTATACACATGTATATATGTGTGCAAACATGTATGTATAAGTGGCATCATAGATATTTGGTCTTTGTCCCTGGCACAGAGCTCCTGAAACCCAGTTTCTTAGTTAGAATTGGTAGGAGCATCTTCTGTTCAAATGAGGAACTCTTGGCAGGGCCCCTAGATATCTGCTGGATGGGGACTGGGTGCTATAAAGACAAAAATCTGGAGACAACAGATGCTGGAGAGGATGCGGAGAAATAGGAACACTCTTACACTGTTGGTGAGAGTGTAAATTAGTTCAACCATTGTGG
This sequence comes from Saguinus oedipus, assembly GCA_031835075.1. Classification (NCBI taxonomy): domain Eukaryota; kingdom Metazoa; phylum Chordata; class Mammalia; order Primates; family Cebidae; genus Saguinus; species Saguinus oedipus. The sequence goes on along the minus strand of CM063170.1, from coordinate 101,421,550 downwards.
AAGACAGTGTGGCGATTCCTCAAAAACCTAGAAATAGAAATTCCATTTGACCCAGCAATCCCATTACTGGGTATATATCCAAAGGACTATAAATCATTCTACTATAGGGACACATGCACACAAATGTTCATTGCAGCATTGTTTACAATAGCAAAGACCTGGAACCAACCCAAATGCCCATCGATGATACACTGGACTGGGAAAATGTGGCACATATACACCACGGAATATTATGCAGCAATCAAAAATGATGAGTTTGTGTCCTTTTGTAAGGACATGGATGAATCTGGAGAACATCATTCTCAGCAAACTGACACAAGAACAGAAAATGAAATACCACATATTCTCACTCATAGGCGGGTGAGGAAAAATGAGAACACATGGACACAGGGAAGGGGGTACTACACACTGGGGTCTATTGGGGGGAATAGGGGAGGGACAGCGGGGGGGAGCTGGGGAGGGATAGCCTGGGGAGAAATGCCAAATGTGGGTGAAGGGGAGGAAGGCAGCAAAACACACTGCCATGTGTGTACCTATGCAACTATCTTGCATGTTACGTTCTGCACGTGTACCCCAAAACCCCAAAACCTAAAATGCAATAAAAATAAATAAATAAATAAAAGACAAAACTTTGATTAGAAGCTTAGAATTTTCAGCTCCATCTCCCAGCCTCTGGGAATGGGTGAAGAAATGAGGACTGCATTAATCACCAACGGCTAAAGATGTATTTAATCAATCAAAGGCAATGGGATCTCTATAGAAACACCCTAAAGGATGGGGCTCAGAGACTTAAGTTGGTGACATATTAAGGTGCTGGGAGAGTGGTGCTCCCAGAGAAGGCACAGAGCTTCGTATCCCTTCCTCATGCCTTCCCTGTGCATTTCTCCCATCTAGCTGTTCCTGAGTCATATCCTTTTTAATAAACCTGTAATTGTGAATAAAGTGCTTTCCTGAGTTCTGTGAATGGTTCCAGTCAATTATCAAATATGAGAAGGGGACAGTGGAAACCCTCTGAATTTACTGGTCAGAAGTACCAGTGATAACCAGACTTACAACTGGCATCCGAAGTGGGGGCAGTCATGGACTGGGCCCTTAACTTGTGGGATCCGACACTACCTCCAGGTGGATGGTATCAGACTGAATTGCAGGACGCCCAAATGGAGTAAGAGAAGTGTTGGAAAAGACACATGCGCTTGGTGTGTTTTTTCCAACACCACTTCTCACCATTACAGGGTCTCAGAAGTAAAAACAGCTCAGCCTATGTGTATGTAACTTTCTACAGTTTTCTTTCAAACAGTTCACCAAAAAAGGAGACAGAATGTTGCAAAATAGGTGAAGGATATGTGTGTTCCTTGTACTATTCATTCAACTTTTCTGTGGGTCTAAAATTTTTCAAAATAAAATACATTGGGGGCCAGGCACAGTGGCTCACGCCTATAATCCCAGCACTTTGGGAGGCAAAGCAGGCTGACAGCTTGAGGCCAGGAGTTTGAGATCAGCCTCAAACATGGCGAGAGCCAGTCTCTACTAAAAATGCAAAAAATTAGCTGGGCATGGTGGTGGGTGCCTATAATCCCAGCTACTAGGGAGACTGTGGCAGGAGAATCGCTTGAACTTGGGAGACGGATGTTTCAGAGAGCCAAGGTCACACCACTGCACTCCAGCCTGGGCAACAGGGCAAGAATCTCTCAAAAAAATAGATAAAATACAGGGGGTGGAATCATGTCCAAGGTCAATGAAATCAGAAGCAAACATTGAGTTAGAGGAGCCATTTCCATCCGTGCCCGTGTCCTAGGAGCCATTCCCTAGGCTCCTCCAACAGATTAAAGAGGTCTTAAACTTACTTCCTTCATTTATAGGCTCCCCATCCAGAGCAGGCCCTGTGACTCCAACAAGGAATTGAGATCTCGTATGCCTTAAGACAATAAATGAGAATGGCTTGTGGCTAGGTATAACTGGTCCCAGATGCCAAAACCCAAGGTTTGACTAGGCCATGGTCTGAATTTGGGGAGTTTGGCTGTGGAGAAGAGGGGCGTAAGAACCAAGTGATCAGATTCATGTTAAAATAAAGTAATTCATATCTTTCTTTAAAATTACTAGAAGTACTCATGGTTCAGGTGGCACTTAGTCACCAAAAAAAAAAGTGGCAAGTGACTGAAATGGTTGCTGACACCAAAGGCCAACTTAAATTCATACTGAAGGAAGTTATGAACATAAGCACCCTCCCTCAGATGCTGCACACCGTAATCTCAACCACACTCTGCCCTGGATCCCACACCCTTCTACAGTCACCATCCCATTTTTCCTTTTTTTTTTTTTTTTTTGAAATGGAGTCTTGCTCTGTCACCCCAGCTAGAGTGCAGTGGCCCAATCTCGGCTCACTGCAAACCTCCACCTCCCAAGTTCAAGCGATTCTCCTACTTCAGCCTCCCATGTAGCTGGGATTACAGGTGCTCGCCACCAGGCTCAGTTAATTTTTGCATTTTTAGTAGAGAAAGGGTTCTGCCATGTTGGCCAGGCTGGTCTCCAACTCCTGACCACAGGCAATCCACCTGCCTCGGCCTCCTAAAGTGCTGGGATTACAGGCGTGAGCCACTGAGCCCAGCCCATTCCATTTTTCTTTATCCTTCACAACCAAGCTACTCTAATGAGTTGCCTACACACCCTGTTTCCACTCCTCACTCAACCAGCCTCTGCCCTCCCCACCCGTCAACACCGCCAATGGCCTTCACATTACCAAATCTTCAGAAACATCAAATTGTAAAAGTCAAGGAAAGACTAAGGAACTGTCAGACTGGAGGAGACTGAAGAGATAATCAAATCAGACACATGATCCTGAGATGCTTTTGCTAAAAGACAGTGAAAATCACAAAATCTGAATGTGGTCTGAGTGGAGTACATGGGAGTTTTCTGTACCATTCTTGCAACAAGTACATACTTGAAAAACAAAGCCTTCGGAACAAGAGCTATTATGATTTGAGCTTGCCAGACACCGTGGTGTACACCTGTAGTGTGCAGGCGGTAGGAAGGCTGAGGCAGGAGGATCACCTGAGCCCAAAAATTTAAGGCCATGGTGCACTAGGATCACATCTGCAAATAGCCACAGCCACTGTACTCCAGCCTGGCCAACACCAAAGACTCGTCTCTCCAAAAAAATAAATAAATAAAATTTTAAAAGACACAGGCTTAGCTTATTTAGGAAGGCAAAACTGGAACTTCACATCACTTTTCAAGATATTTGAGTTACTACATAGACAATTTCAGCTAATTTCTGGGCTTTATATACATTCTGGGCTTTATATACAGTCCTTGTTTCCCACAGAGGTTATATTATCAAACTATTGAAATGAGTTGAAATTCAGGAGCAGAGTAACACAAGTGGCATAAATCTATCCCCTAACTACAGTAAGTTATCCAGCAGAAGGATAAACCATTTAAACTCTCTATCAAGAACACAGAGTGAAATAAGAGAAGCATTTCACTTAGAAACAGTAGGTCACTATTAATCCAGGACTGGGTCTATAAAAGCAGGTCTGGGAAGGTCTGAACTCTGTAATGGACTATGTGAGTGAAGCAAGTGGTGGAAAAAGTCCTGTGCATGTCGCAAGACCATTTTTTTAAGACAGTCTCACTCTGTTGCCCAGGCTGGAGCGCAGTGGTACAATCTCGGCTCACTGCAACCTCCACCTCCTGGGTTCAAGTAATTCACCTGCCTTAGCCTCCCTAGTAGCTGAAATTGCAGTTGTTCACCACTATGACCAGAAAATTTTTGTATTTTAGTAGAGACGGGGTTTCACTATGTTGGCCAGGCTGGTCTCAAACTCCTGACCTCAAGTGATCTGTCTGCCTTAGCCTCCCAAAGTGCTGGGATTACAAGTGTGAGCCACCACAGCCAGGCTGTGGCAGTTTCTTTTAAAATGGACATAACTGATGGGTCAACTGTTAAATAGCAAATAATTCCATATAATTTTTCAAATGTTTAGTACTTTTCAAATACCTCTCCTATCCCCGTAACTCCCTTTGAGCCATACTACAAAACTATCAAGTCAGTGATTAATTGTGTAAACTCCAAGTGGTATTTTTTTCCTTCTTCTGGCTGGACTAAGTCAGTATGTTTTACTAAAAGAAAATTTACAGTTGATTATGTGAATATACCATGGATCTTTCTATTGCTAAAAAGAAATTAAAATGAGACCTCAACATATCATCTCAAGCAAAAACACTAATAAAGGGCAAAACTGAGAGTTTATCAGTGAAAATATAAGTTTGAAATACTCAAAGGAGTTCATGACACAGTCAAGTATATGAAGCAATCATTAGATGGCAAAGAACTTATTAAGAAAAAAAAGAGCCTGTGTACACCTTAGTGTCTGCATTTTTACATTTGGATCAGGTAGATGAAAAGGACAGACCCAAAGCTAATCCACATTCCAAAGCATTCACACAGAAAGGAATTCTATTAATAAAATCCATTCAACAGATAAATTATCTATTTACCTTCAGGTTTGTACAACTGGGATAACACAAAGGGCACATTTCTTACTTTTATTTCAACATTTAAAATATTCACAGATGGAGTATTATATTCAGACATCTCCATGGAAGATGTAGGAAAACAAAGCATACAGGCATTCCACAATTACAGAATTACATATTTGTGATTATGTGAATGTTTACCCTAGAGTTTATCTGGAAAAACATGTTAAAAAAAAAAAAAAAAAACTTGAGTGTTTCACTGGATTAATTTCCATAAAAAATGAACTGCAAAGAACTTCAGGAGAGATACCTAAATATTAATGCTTTTTTAAAATTTCAAACTTTTATAGTATTCTGCTAACATCTCTCTGTGAGAAACACTTAATACTGAATTCTTTTTTCCCCTCAATAGCCAAGTCAGAAGATACTTATTTCATTTCCCCCCAAGTCTGTTTCTAAACACATTATGTAGAATAGATTTGATCATCACAGCATCTTGACTAGCTAATGAGGTAGGAGTATTCTTTTAAGCTTTTAGGCATTGATAAAGCAAAGCAAAAGACATCAAATTACAAAGTTTTTCTTTTTTAGTGGTTGTTAAGTAAAATGGAAATTGGTCAAATGGTGCTTGTATTTTAAAAACGAAGAGGAAAACCCCATTAGAAAGCCCTGATACACAGAGTCTGTTAAAGGGCAAAACCTGAGTACTGGAATTAAACTCATTTTGGCATTGTAAGATAAGGTATCTATAAATGCCAAGCTTTCTGCCTAGGAAAAAAAAATATCAAGATAAAATCTAAACAGAAAACAAAATTAATCTATACTTTATTTTCAGAACAAGTTAATTTACTTCTTTTAACCCAGTTTTTTGCTATACATTTAAAAAAAAAAAAAAAAGATTAATAATTTCAGTATACTGCATATCCAGTAACACATTTAAAGGAAGTTAGCAGTCACTATACTAAGTGCCAGAGAAACACTCCTTATAAGGAGGCTTTATTAACATAATGCTAAACAGCTAGAAAACATGTAGGTAATAGATTTCAGCACCATCTGTTAGTAGACTGTTTCAAAATGCATTCACCCCCTAAATTCATATAAACCTAGAAAATTTACCCATCATTCCCTCTGCATCTATCTCAAAAACCTAAGTTCTGTATTTTAACTACCCTTTCTATGTGCCAAAAATAAGGAATACTTAAAAATCTAGCCAAATAGGACACAAACATGACCCCCCAAAAGAGGAAGTTACCAATCAAGCATGTGTGTCTAAAATACAAATTTTAGGAGTTTCTCTGAACCTACTCTGGTTCAAGGGGCTGCAAAAATAAATACATATTTTTAACACATTGGTACTTATTATTTGATGAAGGCTAAATTACAAGAGATTTTACCAATTTGCACCTCTTAAGGTTACTGCTAAATATACTTTAAAAAGTCATCTAAAAAGTGTTTTAAAAATACAACAAAATAGCTGCCAGAAAAAAAAACTGATAACTATGTGGCTTGGCAAATTATTTTGAAATGAGATCCTTGAAAATTAACTACAAAATATTTTAGAGGTGCGAATCAAACTTGGTAGCAAAATAGTGCAAAACTCTGACATGGCAGCCCTTAGCAGGTAACCATTTGAGATTTGCTACCAAAAATAATTCTTCAACAAGAATCTTTTATGTCTTTGAACCTTTCCTTTTTCTACTCTACCTAGAATTGTGTTCCACTGCTGTTAGAAAAATCTCAAAATACCATGTGTATATCATTTAAATAAGAGAAATATTTCCTCTTCACTGTCACCTCCTTTCAGTTATAATTCCCTTTATAAATGCTCTTTTCCTAAGGCACACCATGCCCTATTTATTGCCACAAAGCCACTAAAATCTGTGCCTCAATCTATCTGCTTTATCAGAGTGGTTAAATACAAACCACTTACTAGTGTCTGCTAAAACTTAATAACATCAAGTCTAGAATGCTATTGTCTGTTCTGCTGGGGCAAAGGCCAAAACACACAAGTATGTGCTAGTGTGCTCTTTTCCCTACAAACTAGCCGTATTACCTACGGTAACAGTAACGCTTCATGACATCTCTGGCTGCATGTAGTTCATACTCAATATTATAAAATAAAATGTTAGGCCAGCAAGCTTGCACAACTTTTATTAAATCCTAGTCTTGTTTAACAATATCTGATGTTACAGACATCATCCCATGAACATGTTTAATAAGTGAAAGCAAGTCAGATATCTCATCTAAGTCATTATTTTCTGCAGACTAAGCAATAACTACACAGAACACTATGGGTAACAACGAACACCTGCTCCGTTTTCACACAAGCCATGTTGCTTATCAAACTAGATCTGCTAATATTGAATACAGTAGATTTGGTGATTGTAGTTCTCATATAAGTACATTATTGAGACAACATTTTGACAGTTTCACTGACTTTCCAAATAAGCATAACATACTCAAAAAAAATAAAGAGTGAAGTAAAAACTGAACATGAAGAGATTAAGTTATTAAAGGAAAATGAGATAAATAAAATAAAGAGTGAAAAAAATCATTGGGGTGGATTGGAAGAGAACAGATCAAATATGGATTGCAAACCAAAAGTTTATAAACTCAATGCAATACAAATCCTTTTTATTGTAAAAGCTGAGATGAAACTAAAAGATCTGTAAAAACTGTTACCTTTGGCCTTAAACAGTTAAGGACCAACGCTTATGATCAAAAAAGGCCACAACAGTTAAGATTGTATTACTTGATTTTATTTTACACTAGGTGGTGGACACAAAGCAATCCTCCTTAATAAAGCTGACAATTAGCTTCACTCAACATTTTTAATAATGCACATTAAAAAAAGTATTCATTTTACAAATTCTTTTGCAATCCAAACATACAACAGCTTGGAGAACAACGTTTAGAAAACAAAAGCCAATGTAGAAAGACAGATTAAAACAACTAGAACAGTACAGGTTTTATATGGCTCGGATTTTACAGTTTTCTTACTGCATCATCAATGTCAGAAATCTGTTCCTTCAGCTGGCTCCATTGTTCTGGATTTAAAGAAATACCTAAAAAAAAGTTTAAAAATTCAAAGGTGAAAATCTATTTAAGCACTGCAGATTTTCATAACTTTCTTTTATTTTTCTTTCATACTTTCAACTAGAATACTATTTTATCAAAATCGCCACTTCAGGCAGTGCATGGTGGCTCACACCTGTAATTCCAGCACTTCGGGAGGCAGAGATGGGCAGATCACTTGAGGTTAGGTCAGGTCAGGAGTCCAACACCAGCCTGGCCAACATGGTGAAACTTGTCTCTACTAAAAATACAAAAGTTAGCTGGGCATGGTGTCAGGCACCTGTAATCCCAGCTACTTGGGAGGCTGAGACAGAACTGCTGCAACCTTGAAGGCAGAAGTTGCCGTGAGCCAAGAGGCACTCCAGCCTGGATAACAGAGCAAGACTGTGTCTCAAAAAAAAAAAAAAATTGCCACTTTGACACAATGCTACAATACTGAGAGTCAGATCCCTTACATTTGTTAATTACAGATCATCACAATGTACTGAGCAGATCTCACATCCAGTCTTACTTTCCACACTACATCCTGCATACTGTCTATTATAACCAATGACAATAAATGAGGGTTTGAAAATCTATCTTACTAATACCTGAAAATTATGAGGCTAAAATGGTCAGGTCCAGATTTGACATGTAACACCCCGTTACTACACTTTCAGTTGGTTCCAACATTTGCCCAAAACTTCCATAGAAATTCAAGCTGAGTAATTGTGCTAAGTTATTCCAGAAGCATTTATTTCACTTTGGAAAAATTCCCAGTACATGACTCATACAGGACCCCTCAGAAAGTATATACTGGGTAACTGTGCATTCTAGAGTCATCCTGTCGGGGTTAAAATTCCAGCCTCACTATCACTAAGTGTATAACCTTTAAAAAAGAAGGATTTTTATTACCTTGTAAGCCTTAGTGTTCTCACCAGTAAAATGGTATCTATACCCCAAAGAGTTGTTTTAAGTAACATGAATAATGAACTTAGCATATCACCCAACACATAAACAGTTAAAAAATGTGGAATGACACATCATTCCTATTTAAGATAAAAGAGAAATTTTATCTTTTCCTTATTTTGTACTTTAACGTTCTAGCATTCTAATACTGATACATATAAACAGAGAAGTAAACAAGAACTGGCAAAAAGTATTACCAAAAAACTGTCTCGGAAGGCCATGAAATTGAAAAAAAGAATAAACTGGGCAACACCTAGGAAAGGCTTAAAAGCTAATCAAATTGTTTCAGTAAATGTTTGTACAAACAAGAAATATGGCATCGACCACACTGGTATGTGAATGACCAATCCAGAAGTGACTTGAAGAAAATATGAAAGCGTATAAACACATATAGAGGCTGAGTTTAACAAAAAAAAAACTGCACAAAGCAACCAAGTGGTACCTTTCAAACTAACAGGCAAGTAGAGTAAACTAATAAGGAAACATTTTTCTTTAGCTGAGGATCAACCTAGAGCAGCAATCCAAATATACAAACTTAGGCTGGTTCACCAATGTTCTCTGGCTGTTTGGCGAATGATGTAAAATATGCTTTCTACAATGCTAAGAGGCTTAGGACTGAATGAAGCACAAATGGAAGGAAAGCAGAGATACATCACCTTAACAACCCCCTAAAGCATACCTTTTAGGAGTTGAATCAAAAGGAAGCATTGTAAACCAAGATTTTCCACTCCTGATTTTACAAATTCCCAGAGAGTGACTGACTAATCTGCTTCAGAATTGCTGTAAACCTTTTAAAAAATGTTCCAGTAAATTAGCAGCCAACTGAAGTGATATTAACGGTGTTAATTTTCTGAACTTTATTCCAAAAAACTGTATTAAAACATCTCATTAAAAAAATGTTAAGTATCATGTCCAAAATGATTACAGAAGATAATCAACTGAGTAAGATTCTTTTTTGCTGTGTCTCCTGCCAACATTTCAAGTTAAGGTAAGCTACTTAGAAAAGTTTTAGTTGTCCAGGCAAAGTGGCTCACGCCTGTAATCCCAGCACTTTGGGAGGCTGAGGTGGGCAGGAGTTCAAGACCAGCCTGGCCAACATAGTGAAACCCCATCTCTACTAAAAATACAAAAATATTAGCTGGGTGTGGTGGTGGGCACCTGTAATCCCAGCTACTCAGGAGGCTGAGCCAGGAGAATTGCCTGAACCCTGGAGGTGGAAGTTGCAGTGAGCCAAGATTGCGCCATTGTACTCCAGCCCAGGCAACAATGCAAGACTCCGTCTCAAAAAAAAAAAAAATTTTTTTTAAGAAATGTTTTAGTTTATTCCCAACACCATAACAAAATTAAAGTAATTAAACCTCACCTTTTCTTCCTGGTTTCATTTCGCCTTCTGGATCCATCCAATATTCTCTAATATCAATTAGCACTTTCCCTTTAAAATCTCGAACACTAACATACCTCATTTTCCCAATCTGCAAAAGAAACAAACATAAAAAGAGGTGCTCCTTTCAACAGTGGTATCTGTTTCAATCGTATTCATATTCACGACTTGCTGCACACTCACTACATCTAATCATGAAAGTGACTACTGCTGACCCTTGAACAACATGACTCTCAACTGTGCAGGTCCCACTTATATGCATATTTTTTTCAATAAATATACTGGAAAACTTTTGCAGACTTGACAATTTGAAAAAAATTCACAAACCAACTGCACAGCCTAGAAATAACAGAAACATTAAGAAAAATTTAGGTATTTCATGAATGCATAAAATATACATAGATATTAGATTTTATCATTTACTACCATAAAACATACAAACCTATCATATGAAGTCAAAACTTATGCAGGGACACAGTAGATAAAAATGTGAACATAAAGATGGAATATTAAATCAAAACTGCATAAAATTAACTGAAGTACATAGTGTACTTGTGTAACAGTTTCATAGCCACTTCCTGTTGCTACCTCAGCATGCTCAAATGTTACAAATATCTGCTTAAAATACCTAGTGTAAAACATCATGTGATGCTAATCACCTCTCCTGAGCAGTTCATGTCTCCAACACTGCATAGTGCAGTAAAAAGTAATCTCTCTCAGTTTTAATGTTTTCATCATGATTAGTGCAATATCATAAACCTTATTAAATAACACTATGAGTTCCATACAAAGAGCTCCTAGTGATACTGGAAGTGCTCCCAAGAAGCAGAGTTAGAAGGCATGACATCACAAGGGAAAAAAAAAAAAACACCAGAAGCAGTAGTGCATGCCTATGATCCCAGCAACTCAGGAGGCTGAGGCAGGAAGATCACTTGAGCCCAGGAACTTGAATCCAATCTGGGCAACACAGCAAGATCCCGTCTTTAATTTTAAAAACAACAATAAAATATTAAAAAGTTGAATTGCTTGATATGTACCATAGACTGAAATCTGCAGCTGTGGTTGCCTACAATTTCTAACAGATGACATATCTTAGAAACAGACAACATTAAGCTAATGTTATTGATACCATACAGTACAGTAAATGTATTTTTTCTCCCTTATAATTTTCTTAGCAACATTTTCTTTTCTCTAGCTTACTTTATTGTAAGAATACAATACACAGTACGTATAATATACAAAATATTTGTCAAATGTTTATGTTACTGGTGAGGCTTCCAGTCAACAGTGGGCTATATTTAGTTCTGACTTGCCAAAGTCAAAAGTTAAAACCAGATTTTTCAACTGGTTGGTGCCCTGCATTCTGACCCTGCATTATTCAAGGGTCAGCTGTACTACTCTCAATATCAAAACTGCAACCAAAGGAAATTACTGTTAAACTATCATATGATCCAGCAATCCTACTTCTGGGTATATATCCAAAAGGATTGAAAGCACAGACTCCAAGAGACATCTGCACACCCATGTTCATAGCAGCATTATTCACAAGAGCCAAGCAGTGGAAACACCACAAATGTCTACCCAGAGATGAATGGATAAACAAAATGAGGGGAGTGGTGGCAAACAGACACACAATGGAATATCATTCAGCTTTTAAAAAAAGAAATCCTGTCACATACTTCAACGTCAATAACATAAGCCAGTCATAAGAAGGAAAATTGTAAATATTTTATGATTCCACTTATAAGATGTCAAGTTCACAGGGGGGAAAAAAAAGTAGAATTGTGGTTACGCAAGGCTGGGAGAAAGAGAATTGCTGTTTAATGGCTACAGAGGTTCAGTTTTGCAAGATGAAATAGTTCTGGAGATCTGTTTCACAACAATGTGAATATACTTTCATGGTTTTTAGAAGCAAAATCTTGCAGTACAAATTACAATTCATAGGATTCTATGAATGCAACTAGCTACACTGCTTCAGCAACCATTCTGAATATATGAATCCAGAGTTCTAGTCAATAACAAGTTTTTCCTTTTGATGTTAACGTCAAATAACATCTTTAATGCACCTCATTCAGAGAACTTAAAAATGTTCACAGAAAATTATTTTTCAAAAATCTTGTATATCTGCTTACCACAAATTAAAAATTCCAGAAAAAAGAGGCCTTCCTCAACCAAGTGTCTCCTAGCACTTTCCAAGACTCACTATAATATACTAAGGGAAAACAATGAAGTACTGGAATAAAGACAGACACAGAGGTTAATGGAACAGAATGGAGTAAAAAATACACAGGCATTTTATATATGCACTGATTTTTTTATTTTTTATTTTTTATTTTTATTTTTTTGGTAAAATCCAAGGTAATTTAAAGGAGTCAGAATAGACTTTTCAACAAATGGTGTTGAAACAACAACAAATGCATTGGGGGTGGGGAAGAATCTAAATCCCTACCTTACACCATACACAGAGAAATTAGTTCTACATGAATCATAGTCCTAAATGTGAAAACACGAACTATAAAACTTCTAGGAAAAACAATGGCAAAAACTTTTGTGGCCATGGTAGACAAAATACGTCTTGGACAGAAAAGTACATTTTTAAACGTGTGCATGTTATTGTACATAAACTATACTTCAAAAACTTTTTTTTTTTAAAGGAATCTGCCCAATAGTTGCCTCTACCTTGGGGGAAAAAAAAGCAAAACTGACAAATTCTTCTCAGCGAAAATTAAATAAGTGATGAGGAGATGGGAGTATAGGGATATATTACTTAAAGGCAGAAAAACTGAAGACTACTGAAATCACATTTTATTGGAAGAAAATAAAATCAGATGACAGACTATTTTATATCCATAAAATCTAGAGATTAGCAGCAAAAAATAGCATGTACATCATACAGAACTGTGATTCTTACATGAATTTGATTCCCTGTCCCCTTTGAAGATCTGATAAAGCAGCACTTCCCAACCTTTTTGGCACCAAGAACCAGTTCTGTGGAAGACAATTTTTCCACAGTGGGAGGGGAGGGGTGGCGGCAGGGAAGGGGAAATGTGATGGTTTCAAGACGAAAATTGTTCCACCATCAGGCATTAGATTCTCATAAGGAACGCACACCTATATCCCTCACATGCGCAGTTCACAACAGGGTTCATGCTCCTATGAGAATCTAACGCCACTGCTGATCTGACAGGAGGCAGAGCTCAGGCAGTTAATGCCCACTCACACGACGCTCACCGCCTGTGCAGGAGGGACCCCTGTGATAAAGGTTATAAATAATCCCTTCAAATACAAAAAAGAAAATTCAAATTAAAAATCAGTTCTATGGACTCCTGTCCCAGATTAAAATGACCAGTTAAGATCATTTTAAATAAATAATTTAAAAGTATCAAGTATCCTTAAATAATCAAATCAACTAAGCCAGTATTACTGACCCTTTGTGGCTAACTCTGAAGAAATATACAGATCGTTTCCTGCCTCAGCTATTCCACTTCACAACACAGGTACTGAGTATGAGATAATTCTCCAGTCTCTTTATTATCACAGACATGACCCCTGGTAGGTTATGTCACTATGGAGTAAAGTTCCTCAAAATCACAGCTGAAGGAACCAGAAAGCAAGTATCTCCAATATCTTCTCTCGAAACAGGATTCTGCCCAAATTATTTCAGACATTAAAAGAGTAGAGTATTGATTTTCCTTTGGTACAACTCTTTCATACATTTAAAGAACTGCTTATGTATTGATGTTTAATGTACATCAAGGTGTAATGGCAATGAAATTAAGTATCAGCTGGTTACGGTGGCTCACGCCTGTAATCGCAGCACTTTGGGAGGCCGAGGCGGGCGGACCATGAGGTCAGGAGTTGAAGACCAGCATTACCAACATGGTGAAACCCTGCCTCTACTAAAAATACAAAAATTAGCCAGGTGGTGGCATGTGCCTGTAATCCCAGCTACTTGGGAGGCTGAGGAATGAGAATCGCTTGAACCTGGGAGGCAGAGGTTGCAGTGAGCCAGAGGTTGCAGTGAGCCAAGATGGCACCATTGCACTCCAGCCTGGGCAACAAGAGTGAAACTCCATCTCAAAAAAAAAAAAAAAAAAAGAGAAATTAAGTATCATATTATCTCTTATAGTGCCTACACTACTGTGAAAGCCACTCTGAAAATAAGGCATTCCTCCTAGAGGCAGACTTTCAAAAGGTGAAGTGTCAGCCTTAAGAGGCTTGAGCAGCTTTCCAGATGAGGGTTTAAGAAATGAGGCCAGGTGATGTGGCTTATGCCTGTAATCCCCGCACTCTGGGAGGCTGAAGTGGGCAGATCACGAGGTCAAGAGATTGAGACCATCCTGGCCAAAATGGTAAAACCCCGTCTCTACTAAAAATACAAAAATTATCTGGGCATGGTGGTGTGCGCCTGTAGTCCCAGCTACTCAGGAGGCTGAGGTAGGAGAATTGCTTGAACCCGGAAGGCGGAGGTTGCAGTGAGTCGAGATTGTGCCACTGCACTCCAGCCTGGCGCCTGGTGACGACAAAGTGAGACTTTGTCTCAAAAAAAAAAAAAAAAAAGAAATGAAGCTCCATTTTTCTGGCAAGAAAACTCCTAAAAATAGATCTAGTTTTCAGAAAATTACTCTAACAGAATAGAATCTCTAAAATGTGTGTTCTGAACCAATAGTTTATCATCTGTACTTTGTTTATTTTCTTTATCAAGAAGTGTAACAAGGCAAAAATAAGCATTTGAAAAAAACTTAAATTTTCCCATTCTCACCTTAATCTTGGCACTTCATCTTTCAAAGCTATCAAGAGGTCAAAAAATACATGCATGTTAGCTTTGCTTTCTAGTCATTATAAATGTTCGCAGTCTTGGCCAGGCATGGTGACTCATGCCTGTAATCCGGCAGTTTGAGAAGCCAAGGTGGGCGAATCATTTGAGCTCAGGAGTTCAAGACCAGCCTGGGCAACACAGTGAAACACCGTTTCTACCAAAAAAAAAAAAAAATTAGCCAGGCACCATGGAGCATGCCTGTAGTCCCACCTACTCAGGAGGCTGAGGCAGGAGAATCATTTGAGCCCAGGAAGCGGAAGTTGCAGTGAGCAGAGATCATACTGCTGCACTCCAGTCTGGGTGACAGAGCAGAGATCGCATCTTTTAAAAAAAAAAAAAAGTTGTAGTCTCATCCTGCCCAACCTTTTGGTTTCAACTAATACTTACGGCTCCGGCAAATACTTACGGCTCCTGCGCACACTCATCCTTTCTTGCTCCCATTACTGTTCTCTTCAAATTTTCCTTTACCCTCTCTCTGAATCTACATCCTCTTTTTCCTTCATTCTCTACCTGAATGCAACCCAAGACACACCCTCATCTGCCTCCTGTTCCTCCTCTGGTTTAACGCTTCAGTAGGCAGCTTTAGTCAACCATGCTGATAACCCCACAGGAACATTTCCCAACTAAGCCCTCCAGGTGCTACAGAAGCAACTCCATTTTTTTTAAATCACATCCACAATCAGGTCCACATCTTCAGTGACTGCCTATTTCCTCTGGTCCATTCCTCTTAACCTGTATCTTGTAACTGCCACAATTTTTTCTTTAGGAAAAAACTAAGCCCTTATCACCTCACATACAGATTACAGCTGACAATTACCTAAGCAATCTCACCTGCATCCATTTATCCCCAACACCCCTTCCTCACAAATCCTTCTTGTATAAAGATGCCAGTATCAAGTCTCCCTAAAACGAGATAGGAAACCCAAGAGAAGCAGCTATACAAGTCCTTCCAGGTGATTTCATCGAGTCCCTCTAATGAACTTTCTTCACTTGACCTATTCAACCCATTCCCCTTTTCTGTTGCTCAGGTAAAAATTAGGCAGGTCATACTGCTGCTTCCTCTCTGGTAATAATCTATTCATACCTTACTATCCAACACTTGACCTGCCTTCTTCAAGTTGCTTTCTAAATGTGCAGTTCTTAATCTTATTTTTTGGATTTCTGTAAAATTTAAATTTGCATTGGTTTAAATACAGCAAAACTAGAATTTCAGAGACTTTAACAATAACCCAGCATTGTATTACTTTTACTGGTTTGTTCTATTTTAATAAATGTTCCTAGCTAAGAGGATTGTAACACACACATTATGCAATATCAGATTACAGTACCTTTAACGTTCTTCAGATCAAGCCAGATAATAATTCCTCTGAATCTAAAGAAATAGCCAACTTTGGCTGGGGGTGGTGACTCATACCTGTAATCCCAGCACTTTGGGAGGCCAAGGCAGGTGGATCACGAGGTCAAGAGTTCAAAACCAGCCTGGCCAAGATAGTGAAACCCCGTCTTTACTAAAAATACAAAAATTAGTGCTTGCCTTGGCAGCACACATATTAAAATACAAAAATTACCCAGGTGTGGTGGCAAGCACCTGTAATCCCAACTACTCAGGAGAATGATACAGAGAACAACTTGAACCCAGGCAGCAGAAAGATTGCAGTGAGCCAAGATTGCGCCACTGCATTCCAGCCTGGGCAACAGAGGGAGACGCTGTCTTAAAAAAAAAAAAAAAAAAAAAGCCAACTTTACCTGAAACATGTTATCATCTCTGCTGCTGCTGCTCTGTTTAGAAGATGACAGAGCTCGCGAAGTTTCACCTGTCTTTTGCTTCTTTACAGGTTTTTCTGGAGCAACTTGCTTTTTCCTCTTTAACTAAAAAAGAAAAGCAAGAATATGGCTAAAATTTGCATACATAAGAATAAAACAAATCTCAGTGTCAACAGATTCCTTTACTTTTTAAGATTTAAACACTCAAAAGACTACATCCAAAATATCATAAACATATACAAAAGCAAGTTTCACTCAACAACAAAACTATGAATCTAACCAATCATTATACTTAGCAATGTTTTCACACTCTGTTCTCAGGATCCTAAAAGACACTTCAGGCATCAGAGTAATTAACCACAGCAACCATCATTTTTGTGGTTTGGGATCCCACAAGATTTCTTTGGTAGAAAAAAAAAGATGGAAGGACCTTGCTGCTTCTGAATAAACCTAGGAACCACAGGTCTACTAAAGCTAGTCAGTTACTTATTTTACAAAGCAGATATACTAATTAAAAGAATACAACCAGCTTATTCCATTTCCAGGATATGAATGTTTCTTTATGTCCTGCCTATTCCAAAAGGGATTTAAGCTGGCTTAAGGAATTTATGGGCCACGCGCGGCATTTTGGGAGTCCAAGGCGAGAGGATCACTTGAGGTCAGGAGTTTGAGACCAGCCTGGGCCAACATGGTAAAACCCCCATCTCCTCTTAAAACACACAAAAAAAATACCCAGGCATGGTACCACATGCCTATGATCCCAGCTACTCAGGAGGGTGAGTCAGGACAATCGACTGAATCCAGGAGGTGAAGGTTGCAGTGAGCCAAGATCACACCATTGCCCTCCAGCTTCAACTCCAGCCTGGATAACAAGAGCAAAACTTTGTCTCAAAAAAAAAATAATTTATGATTAGGCAAATCTGAAGAGAGCTATTTTGAACTGGGCACTGAGCGCCAACAACTCAAGAACTTCATCTCATCACAAAAAAAAAAAAAGAAAATCACTGAAAACAGACAGGTATGTGTTAAACTAGCTTTCAAAAATCACAACAGTGCTTTAAAAACAGCATTATTTTAAAAGCTTATTATAAAGTTTCATTCTCAAAAAGAGCTAACTGCCCATAAAAAACACTAGAATTCAACCCAAACAGTAGAGGGCAGTCATGTTCCTTCTTGATAGAATAGTATTAATATTTTAACGTTACTAAATTAATTGACTATTACCAAATTAGATGAAGCTAGGAGAAATTTATACATATAAAACGTGAAATGAAAAACATGGCATATAAGGTAAGTGTCTACAAGATTAATATTACTATTTGAGACAAACAAAAAGTTAACTCAGTTCAAAATGCAGAAAGCAATTACTCTATAAATGAAGCTCTAAGTATTCCCAGTGGACTAGTGCATGTCTGGCAAATAAAAGTTCAATACACATTTGTTACATGAATGTATTCAAACACTATATAACATTCAAATTTTAAAATTAAGAAATTTACTCAAGCATAGCTATGTAGCATTTGAAACCTTATTTTACTCTTCCAAGTCTTGTTATAGTCTGTATTTATATTTTAAGGTTGCAAATTCTCCAATCTCCCATACACTCTCCCCTTTTCTTTTAGCTAAAATTGCTAACTAAGCTTCAGGAGAAAAAAAAAAAATGGGGAGCCTGCTTTTGAATAAACTTTTAGAAACCACAGGTCTACTAATGCTAGTCATTATTTATTTTACAAAGGATATATGCTAATTAGGAAAAACACAACCAACTTATTCTATTTCTAGGATATAAATATACATTCAGATATGTAAAGTTCTATGAGATAAAGGATAGTACTCCAGGAAGGAAGACTTGACCGCAGAGTGAGATGATCAGTTCTGCTCCACTGAGACACTCAAATTTAGTGAAATGCACCAATTACCATGCAGCTGTCATTTAATGCAGAAAAAGCCTATCTTGTCAAAATGGGTTTCAAGTTAGCTTTCCTGGGTGCTGATTTAACTAAAAGGAAGGGACCAGAGCACAAACTGGGTACATTCAAACTTAATGTATCAAGTCTAAAATTCAGAAATCCTAATGTGCAGAATAAACACCAGTAACTGAGAGAGCTGTCAAAATTAACATTTTATGGTCACTTACAGTGGCTCATGCCTGTAATACCAGCACTTTGGAAGGCTAAGGCAGAACTGCATGAGGCCAGGAGTTCAAGACCAGCCTTAAAAACATAGCAAGACCTTGTCGCTACGAAAACATTTTTTAATTAACCAGGCATGATGCCTGTAATCCCAGCTACTCTGAAGGCACAGGTGGGAGGATTGCTTGAGATCAGGAGGTCGAGGCTGCAGTGACCCATGATGGTGTCACCACACTCCAGCCTGGGAAAGAGAGCAAGACCCTGTCTTTAAAAAGAAAAAAAAAAAAATTGGCATTTTACCAAAAAATATCAGGTAAATTTCTAAATAATGGCAAATAGTAACTTTGGCCTACTTAGAATTTTATGCCCCTAGGGTCCAAGGCAGTTGTTCTGCAACTTTAGGGATCCTAATGGTTTTCAACAGAAGACTTAAGTCTGATTTAGGGCCTATGAGTATGAATGTGCAAGAAGCACCCTAGGCTTTCCTAGTGCCAACCTCACCTCCAGAAATACCCATTCACATTCTCATTTTCCTTTTTTTTTTTTTTTTTTTTTTTTTTCATTTAAAGAGACAAGGTCTTGCTATGTTAGCCTGGTTGGTCTTGAACTATTGGGATCAAGCAATCCTCCCACCTTTGGCTTCTCCAAGTACTAGGATTGCTGGCATGTGCTACCACACCCAGCTAGATCCTTTTAAGATGTTAAAATGCCTTTTACCATCTGTCAGAATGGGACATGGACAATATTGCTGAATATCACAAAAAAGATTTGGTGCAGTAATAGTCACCTTTTTGTCAACCTCACTGTCAGAATCACTGCCAGAAGAGCTTGAAGAAACAAGTTCCTTTGATTTAGGCATCCTGAAAAAAAAAAAAACGCATCACATAAATAATTAACAAGCTACTCTATTACTTTCAACTTAGCTCTCCCCAATCAAAGAAAAAAATCAAGTACAAGTTACATAGTTCATTCTACCATTTTTGTGGAACTGGAGTTGTTATGAGCACAAGTTTTAATCTATACTCTTCTAAGTTGCAAATAACATGCAGGGTGAACCCATTAAGAACAATGAACTAAATGTCATACACTCTACACATCTAACCTTTCTCCAAGCCAATGGATCTTTCTATACTTTGTTTTAGTGGCATGACACACTACGGGTAGGGTAGACTGCAAGAAGGCAGCAGACAATTACTGTTAAAACCAGAAAATAAATGTAATTCTACTATCACCGCTTTAGACTTCTCACCAATGAGATCAGAACTAATGCAAAGTTATTCACTGTAGGGAATGGACCCCAACATTTAAACGACAGGGAACTAGCTGTACTATGCAAATGTGACATCTAATTAATTTTTCCATATATTTATTCATATTTTATATGTTAACTTTGACTGTCTGGACGTATTACCAAAATAACAGGTACTAATTCAAAGTACACAAAATTATATACACAATTCAGGCCAGGCACGATGGGTCACGCCTTGCAATTCCAGTACTTTGGGAGGCCAAGGCAGGTGAATCACTTGAGCTCAGGAGTTCCAGACCAACCTGGTCAACATGGTGAAACCCCATCTCTACTAAAAATACAAAAACTGTCTAGGAGTGGTGGCAAGCCTGTAGTCCCAGCTACTCAGGAGGCTGACGCAGGAGAATCACTTGAACCCGGGAGGTGGAGGTTGCAGTGAGCCAAGGTCACGTGCCATTCACAGCAATTCATTACATTTTACACTGATTTTTCTACTCTGGAACACAATTAAAATTTGAACAGCCTATTTTTGTGAATGGCAAAACCCTCCCTCAAATTCCTACCCTGCTGGTAGCTCCCCTGGTCCCCCCAGAGATATACATAGCTTAGTGCCTTGCTTACAAGTGGATGTTTACTAAGTGCAAGTTTGCAGAGAGCAAACTATCATCAGTAAGCCTAAGACCCAAATTGCAAAGAATTCCAAGATATGTGGATACCTCTTTTCAAGGCACTAATAATACCAGATCGCAAACGCTAATTATCAAATAACTTTGCGCTCCCCTTTTCAGAAGAGATTAGGTCCTGTTAACCCACTTATGCAAGTGGTTGCAATTTTTTGAATTTTTGCAATCAGACCTTGGTGATGACCTTGAGCAGCAAGACATAAATAACACCCACATGCTTAGGCTTCCAATAATGGAACACTAGGCATAAATGGGTAATTTCTGTATGCCTTAAAAGGCCTAATAAACACAGTGCACACTATATTTGCTGAGTACAAGAAAAAAAGACTTAAATTCCTCCTGAAAAAGAAAAAATCATAAATGAGCTAGCTCTCCAGACGAAACCTGCATTAGCACTGACGTTACATGTGTTCCTAAATAGCAGGTCAAGGTAGAAGAAATGGGCCATCCCAATCCTGGTCACTCAATTCAAAGAGCTCAAACCATGCCCAACCCAGACACGCTGATTTTAACTGGTGATGTCTTGAAGAGTAAATTCAGAAGGGAAAAGCAAGGTTCATGACCACGTGTTATCCATTTTTCCTGTTTCTGCTCCATTTTGCAACCTAATCTCCAAAATCAATTTAGTTCACTTTTTAATGCTAATACAAATTTAAAAAAAGATATTTTTTTAAAAGGTAATTAAATTGAAGGTAATTTATTTTTCACTTTCAAATGGTAGAACATAACTACCGTCTGTTATTAAAAACTGCCTGGGGGCCCAAGAATTTCTCAAAGAACCACCTGATTCAACCCAAGGAAGTCCGCTGGAGAAGAAAAGTAACGGTAACTAAAGCCAGCCTCTAAACTTTCAACAAATATATTTTTACCTTAACGAGCCTTTTCCAACGTGGGGGAGGGGGGGAGAAGCAGCTTGTAATTCACGTACGGAAACCACTATTGTAGAATTTATGCAAAACGCAACTTTAAAAAGAGAAACGAAATCTCCGGCCTTTGCTGATTAAGGAGAACATGAGAAAAAAACGAGGTGAATATGAACCAGGACTTAAGGGCACACGACTTCGGTATAACAGGAAGATGACAAGCACAAGACCAGGGAAGGGGTCGTGCAGCCCCAGTAAGCCGCTAGCACCCCGTGGCTAGCAGCCGCTCGCGCGAGGGGTTGGTCAGAGGGGGCGTGGGAGGCGGCGAAGTGCGGAGGAGACGGCGTGGGAAGAGGCGGGACTTGCACCAAGCGCCATTTTCTTCTCTCGAAGCGTTCCCTCTCCCCGCACATCAGAGCTTCTTCCCCAGGCCTCCTCCCGCCGCCTACTACCGCCCGCATCCGCTCTCCCAGTCTCCAGAGCGCCCCCTCAGGGCGAGGGCCAGGGAAAAAGCGGGTACCGCTCGCGCTCCACCTCGGCCAGCCGCCTCCGCATTGTCCCGGGGACGCCGCGACCCCCTCCCCGCGGCTCCTCGCCCCCGAGACGGCCTCAATCCGCCGCCCCCGGCCGCAGCGCCTGCCGCCTCGAATCGGCTCCTGGAGACCGGAGTCTAGCGCGGAAAGGTCCACAGAGCGTCAGGCACGGAGTCAGGGACGGAGGAGGAGACCTGGAGACGCCGAGGCGGGGAAGGGGGAGGTAAGGCAGAACCGCCATTTCCCGCCGGCTAGGGAAGCAGAGGGCCGAAGGCAACTCACTGCCCGCCTGGGAGAATGGGGTGGGCTGGATGGGGGCCCCAAGGTGTAGGAGTAGAGGGTTCCGCGCACTCACGCTCTGCTCAGCTCTAGCAGTCGCACACTCTCCTGCTCGCTCGCTCGCGACTGACAGAGAACCGGAAATGACGGCAGCAAGGAGACGCAAACCCCGCCCCTCTGGGCCAGCGTTCACTTGATGGGGCGTGGCCTCCCCTCTGAAACCAACACTTAGACCCTTTCCAGGGTCTTAAAGGGACCGCCTCTTTTCCCAATGGATGATGACAGTCAGATGTTGGAATATTACATCTGACCCGTGAAAGAATGAAAGAACTAATATCCTTCCAGTAGGAGATAGCTTAAATAAATAAATAAATAAAACATGAGTGACAAGCGCCAAGAGGGGTCATAATGAAAAAATCAATACTCTGGTCCATTTTCCCAGATATGATCTTTCTACCCCACTTTACCCCCCTCAGTACATGACTCTGCCTCCTAAATTCCAAAGGAAGGAAGCTAAAGTCACAGCGTTTAATTCTAGCAAGTGCAAGAAATCTTTGGAGTATGTATGCCTTATTCCTGTATTGAGATCCTGGAGATGTAAGGGAGTTCACAGAAGGCAAGAGAAATCCATATACAAGCAGCAATATAGCTAAAAGATTATTTGAATATATATTTGAATGAAATGCCTCTTGCAGCTAATAATCAATACAAAGGTATATCTGTTAACAAAGATTTATCAAGCACCCACTACGTGTCAGACACTGCATGAAGCAATTTACTCACCCTAACAAGCACGTTCCAAAGTAGAAATGACTATTGTCTCCATTTTATAGATGAGGAAACCAACGTTAACACCCTATGGAGAGGGTATTTCCTGTTACAGCTGAAGCATGAATTAGCATTAGGTTCCCTCCCTCCTATTTTCTTAAATCCTATTTTCCTGCCTCAGGTAGAGGAATGGTATGGGATTTTGCAAAGTAGAGATGGAATCCTGCCAAAGCTCAGAATTGCACACCAGAGATGCCACAGAGGCTGAGGAAGGGCAGTGGGTTGCAGAATGGGAGGAGTGTTTGACTCTACATGTGAAGCAATTAGACCTATGGTTCCCACCCATCCCACCCTTATAGGAGAAGAGAGTTATATATTCCCTGGAAAAATTAAAACTGGGGGTGAAATGTAATGGGGTTGAGAGGCAAAGAATACATGGGATAGAATCGAAGTCTGAACACTAAATGTGAAAGCATCCCCCACACATCCCTTTCTAGAATTACTTGACTTTTAAAGGATTAAATGCAGACAAAAATACAAATTAATTCCCTAAAATAGTTTGTTGTGAAACTCTTGATCGTAATGAAATAAAAGCAGCCATGAAAATAAACACTGATGCTAGGTGCGATGGCTCACACCTGTAATCTCAGCATTTTGAGAGGCCGAGGCAGATGGATCACCTGAGGTCAGGAGTTCCAGACCAGCCTGACCAATATAGTGAAACCCTGTCTCTACTAAAATTACAAAAATTAGCTGGACATGGTGGCATGTGCCTGTAATCCCAGCTACTCAGGAAAGTGAGACGGAAGAATCATTTGAACCTGGGAAGTGGAGGTTGCAGTCAGCCAAGATTGTACCACTGCACTCCAGCCTGGGTGACGGAGTGAGACTCTGTCTCAAAACAAAAAGAAAGAAAGAAAAGAAACACTGATGTTATGCACAGTCATGGGACACTGCGAAGCTCCACGCCTACGTAAAAAAATCATGCTTAATATTCAAGGTAGACCACATTCACTTAATATTCAAGGTAAACCACGTGTGCACTTAAACTTCCCCTGCATTTCTAACCCCTCCTGCTTTAATAAGTTTTCATTCAGTTTCTGTGTCACTGAAGGAACTGGGCAGTGTGCCTGCTGTAGGTTTGGGTTTCGGTTCTCTAAGCATTGGAGGTGGAGCGCTGTTAAGGAGGTATGCATTTTTAGAAGTAAGGAGACCTGAAGCTTTGCATGCAAATTTGTTGGCTCAATTTTCTTGGGTGTGGTACTTTGTAAAACTAATCGAAAATCCTTGATCAAGCATTGTCCATTTTTAAAAGGTAACCATAATTCAAGAAAATAAACAAAAATAATTTTTTACATAGGTGAAAGAGGAAGGAAATTTTTTTTATTTTAAACAAAATAGGGGCCGGGCATGGTGGGTGGCTCATGCCCGTAATCCCAGCACTTTGTGAGGCCGAGGAGGGTGGATCACCTGAGATTAGGAGTTCGAGACCAGCCTGCCAACATGGTGAAACTCCATCTCTACTAAAAATACAAAAAATTAGTGGGCCGTGGTGGCAGGCGCCTGTAATCCCAGCTACTTGGGAGGCTGAGGCAGGAGAATTGCTTGAACTCAGGAAGCAGAGGTTGCAGTGAGCTGAGATAGTGCCATTGCACTACGGCCTGGGCAACAAGAGCGAAACTGTCTCAAAAAAAAAAAAAAAAAAAAAGGACAGCGGTTGCTTTTAAATAATGGAATGGGAGGGAGGTGTAATTCACCCGCATTTGTGCATTGTCGGGTAGGGAATAGCTCCTTTTATAGGCAATTTCCTAGAGGGCAGCTTTAAAAGTGAAAGAACTCCCACTCCCTACTCCAAGCCTTGGTCTGGAAGAAGTGTGTGACACAAAAAGGAAGCTAAATAAATGTGCTGAATTTGGAGAGTCTGTAGGTGTCCCAGAAAGGGAGGTAGACTGGGGAGTAGGACTGAGAAGGGAAATAGCTGACAAACTATGAAAGGGACAGGACTTGAGGAGGGGACTGCCAGGAAGAAATTCCTGGAGGCCTGGAGTATGGCTGGGGATGGTTAACGTGGCTCCCTCCAGGGCCTTATGCTGTCAAGACCCTCTGCTCTTTCAAAGCTTCAGGAAAAGACGTGTTCAAGTACCAGGATATTATTTTGAAATGTTATTCTGTGTGGTCCTTGTTACTAGCACTTCCTGCTTTCTGACCTTGACTCTTTCCCCCTCCCCCATCCCCCCACACCCCCATACCTCCCACCCTCCCCCATACACACCCCCACACCTTTCACCTCACCCCCACCCCCATTTTCTCAGCTACAGCAGAAGAAGGATGTTAGAGCAGAACACACAGGGCAGATTCTTGGCTTTTGACTTTTCTAAACTATCAGGATTCCAAGCATAAATTATAGAGTTAAGATACTAAGTGATTAGTTTAAATTTTTTTCTGGCTGGGTGCCGTGGCTCCTGCCTGTTATTCCAGCAATTTGGGAGGCTGAGGTGAGCGGATCACTGGAGCCCAGGAGTTCAAGACCAGTCTGAACAACATAGTGAGACCCTGTCTCTACAGAAAATACAAAAAATTTGCTGGGCATAGTGGTGTGCACCTGTGGTCCCAGCTACTCAGGAGGCTGAGGCAGGAGGATACTTTGAGCCTGGAAGATCGAGGCTGCAGTGAGTCATGATTGCGCCACTGCATTCATTCCAGCCTGGGTGACAGAGTGAGACCCCGTCTCAAAAACAAACAAAAACCACTTCCTTTTTAGCTCACACCACTCACCTGTAGATATTATGGCAACTGAAAGGGAAGAGTCAGACAAGAAAGGAGATTCAACTCCTGGATATCCTTGTTAATTTTCTGTCAAAAAAAAAAAGAAAGAAAGAAAGGAGATGAGGCTCCTCTTCAGTGTCTGAGGAGTAGAAAAGTAGTTCTGCTCTCTGTCCCCACACCAGCCCTGGAAAGAAGGAAGGAAGGAAGGAAGGAAGGAAGGAAGGAAGGAAGGAAGGAAGGAAGGAAGGATCGATCAAATCCCCAGAGGGCTTGGGGATCTGAGAGAGCAAAGTAAACTGGTGCCTTGCTTTTCAGGCAGCCAAGCTCTCCAAGGTCCTCTGAAACCCACCTGCCCCTCCCTCCACCACAGAGTTGGGGTAGAGATGTCTGCGTGGTGTGTCAGGATGTCAGGTCTCAGGGATGCCCCAGGGTACTGCAGGAATCAGTGGAATGTCTTTTTCTTTGGCCAAGAGTGGCACAGATGTGTCACTGGCAGCCAGCAGACCTGGGGAGGCCTTGCAGTCAGGACAAGGAAATCTCACCAGCCTTGACTTACATAGAGTGGTGTGACAAAGAACATCTCAAGAAATACCAGGATGAAGAAGTGAGAAGGACCAAGAACCAGACAAGATGAACTTAAGCAAAGGCCAATGATACGGTTTCTGTCTGTGTCCCCACCCAAATCTCATGTGGAATTGTAATCCCCATTGTTGGAGGAAGGGCCTGGTGGGAGGTGATTGGATCACCAGGGGCAGATCTCCCCCTCGCTGTTCTCGTGATAGTGAGTGAATTCTCACAAGATCTGCTTATTTAAAAGTGTGTAGTCTATTCCTCCTGCTCCAGCCATGTAGGATGCACCTGCTTCCCCTTTACCTTGAACCATGATTGTAAGTTTCCTGAGGCCTCCCCAGCCATGCTTCCTGCACAGCCTTGTGGAATCATGAGCTAATTAAACCTCTTTTCTTTATCAATTACCCAGTCTCAGTAGGTCTTTATAGCAATTTGAGAACTAATGCGGCTGGCATGGGCAGATGGAGAAAATAAAACAAAAACCTGGGCATCTTCCAGCTCTACCACCACCTTTGGTGCTCTGACACCATATAATCCTACCCCACCTCTGTCCAGAATTTAATTTAGGAGAGAAAAGGGGAAAGGGAGAAATTATGAGTTTCATGTGAAATTGGCTAAGATTAAGCTTTTGCCGCTAGGTGAAATGGTGGTCATTAAACACAATCATAAGAAAATCAAGAAAGTCGCATTTCCTGACAGCCTGAGTTTATAGCAGAAGAGACATACCAGTAACATAGAAAGAAGCAGAAACAAGAAAGAAAAGGAGAGGAATAGGGTTATGTGCCAGCAATGTCATGGGCACAGAGGGAGGTCAGCCACCTCTGGTTTAACATCCAAGCTAAAGCAGGAAAGCAGATCACAGCATGAATGACTAGGAGAACATAACTCCTTCCAGGACATTTTGGGAAAACTTAAGGAGAATTCTGGAGGTCCCACAGCATATGAAATGGTAGCACCAACCATTCAATTTGGATATTACAGGATATGGTGGCTCCGGATGTCTAGAGGTTTTAGGAAGACTCACAAAGGGGCCATGTGGATCATACATGCAAAAGAGAAAACAAATAAAACAAAAACCTGGGCATTTTCCAAGTTAGTGATTCTTAAGGACTGGGAAGGGAGACAGCACAAGGGAAGAGGGTTATCATGCATTCAATGCTTGTGTTTTCCCCAGATTCATACGTTGAACCCTCAATCCCACTGGAATGGTATTAGAGGTGGGGACTTTGGGGCATACTTAGTAATGAGGGTTGGGCCCTCATAAATGGATTCATGCTCCTATGAGAAGAGACAAGAGAGAGCTTGATTCTTCTCTCTCTGTTCTCTGCCATGTAAGGATACAACAAGATGATGGTCATCTGCGAACCAGGAAGTGGGCCCTCACCAAATATGCAGGCACCTTTATCTTGGAATTCTCAGCCTCCACAATTGGACAAAATAAGTGTTTGTTGTTTAAGCCACCCAGTTTATGGTAGTTCTATTACAGCAAATAAGACAGGGGCAATATACCCTCATCCCAAGAGGAGACACAGGGAGCATCTACTCTTTGTAAGGTGTGAGATATATCCCTCAGATGCAGTGATGCGAGAAAAAGTTAAGGCAAAAAAAGCCTTGTGGGTGGGACTCGGTGGCTAATGCCCATTATCCCAGCACTTTGGGAGGCTGAGGCAGGCGGATCACTTGAGGCCAGGAATTTAAGACCAGCCTGGCCAACACGGCAAAACCCCATCTCTACTAAAAAATACAAAAATTAGGCCAGGTGTGGTGACTCATGCCTGGGATCCCAGCACTTTGAGAGGCTGAGGCGAGCAGATCACAATGTCAGGAGATCAAGACCATCCTGGCTAACACGGTGAAACCCCATCTCTACTAAAAATACAAAAAATTAGCTGGGCGTGGTGGTGCACGCCTGTAGTCCCAGCTACTTGGGAGGCTGAGACAGGAGAATCACTCGAACCCATGAGGTGGAGATTGCAGTGAGCCAAGATCGCGCCACTGTGCACTCCAGTCTGGGCAAGAGAGAGAGACTCCATCTCAAAACAAAAGAAAAATACAAAAATTAGCTGGGCATGGTGGCACATGCCTATGTAATCCCAGCTACTTGGGAGGCTGAGGCAGGAGAATCCCCTGAACACCGGAGGGTGAAGTTGCAGTGAGCTGAGATCACACCACTGCACCCCAGCCTGGGTGACAGAGCAAGACTCTGTCTCAAAAAAAAAAAAAAAAAAAGGCCTTGCTTCACAGGCTGGGAAAACATAATTTTCTTTCTCCATTTCCTGCCCTGCTAAGCCCTAGAGTGTTAGGCCTAGAGACAGAGAGGAAGAAACCAGCCACTGTGTTCACCTGGTGTTATGTAGGCTTGGCTTCGATGAGACATAATCCCAGATCAGAGTGCCAACAACGGCAGTCAAAAACAAAGAGAGCAAAATTCCTCTGTCAGCAGTTGCAGTGCTAATGCTGGTCATCTGGAGACCAAAGTGGACAATTTGATACGGACGAGAGGAGAAAAGAAAGGACTGAGCATGCTCCTCACAGCAACGCTGTGACCCACGCGCTAAAATTTTCTTCCACCAAACAAGCTGCTACAGACCCTTGTATTTTATCTACTGTCAGAAATTAACCTTCACAGTACAACATTAAAACAGCTAAGAATATGTATTTCCAACAGTTTAATATTCCTTCTCACTCAATTATAAATAAACATGAATTACAGGTAAGGTCGTATGCAATGAATAACAGCAATATATTAAAGGAAGCTCTTTAAATACAAACTGTTAAGCATGTCTCCCCTAGGGTGACTTTTCTGAACTTGGTACTAGAGCTATTCTTAGGTCCAACTTTCATTAGAAATGCAGTGTCACCTTTTATAGAAGAATGCATTTTATAACGGCAAAGAGATGTACGCCATTTTTAGTAGGTGAATAGCATAACTCCTCTTGCTAGCTATACCTGACTTATTTAATGTGCTATAAAATAGTGTAATTAGTTTCTAGTAAATCTGCTGTAACTTACATTCAAATGAGTGTTTTCTCCTTCAAAAGTCATCTTATTGGAGGCTGCACAATCATTGTAATGACTCTGACATTGATCAAAGTTAACTTTTAGAATTCCTCTTCGAAAATGGCTGTCAGAGCATGAGACCTAGTCGTTTACAGGCTCCTAGCAACAAGAAATCTCTATATTTCGCAGTCAATTTCTATTTGTAAAGAGCAAAAAAGCTTCTAAGCTCCATGATTAGTAAGATGAGGAATTAAGAAATTTACAAAACGATATCATTTTATGGATTACTAATTGGTCCTGGTAACAATTCCAAAAAAGAAAACTGTTCAGTGCAAATGTGGGATCACTGTTTGAACAAATATGTAAACCCAAGAAGACTACTATGGAGGATCATTCATTTACATGTTCTGGTTTAACATGTTATGTGTTACGTGTTACAAAGACAGTCTATTTAAGTGTTAAGTTTTCTGGATTGCTCACTACTTAACATGCATACTATGTTGCTATGCTGTGATCGTCAATAAAAAATTTTTGAAAAATCAAATCCAAGCATTCCCCTCTTAGCTGGGGCCCAGCACTAGGCTTGCTGGTTGATCATCATGCCCCAAGCAAGAAGCATAGCTTGAGATCTATCAGCCAATGTTTTAGGTAGAGTGACTGAATAGATCAAATATCAAATATCATCATGGTCTTGACTGAAACAGAAACTTAATCTCCCAGCAGGCCTGCAAAGCCTCTTAGCCAGAGATCACAGGAGAGAGTGATGCCTGCATTGAGAAGCCCAAATTATTTAATTTGGCAATACCTTCAGCATACTACAGTTTAGGATAGATATGCAGAATGTTCATCTCTGAACTGTCAGAGAAACCAGCAGCCCAGGGTCAAGATTTCAATGCTATTCAATTACATCCTGAACTTTTCATAGCACTGGTACTTCACAGTGGTCTTTTCACATCACTGTATCTTCAGTTAATGTATTTGTTGTTCGAAAGATCAGTATATTGCTTTCAGTTTCAAAATTTTAACTATGATGAACAAACCAAGACAGATGTGTTGATTCTGGTATCTCAGTTGTCAAAGAGGTCTGCGTTTTAGTAACCCCTTAGATGGCCATTCTTGTTCCTCTGTGACTTCTGCTAGATTGTCAAGGCCTAGACTACAATAGTTCAGTAGTGTATTCCTCCATGGCAGAACCTAGGACTTAGTTGACTTTATATCCCTGAATAGGACAATACTGAAAATGGAAAATCATGCCAAAGTATATCCAACTAAGTCCTTCTGGGGCATAGCACCTGACAAGAAAAACTCAGATCTACACACAGAAAAAAAGTATCAAGGTAAAAAAAATCAGTAAATAATTTCTCTCTGATGACTTTTTAATTTATTCACTAAAAGAACTTCAACTGTTATAATTGTCCAGCAAATTCCTCAACAATTCTCCTTTCTTAGGCCCTGCTGGTGTTGTTTTCTATTCTTTCTTGTTTTTAGCCCTAGCTCCAAATTTGCCTTTAAAGAAACTTCTAGAGACACCTATCACATTAGATTCTGCTGAAATATAGTATCAGATTACTAATTTCTTTTCTCTAAAGACCCGAATCTTATTTTTCAAATGAGATATTTCCTCTATAAATTTGAACAGTTCTTCTGCAGGATACTTTTCTCTCTCTTCTACTTTTTGTTTTTTGTTTTGTTTTATTTTGTTTTGTTTGTTTGGCGATTTTTTTTGTTTTTTTGTTTTTTTGTTTTTTTTTAGACTGAGTCTTTCTCTGTCACCCAGGCTGGAATGCATGCAGCAGTATGATCTTGGCTCACTGCAACCTCTGCCTCCCAAGTTCAAGTGATTTTCCTGCCTCAGCCTCCCAAGTACCTGGGATTACAGGCACCTGCCACCGTGCATGGCTTTTTTTTTTTTTTTTTTTTTTTTAGTAGAGACAATAAGTTTGGCAGTTGATTGATATTCTAAATCAGAAGGGTTAATGAGGCAAGTGATTTTCCTCATTAACCCTTCAAATACAAGACTGGTGTCTTTACCAGAGAAAGCAGAAGGAAATTTGGATACTGAGACACAAAGGAAAAGGTCACATGAGGACAGAGACAGAGACTGGAGGATGCTTCTTACAAGCTGAGGTTTCATTATGCTGGCCAGGCTCGTCCCGGACTTCTGACCTCAGGTGATTCACCTGCCTCGGCCTTCCAAAGTGCTGGGATTACAGGTGTGAGCCACCATGCCCAGCCATTTTGTTTGTTTGTTTGTTTTCTTATTTACTCGGGATGCTGCTGAATAGGATAGTTTTCTGATAAAACTTGCCCATTTTAAACAATCTATACAAATTCACATTTCTTTAGGTCATTTATGTAATTTTTATTAATTCTTCAATATTCTGACCAGGGGCTCACCTATAAATCCAAATTAGAAGCCTTAATTCAATAGTGTTAACGTTTCTGTGTCAATTCCACATAGAAAGCAGAGATTTTTGTCCTCATAACATGTAATCAAGAAGGCGTGGCTGCTAAATCCAAGCAGAATCTAGATGTGCAGAAAGGATGCTGCTCTCCATGGTGGTTTAAGGAGAAAGCAAGTAGAGCTGGTAAATGTGTCTCAAAAGTGATTCTACCAGAGGGTTGAGAGAGTCTTGCCTTGTGAAGAGACACAGAGAATGCATAGCCAGATCTCTGGGTCCTCTGGTGCAAAGTCCACTGGGCATTAACCCTTCTGATTTAGAATATCAATCAACTGCCGAACTTATTGAATAGCTACTATGTGCAATCATTGAACTTGACTTTAGGAACAAAGACGTCTGAAGGGGAGTTGGCAGCATCTGCAGAGCACCTCCTATGTGCCAGGCACTTATGCATGTTATCTCATTGTGTTCACATTAATCCTGGAACAGAGATGTTTTATTCTATTACAGAAAGGAAGAAACCGTACTTAGATTCATGAAGGGAGTTACCTGAGTTAGTGGGTTGAATTGTAAGCGCCCAAGGATCTACCCAAGTCCTAACCCCAGTACCTGTGATTGTGACTACATTTGAAAATAGGGTCTTTGCAGATGTAATCACATTATGATGTCATACTGAATTAGGATGGGCTTCAAATACAAGACTGGTGTCTTTACCAGAGAAAGCAGAAGGAAATTTGGATACTGAGACACAAAAGAGAAGGTCACATGAGGACAGAGACAGAGACTGGAGGATGCTTCTTACAAGCCGAGGAACACCACGGATTGTAGGCAGGCACCAGAAACTAGGCAGAGGCAAGGGAGGACTCTTCCCTAAAGCTTTCAGGAGGAACATGGCCCTTCCACTGCCTTGATTTTTGACTTCTACCATCCAGAATTTTAAGATAATAAATTCCTGTTGATTGATTGATTGATCGATCAATTGATTGATTTTTTGAGACAGAGTCTTGTTCTTGTTGCCCAGGCTGGAGTGCAGTGGCACAATCTCGCCTCACTGCAACCTCCACCTCCCAGTTTCAAGCAATTCTCCTGTCTCAGCCTTCTGAGTAGCTGGAATTACAGGC
Source organism: Saguinus oedipus (assembly GCA_031835075.1). Lineage (NCBI taxonomy): Eukaryota > Metazoa > Chordata > Mammalia > Primates > Cebidae > Saguinus > Saguinus oedipus. The sequence goes on along the minus strand of CM063170.1, from coordinate 101,388,721 downwards.
AGCTGCCACCACACCTGGCTAAGTTTTGTATTTTTAGTAGAGACAGGGTTTCACCATGTTGGCCAAGCTGGTCTCGAACTCCTGACCTCAAGTGATCCACCCACCTCGGCCTCCCAAAGTGTTTGAATTACAGACATGAGCCACCATGCCTAGACAAATTTTTGTTGATGTAAACTACAAAATTTGTGACAACTTATTACAGTCCTAGGACGCAAAGACACCAGTGTCACACAGTGGGTAAGTAGCAGTGCTGGAGTTTGATCCCAGTTGTTTGCTATACAAATACCAAACATAACCATATACCATGATATCAATGGGGGATTTTGTTGCCACATGATTTCTGAACCTATTCAAGGCTGTCCTAGACATCAGGATCCAAGTAGGAGTAGTAAGCTGGCTGAATTCAAGCTAAGAGTTACAGATGCCCAAACTGTATTCTCAGAGAATTAATACATGGGGAGCCGCATAGAGGCATGAAAGGTTGCTAAAGAGCTAGATCCAGAGACTCACAGTGAAATTGACTGTAACAGGGCTGGGGCCAATCATTTTGCCTCCCTGGGTCTCAATTTCCTGTTGCTATCAGAGGTCAGGTTAAATATTCCATGGGATCCCAGATGACTGTGTAACCAGTTGGCTGGTCCACCCCAGATATATTTTTTAAAATTGTCAATAGCTTTAAGGGTTCAGTGGTTTTTGGCTACATGGATGAATTGCATAGTGGTGAAGTCTGGGCTTTTAGTGTACCTGTCACTGGAATAATGTACAGTGAACCCAATGGTGAACCATTTTCATTTCTATTTTGTTTCTTTGTTTGGTCAGTAAATTTTATTTTAATCATTTACTCTTTTAATGTTTTGCCATTGGATTAGTTACACCCCCATTAAGTGTTTCTTCTTGTATCTATTCATTTTCATCATTAGAAGTTAAAATCATTAAAATAGGGCTCATGTCTGTAATCCCAGCACTTTGGGAGGCTGAGGAGGGTGAATCACTGAGCCTAGGAGTTTGAGACCAGCCTGGTCAACAAGATGAAACCCCGTCTCTACAAAACTTAGCCAGGCGTGGTGGCATGCACCTGTAGTCCCAGCTACTCGGGAAGCTGAGGTGGGAGGATCACTTGACCCAGGGAGGTCAAGGCTGCACTGAGCTGTAATTGCTCCACTGGCCAGCCTGGGCAACAGAGTGAGACCCTGTCTCAAAAAAAAAAAAAAAAAAAAAAAAAAAGGAAATATATTTCAGTGAAATATTTCAGTGAAGTACACAGTATTTCTTCTTGACAGCAGCTCACACTTTTAATGAAGGACTCAAGCCAGCACAGTGCTCTCGTAGCCACAGCAGGTGCAAAAGAGAAACTGGGTGTTTCAAAGATAAAAACCATGAACCGTTACCAAAATAAACATTAATCTTTTGAAACCATCAACCATGCAGAGTAACACAAATACTAAATTGGGTTGTTTTCCAGGATGACTTTTCTTTAAGAATGTCAAATAGGCAAAAAAATGCATCTGCTTTTACAGCTGTGACTCTGAACAGAATCAAATGATACATCCTGTCCAATCTAATCAGTATAGAAAGTAGGCATTATTAGCTAAGAAGAACTGGGCTATTTTCACTTTGACTTGCCCTTCTTGGTGTGTGTTCAAAAAAGTACTGTTTATAAAAGTTCTGAAATCAAAAGATTAATACAATCGAGGAACTTTGAGGCACCCTCTTAGACACTGGCTCAGTTTCTTCTCTTTCAGCAACAGGGAGAGAAAGAAGGTGATTACATGTGAGAACGTGGAAACTGGAGCTCTTCCTTCCAGTCTCCTTGTGAATCCTCTCAGAGGTGGACAGCCCCATGGCCTCATATCACAGTAGCCTCCTTGTGTCCTTTTAAATGCCCAACCAGGATTGTTATCAACAATATTATTATTATTCTTTTTGTCATTTTATTATTTTGGTGTGGGAGAATCTGATTCCCTGAGCATAAATGGGGGGGGGGGGGGTGTGCGCAAGTGCACACACACACATACATATTAAATGACAAACTAAATGACATACTATCCATTGTTGTTGAATAAACAAGAAACGTTTTGTCAGCTCTACAGGAGACACCAATAAAATCAATAAATATGGAGTGACTTCTATGAGCAAAGTACTGTGCCAGCCATTTTGAAACAAAGGGAATTCATTCGAAAGGTAAAGTGACTGTTAATGGACATGGGGTTTCTTTTTTCTTGTTTTCCTTTTTTAATAGAGACAGGGTCTTGCTATCAGGTATGAGGTTTCTTTTTTTTTTTAATTGTGAGATGGAGTCTTGTTCTGTCACCCAGACCGAAGTGCAATGGTGTGATCTTGATATTCACTGCAACCTCTGCCTCCCGGGTTCAAGTGATTCCCCCACCTCAACCTCCTGAGTAGCTGGGACTACAGGCATAAGCCACCACTCCTAGCTAATTTTTTTTGTATTTTTAGTGGAGACAGGATTTCATCATGTTGGCCAGGATGATCTCGAACTCCTGACCTCAACTTCTGACCTCAGGTGATCCGCCTGCCTCGGCCTCCCAAAGGTGTGAGCCACCACACCCAGCCAGGTATGAGGTTTCTGATTATGGTGATAAAAGTGTGATGATGACTATGTAACTTTGTGAATATACTAAAAATCACTGAACTGTACACTTTAAAAAGGTGAATTTTATGGTATGTGAACTCTATCTCGATTTATACGTACATACATGCATATATAAAATTAAAGAATAGGTTAAAAAAGAAAAAGAATAGCTAGTATGTACCAGACAGTCTGTGCTAGGCGTTGGGCAAATCATAGCTAACTGTTTGTGTCACTGACTCTGTGTCAGCCTGTATGTGAAGTTCTTTGCATACATACTCTTATCTGATCTTTATAAACTCCTTGGAGGGAATAAGTATTGGTACTCCATTTTATAGCTAAGGAAATTGTTGAGAGCAAATTCTGACCTGTAGAAATCATATTGTTTGCTGAGAGCGGTAGCAAGGAAAACCTAGTCAGCCCCCCAAAGTGGAAAGCTGCTCAAAGTGTTATAAAACAGTAACCAATATGAATATGTCTCGCACTAGATGAATTAGTTCTTTGAACACAGGATACGTGACTCTTTCTTTTGTTCTCTCTAAAGAGTGCTTTCTAGTTTGTGTTTAACCTATAGTAAACATACACTAGCTGCCTGGTTAGTTTACCTTTAACCAATGAAGGAACACAGAGCATCTGCTTGTAAAACTTGGCGCTGTAACGTAAAGAATAAATACGTAGGTGAGAGTCTGCTCTGGGCTCTCAGCTGGATATGCTGGGATACCCCGATGCCTCACTCTGATCGCCCATCTTTTGCTTTCTATCTCTGTGTCTGTTTCTTAATTCCTTCAGCACCACCTGCGTTGGGGTCTCCACGGCTGAGCTGGTCTCGGCAGAAATGAATTTAGAGAGTCCCTTGCTCAAAATCACACATGTGAGGTTAGGTTTAATCATGTGAAACTGCCATTTTGTAGACAGTATTTATGTTCAAATGTCATCAGTTTCTTATAGCTCAATCCTGTAAGTAGCTCTGTCTCTCTGAGTTCTTAACTCTATACATCACGAAACACTCTAGCCAGATTAAGTAGCAAAGAACCATGAGGAAGTAAGAGCCTGTGTCCATAGATGGCAATGTGTACTAAAAACGACTTCATATGAGTGAAGAAATAAGCTTCTGTTGTGTGAAGTCACAAAGAATTTGAGTTTTATCACCTGTAGGACCTAGCACCACTTTACCCTAACAAATACACCAGGTCTGTTGGACTCCAGAGGTTGTATTTTTATCTGCTGGTAATGTGTCTCCTCCAGGGGGTTTAGAATCTGTTGACAGATACATGTACAATGTACTAGAATACTAGAATTGAAAACAGAAATTGGTAAGATCCACAAAAGTGGAATAAATAACAAATTATAAGGTGAATATAACAGAGAACACAAAAAACAGTGGCTTAACCAAACGAGGGGCCTATTCTTTTCACAAAGCAAGAAGCCTGAGGATACAGTCCAGAGCTAGAAGACCATCCTCATAATTCCATTAGCGACCCAAGATATATCTTTCTTTCCATGCCACCATCCTTAGTGTGTGGCATTTTGGGAAGGAAGGATAAATCAAAGGACAAGGGTGCATGCCAGTCAAATTAACCCCTGTTTAACCCCCCTCTGAAGTCTCTCCCAGAAATGATCACTTGGCAAGAACTATGTCAGTGGCTGCTTATGGCTTTAAAGAAGATTGTAAAATATGATTTTTTAAATTTTTTATTTAAAAAAATATTTTTTTGAGACAAGGGTCTCTCTATGTTGCCCAGGCTGGTCTTGAACTCCTGGGCTCAAGCGATCCTCCCGCCTTGGCCTCCCAAAGTGCTGGGATTACAGGCAGGAGCCACCACACCCAGACTGAAATTGGATTATTTCTAAGATGGTGAAATTTATCTCCCTGTACAAATTCCGATGCTGTTAGTAATGGAAAATGAACAGTAGGAAGGCAACTAACACATTCTGCCTCATACAGGAAGAAAATTCAAAAGCCTGGGGAGACAAAGACAAGCAAATATTTACTACAGGGATCAGCCAGGTTTTATACCCAGGTTTGACAGCTCCAGAGCCAATACTGTTAACCCAGGTGATGCTGACTCCTTCATGGAGTGTAGAAATGCATTTGCACTACTTGCTGTGACATAAAGATACTATATTAGTTTCCTATTGTTGGTGTAGCATGTTACCACACATTTGGTAGCTTTAAATAACAATAATTTAGGGTCTTACATTTCCAGAGGTCAGAAGTCGAAAATCAGTTTCACTGGGCTAAAGTCAAGGTGTTGGCGGGCTGGTTTCTTCTAGAGGCTCTAGAAGAGAATCCATTTCCTTCCCTTTTTCTAACTTCTGAAGGCTGCCTGCATTCCTTGGTTCAAGTCCCTTTCCTGAATCATTCCAAGCTCTTGCTTCTGTGTCCCATCTCCTACTTTCATAATGAAACCTTCCTCCTTTTTATAAGGACACTTGTCATTACATTTAAGGCCCGTCCAGATAATTTAAAATAATCTCTCCATCTCAAGATTCTTGACCTAATCCTATCTGCAGAAAAATTCTTTTGCTCTATAAGGTAAAATCCACAAGTTTCAGGGATCAGGACATGGATACCTTTGACGGTCAGATTATTCAGTCTACCACAAATAGTAAGTTAGAAATTATTAAGTGCAAGGAGAAAAAAAAAGGCTGACCACATTGGCAATTGCCTTGAATAAGGAGCAAACTGAGAAACATAAGGATTCAGAAGGTCAAAAGGGAAATACTACTTGGAGAGTCCAAAAGAAGAGTATAAACAACCTGGAGATGGAAAGATAATACAGACATCATGGGAACAAGTGAAATAACCCTGGACTACAAACAGGCGGCATCAGAGCTGCGGGGGAGACCTGGAGACCAAGAGACTCAGTTAGGGTTTATCTCCAAAGCTAGGCAAAAGGTGGTTTAAGATTACTCATGGCGGCTGGGCGAGGTAACTCATGCCTGTAATCCCAGCACTTTGGGAGGCTAAGACGGGCAAATCACCTGAGGTCAGGAGTTCAAAACCAGCCTGGCCAACACGGTAAAACCCCACCTCTGCTACACACACACACACATTAGCCTGGTGTGGTGGCACATGTCTGTAATCCCAGCTACTCAGGAGGCTGAGGCTTGAGAATCACTTGAACCCTGGAGGCGTAGGTTGCAATGAGCCAAAATCACGCCTCTACACTTCAGCCTGGGCAACAGAGTGAGACTCGGTCTAAAAAAAAAGATTACTCATGGCCCCCTGGGAAGGTCTCCTAAGCCTTTTACACCCTCCTGTGTCCTTTCCAGTAATAGAAGGCAGCTCTGGCCCCTCCTAAAGTTTGGAGGGCCTCAAAATCAGGACTCAGATGAAGCAAGAGAGATGCCTGGGGCACTTTGAGGTGGGCGCCCACACTGACCCTGGACTTGCATCACCCTGAGTAAGTGTCCCCTTACTTCTTAAATTTGGCACACTAGGCACCTCACTTTCTCTCACCCCAGCTCCAGCTCTGGAGAGCTTATAGGCAAGCAAGGCCTTGAGGTCTTGAGCAGTATGCCAAGCCCTGAACAATGTGAAGAAAGACATTTTAACTTATGTGATTTACCAGCCTTCCTCCTATTATGAGCCCTTGAAGACATTTTAATTTCTGAGTCTAGACAATTTTAATGAAGCAAGGTATCCCTTCACCCAGGGGAGCACTCAAGAAAAGCTGAATGTCTCCTACTATTTGCTTTTGGTTAACTTTTTTTTTCTTTTTTGAGATGGAGTTTCGCTCTGTCACTCAGGCTGGAGTGCAGTGGCACAATCTTGGCTCACTGCAACCTCTGCCTCCCAGGTTCAAGCTATTCTCTTGCCTCAGCCTCCCCAGTAGCTGGGATTACAGGCACCCGCCACCACGCCCAGCTAATTTTTTGTATTTTTTAATAGAGACAGGGTTTCACCATGTTTGGCAAGGTTGGTCTCAAACTCCTGAACTCGGGTGATCCGCCCGCCTTGGCCTCTCAAAGTGCTGGGATTACAGGTGTAAGCCACTGCACCTGGCCTCTTTAGGTTAATTTTCAAGTCATCAAAGTTCAAGTGCCTTAAGAAGGAGGCCCTACTCCAGGGGATTCTTCCCTGCAACAGGCCTGCAGGGTCCTCAAGAAGGTGTCTGTGAGGACCACAGTAGGCACCTGGGAGGCCTTGCTGTTCATACCCCTGTGTGCATGGCTCTTTTGATAGTTTGGCGATAAAACAAAGCAAAAGGTGAAAAATAAATAAGGATTAAAAGTACCAGTACTTTGGGAGGCCGAGGCAGGTGGATCACGAGGTCAAGAGATAGAGACCATTCTGGTCAACAAGGTGAAACCCCGTCTCTACTAAAAATACAAAAAAAAAATTAGCTGGGCATAGTGGCGCATGCCTGTAGTCCCAGCTACTCAGGAGGCTGAGGCAGGAGAATTGCTTGAACCCAGGAGGCAGAGGTTGCAGTGAGCCGAGATCGTGCCATTGCACTCCAGTCTGGGTAACAACAGCGAAACTCTGTCTCAAAAAAAAAAAAGTATCTGCTATGGTTTAGATATGGCTTATTTCTGTCCCTCAAGACTCATGTTGAATTTTATCCCCAATATGGTGATGTCAGGCCTAGCTGAGGGATTTTGGGTCATGGGGGTGAATCCATCATGAAAAGATTAATGAGGCCAGGTACGGTAGCTCCCACCTGTAATCCCACCACTTTGGGAGGCCAAGGCAGGCGGAGCACCTGAGGTCGGGAGTTTGAGACCAGCCTGACCAACATGGAGAAACCCCATCTCTACTAAAACTACAAAATTAGCCAGGCATGGTGGGGCATGCCTGTAATCCCAGCTACCTGGGAGGCTGAAGCAAGAGAATTGCTTGAATCTGGGAGGTAGAGGTTTCAGTGAGCCGAGATTGTGCCATTACACTCCAGCCTGGGCAACAAGAGCAAAACTTCGTCTCAAAAAACTAAAAACATTTAAAAAGTAACAGATTAATGCCCTCACTCAGAGGGGAGTGAGTTACACTCTAGCTCTATTACTTCTTGGGAGACAACCAGTTGTTAAAGAGAACTTGGCACGTTCCACCTTGTATTAGTCTATTCTCACATTGCTATAAAAAATACCTGAGACTGGGTAATACATAAGGAAAAGAGGTTTAATTGGCTCATGGTTCTGCAAGCTGTACAGGAAGCATAATGCTGGCATCTGCTTCTGTGGAGGCTTCAGGAAACTTACAATCATGGCAGAAGGTGAAAGGGGAGCCGGCACATCACATGGCCAGTGCAGGAGAGAGAGAGCAGGGAAGGTGCTACACACTTTTAAATGCCCTGCTCTCATGAGAGTTCACTCACTATCACACAGAGAGTACCAAGGGCAATGGTGCTAAATCGTTCATGAGAAATCCATCCCATGATCCAAGCTCCTCCCACCAGGCCCCACCTCCAACACTGGGGTTTATGTTTCAATATGAGATATGGGCAGGAATATACATCCAACCCATATCACCCTCTCCCCATCGCTTCCTCTCTCGCCATGTGATCTTTGCAAACAGCAGCTCCCTTTCGCCTTCCACCATGAGTGGAGGCAGCCTGAAGCCCTTCCGAGATACAGATGCCCAATCTTGGACCTTCCAGCCATCAGAATCATGAACCAAATCAACCTTTTTTTTTTCTCTACCAATTACCCAGCCTTAAGTATTCTGTTATGGCAACACTAAATGGACTGACGATCAAAGTCTAAATAGGAATGTTTTTTCTTATTATGATTAAGAAACATATAACTTCTCCTGATGAGGCTGTCCCAGAGGAAAAAAAAGAAAAGAAAAGAAAACAATCTGAAAATGCAGGAGAAAAAAATGAATCCAGGGATGTTTGATAATTACACTTTAAGCTCATGTTCCCTACAAGGGTTGGGAAGAGGGGCCGGTTTGAAAGACATGATTTTCTCTCGTACAGGGTTCCTCTACCCTGACAATATTACGTTTGGGGTCAGATAAGTCTTTGGCAGAGAACACTCTGCTCTGCACGGTAGGACGTTTGGCAGGGCTCTCGGCCTCAGCCCACGGCATGCCAGTGATACCTCTGCCCCCATTGTGACTACCTAAAAGAGGTCCCAATATATTGCCAAATGTTCCCTGGGAACAAAAATAGTCCCTGACTGAGAACCACAGCTCTGGGGAGTTGTCAGTGCTTCAGCTGAATTCATCAAAGTAACTTTCCCATCGTAGAATTCCTGTTAACTCTGAATGAGAAGAAAGGCAATAGTATTCTTCAAAATGACCTGTCACAGAACAGTAACTCATCATCCCAGTTACCCTAGAACAATAACCAAAAATAGACTACGAATGGATTTTATGGAGGCCTTAATTTAGTGGAGGACGGCAGACACAGGGGGCTCGCTGTGCCCCTGACAGAGACTTCTAAAACACCATATGCCTCTCCATCCACAAAAACTCACCTGCAGACACTCCCTTATCCTATACCTTCTTATCTGAAAATCATGCCAACAGCTACATCTTTTTAAATTTACAGTTCAGGGAATCTCAGTGGAGATCATTAGATAGGTGATCATTTTTTTAAGGTGTTGAACTTGACATATGCCTAAAATGTTCATATATATGTGCTATATAAAGAAGTTATACATATTATATATATATAATTATATATACACTAAGAATTTTCTTGTATATAGTAATATATGCAATATACATATAAATTCATTGTGCATAGTAATATAATTTTATTGTATGTAGTATTATATACAGTAATATAAACTAGCCCCTCTTCCCAACCCTTGTAAGAAGCATGAGCTTAAAATGTGAGTACCACATATCCCTGGATTCATTCTTCCTCCTGTATTTTCAAATTGTTTTCTTTTTTCTGTGGGACAGCCTTATCAGGAGAAGTTACATGTTTTTTAATCATAATAAGAAAAAAAATCCTGTTTAGACTTTGACACTTAGTCTATTTAGTGTTGTTATAACAGAATATCTAAGGCTAGGTAATTAATAGAGAAAAAAGGAGTTCATTTTTTCTGGGTACCAAAGATAATAGCAAAATGGATGGTGCAGCTTCAAGTGCTTCAACACATATCGTCTCCATGGATACTCACAAGGTGGGGAAGTGATTAGTGTCATTTCTTATGCATCTGGTGTCCATGGTAGTCACATAGATCACAGGCCTTCAACTACCTCTGACACCAACAAGGAAATGCAGTGTGGTGCAGATTGCACATTGCATGGAGAGAAACTGCCAGTCAGGACCATCCCTCTCTGCAGCCCCTATGTCCTGTCTCATGGCTGTCAAGGTAATGTTGCTATTTATAAGGAGGCCCAGGCCTATGGCCCACTTTCTCCCCTTCCTCCAGCCCCATCCCCTCCCATGCTACTTCTGCCTGCAGTAGCTGCTCTGCAGTTCTTTCCTCTCAGTAACATTAATTTTTCATTGCTTCAAGCCAGGTCTCTGAGCATTTTTAAAGCACCTCCCCTGCTGCCTCCTATACAGCTGGCTCAGTGATTAGCTCTGGGAAAGAACAGAGATGGACCATTAATTCCCAAGGCATGTCATTATTTCCCTGTGAAGAAGTCTAGGGTGTCGGGAGGCAGCTGTTTTGCAGATTCTCCATAAGAGTGAGAAAAGCAAACCACAGCAGAAGGATGAATAGAATAGACAGAAACCTACAATGGGAAAATGAAACTCCATTTTTAAAAAGGTTCTTTAAGGGCAGGCTGCTGAAGATTCCAGGTGTTGTTTAAACAGGGCCATCAAGTTGCACTGTTTTTCTTTCCATGCTTTCTGTTGGACTCCAGTGAGACAGAGTCTGTGGGCTAAGCCATCCCCACCAGTTCTAAATATCTACCCTAACAACTGATAAGGAGTACAATGGCCATACATCATTAGATTTCAGGGTAATTTTGTTAGTTAGGGCTCTCCAAAAAACAAACAGAACCAATAGGATATACGGTGTGTGTGTGGGTGTGAGTGTGGGTGTGTGTATACGAAGAGAGAGAGAGATTGTGTGTGCTGGCAAGTCCAACATTTGCAGGGCAGACCAGCAGACTGGAGACGCAGGGAGGAGTTGCTGCTACAGCTGAAGTCCAAGAAGTAGGCAAAATTCTCTGTTCCTTGAGGGGCCTTAGTCTTTTTTCTTGAGGCTGTCAACTGATTAGATGAAGCCCACTGATACTCTGGAGGGTAATCCACTTTACTCATAGTCTACTGATTTAAATGTTAATCACTTGGCGTGGGGTGGCTCACATCTGTAATCCCAGCACTTTGGGAGGCTAAGGCGGGCAGATCACAAGGTCAGGAGATTGAGACCATGCTGGCCAACATGGTGTAACCCCATCTCTACTAAAATACAACAAAATACATAAATAAATTAGCCGGGTGTGGTGGTGCACTCCTGTAGTCCCCACTACTCGGGAGGCCGAGGCAGGGGAATCGCTTGAACCCAGGAGGTGGAGGTTGCAGTGAGCCGAGATTGAGCCACTGCCCTCTAGCTTGACAACAGAGCAAGACTTTGCCTGAAAAAATAATAATAATAAAAATAAAATTTAAAATGTAAGTTGTATCCAAAATACCTTCTCAACAACTTCTAGGCTGGTGTTCTACCCAGTTGCCACATACAATTAACCATCAGAGTAATTCTAAAACCTATCAATTACAAGAGGATCTGAATTAGGGCTGAAATATAGGCAACTGCCCCTCAGGAGTCTCTCTGAGATGATCTGAACTTAATAAATGAAAATGCAGGTCTCTTCCACCTGCCTCTCTGCTCCCATCTTGTTCAAATCTGCCCTAAAACTACAACTCCTGCTAGAGTACCAAATTTCCTTCCCAAATGATCATAATGCTTATGCAAGCTCCTTGTACTTGCTGGCCTTTGCTCATAGTTCAAAGTCAGAACGGTGGCCTATGCCACAAATATTGGAGCACTAATGTGGGGAACCTGGAGCTATGATGGGATGGAGGAGCCGAGATAAGTAAGCATAATGTAATGGAAAGATTACTAGCCTGGGAGCAGGACGACCTAGCACTACACTTGTCACTAACAAATGTGAATTAAGTACTGTGTATCTATTTCTTTATCTGTAAAATGAGAGGGTTGGGTCCAGTGACCCAGAGCTGTACAGTCCATTCCAGTTCTAAGATTTGTTGGTTTCATGAGGCCATTGTAATGTGGGCTCTGACTACAGGATGGCCATGGCCAAGCTGAACCATATTTTAGGAGCCAAAGTGTTTTGGATTGCCTCTTTTGTTTTTTAAGAGATGGGGTCATTCCCAGGCATGGTGGCTCACGCCTGTAATCCCAGTGCTTTGGGAGGCTAAGGCAGGCAGATCACGAGGTCAGGAGTTTGAGACCAGCCTGACCAACATGAAGAAGACCCTGTCTCTACTAAAAATACAAAAATTGCCGTGCGCGGTGGCTCACACCTGTAATACTAGCACTTTGGGAGGCCGAGGTGGGTGGATCACCTGAGGTCAGGGGTTGAAGACCAGCCTGGCCATCATGGTGAAACCCCATCTTTAAATAATAATAATAATAAATAAAAACAAATAAAAATACAAAAATTAGCTGGGTGTGGTGTCGCAGGCCTATAATCCCAGCTACTCGGGAGGCTGAGGCAGGAGAATCACTTGAACCCCAGAGGCAGAGGTTGCAGTGAGCCAAGATCACACCATTGCACTCCAGCCTGGGCAACAAGAGTGAAACTCCATCTCAAAGAGAGAGAGAGAGAGAGAGAGAGAGAGAGAGATGGGATCTTGCTCTTTTGCCCAGGCTGGAGTGCAGTAGCACAATCAGAGCTCACTGCAACCTCTGAACTCCTGGCTTCAAGTGATCCTCCCACCCAGCCCCCCAACGTGCTGGGATTACAGGCATGAACCACTATACCCAGACTGGATTGCTATTATTTATCCTTTTATCCATTCACTTATTAAACTTGTGCCTACCCTATGTAAGAAGTCTTCCCTAGTATTCTGAGAAATACAAATAAATTAAATACAGTATCTCTGCCTAAAGGAACTTAAAATCTAGTTGGGAAATAATTCAGTTAGGATGTGTTTGGCTGCAAATAACAGAATTCCTGACCAACAGTGGCTTGAGCCTTGTAAACCTTTATTTACCTGCAATAAAAAGAAGTGTGGATATTCTGGAAACGGAGAAACTATGGAGACAGTGAAGGTTAGTGGTTGCCAGGGGTTACAGGGAAGAGAGGGACAAATAGGCAGAGCACAGAGGATTTTTAAGCCAGTAAAGCTACTCTGTATGACACTGTAATAGTGGATACATGACATTATATGTTTGTCCAAACCCATAAGCTGCACAACACCAGAGTGAGCCCTAATGCCAGCTGAGGACTTTGGGTAATTATGGTGTGTCAAGGTCGGTTCATCAATTATAACAAATGTTCCTCTCTGGTAACGAATGTCCATAACTGGGAGCTACACATGTGAAGAACTGAAGGACATGCCATCCTAAAATATGCTGGATTGGTATATTGATTATGTCAACTTGAAAACATTGGAGGAATTGTAGTTTTCAAAAAGTCTAGCTGACCTTTCTCTTCCTGCATACAGCAAGCCATAGACTCTTCTGTGAGGGGTAGACTCACCACACTAGGGCAAGAAGATAGGCCTTATCACTAGAGACTGGGCATTGGAGGCTTCAATGGACCTGAATAAATAACTTGATAGGGACTGAGAACAGTGGACCGCGACTGTAATCCCAGCATTTTGGGAGGCCTAGGCAGGAGGATCCCTTGAGCCCAGGACTGAGGATGCAGTGAGCTATGATGGCCCCACTGTACTCCAGCCTGCGTAACACAGTGAGACCCTAAATGTATGTGTGTGTGTTTGTACTAAATGAAGTAACTTTTATCTTCCACTATTTTTGCACCCTCCCAATACATCTCCTCGTGACTTCCCTAGAAAATTTACTGCCCCAGTCAGATTTTCTGATTTTCTTTGCCCTGTTATTTCTTCCCAAACTTGTTGTTCTGTGTCTGCAAAGCTGTATAGACCACCCTTGACATAAGCAATTCCATTTTAGAAAAAGACTCCATCTTACATTTCTTTTTTTGTTGTTTTTGTTTTTGTTTTTTGAGACGGAGTCTTGCCCTGTCACCAGGCTGGAGTGCAGTGGTGCGATCTCAGCTCACTGCAACCTATCCCAGGTTCAAATGATTCCCCTGCCTCAGCCTCCTGAGTACCTGGCATTACAGGAGCATGCCACCATACCCCACCAATTTTTTGTATTTTAGTAGAGATGGGGTTTCACCATGCCAGGATACTCTTGATCTCCTGGCCTCTGATCTGCCTGTCTCAGCCTCCCAAAGTGTAGGGATTGCAGGCATGAGCCACCATGCCCAACCTCCATCTTACATTTCATAAGGCACTTTGCCAAAAGGGACCAGATGTTTTGCCTAGTCGATAAAGACTGTATCCATCCAGATATGGACATAACCAAGCACATTCTTCTACTATCAGTCCTCACTAGGGGACCCTGTGTCCAGGAAAAGAGCAGGACTTCAGCAGCTTGAAATGGCCATCTCAATAGACATCATCTTGGCAGGGTATGGTGGTTTATGCTTGCAATCCTAGCACTTTAGGAGACTGAGACAGGCACATCACTTGAGTCAAGAGTTCAAGACCAGCCTGGCCAACACAGTGAAACCCCATCTCTACTAAAGATATAAAAATTAGCAGGGCATGATGCCTGATGCCTATAATCGCAGCTGCACGGGATACTCGGGAGGCTGAGGCAGGAGAATTGCTTGAACCCAGGAGGTGGAGGTTACCGTGACCCAAGATCATGCCACTGCACTCCAGCCTGGGTGACAGTGTGAGACTCTGTCTCAAAAAAAAAAAAAAAGACACCATCTTGCTGTCACTTGTGATAAACACCCAGCCTCTGCCAGCCAAAGGCTCTGCCCACTTCAAAGTCTCTCCCTTGCAAGACCTACCTCCCAGGCCAGAGCAGGATATTATTTTGTCTGTATTGCGCTCCATGACTGGTTTGTTAGCGTTTTTCCTATCCCTTTTCTCTTGATGTAAAACCTTACTTTGTTGTGGAATGTTTAATCTGTAACATTTATGTATTGATTAAGTCTGTGGACCTCTCAGGTCAGACCAAGATATTCTTTTTGTCTGTATGGCTGTCTTTGGGCTGGTTTGTTAAACCTTTTCCTATCCCTCTTCTCTTGATGAAAATTGTTACTTTGTTGTAGAATGTTTAATCTGTAACATTTACATACTGATTAAGTGTAACATTATGTAGGGTTTGCAGTATTGATTGATGGGTGGAGTGGCTTCAGCGGCGTTCATGCAGCTCTAACTACCGAGTGAATGAAAGTTCTAAGGAGAATTGCCTCTTTGGGATCTCCATGTAGCTCATGGCTTTTATGATAGAGACAGTGTCCATAAAGTCTGACCATGTAGAAAGACACAAATGCCCATAGACCTGGTCATCTCTGACCTCGTGCCACTTACGATAAAGCATCTTTCTTTGGCTACTTTTTTTTTTTTTTTTTTTGAGACAAAGTTTAGCTCTTGTTGCCTAGGCTGAAGTACAATGGTGTGATCTTGGCTCACTCTAACCTCCGCCTCCAGGGTTCAAGCATTTCTCCTGCCACAGCCTCCCAAGTAGCTGGGATTACAGGCATACACCATCACTCCTGGCTGATTCTGTATTTTCGGTAGAGTCAGGGTTTCTCTATGTTGGTCAGACTGGTCTCAAACTCCCAACCTCAAGCGATCCACCCGCCTCGACCCCCCAAGTGCTGGGATTACAGGCATGAGCCACCATGCCCGGCCTCTGTGGCTACTTCTTTGAACTTTACTCTCTTGTGAAGATCCCATGGACAAGTAAAATGAATGAAATGTGTATGTTTTTCTCTAGTTAATCTGCTTTGTGTCAATTTGGCATCTAGATCCAGCTGAAGAGCCCACATTAGACCTTAAGGAGGTTTGGAGGTGGCTCCGACTTCCCGACATGTTTGGAAGCAGGTGGTTTATGGGAAACCTCTGTACTGTCCTCCCAACTTTGCTGTGAATCTAAAACTGCTCTAAAACATCATATTTTGGGTTTTTTTTGTTTTGTTTTGTTTTTTAAGTCTGGAGGTTGGCAGCTCCAGGACTACATCAGGGGCTCAGTGATACCATCAAAGACCCGGACTCTCTCTGACAGCCTCTCAGCAGTGAGTCCTTAGGCGTACACATCATGGCTGCTACCACACCAAGCTCTCTGCCTTCACACCAGTGCCTAGAAGGAAGGCAGAGGCACAAGGAAGGAAGCTTTTGCCTGATAGGTTCTATTGTTTTCTTCAGGGAAAAAAAAATTCCAAGTGCACAACAGACTTCCCTTTTATGTTATCATCTGGAGTTGGGTCACACTCCCTGCCCTAGGCTCATCCTGATGATGGGCAATGGGATTCCCATCATGATTTATCTCTGGGTGCCTGGGTGGTTGCTGACCAAAAACGGAAGAAAATGGCTCACAGGGAGAAAAAGAAAAAAAAAAAAAAAATATATATATATATATATATATATATATAATATACATATGTATATACACACACACATATATATTCAAATGAAAATTCATATATTCACAGGCAGTATATACATACACATACATTTCTTTTCTATATATATAGCCAAAAGAAAATTCAGCTGTTTATAAATGTATACTCACAGTGAGAATTGTGTATGCATGTGTAAACTGTATTTTTTTTTTTTCTATTATATATAGTCACAGGAAGATTCAGAGAGCTTTACTTTTCCAGGGAGAAAAAAACAATTTTTCCCTTGATCAAACCTAGTTTTTAGCTGGGATACCTATAACAAAAGACAGATTAACAAGAGAAAAATAAACAAGTTTATGAATGTCCATGACATACATCAAACAGAAGAAACCTCAAGGAAACGTATCTCAAAGCAGTGGCTTAGAACTCTGGCTTATATAGCATCTTTAACACAGAACAATAAAATTGTGGGGAAGTGATAGGACAAAAGAAAGCAGTTCTAGGCTTCCAGCACCAGGGAACTGCGGGAAGGTAAGTAGATGAGAGGAAATTAACCGAGTGAGGTTTGTCTGCAGACTCCTCTGTGTAACCCTGGGCTGTTGAGTCTAGAGCTATCTCCAGTAAAGGAGAATTTACATCCTGTCTTTAGGCCGAGAAGGGGAAGGATGCAGAGTTTTCCTTTTTTTGCTGTTTCCTAATTGTCTTTAGATCAGAAATAATTTTTATGTCAAAAAGACATATTTTGAAGTGGCATATTCTGGTTTCATTCAGCTTGACATGAACTTTTTTTTTGCTGGGTGTTTTTGTTTTTGTTTGTTTGGTTTTTGTTCTTTGTTTTTTGTCGTTGTTTTTGTTTGTTGTTTGTTTTGTTTTTTTGAGACAGGGTCTCACTCTGTTGCTCAGGTTAGAGTGCGGTGGCACAATCTTGGCTCACTGCAACCTCTGCCTCCTCAGTTCAAGCCATTCTCCCGCCTCAGCCTCCTAAGTACCTGGGACTACAGGCATGTGCCACCACACTCAGCTAATTTTTGTATTTTTTGTAGAGACAGGGTTTCACTATATTGGCCAGGCTGGTCTTGAACTCTTGGCCTCAAGCAATCCACCCACCTCAACCTCCCAAAGTGCTGGGATTATAGGCGTGAGCTACCGTGCTCAGCCTGTTTTTTCATTTTTGTAAAGACAAGTCTTGCTATGTTGCACAGGCTGGACTCAAACTCCTGGTCTTAAACAATCCTGCCTCAGCCTCCCAAAATGCTATGATTACAGGTACGAGCCATTGTACCTGGCTGATATGAACATTTTATTGAGGAGGAAACAAACTGTTCATACACAGGCACTTCAACGCCAAGAGGTAAGAATGGCCCTCTCGTAAGGGTTAGAGTCAGGTTTATAAAGAGTAAAAGAGGAATTTCATAGAGCTTCATTTTCTTTCTTTCTTTTTTTTTTTTTTTTTTTTTTTTTGGCCTAGAATGCAGGAAAATTTTCATTGGTTATTTTAAAGTATCTTTTCCTTCTAGGGAAAGCAGCTTACTTAGGATGTAGCTGACTGGCTACAATATGTTGATTCATGCTGAAGGAGGAAATAAATTTCAAGAGTTCATTACAATTTAAAGTGAGTATTTCAGGAAATGGGGCTTAATGAGTTTTACTGAACTGGCTGTGGGCCATTGGCTCAGAGGCAAAGGTTAGCCCCAGCCTCCATTTTGATTTCTACTTTACAATATATAATCAGTATAAGCGTTAAACAATGATGCAATCCTAGAATAAACAATAACCAGACTTATCCACAGGCCAGCGTTCGGCTCCCGGTCTCCCACCTCTCTCGCATCTATCTATACGACGTTGGTTAAGACACAGGCTGGGGGCTTGAGAGCCTTGTTCCTTCCTCCGTAAAACTAGCGATAGAGAGGATGGAGGGCATCAGGTGAGTATTCATCTCTTCTACTTATGAATTTTATTCTAGCTCTATTAGTGGGGTAAAAGTGTGTTACAGCAGATGACCACCATTCCAAATGTGGGCCCTGGCAAGCCCTGTCCTGATCTATGAAGGCCAAGGCCAGCTACTCCAGCCCTGCAAGTCAGGCTAACAAAATCAGGCTAATCTCATCCTCTGTGGAAAGTGAGAACACAGGCTTCAGAGTGAAAGATAACGCAGCCAGGCTTCCAACTCTGGCCTGAAGACATTTGGCAAATCACTGAGGTGTTCCACTTTCCTCCCCTGGAAGATGGTAGACAATCTATCTAACTCAAAGGGCTGTTGAAAGGACTGAATGAAAGGAAACAAGTTAAGTCAGTACTTAGCACAGTGTCTGGCACAAGATAATAATTGCTTAATAAATGTTGAAGTTCAAATTATGTTGTAAATGGATTGTAAGACTGAGGCAAGGACTATGTCCAATATCTTGTTCACACATTTCTTTTGCTGATAGCCCACCCTCTTGCCCATCTGGAGCAGTATGTCAGATGTCAATCAAGAATGAGTGAATGCCAAGCCGGGTGTGGTGGCTCATGCCTGTAATCCCAGCACTTTGGGAGGCTGAGGTGGGTGGATCACTTGAGTTCAGGAGTTCAAGGTCAACCTGGGCAACATGGTGAAACTCCATCTCTATTTTAAAAAATACAAAAATTAGCCAGGCGTGGTGACACACACATGTAGTCCCAGCTACCTGAGAGGTTGAGGTGAGAGGATTGCTTAAGCCCAGGAGGCTGAGGCTTCGGTGATCTGTGATTGCACCACTGCACTCCAGTCTTGGTGCCAGAGTGAGACCGTGTCACAAGAAAAAAAAAAAGAATGAATGAATCCCATCTACGCTCATTAGGATGCCTATTACCCAAAAGAAAAGAAGAGGAAAGGTGAGGAGTGGAGGGGAGGGCAGAGGAGGGAAGGGAGGGGAGGGCAGGGCAGGGCAGGGGAGGGGAGAGAAGAACAAGTGTTCTGATTATCTAGAAGAAATTGGACCCTTTGTGTTAATGTGAATGCAAAATGGTGCAGCTGCTATAGAAAACAGTATGGAAGTTCCTCAAAAAGTTAAAACTAGAACTACCATATGATCCAGCAATTCCACTTCTGGGTATATACCCAAAAGAATTGAAAACAGGAGCTAGGCATGGTGGCTCATGCCTGTAATCCCAGCACTTTGGGAGGCCAAGGCAGGCAGATCACTCGAGGTCAGGTCACCAGCCTGGCCAACATGGCAAAATCACATCTGTACCAAAAATACAAAAAAGATTAGCCAAATGTGGTGCATGCCTGTGGTCCCAGCTACTTGGGAGGCTGAGGTGGGAGGATCACTTGAACCCGGGAGGTGGAGGTTGCAGTGAGCCGAGATTTCGCCACTGCACTCCAGCCTGGGTGACACAGTGAGACTCTGTCTCAAAAAAATAAAATAAAACAAGAATTGAAAGGAGGGGCTTGAACAGATATTTGTACACCCTTGTTCATAGCAGCATTATTTTCTGCAGCCAAAAGATGGAAGCAATCTGAATGTCCACTGATGGATGAATAGATATGCATGCAATGAAGTATTACCCTTAAAAAGGAAGGAAATTCTAACACATGCTACGACATGGAGGAACCTAGAGGAGATTATGCTAAGTGAAATAAGCCAGTCACAGAAAGACAAACGTGTATGATTCCACTTATATGGGGACCTAGAATGAATCATTGAGACCATAGAATCATGGTTGACAGGCACTGTGGGAAAGGAGGAATGAGGAGTTATTTACTGGGTACGGAGTGTCAATTTTGCAAGATGAAAAGAGTTCTGGAGATTGGTTGAACAACAGTGTGAACGTACTTAACCTTACTGAAGTGTACACTTAAAAATGGATAAGATGGTACATTTTGTGATATGTGTATTTACCACAATTAAAATTTTTTTAATAAAGAGGAATGACTGAATTTGTTGACATATGCTATACCATAAAGAGACCTTGAACAAAACATTAGATTGGCCGGGCGCGGTGGCTCACGCCTGTAATCCCAACACTTTGGGAGGCAAGGCAGGTGGATCACAAGGTCAAGAGATCGAGACCATCCTGGCCAACATGGTGAAACCCCATCTCTACTAAAAATACAAAAATTATCTGGGCATGGTGGCGTGCACCTGTAGTCCCAGCTACTTGGGAGGCTGAGGCAGGATAATTGCTTGAACCCGGGAGACAGAGGTTGCAGTGAGCTGAGATCGCACCATTGCACTCCAGCCTGGTGCCTGGTGACAGAGTGAGACTCTGTCTCAAAAAAAAAAAAGAAAACATTAGATTAAGTGGAAAAAAACAGATGCAAAAGACCACTACTGTATTCTTCTATTTACATGAAATGTCCAGAATAGGCAAACCCATAGAAACAGAAAATAGTTGAGTAGTTGCCAGGAGTTGAGGAGGAAGGAGGAAAGAGGGGCGACTGCTAATAGGTACAAAGTATCTTCTTGGGGTGATGAAAATATTCTAAAATTAGATAGCAATGATGGCAACTCTATGAGTATGTAAATATTACTGAATTGTATAAAAGCATACCCCAGAGATATTTCGTGTTCAGTAGCAGACCACTGCAGTAAAGTGAACACTGCAATAAAACAAGTCATATAACTCATGCCTGTAATCCCAGCCCTTTGGGAGGCCAAGGCAGGCAGATCACCTCAGGTCAAGAGTTTGAGACCAGCCTAGCCAATGTGGTAAAACCCTGTTTCTACTGAAAATACAAAAATTAGTTGGTCATGGTAGCACATGCCTGCAATTCCAGCTATACTCAAGGCTGAAGTGGGAGCCTGAATCCAGGAGGTGGAGGTTGCAGTGATCCGAGATCATGCCACTGCACTCCAGCCAGGGTGACAGAGTGAGACTCTGTCTCAAAAAAAATTATTTTCTACTGCTCATAAAATTTATGTTTATACTATACTATAGTTTATTAAGTATATAATGGCATTATGTTGCCAGGTGCGGTGGCTCACGCCTATAATCCCAGCACTTTGGGAGGCCAAGGCAGGCAGATCACAAGATCAGAAGATCAAGACTATCCTGGCTAACACAGTGAAAGCCCACCTCTACTAAAAATACAAAAAATTAGCTGCACGTCGTGGCACGTGCCTGTAGTCCCAGCTATTTGGGAGGCTGAGGCAGGAGAATCGCTTGAACCCAGGTGGTGGAGGTTGCAGTGAGCCCAGATCACACCATTGCACTCCAGCCTGGACGACAGAGACTCCGTCTCAAAAAAAAAAAGAATAGCATTGTGTCTTTAAAAACAATATACATATCTAAATCATACCTTAATTTAAAAATAATTTATTGTTGGCTGGGCATGGTGGCTCATGCCTGTAATCCCAGCACTTTGTGGGTCCAAGGCAGGCAGATTGCCTGAGGTCAGGAGTTCGAGACCAGCCTGGCCAACATGATGAAATCCCATTTCTACTAAAAATACAAAAAATAGCAAGTTATGGTGGCACATGCCTGTAATCCCAGCTACTCATGAGGCTAAGACAGGAGAATTGCTTACACCTGGGAAGCAGAGGTTGCAGTGAGCCAAGATCGCACCACTGCACTCCAGCCTCTGCAACAGAGTGAGACTCCATCTCAAAATAATAATCATAATAATGTATTGCTAAAAATGCTAACAATCATCTGAGCCTTCAGCAAGTCATAATCTTTTTGCAGGTGGAGGGTCCTGCCTTGATGGCTTCTGACTGATCAGGATGGTGGTCCCTGATGGTTGTGGTGGCTGTGGCAATTTTTTTAAGTATGGCAATATGAAGTTTGCCACATCGATTAGTCCCTTCATGGAAGATTGCTCTGTAGCATGTGATGCTGTTTAATTTAAAAGGAAGTAGAACTTCCATCAAAATTGGAGTCACTCAAGCCTGACTGCTACTTTATCAACTAAATTTCTGTAGTGTTCTAAATTCTTTATTGTGATTTCAACAATGTTCACAGCATCTTTATCAAGAGTACATGCCATTGCAAGAAACCACTCTCTGCACATTTATAAGAAGCAACTCCAGATCCTGTGCAATGGCTCATGAGAAGAAGGGAGAAGAAGAGAGAAGAGAAGAAGAAAAGAAGAAGAAACTCCTCATCTGTTCAAATTTTATCATAAGATTGCAGCAGTTCAGTCACATCTTCAGGCTCTCGCTATTTCTGCCACATCTGTAGTGACTTTCTCCACTGAAGCATTGAACCCTTCAACATCATCCATTTGGATTGGAATCACCTTCTTCCATACTTTATTTTGCTATTTTGACCTCCTCTCATGAAACATGAATTTTTTTTTAAGACAGGGTCTCACTCTATTGCACAGACTGGAGTTCAATGGCACAATCACTGTTCACTGCAGCCTCTACCTCCCAGGCTCAAGCAATTCTCTCATCTCAGCCTCCTAAGTAGCTGGGACTACAGGCATGCACCACCATGTCCAGCTAATTATTTCAATTCTGGTAGAGATGAGGTCTCACAATGTCACCCAGTCTGAGCTCAAGCGATCCTCCCACCTCAGCCGCCCAAAGTGCTAATATTACAGGTGTGAGCCCCTGTGCCCAGCCAGAAGGTTCTTTTTCTAATCTTAATCTCTATATGGTAGCTAAGATAACTGTTACATTCTCAATAGCATCTAAAATGGTGAATCCTTTTCAGAAAGTTTTCAATTTACTTTGTCCAGATCCATCAGGGGAATCACCACCTATGGCATTTATAGCCTTACAAAATGTGTTTCTTAAATAATGAGACTTAAAAGTTGAAATTATTCCTCGATTCATGGCCTACAGAATGGATGTTTTGTTAGCAGGCACAAAAACATTAATCTCTTTGTACTTCTCCGTCAGAACTTTTGAGTCACCAGGCACATTGTCGATTAGCAATAATATTTTGAAAGGAATTGTTTTGCCTGAACATTAGGTCTCAACAATGGTCTTAAAATATTCAGTAAACTATGCTGTAAACAAATATTCTGTCACTCAGACTTTGTCTTATTTATATCATACAGGCAGAGTCAATATAGCATAATTCTTAAATTATGGGATTTTTGAAATGATGAATGAGCACTGGCTTCATCTTTAAATCAGCAGCCACATTAGCCCCTAACAAGAGGGCCACCATGTCCTTGGAAGCTTTGAGGCCAGACATTGACTTCTCTCTAGCTATGAAAGTCCTAGGTGGCATCTTATTCCAATATAAGGCTGTTTTCATCTACATTGAAAATTTATTGACTGAGTGCAATAGCTCACACCTATAATGCCAGCACTTTAGGAGGATGAGGCAGAAGGATTACTTGAGGCCAGGAGTTCAAGACCAGTCTAGACAACATAGCATCTAGGTAACATCTCTACAAAAAATTTCTTTTAATTAGCCAGGGCTGAGCACAGTGGCTCATGCCTATAATCTCAGCACTCTGGGAGGCCCAAAAGGCTGTATTTCTTGAGCTCAGAAATTTGAGGCCAGCCTGAATAACATGGCAAAATCCCATCTCTACAAAAAATACAAAACATTGTCCGAGGATGATGGTGCAGATAATTGTCTGTAGTCTCAGCTACTCAGAAGGCTGAAGTGGAAGGTTCACTTGAAACTGGAAGGCAGAGGCTTCAGTTAGCAACCTCTGCATCACACCACTACACTCCAGCCTGGGTGGCAGACTCGGTCTCACTCTGGCCGAGTGCAATAGCTCAAAAAAAATCCTTTAGAAAAATGGCATTGATAGACTTGCTCCAAGATTTGTTACCACACACCTTCAGTTTGTAAAAAACATAGTATCTGCACAGCACAGTAAAAAGAGGTATGCCTATAATTTAAAAGGTTAACTTTTGGCTGGGAATAGTGGCTCACACCTGTAATCCCAGCACTTTTGGGAGGCCAACACGGGCAGGTCACTTGAGCCCAGGAGTTCAAGACCAGCCTGGGCAACATGGCAAAACCGTGTCTGTACAAAAAAAAATAAATACCTGCATGTAGTGGTGCTCTCCTGTAGTCCCAGCTACTCAGGAGACTGAGGTAGGAGGATCACCTGAGCCTGGGAAGTCAAGGCTACAGTGAGCTATGATTGTACCACTGCACTCCACCCTGGGTGACGGGAGTGATACTCTGTCTCAAAAAAAAAAAAAAAAAAAAGGATGTGAGGGGGTAACTTTTATCATAACTTTTATCTCAATAAAACTGCCATAGAAAATGAACAAAAGCTGAGTGCAGTGGCTCACACCTGTAATCCCAGCACTTTGGGAGGCTGAGGCAGGTGGATCACCTGAGGTCAGGGGTTCGAGACCAGCCTGGTCAACATGGTGAAACCCCATCTCTACTAAAACATACAAAAATTAGCCAGGCATGGTGGCTCACACCTGTAATCCCAGCTACTTGGGAAGCTGAGGCATGAGAATCGCTTGAACCTGGGAGGCAGAGGTTGCAGTTAACCGATTGTGCCACTGCACTCAAAAAAAAAAAAAAAAAAAAGAACAAATGAAGAGTCTCAAAAAAATGAACAAATTATAACCAGATCATTGGGGTTGTTTTAATTCAGTGTCAATCTCAGCAGAAAGGGGGTTGTCCTGAGTGACCACGAAATTTTGAGATTTGCTGCTAAACACCTGCCAAGCACTGCAAGAAGCCCTAGGCTTTTTCAACTTGCCACAGGACTCACACCTCTCTGGAGCCACAGGATTATCTACCTATACAGCCTCTTTAGGGCATTAGGGCTAGAAGTAGTACATCTCTTCCCCTAGAAACTCCCTACAGGGAATTCAGTTTACTACTTGCCATTATAATGACATAATTGCACGCTACTCCTGGATAATGTGCAGAAACAGTAACTAGAGAATATAAACAAACAGCTGGTGAGCATCTTCCTTGCAAAATGCTAAAGGCAAACTTCAAAAGTTTTGGGGTTTTTAAATCAGTTTTTAAAACCTGATGTGGTAGTCCCAAATGTGCAGCAGAGCAAATGTGGCAGCTCAGAAATCACAGAGACACGTTCTATACAATGGCACCTTGTCAGAACCATTCACAGGAGAAAATCTGAAGGCAGTGATGAGGCTGAAAGTGGAGCTACAATTCACTGGCAGGCCTTTATTCCCACCCATGCGCCAAACTTTTCATGCTTAAAAACACCTTCTGTCCCCATAACACATTTTTGCACAGCATGTAAATTTCAAGTGGCTTCTCCCTAAAATACTTCTCTAACCCACCCTACAGGAGCCTGTAAGACTTGTTCAAGAATCTCTGCCCAGTCAAGGCCCCTGTGCTGGTTGTCTGGGGGCTAACGTGCAGGGCATGCCTAGTCCCCCAAGACCACCAGCCCACATTGCACAAGGACCTGGAGCTATATTGTGAATAGCCTAAACAGAGCTTCTAGAACTGAGTCTTGGGGGGGAAAATTGAAATATTTGAAACTTACCTGGCCAAGCACAGTGGCTCATGCGTATAATTCCAGTACTTTGGGAAGCCAAGGCAGGAGGCTCACTTGAGCCCAGGAGTTTGAGACCAGTCTGGGCATCATAGTGAGACCTCAGCTGTACAAAATATTTTATAAAAATTAACGGGGTGTGGTGGCACACACACATATACCTGTAGTCCAAGCTACTCAGAAGGCTGAGATGAGAGGGTCACTTGAGCCCAGGAGGTTGAGGCTGAAGTGAGCTATGATGGTGCCACTGCACTCCAGTCTGGGTGACAGAGTGAGACCCTGACTCAAAAAAAAAAAAAAAAAAGAAAAAGAAAAAGAAACTTATCAAACCATGATTATAGCGGAAATATAAGCATATGTAAACAATTCATGTAGCGCTGGAAACAATGATGATTAGAAGCATATCAGGCAGAATTTTGTTCATTGCTCGTCTTTTCTGAGAAATCAGTAAATTCTTCAACCCCCAGCAAGGAAAGGCAGATTCTTGAACCTGACCAGGTTTGTCATCTAACCCCACTGTACTGGATATTCTTTCTGCCCTCTCCTGTGGGTTCCATCTGAGGCATGACAGGCTTCGAGCATTTTCTTGGTGCTTACCTACAGATCACTGTTTGACTTTATTCTCTGTGGTTGCTTCTTTCCCTTCTTTTTAAAAATTGAAATATGGGCTGGGTGCGGTGGCTCACGCCTGTAATCCCAGCACTTTGGGAGGCCGAGGTAGGCTGATCACTTGAGGTCAGCAGTTCAAGACCAGCCTGACCAACATGGTGAAACCCTGTCTCTACTAAAAATAGAAAAATTAGCCGGGCTTGGTGGCTGGTGCCTGTAATCCCAGCTACTCAGGAGGCTGAGGTATGAGAATCCCTTAAACCCAGGAGGCAGAGGTTGCAATGAGCCAAGATCACACCACTGCACTCCAGCCTGGGCAGCAGAGAGAGGCTCTGTTTAAAAAAAAAAAAAAAGAAAAAGAAAAGAAATAAAGAGAGATAATCTATATACCATAAAATTCACCCTTTTAAAGTGTCCAATTCAGTGACTCTTAGCATATTCACAAGAATTGTACAGCTATCACCGCTATCTAATTGCAGAACATTTCATCACCTGGAAAAGAAATTCCATGTGCATTAGCAGTCATCCCATTTCCTCCTTCTCCTAGTCCCTTGATACCACTAATCTCATTTCTGTTTCTTTTCTTTTTTTGTTGTTGTTGTGGGTTTTGTTTGTTTTGTTTTGTGACAGAGTCTCGCTCTGTAGCCCAGGCTGGAGTGCAGTGGCACAGTCTTGGCTCACTGCAATCTCCACCTTTAGGTTCAAGCGATTCTCCTGCCTCAGCCGCCTGGGCTGCTGAGTCACTGGGACTACAGATGCACGCCTCCACGTCCAGCTAATTTTCATATTTTTAGTAGAGATGGGTTTTCACCCTGTTGGCCAGGCTGGTGTTGAACTCCTGACCTCAGGTGATCCACCTGCCTCAACCTCCCAAAGTACTGGGATTGCAGGTGTGAGCCACTGCACCCAGTCTGATTTCTGTTTCTATAGATTTTCTTATTATGGACATTTCCTATAAAAGAATTATATAAAATATGGTCTTTCGTGTCTGGCCCCTTTCTTGGCATAATGTTTTCCAGGTTCATCCGTGCTGCTGCATGTGTCAGGACTCCATTCCTCTTTTTGGCTAAATGATATTATAACATATGGTTATACCATATTTTGTGTATCCATTCATTGGTTAAGGGAGATTTAGGTTGTTTCCACTTCCAGCTATTATGAATAATGCTTTTGTGGACTTTCATGTACAGATTTTTGTGCGGACATAAGTTTTCAGTTCTCTTGGGTATATACACAGGAATGGAACTGTTGAGTCATACGGTGACTCTGTGTTTGGTGGTTTGAAGAACTGATAGACCCACTACGCCATTTTACATCCGTGGTTGCTTTTTGCTGTGGCGTGGAAGGGCCTCTTCTTGCTCCTGCCTTTTGTGCTCCTCATTATCCTACCTGAGCCTCAAATGGCAACACACTCCCAGGAATGTCTTGTTTTCTCCTCCAACTTACTCCCAATCAAAGTGAAGTAACCTGCTCCCAAGCAAAGAGAGACTAAAGAGAACAAAAATGCAGTAAGGTCTGTCTGCACACCCAGCATTGAGCTCCATGATGTATGTGTTCAGTGCTTTTCTTACTCACAATAAGACTTGAGGTAGATGTCATTGTCTCCACTTTATCAACAAGGAAGTGGAAAAGCCTTCCAGGTTTGTCATTTGAACCCTGCCATGTTGGATATCCCTTCTGCTGTCTTCTACTTTTATTGCTCCCAGCTCCTTCCCAAGAATGTGGTTCTCAGAACCTGATGGTACTTCAGGGGTTCATTCAACCATAAACAGTATTTTCTGCCAAACAATGAGAGTCGTCAACATTGCTGAAAAATCCACTACTCATTTTCATCTATTTTAGAGTTCAATGGAAACTTTGTGAGTCTTTTTTTTTTTTTTTTTTTTTTTTCTGGGACAGAGTGTTGCTCTCTCACCCAGGCTGGAGAGCAGTGCTGCAATCTTGGCTCACTGCAACCTTAGCCTCCAGAGTTCAAGCGATTCTCATGCGTCAGCCTCCAGAGTAGCTGGGACTACAGGTGCCTGCTACCATGCCCAGCTAATTTTGTATTTTTAGTAGAGACAGGAGTTTCACCATGTTGGCCAGGTTGGTCTCAAATACCTAACCTCAAGTTACATGGCATATAGTAATTGTTCAATAAGTATTTTTCTAGTGAATAAATTTTTCTCTGCTAAAAATTTGGGAAACCATTGTGCTAAGGCAGTGCTTCCTAAACCTGACAAAGTCAGAACTTGCTCATAGAGTACTGTCAAATTGCCCACAGAATATATTTTTAAAATATAGTTCATGAGGCCCTGATGACTCAGACTCTCTAGAGTGGGTGTTGGCATTACCGTTACGAATCTCCCCAGGTGGTGCTGACAGAGCTTTCCGCAGACCCCGGTTTCAAGCCACTGCCATGAGAGGTACTAGCTCTGTTTGGCCTCAGGGCCAGTGACATCTCTGGTTACTTTCCCAGGCCTAAGAGATCTTACTGTGGCCCAGAGCCACAGTCAGCAACTGTACAGTCAGGAGATCTATTGTCATGACAGTCCACTGGCTCTGGCTGGCTTCACTCTGACCATCATTAGACCTTTCAGTGTGACTGCACGCCTGAAGAGCACTACTGGCCAGTCTTTCCCTAGACCTCTACTTTAGACCTCCTTGGTTATTATCGACTAAGACCGATTAAAGCCATGCTAAGTTGAACATCAGAAGTTCTCCATGACTGGAGAAAAGAATCTTACTGCTTCTAATATCCTGTAATTCTTCCCCCTTACCCCCCACCCCTGGTTCACCAAGGACTTGAGGGATAAGCTAATGCCATCCAGGGGGGGTTCCCCATTTCCCTCCACCTACAGAAAGGGGCAGTAGGTCCCTCAGATTCACTTCTTCTTTCAAGGTCAAGGACAGTGTAGGAAATAGTAACATCTTCCACTCCATTCCATTACCCTGGGGCCACCCACTGATGGTGACCCTAAAGAGAAAAAAGGATTCGTGACTCACTGTTACCTGCTCACTTCCAGTCCCATTTCCCCTTCTCTCCTAAGAGGAAGAAGGACTTTATCATACCAGCAAATCTGAAGATCCTCTAAAGAGATTCAATTACATACTGAATCTCTTCAATATGTCTTCCTGCGAGGAAGAGCAGGCTAGGCCAGCAGGGCTCCCCCTTAGGCAGGGTGGGGGTAGCAGAGTGGGAATAGGGGTGTTGGCTGAGGAGATGGAAGGGAAAGCAGGAAGGCAGGGCAAGTCTGGATGAGCATGAGGTAGAGCTCAATCAACAAAGCACAGTACCCATGAGGGTGCAGCTATCTCTAGTCACAGTGCAAGCAAATCACTGGCTCCAGGGAATTAAGAAGCCTCAAGATGGCCTCACAGCAGTGCAAAGAAAATAAAAACAGTCCCTGGCCGGGTGCAGTGGCTCACACCTGTAATCCCAGCACTTTGTAAGGCCAAGGCGGGTGGATCACGAGGTCAGAAAATCAAGACCATCCTGGCCAGCATGGTGAAACCCTGTCTCTACTAAAAATACAAAAATTAGCTGGGCATGGCGGCACGTGCCTATAGTCCCAGCTACTCAGGAGGTGGAGGCAGGAGAATCGCTTGAACCTGGGAGGCGGAGGTTGCAGTGAGCTGAGAGAGACTCCATCTCAAAAAAAAAAAAATAGTCTCTCAAGCACTTTGCCACCCAAGGGCAGTCCTCCAGCCAGCAATGGCAGCATCACCCAAGCATTTGTTAGACATGCAGAATCCCATGTCCCTCCACCTAACTTAACAAGACCTCAGCATGATTTGAATGCACATTAAAGTGCTCTGAACCAGCTTGAGAACAAACACAACTCAGTATTAAAACACAGGAGATGGTTTGAGACCCAGCTGAGGCTGCATCTAGGCAACTCTCAAGCTTTGATGCACATAAGAATTACCTGGAAAGATTCTGATTCAGGCAGAATCAGAATTTTCAGGTGCAGAATTTGGGTGGGGCACAAGAATCTGTACTTTTAGCAAATGCACAGATGATTCTTATTCCAGAGGTTCCAACTGCTTTACTTCTGAGCAGAGGAATGAAGTTCCCACTTACGTGTGTGCAGAATAATATTTTACATTCTTTCCATGTATCTGTCTCCTATGCTCATTGCCCATTTCCAGCAGATAGGCCATTTTGTGCCCATTGCCATTTGGAAAGGGTGTAAGAAGACTGAAGGCTAAAGAACAGAGAGACAGACAGACAGACTTCTTCCTGACTGTGGCTCCCAAAAGCTGAAAGTCATTGGTTGTACTTTAAATGTTTTTATATTTTAAATTTTAATTAATAATTTTTTTCATTTAGAAAACATAGATGGAGTCTCACTATGTTGACCATGGTGAGACTCATGGCCTCAAGCAATCCTCCCATCTCGGTCTCCCAAAGTGCTAGGATTACAGGTGTGAGCCACTGCGCCTGGCCCCTTTGTTGTACTAAAGGAGTTGGATGGGGCCGGGTGCAGTGGCTCACACCTGTAATCCCAGCACTTTGGGAGGCCAGGGCAGGGGAATCACAAGATGAGGTGTTCGAGATCAGCCTGGTCAACATGGTGAAACCCGTCTCTAAAAAAAAAAAAAAAAAAGAAACCCCATCTCTATTAAAATACAAAAAATTAGCTGGGCGTGATGGCAGGTGCCTATAATCCCAGCTACTTGGGAGGCTGAGGCAGGAGAATTGCTTGAACCTGAGAGGTGGAGGTTGCAGTGAGCCGAGATCGCACCTCTGCACTCCAGCCCAGGCAACAGTGTGAGACTCCATATCAAAAAAAAAGAAGTTGGTTGGAAGCGGAATTGGAGACAGGTGGACTTTTCCACACTGGAAAAAAAAAATTGCTTCATGCAAGATGAAAGAAGAACGGCAAAAAGACAGATGTCACTGAGGCCTGTAGATGGGGCCTCTGCTTTAGACCTCCCTAGCCTTTCCCTAGACCTCTTCTTTAGACTTCTAAATTAGCTAAATTGTCCATGATTGTCACAGAGAGGAGTGGCTGCCTCAGAGGGATTCCTATTCCCCCAAGAAGAGCATGGAGCTCAGGAAAGGCCAGGTGACTTGTAGAAGCAACCTCTCTCAATCGGCATCCTGCCGGTGGTCTCGGCCAGCACCGACCTGGACATAACTTGGGATCAGATGGGCCCTTGCCAGCCCCATCATCATGCCTTGGTCATCACAAGCCCTCAGATGCATTGTTTGCAACACAAACAAATGCCATAGACGGACAGGCTGTTAAGTACGAGTCCCAGTGGGTTAGGAACTCAGAATTCAGTTGTGGTAGAGAATAAAGAAAGGAGAATATGGAGTGAAAATTGCACCAGTTACATGGGAAGTTCGGCAGGATTTTAGATCCAGAACATTTTCTAAAGAGTCCTCTGGTGGGGCCCCTGGTGGGGACCTCTGGGCCTCTGGTGCAGCAGACTCTCTCGACACTACTTTCGACTTTTCTCCAGACAATCCTGGGCTTTTCCACCAAATGTCTAATTTTCCTTATTCTATCTTTGTGTATTTTCTCTATTCTCCTCAACATTGCCTTTAATGGCCCATCAGGAAACACCTCCATGGCTCTTTCAAACTAGAGAACCCAAACAACAGCAAAGAAAACCTCGATTCCGTTGATCCACTTTCGCCCGGGCCAGGGAAAACCCAACGTTTCAAAACTCATTGCTTCCCCTACCATTCCTGGAGAGAGAATGAACCTTGTGAGTCTCCCTGGGATGAGGCCGGCCTCTTGCTTGACATGCTCTCCCATCAGCAGAGAAAAAGACAATGCTTCCCTATTAACACCAGATGAACTTTCACAGCTACTCTCCAAATATTCGTACCATTGCCATTTTTCATTGAGAGTCAAGGGAAAATATGTGTTAGCATTTGGCAGAAACACCAGCTAACTGCAGCTAGGATGGCGTTGCAATTTCTACCCTGCTAACCTTCTCAACGGCAAAACTTTCCTAAAGCTTCAGGGTCTTTGCGACCTGAAATGTCAACCACAGAAAGACCAGTTCCTATGAAAAAGCATTTGCTCTGTAATTGGTTACGGAAATGGAACCTTTAAGTGAGCTGCTGGGATTAACAATGGTCTGCTAGAGCAATGGCAACCCCATCCTCTTCTTTCCTGAAGAGCACCAGGACTGAAGTCCAGACATACTCAGGATGTAAGAGTAGAGTAACTCCCACACATCATCTCCAGTCTCTGTTACCTCTGTACAGAAACTTTCCCTAGTCCATCCAAAACACAGCAGGGTCTGACCTTACCCCAGACCTGCCCTGAGCCTCTGCAGCAGCCTGTTCCAGGACGCCCCTCAGAAGAGCAGTGGGGAGGCTCTCTCTCCTCTAAACCCAGCGAGGTTTCTGTTCACACTTTTCCAGAGTCAAAGTGGATTGAGCTATCTAAAAGTGGGTACCGTTAACAGAAGTGACTCAAATTACAACCACTGCCTCTGCCTGCCCCCACTTCCTCTTTCCTTTTGCCACCTCTGAGAAGTACCTGTGGGTCCCTCCTGTGTTGACAAGCCTCCCGTTTTGGCTGTAGCATATGTATGAATATATGACGTAACCACTTTACGGTGGGACGCCAACTGAAGGGGAGTCTGTTGATTCTAGGGCAGCTGACATCGGTCATGTTTCTCCCTAGAAATAGAAAGAATGCACAGAGGGAAGAATGTATCAAATGGGGCCAGGCGTGGTGGCTCACGCCTGTAATCCCAACACTTTGGGAGGCAGAGGTGGGAAGATCACTTGAGATCAGGAGTTCAAGACCAGTCTGGCCAACACGGTAACACTCCGTCTCTACTAAAAATACAAAAATTAGCTGCATGTGGTGATGGGCACCTGTAATCTCAGCTACTCCGGAGGCTGAGGCAGGAGAATCACTTGAACCTAGGAGGTGGAGGTTGCAGGGAGCCAAGATTGCACCACTGCACTCCAGCCTGGGTGACAGAGTGAGACTCTGTCTCAGAAAAAGAAAAAAAAAAGTGTGCAATGGGAAAATGAGGGACGAGCAACAAGTCTGGATCCTGGTAGTTCATTTCCTGCTTCTCTGCTTCCTGAAGCTTGGTGGCCCTTGGGTTCCATAAAGCATCACTGTGAGTCATCCACTATCTCCTGTCTCCATCATAGCTGCACTATTCTTCACTTACACTGTCTGCCTCTCTCACAATGAGCTGGGATTTCCTTGATACCAGGGACCTTATTCACTCAGTTTTTTGTTTTTTTTTTTGTAGAGACAGGGGTCTCGCCATGTGGCCCAGGCTGGTCTTGAACTCCTGAGCTCAAGCACTCTGCCTGTAGCAGCCTCTCAAAGTGCTGGGATTACAGGCATGAACCACTGTGCCCAGCCTAACAACTCTCTTTTGAAACTCCTGCAGGAGATTCCATAGGCACGAATGACTCCAAAGAGCCCTTGTTTTCTAGCAGTCATAAAAAGCATGTGTGAGGCTGGGTAGGGTGGATCATGCCTGTAATTCCAGCACTTTGGGAGGCTGAGGCAGGAGGATCACCTGAGGTCAGGAGTTCAAGACCAGCCTGACCAACATGGAGAAACCCCATCTCTACTAAAAATATAATATTAGTTGGGCATGGTGGTGAGCGCCTGTAATCCCAGCTACTCAGGAGGCTGAGGAAGGAGAATCACTTGAACCTGGGAGGCAGAGGTTGCAGTGAGCTGAGATCGTGCTATAGCACTCCAGCCTGGGCAACAAGAGTGAAACTCCATCTCAAAAAAAAAAAAAGCATGTTTGATGAGAAGCCCTGGGGGCTACAGTGGTGATGGTATAGTAAGGAGTTGTTTCCTCCTCAGCAGTCAGGCTCTTGGTGGGAGCACTGACATTGTGATGCAGAGGTTAAAAATGCCAGATACGCACATTCTCAGTCCAGTGTGCAGCCAGAGCACAGGCAGGTGACTCAGTCTTAGCTAATGGGACCTGATGTGGCTTCTGCTGGGAAAGCACATCCCCGTTAATAACTAAAAGAGATAGGATGGGAACACCCCTCCCTTCCTGCTCTGGACATGGCCTAGTGAGGATGTGGAGGATGTGATGCTTGGGAGCTCCAAGGTGATTTTTTTCTGGAGACAGAGTTCGCTCTGTCACCCAGGCTGGAGTGCAGTGGCACAATCTTGGCTCACTACAACCTCCTCCTCCTGGATTCAAGCAATTCTCCTGTCTCAGCATCCCAAGTAGCTGGGATTGCAGGCACCACCACCATACCCAGCTAATTTTTGCATTTTTAGTAGAGGCAGGATTTCACTGGGCTCTTCTCAATCCCCTGACCTCAGGTGATCCTCCCACCTTGGTCCAAAGTGACTTTAAAACCATGAAGGGAGATGATACCAAAACATTAGAATGGCAGAGCAGGGAAATGAAAAGCTTTTTATCAATGTTGGTAGGCTGATATCCATAGGCTAAGCCCCAGAACCTATCAGTTTTACCTTATGGATGTGATAAAGTTAAGGATCTTGAGATGAGATTATGCTGAATTATCTAGATGGACCCTAAACATAATCCCAAATGTCCTTATGAGAGGGAAGCAAAGGGAGATTTGACAACAGAAGTAGGGGAGGAGACGCTGGAAGCCGGGGTTGGAGTGATTTGAGGAAGGAGTCACGAGCCAAGGAATGCAGACAGCCTCCAGAAACTAAAAAAAATGCTAGAAAACAGATCTTCCCTAGAGCTCCCAGAAAAAACAGCCCTGCCAGCTGAGTTTAGCCCAGTGAAACTGATTTTAGACTCCAGCATCCAGAACTATGAAAGAATAAAGTTGTGTTGCTTTAAGCCAAGTTCGTGGCAATTTATCGTAGTAGCAGCAGGAAATTAATACAACCTGAAACCACACCAACCCAGGCAACACGCTTCTCCTTGATTGCTTGTAAAATGACATCGTTTTTAAACTCCTAATTTTGAAAGCTACTTTCAGCAAGGCTTGTTTTTTGTGACTTGTAGTCCCAAGCACCCTAAATCACACTTTTAGCATGAATGATGGCAGTTTTAGTGGAGCTATTAGTTAGAATATTGGTTCAGCTGCTAACACAGGAAGAATTTTCTCTTTTTTGAGACTGAGTCTCCTTCTTGTCACCCAGGCTGGAGTGCAATGCCACAATCTCTGCTCACCGCAACCTCTGCCTTCCAGGTTCAAGCGATTTTCCCGCCTCAGCCTCCTAAGTAACTGGAATTACAGACACTCACCATCATGTCTAGCTAATTTTTGTAGAGATGGGATTTCACCACGTTGGCCAGGCTGGTCTTGAACTCCTGACCTCAACTCCTGAACTCCTGATGATCTGTCTACCTCGGCCTCCCAAACTGCTGGGATTACAGGCGTGAGCCACCATGTCTGACCCCTTTTTTTTTCTTTTTTTTAAAGGACTGGTAGTGCAGCTCGGCACCAAGAGTTTTGCTCAGAAGTAGCCTTCTTCAGCACACTGGCTACCTCCTGCTTTCTTTTTTTTAGTAGTGATAAAATAAGTAGCAATATTTTTAAATCATGTGAGAGTATGTCTTATTGCTCTGCCATTCCTGGGGGGTTGTTCCCATGGCCTTCCTGGGGGGGTTGTCTTCATGGTTCAAGATGAGTTGCCACAAATACAAGCTAGCCCAAGAAAAGTGGGTGAGCCCCAGAGACAGGGCACACCCCAGAAAACTGCACCACTTCCATTTGTAGTGTGACGGTCAGAACTTGGTCATCTGGCTACACCTACTTGTTGGGGAAGCTGGAAGTCTTTAGTCGAATGTGCACAATTAGAAACACAAAAATAAAAATAAAAGACCATGTACATATTGGAGACCATAAGTGGTCTCTGTTTCAGTTCTGTTTCAGGAAAGATTATATGAGCATTTCAGTTAAAATCAAGGAGGCTTTAGCATCTCAGGACAAATGACTTAATACTCAGTCCTACTGATGAAACTTAACTTATTCCAGACCTCCTCTGGTCTAAGAATCTGTGGGGGCCGACTGTGGCGGTTCAAGCCTGTAATCCCAGCACTTTACGAGGCCGAGGTGAGTGGATTGCTTGAGCCAGGAGTTCAATACTAGCCTGGGCAATGTGGCAAAATCCCATCCCTACTAAAAATACAAAAACTAGCTGGGTGTGGTGGCATGGACCTGTAGTTCCAGCTACTGGAGAGGCCAAGGTGTGTGCATCGCTCAAACCCAGGAGGTCAAGGCTGCAGTGGCAGTGAGTCATGATCATTCCACTGTACTCCAGCCTGGGTGATAGAATGAGACCTGTCTCAAAAAAAAAAAAAAAAAAAGAATTTGTGGGGAGGGTAGCAGCAGATTCTGCAGTATATAAGGAAGAAACAAATGGTGGTGCCCTACCCCGTGGCCTTCCCCTCATGCCTAGGGGACCTCTTTGAAACATTAGTGCTCCCAGAAGACACCAAAACAATGCATTGGTCTAAGAGAAAGCAAAACCATACTGCTTTGCAGATTGCCTTGGGGATTCCCAACACTGCTGAGTTTATTTCTCCCGTGAGTTATGTTGAAAACCCCCAATCCTTGGTAAAGAAGTTGGACCAGTCTTGTTGCTGCATTGTTTGGTATATTTTAGAGTCACTCACTGCAGGGAAATAGAGGCTGCAACATTCCACTCACTAGGTGAGAAGCCATTTTCAACTACACCCTGTAAATCACGGTGCTATCTGGAGCCAGAGTGAATGCCGGTTGCCATGGCACTGCTTTAAATTGTGCCTGTGCTAACACATCTCGTCACAATGTCACATGCTGCCCCCATACACTAGATAGATAGAGCCACATCTATCTTTTCTTCCTGTTTACTGACTGACGCCTGAGCCCTGCAGTAGGAACGGAGATATATCAACCAGAAAGCAAATCCATGTGGGTGCCACACCTTCCTAGCTTATTTATAAGGTACTGAGATTGAAAGGCAACAAAAATCTGGGTTCTACTCACAGTTCTCCACTCTGTGGCTTTGGGCAGATCCTTTAAAATCTCTGACCCTTGGATTCCTCACCTGTACAATGAATGAGATGGAGTAGAATCTCTCTGCAGTATCTTCCTGATGTAATGTCTCCAATTCCTGCACGCTGTTTTGAAGCAGCAGAAGCTCTGCAGACAATCAACATCAAAGTGTGGGTGAGGCAGTTCCTGTAAACAGTTACATGGTCCTGCCTTGCTGACTGTGTCTGAAATTCCCCTCCACCATCTCTAAGCTGTTAGGGATTTGTTTTGAGTTAATTTTCTGGCAAGATTCCACTTGCCGAAAGGTCCCTTCTGGTGCACTAAGAGGACTGTTTTCAGCTTGGATTGAGTCATTATTTGCCTTGGAAATGCTTTCTTCTCAAGCTAGTCACTGGTTCAGTGCTCACAGTTTTTGGTCCCAAAGATAGCTACACCTCTAAATAAAGTAAGTGCTGAAACTAGACACTTTGGAATGCTGAGGCGGGAGGATCACCTGAGTTCAGCAGTTCAAGACCAGCCTTGGCAACATAACGAGACCTGTCTCTACTAAAAACACAAAAATTAGCTAGGCGAGGTAGCACATGCCTGTAGTCCCAACTACATCACTTGAGCCCAGGAGGTTGAGGCTTCAGTGAGCCGGCATGCAATGGCTGGGCAACAGAGTGACACCGTGTCTTAAAAATAAATAGAGAAAGACATACATGTGAGGCTGGCACTTGGACATGTTTTATAGAGTAGCATCTCATGGGACCAAGGGACAAAGCAGCTCTGATACTTGTCTAACCAACATGCAGCAGGTCTCATTAGCTGGAATACAGATGAGGTCACATTTTCATACTTGCATTGTCCTGCCCTCTAACACTCATCTGCTGATTGCAAAAACTGGGCTCTCGCTGCACGCGGTGCCTCACACCTAGAATCCCAACACTTTGGGAAGGCGAGGTGGGCAGCTCATGAGATAAGGAGTTCAAGACCAGCCTGGCCAATATAGTGAAATCCCATCTCTACTAAAAATACAAAAATTAGCCAGGCATGGTGGCACGCATCTTTAGTCCCAGATAGGCTGAGACAGAATAATTGCTTGAACCCAGGAGGCAGAGGTTGCAGTGAGCCAAGATCACGCCACTGCACTCTAGCCCGGGTGATAGAACGAGACTTCATCTCAATAACAACAACAAAACTGGGCTCACTTTCAAATTCTCCTTCCCACCTCATCTCAGTCATTTCTGGGAATCCTTACATGGGCTCTTCTGTATATCCACAAACAAAAATGTGGTCTGGGAAATAAGGGTAACAATGGTCATAGAGCATCTTGGCTCAAACCAGGGATATGCAAGTCATGGAGAAAAAAATCTACGGCCTTGAAAACAATCATCATCTTTTTAATTTTGAGACAGGGTCTCCCTTGTCACCTAGGCTGGAGTGCAGTGATTCAATTTCAACTCACTGCAGCCTCAGCCTCCTGGACTCAAGCCATCCTTCCACTTCACCCTCCTGAGTAGCTGGGACCACAGGCACGTGCCGCCATGCCTCGTGAATTTTCATTGTTGTTGCTGTTGTTTTTGGTTTTGAGACACAGTCTCACTCTATTGCCTAGACTGGACTACAGTGGTGCAATCTCGGCTCATTCCAACCTCCACCTCCCAGGTTCGAGTGATTCTTGTGCCTCAGCCTCCCTAGTAGCTGAGACTACAGGTAGGCCCCACCAAGCCCAGCTAATTTTTGTCTTTTTAATAGAGATGGAGGGGTGCGGGTGGGGGTTTGTTATGTTGGTCAGGCTGGTCTTGAACTCCTGACCTCAGGTGATCTGCCCACCTCGGCCTCCCAAAGTGCTGAGATTACAGACATGAGCCACCGTGCTTGGCCTAAACTTTTTGTATTTTTGTAGAGACAGGATCTCACTATGTTGCCCAGGGTAGTCTCGAACTCCTGGGCTCAAAGGATCCTCCCGCCTCAGCCTCCCAAAGTGCTGGGATTACAGGTGTGAGCCAGTGTGCCAGGCCACAATAACCGTGATTACAAGGTTTGTCCACCTTAGTTTGCCTGATCAGGAGTGAGAGGAAAATCTAGACAGTCTCCACAGAGAAGAGGAAACATTGGCTGGCTCTCAAAGAATGAATGCTGGAGTCAATGATGATGGCTTTTGGGGAAGACCTGATGAAGCAGATGCCCCGTACCTAGCCCCCCAACTGACTGAGCCTCCCCACTCCAAACTTCAGTTGGAGCACTTGTTCATTCATTCTATATTTTTTAATCTTCTATTTTTTTAAAATGTCCTAATCTCAGAATTAAGGCAAAAAGGACCAGTTGCGGTGACTCACACCTGTAATCCCAGCATTTTGGGAGGCCGAGGTGGGCAGATCACAAGGTCAGGAGATCAAGATCTTCCTGGCTAGCACAGTGAAACCTCGTCTCTACTAAAAATACAAAAAATTAGCTGGGCACACACCTATAGTCCCAGCTACTTGGGAGGTGAGGCAAGAGAATCGCTTGAACCTGAGAGGCAGACGTTGCAGTGAGCCGAGATCGCGCCATTGCACTCCAGCCTGCGTGACAGAGCAAGACTCAGTATCAGAAAAAATAAATAAATAAATCAATAAATAAATAAAAATTAAGGCCAAAAGATAATTGTACGTCCTTTCACTGTCATGCTGGAGCATTGTCTAACAGGTCCACCCAAGTGCTATTCATCTAGAGAATATACCTTTGTTTGACTTATTAATTATTATTATTAAGGTCCAGATTCTATGAAGTTACCTTTTAACTTGTAGGTTTTTGTCTGTTAGAGATGCAAATGGTTCCTATTCTGTAGAAAAGACAACCCTAAAGATTGTAGTTTATTCACCTGTAGGACATGAACTAGATTTCCCTTTAACCTAGCTAACTTATCTCAGCATGTCTTTTCTGCTATATAAACCTCTGTCCTTGAATTCTCCTTCAGCCGGTTTTACTATCTTTCTAGTCCCTTCATTAAATGAGTTAGAGTAATATTTGACACATGCTTACTATATATTTGATGACAGAATGTTTTTAACTCTTAGAAAATTATCCTTTGGCATTCATTTAACAAATATGTATTTAACAATTTTTTTTTTTTGAGATGGAGTCTTGTTCTGTCGCCCAGGCTGGAGTGCAGTGGTGCAATCTCGGCTCACTGCCTCCTGGGTTCAATCAATTTTGCCTCAGCCTCCCAAGTAGCTGGGATTACAGGTGTGTGCCACCACTCCCAGCTAATTTTTGTATTTTTAGTACAGATGGGGTTTTACCATATTGGCCAGGCTGGTCACAAACTCCTGACCTCAGGTGATCCACCTGCCTCAGCCTCCCAAAGTGCTGGAATTACAAGCATGAGCCATGGAGCCTGGCCTATTGAACAACTATTATAGGCATCTTAGTATTTTTAGGCTGCTAGAACAGAATACCATAGACTGGGTGGCTTATAAACAACAGAAATGTATTTCTAACAGTTCTGGTCGTTGGGAAGTTCAGTATTACAACACTGGCATATTTGGTATCTGGTGAGAGCCCACTTACTGGTTCACAGATGGCCTCACAAGGCAAAAGGGGCAAAGGAGCTCTCTGGAGCTTCTTTTATAAGGGCACTAATTCTATTTATGAATGTACTATCCTCAAGACCTAATCAATTCCCAAAGATTCACATCTCCCAATATCATCATACTAGGGGTTAGGAGTTCAACATATAAATTTTAAGGGAAGCCTGGGCAACAATGGCAAAACCTCATCTGTACAAAAAAAATGTGTGTGTGTGTGTGTGTGTGTGTGTGTGTGTGTGTGTATGCACACACACAAAAATTAGCCTAGTATGGTGGCACCCATCTGTAGTCCCAGCTACTTGGGGCAGGGGCTGAGGCAGGGAGGATCACTTGAGTCCCAGAGGTCGAGGCTGCAGTGAGGCACCACTGGAAAGGATCTCAGTTTGTCACCCTGTCTCAAAAAAAAAACACTGGGAAAACACAGGGGTAGGAGAAATTCCATAGAACAAGATAGAAATGGTCTTTGCCCTCATAGAGCAAACATTCTGAAGGGAGATATATTGCAAATACAGCAATAAATTGTAGGCTATGATTAGGGCAATGAAGAAAAATACTTAAAGTTCTGTGACCGAGATTATTGGGCTAGGCAGTCGCAGCAGGCCTCTCTGAGAAGGTGACATGAAGCTGAGACTCGAAAGACAGAAGCCAGCTCTGCAAAGAGGGAGTGGAGAAAGGTTCCAAGAAGAGGAACACAACAAGGGCAAGGACCCTGCAGTGGGGCCAGCTTCAGAGTGTCCTGGGAACTAGAAGGCCAGATGACTAGGGTGGGACCCATCAAAGGAAAGATGGCCTGAGATATAGTCAAAGAGGTAGTGTGGAAGTTAGACTTGTATTTATTTATCTATTTATTTGGAGATGGAGTCTCGCTCTATCGCCCGCTCTGGAATGCAATGG
Source organism: Saguinus oedipus (assembly GCA_031835075.1). NCBI lineage: Eukaryota > Metazoa > Chordata > Mammalia > Primates > Cebidae > Saguinus > Saguinus oedipus. The sequence goes on along the minus strand of CM063170.1, from coordinate 101,347,294 downwards.
CACGATCTTGGCTCACTGCAACTTCTGCCTCCTGGGTTCAAGCGATTCTCTTGCCTCAGCCTCCAGAGTAGCTGGAATTACAGGCACTCACCACCACGCCTGGCTAATTTTTATATTTTTAGTAGAGATGGGGTTTCACCATATTGGCCAGGCTGGTATCGAACTCCTGACCTCATGATCCACCCACCTTGGCCTCCCAATGTACTGGGATTACAGACATGAGCCACCAAGCCCAGCCAAGGAAGTTAGACTTTTAATGTCAGGATTTCATTTACTAAGAACTAAAGAAGGAAAAGAGGACTAATCACCACCTAGAAGCCGGGTGGCTTTTACATCTTAATTATTATATTATACTATTTTCGAGACAGGGTCTCCCTCTGTCACCCAGGCTGGAGTGCAGTGGCTCAAACACAGCTCACTGCATCCTTGACCTCCTGGACACAGGCGATCCTCCCACCTCAGCCTCCTGGGTACCTGGGACTACAGACATGCACCAACACGCCTGGCTAATTTTTTGTATTTTTTGTAGAGTTGGGATTTTACCATTTTACCCAGGCTGGTCTTGAACTCCTAGGCTCAAGCAATCCACCCACCTTGGCTTCCCAAAGTGCTAGAATTACAGACATGAGCTACCATGCTGGGCCACACCTTAGTTATTTTCATACATCAGATTATTGGCTTTCTTTTAGCTTTCTTAATATTAACATTATAATACATTATATTATTATTAACATGGTACAATACATTTCTCAAAAATAAAAGATTGATCCTGGTACAATACTATAACTGTTCTACTAAACTCAGATTATTTCAATTTCTCCAGTTTTCCCACTATATTATTTTTTCTGTTCCAGGATACCACATCGTGCATTTGTCATATCTCCCTGGCCCCCTCTAACCTGTGACAGTTTCACAGCCTTTCCTTGTTTTTCTTGACCGTGGCACTCTTGAAGAGTGCCAGGTATTTTGTAGACTAGTTCTCAATTGGGATTTGTCTGATGTTGTCAGAGGTCACGTGACAAGCATTCTTTTACTTTGTTGTTGTTGTTGTTGTTGTTGTTCTTGGCTGACAAAAAAAAAATCCTGGCTGAGAACTGTCTTGTGACACTCAAGCGAAGAGGGATTTTGTGTTTGGTGAGGAAGGAGAAGGTTCATGAAACTGAAGTAGAGGAGAAGGATTTCATATTATTTCACAAAGAAGGAGAAACATGATTATAAGTGAGTACACTCAGAAGTCTGGCTTCTGGCTGGGCACAGTGGCTCATAATCCCAGCACTTTGGAGGCCGAGGTGGGTGGATCACCTGAGGTCAGGAGTTCAAGACCAGCCTGGGCAACATGGCGAAACCCTGTCTCTACTAAAAATACAAAAATTCAGCTAGGAGTAGTGGTGCATGCCTGTAATCCCAGTTACTCAGGAGGCTGAGGCAGAAGAATCACTTGAACCTGGGAGGCGGAGGTTGCAGTGAGCCACAATTGTGCCATTGCACTCCAGCCTGGGCAACAGAGTGAGACTCTTGTCTCAAAAAAAAAAGAAAAATCTGGCTTCCGTCAGAAAGGCTAATAGTATGCATATCAAAAATGGGACACAGTGTCCAGCAAAATCTTAAAAAGCTGGGGTTTCGCTAAGATTTTAACTCTTTCTCTCATAGGGAGTTTAAGTAGTATGAAGCTCTATTGTAGGATTGTTTTCTTTCATCAGTAGGTAAAGATAGTGTTACACACAATTAGATTTGAATTGATTCCAAGACTAGGGGAAGTTGGCAAAGGGTTTTAGACCAGAGACTGGTATTCCAAGCTGAAGAAACAGCAGAGTGAAAGGCATGAAGGTATGAGGGAGCACTCGGCACATTCAGGTAATCAGACTGCTTGAAGGGTAGGATGAACAAGGAAAACTGAGAAATAAGATTAGAAGAGTCAGGGGTCAGAGCAGGAAGGGCTTTCTGCACCATGTTAAAGTATTTGGGATCCTATAAATGATCCAGAAGTCAACAGTTCACTTCATTCTCAATCATGGTCCAAAGTCCAACCCTATTCCCTATTCAATTACCTTGCCAGTTCAAGTCACACACCTCAAGGAATCACCAGGCGAAGGTAAGTTGCAAGTTCACTATTTGCTCAGGCAACATTCCTTATCAGTTGGTCAACAGTGTTAGCTAATGTGTTATGAAAAACAGCAACTTATTGCCATCGGATTGGCCATAACCAATACTTACTTCGTTTGTACTACTGGAAGGAGTGGTTGTGTGGCTCAGACATCCTCACTGATTTCTCATACTGATTGTGTGATTACATATTCTCTTTTTCTCTAGATCTTTCTACCTTCTCCTTTATATTTGCTTTAGCACATTCCACTAACCATTAAAGATTGATTCAATCTCAAGCCCTTTTCTCACCCTATGCTCTTTTTCCATATGTGATTTTATGTAGCCTTGTGCTTCCCTTGCTAGCCATGTCCTGAAAATTTATTTATTATTTATTTTTCTTGAGACAGAGTCTTGCTCTGTTGCCCAGGCTGCAGTGCAATGGCGCAGTCTCCACTCACTGCAACCTCCACCTACCAGGTTCAAGCCATTCTCCAGCCTCAGCCTCCTGAATAGCTGGAATTACAGAGGCCTGCCACTGCGCCTGGCTGATTTTTGTGTATTTAGTAGAGACAGGGTTTCGCCATGTTGGCCACACTGGTTTCAAACTTCTGATCTCAGGTGATCCACCCGCCTCAACCTCCCAAAGTGCTGAGATTACAGGCATGAGCCACCATGCCTGGGCGATGTCCTGAAAATTTAAAAATCCATTCCACCTGAATTGCCACCTGCACTCTAGACTGCATTTCCAGCTGTCTCCTGGCATCCGACCTTTCTATATGACACATGCTCCTCAAACTCAGTGTGTCAAAAACAAAACTTCATATCTTCCTTTCCTCCACCAATATCTACTCCTCCCTCCTTCCTTCAACTGTTATGACAGTCAATCACCGAATCTCCCAAATTAGAGTACTTAGAGTCATCTTTGATGTCCCCTTCTTTGTTATTTCCCACATCTAATCTGCTGCTCAAATTTTTTGATTTGTTTGTTTTTGCATTTGAGACAGGTTCTCACTCTGCTGCCTAGCCGGAGTGCAGTGGGGCAATCTCAGCTCACTGCAACCTCGACCTCCCAGACTCAAGCAATCCTCCCACCTCAGCCTCCCAAGTAGCTGGTACTACAGGTGAGTGCCACCACAACTGGCTACTTTTTGTATTTTTTGTAGAGACGAGGTTTTGCTGTGTGCCCAGGCTGGCTTCAAACTCCCGTGAGCCACCAGGCCTGGCCAAATTTGTCAATTTTTAAACCTGTGTTTTCCCCATATACTTGATTTCACATCTTCATCTCTCATCTGAACTATGATTTCATCATAGCATTTACCGCTCTCTGGAGCGATCTATTCGAGATACATCTGTGTTGAGGAATAGGCACCAGATGCCCTGTGGCGCTAGTTCTTCTCCATGACTGTATGAAACTTAGGCAAGCGCCATAGTTTGTCATTCATTCTAAGAGGTAAAAAAAATATATACCGATTACTTTCAGCCACAAGAAAAACTAATGTTAGAAATGAATATGTCTCTTGCAGTGTAACAATGGGAACTCTGGACTTTATGTCAACTTAGAGCATCTTCCTTGCCTCAGCTTGGCCTGCTCAAGGCAGAAGCAGGCAGTCAAGGAAAGGGTGATTGCGTGCTTCTGTTTTCCCTCTGGCAGCCTCTCCTCCACAGCCCGCGCTTTCTGGGACTTCTGACCCTCCAGGCTTGGAGTTTCTCTGAACATGTTAAATGATTCGAGATGATGCTTCTCTCCTGGTTACTCCGATGGGCTGGCCAGGAAGCTCTCTGACTGTGCCTCTTTACTTGGTATTGAGGGATGACCTCGGCTTCAGCTGGTCACTCATCACCCCATAGCATGGTGTGGCCATCTCCACACTCTCTCTGTTGGTTCCCATCATACTCTCAGGCAGCCCTCTCGGGCAAGATCTCTTTTTCTCTTTTTTTAAAGACAGGGTCTTGCCGGTCACAGTGGCTCATGGCTGCAATCCCTGCCAAGGCAGGCGGATCACTTGAAGCCAGGGGTTCCAGACCAGCCTGGCCAACATGGTGAAATTCCATATCTATTAGAAATACAAAAATTAGCCAGACATGGTGGCAGCCACTGTAATCCCAGCTACTCAGGAGACTGACGTAGGAGAATTGCTTGAATCCAGGAGGCGGAGGTCGCAGTGAGCCAAGATCGTACCACCACACTCCAGGCTGGGTGACAGAGCGAGATTCTGTCTCAAAAAAATATAAAAAATAAAAAGACAGGGTCTTGCTATGTTGCCTAAGCTGGAGTGCAGTGGCTATTCACAGGTGCAATCATAGCTCACTGCAGCCTCCAACTCCTGGGCTCAAGCAATCCTCCCACCTCAGCCTCCCAAGTAACTAGGACAATAGTCACACCCCATAGTGCCAGGCAAAAATCTCTTTTTAAATGATGTCAGGTCAAAATTCATACATCAGGTTTCACCTCCAGTCCCAGAAAATAAGCACCTTAGCCTCATTGCTTGGGGAGTGTAGCTGCTTCTAAGGCAGCCTCTCAACCTTTTTTTTTTTACAGTGACAACTTTATTGAGATATAATGCACATATCATAAAATTCGCCACTGAAGCACATTCCATGGGTTTTAACATACTAACAAGGTTGTGTAACCGTCCCCTCTCTCTAATTTCAAGTATGTTCATCATTCCAAAAAGAAACCCGTGACCCATTAGCAATCATTCTGCATTCCCTCCTTCTTCCAACCTCTGGAAACCACCAATCTGCTTCCTGTTTCTATGAATTTTCTTATTCTGGACATTTCAGATAAATGAAACTGTACAAGATGTGGTCTTTTGTGTCTGCCTTTTTTTTTTTTTTTTTTAGACAGAGTCTTGCTCTGTCACCAGGCTGGAGTGCAATGGCGCAATCTTGGCTCACTGCAACCTCCTCCTCCCAGGTTCAAGCAATTCTCCTGCCTCGGCCTCCTGAGTAGCTGAGACTACAGGCTCGTGTCACCAATGCCCAGTTGATATTGTATTTTTTTAGTAGAACTGGGGTTTTACCATGTTGGCCAGGAAGGTCTCGATCTCTTGAACTCGTGATCCGCCCACCTCGGCCTCCCAAAGTGCTGGGATTACAGGCTTGAACCACCTCACCCGGCTGTGTCTGCCTTCTTTAATTTAGCATTATGTTTTCAAGGTTCATCCATGTTTTAGCATGCATCAGTACATTATTCCTTTCTATGACTGAAAATATTCCATTGTTTGGGTATACTACATTTTGTTTATTTATGTTTATTGATGGACATTTGGGTTGTTTCCACTTGTTGGCTATTACAAATAATGCTGCTATGAACATTCATGTGCAAGTTTTTGTATGGATGTATGTTTTCATTTCTCTTGGGTGTATACATAGGAGTACAATTACCTGGTCATATGGTGACTCTGTTTCAATTTTTGAGGAACTGCCAAACTGTTTTCCAAAATGGCTGCACCATTTTACAATTCCATCAGCAATGTGTGAGAGTTTCTTTTTTTTTATGAAATTAATATCCAAACTTTTATCATAGATTTTATTGCGCCAAAAGTTATTTATTCATAGACCCTTAATGACATAGTTGCAGAAGATTCCCAAAACCCCACTTTTTTAATTCCGGTTAATTTCCATTTCCCTTTTTTCTCCCCCAGAATTGGATGCCATCCATTTCCCTTTTTTTTAGCAAGTAATTTGAAAGCTATACTTTTTTTTCTCCATCACAATTCATTTATATCCGCTGTTCTAACAGTTATTTTTGTAAGCTTTTTAAAACTTAGTTTTCCTACAGTAAACATCTCTCAATACTTGAACGTTTTCTTGGATCCCTTCCAGTATTTCAGCACGTAGCAACACCTTCTGTTCTGTTGCCCTAGCCCACAGGTTGAAAAGCTACAGCCCTGTAGGACAAATCCAACTTTCTGCCTGATTGTACATGACTGTTGAGCTCAGGATGGTTTTATTTTTTTTTTTTTTATTTTAAATTTTTATTGCATTTTAGGTTTTGGGGTACATGTGCAGAACGTGCAAGATAGTTGCATAGGTACACACATGGCAGTGTGTTTTGCTGCCTTCCTCCCCTTCACCCACACTTGGCATTTCTCCCCAGGCTATCCCTCCCCAGCTCCCCCCGCTGTCCCTCCCCCATTCCCCCCAATAGACCCCAGTGTGTAGTAGACCCCCTCCCTGTGTCCATGTGTTCTCATTTTTCTCACCCGCCTATGAGTGAGAATATGCGGTATTTCCTTTTCTGTTCTTGTGTCAGTTTGCTGAGAATGATGTTCTCCAGATTCATCCATGTCCTTACAAAGGACAAAAACTCATCATTTTTGATTGCTGCATAATATTCCATGGTGTATACGTGCCACATTTTCCCTGTCCAGTCTATCATCGATGGGCATTTGGGTTGGTTCCAGGTTTTTGCTATTGTAAACAGTGCTGCAATGAACATTCGTGTGCATGTGTCCTTATAGTAGAACGATTTATAGTCCTAAGGATATATACCCAGTAATGGGATTGCTGAGTCAAATGGAATTTCTATTTCTAGGTCCTTGAGGAATTGCCACACTGTCTTCCACAATGGTTGAATTAATTTACACTCCCACCAACAGTGTAAAAGTGTTCCTATTTCTCCACATCCTCTCCAGCATCTGCTGTCTCCAGATTTTTTAATGATCGCCATTCTAACTGGCGTGAGATGGTATCTCAATGTGGTTTTGATTTGCATCTCTCTAATGACCAGTGATGATGAGCATTTTTTCATGTTTGTTGGCCTCATGTATGTCTTCTTTTGTAAAGTGTCTGTTCATATCCTTTGCCCATTTTTGAATGGGCTTGTTTGTTTTTTTCCTGTAAATCTGTTTGAGTTCTTTGTAAATTCTGGATATCAGCCCTTTGTCAGATGCATAAACTGCAAAGATTTTTTTCCGTTCTGATGGTTGCCTGTTCACTCTAGTGACTGTTTCTTTTGCCGTGCAGAAGCTGTGGAGTTTGATTAGGTCCCATTTGTCTATTTTGGCTTTTGTTGCCAATGCTTTTGGTGTTTTGTTCATGAAGTCCTTGCCTACTCCTATGTCCTGAATGGTTTTGCCTAGATTTTCTTCTAGGATTTTTATGGTGCCAGGTCTTATGTTTAAGTCTTTAATCCATCTGGAGTTAAGTTTAGTGTAAGGTGTCAGAAAGGGGTCCAGTTTCTGCTTTCTGCACATGGCTAGCCAGTTTTCCCAACACCATTTATTAAACAGGGAATCCTTTCCCCATTGCTGGTTTTTGTCTGGTTTATCAAAGATTATATGGTTGTAGATATGTTGTATTGCCTCCAATGCCTCTGTTCTGTTCCATTGGTCTATATCTCTGTTTTGGTACCAGTACCATGCTGTTTTGATTACTGTAGCCTTGTAGTATAGTTTGAAGTCTGGTAGTGTGATGCCTCCTGCTGTGTTCTTTTTGCTTAGAATTGACTTGGCTATGCGGGCTCTTTTTTGGTTCCATATGAAGTTCATGGTGGTTTTTTCCAGTTCTGTGAAGAAATTCAATGGTAGCTTGATGGGGATAGCATTGATTGTGTAAATTACTTTGGGCAGTATAGCCATTTTCACGATATTGATTCTTCCTAACCACGAACATGGAATGTTTCTCCATCTGTTTGTGTCCTCTCTTATTTTGTTGAGCAGTGGTTTGTAGTTTTCCTTAAAGAGGTCCCTTACATTCCTTGTGAGTTGGATTCCTAGGTATTTTATTTTCTTTGTAGCAATTGTGAATGGCAGTTCGTTCTTGATTTTGTTCTCTTTAAGTCTGTTATTGGTGTATAGGAATGCTTGTGATTTTTGCACATTGATTTTATATCCTGAGACTTTGCTGAAGTTGCTTATGAGTTTCAGGAGCTTTTGGGCTGAGGTGATGGGGTCTTCTAGGTATACTATCATGTCGTCTGCAAATAGAGACAATTTGGCTTCCACCTTTCCTATTTGAATACCCTTTATTTCTTTTTCTTGCCTGATTGCTCTGGCTAGAACTTCCAGTACTATGTTGAATAGTAGTGGTGAGAAAGGACATCCTTGTCTAGTGCCGGATTTCAAAAGGAATGCTTCCAGTTTTTGCCCATTAAGTATGATATTGGCTGTTGGTTTGTTGTAAATAGCTTTTATTACTTTGAGATATGTTCCATCAATACCAAGTTTATTGAGGGTTTTTAGCATAAAGGGCTGTTGAATTTTGTCAAATGCCTTCTCTGCATCAATTGAGATAATCGTGTGGTTTTTGTTTTTGGTTCTGTTTATGTGGTGAATTACATTTATAGACTTGCGTATGTTGAACCAGCCTTGCATCCCCGGGATGAATCCTACTTGATAGTGATGGATAAGTTTTTTAATATGCTGTTGCAATCGGTTTGCCAGTATTTTATTGAAGATTTTTGCATCTATGTTCATCATTGATATTGGCCTGAAGTTTTCTTTTCTTCTTGAGTCTCTGCCGGGTTTTGGTATCAGTTTCTAATTTCTTTTTTTTTTTTTTTTTTTTTTTTTTTTTAATTTTTATTGCATTATAGGTTTGGGGGTACATGTGCAGAACATGCAAGATAGTTGCATAGGTACACACATGGCACTGTGCTTTGCTGCTTTCCTCCAGTTTCTAATTTCTCCATATCCTGGCTGGCGCATCCTGATTTGTCTCTTTGCTATTTTACCCATCTAGTGGGCATGAAGTGGTATTTCACTGAGGCTTTGATTTGTATTTTTCTAATACCTGATGCTGGTAAGCAGCTTTTCATGTACTTATTAGCCCTTTGTATCTCTTCTTTAGAGCAGGTCTATTCAAATCCTTTGCCCATCTTTTTTTTTCGGCTTCTATTTTTGTTCAGGGGGTACATGTGTACATTTGTTACATGGGTAACAAACAAATGATCTCATCACCCAGGTAGTGAACATAGTACCCAATAGGTAATTTTTCAGCCCTCTCCCTTCTTCCATCCTCCCTCCTCTAATAGCCCCCCATGTCAGTGGGCAAGGAGGCTCATGCCTTTAATCCCAGCAATTTGGGAGGCCAGCAAAGGAGGACAGCTTGTCCCCAAGAATTTGAGAACAGCATATTCTCAAATTCTTGAGGGCAACATAGTGAGACTCCATCTCTACAAAAAAAAAAAAATTATTTAGCCAGGTGTGGTGGCACATGCCTATAGTCCCAGCTACTCAGGAGGCTGAGTTAGGAGGATTACTTGAGCCCTGGAGGTTGAGGCTTCAGGGAGCCGAGATCACGCCACTGCACTCCAACCTGGGTAACAGAGGAGACTCTGTCTCAAAAATAAAAAAAGTGAAGATTGTTATCAAGGCCCTAGATTTTTTTCCCTATGACTTGCATATTCCTGGTTTGAGCAAAGACACTTTATTACCCTTGTTACCCAGACCGTATTTTTGTTTGTGGATACACATAAGGGCCCATGTGAGGATTCCCAGAAATAATTGAGATGGGGTGGGAGGAAGAATTTGAAAGTGAGAGACCAGTTTTTACAATCAGCAGATGAGTGCTAGAGGGCAGGACGATGCAAGTATGAAAATGTGACCTCATCCCCAGTGTTATTGTTCCCATCTTATATCCTGTGTACTCAATTTTTAGCTCCCACTTATAAGTTAGAACATGTGGCCGGGCACGATGGCTCATGCCTGTAATCCCAGCACTTTGGGAGGCCGAGGCAGGCAGATCACAAGGTCAGGAGATCAAGACCATCCTGGCCAACATAGTAAAACCCCATCTCTACTAAAAATTCAAAAAATTAGCCTGGTGTGGTGGCATGCACTTGTAGTCCCAGCTACTCAGGAGGCTGAGGCAGGAGAATCGCTTGAGCCCAGGAGGCAGAGGTTGCAGTGAGTGGAGACCATGCCACTCCACTCCAGCCTGGGTGACAGAGCGAGACTCTGTCTCAAAAAAAAACACGAGGTTTCTTTTTCTGTTCCTGCATGAATTCACTTAGGATAATGGCCTCCACCTGCATCCATGTTACCGCAAAGGATATTATTTCATTCTTTTTTATGGCTGTATAGTATTCCATGGTATATATGTACCACATTTTCTTTATCTAGTCTACTGTTCATTGGCACCTAGGTTGATTCCTTGTCTTTAGTATGGTGAATAGTGCCTTGATAAACATATGAGTGCACATATCTTTTTGGTAGAATGACTTACTTTCATTTGGGTAGATACCCAGTAATAAGATTGCTGGATCGAATGGTAGTCCTGTTTTAAGTTGAGAAATCTCCCAACTGCTTTCCATGGGGACTGAACTAATTTACATTCCCACCAACAGGGTATAAGCATTCCCTTTTCTATTCAACCTCAGCAGCATCTGTTATTTTTTGACATTTTAATAGTCACTCTGAGTGATGCGAGATGGTATCTAATTGTGGTTTTGATTTGTATTTCTTCAATGATTAGTGATGTTGGGCATTTTTTCATGTATTTGTTGGCTGCATATGTATCTTCTTTTGAGAAGTGTCTGTTCATGTCCTTTGACCATTTTTTAATGAGGTTGCTTGTTGAATTAAGTTTCCTTATAGATTCTGAAACTCAGACTTTTATTGGATGCATAGTTTGCAAATATCTTCTCCCATTCCATAGGTCGGTTGTTTAGTCTGTTTACAGTTTTGGGTTTTTTTTGTTGTTGTTTGTTTGTTTGTTGCTATGCAGAAATTCTTTATTTTAATTAGGTTCCACTTGTCAATGTTTTTGTTGCAATTGCTTTCGGTACTTCATTATAAACTCTTTGTCAAGGCCAATGTCCAGAATAGCATTTCCTAGGTTTTCTTCTAGAATTTGTAGAGTTTTAGGTCTTATGTTTAAGACTTCAATCCATCATGAGATAATTTTTTTATATGGTGAAAGCAGAGGTCCAGTTTCATTCTTCTGCAAATGGCTAGCCAGTTAGCCCAGCACCATTTATTGAATAGGGAGTACCTTTCATATTGCTTGTTATTGTCAACTTTGTTGAAGATCATCTGGTTGTAGATGCGTGGCTTATTTCTGGGTTCACTATCCTTTGGTCAATGCATCTGCTTTTGTGCCAGTACCATGCTGATTTAGCTTCTGTAGCCTTACAGTTTGAATTTGGGTAGTGTGATGCCTCTACCTTTGTTATTTTTGTTTAGGATTGCTTTGGCTATCCCCTTTTGCCCATTTTTAAACTGGGTTTTTTGTGCTCTGTTGAATTGTTAGAATTCTTTATATCTTCTGGATCCTATCCTCCTTTCTAAAGCCAGCTGAAAGGCATCACCAACTGTGGTCTTGCCCCTGGGGATTTTTCAAACTATGGTAGGCTAGGACAGGGGAGTTTTGTCAAGCTTTTTAGGTAGTTCTCTTGCAAGAATGGCACATTAACCACTCTATCCAAAGAAATCCTTCCTCTCCAATCTTTTTTTTGTAAGACAGGGTCTTGCTCTGTCACCCGGACTGGAGTGCAGTGGTACGATCTTGGCTCACAGCAGCCTCAATCTCCCAGGCTCAAGCAATCTTTCCACATCAGTCTCCTGAGTAGCTGGGATCACAGGCTTACCCTACCATGCTCTGCTAATTTTTGTAGAGACAGGGTCTCGCCATGTTGCCCAGGCTCGTCTTGAACTCCTGGGCTGAGGCAATCCTCCCACTTTGGCCTTAAGCCACCATACTCAGCCATCATGTCCAGACTTTTTGATCTTCAACTCAATATTTTATGACTTTGAGGTGAAGGAAGGGACAAGAATAACACAAATAGTTTCATCTGCTACCTTTCCAGGTCCTACATAGTTAGGGTGACTAATTTATCATCCAAACCAGAGAACTTTTGGATGAAAGGAGGTATGGACCAGGCTCAGTGGCTAATGCCTGTAATCCCAGCACTTTGGGAGGCAGAGATGAGTGGATCACCTGAAGTCAGGAGTTTGAGACCAGCCTGGCCAACGTTGTGAAACCCATCTCTACTAAAAATACAAAAACTTAGCGGGGCATGGTTGTGTATGCCTGTAATCCCAGCTACTCAGGAGGCTGAGGCAATAGAATTGCTTGACCCAGGAGGTGGAGGTTGCAGTGAGCCGAGATTTTGCCACCACACTCCAGCCGGGCAACAAGAGTGAAACTCCATCAAAAGAAAAGAAAGATAGATAGAAAGAAAAATGAATGAAAGAAGGATAAGAGAGAAAGAGAAAGAAAAGACAACAGAAAGAAAGAAAAAGAAAAACGAAAGGAAGAAAAGAAGGAAGAGAAAACAGAAAGAAAGAAAAAAGGTACTAAAATAATAAAAGTAATATGATTGGAATTTTTCTTTATTAAATGATAGGTTAACTTTATTTTATCAGTGGAGTTACCTATAATAAATTCTCTTCAAACCCTACTTTCAAAAATACAGTGTCCTAAAAAATAAAAAATATCAAAACTCTGTATAGCAAGAATATTTTCACATTGACTATCTAAACAATAAAAAAACCTAAGCACTCCCAATTCTCCCAGTAGAAATTCATGCACCATAACCAATTCCTCTCAGCCATGCTCCTTCCCTGTCTCATGGCCTACAGGAAACTTCAGCTCTCCTTCAACACTTGGGAGCCACAGGAAACGTAAGGGATATTTCCTGACTGTCTCTAACTAGTCTCATGATGCCACCATCTCTTCTGGTCTCATGTGGTCATGGGTCACATCTGCCAATCTGCCACCTACTTAAGATTCTAGACGAGAAGCAAAGCAGACGTCCATGTTGCTCTTAGATCTGCAGACATAAAGGGGTTTCTTATCCCCCAGGCCTACTGACAGTAAGGGTTGGGGGCATAGTATATGGCCCTTACACTCTTCTTAACTCTCTAACTACTTTATTCTTTTTGACTTGAAGGATTTTTTTTGTAGTTGGGGAGAGAAAGACTCAGGAAGAAAGGATTTCTGCCATTTGCAAATCCTTTCAAGTTTTCCATCTTAGGTGAAACTCTCAGCTCTGAAATTGGAAGCTGAGTCTACTCCATCCATTTCTGACTTTCTCCTGAGACTTATGGTATGCCCATGTTTCCTGGTCTGAACAAGGTGATCAAAGGAGAAAAAAAAAACACACACAACACCACTTTATTATTCAGGAATATACGTACACGTGTGTGTATATATGTGATATTTATATTTTTATATCACCTTACTGAAGGAGTAGACACTTAGAAGGAAACACTCTATATGATCACTAGACCACCACTGATACTTAAGAGTTCTCTCCTCCGTTATCCAATTCCTCATCCCCCTGAATGTTGGCCAGCACCTCAGATAGATGACAATTTCTTTTTGTTTTTTTTTGTTTTGTTTTTAATAAATTAAGATGGGGTTTCACCATGTTGGCCAGGTTGGTCTGGAACTGCTGACCTCAGGTGATCCGCCCAGCTTGGCCTCCCAAAGTGCTGGGATTACAAGTGTGAGCCACTGCACCTGACCTAGACGGCAATTTCTCTACCCAAATCTGTGTTTCTAAATGGTCAGCTTTAGTGCACCGGCCAATGAAAGGTTGAAATAATCTTCCACTGACCATAACTGCTGGGCAGGGACATAAATAACAAAACAAGGAGCAATTCCTGATGAATCGCTGGGTCTCTTGGTTTCTTTTTTTCTTTTCTTTTTTTTTTTCCTGAGACTGAGTCTCACTCTGCCACCCAGACAGGAGTGTAGTGGCATGATCTCGTTCACCACAGCCTCTGCCTCCTGGGTTCAAGCAATTATCTGCCTCAGCCTCCCAAGTAGCTGAGATTACAGGCACCTGCCACCACACTCGGGTAATTTTTGTATTTTTAGTAGAGACGGGGTTTCACCATCTTGGCCAGGCTGGTCTTGAACTGCTGACCTTGTGATCCACCTGCCTCGGCCTCCCAAAGTGCTGGGATTACAGGTGTGAGCCACTGCACTTGGAAGAATTGCTGGGTTTCTTGTGTACCTCCCTACTCTCATCATGTGGCCGCAACCTCATTTCCCTTTTCACAGTGTCATTCACCCCAGCCGACACCATTACCCTTTTTTGACTGTTCATGGCTAGGAGAGAAATCATTATTGTGTCCCCTATGAGAAGTATTTCTCCCTTAGAGAGTAAGACCACCAGCTGAGCATGTTGGCTCACCCCTGTAATCCCAGCACTTTGAGAGGCCAAGGTGGGAGGATCTCTTGAGCCCAGGAGTTGGAGAGCAGCCTGGGCAACACAGTGAGACCACATCTCTATTTTTTAATGAAAGTTTTAAAAAATCAAAAATAAATAAATAGGCCAGGCATGGTGGCGCACGCCTGTAATCCCAGCTACTCAGGAGGCTAAAGCAGGAGAATCACTTGAACCTTGGAGGTGGAGGTTGCAAGGAGCCAAGATTGCACCACTGCAATCAGCTTGGGTGACAGAGCAAGACTCCATCTCAAAAAATAAAAGATAAAATAAAATAAATAAATAAATAAGAGAGTAAGGCCACTAAGACAGCAAAGCCCAGAGTTGCATCACAGAAAGCAAATATTTTATAATTGAATAATAGGTAAAACTTTGAAAGACACCACTGCCAAATCCTCTACCTGTATTTCCTTGTAGGTGTCAGATGCTTCAAGTTACTAAGTACACGATAAAACTAGTTAACTGCTAGCACGGTACCTCATTGTCTTTCTACTGATTTTCTGAAGTGAGTTCCTTAACTGAAGACTTATCTCCCTCAGACACTCGGACCATTATTGTATCTGCTGGGTCATACAGACCAATTGGTATCTCCTCTTCTTCTGCAGTTTGGATGAGCTAGAGAGACTTCTCTTGTTCTGTACTCAAATAAGGCTGGCAGATCTGGGCTCACCAGGTAAATGGGTTGAAGCGGGGCAACCAAATGGGCTCTCTGTTCCCTCTAATATGCAAGGAGCCCTATCAATTGGAGAGGATTCTCTATCAGTGTTTCAGTCCACTAGGTGCTCTCCTAGAATTTATTTTTCTTTCTGTTTTTAGAGACAGGGTCTTGTTCTGTCACCCAGCCTGGAGTGCAGGGGTGCACTCACTGCTCACTATAACCTTGAATTCTCAGGATCTAGTGACCCTCCCACCTCAGCCTCCTGAGGAGCTAGAAGTACAGGTGTGCATCACCACACCCAGCCAATATTTACATTTTTTGTGGAGACGGGGTCTTGCTAAGTTGCCGAGGCTAGTCTCAAATTTTTAGTTTCAAGTGACTCTCCCACTTTGGCCTCCCCAAACCCTGAGATTACAGGCATGAGCCATGGAGCCCAACCCTCCCCCGGAAGATTAACTAAGGTAGCATGTCCTTGTATTTCCATAGGTTTTATTTAGAAGATATCTAGATCAACATCTGTGATACCGATTCTTCCTACTCCCCAGGCCTCATGTGTGTGCTATATTCAATGTAGACCAGCCTTATGTCTTATGGGATGGTGAGACGGTCAAGATCCCTATCGGACTCAACATATCCCTGAGGCAGCGTGGTAAAGGTATATATTTCTACTAAGTGAAAGCTAACTATTTCTGAAATACCCTTTATCAGAATGGGGAAGAAAATACACTTGCTAGATCAGTTGCTGGTGCCAGGGTCTTTGTTCATGAGCTCCAGAAGGGAGACTATGTCTTGGCCAGTCACTGCGGGAGGAATTATCAACTAATTAGGCTTATATAATCCACTGTTGTTTTCGGAATCCATCCATCCTCATACTGGCCATTCTGAGGAACTTAGCTGTAGCTTCAAAATCTTTAACGATGTGACTGATGTTTGTGATTCCCCTAGAGCTGTGGTATTGGTTTTGATTGATTCTCCTAGAGGTATGTATTGGCTTTGATTTGTTATTCTGGTAGGGAGAAGAAACCTCAATGGTTCCCCCTTGGCTCTTCCAACCACAGTCATTCTTACTGTATGTGTTGGAGAGCCACTGTGGGGACCTACCAGTCCAACTCAGTGCTAAATTCCGGATCTGAAGAAATAATTACTGGGCTTTTTGTAAAAAGACCCAGGTTAAAATCCTACTTACCACCTGATGACCATTAGACCTGCAGGCAGGAACTACAGCAGATTCATGTATTTCATGTAAGTTCAGAGCCAATATTCACTACTCTCTGAGAGGTTTACGTCTCTCCCTTGCCCCTATACACATTTATCTGGGTAAATAGTTCCTTTGAGAAAGGCAAGCAGGAGGTTTCAAGTAGGCAATTGAGGTGTTATATGGGTCCTTCCTTGTAGGCATTTGATGTTCTCTCCATTCTGTGCATCTGGTTCTGTTACCAATCTCAGGCCTATGAATTGGAAGAGGAGCTATGTCTACCACGGTGTTTCAAATCAGGCCTCCATTTTCTCTGAGACGGGGTCTTGCTCTGTCACCA
Source organism: Saguinus oedipus (assembly GCA_031835075.1). Classification (NCBI taxonomy): domain Eukaryota; kingdom Metazoa; phylum Chordata; class Mammalia; order Primates; family Cebidae; genus Saguinus; species Saguinus oedipus. The sequence goes on along the minus strand of CM063170.1, from coordinate 101,330,892 downwards.
GGCTAGAGTGCAGTGGCATAATCGCGGCCACTCCTGGGCTCAAAGCTGAAGCTTTGTTTGGTTTGGGTTAGTTATTCACATCACAGAAAACTTGCCCAGGTCATCTGTTGATCTCATTACCACGGATGCCATAGCAGAGATCTGGAGGATCAGACCCTTGTCAAACATTTTTCCCATGCCTGCCCTAGAGCCTAATGCAACCACGCCCATGTTGCCTCCAGTAGTTTAATAATTGGCATCACTTGTACTCTGCTGCAGCTCTCTCCCAGATATCTGCTGATGATAGAAAACAAGTTTCAACTTCGGCATTTTCCTACCAGCAATTCTAGCCTGCAGGCTTCTGATATATTTCTGATAAGCTGGCCCCTATTTAGGGGGTTAAGAGTGGCTGAGGGAACAATGTGTTAAGAGTGGCCGAGGGACCCCCTCCAAAGTGCCTGGCTGCTGGGAACAATGAGGCCATTGTGGGAGGAGAGGCAGGCAGCAGCCTGCTGGCCCAGCCAAGTGCGCCATGGTGGGACCTCACCCAAAACCTGCCCTCCTGCTCTGTTCTCTCCCCGGGAATTGTGAGAAGCAGGGACATACTCCCAGCCCCCTCACCTCACCTGCCAGCCAAGCTGGCCAAATCAGCAGCACCTACAGTGTCCTCAAGCCCTGCCCACATTGACATCCAGACTGCCATGTCTCTCCAGGAAGCAGGGGTTATGTGGGCCAGGCCAGGAGGGGTGGGGTTGATGAGACAGGATGTATGCCTATGACCCTCTGCAAGAGAGACAGGAAGGCCACAGAGGATTCCTGGTATTAGTCCTGGCACCCACAGGCAAGAAGGGCTTAGGAGATTCCGAGAACAGTGACAGGCAGGGTCCCTGCCCACAGGCCTCCTCTCCCATACTCATTCCATAAAGCTGCTCCCTGAGGAGGTCTGGTGCTGGTGGCCTCACCCTCTGGGGTTGGGACCCTGGCAGGCAGTGTGGTGCAATGGCGTAAGAACCAAATTTGCAGTCAGGCAAACAGTGCCAGTTACACCTTGCCCCTTCTGAACTATGGGAGCTTGTCCTTTGTCTATCTGAGCCCCAGTTTCCTCATCTGAAAAATGAGGATAATTTTATACAGTGACATAATAGTGATGAAACAGAACACCTAAGACACGTTGGCCCTCAATGAACCACGTGTGGCCCAGATATCCCGTCTTTATCTCCTGCCATGGTACCCACATATTTCAGAACTTGGTAAAGATGGGTTCTTCAATTTCAAAGGCCAGTGATATAAGAGTCTTCCAAGATCTGTGAAGGAAGTGCAGCCTGGGGGTAAGTGGGCAAGAAATGCTTGCCAGATGTTGAATGGTATTCAGATATTGATTGATTGACATTCAGCCCTTATACCCCTCTTTCCATATCCTTCTGTGTATTTTTTGGAGCCATTGGAATATTATATTTCCAAAACTCCCTCATCAGCTGGGTATTGGATAGATAGGTTCTGCCACAGAAGGGTGATAGAAGGTAGGAAGAAGAGGACCCCTAGCCTGCATTGACTGTGGCAGAAGCAGCCAATTGCAGACACCAAATGGGTTGCAGCAGGATGCCAGTTCCAATCGCAGCAGCAGTGACAGCTCCTACTCAGGCCACTTCTCTGGAGCAGCTTAGCAGTGAGCGTGAACTCACAGGTGTCAGCCCCAAGTGGTAGCAGGTCCCTAATCTCTAGATAAACCCATGTCTCCATTTTACAACTCCAGCCCTTACAAAACGTTTGTAACCAGTCCCCTGCATTCAAGCCCTTTCTGCTTGAAATATCTAGAATGGCTTATGTTTCTTTTTTTTTTTTTTCTGGGTTTTGTTTTGTTTTTTTACTAGACTCCTGATTGACACAACAGGCTTGAAAGAGCCAATCTAGAACTGTCTCCTAACATTTGTGAATTCCTCTCTTTACATCAGTTGGGTTCACAACTCAGGCTGCCAATTAGAATCACCTAGAAGCTTAAAAACCACTGATGCCAGCCAGGCACAGTGGCTTATGCCTGTATTCCCAGCCCTTTGGGAGGCCAAAGTGGGAGGATTGCTTGAACTCAGGAGTTCAAGACCAACCTGGGCAACAAGGTGACATGGCAAGACCTCATCTCTACTAAAAATAAAAAACATTAAAAAATAGCTGGCATAGTGGTGTGCACCTGTGGTCCCAGCTACTCAGGAGGCTGAGGTGTGAGGATCACTTGAGCACAGGGGGCCAGAGGATGCAGTGAGACAAGATCACACCACTGCACTCCAGTCTGGGCAACAGAGTGAGACCCTGTCTCTCACACACACACACAAACACCACACTTATGCCTATACGCCCTATACTTCTAGATATTATTACTGAATTGCTCAGACACCAGTGCTTTTTAAACTCACCCAGATGATTTCAATGTGCAGCCAGCTTTGAGATCTACTGCTCCCTTTTTAAACATTTTCTCTGAGACAGTGTCTTGCTTTGTCACCAGGCTGGAGTGCAGCAGTGCAATCACAGCTCACTGCAATCTCCACCTCCTGGGCTCAAGCAATTCTCCTGCCTCAGCCTCCTGAGTAGCTAGGATTACAGGCATGTGCCTGTAATCTTAATTTTGTTTGTTTGTTTGTTTTTTGTTTTGTTTTGTTTTCACAGAGGTTACCTGAGAAGTTTTTTGTATTTTTTTGTAGAGATGGGGGTTTCACCATATTGCCCAGGCTGGTCTTGAACTCCTGGTCTCAAGTGATCTGCCTGACTCGGCCTCCCAAAATGCTGGGATTACAGTCATGAGCCACTGAGCCCAGCCTGAGATCCACTGCTCTCTGTAATGCCAAGCTGTTTCTGGCCTTTCCCTATGATCCTGAATGGACCACCAGTGGATCCAGGGCTACATCAGCCAACTCCAGCAAACTGAGAACAATTATTAAGCTATTATCAATGTAATGAGATTTCAAGTGATTTAATTTTCTTTCTTATACTTTTATGAATTGTTTTGATGAATATTGTTTAAAATTATTTTGGCCAAGGTAGGCAGATCACAAGGTCAGGAGATCGAGACCATCCTAGCCAACAAGGTGAAACCCCATCTCTACTAAAAATACAAAAAAAATTACCTGAGTGTGGTGGCGCACACCTGTAGTCCCAGCTACTCGGGAGGCCAAGGCAGGTGAATTGCTTGAACCCAAGAGGCAGAGGTTACAGTGAGCCAAGATTGTACCACTGCACTATAGCCTGAGCAACAGTGTGAGACTCTGTCTCAAAAAAAAATTATTTTGAAATCTATTTTCACAAAGAGAAATGGTCTTCCTGTCCTCTCTAGCATGTAACTATACCCACATCACTAAATCTAGCCCAAAGTAAAATTATACTCTATGAGCCTTGTTTATATCTCCTCAAAATTCATTCTTAGACATATCATCAGGGCTTTTGAAAATGCAAATAAGCAGGCGGACTCGCAAGATGGCGTCATAGAAGTGACTCAGGATTGCAGCTCTCAGATGGCGTCATAGAAGTGACTCAGGATTGCAGCTCTCAGTGAAGGCACAGAGGGTGAGTCCTAGCCGCATTCTCGGATGGACCTTTTTTGCCCACAGAGCGTTGAAAGTCCCAGGTGTGGGAGAGACACGGGACGCTAGTACAGCCGGATAGTGCAGCTGGCTCACGCAGCCGCTTTGGCCGGCGCCGCAGCGGGACCCTGCATGGAACTCACTGGTCTGGGTGCCCTGTCAAACTGGCAATCTGAGATTTGGAAGGGCAGATTGGCATGTCCATCTGATTGAACAGGACTTGGACAATGAGCCAGACCAGGAGATTCCTGGGAAGCGTGATCTGAGCCGGTGCAGTGGGCAGCGGCACGGGAGATCGCACGGATCCCAGTGCCCTATGGGCAGGCTACTGGGGCGCCAGTGAGAGAGTTGACCTTTCAGCTTGGGGAGAGGAAGAGAGAGAGGGAGAGAGGACGGACTCTGAGGCACGGAGCTGGGTGATCGGGCTCAGCTGGTCCCACCCTCATGGGAACAAGCAGGGTGGCGATTGGAGGCGATCGGGGCTGAGAGTTTTGCTGCTGGCATCTAGGACGGTGCAGCCCGGTGGGGGAGGGGCGTCCACCACTACAAACGCAATCCGCCCCTACTGAAGTACCGCCCAGGGCTGACACAGCCTGCCGTTGCCGAGGCAACCTGCCATAACAGAGAGACTCCACCAGGAGTGGGGAGCACTCCACAGCAGAACGGAGCCCAGAAGCAACAGAGCGGACCTGCGCTAGCAGGGCAGAGCCCTGGCAGGCAAATAGTGAATAGACTGCCTCCTAGTGGGGCAGGACAGTGCAACAGATACTCATAAAGAAAGCCCCAACTCCCTGAGACAGAGCATCTAAGGGGGGAAAAAAAGGGTGGTGTTTTATAAGTTCTGTTGCAGCAGACATAAACAACCTCCCAACAACCCTGAATGAACAACAGAGCTCACAGCTCAGCACTGGAGCTCCTATAAAGCACAGACCATCTCCTCAAGCAGCTCCCTGACCCCTGTATATCCAAAGAGTCACCCCAAAAAAGGACTAATCAGACTGACATTTGGTGGGCATCATTCTGGAACAAAAACAGCAGAAGAAGAAACTGGTATCATCCCTCACTGTTCCGCAGCTGCTACAGGTATACCCCAGACAAGCAGGGCCTGGAGTGGACCTCAGCACTCATACAGCAGAGGGGCTAGACCACTAGAAGGAAAACTAAGTAACAGAAATACTTCATCATCAACAATCTCAGCGTCCACACAGAGACCCAATTGAAAAATCAGCAACTACTAAGACGACAGGTGGATAAATCCATAAAGATGGGAAGAAACCAGCGCAAAAAGAAGGAAAGCACCCGAAACCAAAACACCTCACCTCCAAAAAAGGACCAAAACTCCTCACCAGCAAGGGAACAAAGCTGGACGGAGAATGAATGTGACAAAATGACGGAATCAGACTTCAGAAAGTGGATAATGACAAACTTTAGTGAGCTAAAAGAACATGTTCTAAATCAGTGCAAAGAAACTAAGAACCTTGAAAAAAGATTTGAGGAAATGATAACAAAAATGGACAACTTAGAGAGGAATATGAATGAATTGAAGGAGCTGAAAAACACAACACGAGAACTTTGGGAAGCATGCACAAGTTTCAACAGCCAAATTGACCAAGCAGAAGAAAGAATATCAGAAGTCGAAGATCAACTCAATGAAATAAAACGAGAAACCAAGATTAAAGAAAAAAGCACAAAAAGAAATGAACAAAATCTCCAAGAAATGTGGGACTATGTGAAGAGACCCAACCTACATTTGATAGGTGTACCAGAATGTGATGAAGAGAATGAATCCAAGCTGGAAAATACTCTTCAGGATATTATCCAGGAAAATTTCCCCAACCTAGCAAGACAGGTCAATACTCAACTCCAGGAAATACAGAGAACACCACAAAGATACTCCGCAAGAAGAGCAACCCCAAGGCACATAATCTTCAAATTCACCAGGGTTGAAATGAAGGAGAAAATACTAAGGGCAGCCAGAGAGAAAGGTCGGGTCACCCACAAAGGGAAGCCCATCAGACTCACAGCAGATCTCTCGGCAGAGACTCTACAAGCCAGAAGAGAGTGGGGGCCAATATTCAACATCCTTAAAGAAAAGAACTTTCAACCCAGAATTTCATATCCAGCCAAACTGAGCTTCATAAGTGAAGGAAAAATAAAATCCTTCATGAACAAGCAAGTACTCAGACATTTTGTCACCACCAGGCCTGCTTTACAAGAGCTCCTGAAAGAGGCACTACATATAGAAAGAAACAACCAGTACCAGCCATCCTAAAAGCATACCAAATGCTAAAGAGCATCAACAAAATGAAGAATCTACATGAACCAATGGGCAAAACAGCCAGCTAGCATCAAAATGGCAGTATCAAATTCACACATAACAATATTAACCCTAAATGTAAATGGGCTAAATGCACCAATCAAAAGACACAGACTGGCAAATTGGATAAAAAACCAAAACCCATCGGTGTGCTGTATCCAGGAAACCCACCTCACACGCAAGGATACACAAAGCTCAAAATAAAGGGATGGAGGAAGATTTACCAAGCAAATAGAGAGCAAAAAAAAGCAGGAGTTGCAATTCTCATCTCTGATAAAATAGACTTTAAAGCAACAAAGATCAAAAGGGACAAAGAAGGTCATTACGTAATGGTAAAAGGATCGATACAACAAGAAGAGCTAATGATTCTAAATATATATGGACCCAATGCAGGAGCACCCAGATATATAAGGCAAGTTCTTAATGACTTACAAAGAGACTTAGACTCCTACACAATAATAGTGGGAGACTTTAACACTCCACTGTCAATATCAGACAGATCAACCAGACAGAAAATTAACAAGGATATCCAGGACTTGAACTCAGACCTGGAACAAGTAAACCTGATAGACATTTACAGAACTCTCCACCCCAAATCCACAGAATATACATTCTTCTCAGCACCACATCACACCTACTCCAAAATTGACCACATAATTGGAAGTAAAGCACTCCTCAGCAAATGCAAAACAACTGAAATCATAAGAAACAGTCTCTCAGACCATAGTGCAATCAAGTTAGAACTCAGAATTCAGAAACTAACTCAGAACCACACAGCTTCATGGAAACTGAACAACTGGCTCTTGAATGTTGACTGGATAAACAAAGAAATGAAGGCAGAAATAAAGAAGTTCTTCGAAACCAACGAGAATGAAGACACAACGTACCAGAATCTCTGGGACACATTTAAAGCAGTCTGCAGAGGAAAATATATAGCAATAAGTGCCCACATGAGAAGAGTGGAGAGATCCAAAATTGACAACCTATCGTCAAAATTGAAAGAGCTAGAGGAGCAAGATCAAAAAAGCTCAAAACCTAGCCAAAGACAAGAAATAACTAAGATCAGAGCAGAACTGAAGGAGATAGAGACAAGAAAAACCCTTCAAAAAATCAATAAATCCAAGAGCTGGTTTTTCAGAAAGATCAACAAAATAGACAGACCATTAGCCAGACTGATAAAAAAGAAAAGAGAGAACAACCAAATAGATGCAATAAAAAACGATAATGGGGAAATCACCACAGATTCCACAGAAATTCAAACCATCATCAGAGAATACTACAAACAACTCTATGCACATAAACTAGTAAACCAGGAAGAAATGGATAAATTCCTGGATGCCTGTGTCCTCCCAAGCCTAAACCAGGAGGAAGCCGAAACTATGAATACACCAATAACAAGGTCTGAAGTTGAGGCAGCAATTAAGAGCCTACCACACAAAAAAAACCCAGGTCCAGATGGGTTCACAGACGAATTCTACCAGACACACAAAGAGGATCTGGTACCATTCCTTCTGAAACTATTCCAAATAATTCAAAAAGAGGGAACCCTTCCCAAATCATTTTATGAGACCAACATCATCCTGATACCAAAACCTGGCAGAGACTCAACAAGAAAAGAAAACTTCAGGCCAATATCCATGATGAACATAGATGCAAAAATCTTCAATAAAATACTGGCAAACCGATTGCAACAGCACATTAAAAAACTTATCCATCATGATCAAGTAGGATTCATCCCGGGGATGCAAGGCTGGTTCAACATGTGCAAGTCTATAAATGTAATTCACCACATAAACAGAAGCAAAAACAAAAACCACATGATTATCTCAATTGACGCAGAGAAGGCATTTGACAAAATTCAACAGCCCTTTATACTAAAAACCCTCAATAAACTTGGTATTGATGGAACATATCTCAAAGTAATAAAAGCTATTTACGACAAACCAACAGCCAATATCACACTTAATGGGCAAAAACTGGAAGCATTCCCTTTGAAATCCGGCACTAGACAAGGATGCCCTCTCTCACCACTCCTATTCAACATAGTACTGGAAGTTCTAGCCAGAACAATCAGGCAAGAAAAAGAAATAAAGGGTATTCAAATAGGAAAGGTGGAAGCCAAATTGTCTCTATTTGCAGACGACATGATAGTATACCTAGAAGACCCCATCACCTCAGCCCAAAAGCTCCTGAAACTCATAAGCAACTTCAGCAAAGTCTCAGGATATAAAATCAATGTGCAAAAATCACAAGCATTCCTATACACCAATAACAGACTTAAAGAGAACCAAATCAAGAACGAACTGCCATTCACTATTGCTACAAAGAAAATAAAATACCTAGGAATACAACTCACAAGGAACGTAAGGGACCTCTTTAAGGAAAACTACAAACCACTGCTCAACGAAATAAGAGAGGACACAAACAGATGGAGAAACATTCCATGTTCGTGGTTAGGAAGAATCAATATCGTGAAAATGGCTATACTGCCCAAAGTAATTTACACAATCAATGCTATCCCCATCAAACTACCATTGAATTTCTTCACAGAACTGGAAAAAACCACCATGAATTTCACATGGAACCAAAAAAGAGCCCGCATAGCCAAGTCAATTCTAAGCAAAAAGAACACAGCGGGAGGCATCACACTACCAGACTTCAAACTATACTACAAGGCTACAGTAATCAAAACAGCATGGTACTGGTACAAAAACAGAGATATAGACCAATGGAACAGAACAGAAGCATCGGAGGCAACACAACATATCTACAACCATATAATCTTTGATAAACCAGACAAAGACAAGCAATGCGGAACGGATTCCCTGTTTAATAAATGGTGTTGGGAAAACTGGCTAGCCATGTGCAGAAAGCAGAAACTGGACCCCTTCCTGACACCTTACACTAAAATTAACTCCAGATGGATTAAAGACTTAAACATAAGACCTGACACCATAAAAACCCTAGAAGAAAATCTAGGCAAAACCATTCAGGACATAGGAGTAGGCAAGGACTTCATGACCAAAACACCAAAAGCATTGGCAACAAAAGCCAAAATAGACAAATGGGACCTAATCAAACTCCACAGCTTCTGCACGGCAAAAGAAACAGTCACTAGAGTGAATTGGCAACCATCAGAATGGGAAAAAATCTTTGCAGTTTACACATCTGATAAAGGGCTGATATCCAGAATTTACAAAGAACTCAAACAGATTTACAGGAAAAAAACAAACAAGCCCATTCAAAAATGGGCAAAGGATATGAACAGACACTTTACAAAAGAAGACATACATGAGGCCAACAAACATATGAAAAAATGCTCATCATCACTGGTCATTAGAGAGATGCAAATCAAAACCACATTGAGATACCATCTCACGCCGGTTAGAATGGCGATCATTAAAAAATCTGGAGACAGCAGATGCTAGAGAGGATGTGGAGAAATAGGAACACTCTTACACTGTTGGTGGGAGTGTAAATTAGTTCAACCATTGTGGAAGACAGTGTGGCGATTCCTCAAGGACCTAGAAATAGAAATTCCATTTGACCCAGCAATCCCATTACTGGGTATATATCCAAAAGACCATAAATCATTCTACTATAAGGACATATGCACACAAATGTTCATTGCAGCACTGTTTACAATAGCAAAGACCTGGAACCAACCCAAATGCCCAACGATGATAGACTGGACTGGGAAAATGTGGCACATATACACCATGGAATATTATGCAGCAATCAAAAATGATGAATTTGTGTCCTCTGTAAGGACATGGATGAATCTGGAGAACATCATTCTCAGCAAACTGGCACAAGAACAGAAAAAGAAATACCGCATATACTCACTCATAGGTGGGTGAGAAAAATGAGAACACATGGACACAGGGAGGGGGTCTACTACACACTGGGGTCTATTGGGGGGAATGGGGGAGGGACAGCGCGGGGGACTGGGGAGGGATAGCCTGGGGATGAATGCCAAGTGTGGGTGAAGGGGAGGAAGGCAGCAAAGCACACAGCCATGTGTGTACCTATGCAACTATCTTGCACGTTCTGCACATGTACCCTAAAACCTAAAATGCAATAAAAATTTTTTTAAAAAGTAATATATGTTACTGTCAAAAAAAATAATAAAATAAAATAAAATAAAGAAAATGCAAATAAGCAACAGGTTACAGATATGTAGCGGTATGTTCTCCTCATTGCTGTGGTTATGTTCTGGGTGAATGGAGCCTCAGGCTGGCCACTCCCAACTCTAAGCAGTCTCATCTTTAACCCAGCGTGCTGCACAAATGGTCATTTTCTATTATCATTTCCTAGCTCATTTCCCATCCTGCTCAATCCCTCCCTGCTCCACCCCAGGCCATGTGGTATTTGGATTTGGGTTACTGGCATATTAAAATGAGAAGTAGGTCATGTAGCAATTACTATTCCAAGGGAGGTACTGCCTCTTTAGGCAGAGAAGAGGCAACCCAACCTTTGTGGGCAAGGGTTATTTTTGTTTTGTTTCTGTTTTTTTTGTTTGTTTGTTTCTTGAGACTGAGTCTCACTCTGTTGCCCAGTTGGGAGTGCTGTGGGATCTTGGCTCACTGCAACCTCCACCTCCCAGGTTTAAGTGATTCTCATGCCTCAGCCTCCTGAGTAGCAGGGACTACAGGCATCTGCCACCTTGCCCAGCTAATTTTTATATTTTTAGTAGAAACCAGGTTTCAACACGTCAGCAAAGCTGGTCTTGAACTCCTGACCTCAAGTGATCTGCCCTCCTTGGCCTCCCAAAGTTCTGGGAATACAGGCCACCTCACCCAGCCTGGGCAAGGGTTCTTCTTGAGGCAACCCTCTTGAAACTCAACTTTTGAGTTTCAGAAGTCTTTGAGGATGGGGATTTGCTGCTGTTGTTAACCTAACTGAGACCCCTGATTTTGCTTTCCAATTTAATCTAATCCAGTGCTTCCCCACTTTCTTCATAGCATGGCCCAGCCTAACCCATACTACCTCTAGGTCACTATACCAAGCTGTGTCATCAAACCCAGAGACACCAAACTGCCATGCCTTTGGGCTGCTGTCCATGCCATTTCCTCTGGATTATAGATTCTTTTCTCCTTCTCCTTCTCCTTCTTCTTCTGCTTCTCCTCCTCCTCCTCCTCCTCCTCTTCCCCTTCCTTCTCTTTCTCCTTCTCCTTCTTCTTCCTTTTCTTCTTCCTCCTCCTCTTCTTCTTTTTTGTTTCCTCCTCTCCTTCTCCTTCTCCTCCTCCTCCTCCACTTCTCCTTCTCCTTCTTTTTTTCTTTTTGAAACAGAGTTTTGCTCTTGTTGCCCAGGTTGGAGTGCAATGGTGCCATCTCAGCTCACTGCAACCTCTGCCTCCCAGGTTCAAGTGATTCTCCTGCCTCAGCCTCCCAAGTAGCTGGGATTACAGGCATGTGCCACCACACCTGGCTAATTTTTTGTATTTTTAGTAGAGACAGGGGTTTCTCCATGTTGGTCAGGCTGGTCTCAAACTCCCGACCTCAGGTGATCCACCTACCTGGGCCTCCCAAAGTGCTGGGATTACAGGCATGAGCCACCGCGCCTGGCCAAAACTTTTCTTTTTTCTTTTGAGACGGAGTCTCACTCTGTCGGTCAGGCTGGAATGCAGTGGCATGACTTCGGCTCACTGCACCCTCTGCCTCCCATGTTCAAGCATTTCTTCTGACTCAGCCTCCTGAGTAGCTGGCCTACTTTAGGCCCCCATGGCTAATTTCTTAGGTGATATATTCTTAAGTTTAGATAAGCCCTGGAAACATGTGGGTATTTCTTATATACCTCACACTTTGCCAGATTCTAACACTACATACATTACTCCCCAGCCCGTGCCATCAGCTCTTAGTAGCCTGGCCCAATGTCATCTTCCTCACAAATTTTTTTTTTTTTTTTGAGACAAATTCTTGCTCTCTCGCTTAGGCTGGAGCACAGTGGTGCAATCTTGGCTCACTGCAACCTCCTCCTCCCAGATTCAAGCAATTCTCCTGCTTCAGGCTCCCGAGTAGCTGGGATTGCAGGCAGGCATCACCACACACCACTAATTTTTGTATTTTTAATAGAGATGAGGTTTCACCATGTCGGCCAGGTTGGTCTCCAGCTCCTGGGCTCAAGTGATCTGCCTGCCTCGGCCTCCCAAAGTGCTGGGATTACAGGTGTGAGCTACCGTGCCCGGCCCTCCTTCACAAATTTTTTCCTGGACTTCCCCACAGATAAAATTAATGATTTTCTCATTCTTTGTTCCAACACAGTTATTTCCACATGAAATAAACCCTTGGCACTCATAAATTTAAAATTCCTACTTTAGGCAATTCAAAAGTTACCCTACAAAGTGAGTCTATGGGGTGTCATCATCTGTCATTTTGCCAAAACACAAATGGGAATCATTCTCACTAAAGAGCTGGAGAAAAGAGAGTCTACTTCCTCTTGGAAGCCTTTCCTGATACTCCCTCCTACTTAGCCTCAGATTGGTAGCCCTCTGACTCAGTTGGGATACTTCCAGCTCTGACGGAAAACGGGAATAACCACATTTACTTCCTGCACAACAGAGTCCGAGGTGGGTGGTTCCAGGGTTTGCTCAGCTCCTCGACAATGTCAGGGGTCTGGATCAGGACTTTTGCAAGTCTCTTGGCCAAGTGCACATCATCACATGCATCACATGATATCAGTAGCTCTAAACAGCAGCTCCCCACATAACTTTATTTCAGGTGATAGAGACAGAAGACAGCCAAGGGTCCCGAGTGAAACCGTGCCTTCAAGCCTAAAACAGCCTGAAGGCTAAAAAAACGGTCTGCTGCTCTCCGATGAAGCCTGCTCTTTCCCATCTGATTCTGAATAACACCCACCTGTGCACTGGGAGGATAGGGTGGAGCCTTGGGAAGTTCACACCATTTGTAGCAGGGAGGAGTCTGGCCTCTTCAGTGCCTGGGTGGTAACCTGAGATTCAGTCTGTGAGGCGGGAGGTTGTTGGCAAGATCCCTTTCACTTTGCCGAGAGTTTTTCTTTCTTTTTCCTTTTTGCCCAATAAATTCCATTTTCCTCACCCTTCTATGTGTCCAGGAGCCTAATCTTTCCTAGTTGTCAAGAGCTCAGTTATAGCTGAACTAAGGGTGAAGTTCTGCAACACAGATGGGATGAAAAGATAGGCCTCCTTTCCATCTCACATTTTACCACAAAGCAAAAAGCTGTCCTAAAACTCCATTGACTTTTCCTTTCATTTAATCAGCCAGAATTTGGTCATGTGCCTAACCCGAAACCAAATACTAGAACCGGTAAACCAGATGACATGCTCGATTGTGATCTGATCTTTCAGGCCAGCGGCAGGAGCAGCACTTGGGAACTTGTTAGAAATGCAAATTCTTGGGCCAGGCACAGTGGCTCACCCGTAACCCCAGCACTGTGGGAGGCTGAGGCAGGCAGATCATTTGAGGCCAGGAGTTCAAGACCAGCCCTAGCCAACGTGGTGAAACCCCGTCTCTACTAAAAATGCAAACGTTAACTGGGCATGGTGAAGCGTGGCTGTAGTCCCAGCTACTTGGGAGGCTGAGGTAGGAGAACTGCTTGAACCCAGGAGGCAGCAGTTGCAGTGAGCTGAGATCGTAGAGTAAGACTCTGTGTTAAAAAAAAAAAAAAAAAAGAAAATTCTTAGGCTTCACCTAGACCTACTGAATCAGAAACTTTGGGAACGGAGCCAGGATTCGGGTTTTCACAAGCCCTCCAGGTGACTCATGAAAGCCAAAATTTGGAATCACTGGCTTAGTTGTATCATAGTTAACCCTGAGCCTGGGGTAGGGACCTAAGCATCTCCCTTTTAGAAAAAATCCAGAGTCTATAAACTAAGGAAGAAGAGAGTGATGCTGTTGGGTGGATGGCACTCTCCTATTATTTCCATTTCAATAATGACAATTACATTTCTTTACCAGTGGATTTTCTTGCTGACTCCCTGACTCAACTGCGTGCTTCCTGAGAGCACAAACTTTGTCTTTTATTAGCATTTCTGTTCCTAGCACAATAGAAGGCGCTCAATCAATGTATGCTGGACAAATGGATAAACGGTAAAGTGGTCTCTCCTTTCTAATTGCCCGCCCCCTTAACAGCTGCTTCCTGCTGCTTTCCACTTAAAGAACATTTTCACATCAGTTCATGTCAGTGAGCCAAGAGCTGTCTCTACCAGGGGGTCTGAGAACAATTCTTCATTTGCATATGGGCACAAGTGGAGACTCTGGCTTTCTGAATGCATGTTGAACCTTTATGTGCATTCATTTCTGTTCAAGAGTGTCCTTGGAGAGCACTGCTGTACAATAACACAGAGCTGAACACGATTGTTAGCTGAGTTCTGGCTGCTGATTCCCTACTGGCAATCTTTCTCAGAGGCAGCTGTGTACTCAGAGTCAACACGACCTGGAAATAAGCCTCCAGGCTTCATCCACAGCAAGAGCAGCATCAAGGCAATGGCAGATAGCTGCCCTCATTTTGTTCTTCCCAGCACAGTGACCTGGACAAGCCTCCTGGGCTTTCTGAAGGCACTTGTATTAGGTGTGAAGGACAGAAACCCAAATGCAAAGTGGTGAGAACAGAGATAGGGGAAGACCTACAGGCACATATACCTCCAAAGTCCCAGGGTAGTGTCAGTTTCAGCTGCAGCTGGATCCAGATGCTCAACGTCCTCCGGAATCTTCTTCATTGCTCAAACGGATCTCTTCTAGATGGCTCCATTCTCCCGTAAGCTTTCACAAAACAAGCCAGGAGCAGCTCCAGACTTACATACCATCCACTTGGCATTCACAGCAGGAAGTCCCTCTCACAACAGAGTCAGCAAAAGTCCTGGAGCTGACTCTCCTAGTCCTCACTTGTCACATGAACATTCCAGGGTAATCAAGGCCTAGGCTGGCATAAGAGCCCCGCTTGGAGCAGGGGTATTGGGTAGGATGGGATCAGTCTCACCTAAACCACAGGGACTTACAGTGAAAAAGGTGTATCCCCCAGCACCCCCCCCCCCGCCTTCCCCCCACCACCAAATCATGGTGCTGTTACCAGAAGAAGGGGGAATGGCTGCAGAAGAGGCAAAACTCACAGATGCCCTGTCTACCACTGTTCTTTCTTTCAGGTCCTTAAGTAGCACTTCATTTAAAAAAGGCACCCATATTCATGCAGAGCTAGGTATCATTTTCCAAGACAGGGAAGGAAATAAAGTGCCTCCTAAGAATGAATAGTGCAGACTCTCTCATAGGTTTGAAATAGCTCCCAGAGCTACAGAGCAGGGCTGAGGGACTGAGGGACGGCACCAGCAGCCTCACTCTCCTGTAATTTAATCCTCCAGAGCATCTGCCCTGAACATTCAGCTCCATGAACACCCACTCCCTCCCCCGCCCTCTGCTGTGGTCCACCCCCTCCGTCCCAGGTTTCTTGGCCTCCTTTACTGTCTTTTTGTAATCATCAGCTAACATCTGCTACATGTTACTCGTGGCAGGAAGGATTTTTTTTTCTCCTTTACCCTTCTTCCTCCTGGGTTCGAATGCGAAATAGACTGGAAAAGCAAAATGAGGCAGACAGGCTTCTTAACATAATAACCTAAAAATGTGTGAAGCTGGGCAGTGTCCAATGTTTGGATCCCTCCCTCTGCGACTCCCTGAGGGCAGGCCCTCTTTTTCCAGCACTCTCCTGGCTCAAAGCCTGAATCCATCCAGGAAAGAACAGGATGAAGCTGAGAGACTGACCATTTAAATTGAGGAAGAGGACGAGGCGTTAAGAGAAGGCAGAGCCATATAAAGAGGCAGAGATCAGAAATCCAAGAGGGAGAAAAGGGGAAGGCAAGATGTTTGCTTGCAATCTTTGAGGGGCCTGTGTATTTTCCATCTGTAAGCAGATGATGATGCCAGCTGTATAGGGAGATAGTCTTTTTTTTTTAAGTGTTTAGTTACTTTAATCTCAAGACCTTTAGAATTTAAAATCATCTCTTACAAAATAAGAAAGCTTACATCTTTTAATTATTTTGCTGACCCATTGTTAAAATAAGGCATCGTACATATGTATTCAAATGGAATCAGTCACATGCTGCCAAAACAAGAGTGGCATGTCATTCAGAAAACTACAAAAACTTCAAAAGAAACCAAAGTTTTTTTCCCAACATGAAGTAGATGATTTTAATTGTCTTTTTTTAAATTGCATTTTAGGTTTTGGGGTACATGTGAAGGACATGCAAGATTGTTGCACAGGTACACACATGGCAGTGTGATTTGCTGCCTTCCTCCCCTTCACCTATATCTGGCATTTCTCCCCATGCTATCTCTCCCCAACTCCCCAACCCCCGCTGTCCCTCCTCTATTTCCCCCCAACAGACCCCGGTGTGCAGTGCTCCCCTCCCTGTGTCCATGTGTTCTCATTGTTCAACACCCACCTATGAGTGAGAACATGCAGTGTTTGATTTTCTGTTCTGATGTCAGTTTGCCGAGAATGATGGTTTCCAGGTTCATCCATGTCCCTACAAAGGACATGAACTCATTGTTTTAATATTCCATGGTGTATATGTACCACATTTTCCCTGTCCAGTCTATCATCGATGGGCATTTGGGTTGGTTCCAGGTCTTTGCTATTGTAAACAGTGCTGCAATGAACATTCGTGTGCATGTGTCCTTATAGTAGAACGATTTATAATCCTTTGGATATATACCCAGTAATGGGATTGCTGGGTCAAATGGAATTTCTATTTCTAGGTCCTTGAGGAATCGTCACACTGTTTTCCACAATGGTTGAACTAATTTACACTCCCACCAGCAGTGTAAAAGTGTTCCTATTTCTCCACATCCTCTCCAGCATCTGTTGTCTCCAGATTTTTTAATGATCGCCATTCTAACTGGCATGAGATGGTATCTCAGTGTAGTTTTGATTTGCATTTCTCTAATGACCAGTGATGAGCATTTTTTCATATGTTTGTTGGCCTCATGTATGTCTTCTTAAAGTGGTTCATATCCTTCACCCACTTTTGAATGGGCTTGTTTGGTTTTTTTCTTGTAAATCTGTTTTAGTTCTTTGTAAATTCTGGATATCAGCCCTTTGTCAGATGGGTAAACTGCAAAAATTTTTTCCCATTCTGTTGGTTGCTGATTCACTCTAATGACTGTTTCTTTTGCCGTGAAGAAGCTGTGGAGTTTGATTAGGTCCCATTTGTCTATTTTGGCTTTTGTTGCCAATGCTTTTGGTGTTTTGGTTGTGAAGTCCTTGCCTATGCCTATGTCCTTTCAGTGACCAAATCAAGAACTTAGTCCCTTCCTCCCCATAGCTTTTACCAGCAGTTCGTGAAATAATAAAATAAAAAAGGTGGATAGCAAAGGAAGAAGAGACAATCTGGCTCAAACAGTTCTAAACTGAGGTTTTCCACACCAGAGGAAAAAACTGAGAGGGAAGCTGGTAAAATAGGGCAGAGAGACTGATACTGACGGGCCAGGGAAGGTCTCCAAATGCCAGTGGGACCTCAACCCCGGCTGGTGTCCAGGCTCTTGATGGCATCATGAGAACAAATTCAAGGACAAGTCAGAAAATTGTGAAAGTACAAAGATTTATTGCAAAGGGAAAAGTACACACTCAAGAAGAAAGAGTGCATGGATCCTGGAGAGAATGGTGCAATGGAATTTGGGGTTTCTATCTTTATGGATTTCTTAACCAAGGATGGGAATATTTATGAAGGGCGAACCTCATGATCCGCCCACTTCAGCCTCCAAAAGTGCTGGGAAAGGTGGTGATTTCTCAGAACTGTGTTGCTACCCATTTTTACACCAAATACAGGTGTTCCTGGAACTGTCGTGGCACTGGGGTGGGGGGGTGTTGAGTATGCTAATGAGTGCATAAATGAGGTCTAGGAGGAACCTAGGTCAGATCCAGTGCCATGTTGGATCCAGCCTATCTTAGCCAGGTTGGCCCACACCATGGTTTTTCTTTTTTCTTTTTTTTTTTTTTTGTTTCCCTGCCTCTGGCTTATTTGTACAAATAGTACAGGAGGACCCTAGCCCCACACAGATGGCAGCCCGGGCAGTGGGGGGTGAGGGGGTTGTACCAGTCCTTCTGTCCTCATGTTGGCAGACAGAGATTCTACTCTGAAGCCTTTGTAGAGGCCTGGGCACCTTTGGGAGCCTGAGCTGGAACTGAATATGAAGCTGCAGCCTGGGCCTTGGTTTGATCCTTAGACTTGGCCTTTGGCTGGCACAGCCTGAGTCCCTTGGCAATGTGGGCACAAGCACAGTTCCCAAGCTTGGGGTGGGCAATGTAGGCAAGTGGATCCAGCTTGCGGCTGACATCCTGTGGGATCTTGGGCTTAACCTCTTTGGGCTTTACGAGGGCCTTGGCGGCCTCAGCACCTGCACTCACGGCCTTGGCCTTGCTGGCCTGCATCTTCTTTAGGCCCTTCTTGTTGTGCTTCTTGGCAAAGAGCATGTTCCTCAGGAACTTGGGGTCCACCCCTTAAGAGATTTGTATATTTGTAATTGGCGTTTCTTGATACCATTTCTGTGCCGTTTTTATAGGACTGGTTGTGTGTGGTTTGGTGCTTGGACTTGGCCATGTCTGCACTTTAAGCTGAGGCTCCCCTTTTCTTTTCTTTTTTTTTTTTTTTTTTTTTTTGCTGAGACAAAGTCTTACTCTGTTGCCCAACCTGGAGTACAGTGGCGAGATCTTGGCTCACTGCAACCTCCACCTCCTGGGATCAAGCAATTTTCCTGCATCAGCCTTCCAAGTAGCTGGGACTACAGGAATGTGCCACCGTGCCCCGCTAATTTTTGTATTTTTAGTAGAGACAGGGTTTCACTATGTTGGTCAGGCTGATCTTGGACTCCTGACCTCGTGGTTCACCCACCACAGCCTCCAAAAGTGCTGGGATTACAGGCATGAGCTACTGCACCCGGCCACCGTGGGTTTTCAAAGTTTTATCCGCCCGTAGCCTTTAGTCATATGAAACTGCTGTCTGGAATTTTTACTCTCCTGTGACCGTCCTGCATTATTCCCGTCTCAGGACCACCCACAAAGCTCCAGCTGTTTTGTGGACATCCTTTCAGACTCAGTGTCTGTACTTCGTCAGCAAATCCATCTGTGTCATGGATCAGACAGCTGCTTCTTTTCCAACACAGGACTAAACCTACACCATTATATATTTACTTATTTTAAAAGCATTTTACTAGTAAATTGCAAAGCATAATGTATCATAAAAAGGATAGTTTGCTGATTTCAGAATTCTCTATTGAATTTCTCTCTCAAGTGAATGCAATTCTTCTCCTCTTTTGAACCTGTAACACTCCCCTACTTGTGAATATATGAGGCCTTTCCAAGGAACTCACTCTGTCTTCTCATCAGTTAAGTGGAAGCTGACTTCTCTGTTTCTCAGTTTCTTCCAATGGAACCCTTCTTTTCTTCCCACAGACCACAAAGTCTCATTTGGTTTTCTTCTCTCTTGCCTCCTGTAACTGCTTCTACTTTCTCTGTCTTTTGTGTCTGTATTGGTCAGGATTATTAGTGGCAGACAAGAACCCTCTCTAACTAGTTTAAATGCAAAGAGATTAATTAAAGGGTATTAAGTGACCAAGTTGTTTTTTTTTTTTTTTTTTTTTTTTGAGACAGAGTATCACTCTGTTGCCCAAGCTGAAGTACAGTGGCGTGATCTCAGCTCACTGCAATCTCTGCCTCCGGGTTCAAGCAATTCATCTGCCTCAGCCGCCTGAGTAGCTGGGATTACATGTGTGCACCATCACACCTGGCTAATTTCTGCATTTTTAGTAGAGACAGGTTTCACCATGTTGGCCAGGCTGGTCTTGAACTCCTGACCTCAAGTGATCTGCCTGCCTCTGCCTCCCAAAGCTCTGGGATTACAAGTGTGAGCCACTGTGCCTGGCCTCCTAATGCATTTTCAAAAGGACTAGGGGACCAGCTTTGAACTAGGGAACCACCCTGGCTGGATCTTCTAAGAAGAACCTCACTATTGCCATCACATGCCTCTTAGCATCTCTGACAAGGATTCTCTTTATAATCCCAGGGCATGGTAGTCACACTGAAGACGTTTTACCATTTTCAGCAGATGAAGTCTCATCCTAATATACTGGTATACTAATGATTGATATATTAGAATGGAAGGGAGGTATCAATGGGTAAGGGACTTCAGAGGCCTGAGAGTGGAGGAATTGCTGCCTTTAAAATACGGCAAGTGCCTGTATTTCACTCATGGAATTAAGGTGCTTCAGGCAAAATTAGGTGTCTCTTTCTAATTAATACAAAGATGCTGTACAAGTTAGCCATAACCATACCCATGACATCAGACATGAAACAGTAGAAACCTTACCACCTCTATTCCAGAAAAGACAAAAACCTCCCCTGGGGGTGCTTTTGAGAAGATGCAGTCTCGTGCCCTCAGCCAGGATCACACCCTCAGCCAGGGTCTCAAGTCTACCTTGACGTCTCACCCAGCGGGTGTTCTGGTGGAGTAGTCTCCTGAGGAACCCTGACTGCAACAGAGTCTAGTACTCATCCGCTTCTGCTGTCCAGCCACTACCTACAGGAATTCACGGAATGACATTCTGCTTACCAGTCTTCACTCACAGTCTCTGAGATTTCAGTGGAGCAAGCACATCATGTCACCCTGCTCCTTTTTTCGCAGCCTCTGAAAAACACCACTCAGCCTCTGATCTTTAAAAGGTTCTGCTGATCCCTGTGGTGTAAATCTGAGAAGCGACGCAAGAGAGAGAAATTCTGGAATCAGCAAAAATGTCCCTTTTTACAATGTATTATGCTTTGCAATTTACTATTGAATGTTGTATTCTATTTACAAAGCTGCTGAAAATCTCAAAAAGTTCTCTCTGGATATATTTCTTTATTGTATTGAAATGCAAATGAGCTCTGTTTCAACTAGGTAATCTGAGCACACACATGAATAATTACCACTCCCACCACCTGATGCCTCATTAAAATGACTGGAAAGGAAGAGAATGCAAAGGAGGTGTCAACAGCTACCCTCTGAAAAAGGTTTCAGAGCCTGAGAGTGGAGGATGTCCCCACCTTTAAAATACAAGGAGTGCCTGACCTAGGGAAGAAAGTGGGCAGCCCCTCAGAGGGTCTGTGTCAGGCGGCCAAGTTGTCCCCAAATAGCAGCTGCTGGGTCCACTGACTTGCCCCACTTTCTCAACTAGATGTCATTTACTACTTAAGAGCACAACAGACAGGATGAGCCTGATACTCCCATCAGTTCTGCTTACCCACAAGCCTCATGCGGGCAATACCAGTGCTGCCCAAGTGAATACTGCCCTTGAGGAACACTGAGTTCATGAAACCCTCCGTTTTCCAAGGGAATTGCTAGCACACCTGCCCCATCTTTGCCCCAGAGGAAGACATTATCTTTTTTTTTTTTTTTTTTTTTTGAGTCAGAGTCTTGCTCTGTCACCCAGGCTGGAGTGCAGTGGCATGATCCTGGCTCACTGCAACCTCCACCTGCTGGGTTCAAGCGATTCTCCAGCCTCAACCTCTAGAGTAGCTAGGGTTACAGGCACCTGCCACCACACATGGCTAATTTTTGTATTTTTAGTAGAGACAGGGTTTCACCATGTTGGCCAGGCTGGTCTCGAACTCCTGACCTCAGGTGATCCACCTGCCTCTGCCTCCCAAAGTGCTGGGATTACAGGCATGAGCCACCACAACTGGCCGACACTATCTTTATCACAGTGATACAGCTCTGATGAGTAGAGGAACACCAGGGTTCTTGGTCTTCATGCCAGTTTAGATAAAATGACATGGACACACGTGAAGTGGTTTTAAGGAGTGGAGAGTTTAACAGGCAAGAAGAAAGGGAGAAGAGGGAAGAAGCA
The DNA here is from genome assembly GCA_031835075.1 of Saguinus oedipus. Lineage (NCBI taxonomy): Eukaryota > Metazoa > Chordata > Mammalia > Primates > Cebidae > Saguinus > Saguinus oedipus. Next base: position 101,309,181 of record CM063170.1, on the reverse strand, counting down.
CCCCATACAGAGACAGAGGGAGGGGGGCTCCAAAGCCAAAAGAGGAGGTCCCTCTGCCACACATACCAGCCAGGTATATCTGCAGAGTCTCGGGGAGGCAGTGTTTGGTTTGCCTAAAGCTCAGAGGATTGATTTGACTAGGCATGTCACTCACATAGGCTTCGAAAAAGCTGGCCCCCCCACTGTAGTCTTTTAATATGCAAATGTGGGACACCATGATGTTCTACACACCTGGGGATGTGTGGGGGTGGCCAGGTTGCCAAGAACATGTGGAGAAAGGGCAAGAAGGCCAAGAATCCCCATGTTTGGGTGGACCCAGTTTCTAATGGCCTGCATTTGTATATCCAAGGTTTCTGGCCTGGCTCTAAGAGCCGGGGCTTTACCAGAAACTTTTCCAGAGATGCTTTAAAAAATGAAAACTTCCCAAGGACTCCTTTTCCTACAACAACAGTGTTCAGGAAACAAAACTGTCCTTTGACCCAGAAGGAGACATATATCTAGCTTCCAAAGATGTCTGCAAACAATCTTTAAAAGATTATCTGGTCAAAAGCTACCATAAAATGCATCAAACACCAAGAGAATGGCCTCTCAACATTCTGTGGTATGAGAAGCAGATGGTGCAGTAAGGTGGAAAAAAAGAGTCCAATGAAAGGTCTGTAGGCCAGACACAGTGGCTCACACCTGTAATCTCAGCACTTTGGGAGGCTAAGGCAGGTAGATTACTTGAGGTCAGGAATTGGAGACCAGCCTGACCAACGAGGTGAAACCTCAGCTCTATTAAGAAAACAAAATTAGCTGGGTGTGGTGGCTCATGCCTGTAATCCTAGCACTTTGGGAGGCCAAGACGGGTGGACTGCCTGAGGCCAAGAGTTCAAGATCAGCCTGGCCAACACAGCAAAATTCTATCTCTACTAAAAATACAAAAAATTAGCCAGGCTTGGTGGTGTGTACCTGTAATCCTAGCTACTCAGGAGGCTAAGACAGGAGAATTGCTTGAACCCAGGAGGCAGAGGTTGCAATGAGCTGAGATCATGCCACTGCCCTCCAGCCTGGGTGACAGAGTGAGACTCTAAGTCAAAAAACAAAAGAAAGGTCTGTGTAAGAGGGACAATGTCTAGGTAGCCACTGCTCCAATCCTAGGTGGGTGGATGGGGAGTCATAAGCCGATACCTTTTTACCCTCTCAAATTCCAAGACCAAAATAGGGGGATTCTACCCCATGAGTTTCAGGTTGTTAGAAACAAATTTTCAGTGCCATAAAAGAAATAGCACTCGAACATAAATTTTCTTAGCAAGGCAAATTTACTTACATAGACGGGTGTGTCTTGTGGATAAAGCAATGGCAAGAGCACACTGCACGAGAGAGGGGAAGGAGTTCTTATCCTAATGCAGCTAGTCCCTACTGCTGTGTCATTCCCCTATTGGCTAGGGTTGGATCACACAGTCTAAGCTAATTCCAATTGGCTATTTTGAAGAGAGCAAGGGATGAGCCAGAGTGGTGGAATGAGCAGTTTTGGCAGGAAGGGCAGTTACAGAGCAGGTGACTGTGGATGACTAAGGACAGAGCACATGATAGAGGATAGGAGGGGGTTATTTACTGAGGACAAAAAACAGGGAAGCTGAACATACTGATATATTGGTTCTCTGAAGAGGAATTTACTGATTTACTGTATCCTACAAGGTTACAGCTTCCTTTTCTGGGGATTATTGAAGCCATAGGGTGTTATAAAATGTGGATTAACCTTATAGGATAAGTAATATAGGGGTTGAGCAAAGGTTTGGAGATGGGCAGGAGTCACTAGATTGCACTGACATTGAAGGAGATGCTGCCTACTATTAAAGAGACTATTCTCATGGGATGTCAGTAGGAAGCAGAGCCAGCTGAGCTCCTGGGGGCAGGTAAGGACTCATGAAGACTACTGATCTGCAGATAATGACTCGGCTCCCACACAGTTCCTGGATTCTTAACAAAACCATTTAAGGAAAAGCCTTTTATTCCTGCCAAGGTGGTCTCTTCAGGTCCAGCCCTCTCTCAGAGAAACCCCCAAACCTGGACCCCCACTCCTATCCTCCACTGGAGATGTTCACCTTTTAGAATCAAACTCTACAAACAAAGCAAGGAAGAGTCAGTTATGGTTACGGAACAGAATGTAAAGCTTATCAGCCTTGACAAGGTGAAAGTGAAACAATAGATGTCAGAAATTGGGAAGTAAAACATGGACAGAAGAGTCTAAAGAATAGGTAAGCTTTTTATTTCTTGCTTTCTTTTTTTTTTTGCATTTTAGGTTTTGGGGTACATGTGAAGAACATGCAAGATTGTTTGATAGGTACATACATGGCAGTGTGATTTGCTGCCTTCCTCCCCTTCACCTATATCTGGCATTTCTCCCCATGCTATCTCTCCCCAACTCCCCACCCCCCACTGTCCCTCCCTTATTTCCCCCCAACAGACCCCAGTGTGTAGCGCTCCCCTCCCTGTGTCCATGTGTTCTCATTGTTCAACACCCACCTATGAGTGAGAACATGCAGTGTTTGATTTTCTGTTCTGATGTCAGTTTGCTGAGAATGATGGTTTCCAGGTTCATCCATGTCACTACAAAGGACACAAACTCATCGTTTTTGATGGCTGCATAATATTGCATGGTGTATATGTGCCACATTTTCCCTGTCCAGTCTATCATCGATGGGCATTTGGGTTGGTTTCAGGTCTTTGCTATTGTAAACAGTGCTGCAGTGAACATTCGTGTGCATGTGTCCTTATAGTAGAACGACTTATAATCCTTTGGATATATACACCCAGTAATGGGATTGCTGGGTCAAATGGAATTTCTATTTCTAGGTCCTTGAGGAATCGCCACACTTTCTTCCACAATGGTTGAACTAATTTACACTCCCACCAACAGTGTAAAAGTGTTCCTATTTCTCCACATCCTCTCCAGCATCTGTTGTCTCCAGATTTTTTAATGATCGCCATTCTAACTGGCATGAGATGGTATCTCAATATATTTCCTGCTTTCAATAGAGGGAGAAGTCAAGAAGATACTGCCTGAAATCACTAGAACAAGAAAGAGAGATTCTAGTCCATTACTTAATGTTAGAAACCAGTAGAGGAACTGAAAATAATGATATAGCTCTACTGGGACAGGAGTGTGTGCAAGTTAAATCCTTTTCTTTCACAACAGGAAATCAAGAGATAATGTCTAAAGATGATAAACCAGGAAATAGCAAGCAGTGTAAACGTAGTATTTAGGCACACAGAGCTAATTACTAAAAACAAACGAAACTGCTGGGTGGCAGGCTGGGCACATGGATAGGTGGATACCTCTGTACAATTAATTTTTTTTAATCTGTCTCTCCACCTTTCCTATTGCATTTCACAAATAAAAAGTTTTCGTTGTTGTTGTTTGGTTTTTTGTTGTTTGTTTATTTGAGATGGAGTCTCGCTCTGTTGCCCTGGCTAGAGTGCAATGGTGCGATATCAGCTCACTACAACCTCTGTCTCCAGGGTTCAAGCAATTTTTATGCCTCAGCCTCTCCAGTATCTAGGATTACAGGTACGCACCACCATGCCCAGCTAATTTTTGTATTTTTAGTAGGGATGGGGTTTCACCATGTTGACCAGGCTGATCTTGAACCTGTGACCTCAAGTGATCCACCCGCTTCAGCTTCCTAAAGTGCTGAGATTACAGGTGTGAGCCACCTGTAATTGGCTAGGCATGGTGGTGCATACCTGTAATCCTAGATACTGGAGAGGCTGAGGCATAAAAATTGCTTGAACCCTGGAGACAGAGGTTGTAGTGAGCTGATATTGCACCCTCCTGTTTGTTTGTTTTTGAGACAGGGTCTCGTCATGTCACTCAGGTGAGAGTACAGTGGTGCAATCACAGCTCACTGCAGCCTCAAACTCCTGGGCTCAAGCACTCTTCCCCCCTAAGCCTCCTGAGTAGCTGCGACTACACTACAGGCACACACCACCATACCCAGCTAACTTTTTCCTTTTTCTGTAGAGATGGGAGTGGGGGGCGGTCTCACTTTGTTGCCCAGGCTGGTCTCGAACTCCTAGCCTCAAGGAATCCTCCCACCTCCCAAAGTACCAGAATTACAGGCATGGGATCACCATGCCCAGCCAATAAAAAGCTTCTTAAGCTCCTTTTCCTCTCTTTATTCCTGGAAAAACTCATCAATCTAGTCCCTTCTTCCCCCACCAGCAGTAATTTTAAGGGTGTTCACTAAATTAGGCACGTTCAGTTGATCAAACTGTGTAGGAAAATCTCTCCTCAAACCGAGTTTTTCCTCTACTCTCACACCACAACAATCATCAACATAGAAGATTTCTGTGACCAAATGTGGGGGGTTCCCCCCCACATACCAAGCAGCAACACCAGCTGGGTGTCCTCTACTTCAGTTCCAACAGTATCTGCCCAGAAATGGCATCAGATCCCACAAGTTGAGGATTTAGTCCCTAAGACTGCCCCCGCAACCCCCATACACACACCACTTGCAAGATCAGCCCTCCAGAACCTCTTACTGACCAGCTTCAAGTTGGGGTTCCCATGACCCCCTCTATGGGTTCAGTTAATTTGCTAGAGCGGCTTATAGAACTTAGGGAAACACATTTGCTGGTGTATTATAAAGGATATAGTTAAGGATACAGCAGAAGAGATGCATAGGGCAAGGTGTGGGGGAAACGATGCAGTGCTCCCATGCCCTCCCTAGGTGCCACCCTCTGGGAACCTCCACAAGCTCAGCTACCCAGAGCTCACTGATCCATGTCCTCTTGGGTTTTTACAGAAGCTTCATGACATCAACATTCCTTCCCCCATGGTATAGGGTGGGAACGCTCTCATGAGGGGGTCTTAAGATCCATGGACTGATCAGGCCAGGCAAGGTCACTCATGCTTGTAATCCCAGCATTTTGAGAGGCAGAGGTGAGCAGATCACTTGAAATCAGGAGTTCAAGACCAGCCTGGGCAACATGGTGAAACCCTGTCCATACTAAAAATACAAAAATTAGCTGGGGGCATATTGTGCATGCCTGTAATCCCAGCAACTCAGAAGGCTGAGGCAGGAGAATCACGTGAACCCAGGAGGCGAAGGTTTCAGTGAGCCGAGATCATGCCACTGCTCTCCAGCCTGGACAGAAGGAGACTTCATCTCAAAAAAAAAAAAAAAAAAAAAATCCACAATCAGAAGGGGAGGGGGGCATTAGAGTGAAAGGAGATCAGGAGGAAGTCAGAGGCCCCCCACCCCAAGACCTAACACATGCAGCACCCAGCATTCTAACGAAAGACTGTAACACGGGATTTATGAGACAGGAACTTCCATAGCCCTTGTTTCAGTCTTTTGAAGCCAGGTTTCCATGGACAAAAACCAATATATATCATAACACCACACAAACATTTGGCTGAATCAAATGCCTGAGACGCAGGTGAGAAATTTCTCTTATTTATTTATTCATTCATTCATAACACATTCATTCATTCAATATATACTTCATGACTGCTTAGTATGCAGTAGGCACTGGGGATAGAAATGTTGAGTTTTGGCCGGGTGCGGTGGCTCACCCCTGTAATCCCAACACTTTGGGAGGCTGAGGTGGATGGATCACCTAAGGTCAGGAGTTCGAAACCAGCCTGGCCAACATGATGAAACCCCATCCCTGCTAAAAATGCAAAAATTAGCCCAGGGCAGTGGTGAGCGCCTATAATCCCAGCTACTCAGGAGGCTGAGGTAGGAGAATTGCTTGAACCAGGAGGTAGAGGTTGCATGAGCCGAGATCGCATCACTGCACTGCAGCCTGGGCAACACAGCAAGACTTCGTCTCAAAAAAAAAAAAAAAGTAACGGTAAGTTTGACAGATTAGGACTGGCCTTCAAGAAGATTATGGTTTATTAAAAGAGAAGCCTGATTAATTATATACTTAAGTTTACTATGATAAGAGCCATGAAATCAAAATAAAAGTATAGAAAGTCATGACATGCTGGCCGCAGTAGCTGACACCTACAATCCTAGCACTTTGGTAGGCTGAGGTGAGCAGATCACTTTAGGTCAGGAGTTTGAGACCAGCCTGGGCAATATGATAAAACCCTGTCTCTACAAAAAAAAAAAAATGTCAAAACAAAAATAGAAAAATGAAAGAAAGAGAAAGAGAGAGAGGGGAAGATAAGAAGAAAAAGGAAGGAAGGAAAGAAGAAGGGAAGGGAAGGGGGAAGGGAAGGGGGAAGGGAAGAAGGGAAGGGAAGGGGGAAGGGAAGAAGGGAAGGGAAGGGGGAAGGGAAGAAGGGAAGGGAAGGGGAAGGGAAGAAGGGAAGGGAAGGGGGAAGGGAAGAAGGGAAGGGAAGGGGAAGGGAAGAAGGGAAGGGAAGGGGGAAGGGAAGAAGGGAAGGGAAGGGGGAAGGGAAGAAGGGAAGGGAAGGGGGAAGGGAAGAAGGGAAGGGAAGGGGAAGGGAAGAAGGGAAGGGAAGAAGGGAAGGGAAGGGGAAGGGAAGAAGGGAAGGGAAGGGGAAGGGAAGAAGGGAAGGGAAGAAGGGAAGGGAAGGGGAAGGGAAGAAGGGAAGGGAAGGGGGAAGGGAAGAGGGAAGGGAAGGGGGAAGGGAAGAAGGGAAGGGAAGGGGGAAGGGAAGAAGGGAAGGGAAGGGGGAAGGGAAGAAGGGAAGGGAAGGGGGAAGGGAAGAAGGGAAGGGAAGGGGGAAGGGAAGAAGGGAAGGGAAGGGGGAAGGGAAGAAGGGAAGGGAAGGGGGAAGGGAAGAAGGGAAGGGAAGGGGGAAGGGAAGAAGGGAAGGGAAGGGGGAAGGGAAGAAGGGAAGGGAAGGGGGAAGGGAAGAAGGGAAGGGAAGGGGAAGGGAAGAAGGGAAGGGAAGAGGAAGGGAAGAAGGGAAGGGAAGGGGGAAGGAAAGAAGGGAAGGGAAGGGGAAGGGAAGAAGGGAAGGGAAGGGGAAGGGAAGAAGGGAAGGGGGAAGGGAAGAAGGGAAGGGGGAAGGCAAGAAGGGAAGGGGGAAGGGAAGGGGAAAGGGAAGAGGACAGGGGAGTGAAGAGGAGGGGAAGGGGGAAGGGGGAAGGGAGGGGAGGGAAGGGAAAGGAAGGGAAGGGAGAAAAAGAGAAAGTCAGGAGAGCTAGAGGTGGGGGGAGCAGTTAGGTGAGAGGAATTCTAACTTGTTTCCTTTGTTTCTGCAGTTCTAGCCACTCATACACAGCCCAAGGCAATTAGCGCAACTATCTCAGATACAGCTGGATCTCCCTAGTTAAACCTTATAACACTTTGTCTTTCTGGGCCTTGCCCTATCCCTGTGGCTGTATCTGGGAAGAAAGGCGGGGTTCCCTCTGCTCCCAAGGTTTTAGTCTCCCCCTCAACCCCCATCCTGGCTTGCGGATCCCGGAGTTCTCTTGCTTGAAAATTCATCAACTTCCATGGTTGATGAAAATTCATCAACGTCCAGGGCATCTACTGCCCTTACCCAGAGGAATCCTTATAAAGGCCAGGGCGCTGGAGCATTGTTTTACATCAGATTTGTTTTTTTGAGATAGGATCTCATCTGTCTCCCAGGCTTGAGTGCATTGGCACAATCAGAGCTTATTGCAGCCTCAACCTCCTGGACTCAAGCAATCCTCCCGCCTCAGCCTCTCATTCAGTCTAAGTAACGTAGTCCCTCCTCCCCTACCATGTTAGGCCAAAGAAATGAAGGAGCTCAGACCAAAAATAGTGGTTGTCAAAATGTCCCCTTGGTAGCATCCCAGCCCTCCTAATGTCACTCCCTCTGTCCCTTCTGGATCCCCACTTCTACCCTAGGTGCCTGATGCCCCATTAGTTCCTGATACCCCATTCATTTCTGATAGTTTTTTTTTTTTTTTTTTTTGGTGGAGTCTTGCTCTGTCTCCCAGGCTGGAGTGCAGTGGCGAGATCTCAGCTCACTGCAACCTCCGCCTCCTGGGTTCAAGCAAGCCTCTGCCTCAGCCTCCCAAATAGCTGGGATTACAGGTAACTTCTACCATACCTGGCTAATTTTTGTCTTTTTAGTAGAGACAGGGTTTCACCACCTTTGCCAGGCTGGTCTTGAACTCCTCACCTCGTGATCCACCTGCCTCAGCCTCCCAAAGTGCTGGGGATTATAGGCATGAGCCACTGTGCCCCACCTCTGATAGCTTTTTTTTTTTAATGTTAAGCACTTTGTTTAGAGTAGCAAAAAACATATAATTGGATGTACATTATAGGATTTCATAACATTTGAACAATATTAAGATAGCATATTTTCTTTTCTTTCTTTTTTTCTCTGAGACATGGTCTTCGTTGCTCAAGTTGTGGTGTGATCATGGCTCACTGCAGCTTTGATCTCCTGGAGTCAAGTGATCCTCCCACCTCAGCCCACCCTCGCTCCCCAGTAGCTGGAACTACAGGTGCCACAATGCCTGGCTAAGTTTAAAATTTTTTGTACAGACAGGGTCTCTCTGTGTTGTCCAGGCTGCTTTCAAACTCCTGGCCTCAAGCAATCCTACTGCTTGACCTCCTAAAGTGCTAGGGTTACAGGCATGAGCCACTCCACCAGCCAGCATATTTTCTTAACATGTCGATTTATAAAAATACCAAGGAGTCAACACAGCAATTCAGTACTCCTCTAAAGTAGCGGTTCCAAACCAGAGGGTTTCCCCTGACTGCCCTGCCACCACTACCAGGAAGCATTCGTGATGTCAGAAGACATTTCTGAGGGCCACATTTTGATTGGGACTACTGGTATGTACTGGGTAGAAGGCAGGAATGCTACTAAACATCCTACAATGTGCAGGACAGCTCCACAGCAAGCAGTCATCAGGCCCAAAGTATCAGAAGCTCTGAGACTGAGAGACCCTGCTTTAGAGTTCTTAAAGATTGTTATTAAGGAATAATTTATATACATTAAAATTTATCCTTTTAATCCACTGTTCTATGAGTTTTTTCACACCAATGTGTGTGTTTATATCTAGTGTGTTTATTGGATAAGGAATGATGCCATTTTTGAGTCTCTGTTTTTCATGTTTGGTTTTGTTTGGATGTTGTCCCTTGAAGTCAGGGAGGGCCCTCCTTCATGAGGGGAAGGAATAACTTAATGTGAATTTTGCCAAAAAAAAAATAGGCCGAGCACAATGGTTCATGCCTGTAATTCCAGCACTTTGGGAGTTCGAGGTGGGCAGATCACGAGGTCAGGAGTTCAAGACCATCCTGGCCAACATGGTGAAACCCCATCTCTACTAAATATACAAAAATTAGCCAGGCATGGTGGCAAGCGCCTGTAGTAGCAGCTACTCGGGAGGCTGAGGCAGGAGAGTCTCTTGAACCCGGGACAGGGAGGCTCCAGTGAACCAAGATTGTGCCATTGCACTCCTGCGTGGTGACAGAGTGAGACTCCGTCTCAAAAAAAATAAAATCAAATTAAAAAATAATGGTTGGGCAGATGTGGCATGGTGGCTTACACCTGTAATCTCAGCATTTTGGGAGGCTAAGATGGGTAGATCACTTGAGGCCAGGAGTTTGAGACCAGCCTGGCCAACTTGGAGAAACCCTGTGTCTACTAAAAATATAAAAATTAGCTGGGTATGGTGACACAAGCCTGTAACCCCAGCTACTTGGGAGGCTGAAGCAGGAGACTCTCTTGAACCCAGGAAGCAGAGGTTGTAGTGAGCCAAGATCGTGCCTCTGCACTCCAGAATGGGTGACAGAGTGAGACCTTGTCTCAAAAATAATGACAATAATAATGGGCGGGAGGGGTTAAATATCTGAAAGAGTCCAACAGTGCCTCATACATGGGGGAAATTCATTAAATATTGATCCAGCACATGAACAGGAGGAACAATGTTCTATCCGAGCTGGAAATCCTTGATACCCTTGTTTCTATTACTCAGTTCACCACCTACTCCTATTGACTGTACATTTTCCCTCTCTCTTGAATCAGCCCTTTTCTGTCTCCAAAGCTTCCTCCCAGTCCCAGTTGCCTTTATTTCTCACTTGAACCATGCAGTAGACCATGGCCAGAAGTTCTGTGGGCCTGACCTAAACAGCTTCCTCAACCCCTAGACTAACGGGGAACGAAACTCAGGAGACAAGGAAAGGAGAGTTGGAGACCTAAGGAGCAGCCTATGAGTTCATCACAGCTAAGAAATTTTTTTAAACACACAAAAAAACCTGTCTTCCACGATAGCCATATTGCATTACTTCATCTAGCATGACGTTAATCCAGGAAAGGGCCTGTTTCAAAAACAGGAAGACAGGCTTTGAGGCATTTTTGAGACGGCTCTAATCTTGGATTTTCAGTGTCAGGAATCAGAGGGAGGATGAAAGCTATGAAAGAAAGCCAATGGAAGAAACATAAGATCCAAGAGGGAAACTCTGAGCTCAGACCAACAGATCATCCAAAGAACCCTACAATTTACAAGGTATTATCAGTTCTCTAGAGCAAGAGCCCAGTAGGTTTCATGGGTGTGTGACCTGCACAGTTGCACAGTCCTGTGCAGAGAAGGGCCCTGAACTTAGTTAACACTTTACAGTCAATATCTTGAAATTCTAAATAATTTTTTAATAAGGGCCCAAACCTTTTTATTTTGCACTGAGCCCCGAAAATTATGTAGCTAGTCCCAGCGAAGAACCTACTGTATGGAATCTGGAAAACAGAAGTTCTAGGTAGTTATTTCATGTTTTCGGTTTATGTAAAGTGAATTTCTTTGTTTTGTTTTGTGTTTTTGAGAAGGAGTCTAGCTCTGTCACCCAGGCTGGAATGCAGTGGTACAATCTTGGCTCACTGCAACCACCACCTTCTAGGTTCAAGCTATTCTCCTGCCTCAGCCTACTGAGTAACTGGGATTACAGGCACCCACCACCACACCTGGCTAATTGCCTGAACTCCTTACCACATTATCCACCCGCCTCAAATCACATTGATTTCACATTGGAGAATAAACTAGAGGAGAGCCAGTATGGATGAATGCCCCACCCAGATCCCCCTGACCCTTGTGGCTACACTCTGAAGCGTGCTCACCTCCAGCACCCACAAATCCTCTCAAAGACACTTTTCTGACCACAGGAAGCTGCTTGGCCTGCAGCTGGGGCCATCCTGAAGTGCTGGAGAGTGAATGCCTGCAGAAGCCACCTTTGGCCAACAGAGAGCTGATGGATATGGGTCTCAATGCCCTCAACCCTCAGGACGGTTGATGTTCCAGACCATTCTGTGCATGCCTGGCCCTCCCAGTGCTCTTCCCAGGAGTGAGCTCAGTGCCCACGGAAGAAATGTGGTTGTTCACTCACCTGCACACTTTCCTGGCTTCCCTTGCCTCCCCATCTTATTCTCCATTCCCTGTTGGGGTTTCCTGCAATTATCTCCTGAATCAGTGATTCATACTTGCACTCAAATCCTCATTTCAGGACACTTTGGTGGGAACCTAAACAAAGACAAGTCATTTCACCATCATCCAGGGCAGGGTCAAAGAGTGACATGAATGACAAGCTGTTTACAGCTCAGGGCTACTTTCTCTTCAGCTGGCCTCTGAGCTGGCAAACAGAATGCCAAAAATATGCACGAGATAAGGATTCAAGTAGGTGAGGGGATGCATCCTTAGTTCCTCTCTGATGAGTAGCCATAGAGGTGGGAACACGGAGGGTGTTCAGGAGCTACAGATTCACTGCCTTTTACATCACTCAGTGAGGGAGAGGCTTCATCAATGCTCAAGGATCAATTACCTACCACATAGGGACATTTTTTTTTTAAGACAGAGTCTCATTCTATTGCCCAGCTGTAGTGCAGTGGCATGAACTCAGTTCACTGCAACCTCCACCTCCTGGGTTCAAGAGATTCTTGTGCCTCGGCCTCCTGAATATCTGGGATTGCAGGCACACACCACCATGCCCAGCTAATTTTTTGTATTTCTAGTAGAGACAGTGTTTTGCCATGTGGGCCAGGCTGATCTTGAACTCCTGGCCTCAGGCAATCTGCCCGACTTCACCTCCCAAACTGCTAGGATTATAGGCTTAAGCCACTGCACTCAGCCAGGTATGGAAATTCTTGCTGTGCTATCATTACTTTACATTCTGCAAGTGAGAGAAAATCAAGAACATGGCTTAAACAAGTAGGAAGTAAATTTGCCTTTCACATAGCAGACTGGTGATCGAGGGCTGCTATATATAGCACTCCTTCCAAGTTTTGCTTCACTGTGTATGACCTCCATTCCCAAAGTCTCCTCATTCTCCAAGATCACTGCCCATAGCCCAGTCCTCTCATCTATGCCCCAGACAGCAGGAAGAAGAAAATAAGGAATAAATCCCCACTGTGCCCTTCAAGGCACCATGGTAGATGGTTTTTTGTTTTGTTTTGTTTTGTTTTTTGAGGTTTTTTTTTTTCTTTTGAGACGGACTGGAGTGTAGTGGCACGATCTTGGCTTACTACAACCTCCACCTCCCAGGTTCAAGCAGTTCTCTGTCTCAGCCTATGGAGTAGCTAGGATTACAGGCACCCACCACCACGCCCAGCTAATTTTTGTATTTTTAGTAGAGATGGGGTTTCACCATCTTGACCAGGCTGGTCTTGAACTCCTGACTTTGTGATCCACCCACCTCGGCTTCCCAAAGTGCTGGGGTTACAGGCATGAGCCACCATGCCCGACCAGATGTTTATATATATATATATATATATATATATATATATATATATATATATTCTTCACTGCCTATATCCCAGTGACCAGGATCTAGACTCGTGACTCTACTAAGCTGCAAAGAAGTCTGGGAATTGTATTCATTATTGCATTTGTGTGCCCAGGCTGAAAATTGAGTGTTCTGAGCCAGGCACAGTGGTGCGTACCTGTAGTCCAAACTACTTGGAAGGCTGAGGCAGGAGGATCCCTTGAGCTCAGGAGTTCAAGTCCAGCCTGGGCAACATAGCAAGATCCTGTCTCTTAAAAAGTAATGATAATAATGGTGTTCTAGAGAAGAAGAGAACAGACATTGAGGGCAACTGGCAGCCTCCACCACCCCACCCTCAAATTTCTTGTGTCCTAGGATGGCCCAGGAAGAACAGAATAATTCCTGCTAGTCCCCGAAAGGTGCAGATATGCCCACAAAAGTGGCTGGCTCTCACGGAGCCCTGTAAACTGAAATGGAGTAGGCAGACAACTGCAAACAGGCAGATGTCTGAAGACATGCCACCCTGACTAGATAATGAAGAAGGTCCAGGAATCATCCACTGCCATGGCACATGTGAGTCCCTACCACCTCCGTAGATGGAACCCAGGGGAAGAAAGGGATGCCAAATGGACTCAGAACGTGCCTGCGCTCCCTTCGTGAAATGAGGCTTATGGTGGCTGTCAGGGCTATTCACAAATATTCTGGCTCTTCTCCTCCTGGGTAGATGGTAGGATTTGCATTTCTCTGCCCCCTTGAAGTTAGATGTGGCCATGTGATATGCTTTAGCCTATGACCCATGAGCAGAAGTCAGATGTGTCCTGTCCAGGTTGAAAGTTAAGAGCCTGTGATCATTAATTTTATCTGTCAACTTGGCAAGACCATGGTACTCCGTCTATAGTCAAACATCAGTCTAGATGTCCTTGTTCTATTTCTTTTTCTTTTTTCATATTTATTACCTTTGCCTCCCCAAATCAATGCTGTGAAGGCATTTTGGACACCTTCCTTAACATATAAATCGTAAAACAGATTACTCCTCATAATGTGGGTAAGCCTCATCCAGTCAGTTAAAAGCATTAAGAGAAAAAGACTGAGGTATCCTGAGAAAGAAATTCAGCCCCCAGACTGCCTGGACTATGGCTACATCAACCCTTCCTTGGGTCTCCTGCCTGTCATCCTGCCCCGCAGATTTCAGACTTGCCAGCCCTGACACTAGCGTGAGCCAACAAAGTCTCTGCCTCTGTCTGTCTGTCTCTCTCTCTTTGTGTGTGTCTCTCTCTTTATCTCTCTTCATGTCTCTCTCTGTCTCTGCCACTCTGTCTCTCTTGCTCTCATCATGTTCAATTTTTTTTTTTTTGAGACAGGATCTTACTATATTGCCCAGGCTGGAGTGTGTATATATACACACATATATGTATATATATATATATACACACATATATATGTATATATATATACACACATATATGTATATATATATATACACATATATATGTATATATATACACACATATATATGTATATATATATAGAGAGAGAGAGAGAGACGTAGAAACAGAGACATGAAGAGAGATAGAGAGAAACACAAAGTGAGCATGTGTACAACTCCAGTAAGCACACTGCACATGCGGCCCCTCCCAGCGCTGGCAGGCCACTGCGCATGCAGACAGCCCACCCCCAAGGAAGAATCGGGGAGGCGTAGTGCCAAGACCCCAGAAGCATGCCAACGTATAAAAACCCCAAGTCAAAAGGTCAAACCACACATTTGATCTCTCAAGTCACCCACCTGGCCCTCTTCCAAGAGTACTTTACTTCCTTTTATTCCTGCTTTAGACCTTTCTTTTTTTTTTTTTTTTTTTTTTTTTTGAGATGGAGTTTCGCTCTTGTTACCCAGGCTGGAGTGCAATATGGCGTGATCTTGGCTCACCGCAACCTCCGCCTCCTGGGTTCAGGCAATTCTCCTGCCTCAGCCTCCTGAGTAGCTGGGATTACAGGCGCACACCACCACGCCCGGCTAATTTTTGTATTTTTAGTAGAGACTGGGTTTTGGCATCTTGGTCAGGCTGGTCTTGAACTCCTGACCTCGTGATCCACCTGCCTCAGCCTCCCAAAGTGCTGGGATTACAGGCATGAACCACCACACCCAGCCTGGAATTAACACTCGATTCCCATTCTTTCACCCCTAAAGCTTCCCCAGGCTCTAAAATTACCTCTTTTTCTCAATTCAACAAAATGTTTCATTTGTTTCTTAGGGTAAGAGATCACAACTATGTAATCAGAGGTAACAAGCAAATCTCCAAGGTCTGAACAAGAGCTCCATTTTCCCAAGGGGATTTGCACTTAGAAGATTTAAAAACAAAACAAAAATCCCACACAAATCAAGCTATATGTGGTGAGACTCTAGGAAGTGCAAATAAGTTTTCCTGCAGTACGGAAGATATTTTGAGGCAAAGTAATTTTTCAGAGGTGCTCCGCAGATGGAATCAACACTGTTGGACATTGTACTTGGGGTTTCTGGGTGCTTCTAAGTTGCAGAGAGCAGGGAATTCTCAGATTCTCTTCCAGGGTCCCCATTTCTCCATCCAGATGGCTCCCAGTGTGCTGAGTCCAGCTTCTGTGGTTTCATAGCCTCTCCTGTGCATCATCAGGCTCAGCTACTGGCTGCTTTGTTTTCCACAAGGCAGCTTCCTGGGATAGGTGACCTTTGTCTCAGGGTAAGATCCTGAATCCTGATGCAGAAATATTATCCCTGGGTGTCACATCTCCCCTCTTGCCTCGCCCAGGAGGGTTACTTCAAATGTAATGTATAGCCATAAGAAATCAACTAGGGGGCCAGATGTGGCGGCTCATGTCTGTTATCCCAGCACTATGGGAGGCCAAAGTGGGTGGTTCACTTGAGGCCAGGAGTTTGAGACCAGCCTGGGCAACAAAGTAAAACCCCGTCTCTATTAAATATGCAAAAATTAGCCAGGTGTGGTGGTGCTCACCTGTAATCCCAGCTACTGGGAAGCAGAGACGGAAGGATCACTTGCGCCTAGGAGGCGGAGCTTGCAGTGAGCTGGGATCATGCCACTGTACTCTGGCCTGGACAACAGAGTAAGACCCTGCCTCAAAGAGAGAGAGAGAGAGAGAGAGAGAGAGAGAGAGAGGAAGGAAAGAAAGAAAGAAAAGAAAAAAGAAAAGAAATCAACTAGGGAACATATTTAAAATGCAGACACAGGGGTCCAGATTCTGATTCCTTAGGTTGGGATGCAGGCCAGAAAGCTGCATTTTTACAAGCAGCTCATGCAGGCAGGAGGCAGACTTTGCTTGAAGAAACAGCGCACAGGGAGATGGGGTGAGCTATTAGCATCGCCCAGGCTCTTACCTCTCCGCTCTTTCCTAGTGAGCTCTGACTTTGTTATTGATGCAGCTGGGCCATCTGTTCACAATCTCAAAACGAAACAAATGAAACCAACAAACAAAGATGGAATATTGCTTCTAGGAATTTCTGTGCCATTTTTCTCTTTTCTTTCTGTTTACAAAGGGAAGGGCCTTTTTTGTGGTGTAGTCTTTAGTGACAAAACTGAAGAAAAATGACAGTTTTTGCCATATTTGCAGAAGATTGATGACATGGCCTAAAAGTAAATACGTAAGAAAGAAGCAGCCAGCTCAAAGAATCCTCAAATGAAAGCTAGGATAATCAAGAGTTAAATGCAATTATTAATGCAGTGTCTGTTTTAAACTTGGGTTAGAACCAGCAGCCGTAGGGGCAGAATCAATAGTCGGAATGACATAATCCATTTGGCCAATTGAAGGGTTCATTTCCATGGCCTCTGGGAAGAGGCTCCGAGCCCCCACACCTGGAAGTAATTATCCCAGCCTGGCCTCCTGCCCAGGCCCAAGTCAGGTCTCTGACCAAAATACATGCGCCCTCTTGTGGTGGAGGCAAAGGATGATAGAAAATGATGAGTTTTTATATTCTTGTATTTCACCCCTCTTCTATTCAACACCCACACAGAGCTTTTTAAGGATCTGCAGGTGCAGAGTCCTCCTCAAAGCTGCAGCAGGACCGTGTGACAGGTAAAGCTGCAGGAGGACTGTGTAACAGGTAATAGTGTCATTGCTCTGGTGGCATCCCCAGACTTAGTCTATGCACATCAAACATTAGTTGGGTACTTTGATACTTCACAAATGCAGACATTGGGCAACTATGCTTAAAAGCACAGTTCTTTCTTGTCTGGGCCAATTCTATAGATTAAACCCAGCCAACCCACTGCTGCATGTCACAGAAAGCAGTCAATAAAAATTAAGCTGTGGGAAGTAAAAAAGATCCTTTTTAAAGTTTCCTTTCTTGTTAAAGAATAAGTGTGCTAATAACTCTTTGTTAAACCCTATCCTATGTGGCTGTTAGACATGTCATGCTTACAGGCATGCAGTCCAGTCTATGTCCTTGTACTTTAACCAGGATATCTGTGCTAGACTTGCTCACCGGCATGTTCCAGCTCTCCATTGCTTTTACCTACTTAAAAAAGTTTTAAGTAATTAGCCAATTGGGTTTTAGTTTAAATTGTAAGGTCTGGCTCCAGCCACCGGAGATCAAACACAGCAGTAAGGACGACCCAAATATGTAAGGGATAAGTTTGTGTGTTTTCCTTGGCTCGTTGTACTCTCGTGACACAATGGCTAGTGAGGGTACCCTTCCTGCAATCCAGAAAGAAAATTTGCATTGCTGAAAGATCCTTTGTCCCAGTGCTAATTTTTCTTTGTGGCACCAAGCGTCTATTTCCAACAAAGCCCCAAGTTCAGCCTGGATCCTCTGGCTCCATCAGCATGCACACTTCAATCCCAGTTCTTCCTGCCCAGCTTCTCCAATCCTATGCGGCGTCTGCTTTTCCAGCCCAGCACTCAGCCCTTATTATAGATCCCAGAATCTGCTCCCAGGGGCAGAGCTTGCATTCACCCCAAGGCCCTGGGTTACACCTGGCTGGGAAATCCACCTCTCCTCTCTCACAGTCCCAATTAGGGAAAATCTCACAATTCATAACCTGAAAATAATAAAGACCTCAGAACTTTCAAAAGGGGCTATCCATTAGTCAGACACTCTACTCACACACATTTTTTTCATTTTTAACTGTAAATTACACAGACATATGCTACTGTTTTAAAAATTCAGATGCAACATACAGAAGCCATTGTCATTCCTGAACTTTCTATATGTTTTCACATACATAAAGGTACTAGAGAGATATAGAGTTTTGCTGGTGGAGCTTTTTTAGCATAAATAGTATCATATATCTGTCTTTTTCTTTCACAGCTTGATTTTTTCTTTATATAAAATATATATCTATATATAATATAGATATAATATAAATATACATATATATATTTGAGACAGGATCATGCTCTGTCATTCAGGCTAGAGTGCTGGGGTATGATCATGGCACACTGCAGCCTTGACCTTCTGGGCTCAAGCAGTCCTCCTGCCTCAGCCTCCTAAAATGCTAGAATTACAGGTGGAAGCCACTGTGCCCAGCTTACAGCTTGATTTTTTACATTAACAATAAGATATGTTTTATCAATAAACATTTCCATGTGCA
Source organism: Saguinus oedipus (assembly GCA_031835075.1). Lineage (NCBI taxonomy): Eukaryota > Metazoa > Chordata > Mammalia > Primates > Cebidae > Saguinus > Saguinus oedipus. The sequence goes on along the minus strand of CM063170.1, from coordinate 101,290,969 downwards.
TTCTTCTGAAGCCACTTAATTGTTGTGTTTGTTTGTTTGTTTTGAGATGGAGTCTCACTCTGTTGCCAAGGCTTGAGTGCAGTGGAACAATCTCGGCTCACTGAAACATCCGCCTCCCAGGTTAAAACAATTCTCCTGCCTTAACCTCCTGACTAGCTGGGATCACAGGCATGTGCCACCATGTCTGGCTAATTTTTTTGTATTTTTCGTAGAGATGAGGTTTCACCATGTTGGTCAGGCTGGTCTTGAACTCCTAACCTCAAGTCATCCACCCACCTCAGCCTCCCAAAATGCTGAGATTATAGGTGTGAGCCACTGCACCTGACCCACTTATTTCTTTTTAACTGCTGCATAGTACTCCATAGTGCTTAGAAAACCAAAATAATACTTTTTTCTTCCTTTCCTAAGTCTGAATCAATGGTGAAATAAGACAATGGAGACAGATAGGTATAAATCAAAAGCTGACAGAAATCAAAATGTCAGTGTTGTCAACAAGCTGCTGGGAAAACATGATTTAAGGGTTCATCTAGAAGGACCTGCCAATATTTTACCCCTGAACAAATACAGACTTACCTGTTGGGTCGATCACAGGCATCCCTGCACATCCAACCTGTGTGTAAAGTAGGCTTCAGAGATTGCAACAGAGCAGAGAAAAGGCCCTCCAAGCAAACACCGTGGAAGATGGGAGGGAAAGAACCAAGCAAAGGCATCCAGGCCCTTGTACTTAAGTCGCCAATCAGGCAAATTAGTCTTCTTCTCATAGAGATGAGTGAGTGGATAAGGGGTGGGAGAGAGAACGGGAGTACTGCTCTGGAATCTGAGGCCAGGGAAATGGAGATTCGCCTAAACATTTTCCAGATTTTCAGTCTTGCAACTCTTTTAGCTCAAAATCTATAGGAGCACAGCTAACTCCCCTTTCCTCCTGGGAGAAGAGCCTAGGCGTGTATCAGTACGTTCCTGGCTTTTATGTTCACGAATCCATTCCCTCAATACCAGCCACTGCTCTTTTGTAGATCTGTCTCACGGACAGTTTATATTTTGGCCTTAGCAAACTCTAATATGGATTAGAGCAGCCCATTAACTTCTAGACCATGACATTGCCTAAGCCAGAAATGCGCTCCGTATTCTGTTTCCCACCAAAAACATGCCCAGTCCCATTGTCCACTGTAACTCACTAAAGGTTACACGATGACAATCACCGCAAAAAGATACTCCTTTCAAAAATGCAATACCCAACACAGTATAGTCCGTACATGAAAAACTCCCAGCTGGCATCGTATTTAATAGTGAAAGACTGAAAACTTTTCCTCTAAGATCAGGAACAAGACAAGGATGCATGTTTTCACCACTTCCATCCAGCAGAGTGCTGGAAGTTCCACCAGACCAACAGGCAGGAAAAAGAAATCAAAGACATCCACATTGGAAAGGATCAAAGCATCTGTTCACAGATGATATCATCGTATGCTTAGAAAATGATAAACACTGCACAGAAAAACAGAACTAATAAACAAAATCAGCAAAATTGCAGGATACAAAATCGACCTACAAGTATCAGTTGGATTCCTATACATTAACAATAAACAATCCACATAATAAAATAATTTCACTTATAATAGCATCACAAATAAAAAAAAACTTAGGAAAAAACTAAACCAAAGAGATGAAGCACTTGTATATTGAAAACTACAGCTGGGCATGGTGACTCACGCCTGCAATTCCAGCACTTTGGGAGGCTGAGGTGTGGGCCATTGCACCTTGCTTGAGCTCAAGTGGATTGCTTGAGCTCAGGAGTTTGAGACCAGCCTGGGTAACATGACAATTTTTGTACTTTTTCATATCTGCAAAAAGTACAAAAATTAGCCGGGTGTGGTGGTTCACCCTGCTCACGAGACAGGTGTGGTGGTAGTCCCAGCTGCTCAGGAGACCAAGGTGGGAGGATGGCTTGAGCCTGAGAGACAGAGATTACAGTGAGCAGAGATAGTGCCACTACACTCCAGCCAGACCTTTGCTCAAAAACAAACAAAACAAGGCCTGACACAGTGGCTCACACCTGTAATCCCAGCACTTTGGGAGGCCAAGGCAGGCGGATCACCTGCTGTCGGGAGTTCGAGACCAGCCTGACCGACAGGGAGAAACCCTGTCTTTACTAAAAAATACAAAATTAGCCAGGCCTGGTGGCACATGCCTGTAATCCCAGCTACTCGGGAGGCTGAGGCAGGAGAATCGCTTGAACCCAGTAGGCAGAGGTTACAGTGAGTTGAGATCGTGCCATTGCACTCCAGCTTGGGCAACAAAGCAAAACTCTGTCTCAAAAAAAGAAAAAAAACCTACAGAACATTACTGTAAGATGAGACATAAATAAGTGGGAGGACATCTCATGAATTGGAAGACTTAATATTGTTAAAATGTCGGTATACCCAAAATGATCTACAGATTCAATGCAATCCTTATCAAAAGCCCAATGATGTTTGCTTGTTTTTCAGAAAAAGAAAAATCCATCCTAAAATCCCTATGGACTCTCAGAAAACCCTGAACGGCCAAAACAACCTTAAAATAGAAGAATGAAGTTGGAGGTCTCAAACTTTCTGATTTTAAACAATCATAATCAATGCTACAGTAATCAAGACAGTGTGGTACTGGCATAGAGACATATAGACCAACAGAATAAAATAGAGAGCACAGATATAAAGTGTAAGCCCTGACCATGCACGATGGCTCACGCCTGTAATCCCAGCATTTTGGAAGGCCGAGGCAGGCAGATCACTTGAGGTCAGGAGTTCAAGACCAACCTGGCCAACATGATGAAACTTCGTCTCTACTAAAAATACAAAAATTAGCTGTGTGTGGTGGCACATGCTGGTAGTCCCAGCTACTCAGGAGGCTAAGAGAGGAGAATCGCTTGAACCTGGAAAGTAGAGGTTGCAATGACTGACATCACACCACTTCACTCCAGCCTGGGTGACAGAGTGGACCCTGTCTCAAAAAAAAAAGAATTTAAGGAGATCCAGGCTGCAGTGAATCATGTTTGTGCCACTGCATACCAGCTTGTGTAACAGAGCAAGATCCTGTCTCAAAAAAAAATACACAAAGGACTCGAATAGACATTTTTCTAAAGAGGATATACAGAGTTGGGCATGTAGCTCACAACTGTAATCTCAGCACTTTGGGGGCTGAGGTAGGTGGATCACTTGAGGTCAGGAGTTCAAGACCTGCCTGGTGAACCTAGCAAAACCTCAACTCTACTAACAATACAAAAATTAGTCGGATGTGGTGGCACACACCTGTAATTCCAGCTACTCAGAAGGCTGAGGCATGAGAATCGTTTGAACCTGGGAGGCAGATGTTGCAGTAATCCTGCCACTGCACTCCAGCCTGGGAGATAGAGCGAGACTCTGTTTCCAATAAAACGAAGAAAAAGAAGATATACAGAACCAATAAGGACATGAAAAAATGCTTAACATCACTCACTAACCTTCAGGAACTGCAAATCAAAATCATGAGATAGCACCTCACACCCATTAGGATGGCTACTATAAAAAACCAACAGCATGGTGTGTGGCTCACAGTTGTAATCCCAGCACTTTGGGAAGCTGAGGCAAGCAGATCACCTCAGGTCAGGAGGTCAAGACCAGCCTGGCCAACATGGTGAAACCCTGTCTCTACTAAAAATACAAAAATTAGCCAGGCATGGTGGCATATGACTGTAATCCCAGCTACTTGGGAGGCTGAGGCAAGAGAATTGCTCGAACCTGGGAGGCGGAGGTTGCAGTGAGCCAAGATCACATCACTACACTCCAGCCTGGGCTACAGAGCAAGACTCTGTCTCAAAATAATAATAATGATAATCAGAATATATATCGACAAGTATGTGGAGAAGTTGGAAACCTTGTGCATTGCTGATGGGAATATAAAATGGTACGGTTAATATGGAAAAGAATACGGGCTCCTCAAAAAATTAAAAATGGAATTACCATATGCTCTACCAATTTTGCTTCTAGATATATATTCAAAAGAATTAGGCTGAGCATGGTGGCTCAAGCCTGTAATCCCAGCACTTTGGGAGGCCAAGGCGGGTGGATCACAAGGTCAAGAGATCGAGACCATCCTGGTAAACCCCGTCTCTACTAAAAATACAAAAATTAGCTGGGTGTGGTGGCATGTACCCAGCTTCTCAGGAGGCTGAGGAAGGAGAATTGCTTGAACTCAGGAGGCGGAGGTTGCAGTGAGCCAAGATTGTGCCACTGCACTCCAGTCTGGCGCCTGGTGACAGAGTAAGACTCTGTCTCAAAAAAAAAAAAAGAATTAAAAGCAGTGACTCAAGCAGATTTTTTTTTTGAGACAGAGTTTTACTCCCATTGCCCAAACTAGAGCACAGTGGCCTGATCTTGGCTCACTGCAGCCTCAACTCTCCACACTCAGGTGATCCTCCCAACTCAGCCTCCCGAGAAGCTGGAACTATAGGTGCGCACCACCACATTCAGCTAATTTTTTTTGTAGTTTTTGTAGAGACGTGTTTTTGCCCATGTTGCCCAGGCTGAGCAACTCCTGAGCTCAAGTGATCCACCTACTTTGGCCTCCCAAAGTGCTGGGATTACAGGCGTCAGTCACAGTGCCTAGCCTTGTATGCACATGTTTATAGCAACATTATTCACAATAGCCAAAGGTGGAAACAATGCTAATGTTCACTGATAGATGAATGAATAAACAAAATGAAGTTTATGCATATAATGAAATATTATTCAGCCTTAAAAAGTATGGAAATTCTGACAAATTCTTCTACATAGATGAGTTTTGAAGACATTACATTAAGTACAGTAAGCCAGATGCCAAAGGACAATTACTATACTATTCCACTGACATGAGGTACCCAGGGTAGTCAAATTCATGGAGACAGAAAGAAGAATGGTCACTACCAGAGGCAGGCTGGAGGAAAACAAAGGAGAAGTTATCGTTTAATGGTTACAGAATTTCAATTTGGAAAGAGGAAAAAAGTTCTGGAGGTGGTGGTGATGGTTAATTTTATGTGTCAATTTGACTGCCCTAAAGGATGCCCAGATAACTGGGTAACATTATTTATGGCTGGGTCTGTGAGGGTGTTTCTGGAAGAGATTAGCCTTTGAATTGGTGAACTGAGCTAGCAGTTGGCTCTCCCAAGTGTGGGTGGGCATCATCCAATTTGCTGAGGGCCTGAAAGGCGAATTTGCTTTTTCTGTTTAAGTTGAGATAGTCACCTTCTGTCAACATCACTGCACTTGGTTCTCAGGCATATGGACTCCCCGGCATTCTCAGACCTTTAGATTTGGACTGAATTACACCGCTGGCTTTCCTCGTTCTCCAGCTTGCAGATAACAGATCGTGGGACTTCTTGGCTCTATCGATCTATGAATGATTATGTTAGAGTTCTACAGGGAGACAGACCAATAGGAGATAAATATATATATGAGAGGGAACGTATTCAGGGGGTTGGCTGACATGATTATGGAGGTGGGAAGCACCACAACAGGCCATCTACTAGCTGGGGATCCTGGGATGCTGGTAGAGTGGCTCAGAACCAGAGAAGCTAGTGGTGTAACTGGCAGAAAACATGAAAGGCCTGAAAACATGAAGTTGCTGTCCAAAGGAGAGGAGAGTGGATCCCAGCTCCAGCAGATAGTTCAACATACTTGTCTTTTTCTCTGTTTTGTTCTCTCTGGGCTGCCAGCAGATTGGATGGTGCCTGTTCACACTGAAGGCAGGTCTTCCCCACCTTGTCCACTCAGCTTCACATTGCTAATCTCTTGAAACACTCTTGTAGACACACCCCAATGTATAATGCTTTACCAGGTTTCTTTTTTGTGAGATGGAATGTGGCTCTGTCGCCCAGGCTGAGTGCAGAGGAGCAATCTTGGCTCACTTAAAGCTCCGCCTCCTGGGTTCAAGTAATTCTCATGCCTCAACCTTCTAAGTAGCTGGGATTACAGGCACGTACCACCATGCCTAGCTAATTTTTGTATTTTTAGTAGAAACAGGGTTTCCCCATGTTGGCCAGGATGGTCTTGAACTCCTGTCCTCGAATGATCTGAATACCTTAGCCTCCCAAACTGCTGGGACTACAGGCATGAGCCACCACACCCAGCTATTAGTATTCCTTAATCCAGTCAAATTGACACCTCAAATTAAGCTTCACAATGATACATGTCCTATTGATTCTGTTTCTCTGGAGAATACTCACAAATACACACAGCAACGTGAATGTACTTAATGCCACTGAACTTCTATGCTTAAAATGGTAAATTTTGTGTTACATATATTTTACCAGAATAAAAAATGCTATCTCTACAACATAGAGATTTGAATATATTCCCCTTTCTATATGACTAGCCCAGAGAAAAATTATTAAGTCCAAAAATTGAATTTCTTACCCTTATAAATTAAAATGTAAAGGGATTAAGTGTCAAAAATATTTAGGTAAAATACAAAATTCTTCATCTCCAATTTCTTATTATGCTCAGCTTCTGCCTGAGGGTTCTGATAGAGTCAATGTATTTCAGCAAAATGTTTTCTCGCTGATGTCCACTGGAATGAGTGTAGCTATTTTAAGACCTCAGACACTGAATTTGTTCAATGAGACTCTACGCGTTCCTCTCTTTTAAAGACTCCAAAGAATAAAGAGGATTCACAAGATTGTCATAGCATCAGTCCCATACCTACCATATTTGGAAACCCAAGCATTCCCAAATCCTACCCCCCAACACACATCATGATGTTTCTATATATGTAAAACTTAACCTAGAAACATATTACCAAAGATCAACATCATGGCATCTGAAAGAAGGAGACTAGGTAAAGAAATCCTTTTATTTCCAGCCCTACAAGAAAGCTGGTTATTCCATGTCCGCTATCTGGAGATCATAACCTGAAAACAAACTACACTGGGAAGAACTCCCACCAACAGGTGAATTAGAGAACCAGACGTGTAATATATCTAGAAGAAAAATGGCTTCTCCTTTGGAGGGTGGCATTTGGGACATTCCTGCCTTCTCACAAAGTCACTATGTTTACTAAAGTCAGGCATGGTTGACTCACGCCTGTAATCCCATCATTTTGGAAGACCGAGGTGGGTGGATCACTCGAGGTCAGGAGTTCAAGACCAACTGGGCCAACATGATGAAACCCCGTCTCTACTAAAAAAACAAAAAATTATCCAGCCATGGTGGGTGACATGTGCCTGTAGTCCCAGCTACTTGAGAAGCTGAGACAAGAGAATCACTTGAATCTGGGAAGTGGACGTTGCAGTGAGCTGAAATTGCGCCACTGCACTCCAGCCTGGACAACAGTATGAGACACTGTTCCGAAAAAAAAAAAAAAGTCACTTTGTTTATTTGATGTTCCCTTCTTCACTGTCCAGCTGATTTCAAACTTCTTTTTTTTTTTTTTTTTCTTTTTCTTTTTTTTTTTTGAGACAGAGTCTCACTCTATTGCCCAGGCCGGAGAGCAGTGGTGAGAGCTCGGCTAACTGCAATCTCCACCTCCCGGATTGCGGTGATTCTCCTATCTCAGCCTCCTGAGTAGCTGGGATTACAGGCGCCTGCCACCATGCCCAGCTAATTTTTGTATTTTTAGTAAAGATGGGATTTCCCCATGTTGATCAGGCTGGTCTCAAACTCCTGACCTCAGGCAATCCGCTGGCCTCGGCCTCCCAAAGTTCTGGGATTACAAGCATGAGCCACCATACCCAGCCAAATTTCTTAATTTCAATTTCCCCTGTGTTCCTAGCCACTCAGTTCTCTGTCTAGTGACATAGCCTCCATACTCTCTCCTAAGCAGACACTTTCAGCCCTGAGCTCCTCTTGCAGTAGAATCGTTCAGGCCTGCATAAGGCTGAGATTTCGCAGAATTCCCCAGGAAAGCCATTCTCACCACCAGCGTGCATTGGAAACCACACTGGGCCTTTGAAATCTGCCTGTTTCCCAGGCCCCACATTTGTTTCAGCTGGAATCAATCCCAGTTGACTGTGAACTGAAGCATCTCTCGTGATCCTAGAGGCCCACGGAGGGCCTGCATCTCTGCCATCTGTTCTTCCTCAAATCCTAGGCTTTTTTCCATCTTTCATATTTTTCAGTCCCCATAGTTGAATTTCAGGTCTTGAATTACTTTCTTCTGCCATGTCTTTTTCTGCACAGTGGAATGTGCCTTTGGGGCGCCCAATCTCCTGTAGCTCCCATGTCCCTCTGGGAAGATTTTAGACATTTTACCAGCTACCAGCTACTTACGTTGGTTCGCTTTTTTCTCTAACTCGTTCACCAGGCCTGAGTGCTTTCACCTCCACCCACCTTTTGCTTTCTGGCCCAGATGTTTATTTTTCTAAAATAATTCTCTGCAATTTATTTTGTGGGGTCCCAGAGAGAGAGAGACATAAAATCAGTGAGTTCTGGTTTTCTGAAAGTTTTCATTTTCAAACAAACTACAGACAAATTCTAATATGTTCCTGCATCAAGTAGTTCCATTCTGGGGGTAGGTATTCTCTATTTAAAATATTTAACAAGCCGAACATGACTTATTATTGTTCTCTCTGGCTCACCCTTAATGTTTCATCTTCCCTAGGCCTCCTCTAAATTCTATGTATATTTCGGGCACATTCCCTCAGGGCTAGACAATACCTGTTTTCCACCTATAGCCAATAATATTCCCCCAATAATGTTCTGGTTATGCAGAGGTTTGTTTTTCTGATTTTTTTTATTATGGTAAAATACATGTAAAAAATTACTTTTTTTTTTTTTTTTGAGACAGAGTCTCACACTGTCAACTAGGCTAGAGCAGAGGCACTATCTTGGTTCACTGCAACCTCCGCCTCCCAGGTTTAAGCTATTCTCTTGCCTCACCCTCCCTAGTAGCTGTGATGACAGGCGCACACCACCCCCAGCTAATTTTTTGTATTTTTAGTAGAGACAGGGTTTCACCATGTTGGCCAGGCTGGTCTTGAACTCCTGACCTCATGATTTGCCCACCTCCGCCTCCCAAAGTGCTGGAATTATAGGCGTGAGCCACCGCGTCTGGCCAAAAAATTAATATTTTAACAATTTTTAGGTATACAGTTCAGTGCCATTAAGTACATTCATATTGTTTTTGTTTTTGAGACAGGGTCTTGCTCTGTACCCCAGGCTGAAGTACAATAGCACGATCACAGCTTATTGTAGCCTGGACCTTCTAGGGACAAGTGATCCTCCCACCTGAGCCCTCCTGAGTAGCTGGGATTACAGTTAAACCAGCATGCTGCGCTAAGTTTTGTATTTCTTTGTAGAAACAGTGTCTCATCATGTCATCCAGGCTCGTCTCAAACTCCTGAGAGCAAGGAATCCTCCCTCTTGGTCTCCCAAAGTCCTGGGAATTACAGGTATGAGTCATTGCGCCCAGCCCATTCATACTGTTGTGTAACCATTACCACCCATCTTCAAAACTTTTCAACCATCCCAAGCAAACTCTGTACACATTAAACAACTCCTCATATTCCCTTCCCTCTGCTTCAGACTCTGTCAACCACCATGCTACTCTGTCTTTTTTTTTTTACTCTGTTGCCCAGGCTGGAGTGCAGTGGTACAATCTCAGCTCACTGCAACCTCTGCCTCCTAGGTTCAAGAGATTCTCCCACCTCAGCCTCCCAAGTAGCTGGGATTACAGGTGCCCACCATCACACCAGGGTTTCAGCATGCTGGCCAGGCTGGTCTCGAACTCTGCCTGCCTCAGCCTACCAAAGTGCTGGGATCACAAGCGTGAGTCATTGCATCCAGCCTACTCTCTGTCTCTATGACCTTGACTACTCTAGGTGCCTCATATAAGTGGAATCATATAGTATTTGTCCTTTTTGTATCTAGCTTAATGTATCTAGCATAATGTCTTCAAAACTCATTTATATAGTAGCATATGTCAGAATTTCCTTCCTTTTAAAAGCTTAATAATACTCCATCCTGATTGGGAGTGGTGGCTCACACACCTGTAATCCCAGCAGTTTGGGAGGCCAAGCCAGGAGGATTGCTTGAGCCCAGGAGTTTGAGACCAGCCTGAGCAACATAGTGAGACCCTGTTTCTAAAAACAAACAAACAAACAAATACAAAAATTAGCTAGGTGTAGGGGCACGTGCCTGTAGTCTTAGCTACTCGGGAGGCTGAGGCAGGAGGATCACTCTAGCCCAGGAGTTTGAGGCTGCAGTGAGCTATGATTGTCCCACTACACTCCACCCTGGGCAACAGAGCCAGACCCTGTCTCTCTAAAAAAAAGCAACAACAGAAAACTCCATCCTGATCTTCTAAATCTATCCCAGTGTTCATATGTGATTCCCCAGTTGTTCATTATGGATTCCCCATCTAAAGATTAAAGAGCACCGTTCTCAATAGTTTCCTGGACCCGGCTCCTTCTGGGGAATCCCTTTAATCTGTTGAGATTGTATTTTTCTAAATTTGATTAGATTTCCCTGAGTCCATGGTAATCTTCCTGATCTGGTAATAACAAGAGAGTTCCCTTTTCTAATCTCTTCTTTAAAGACTCTTTAAATGACTGATAGCAAAGAACACATATAAACAGGAAAGGAAAAACTGTTGTGTTGCATAAGAGTAGACATAGATAAATATGAATCTTCTAGAAAAGATTAAATTACATCCAGGACCCTTTGATTGTTTTTTGTTTTTTTTTTTTTCGAGACAGAGTCTCATTCTGGAGCACAGTGGTGTGATCTCAGCTCACTGCAAACTCCGCCTCCCAGGTTGAAGTGATTCTCCTGCCTCAGTCTCCCGCATAGCTGGGATTAGAGGTGTGCACCACCCGCCTGGCTAATTTTATATTTTTTAGAGACAGGGTTTCACCATGTTGGTCAGGCTGGTCTCAAACTCCTGACCTCACCTTCCTCGGTCTCCCAAAGTGCTGGGATTACAGGCATGAGCCACCGTGCCCGGCCTAATTTTGATTTTTCTTAAGTGGTTAAAATAAACACTGCTGTGGCACTTGAAGGGGCACATTTCCATTCAAAGGAAGTATCAGTTATGTGTAATCCTCATTTCCCGTAAACTACTAAGTGTTGCAAAAATTCTTCGACATGAAAAGAAGTCACCACAGAACCAAGCTCAAAAATGCATAGAAGGAAGATCTAATCTTATCTGTAATTTTTAAAAATAGACATGGGGTCTCACTTGTTGCCTAGGCTGGTCTGGAACACTTGGGTTTAAGTGATCCTCCTCCTGCCTTGGCCACCTAAAGTGCTGGGATTACAGGCATGAGCCACCGTGCCAGGCCTTATCTGTAATTTTAAACAAACCTGAAAAAGACAGGTGCCTTCTCTTCTCATGCCAGGCCGGGTGCTGTTTTTCACTGCACAGGCGTGTGGCCCTTCAGGTTTCAAGCTCTCTGTGTTCGAGTTCTCATCCTTGTCACTTCCTGCCAGGGAGATGTTCATGGTCCTGTAATTTGAGCTTCCATAGGCTCAAATTTAGCCTGGAGGTAAAAATGAAGGAGGCTCAAATTTTAGCCTAAAGGGTGAAAATCAAGGAATATGTATCAAAGTAATAAAAACAAAGAACGATCTTCTGCTTCTTGCCCTTATCATTGAGTTTCTCCCTTCTCATTCAAGATGTCACCATGGTAACTCTTGTGGGCCTCCAAACAGCCGTGATGGGCCCTGTGGGAGACTGTATTACTACTTTCAATTTTTCACTTCCTCCCTGTAATAGAGTTCAGCATCCACAGCCTTTGCCACAGACTTTCCAGGGTCCCCAACTAGAATCCACAGAGCACATTTTCATGGCCCACTGATGCTGGGCTTGACTATGTCATTTGTTTGCAAGTGGAATTTTTTTTTTTTTGAGACAGAGTCTTACTCTATCACCCAGGCTGAAGTATAGTGGCATGCTCTCGGCTCACTGCAACCTCTGCCTTCTGAGTTCAAGCAATTCTCCTGCCTCAACCTCTCGAGTAGCTGGGATTACAGGCGCCCACCACCATGCCCAGCTAATTTTTGTATTTTTTAGTGGAGATGGGTTTTCACCACGTTGGCCAGGCTGGTCTTGAACTCTTGGCCTCAGGTGATCCACCCACCTTGGCCTCCCAAACTGCTGAGATTACAGCTGTGAGCCACTGTGCCCAGCCTTGCCAATGGATTATTAAAGAATGTCACCTGAGCAGAGGTTTTCAATACATTTGCATGGTTTGGCTTGCCTTCTCAAACCTCTGCTAGCTGCCAAGAGAAGCTGCTGGTCCCAGCATGAGAGCCATGTGGGGCAGACATGAACCAGACCCACAGCCTGAAGCAAAACCGCTGCAGCTGACCTGAACACCTATAGGTGAGATACATAAATGTGGTGTTGCTGTTGTTATAAGTCGCTGAAATTAGGTGTGTTTTTTATGTAGAATCATTGCAATAAAACCTGACTGATCCGGCCTCCGTCTTTGGCATGTCCCTAGTGTTCACCATGCAGCTCCCATGTCACTCCGATGGTCACTCCTCACCAGACATTCACTGCGACTCTTGCTGCCCAAGTTTCCACCCTCCCTGCTATGGCTGGTTCTCGGCCATTAAACCCTGTGGCATGCCCCGTATCTCTAGGGTCAGAGGTAAGGTGCAGCTCCCCTCTGTTGCTGCTGGAGTGAAACACCTTTTTCCATTCTGGGTTAAACTCTTTGAGGCCATAAAACAGAGCTCCTCTGTGCTGTTATCTACCGCTCTCAAGCTGGACTGATTTGTTTTTCACTTTAGTAAAGGATCCTTCTCCCCAGGAGACTGACACAAGACAACTGAGGCAAAGATCACTTGAGACTCTCCTCAGGGCTACATTCAAACCGTATCTCCTACCGACCCTACCGACCCAGGAGAGAAAGCACCCTTGCTGCGGTGAGTTGCTTTCCTTCTAGAATGCCGCCTGGAGGGGTAAGGTAAATGTGGGTTATGTTCCTCCAGGCCGGCTGACTGGCCCGTGCACCAGACATCAGGCTCTTTTGAGAAAGTAATCCCAGATGGCCCAAGTGGAAATTCACATGAGTTCCATGGCATAAGCCTACATTCTGGGACTCTACCTAAGATTAGTAGCTGGTAAATGACACTTTCACCTCTCCATTCTCTAGAAAAGATAGGTCTGTATCAGGCAAGTCCTGGAATAGTCATTATCCATTCAGCCAACAAACATTCAAATATGGTGCTAAGCACAAGAGACGCAAAAGTGAAAGAGGCAAAGTCCTTGCCCTCATGAAATTCATGTTCCTGGGAGAAGGGCAAGGAAACAGAACATGAAGAGATAAACATATAAAGACATCATTTTCAGTAGTGATAGGGTTATTTTAAAAAGAAGGTAGTGGGGCATGGTGGCTCACACCTGTAATTCCAGCACTTTGGGAAACAAAGGCGGGTGGATCACCAGGTCAGGAGTTTGAGACCAGCCTGGCCAACATGGTGAAACCCTGTCTCTACTAAAAACACAAAATTTAGCCAGACATGGTGGTGGGCGCCTGTAATCCCAGCTACTTAGGAGGCTGAGGCAGGAGAATTGCTTGAACCCGGGAGGCAGAGGTTGCAGTGAGTCAAGATTACACTACTGTACCCCAGCCTGGGTGAAAGAGTGAAACTCCATCTAAAAAAAATAAAGCTAAGGCATGGTGCGAAAAAGCAGGACTCTTTTACATATAGTAGGAGGACAATGTCTCTAAGAACCTAAGTAGAACCTTAAGTAGACACCTGAATCCTGAATCCAAGGACCCCCCACTCCGCCCCAATTAAGGGAGGGAACACAGCAGAAGTATGAAGGAAGAACAAACTAGAATAGGAAGAACAAACACAAGGATCCTGAGATTGGAGTAAAATTCACAGACCGTCATGAAGGCTGTGACTGGAGGAGAAGGAGCCAAGAGGAATCGGAAACAGTGGGTGGCCAGGGACCCGGTCACGTAGGAGCCTGTCTGCCATGTAAGGAATGTGAGTTTTGTTTTGTTTTTATTGTATTTTTAGAGACAGAGTCTCACTCTGTCACCAAGGCTGAAGTGCAGTGATGCGATCTCGGCTCACCGCAACCTCCTCCTCCCAGGTTTAAGCGATCCTCCCACCTCAGTCTCCTAAGTAGCTGGGTTTACAAATATGCACCACCACACCTGGCTAATTTTTGTATTTTTAATAGAGTCAGGGTTTCGCCATGTTGGCCAAACTGGTCTTGAACTCCTGGCCTCAAGCAATCCACTGCCTCAGCCTCCCAAAGTGCTGGGATTACAGACGTGAGCCACTGCGCCCAGCCTTGTTTTGTTGTTAATTCTTCTTCCTTCCTTCCTTCCTTTCTTTCTTTTTCTTTTTTTTTGAAATAGAGTCTCACTCTATCACACCCAGGCTAGAGTGCAATTGTGTGATCATAGCTCACTGCAGCCTCAAAATCCTGGGCTCAAGTGATTCTCCTACCTTTGCCTCCCAAGTAGCTGGGATTATAGGTGCTTGCCACCACACCCAGCCAATTTTTCTGTTGAGACAAGGTCTCCCTTTTTTTTTGAGACAGAGTCTCTCTCTGTCACCTGGGCTAGTACAGTGGCACAATCAAGGATCGAGGCTTACTGTAGCCTCGACCTCCCAGACTCAAGCAATCCTCCCATCTCAGCTTCCCGAGTAGCTGGGACTACAGGTGCACACCACCACACCTGGATAATTTGTGGGGTTTTTTTAACAGACAGGGTTTCACTATGTTGCCTAGGCTGGTCCTGAACTCCTGGCCTCAAGCAGTCCTCCTACCTCAGCCTCCCAAGTAGCTAAGATTACAGGCAGAAGCCACTGTGCCTGGCAGGAATTTGAGTTTTGTTAGAAGTGGCTTGTGATCTGACGAATATATTTAAAATCTAATCTACACTGATACAGGGGATGAAGGAGGAAGCAGCAAGACGAGTTAGAAGATTACTGCAATAGTTCAGATGAGAGATACTAGTGGTTTGGATAAGCGGTGGTCATGGTAGAGGTGGTAAGATGTAGTCAGATTTGGAGTATAGTTTGAGGGCACAGTCAACAGAACTTGCTGAGCAACTGGAGGTGATGAGTGAAGAAAAGAATCAAGAATAGCTTCCTGGGATGAGCAGACTGAGGCAGGACTGGCTCTTTTTTTTCTACTTGTTTTTTGAGACAGAGTCTCACTCTATCGCTCAGGCTGGAGTACAGTGGCACAATCTTGGCTCACTGCAACCTCCACTTCTCAAGTTCAAGCAGTTCCCTGCCTTAGCCTCTTGAGTAGCTGGGATAATAGGCACCCACCACCACACCCAGCTAATTTTTATATTTTTAGTAGAGATGGGTTTCACTATGTTGGCCAGGCTGGTCTTGAACTCCTGACCTTGTGATCAGTGGATCACATTTCCTTGGCTTTTGCAATGATCCCACAGCCCATTTCACATGACTGAGATTCCCCACTGTCATTTACGTAAGAATGTTGTGAGGACAGCTGGATACGCCAGTCAATGGCAGTCAAGGGACAGTCCAGGCTGGCAGTATAAACCTGAGAATCATCAGCTTTTAGATAAATCTGAAGCTGTGAAGCAGGATAAGTTCTCAAGGAAGAAAGTGTGGCAAGAGAAGAGAAGGTGCTGAGAACAGAGTCTGAGGCATTTCAGTGTTTAGAATCCTCCATCTAGAAGATGCCTTCAGACATGTGAGTGGTTCTCCCTTTGGATGTAACAGGGGACCCATGTTCTTGAGAGCAGAGGCCTCAAGGGTCTTGGTGACCCCTCCAGTTTTGGCATGGACCCTGGTGTCTGGCCCCTGTTTCTGAAGCAGGGAGTCTCAACTGAGGCTTCAGCTCTGAAGGAACACAGCCAAGTCAGGGCTGAGTTACAGCCAGAGACTCCAAGTAAACTGACAATTTGCTTTGTGTGGTACATGGTTTCACACAAGTTCTGTGGCCAGGATGTCACGTATGTTGTGTGGGAAGAGCAAAATTGGGATGAAGATTTGTTAGCATTCAAAATTTTCAACTTATCTTTTAAGTAAACTACTAAGTTTTTAAAATAAGTCTTTCATGGTTGCGAGGGTAGATATGGTCACTTGCAATCAAATTGTGGTGCCATATCTTAATTTTTTAAATCTTTCCAATTATGGAGAATTTATCACTTACACAAAAGTAGACCAAATTGTATAATAAGTCCCCTGCCCCATATCCATTATCTAACCTCCAATACCATCCATCCATCAATCCATAGGACAATCCTGCCCCAACCAAACCCTCACCCACTTCTCCTCCCAAACTATTTCAAAGCAAATTTCTGACATAACATCATTTCATCCATGAATATGTGAGTTTGTTTCTCTAAAAGACTAGTTTTCTTTTTTTGTTTTTAGAGAGAAGATCTGGCTATGTTATCCTGGGAGGTCTTGAATTCCTGGGATCAAACAGTCCTCCTGCCTCAGCTCCCAAGTAGCTGGGGCTACAGGCATGCACCCCCATGCCCAGCTAAAAAGATTAGTTTTTAAAACGAAACCACATACAGGCCTCCCCTGGCCTCAATTCCACCACTTTTAACCCTTGTTTTGAACGGTAAAGGGTACATACAGACCAGGCATGGTGGCTCACACCTGTAATCCCAGCATTTTGGGAGGCTGAGGCAGGTGGATCATTTGAGGTCAGGAATTCGAGACCAGCCTGACCAACATGGCAAAACCCTGTCTCTACTAAAAACACAAAAAATAGCTGGATGTAGTGGCACACACCTGTAATCTCAGCTACTCAGGAGGCTGAGGCACAAAAATCACTTGAACCTGGGGGCAGAGGCCACAGTGAGCCAAGATTGCACCACTGCACTCCAGCCTGGGCAACAGAGTGAGACTCCATCTCAAAAAACAAACAAATAAACAAACATACAATGGATTATTATTTAGCCTTTAAAAAAAGGAGGAAATCCTGCAATATGTTACAACATGAATGAAACTTGAGGATATTATGCTAAGTGAAATAAGTCAGTCACAGAAGGACAAATACTGCATGATTCCACTGCAGTGATATCTTTAAATGGTCAAATTCATAGAATCAAAGAGTGGAATGGTGGTTGCCAGGGGCTGGAGAAGGGAATTAAGGGTTGCTAATCAACCGACAGAAAGTCTCAGTTAAGCAAGGTGAATAAGTTCTACAGATCTGCTACACAATCTTTTCCTTATAGTTAACTGCATTTTACACTTAAAAATTAGTTCAAGAGAGCAGATCTCATGTTGTGTTCTTACCACAGTAAAATAAAAAAAAAAGTTTGTTTTTTTGTTTTTTTGTTTTTTTTGAGACGGAGTTTCGCTCTTGTTACCCAGGCTGGAGTGCAATGGCGCGATCTCAGCTCACCGCAACCTCCGCCTCCTGGGTTCAGGCAATTCTCCTGCCTCAGCCTCCTGAGTAGCTGGGATTACAGGCACGCGCCACCATGCCCAGCTAATTTTTTGTATCTTTAGTAGAGACGGGGTTTCACCATGTTGACCAGGATGGTCTCGATCTCTTGACCTCGTGATCCACCCGCCTCGGCCTCCCAAAGTGCTGGGATTACAGGCTTGAGCCACCGCGCCCGGCCAAAAAAAAAAGTTTTTAAGACAAAGTCTCACTCTGTCGCCCAGGCTGGAATGTAGAGGCATGATCTCAGCTCACTGCAACCTCTGCCTCCTGGGTTCAAGTGATTCTCCTGCCTCAGCCTCCCAAGTAGCTGGAATTATAGGCTCTAGCCACGATGCCCAGCTAATTTTTGTATTTTTAGTAGAAATGGGGTTTCACCGTGTTGCCCAGGCTGGTCTCGAACTCCTGACCTCATAATCTGCCCACTTCAGCCTCCCAAAGTGCTTGATTACAGGCGTGAGCCTCTGCGCCAGGCCCCGAAATTTTTTAAGAAGAAGGATTTGCTGTGCAAATTTATTGCAGAATTCTGAAGGAGTTTATGATTCTCATTATCAGGCTGGTGTCAGAAGTCTCCCATGACACCTTGGAAAAGGAAAGTTCAAGGTAAATGAAGGCTATACAAAATCATGTATCCACATAACCACATGCTTACACCCTGACTCTTTGGCATGCCCTCCTGCTCTCCACCCATACTATGCCCCTGTATCTGTCTCTTTGACTTCTGTTGCCTTTTTGATTGTGAGTCCTTGCTCAAAGAGTCTGCTTTAGGGTCTACGTTTATCTGTCTGGCTTAGATAAGCAGTAGTGCCAACATTTAAATTGCCAACATTTAAATCCCAGCTCTGTCTCTTTAAATAGCTGTGTTACCTGGGGCAAGTGCCTTAAACTTTCTGTGCATTAGTTTCCTCATCTGTAAAATGGAGATAGTAATAGTAACTCCCATAATGGAGTTATTAGGAGGATTAAATAAGATAGCATGTGTAACGTGATTAGAACAGGCTTGGCACAGCAATAGTTGTTTTTTATTAAAATATATACAAAGCAAAAGTCTCTGTTTCCACTGCTCTGTGCTCCATGGAGCTGTTGCAGTCACCAGTGGCCCTGAATTGCAGCCTCTTGGTCTTGAGGCTGTGCATTGCACATTTTCAGGTAGCTTCCCTGGGAGCACTGGATTTCTACACTGCTAAGCCCCCAGGCTGGTTCCTTATCTATTACACCCATTTACTTGGGCACCTTCACTGGGAAAAGAGATGCACGAGCCCTTGCCTGTTCCCTGCTCAGCTGTGGGCCCTGAGGTCCTTTCTTGCCAGGCTGACCTGACCTTGACCAAGAAGGGAGGAGCAATAGGAACACCTGAGGCACTACAGTAGGGATCTGGAATCAGTCAAGTTGCTGGCAGCCTAGTGTCTGCCATGCTTGAGTATCTCAAAACCCTAAGCCACAGGATCATCCTACCCTCCAAACCTCTAGGTTCTACCTCTGTTTCCCATTCCTGGTCTGGGCCAAAAGTCCTCCAGTCCACAGGCCTGGCTTGTGCTTGACATCTTGCCCTGCTCTCTCTGGCCCAAAGGGTCTCTACTCAGTCTTCCTCTAAGGGCTTTATTGATTTTTCCTTTCACGTTTAAATCTGAAATCTGCCTGAAATCAATCATGTCTCTAGTTCGAATATTCTGCATATAATTGAAGTGACAATGACTGGCATTCATTCATTAGGCAGTGGTATCTGTCTAGACTGTTCCTCCAGTCTGGACAGTCCTGCTTCCTTACCCTGAAGAGCCGAATTTGTTCCTGCCCAATTTCAAGCCTGGTCCCCCAGCCTTCCCATTGAGCCTAGGGTCTCTATGGTCTCCCCTAAAATCTACTGTTTATCACATCAGTCAGAATTGGTTTCCATTCCTTGCAACGGAAGATCGCTAGTTTTTATATCCCAGAAAAGTCAATGGCTCAGCTCTAGCTGCCTTGGGTGAAGATACTGGAAAGAAAGACCTATTGGGTTAGCAAAGGAGTAAGTACTATTGGTAAGATGTAACTTGTCATACTTACTTCCTTTATGCAGAAGACCAGAAACACCCATCCTCAGACTTTGCCTAGAAATTGGGCAACATGGGTAGCCATGAAGTCATTCATGCTGGAGACACTGGGCATAGGCAGACAAAGGTTGCATGCATGGAGTGTTCAGGAATCTGCCAGTAGGCACTTATATCTCTTCATAGATTCTAGATTATTTGAAATAAATCAAGTCTTGTTATGACAGAAGCAATGTCCTACCCATACTCGACCTGCCCCATAATGTCTGAGATGACCAAGGACACCTTTGTGGACAGAGCCCATTAATCAGGAATCTCAAGCTCTGGAAATCTCTGAGGGAGATGTTGTGGGGCAATTCGGGTGCTCGGGTCTGGGTGACTAGTGACATGTGATTTCATCGTTACTAAGATTATCACAAGCACATCTTTTGTGTCCCTGGCAACCAGCATAACTCCCAGGTTGCTACCAAAGCTGAGACTACCCAATCACCCCACAAAGAAGTGGCAGATGTTGTTTTATTGCCTACTTGGCAGCTGTTTGGGACTGAATGTTTGTGTCCCCTGCAATTCATATGTTGAAGCCCTAATCCCAGATGTGATATTTGCAGATGGAGCCTTTTAGATGTAATTAGGGATCCAAAGCCCTAACCAGAAATTGAATCCTGCCAGACCTTAATCTTGAACTTTTCAAACTCTAAAACTGTGAGAAAATAAATGCCTGTGGTTGAAGCCACTCAGTCTATGGGGCTTTATTATAGCAGCCCAAGCTAAGATCGCATCCCCTTTCTTTCCTAACAGCACCCTAATTTGGTAATGGTTGAAAACCCTGGCAACAGAACCCCGGGGACACATAGTGATTAGTCTAAGGCAGTCATCATATTACCTACCATTCCCCTTTTCCAACAATAGGTTCAGGAGTAAGCATGTCAATCAGTTATAGTCAGTGAAACCCAAAAAAAGTTAGCTAGGGATAAAAAACCATTAAAAGTCCTTTTTCCTCTGCTCCTTGCTCCTTCCTTTCTCTTGTGCAATTGGAACTGCAGCAACCATCTCATTGCAAGGAGATAACACATGAGAAGAAGAAAAGCTAATATACTGATGATGATGAGGCCGAGAGTGCTTAACAATATTAGTGAACCATTCAACCAACCTTGGGACTTCACACTGAATAAGCAATAAATGTTCTTATTTTCAGACTTACTAGTCAACTTTCTATTGCTATTTGAAGCTGAATGCAACCTCACTGATATAGGAATACACCAGACTTCTCCTAGGCAGGCTGAATGCCAAAAGGCATTTATCCAGTGTAAGGCTATACCATTTATCTATGCCCAAGGTACAGCTTTTTGGCAAGGGTGTCCTCCTACGTTGGAGGCAGAATGCCATAATGGTTAAAAACTCTAGTTTTGTAATCA
Source organism: Saguinus oedipus (assembly GCA_031835075.1). Lineage (NCBI taxonomy): Eukaryota > Metazoa > Chordata > Mammalia > Primates > Cebidae > Saguinus > Saguinus oedipus. Next base: position 101,270,187 of record CM063170.1, on the reverse strand, counting down.
CGTGCCTGGGTTCAAATCCTGGCTCTTTAGCTTATTAACTATGTGACTATGAGAATTTTAGTTAATCACTCTGTGCCTCAGTTTTCTCATCAAAACCTTACAAACATTAAAAGTGTGTTTATCATGGTCTGAGCCTAGAATTGAAGTCGGCATTGACATATAAACACAAAGTCCAATTGCCGAGTTTTAGGAATAATAATAGTACCTACCTTGTAAGATTGTTCTGAGAATTAAATAACTCCTGTAAAATGCATAGCATGGGTTGGTGTATAGCCTAGCATATAATAATCACTCAAATGTTAGCTATTTCCCATGACAGAAAATGAGGCACAAGGTCTCCAGTATTTAGGGATCCAAAGCCCTAACCAGAAATTTAATCCTGTCAGACTTTAATCTTGAACTTGAACATTCTTGTATTAGTGGATAAGAATGTCCAGCATGGATTGCAACCCTTGATTGTACAGACTGACAAATCAATGGAGCCCTCTGCTCTAGAACATCTCTTTTTTTTTGAGACAGAGTCTCACTCTGTTGTCAGGCACCAGGCTGGAGTGCAGTGGCACAATCTCGGCTCACTGCAACCTCCAACTCCTGGATTCAAGCAATTCTCCTGCCTCAGCCTCCCGAGTAGCTAAGACTACAGGTGCATGCCACCACGCCCAGCTAGTTTTTGTATTTAGAGACAGTTTTGTATGTAGAGACAGGGTTTCACCATGTTGGCCAGGATGGTCTCGATTTCTTGATCTCATAATCCTCCCGCCTTGGCTTCCCAAAGTGCTGGGATTACAGGCTTGAGCCACCGTGCCCAGCCACCAAACATCTTTTTTTTAAGATGGAATTTCACTCTCACCCAGACTGGAGTGTAGTAGTGCAGTCTCAGCTCACTGCAACCTCTGCCTCTTGGGTTCATGTGATTCTCCTGCCTCACCCTACTGAGTAGCTGAGATTATAGGCACACACCACCATATCCAGCTAGTTTTTGTATTTTTAGTAGGGACGGGGTTTCTCTAGGCTGGTCTCAAACTCCTGACCTCAGGAGATCCTCCTGCCTCAGCCTCCCAAAATACTGGGATTACAGGTGTGAGCCACTGTGCCCAGCCCTGCTCTAGAACATCAGAGGAGTCTTATTTATAAAGCAAGTGAAATCTCAAGGCAGAGACAGGAATATAGTTTGAAACATTCAGACATAATTTCCACTTGTTTGTCCAAGAACATTACCCATCTCTTCTGATAGACACGTGAGGCTAGTCACCAATCACAGAACCTCCAAACGTTCATTAGGCTGAGACTCCAGGGAGCCTAATCTGGAACAGATCTATAGTGCAATGAGTGGAGACGCCTTGAAGACCTGAGAGAGTTGGCTCAAATTATTATGCTCATCAAATTACTTTGATGACCATGGATCATCTAGGGTTTCATGAATGCAAATATAAATGGCTTATAGCCTAGAAGTTATCCTCTATATTGATGGTTATTGATCAAAGTGACAGCATCTGTTGAATGTTGAAAAGGAATGTTGGAATGTTCCTAGAGGAATGTTGGAAATTTGTGGTGTTATTTTTCGTTGTCACAGTGACACTACTAGCATTTCATGGTCAGGGGCTATGAGTGTTAGACATCCTACAATGCACAGGACAATTCTGTAAGACAATGGATTGTCCTACATCCCACATGACTTTATAATATCAAAATGGACATTCATGTATGTGTATGATATGTTTTTAACAATCTGAGCCTAGAATCTAAGTCTGCTTTGACATATAAACACAAAGTAATTTTACCAAGTTTTAACACACTCTAGATTTTAAAGGGATGTCATTATCGTGTCAGTGGAAGGGTGGTTGGTTGTACTGTGCTCTGTTTATCACTTTTAGCACAGATTGTTTTACCATTTCAAAAAAATTGCATCATCACTAGGTAATTAAGCGTCTTCTTTGGGCAGGTGCAATGGCTTACCTCTGTAATCCCAGCACTCTGGGAGGCTGAGGCAGGTGGATCATCTGAGGTCGGAAGTTCGAGACCAGCCTGACCAACATGGAGAAACCCTATCTCTACTAAAAATACAAAATTAGCTGGGTGTGGTGGTGCATGCCTGTAATCTCAGCTGCTTGGGAGATTCTCCTGCTGAGGCAGGAGAATTGCTTGAACCCGAGAGGTGAAGGTTGCAATGAGCTGAGATTGCACCATTGCAATCCAGCCTGGACAATGAGAGCCAAACTCCATCTCAAAAAAAAAAAAAAGAGTCTTCAGAGGCTTGCTCTGTCTCCCAGGCTGGAGTGCCGTGGTGCAATTGTGGCTCACCACAACCTCTGCCTCCTGGGTTCAAGTGATTCTCCTGCCTCAACCTCCTGAGTAGCTGGGATTACAGGCGTGCACCACTAAGCCCATCTTTTGTATTTTTAGCAGAGACAGGTTTCGCCATGTTGGCCAAGCTGGTCTTGAACTACTGACTTCAGGTGATTTACCTATCTCAGGCTCCCAGTGTGCTGGGATTACAGGCGTGAGCTACCATGGCCAGCCGGAGCTATTTCTTAAGCTTTAGGTTGAAGTAAACATACATAAAGAGAAATATATGAATGACCATTAAATGAATTTCTATACATTACCCATTTCTTACCCAATTTATACATTTACAATTAAATGTTATAAGTTATCCATCTCCTTGGTTGGACTCTAATACTATCAGCCCCTTCCCAGTCACTTCCCACCCACTATCCTGACTCAAAATAACAGAGATTAATTTTGCCTAACTTTAGAACTTCATGTAAATAACTATATAAAATCCTTATTTATGTCTGGCTTTTTTTTTTTTTTTTTTTGGCTGAACATTGTATTTGTAGGAATCATCCATGCTGTTGCATGTAACAGTAATTCATTCATTTTCATTCCTAATAATATTCCATTTTATGAATAGGATAAACTTATTTATTTGACTATTGATTAATATATTAAACTTTTCACACTGCTGTAAAGATACTACCTGAGGCCAGGCATGGTGGCTCATGCCTGTAATCCCAGCATTTTGGGAGGCCAAGACTGGCAGATCACTTGAAGTCAGAAGTTTGAGACCAGCCTGGCCAATATGGTGAAACCCTGTCTCTAATAAAAATACAAAAATTAGCCAGGTGTGATGGTGTGGTGGTGCATGCCTATAATCCCAAATGCTTGAGAGGCTGAGGCAGGAGAATTGCCTAAACCTGGGAGCAGGAGGTTGCAGTAAGCCAAGATTGCACCACTGCACTCCAGCCTGGGCAATGGAAAGAAACTCCAACTCAAAAAAACAAAAGATACTACCTGAGACTGGATAATTTATAAACAAAAAAAGGTTTAATTGACTTACTGTTCCACATGGCTGGGGAGGCCTCAGCAAACTTACAATTATAGTGGAAGGCAAAGGGAAGCCAGCACCTTCTTCACAAGGCAACAGGAGAGAGAGCACTCAGGAAACTGCCACTTTTAAAACCATCAGATCTGGTGAGAACTCCCTCACTATCATAAGAACAGCCCCATGATCCAATCACCTCCCACCAGGTTGCTCCCTCAACACATAGGGATTACAATTTGAGATGATGAGATTTGGGTGGGGACACAGAGCCAAATCATGTCAATGAACATTTTGGTAGTTTCCAATTTTTGATTGATAGGAATAGTTGCTCCCATGAATATTTGTGTATTTATCCTTTGGTAAACGTATATACACATTTCTGCAATAGACCTGAGAATAGAATTGCTGGATCATAAGTATGCACTGTTGGGCTTTAATAGATTCTGCCAAACAGTTTTCCAAAGTGGTTGAAACAACTGGCACTCCTACCACGGTAATGACAGTTCCACGTGCTCCACACTTTTGTATTTAGACATTTAAATGCTTTCTGCTAAGCCCACGTCATAAAGAATCTTGTCTACGTGACTTTCAGATGTTGCTATATGAAACTGCAAAGGTGGGAGTATGGCCACCCCAGCATAGAGTTCCCGTTCCATGTCATTTCTGAATGTACTCAAGGTTGGGTGCCACTTTGTGAAATTGGTGGCAAGTCCTGGGAGAAAGGCCTTGACTGAGTCACAGCCAACCCCACCAGTCAGCTCTGGGGCTCTGTCACATACAGAGAATGATTCACTCCAGGCCCTTCCTGGTAGAAAAAGAGGTTGTTCAAGAGCTCCTTGCCTTCAGCCCAGTCAGGGCAGCTGGAGTAAAGTAGGGCTGACTGTGCACAAGTGGAGGAGTCTGGAGTAGGCAGAGGAAAGGGAAATGAGGGGGCTGTCTGACAGCTAGAAAGCAGATTCAAGGTGGGTGGGAGTGGGGGAAGCTAGGGTACAATGACTATATTTCTAAGATGCATGCAAACCAGATGTACTCAGAACTAGGTTTTTATTGAAAAATTGTTCATTATATGGGGAAAACTTTTCCCTAACCATCACAAAAGGGCATATAATGAAAGAATGAAGTCTTTTTTTACTTCTTATATTCACAGTTCTCCAGTCTGTTTCCCATAAGACAGCCACAGTCCCTCCAGAAGCAGTCTGTATTTACACAAGCGTAAACACAGATATCTTCAATAAGGTATTTAACTACTTTAGGTGTCTCAGTCCATTTTGTACTGTTATAACAGAAAATCACACATTAGCTAATTTAATTTATAATGAGCAGAAATTTATTGGCTCACAGTTCTGGAGGCTGGGAAGTGCAAGATCAAGGCGCTAGCATCTGATGAGGGGCTTCTTGCTACACCATCACATGGTGGAAGGCAGTGTGCAACGAGGAACTGTGTCCTCACAAAATGAAAGTGTGGAAGAGAGAGAACCCAATCCCACAGTCTTTTTCTTATAGTGGCATTAATCTATTTATGAGGGTGGAGCCCTCAGGTGGGCCTAAACACCTCGGATTAGGTCCTACCTCCCTACTCTGTGGCCTTGGGGATTAAGTTTCCAACACATGAGTTTTAGAGAGGACGAAAACCAGACATCAGTGTCCTCATCCTTAGAATGATGAGACCGGGCAGGGTGTTTCCCAAACTTACTTGCTGACAAGAATACTTGGGAGGACTTGTTTAACATATGATTTCTCCAACCAAAGGTCCTGGGATTCGGATTTAGTGAAAATCCAGTGGGATTTAGGAATTCGTGTAATTGGAAGAATCTCCAGGTGATTCTTATTATTAGCAAGTTGGAGAAACCCTGGATTTAGAGTCTCTAATAGCTAAAAGTTTTTAATAAGCCTATAATATTTTGCCCTTTAGAAATCCTAATATGATATTATAGAAATCGAACTAATGAAGAAAGAAGAAAGGTGCCTTTATGGGAGCATAGTAATATGACTGAAAGCCATCATGTGGGTCCTTTTCCAATACAGTGGGGAATGTTGTCCCCTCTCATTGGTCTTGTTGCTTTTGCATGCATAAAAGCTTGTAATGGTGATTTTGTTTGTGCTGATGACATGGACTCAAGAAAAGGAGCATCTTTTCTGGGCAATTCAGTGAAGATTCGAGAGCCTGGATCAGTTGGGAGAGGAATGTATGGCACTTCTATAAAAGCTTGGAAGTAAATGGAGATGGCTACAGACAACACAAGGCAGTTAAAGCCTTCCCCAGATGGATATGACTGCGTTTTAATCCATATTTCAGCTTGAATGGATAACATGACCCAAACACTTAGACCTTAGGGCTAGAGATGTAGCCCCCTAAAAAAGGACTTCTTACAGCTGAAGAATCTCTCAAGTAGTGCAAATAAGATGCGTTCATTTCCCTACATGGACTGTACCTTCTGTAGAGCCTTCCCTGGCTTGAGTGTGTTAGTGAGCACAGGGACACACATGTGCATATGCACATGTGGATACATGTGCATATACACATGTGGATACATGTGTATGCAGGCTGTATTAGGCCATTCTTACGTTTCTATAAAGAAATACCTAAGCCTAGGTCATTTATAAAGAAAAGAGATTTAATTGCCTGATGGTTCTACAGGCTGTAGAAATAGTATGGTGCTGACACCTGTTTCTGGTAAGGGCCTCAGGAAACTTTCAATCATGGTGGAAGGTAAAGAGAGAACAGACACATCACATGGCAAGAGCAGGAGCAAGAGAGGGATTGGGGAGGTGCCACATACTTCTAAACAACCAGATCTTGTGTGAACTCACTATTGTGAGGATGGCACCAAGCCACTGATGAAAGATCTGTTCCCATGACCCAAACACCTCCCACCAGACTCCACCTCTGATATGGTTTGGCTGTATGTCCCCACTCAATCCTCATCTCGAATTGTAATCCCCACATGTCAGGAGGAACCTGGTGGGAGCTAATTGGATCAGAGGGCAGTTTCCCCCATGATGTTCTCCTGATAGTGAAGGAGTTCTCATGAGATCTGATGGTTTAAAAGTAGTTTCCTGGCCAGTTGTGGTGGCTCACACCTGTAATCCCAGAATTTTGGGAGGCTGAGGCAGGCAAATCATGATGTCAGGAGTTTGAGACCAGCCTGGCCAACCTAGTCTCTACTAAAAATACAAAAATTAGCCAGGCATGGTGGCGTGAACCTGTAGTCCCAGCTACTCAGGAGGCTGAGGCAAGAGAATCGCTTGAACCCAGAAGCCAGAGGTTGTGGTGAGCCAAGATCATGCTACTGCACTCCAGTCTGGACAACAGAGTGAGACTCTGTCTCAAAAAAAGTATTTTCCCCTGCTCTTTCTCTCTCTCCTGCTACCATGTAAGATGTGCCTTGCTTCCTCTTCACCTTGCACCATGACTTTAAGTTTCCTGAGGCCTCTCCAGCCATGTAGAACTGTAAGTAAATTCAACCTTTTTCCTTCTTAAATATTATCTAGTTTCAAGCAGTTCTTGATAGCAGTATGAAAATGGACTATTACAGAAAATTGGTACCGGGATAGTGGGATACTGCTATAAAGATAACCTAAAAATGTGGAAGTAACTTTAGAACTGGGTAATGGACAGAGGTTGGAACAGTTTGGAGGGCGTGGAAAAAGACAGGAAGATGCAGGAAAGTTTGGAATGTCCTAAAGACTTGTTGAATGGTTTTGACCAAAATACTGATAGTGATACAGAAGTCCAGGCTGAGGTGGTCTCTGATGGAGATGAGAAACTTATTGGGAGCTGGAGCAAAGGTCACTCTTGCTATGCTTTAGCAAAGAGACTAGTGGCATTTTGACCCAGCCCTAGAGATCTGTGGAACTTTGCTTTTTTGTTTTGTTTTGTTTCATTTTGTGACAAAGTCTTGCTCTGTCACCCAGGCTAGAGCACATTGTCCCACTCTCACCCCAATCTCAGTTCAGTGCACCCTCTGCCTCCCAGGTTCAGGCTATTCTCCTGCCTCAGCCTCCTGCGTGGATGGGATTACAAGCATGTGCCACCACACCTGGCTAATTTTTTACATTTTTAGTAGATATAGTATTTTGCCATGTTGGTCAGGCTGGTCTCAAACTCCTGGCCTTAAGTGATCCACCCACCTCAGCCTCCCAAAGTGCTGGGATTACTGGCATAAGCCACTGCACCTGGTCAAGATCTGTGAAACTTTGAACTTAAGATTTAGGGTATCTAGCAGAAGAAATTTGTAAGGAGCAAAGCATTCAAGAGTTAACCTGGCTGATTCTGAAAGCATTCAGTCACATGTGTTCACAAAGAGTCTTTCTGAAACTGTAACTTATGTTTAAAAGGGAAGCAGAGCATAAAAGTTTGGAAAATTTGCAGCCTGACCATGCAGTAGAAAAGAAAAACCCATTTTTCTGGGGAGAAATTCAAGCCAGCTATAGAAATTTGCATAAGCAAGGACCAGCCAAATGTTTACAGCCAAGACAATAGGGAAAATGTCTCCAGGGCATGTCAGAGACCTTCACAACGGGCCCCTCCCATCACATGCCTAGAGGCTTAGGAGGAAAAAATGGTTTCCTGGGCCAAGACTGGGCCCCACTGCTCTGTGCAGACTCAGGACTTGGTGCCCTGTGTCCTAGCCACTCCAGCTTCAGCTGTGGCTAAAAAGGGATCAAGGTACAGCTTTGGCTGTTGCTTCAGAGGGTACAAGCCCCAAGCCTTGGCAGCTTCCACATGGTATTAGGCCTGCAGGTATGCAGAAATCAAGAGCTGAGGCTTGACAGCCTCTGCCTAGATTTCATAGGATGTATGGAAATGCCTGGATGTACAGGCATGAGTCTGCTGCAGGGGCAAAGCCCTCATGGAGAAACTCTATTAGGGCAATGCAGAGGGGAAATGTGGGATTGGATCTCCCACACAGAGTCCCCACTGAGACACTGCCTAGTGGAGCTGTGAGAAGAGGGCCACCATCCTGAAGACCCCAGAATGGTAGATCCACCAACAGCTTGCACTGTGCACCTGGAAAAGCTGCAGGCACACAATGCCAGCCCATGAAAGCAGCTGCAGGAGCTATGTCCTACAGAGCCACAGTGGTGAAGCTGCCCAAGGCCTTGGGAGCCCACCCCTTGCATCAGGGTGCCCTGGATGTGAGACATGAAGTCAAAGGAGATCATTTCAGAGCTTTAAGATTTTATGACTGCCCCACCGGGTTTTGGACTTGCATGGGGCCTGTGGCCCCTTTGGTTTGGCCAATTTCTCCCAGTGCTTGTGTCCCCATTGTATCTAGGAAGTAACTAACTTGTTTTTGTTTGTTTGTTTGTTTGTTTTACAGGCTCATAGGTGAAAAGGACTTGCCTTGTCTCAGATGAGACTTCAGACTTGGACTTTTGGGTTAATGGTGGAATGAGTTAAGACTTTGAGGGACTGTCTTGTCCCCATTTAGAACAGGAACATTTACCCAGTGCTTGTGTCCCCATTGTATCTAGGAAGTAACTAACTTGTTTTTTTTTGTTTGTTTGTTTGTTTTACAGGCTCATAGGTGAAAAGGACTTGCCTTGTCTCAGATGAGACTTCAGACTTGGACTTTTGGGTTAATGGTGGAATGAGTTAAGACTTTGGGGGACTGTTGAGAAGTTACAATTGGTTTTGAAATTGAAAATAACATGACATTTGAGAGGGGCCAGTGTTGAAATGATATGGTTTGGCTCTGTGTCCTCATCTTTAGTTGTAATCACCACAGGTTAAGGGAGGTACCTGGTGGAAGGTGATTGGATCATGGGGGTGGTTTACCCCATGCCATTCTCATGATAGTGAAGGAGCTCTGAGAAGATCTGATGGTTTAAAAGTAGCAGTTTGTCCTGATGTCTCTCTCCTGTCACCATGTAAGATGTGCCTTGCTTCCCCTTTGCCTTCCACCATAATTAGAAGTTTCCTGAGGCCTCCCCAGCCATGCAGAACTGTGAGTCAATTGAACCTCTTTCCTTTATAAATTACCTAGTCTCAGGCAATTCTTTATAGCAGTGTGAAAATAGACCAATACAATCTCCAGCATTGGGGATTACATTTCTGTATAAGATTTTGAGGGGACAAACATCCAATCTATTTCACAAGCTAATTTCCCAATCATTACTGAAAGATCCTTGTATTTTTACTTGGTTTTTGTGGTGTTGGGGGAAGGGGAGGTGCAGATGCTAAAGAACCAGCCTCTATTTTTTCTGATATTGCTGACATAAACAGGAATAAGGGCACTTAATTTAAGTTCATTTTGCCAAGTTGGGAGTTGTTATTACTCACACTGATCGTCAATAAAAAAAGTATATGAGGAAATGAAACTGGCTTCAGACTAGAAATCATGTGTGTCTTGATGTGGCACTGCCACTAAGGAGCTATGTGATCTTGAGCAAGTCACTTATGTCTCTAGATTGATTCCTGATGTAAATAATGAAAGTGTAGATTAGGTATTTGCTGATTCTAAGGTACATTTTTTTTCACATTTTAATATTTCTGAACTTGGGATGCATCTTATATTCAATGAATATCTCATAATTATTATTAGGTGAGTTTTCTTCTTGGCTGCTTTTGTAATCTACAGCATTTTAGATTAAACACTGTACTTAGCTCTATGAGTAGCTATATAATAAAGCCTTATGTTTGTACATTAATATAATACTTAGCAATCTTCTAATTATGTTCTAAATACTCATGCATGCATTTCTAGAGGACCCCAGCTTGGTGTTTTTCAACTTTGGCTTCCCAGAGAAGAGGTGAGTTGACTCTCATAAAGGAAATATCACTTACTTGGCAGACAGAAAGGAATGAACAGAAGAGGCAAAGGTAGGAAATATGTGGAAAGTCACAAGGATGTAGAAAAACAAGACACATTTGGAAAATGTCAAGTGTTCTGTATGGCTGGACAACAGGGTACACAGTAGTAGGAGCAGATGAGGCTTTGGAGGACATAGGAACCACATTGCAAAGGTGCTGGGTAACATTCTAAGAAGCTTGGATTTTATCCTCAGGGTTAAGAGTGCTGAAAGTTTATAAACAAAGAGGATATCTATCTGGATTTACATTTGAAGTTCACTCTGGTGGTATGGTAGATTGTCATTTAAAAGGGTGAGGGAAGTAAGATGAGTTAAGATGTTGTTGACATTTTCAGACGAGAAATGATGACAGCTTCAACTGACAACTGGTAGGAAAATGAGGGAGAAGAAATGAAGCTGAAAGATATTTATAGAATGTTGACCAAAGAGATGCAGAATATGAGACAGGGAGAGATCAATGATGATTTCTAAGGCCAAGCATGGGGGCTCATGCCTGTAATCCCAGCACTTTGGGAGGTCGAGGTAGGAGGATCACTTGAGCCCAGAAATTTCAGACCAGCCTGAACAACATGGGGAGAACTTGTCTCTATAAAAAATTTTAAAAATTAACTGGGCATGGTGGCTGCCCCTGTGTCCCAGCTACTTGGGAGGCTGAGATGGGAGAATGACTTGACTGTGAGAGGTCAAGGCTAGAGGGAGCCATGTTCACACCACTACACTGCACTCCAGTCCAGCCTGGGTGACAAAGACTGACCCTATCTCCACAGAAAAAAAAAAAAAAGGAAAAAAAGTGTGATTCCCAGGTTTCTGGACTAGCTGCCTAAATGAAGAATAGTACCATATAAAGTTGTGAGCTTAAGAAGATAAGCAGGTTTGAAAGGCCAAAGGAGTTATCTTTTGCTTACGTTGATTTTGGGGTGCCTGAGAGAAATATACAATTGAAGACGTTCTCAAAATAAGTGAAAAATAGGTCTAGGTCTCAAACGAGTTTAACTCTTATATCTTTAGGCAAGAAACTTCTATTAATTTGCTTCTCCGAATCCACTCTCCACCATTCTCCACCCTTCTCTGTCCTGGGAGGCTGAATTGTATGGATTACAGAGGCTTCTTGTTAAGGTTGACCAAACTGGAGCCCTGGCAGATCAGAGAGAGAGAGAGAGTCAGCTTGGAGTATTTATTGTCTCTTATCTCTGTCCCTTCCAGGCCAACAGCTCCTGTCCAGTGGTCTTCACACAGGTCTCTCTCAGAGTTCCACAACCTATCCCTTCCCTCGATAGTTTAGAACAAATTGCCTAATTTGAATATACTTTCTGTTTCCTTTTGGGGTCCTGATTAGTACAGTATCATGTACCAGGAGTGGCTAAGGAAGAAGAAATGGAAAAACAAATTGGTTTGCACACATATTTAAGGAGCACATGGCACTTCACCTTACCCAGGGGAACAGGAACATGAGTAGTACCAGGCATGTGATGGTATCACAGTTTCTCATATTATGACTGAGGGGTGGCATGAGATGAAGTGAAGGGGTAGGACGAAGCGTTGGGAAACCAACTAACTATCCAACTGAGAAAATACGTTGTCATTCAGAAATCTTCAGCGGCAGTTTTGACAAAGTCCCCCATCTCCTGTGAGTCACAGGGAAAGAATGACAGAAGACAAATTCCAGGGCCTAATGGTTAATGGTAAGAGCTTCGGGGTTTCAGCACTAATTAGAAGCTGAATGTCGACAAGTGTTTAACTCTTGGACACCGGTGGGGAAAGAGTGGAACCTTGAGACATGGGATGGGATGGGGACCTACGGGAAGAGATAACCAAGGCTAAGAACTCTGAATCCCAAGTACCCCACGTGAAACCTTTGGTTTGCGGAGCCAGCCTTCCCTGCACAGCCAGGCTTCCCTGCACGAAAGCCCTTTAATGCTGCATTTTGGGGCCACTACCTCATAACCCAATGCCTCTTCTGAGGACCCACGTCCACAAGCCTTATTGCCTCAAGGCACAGGGCTTGGTGGACATCTTTGGAAATTTTTTTTTTTTTTTTTTTGAGATGAAGTCTGGGTCTGTTACCCTGGCTTGCAGTGCAGTGTCATGATCTCGGCTCACTACAACCTCCATCTCCCTGTTTCAAGCGATTCTCCTGCCTCAACCTCCGGAGCAGTTGGAACTACAGGCACGCGCCACCACACCCAGCTAATTTTTTGTATTTTTAATAGAGACAGAGTTTCACCATGTTGGCCAGGATGGTCTCCATCTCTTGACCTTGTGATCCGCCTGCCCTGGTGTCCCAAAGTGATGGGATTACAGGTGTCAGCCACCATGCCTGGCCATCTTTGAATTTTTTAAAAATCTTCCTGCCAGGCACAGTGGCTCACGCCTGTAATTCCAGCACTTTGGGAGGCCAAGGCAGGCATATCATGAGGTCAAGAGATGGAAATCATCCTGGCCAACATGATGAAATATCATCTCTACTAAAACTACAAAAATTAGCTGGGCATCATGGCGCATGCCTGTAATCTCAACTACTTGGGAGGCTGAGGCAGGAGAACAGCTTGAACCCGGAGATGGAGGTTGCAGTGAGCCGAAATTGTGCCACTGCACTCCAGCCTGGGCAACAGAAGCAAAACTCCATCTCAAAAAAAAAAAAAATCTTTTGTCTATCCCCTCCCTCTGATCTTTGGATTTTTGAGGTAACGTGGACCACATTTGGGCACGTTACTCTAATCCACTTACTGGCAACTCATAAGGCTACTGATTTTGAATGTAGTCAGTTAAGCAAAGACTCTGAAGCAAGTCCAGGCTGTGATCCCAGCTTCCCTGTCACTGGGCTTTATAACCCAAGGATACAGTGGTCCTGGAAATTTCTGTGGCAGCCGAAAATGCTATATGGAGCCTCTGGCAAGCCCCAACAAGAAAATCAAACACAAATCCTTAAGGTTTTGGAATTGGACCATGTCTGCCAATGAATATACTTCTACTTGAAAGGTAGCTTCTAAGAGGCTCCTGAGCCCTTGAAGAGACTTAACACCTGAGTCTGGGACCCCATGTGCCTATGAAAACTGCCCATCATGAACTGGGTATTCATGATGAGTAGTTAACACATGATCCATCAAATCATAAAATTAAACATGCACAGTAGCATTCCAAATAGAAGTGGTCATATATGAGACCAGGCTGGAACAGCCCAGAAGACACCATAAACTATCACAAGCAGGTGGCCCAGAAGCCCATGGTAGCTGCTCCTGTTACCTTCCTCCAGCCATCCTTACAGCCTCATGGGAAGTTCCCTATAGCCAGTTAATGAAAGACTCAAGTGCCTGTTTCATTGATCAATCTGCATGGCATGTTGGTACAAGCTGAAATTAGACAACTGCTGCCTTACTGCTCCACTCAAGGGAGCCCTGAAATATAGTGGTAATGGACAGGGTTGGGGGAGGACACTTTTTATCTATTTCATGTGTAACAGGCTGAGTATGGATCTGTACTTATAAATGGGCACTGGCTGGTGGGTTGTTAGCCTATCAGGAACTGGAAAATAATTAGGCTAGAAAATTGTGATGATAAGGTCTGGAGGCAGAAAGTATATGGATGTACCTTTCAGAATGGTCACAGAATGTGGAGCTATGTCCCATGTATGTTAGGCCCTCAAACCTAAGAATATGTCATTTTACATGGCAGAAGGAATTCTGCAGACATGATTAAGGATTTGAGATGGGAAAAGTATCCTAGATCATCCAGGTAGACCCAATGTAATCACAAAGATCCTTTTTTTTTTCAAGACAGGATCTCCCTCTGTTACCCAGGCAGGAGTGCAGTGATGCAATCACAGCTCACTGCAGTCTCAAACTCCTAGGCTCAAGCAACCCTCCCACCTCAGTCTCCCAAGTAGCTGGGACCATAGGCACATGCCACCATGCCAGGCTAATTTTTTTATTTATTGTAGAAGGAAGATTGCTCTGTGTTGCTCTGGCTGGTCATGAACTCCTGGGCTTAAGTGATCCTCCCGCCTCGGTCTCCCAAAGTGCTAGGATTACAGGCATGAGCCACTGTGCCTGGCCACAAGAATACTTATAAGAGGAAGACAAGATTGTCAGAATCAGAGAGAGATTTGAAGATGCTATACTGCTAGCTTTAAAGAAGAGTTCACGGCCAGGCACGGTGACTCACACCTGTAATCCCAGTGCTTTGGGAGACCGAGGCAGGTAGATCACCTGAAGTCAGGAGTTCAAGACCAGCCTGACCAACATGGTGAAACCCTGTCTCTACTAAAAATACAAAAAATTAGCCAGACATGGTGGCAGGCTCCTGCAATCCCAGCTACTCGGGAGGCTGAGGTAGGAGAATTGCTTGAACCTGGGAGTTGGAAGTTGCAGTAAACCAAGATTGTGCCACTGCACTCCAGCCTGGGCAACAGAGCAAGACTCCATCTCAAAAAAAAAAAAAGAGGTCATGAGTCAAGGAATGTACATAACCTCTATAAGCTGGAAAAAACAGACAAACATGCATGCCTGGGGACAATTTGGTTTTTGTTTGTTTGTTTGTTTGTTTGTTTTGAGACAGAGTCTCATTCTGTCGCCCAGGCTAGAGCACAGTGGCACCATCATGGCTCACTGCAGCCTCCACTTCTCAGGTTCAAGCAGTTTGTTGCCTCAGCCTCCCAAGCAGCTGGAATTACAGGCACCCACCACCATGGTCTGGCTAAATTTTGTATTTTTAGTAGAGACAGGGTTTCTTTATGTTGGTCAGGGCTGGTCTTGAACTCTTGACCTCAGGTGGTCCATCCCCCATCCTCTGCTTCCCAAAGTACTGGAATTACAGGCATGAGCCACCATGCCGACCCCTAGTTGGCAATTTGATTTTAGCCCAGTGAGGCTTCTAAACTACAGAATCGTAAGATAATAAATGTGTGTAGTTTTAAGCCAGGGATTCTGTGATTTTTTAAAGCAGCAATAAGAAACTCATATACCATGTAAATGCCCACCAGAGAGTGTTCCCAGTGGAGGGGACACTCCATCAATCAGGTAGGCAAGATGACTTGTTTTATGGATGGCAGTCAGCCTTTTTTTTTTTTTTTTTCAATTAGCAATAATCACACCTCTGATAAACCTCATTGGCTATGATGCCACTGCACAAAGCTAGCCTTTTTTATTTTTTTGAGACAGAGTCTCACTCTGTCACCCAGGCTGGAGTGCAGTGGTGCAATCTCAGCTCACTGCAACCTCCATCTCCTGAGTTCAGTCGATTCTCATGCCTCAGTCTCCCAAGTAGCTGGGATTACAGGTATGCGCCACCACACCTAGCTAATTTTTAGTATTTTTTGTAGAGATGGAGTTTCACTATTTTGGTCAGGCTGGTCTTAAACTCCTGGCCTCAAGTGATCTGCCCACCTCGGCTTCACAAAGAGCTAGGATTACAGGTGTGAGCTACCGTGCCTGACCACAGTCAGCCTTGTAAAAACAATTTTATTTTAAATAGAGACAGGGTCTCACACGATTGCCCAGACTGGTCTTGAACTCCTGGACTTGAGTGATCCACCGTCCTCAGCCTCCCAAAGCATTGGGATTACAGCTGAGCCTCTGTACCTAGCAATAGTCATCCTTTTTCCCCATCTACCCTAGTGCTAGCCTGATAGGCCCATGTACAAAATATGTATTTAGTTTTTTGATCCTTATGTCAAATTTATGAGTTTAGTACTATTATTATTTTTTCTATTTTGTAGATGAGCCAGGGAATGAGGAGGTTAAGTAAATTAGCCAAAGTCATATTGTCAGTAAGCAGTAAAACCAGGATTTGAACATAGGCCATCTGACTCTAGTACTGTACTATCCAATATGGTAGACACTAGCCATGTGCAGGTTTTTTTAATTAAATTAAATTGAATTAAAATTTAGTTTCTGTCATACTAGCCCCATTTCTTTCTTTCTTTCTTCCTTCCTTCCTTCCTTCCTTCCTTTCTTCCTTCCTTCCTTCCTTCCTTCCTTCCTTTCTTTCTTTCTTTCTTTCTTTCTTTCTTTCTTTCTTTCTTTCTTTCTTTCTTTCTTTCTTTCTTTCTTTCTTTTCTTTCTTTTTCTTTCTTTCTTTCTTTCTTTTTTTAATAGAGACAGGGTTTTACCATGTTGGTCAGTCTGGTCTTGAACTCCTGACTTCAAGTGATCCACCCGCCTCAGCCTCCCAAAGTGCTAGGATTACAGGCGTGAGCCATTGCGCCCAGCCTTACTAGCCCCATTTCAAGTGCTTAATAGCCACATGTGGCCAGCGGTTACCATATTGCACAGTGCAGAGAGAGAACATTTCTGTCTTTGGAGAAAGTTGTGTTGGACAATGTTGCTCTAGAATGTGGGCTTTGAACCAGTATGTCCTTCAGCATCTTCCATTGATAATCATATCAAGCTCTAATCAGGTCACAGTGTGGCTGGGACTCTTCTCCAAGCTGCAAAAGAGCTACTCCTACAGCTGCCTTGAATCCTGTAGGTTCTTCAGGTTCCTATGAATATGTTACTGACACAAAGAAACCCTTGTAACATTGGTGTTGGGTGTTCAAGCTTGGTAGTAAATAACATGTGCTAGAATGTCAAGGGAGCTGCAAGGACTAAAATAGGTTGGCATCTGTGTTTGTGCCTAGTACCATGTCAGATGTTACTTGGGGGAGGGTGAAGAAAGATAGCAAAGACCTGCATCATAAAAACCACTGCCCTCACAAAGCGGACACAATACTAATTTCATTCATCCCCAAAATATTTACTAAGTGCATACTGTGTTCTAGGAATCATTCTCTTTTTCTAATATTTTATTTTTTGAGACAGCATCTCACCCTGTCACTCAGGCCGGAGTGTAGTGGCATGATCTCAGCTCACTCTAACCTCTACCTCCCAGGCTCAAGGGATTCTCTCACCTCAGCCTCCTATAGTTGGGACTACAGATGTGTGCCACCATGTCCAGATATTTTTTGTATTTCCTTTTTTTTTTTGAGATGGAGCTTTGCTCTGGTTGCCCAGGCTGGAGTGCAATGGCACAATCTCGGCTCACCACAACCTCTGCCTCCCAAGTTCAAGAAATTCTCCTGCCTCAGCCTCCCAAGTAGCTGGGACTACAGGCACGCGTCATGACGCCCAGCTAATTTTTGTATTTTTAGTAGAGACAGGGTATCACCATGTTGACCGGGATGGTCTCGATCTCCTGACCTCATGATCCACCCACCTCGGCCTCCCAAAGTGCTGGGATTACAGGCGTGAGCCATTGCACCTGGCCTAGTTTTTGTATTTTCTGTAGAGACAAGGTTTCACTGTGTTGCCCAGGCTGGTCTTGAACACCTGACCTCAAGCGATCTGCCCGTCTCAGCTTCCCAAAGTGCTGGGATTACAGGTGCAAGCCACCATGCCCAGTCGGAATAGTTCTAGGCATTGGAAATTCATTGGCAGATAAAACAGACATGATTCCTGACCCTGTGGAGTTTATGTTCCTTCCTGGAGCAAGAGAGATATTGAGTATGAAATGACCAGTCTGATGAGTGTTACAAAATGAGAACTATGGGATGCCTTGGAATGAAATAATTAAAGAGCCAATAATGTAAGTGCTCTAGGAGTTCATAAATGAAAAATAGCCATGTGCACCAAAACTGGAAACACAAAAGTGACTCTAGTGACCCACCAGTAAAAGGATGTGTTCTTACTTTAGGCAAGGGCGAATCTTTACAAGATTTTCAGCAGGGTGATGACACGTTCAGATGTGTTTCAAGGAAGCAGCATGTCACAGAGGTTAGGCACTCTGGAAACAGATAGGTCTAGTTTAAATCTTGTGTCTGCCATTTATGATCCTTGTGAACTCAGTTTTACTATCTCTAAATGGGATGGTCATAATAGTACCTACCTTGTAGGTTTTTGTAAGGAATAAAGACAATGTATATTGTCTTTTGTAAGACAATGCATTATAATGTACACTGTAATTATTACTATTTTTAAAAAAATTCTTAGATCCTTGATCACTGTGTAGAAGACAGGTTTGAGAGAATTAGATTCTTGGAACGAGAAACCAATTCATGGGCTGTTGAAGTAGGCGCAAGTAGGTGTTGTACTGAGAGGCAAGAGATGAACTAGAGTGGTGGGTGCAGACAGGAAAATAATTTTAGATATTTAGAGAGTTTGGGGGAAAAAAGGTATACCAGCAATTCCAATCCTAGGGATATGCTCAGGAGAAATGAAAACATCTGTCCACACAAAAACTTGTATATCAATGTTCATAGTGATGTTATTCATAACAGCACAATAATGGAAACAACCCAAACATCCATCAACTTATAAATGAATAAATAAAATGTGGTATATGCAAACAATGGACAAAAAAATTTTAAAACATTATACTAAGTGAAAGAAACCAGACACAAAAGGCTATATTATTGTATGATTCCATTTATGTGTCCAGGATAGACAAATCTATGGAGACACAAAGTAATTTTGTGGTTGTTAGGGGTTGGGAGGAGGTGGAAATGGGCAGTGAGTGCTAACAGGTACAGGATTTATTATTGGGATGATGAAAATGTGCTTACAATGAGCCAGGCACTGATCTAAAAGCTTTACATCTAGGAAGTCTTTAATTCCAACCAACAACCCCCAATGAAGATACTACTTTTACATCTCTATTTACAGAACAGGGAAAAAACATTGAGGCAGAGAGGCTGTGGCTGAGGTCACAAAGCAGAACGTGACAGAGCTGGGATTTGAAGCCAGGTACGTCCAGCTTTAGAGTCCTTGTTCTTATTCTCCTTGCTATACTCCTCCTGCTATACAGTAGCTAGTATGATATACAGTAGCTAGTGTGATATCCTTTCTGCCTAATTTATCTGTATTGTATCAAGGTCTTTCAGGATACCACACGTTGACTCAAAGGTGTGACCGAAGACAACTATTACAGATTTATTTTTGATGAGTTTAGGCACCGGCTTTCTCAGGCTAGCTCCATCTTGTGGCTAATTGACTGCCAATGACGTTTCCTCATTTGCCTTTAGATCCCAATTGAGGTTCATAATCATGAGCCTGAGGCACGGTCATGAACTTGAACTGCCTTCTGAATCATGAAAGAAAGATTAAAGTATCCACAGTGTTTAATCTAGAACATAAACTCTTTTAGGGCAGAGCCACCTACTTTTGAGTTGTAGGTGTGACTTGCACAGTGCATTCAATTACTAGAAGGTTGATTTAAGACTGACAATAGGCCTGGCACAGTGGCTCATGCTTGTAATCCCAGCACTTTGGGAGACCAAGGTGGGCAGATCACTTGAGGTCAGGAGTTGAGAACAGCCTAGCCTAACCAACATGATGAAATCCTTCTCTACTAAAAGTAAAAAAAATTAGCTGGGCGTGGTGGTGTGCACTTATGGTTCCAGCTACTTGGGAGGCTGAGGCAGAATTGCCTGATCTTGAGAGGTAGCGGTTGCAGTGAGCTGACATCAAGCCATTGCACTCCAGCCTGGGTGACAGAGTGAGACTCTGTCTCAAATAAATAAATTTAAAAAAATCATCTAGCCTAGTTTTTTTTTGCATCAAAAAGCTAGGTGTTAGGCCAGGCATGGTGGCTCACTCACAATGGTAATCCCAGCACTTTGGTGAGGTGAGCAGATCACCTCAGGAGTTGGAGACCAGCCTGGGCAATGTGGTGAAACCCCATCTCTACAAAAAATTAGCTAGGCATGGTGAAATGTGCTTGTAGTCCCAGCAATTTGGGAGGCTGAGGTGGGAGGACTGCTTGAGACCAGGAGGTCAAGATTGCAATGAGCTGATATTGCAACACTGCACTCCAGCCTGAGCAACAGAGTGAAACCGTGTCTCAAATTTTTAAAAAGCTAGATGTTATTTTACATAAATGCTGCCTCATTTAAACCCCACCAGAGTCCTGTCAGAAAGATGTTATTATTCTTCTTGCTATATGGGTTCAGATAGGTTAAATAACAGGTTATTCAACTATTAAATGCCCAGGAAAAAGACTCAAGACCCCTCCAAAACTCCTTCCTTAAAGAAGCCCAAGTCAGGCACAAGTAGGCTCTTCCTACAGGCTGCATCTTTGAGAGTGCTGTTATAAATAATTTTCACTACTCCTACACCTACTTTGACCCCTAAGAACTGGGGGAGAGGCTCCATCTTCCTCTTTCTAGTTATGTGCTTGTTCATTGGGGTGTGCCAGCAGCATGCCATCCTCCAATGCCCTGCCGAGCAACCAAGCATAAAACTGGCCTACACAGACTCTTTCACCTGTCTTTTCTCCTCCAGTTTTATTGAAATAGCCAATAACTAATAGAGCCAGTTCATCAAAGCAGTTTACAGTCAATGTCTTGAAGTCTGATTGCTTAACGAAGTTCAAGGCAAAGTACCTTTAAAATACAGCTCTAATATCCTACATGTAGGAGATATTTCTTCCTAGCAACATCCTTGGAGCACAAATAACTTCTGCCTGGGAAAACATCAGTATTCTCAAAAATAATGACACTGACTTTTCTCCAAGGTTTTACATTTTCTCTTTTTGAAATGAGTAACAGTACAAATCAGACAGTACAAATCAGACAGGTTCTGAGAGCCTGTACTTTTGTAGGAGGCGTGGGGGAGCAAGGTTGGCACAAATAAGAATTGAGGCATTGTTTCTGCTCTGGCATAAGAAAGTAGGACAAAGCCCTGAATTTCATGGATGGGTTCTGATTCACTCTTTGCATTTCTTTTTAATGTTCATATCCAACAATGAGGGGAGATGAGGAGCAGGGAGTCTGGGGGATGGGCATGGAGAAGGTAAGGAAGAGGTGAAATGCATGCAGCATGTATGCATTGATGGAAGGCAGGAAACAGGTAAGTCCAGAGAAACTAGACCATCAGAAGAGGGACTGGAAGAGGAAAGAGAATGGTTGAAGATGAACTGAGAAACTAAAGAGAAAACACGAGGAAAGAAAAAAAATGCTTACATGGGGGCAAGTACTGTTCTGTCCTTACCACGAAAGATCTGGCACCCTCACCTGATCTGGTCTCCTTCTCACTGGGCTCCAGCCAGACTGAGCTTGCTGTTGAACATTCTTGCATCAGACCCTTCCACTTGCTGCTCTTCCTGCAGGGATCTCCCAGGTCTGTCCTTCAAGTGGTCTCCCTAACGACACTCTACATGAAATAGCACCTCCCTTGGCCAGCCGCGGTGGCTCAAGCCTGTAATCCCAGCACTGGGAGGCTGAGGCAGGTGGATCACAAAGTCAGGAGTTCAAGACCAGCCTGGCCAAATGGCGAAACCCTGTCTCTACTAAAAAATACAAAAAATTAGCCGGGCGTGGTTGCATATGCCTGTAATCCCAGCTACTCCGGAGGCTGAGGAGGAGAATTGCTTAAACCCAGGAGGCAGAGGTTGCAGTGAGATCGCACCACTACACTCCAGCCTGGATGACCAAGAGACTCCATCAAAAAAAAAAAAAAAAAAAAAAAAAAAGGAAAGAAAGAGCACCTCCCTTATCCTTACTGTCCTTACCCTGCTTCATGCTTGAAGCTCCAGTCACCATCAGACGGACTTTCTGTGTTTGGGCTACTGGCTATTGTCTGACATATACCCGCTCCTAGAACGCAAACTCCACGGGAACAGGGGATTTTGTTTTGTTCCCTACTGTATCTCCAGCACCTACAACAGTGCCTGACACCCTTAGGGGTGATCGATACCCGCCGGATGGCTCAGGGAGCGGGTGCAGGTGGTGGGAAGGGTATGAAAAGAGGTGTGTACAGGAGGAATGTTTGGGGTGTGCTTTTAGTCCAACAGAAAAGCACTTTCCGTCTCAAAAAAAAAAAAAGAAAGAAAGAAAAGAAAAGCACTTTCCATCCTTTTTCTGTTTCTCTCCTCTCCTTCTCCCTCCCTCCGCACTTCAGAGGTTGGGGAAAGCTGCGGGAAAGCAGGAAATAAGGCAAAATCCTAAATCGTCCAGCTCGAATTCTACCGAAAAGTTCAGAAGCGAGGAAGACAGGGAGGCAGAGAATAAATGAACACGCAAAAGTGAAGGCAACGAGTGGAAAGTAAGGAGAAAGGCGAACAGACGTCACGCTCTCTGGTCACGCTCCCCGACTCCCCCGAGGCCGGGCGAGGCGCTCCCGGCACGCGCACCAGTCGCCCCGCGGCCGCGCGACGTCACCACCACTTCGGAGGCCAGGCCTGTTTTCCCCCGCCGGCCTCTCAGCGCCCGCACAGCCGAGGCCCCAGCACGCGCCCGGAGGAGCCGCGAAGGCGGCGGGGACTACAGCTCCCAGGATGCCGAGCACGGCCGCGCCTGCGCAGTGCGGCCGGAGGCGGAGGTCTGTTCTCCGCTGAGGAGGAGCGGGGCAGAGGAGGGAGGCAGCGGGTGAGAGTTCAGAGTTCAGCAGCAGCAGCCCGAGCCCATGATTCCCATATGCCCTGTAGTTTCTTTTACCTATGGTGAGTCTAATGTGGCCCACGAGGCCTCTGCCCGGCCCCTTCCCTGGCCCCGGGCAGCGGGGAGGCGCGGGGGTTGGGGCAGGCTCCGGGGAGGAGGCGGCGGCCGCCACCCGGGCGTGCGAGTGAGTGAGGGAGTGCGAGCCGGGAGGGGGAGGCGGCGCGGCCGCGGCCTGGGCCCCGCCAGGGCTGCTCTCACGGCGCCTCTCTCTCTCTCTCTCCCTACCCTCCCTCGGCGTCTCGGCTTCTCTGCGTCTCTCCTCCCGCCATGGGACCCGACTTTCCGTGCCCGCCGCAGTGCCCAGCCGGCTGGGGGAAGATGCCAAAATGGCGACCGGCAACTACTTTGGATTCACCCACAGCGGGGCGGCGGCGGCGGCGGCTGCGGCCCAATATAGGTAACGGCACCCTGCCCTCTCCCTGCTCCCCCCTTGTTCGCCCCTCTGCCTGGATCCTGCCGACGCGACGCCCCCGCGCCCGCCCCCAGCCAGCCTAGAGCTCTGGCCCGCTGCAGGCCCGGCCCGACCCAGTCCAGCCCCGCGCCTTTCCCGCCCCGCCCTGCTCTGCCCAGCCCGGCCGGCGGCGGGGATCGGCCCCCCGTGGGGGCCGGTAGAGACGCCAGAGGTGTAGGGACGTGGAGGCCGCAGGGCCCTCCGGCAGCCCCGTAGCTAAAATGGCCTCCCACGGCTGCCAAGCAGAGTCGCCACCGCCGCCCGCAAGCTCCCAGTCCCCGCCTCCGCGCGTCCAGCCCCCACCTCCCTTCTTCCCACTTGGAGGGATGAAGAGGGTGGTCGAAGGGACCTCCGGGGAGTGCGGTGTCGCAGGTCCACTAGCTTCTCCTGCGACGCCTCTCTGCGTCGTCGCCTGGCGCTTCAACCTCCGGGTCCCTGATAACGTGTCGTAGTCTTTGGTACCTTCTCCGTCTTGGGGCTTCTTCCCCAGACGCTCCATCACCAGCGAGCCCAGCTGACAAACTGCGGGTGTCACTGCGTTCATCGGGTTCCTTTAAGTTTTTCCTGCTAGGAGAGAGGTTCACATACCAACCACCTGTAAATTGTGTAGCTCTTAGACTGGAAAAGATGTTCGAAGTTTCTGGAGTTTAGGTCCCAGGTGGGCCTGTCATTCACCTTGGGGGCTCTTTTCCCTGCAGGGGTGAGTGGGGGAGAAGATGCAAGTGAGATAGCACTGAGTCATTGTAATGCTCGGGATGAAATCCCTACCTTAAGGGAAGCTCTCATTTCTAAAGTGTCTGTAGTTCATTATACATCTTATCAAAGACAAACACACAAGACACTGGATTTTTAAATTGTTACTTTTGAGTCAGTCTGAGACAGTCTTTTGATTCAGGACAGAAGTACACACGGCTCCCTGCGTGATACGCTTTTTATGTATATTAGATGTTGATTAAACCCACGCAGTTTTTTCATCTGATTTACTTCAGGAGGCACATTGTTTAATGGAAAGGACGTCATTGGGAGCCAGAAGACCCAAATTCAATCTCTCTTGCCCTTGATTTTTTTTAATATATATAAATAATTTTCTTACAGAGAAAGGGTCTCTGTTACCCAGGCTGATCTCAAACTCCTGGCCTCAGGTACTGCCTCGGCCTCCCAAAGTGCTAGAATTACAGGCATGAGCCACCACTCCGGCCACTTTTGCTCTTGATCTTATGATGTTGGGACCTTCGTATGTTTGGGTTTTCATTTTCATCATCTGTAAAATGAGATGCTGGGCAAACTGTCTATTTGGGCTGAAACTTGCGGTTCTGAGAAACCAAGTTGGCTGTATTCCATGGCATCCCTAAGATGCCATTTATTGTAAAAAGTACCACTGTAGTACTAAAAAAAATACTGCCAGTTAAAATAAGACACTTAAGACTCCATTAAGAGATGTCAAAATGTATAAATGTGCATTATATTGGCGAAACTAGATTATACCAATTGTTGACTGCCATGTGGCATTTTACAAGTGTTTTTTCTTAAGGCCTTCATTTTAGAAAAAGCACTGAGATTACAAATTACTACAGCAAAGTTTTGGGGCATTTCAAGTATTAGTAAATCCTTTTCTTATAATTTTTGATAAGAAGTTTCAGCTACTTTGATAAAATCTTTTAGGGCTTAAACAAATTCAACAGCTTTTTAGGGTACAAGTGTTTTTTGGTTACAGGGATGAATTATATAGTGATGAATTCTGAGATCTTAGTAGGGCTAATAATTTTTTTTTCATTCGGTTTATTTAAAATTGATAAACACAGAAAGAGCTCACCTTTTGAGAAAAATGTGTCTTCTCATTCAAGAACACAAAACCCACCTCCCACTTCCAAGTTTCCCTCTAAGACCCTTCAGTAAAGAACTGACCAAGATGGCCGAGGAAGAAAAAACATCTTTTTTCTGAGAAACAAGAGATAGCTAATCAGCATCTGTGCCATAAATCTGCTGCTGGCAGATACTAGTGTTCCGTCTAGCAGACTGTATTTAACCATTACAATTTTACTTGTTTAACTGAGATTTTTTTTGTTTTCCTAATATGGGTTGAGTGATAGATTTGTTGGATTATGAACTTTATGTACTGAAAATTGGTGAGTTCTTTGTGGCATTTCTGAAATATTTTTTCCCTAAATATAGACCTACAGATAGAAATGAAGGAAGGAAATGCTGATTTAAAGATACTTAATAATTATTTGATAAAATATTTATGTGTATTGTTTTATCCCGAAATAGGGAACTGTGACAGAATTTCTGTTTCTAACAATTCTTTTTACCTTGAAACTAAAAGTTTAAACTGTAACAGCAGGTTACTAAATTAAGTGTACATCGAATGAGAAAAGACTAGTCTTTTGCCATTACACATATATTGCTAAAACTAACGCACTCTTGTACATAAGTCCTTACATATGAACATAGTCCATGAAAACTGTTTGCATTTAATGACAAGAAATCAGGCCCAACGATACTGGGAATTTTGGCAAGGAAGATGAATACATAACCTTCATAACAAAAGCACAAGCAAAAAGTGTGGTGATTATGCTAATTTTTCTTCCTGACTGGAAATAATTATAATGGAACTTTAGAGATGGAAGACCAAGGTCTACTTTGCTAATATTTTTTCACATTTGAAAGATCTCAAACTCAGGAAAATCTTAAGCACAATTCACTCCTTCATATGAAAACTTGAAGATTTTTGGTTTTTTTTTTTTTTTTCAATCAAATTTGGATAGAAAATAGAGTATTCATGGAGGAACAACTTTTTGTATTTGCAGGTTTCACAGGGCCTACTGTGGGATTTTGTGAATATTTGTATACATAGCGGTCTTGGAACCAGTCCCTTGCTTATATTGAGGGATGACTGTATTTATGTGTGAATGATGCGACTGAATTGCTTTACTTATTATTGAATACAGATAACCGAACATGAATATTCTACACCTAAATGTAATTCCATAGGTCAGCTGTGGTGGCTCATGCCTGTAATCCCAGCACTTTGGGAGGCTGAGGCGGGTGGATCACCTGAGGTCAGGAATTTGAGACCAGCCTGGTCAACACAGTGACAACCCCCACACCCCGCATATATACTACTAAAAACACAAAAATTAGCTGGGCATGGTGGCAGATACCTGTAATCCCAGCTATTCATTAAGGTGAGGCAGGAGAATCACTTGAACCCAGGAGACAGAGGTTGCAGTAAGCTGATATAGCGCCATTGTACTCTGCGTGGGTAACAGACTGCATCTCAAAATAAAATAAGATAAATGTAATTCCAGCTCTTAGTTTTCTTGATTACAGCTCTATAAGGTATTTGATTAAATGCATTTTAGATTTAGACATTTTAGCTTGTTAATATTTGAGATTCATAATGGCACATTAAAGATTAGATTCTTAAGAGATGTTATAAAGAACTGTAATAGTGAATTTGTCAAGTATGTAGATTAACTGTTTTTCATTTGTATTAATGCATATTAGACAATTTTATGGTAAGCATTTCTTTGTGTTATAAGTCCCATAAACTATGGAATTTTTTCTCCTGTTTCATATTTAAGTCAAAGAAATATGCCAGTTAAGTATTCATTTGTATGTGTTTACATGTGTACATTTCTGACAGCATGTTAATTTGAGGGTGCACAGTAGAAAGCAGATTTCAGACATGGTGAAAATATAGGAATGGCTTCATGGCCAAAAGGGAACTTGGTTGGGTAGATAACCTGTTAGAGTACCTTTTTTGTTTGAGAAAATTCACTTACACAAATCTAGTTTTATTTTTAAATAAAGCTTGGGGAAATAACTATTATGACAGTTCTAAGGACTTTAGGGTAGCAAAGAATATGAGGAAAAATAATTTTCAGAGAAAAAACTTTCTAATAGTTTCATATGATCAAAACTCGTTTTGTTTTGTTTTGTTTCCACTTTTTCATTGACAGTGGGAGAAGTTCTGAACGGAGTTCTTCAGTTTTTGAGGAGAATTTGTGGCATATACATTTATAAAGCATATGTAATAAACATTATAAAATAAGCCCATTATATTCCACAATTAATAGGATATAACCATTTCTTTGAGGGTTGGGTTTTTGTTTGTTTGTTTTGTTTTGTTTTAAGACATGGTCTTGCTCTGTCCCCAGGTTGCTTAGTATTGGTGATCATAGCTCACTGCAGCCTCAAACCCCAGAGCTCAAGTGATCCTCCTGTGATAGGCTTCCAAGTTGCTGAGGTTACAGGCATGAGCCACTATGCCCAGCCTAGTTGAGAGTTGTAAATGGCCACTTTCTTTTTACTTATACTTTAGAAAAACCTTGGATATACCAGTAAGTGGATTTTGACTGTTGCTGGACCCTAAGCATCTGCCAGTCAGAAGAAAGCATCTCATCTATGATGAGATGATTTTGAGATGTCTTAGGGTCTTCTGTTCCTAAAGGATGGGGTAACTTGGGTAGACTAACAGTAGCTTAGATAGGCTGCTAAGCTAATGAATTTTCCTTTCTCTCTCTTTTTTTTTTTTTTTTTTACTTTTTATTTAAATGTAGTGCTAAGAATATTGTGTCTTGAATTCAGGAAAGAATAAAAGTAACACTAGTAAGGTAGAAAAGGATTAAACACTGAGAAGGTGAAAAAACCAGGTAAACAGGTTTTTAAAACCAACCTTGGTGATGGAAATTTACTGACTTTACCAAAAAAAAAAAAATACTGCAGCAGCTAATAACAACCCTTCCATTGTTGAATCAGAGACCTTAGGATGCACTGTGCATGGATAACCTTGAAATATGAAAATTTTCTTTCCAAAAGGATTGTTGCTGTTACACTGATGATATAATAGCTATTAGTCTTGATAGAGTAGGGTGAGCCAGAATATCCCTGTATAGAATAGGTGTATACTTGAGTATGCTTTTGTAAACTGCCTTATAGTACAGTATGAACAAAAGGGCATAACTGGAACTAGATAGATGGGTTTGAATCCCAATTCCATCCCTTCATGTGCTTGGCAAGTCTCAACCTTTCTAAGACTTGGTTTCCTCACCTAACTTGCCTTGAGGTGAAGTTTAAGTATAAAATTTTCTAGCCTAGTGCCTGACTATCAGTAGGCATTCCTACCAATACTGTTTCCTGTAGAGATCTAAGTAATAATATTATATGGGTTTTAGAAGGATTCTTTGGTTAATATCTATCATATATTTGTATAGAGAGTTAATGGTAAAATGTTTTAAAACATTTGGAGTCTTCATTACTAATAGAGAAAAAAGAAAATTTTTTATTTACAGGTAACATGATTATTATGCTTGTCAGGCAAATATGTGAGAACTAATAAGTACAGCGAATTTTGGGGTTAAGATCAAGTAAGGGCTAGATTACATGGTGGCTCACACCTGTAATCCCAGCACTTTAGGAGGCCAAGGTGGACGGATCACCTGAGTTTGGGAGTTCAAGACCAGCCTGACCAACATGGAGAAAACCCTATGTCTACTAAAAATACAAAATTAGCCAGGAGTGGTGTCACATGCCTGTAATCCCAGCTACTTGGGAGGCTGAGGCAAGAGAATCACTTGAACCCAGGGGGCGAAGGCTGTGGTAAGCAAATGTCACGCCATTGCACTCCAGCTTGGGCAACAAGAGTGAAACTCTGTCTCAGAAGATCAGGCAAAATCAGTAGCATTCTTATTTCATCAATATTGAATTAGATTATAAGTCCTG
Source organism: Saguinus oedipus (assembly GCA_031835075.1). Classification (NCBI taxonomy): domain Eukaryota; kingdom Metazoa; phylum Chordata; class Mammalia; order Primates; family Cebidae; genus Saguinus; species Saguinus oedipus. The sequence continues at coordinate 101,241,462 of CM063170.1, read as the reverse complement.
TTTATGTATAGCCACCAAACCTATTAATTAAGCAAGATGAAACAAATGAGATACTCAAAAAACACTGAGAAGAAAATACAATAGGATAGAAAAGTCATAAAAGATGACAAAGATGGACTGTGTTCATGAGTGAAAAAACAGTGCCATCAAATTTCTCTTAATTAATCTACATATTTAGTGTTACTTCAATAAAAACCTCATAGGATTTTTGGGATAACTTGATAAAAGGGTTTTAATGTATATAGTAAAAAAGTGTGTTCAGTTAAAAATTGTCATGAAAGTCTTGCAGAAATGATAAGGACTTGTAATATCAGATACTAAAACATCTTACTCATAGAAAAATGTGGCATTGGTAAAGGGATAGGCAGTTGATACAGGGATAGATCATTGAATTAAAAGAGAGATTCCGGCTCGGTGCAGTGGCTCACGCCTGTAATCCCAGCACTTTGAGAGGCCGAGGCAGGTGGATCATGAGGTCAGGAGTTCAAGACCAGCCTGGCCAAAATGGGGAAACCCCATCTCTACTAAAAATACCAAAAAAAATATTAGCCGAGTGTGGTGGTGGGTGTCTGTAATCCCAGCTACTTGGGAGGCTGAGGCAGGGAATTGCTTGAACCTGGGAGGCAGAGGTTGCAGTGAGCCAAGATTGTGCCGTTATAAACTCCAGCCTAGGCAACGGAGCAAAATTCTGTCAAAATAAATAATAAAATAGAGATCCCAGAGACAGACATGCTTATATAGGCAGTTGGATTCAAATATATATCTAATAAATATCTGTTTAAATAGATGTATTTGTTAAAAAAAATCAGGTACATTATTACTCAGAGACATATCATCAGGTTAATGAGAAGATCATTAAGGCTTATAAATGTTGTAATTGATGAAGTATTTTAGAATTATTTGGATGCATCTTTAGTCTACTTACTAAAGGTGTGGAAGAGTACACCTGTGCTTGTCCATTAATTGTCCTTGACACCATTCTTTCAGAGTACAGGATTAGAGTAATTATTCTGAGTGTATTATTTCTTAGTATTTCATAAAAGCCATGTTCAGTACAGCTTTTAATTCATACTTAGATAAAGTAAATGAACTAAACACTGGGCTTTTTTGTTTTATTTGAGTATTAGTCTTGTATGTACTTTATTTTAAAATGCATTTGTAGGGAGTAATAATTTACTATTTTATGAGCATCTACAGTATGCATAGTCCTTGCTCTCAGGGAATGTACATTTCTGGGGCATGAGGGTAGAGACAGATACACCTACAGATAACTATGCCATTATAATAAAGTTTTAATGAAATACGAAAATGGGAAATTGGAGGATTTTGACTTTGGAGGCAGACTTTGAGGTAGACTTTGTGTTTTTTCATTCTGAAAATTGAGGGAAGGTCATTTTAGACAAAGGAAAAGTATTGAGCCAAGACAGGAATATCTGGATTGCATGATTGTTACAGAGACTGGGTTGGCTCTGAAGTCAGACTGCCTGAGCTGAATCTGGTTCCTCCTATTACCTTCCATGTGATCTTGGGCAAATAGTTCTTGTTCATTTTTTAATCTGTAAATTTAAGATAATATTTTCTTTGCCTTACAGGAAAACTGCACACGTAAGAGGATAGTTTAATGAAATGTAATAAACTGAGTATACCTGTGTAAGTTGCACTCAAATTAAAAACAAAACAACATTATGGGCATCCCAAGAGGTTTTTACATTCTCCATTGTATTGTTTTCAGGGTTCATTATTATTTGTAAAGTGGACCTGGCAATGACTCACACCTATAACCCTAGCACTTTTGGTAGGCCTAAGTGGGAGGATTGCTTAATCCCAGGAGTTTGAGACCAGCATGCACAGCAAAGTGAGACTCTGTCGCTATTATTAATAAAAGAAAGAAGAAAATAAAACATTATTTGTGAAGTGTTCAGAACAGTCTCTGGCATATATTATATCCCTATTAATGTTAGCCATTATTCAATAGGTGACTGGTGAATATGGACGAAACCAGAGAAAGTACAGTCCCTGGCATATATCAAGCATTCAGTAGACATGTTTTGAATTATTTAAAGAAAAAGACTACAACTGTGGTTGTCAGCTTTAAAGAGGTTAGATTAGGGATTTAGTACAGTTAGCAATACATTTGAGAAATGATGAAGGATTTGTTTTTCTCGAATATAGAAAGTCACAGAGGTTGAGCATGGGAAACTTTAAGGTAGGGCCAGAGGAAAAAGGAAATACTGGGTGGACAGAGAGCCAAGGGTCATTAAAACCAAAAGATGATAGCGAGGTTGTCAGCTTTAAAGAGGCTAGATTAGGGATTTAGTACAGTTAGCACATTATTGGTATAATTTTACTGACTAGCCTATGTAGGAAAACTAGAATTTGATCACTTGGAGCTACAGCAAGATTAGCATAAAATTTTGCTTAAAATAAATTTGTAGTTTAGTGGTCATATAGATACTTAAGAGTTCTAGAGGTCACATGGACTTAAAATACTGGGAAGCACTGTGTAAAATCAAATGAAAATAAATTTTTTGAATTTATATTTTATTTCTGGGAAAAGCTATAATATAAAATATACTACTAGTATGGTAGTCAGCATTAAATGGGCAAGGCATGTCTTTGACAATAGATTTGAAGAAATAAGCTTTTTTCAATGGGAAAAAAACAATAAAAACGCTGTTTAAACAATAACCATGTAGATGAGAGCAAAGAGTGCTTTGATTTATGAAAATGGCTTTATAACTTCTCTTCCTCATTCCTGCCACTTAGCAAACCATTTTATACTGTAAGCGCAATGGTCTCTGTGAAATGTAAATTTAATGATAACACTCTTCTGTTTAAGTTACTAACAGAATATCTGGTTATCCTAGCTTTATATTTAGAAGTCTGTAATGCTTCACCCACATTTATGAAATTCACACACTTCCAAAAATATTTGGAGTAAGTTGTAAAAGCTTGACAGTAAAAACTGAATTGACAGAAGGTTAGCTTTTTTTCCCGTCTCACTCAGTGTGAATATTCATACCTTTCCTTGAAGGAATGTTAATACATTTGAGAAATGATGAAGGATTTGTTTTTCTTGAATATAGAAAGTCACAGAGGTTGGGCATGGTAGTTCATGCCTGTAATCTTAGCATTTTGGAAGGCTGACATAGGTGGATTGCTTAAGCCCAGGAATTCAAGACCAGCTAGACCACAAGCAATCCACCCACCTCTGCAAAAATTAGCCTGTAATCATAGTATATGCCTGTAGTCCCAGCGACTTGAGAGGCTGAGGTGGGAGGATCACCAGAGCCTGGGGAGGTCAAGGCTGCAGTGAGCCTTGATTCAGCTACTACACTTCAGTCTGGGTGACAGAGTGAAACCCTGTCTTTAAAAAAGAAAGTTATAGAGCACTTTGTTTTAATTAATTTATGGTATCCATCAGGGTTTATTGTACCCAATAGTTAGTGAGTTTTTTTGAGCAGTTCTGGTTACAAGGATTAATATACCATGAATTTTATTCTTTCTTAGGGGCCTTCCAAAGAACAAACAAAACATTTCTCTTATTTTTCAAAATGGAATAAAATTCATCCTGTTTTACAAGATTTACATCATGGAATCTTAAACATTTTGCTGTTTTATCATTGTAGGAATTATTTCCTCTTATCACATATTCCCAACTATGTTAAGGACTAATATAAATTGGAAAATGGAAGAATGTTGGAATCTCCTAGAAGGGTGGTACGGTAGGGAAATAACTGGTTGATATTGCATTCCCCAAGTACTGCATCTTCATTCAAGAAGCTAGAAAAGAAAGAGACACTAACTTCATAGTTGGCTTTTAGTTTTCCTTCAACACAGTTGAGAATTCAGAATTGTTCTTTCTCTGCCCATACCAGCAAAGGAGAAGAAAGTTGGCACAAGAAAATGTTTCCCAATTATCAGATATATCAGAAGGGGTGCAAAAAGCACCCCTCTAGACTAATGATAATGTTGAAATTGTATAAGCAGAAATCTCAGGCTACAAGTCATAGTTGATAATGTCCTCCTATATGAATTTTTCAAACTCAATAATCAGTACATAAACAATATATTTCTAAGGATTAAAAAGGAAATAATGGCATTCTCATTCAGTTAGTCATTCACTAGAAAGGACTTCATTATGTAATGTTCTGTGACAAGAACCAGAACATCATATTTTGCTAAGCAGATACGTGGTAGAATTCTTTCATATTTTGTTGTTGTTTTGAGACAAGAGTCTCAAACTCCAGTCCACGCTGGAGTGCAGTGGCACAATCTTGGCTCACTGCAAACCTCCACCTTCCAGGCTCAAGTGATCCTCCTCAGCCCCCTGAGTAGGTGGGACTACAGGCATATTCCACCATGCCCAGCTTATTTTTGTAGAGATGGGGTTGCCATGTTGCCCAAGCTGGTCTCAAACTCCTGAATTCAGGCAATCCACCTGCCTTGGCCTCCCGAAGTGCTGGGATTACAGGCCTGAGCCACCGTGGTGAATTCTTTAATCTTTTGTGATGTTTGTGCACCAGAATATACTTGATATGGTTCATTAGTGGACAAATGCTGAAAACAGATGTTTCATACAAAGGTGATTGGAAAAAACTCGGTGTAGAAATGAGTTATTGGATTAGACATTCCAAATCTAAAATTGAAAATATTTTGCAATTATGGAGTAAAGAAGATGGCCATCTCTTTAACAAAATATGAGCCGTCAGACATTTCAGAAAAAATTTTTATGGATTGCATTTTGACCCTGCAAGTGCAAGAAGAAGAACCAGAAATAATGATTAAGTACATAGAACCCGTTGGAGATAGATTTCAAATCTGGAGTCAGCATTTGTGAGATGGACATATTCCAAGTTTTTGCATCAATGTTGAGCGGTTAGCTGTGTTTAGAGAACTTGGTTCATATACCTTTGAAATCAGGGGAATATGGAATAATATTTTGGGTTTTCTATAATTATTTTTACTGTAATTCTTATTTATAAAAGTTTCTAATAATTCTTTTTCCTTACCCCTTATTTTAATGGAAATTATGTGTTAAATGAGTATAATGATTTAAAAAATTTAAAAGATTCAATGGATGCAGATGGCAAATGGTGATGGCTGTCTTTCCTGGTGAGTTAAACACTACAAAAAAATTAGCAGTTTTCATAAAACAGTTTAACCACCTCTATCCCCTGTAGGCTGCCATTCTAGTGAGTTGGTAGAAATTGTAGGATAAGCTATATTATTCTAGTTTTTAAGAAGAAATCGAGTGGCAAGACACAGTGGTTCATGCCTGTAATCTTAGCACTTTGGGAGGCTGAAGCGGGAGGATCACTTGAAGCTCAAGAATTCGAGACCAGCCTGGGTAGCATAGCAAGACCTCGTCTCTACAAAAAAAAAAAAAAAAATAGCCAGGCATGGTGGAGTACACCTGTGGTCCCAGCTACTTAGAAGACTGAGGTAGGAGGATCACTTGAGCTGGGGATGTTGAGGGTGCAGTGAACTGTGATTGCACCACTTCACTCCTTCCTGGGTGACAGAGTGAGACTCTGTCTCACAAAAAATAAAAAGAAGAAATGGAACCTTAATTAAAATTTCTTCTAAAATTCTATGGTAATAAAATTATTGTTGTAATAACATTGTAAAGATAATGGGAGCATGACATTACAACATCAAAAATAAGGAATAGCTGGGTGCTGTGGCTCACACCTGTAATCCCAGCACTTTGGGAGGCTGAGGGGAGAGGACTACTTGAGCTCAAAAGTTTGAGACCATATATAAAGAACTCTTAAAACTCAACAAAAAGTCATAACCCAATATAAAAATCGGCAAAAAAACTTAAATAGAAACTTGACCAAAAATGACATACAAGTGGCCAAAAAGCATATGAAAAGATGCTCAACATCACTAATTATGAGAGAAATGCAAATCAAAACCACAGTGAGCCATCACCTCACATTTAGTGAGCTATCTCCTACTTTATAGTAAACCCAAATTTATATTCCATATTGCCCTGAAAGATATATGGACCATGTTCTCTAAACACAACCAACTGCTCAACTTTGATGTACAAACTTGCAGTGGTGTAGTCACAGCTCACTGTACCCTCAACATCACCAGCTCAACATAGCAAGACTCCCATCTCTGCAAAAAAATGAGCTGGGCAGGGTGGCAGGGGCCTGTGGCCTCAGCTATTTAAGAGACTGAGGTGGGTGGATCACTTGAACCTGGGAGGTTGAGCCATGTTTATACCACTGCACTCCAGCCTTGGTGTCAAAGCACGACCCTGTGTCAGAAAAAAAAAAAATCCAGGTATGGTGGATTACACGTAGTCCCAGCTACTACTTGGGAAGCTGAGGTGGGAAGATCACCTGAGTCTGGGAAGTCCAGCCTGCGTTGAGCCATGATCTTGCCACTGCACTTGCTGGGTAACAATAAAACCCTGTTTCATTAAAAAAGAAAAATCAAAGGAAGGAATAATTAAAGTTGCTTTGTCTTTGGGTGATTCTGTAAGGGAGTTTGTCTTTTTTTCCCAATGTTATACCTGATTTAAAGACATTAAATATCAGTAATTTTGTAGATACATAAAATGCCACAATTTGACCTAGAAAAGTCCAACAATATTGAACATTAAACTTGGACTAATGGGAAGATTTTGTTTTGTGTGCCATGAAGAAAAAGAAATGTTGTATCCAGTTACGTTGCTATTTTGCCCAAAATTGAAACAGGCACACGACAGTATGTTTTCTAAGTTATGAAAAGCACATCTCACGTGAATAACAGAAGCTATGTTTTCTTTGTATTTTTCCTACTTCTTTATAACTGCAGAAATAGAATATTCTGTTTATACCTGATAGTAACATGAATATTTCACTTAATCTAAAGTTGGTCATTAGTTTTATCCCCTCACCAAGAGAAAGGCTTAAAATGCTTTAAACTTGATCAGTCCTCCTGATTTTGTGCTCTTGTTATATATCTTAGATTATTTTTAACCCTGTGACCCATTACTGTTGGACATGATTGTTTCATAATCATTGATTATTTAAGTTTACTTTCATATTTACCACTTTTTGCTCAACATTCATTCATTCTGAAATCATTTTTATTCTTTCTAAAGTAAGTCTGAGAATTTCCATTAGCATGGGTCTAAAAATAACAGGTTTTTCTCTTTTTTTTCTTACTTTTTTTGAGACAAGGTCTCACTGTGTTGGCCAGGCTGGAGTGTAATGGTGCGATCTCAGCTCACTGAAGCTTCAGCCTCCTGGGCTCAAGCAGTCCTCCCACCTCAGCGCCCTGAGTAGCTAGGATGACAGGCATGCCTCCATGCCTGGCTAATTTTTGTATTTTTTAGTGCAGACAGAGTTTCACCACGATGCCCAGCCTGGTCTTAAACTCCTGTACTCAAGTGATCTGCCTGCAGTAGCCTCCCAAAGTGCTGGGATTACAAACATGAGGCATCACAACCAGTCTGAGGTTTTTGTTGTTTTTTTTTTTATCTTAAAATATCTTTAATTCTTCCTCCTTGAGTAGTCATCACTTAGTCTCTGTAGACAATTTTTTCCCTCCGTTTGCTTAGAAGAGTTTTTCTTAATCTCTTTGGTGATTACAGTTTTACTTAGATGTATCTTAGTATGATTCCCGGTTACTTAATCCTACTTGGGGTTTCTTGGGGCTCCTGAATGTGAACATTGTTATCTTTCATTAATTCTGGAGAATGTCTGACATACTTTTTCTATCTTCTCTCCTAATCTTTCTCTCCATTTGTAATTCCAATTAGACGTAAGGTACCATTTTTTAAAATTCTGTCTTCTAAGTCTTTTAACCTCCTTAATATTTTTCATATGCATTCTGGGTAATTTTTACAGATAATTTTTGATTCACCAGTTTATTGCTAGCCATGTCTAATTATTTATGCAGTAACTTTTCTGAGTTCCTGACTATAATTTGTCAGTTCATTTAATTTTAAAAGTTCATTTGGTTGTTTTTGACCCATCTTCCTTTCTCTGAGTTTTGACAGTCTCTTTTACTTGAGATGTGCCTATATTTGTATCCAATAATTCTAATGCTGGGGTCTTAAAAAAACTTTTTAAAATTCTGTACATTTTGCTCATAGTATGTATTTCCCTTGGGTTTTTATTGTGATTTTTGTTGTTGTGGAAATAGGGTCTCACTCTGTCACCCAGGCTGTGTCCCAGGCGACATCACCCCAGGCTGTGTCACCCAAGTGCAGTCGTGGCTCACAGCAGCCTCAACCTCCTGGGCTCAAGCAGTCCTCCCGCCTCAGCCTTCAGGACCCCACCATACCTGGCTAATGTTTAAAAATCTATTTTTTTTTTAGAGTCGGGACCTCCATGTGTTACCCAGCCTGGTCTCAAACTCCTGGCCTCAAGTGATTCTCCCTCTTTGACCTCCCAAAGTGCCAGGATTACAAGCATGAGCTACTGTACCCGGCCTTTTAGGATTTTTTTGATTGAGATTTCCTATTTGTTAGAATATTATTTGCAACATTTACAGAATATTTTATGCCACCTGGAAGCACTGTCAGCCAAGAGTTACACAGGTTGAGTATTTTCCAGTTAGGTTCACTCAACCAGTAACTGTAATGCAAATGTTCCTAAATTGGAAATAGCTGGTCCCATGTATTTCAGATAATGGATAGTCAATCTGAATTAAACTAACTCCTTGTTTAGGAATTTGCCTGGTCAGATCATGTGAATCTCTAGAGGCCAAACCTAAGGGAAGATTGTCTTGTGCCTAAGTACTGTCAGGAAAGTCTTTTCTCTTTACCCAGAACCAAGACTGAGATAGGAAAAAGTTTCTTATAGTTCTCCCTTAAAGATGGAAGAAGGCTTTTTTCTAGTTAACCTACTGTGGTGGTTCATTTAGGAGCCCCAAAGTTGTAAGCTGTTGCTTCCCAATTCTTTCATGTCTCTGTTAACATGGAAAGTGATATTTGTACAGTAGCTTGCTGGGTAAGTTGAGAGACTAGAGCCTTGGATAAGGGATATTGCATCTGCAGGCAACAGAATTGGGGCCTCAGGCCCCTCATGCACTGTGCATTCTCCCTGAGAACTAACACCAACATCTGGTGGGACACTCTGCTTTTATACTACTCAAAGTGTGGTTGGCAGATTGGTGCTGCTCTGTGACTTCTCGTTAATTCCTCATAAAAGGTATTTGTCAGATAACGTAAGTCAACCAACTACTAAACATACTATTATTGTTTGTTTTGAGTCTCCCTCTTCACTCAGGTTGAAGTGCAGTAGCACAGTCACAGCTAACTGAAGCCTCAGACTCCTCCTAGGCTCAAGCAATCCTACTGTCTCAGCCTCTTGAGTAGCTGGGACTATAGGCATGCACCTCCATGCTAGGCTAATTTTTTTTTTTTTTTTTTTTTTTTTTTTAGATGAAGTCTTGCTCTGTCATGCAGGCTGGAGTGCAGTAGCGCGATCTTGGCTCACTATAACTTCCACCTCCTGGGTCCAAGCGATTCTCCTGCCTCAGCCCCCCAAGTAGCTAGAACTATAGGAGTGTGCCACCACACTTGGCTAATTTTTGTATTTTTAGTAGAGACAGGTTTTCACCATGTTGGCCAAGCTGGTCTTTAATTCCTCCTGACTTCAGGTGATCTGCCTGCCTCGGCCTACCAAAGTGCTGGGATTATAGGTGTGAGCCACCATAATTTTTTATTTTTCGTAGAGACAGGTTTATGTTGCCCAGGCTGGTCCTGAACTGGGCTCAAGCAGTCCTCCTGCCTTGGCCTCCCAAAGTGTTGAGGTTACTGGCGTGATCCACTGTACCTGGCCTAAACATATTGTTTAATTAATCTCCCTTTTATTTTGGTAGCAAAACTGTCTTGAATGAAGCAGTATATGATTTGTACTCTGTACTTAAATTCCTTACCTCCTTGTAAAACAATAGCAGTGTATAGAGCTTCTACATTCTAGACCTCCAGAGATCAGCAGATGCCATCAGAATAACCTTGCTTACTGATGGTGGTTTTTGTTTGTCTTTTTTTTTTTTCTAGAATCTGAAACAGGGTCTCACTCTGTCACCCGTAGAGTGCACTGACACAATCACATCTCACAGTAACCTCCATGACCGGGCTCAAGCAATCCTCCCACCTCAGCCCCCCAAGTAACTAGGATTACAGGCATGTGCCACCATACCTGGCTAGTTTTTTCATTATTACTATGTACGTATGTATGTATGTATATATGTATGTATGTATAGATGAGGTTTCACGATATTGCCCAGGCTGGTCTTGAACTTCTGGGCTCATTCAGTCCTCCCACCTCAGCCTCCCAAAATGCTAAGATTACAGGCATGAGCCACTGCACCTGGCTTACTCGTGGTTTTTAGCTTCAAAATTTTTACCTTTTTTTGTCTAGCTTGTTTCATTCATTTAAAAATTTTCCCCACTTGAAGATACTTTTTATTGGGAGAGTTTTAGGGTACTTTTATGTTTACTGAGCTGGATGCTGAATGTTCAGTTGTTTTGCTACTGTAAAAAAGTATCTTAAGTAGCAGTAATTAACTTGGAGTGAGACAGTACTCATTCATTAGTCACCTTCGATTTTTTAATTCATGGTTAAACAAAATAAAATTTACCGTCTCAATCATTTTTAAGTATATATATTTCAGTGATGTTAAGTATATTCACATGGTGAAACATCTCCAGACCTTTTTCATCTTGCAAATCTGAAACTACGCCCATTAAACAATCCTCCCTTTTCCTCTCTCCCTAGTCCCTGTTAACCTCTATTCTACTTTATGTTTCTGTGAATTTTACTACTATAGATAATTCATATAAGTGGAATCATATAGTATTTGTCACTTTGCGACTGGCCTGTTTCACTTAGCATGATGTCCTTAAGATTCATCCATGTTGTTTGTAGCTTATGACAGGATTTTGTTTTTGAAGGCTCAATATATGCCATGTACTTATACCACACTTTGTATATTCATTCCTCTGTTGATGAAAATTTGGGTTGCATCTGCCTCTTGGGTCTTGTGACTGGTGCTGCTCTGAAGATGGATTCATAGATATCTATTCGAGATCCTGCATTCAACTCTGTGTATGCCCAGAAGTAGGAATGCTGGCTCATATGATATTTGTATTTTTCATTTTTTGAGGAACCTCCATACTGTTTTCTGTAGCAATAGAACTGTTTTACAATCCCACCAACAGTGCGTCAGGGTTCCAGTTTCTCTCACATGTCTCAAACAGTTGTTATTTTCTGGTTTAAGACTAGCCTTTCTAGTAAATGTGAGGTGATACCTCATCATGGTTTTGATTTGCATTTCTCTGATAATCAGTGATATTGAGCATCTTTTCATATGCTTCTTGGCCATTTGTATGTCATTTTTGGTACAGTTTCTACTTAAGTCTTCAGCCAATTTTTAAATTGGGTTATTTGACTTTTTGTTGAGTTGTAGGAGTTTTTTATATATTCTGGGTATTAATTTCATGTATATGATTTACAGATATTTTCTCCCATTCTACATGTTGTCTTTTCACATTATTGATTGAAAAGATGCACAGAGGTTTTTGTTTGTTTTTGAGATGTAGTCTCACTCTGTCACCTAAGCTGGAGTGCAGTGGCATGATCTTGGCGCAGTGCAACCTTCTTCTCCTGGGTTCAAGCAATTCTCCTGTCTCAGCCTCTCAAGTAGCTAGGATTACAGGCACACGCCACCATACCTGGCTAATTTTTGTATTTTTGGTAGAGACAGGGTTTCACCATGTTGGCCAGGCTGGTCTTGAACTCCTGACCTCAAGTCATCTGCCTGCATCAGCCTCCCAAAGTGCTGGGATTACAGGCATGAGTCACTGTACTCGGCCACACAGAGGTTTTTAATTTTGATGTCTCATTTGTCTATTTTTAATTTTGTTGACTCTGCTTTTGATGTCATATCCAACAAATCATTGCCAAATTTAATGTTGTGAAGCTTTTTTCCCATGTTTTCTACTAAGCATTTTTATCGTTTTAGCTGTTATATTTAGATCTTTCATCTATTTTGAGATAAATTTTGTATATTTTGTAAGGTGAGGCTCCAGCTTTTTTCCTTTTCATGTGGATATCCAGTTTTCCTAACACTATTTGTTGAGAAGACAACCCATCAAATGACCTTGGCATCCTTGTCAAAATTATTTGACTGTATATGTAAGGCTATATATCTGGGTCCTCTATTCTGTTTCATTGTCTATATGTCTATATGCCAGTACCACACTGTTTTGATTATTAATAGTTTGAAATTAGGAAGTGTGAGACTTCCAATTTTTTTCTTCTATTTTAAGGTTGTTTTGGCTTTAGGAGTCTTTTGAGATTCCATGGGAATTTTAGCATAGATTTCTTTTCTGGCAAAAAAAAAAAAAAAATCACTGTGATTTTTATGGGAAGTGCATTGAATCTTTAGATCACTTTGGGTTGTATTGACATCTTTTATCCTTTTTTTTTTTTTTTTTTTTTTTTTTTGAGATGGAGTCTCACTCTGTCACCAGGTTGGAGTGCAGTGGCACAGTCTTGGCTCACTGCAACCTCCGCCTCCCAGGTTCTAGCAATGTAGCTGGGCCTATCGGCATGTTCCACCATGCCCAGCTGATTATTTAATTTTTAGTATGGACAAGTTTTCACCAGGTTGGCCAGGATGGTCTCGATCTCTTGACCTCATGATCTGCCCACCTCAGTTTCCCAAAGTGCTGGGTCTACAGGAGTGAGCCACTGTGGCCAGCCTTGATATCTTAACTATAGTATTTCTTCTATTCCATGAATATGGGTTGTCTTTCCATTTATTTTTGTCTTTATATCTTTCAGCAGTGTTTTATAGTTTTTAGTATACACATCTTTCACTCTTTCACCTCATTTATAAGTGGTTCTTTTTTTCTTTTTTGAGACAAAGTCTAACTTTGTTGCCCAGACTGGCACAATTATGGCTCACTGCAGCTCTGACCTTTCCTGGGCTCAAGTGATCCTCCAACCTCAGCCACATGGGACTACAAGCATATGTCACCATGCCCGACTAATTTTTTTTTCGTATTTTTTGTACAGAAGAGATCTCATATATTATCCTCCCACCTCAGCCTCCCAAAGTGCTAGGATTACAGGTGTGAGCCAGCCACCGTGCCCGGCCCAAGTTTTTTATTATTTTTGATGCTATTGTAAGTGGAATTGTTTTCTTAATTGCCTGTTTATTGTTAACATAGAGGAATGCAACTGATTTTTGTATTCTATAACTTTGCTTATTTCATTTATTCTAACAGTTTTTTATGGAATATTTAGTGTTTTCGATGTATAAAATTATGTCATCTGTAAACAGATGGCTTGATCATTTTCAATTAGGATGGCTTTTTTTTTCCCCCCCAGAGTATTGCTTTGTTGTCCAGGCTACGGTGCGGTGGCACAATCTTGGCTCGTGGCAACCTCTGCCCCCTGGGTTTTCAAGCAATTCTTGTGCATCAGCCTCCCGAGTAGCTGGGACTACAGGCACATGCCACCACATACAGCTAATTTATTGTATTTTTATTGTAGACGGGGTTTCACTGTGTTGGCCAGGCTGATCTCAAACTTCTGGGCTGAAGTGATCCACCTGCCTTGGCCTCCCAGAGTGCTAGGATTACAGGTGTGAGCTACCACACCTGGCCCAATTTGGATGCCTTTTATTTTTACTGCCTTATTGCTTTGGCTGAAACTTCAATACTATGTTGAATAGAAGCAGTTAGAAGCATGCAGCTTTGCCTTCTTCCTGATCTTAGAGGAAAAGCTTTCAACGTGTCATTGAATATGAGGTTAGCTATGGGCTTTTCATAGTTTTTATTATTTGAGGTTATTTCCTTCAATTCCTAGTTGGTTGAGGTGTTTTTTTTTTAATCATAAAAGGATGTTGAATCTTGTCAAATGCTATTGAGATGTTTACATGGGTTTTATCTTTCATTTTGCTAATGTGTATTACATTGATTATATGTTGAACTTGTCACCATATTTTAAACTAAGAAAACACAAGTGTTGTAGAGAGTAGATGTGATGGTTGAGAGCACATATACACTGGAACCACACTGCTTAAGGTCAGGCTTTTGTTCTGCCGCTTACTAGTGATTACATGATATCTAAGTTTAAAATACGTAATTTTCTGTTAGATTTCTAATAATTATAAACCTTACTTTACCGTAAATAGTTTTTATTAATGAATTAAGCAATGTCATTTTCCTGTTTCGTGATAGAAACTTTTTGGGTAAAGGGATAATAGAGACCAAGAAAATGAATGGTATAACCATTACAGACTCCCAACTTAATGGTCTGCATCATGAAATGAAGATTCTCAAACGTTTGGGTTTCAGGATCCTTGTAGCACTTGTAATTATTCAGAACCCCAGAGTCTGATTTATTTGGGTTATGTCAGTATTTACTATTAGACTGAGCATGGTGGCTTACGCCTGTAATCCCAGTAGTTTGGGAAGCCTGCCGGTGGATCACCTGAGGTCAGGAATTCGAGATAAGCCTGGCTAACATGCTGAAACTCTTGTCTCTACTAAAAATACAAAATAGCCAGAAGGTGGCAGCTGCCTGTAATCCTGTCTACTCAGGTGGCTGATGCAGGGAGAACTGCTTGAACCCAGGAGGCAGAGGTTGCAGTGAGCCGCCATTGTGCCACTGCATAATCTCCAGCCTGGGCAACAGATCAAGATTTTGTCTCAAAAAAAAAGGCGGGAGAGACCAGGTGCAGTGTCTCACACCTGTAATCCTAGCACTTTGGGAGGCCGAGGCAGGCAGATCACAAGGTCAAGGCATTGAGACCATCCTGGCCAACATGGTGAAACCCCATGTCTACTAAACATAAAAAAATTAGCTGGGCGTGGTGGCGCACACCTGTAGTCCCAGCTACTTGGGAGGCTGAGGAAGAAGAATCACTTGAATCTGGGAGGCAGAGGTTGCAGTGAGCCAGGATCACTCCACTGCATTCCAGTCTGGCGACAGAGGGAGACTATGTCTCAAAAAAAGAAAAAGAATAAAACTATTACACATTAAGCAAAAATATGCTTATGAAAAGCAGTGAGATGAGAGACATTGTTTTACATTTTTACAAATATTTTTAATGTCTTAAGAATATTGATTCTAAAATCTGCTTTTGCATTCAGATTGTTGCAGTAAATTATTTGAATTAAAATATACCAAGACAGCCTGACCTCACACCAATGTGTAATTAAAAAGAGGACAACCTTGTGTGGACCTCCTGAAACAGTTTCAGGAACCCTTACGGCGGTCCTTGGATCACATTGAGAACCACTGTTATATACAAATTAAAAACTTCCCAGAGACCTACACCTTTAAAGCATTCTGGTTTTGTTTTATTTTGGTGCTAACCTCCACATCACTGAATAATATTCCTCTTTGGCTATTTTGTAACATTTCAACTTTATGCTTATATTTTTATTTCCTACAATCACAGTTGAGGACTACATTACGTATGCTCTCTTCTCATTTCTTCTCTTCCCAAATTCGGACTATTTCTGTTAATTTAAATAGTATATTCCATTTTTAGTTCCATCAAAGCTAGACAGTACTTTCTACTTTAAGAATTCTTGAAACTCTTGTGCTTCACTTCTTTCCTTACTTTCCTCCCCCACTTAATCTACTCTTGTGATAACGTTTACATTATGTTCTATAGTCATAGTTTATCTTCTCCAATTTAGATTGATTCTCAAACTTTAAAGCAAAAACTGTTTGTTATCATCATATCAATAATATTTACTGTGGAGCCTAGTACTATTCTATAATTGTGATTTCTAATATGTTCCATTTTACAGTCCCATACCACTTATTAGAAAATCTTCTTAGGCTCAAGTTCAAATGGTTTTTTTCCTTCTTTACACTATACTGATTGCTCAACTATGAGTCTTTTACTGGGATCGTGCCTTTCTTGAACAGTTTACATTTCCTGAATTCATTCATTACTTTCTTATTCTTAATCATGTTACCATTTCTTAAAATTTGTCTAGGCTCCCTGTCTACTGGCTGTATGTCTAGTCCCCTGCTTTTCTGGATACTTTCTCTGAGAGGCTTCTGTCCTTCCTCTAATTCTAGTCTGTACTCACTGCTCTCTGGGCCTGCTGCCACAGCTGCTGACCTAGGCTTTCATCTGTTTGCAGGATCCTGTGTTTACTTGGTTTAGTTTTTGTTTTAGCTAGCATGTATCTTCATGTAGCTTCCTAAGAAAAGGTGTTACAGGAGGTAAACTTCTTCCATCCTTGAATGTTTAAAAAATCTTTATTCTGCCTCCATAGTTTGGCTGGATACAAAATTCTGCATTAGTAATCATTTTCCCTTGAATTTTGAAGATAATATTGACTTCTAGCTCTGTTGTTATCAGTAAGAAGTCTATTTTCATTTGTGTGTACCCAGTTTTTCCTTCACTGGAGACAGGATCTTTTTGTCTTGAAAAATAAAATGCTGTGTCTCTAGGTTTGGTTTCTCTGTGAGCTTTTTGGATTTGAAAATGTGGTTTCCTTCACGAGTGGAAAATTTTATTTTTTTTGAATTGCTTTTTTATTTTCTATCATTTCTTCTGGCTGGACATTGGTCCTCCTAGATTTATCCTTTCTTTTATATTTTTCATATATTTATCTTGTCTATTTCTCAACTTCATCTTTTCTTCTAGCTAGTATAAAGTTCTTGTTTTATAGATACAAATTAGAGTTTTTGAAAATTCTCATCTGTTGCCTTCACATGTTCATTTCCCACATGGTCATTCTTACTTGTTTTGCAGTTTATGATAGGCTTTCTTCAGATATGTGGTAATTTGTGTTATCTGTTTTTTTTTTAATTTTTTTTTTTAATTTAAAAGAAAAAGTTTTTTTGTGACAGGGCCTCACTGTCGCTCAGGCTGGACTACAGTGGTGTGATCTCAGCTCACTGCAATCTCTGCCTCCTGGGCTGAGTGATCTCCTGCCTTAGCCTCCCAAATAGCTGGAACTTCAGATGCATGCCATCACATGAGGTTAATTTTTGTATTTTTTGTAGAGGTGGGGTCTCACTCTTTTGCCAAGTCTGGTCTCAAAACTCAAGATCCAGCCTTCTCAGCCTCCCAGATGCTGGGATTACAGTTATGACTGTTCTTTTTTTAAGCAATAAGATTGCCTGGAAGTCTTCGGAGTCTTATGTTTTGTAGTGAGTCCTTGGCTCACTTTTTTTTGGTAAGCAGGTAAGGAGCTGGCCATTTCTTGAGTAAGAATATAGAGTGTGTATACTCTTTAATAATTTTTTACATGCTTTCTTTTCCTGATTTTCATCAGGGAAGGCACTCTGCCATTTATGTCTGACTCTTGAAGTGTTTCTTTTTTTCTTCTTCTTCTTGTGTTTTTTTTGAGACAGGGTTTTACACTGTCATCCAGGCTGGAGTGCAGTGGCACAATCATGGTTCACTGCAGCCTTAACCTCATCTGCTCAAGCGATCCTCCTACCGCAGCCTCCTGACTAGCTGGGACTACAGGCACATACTACCATATGTGGCTACTTTTAAAAAATTTTTTTTCTAGAGGTGGGATCTTTCTACATTGCCCAGGCTGGTCTCAAGCAGTTCTCCTGCCTTGGTCTCCCAAAGTGCTGGAATTACAGGTGTGAGCCACTGTGCTCAGCCTTCCTGATGCTTTTGGTAGAAGATACGGTTCCAGTCCAGATGATGGGTAGGGACCTGGCTATACAAATCAGAGTTAGACAATGCCAGGGATGTGTAAATAGCAGTTGCTAAATGTGCTGACATCTTTTTCATATGGTTCCTGGGACTGGTGACTATATAATTTGTTGTTCAAACTGAGACATGTAGGAGAGTGAAAAGTACTAGTAATAATTACGCCGGCAGTAGGCATTAGCTAGAGCATATGGTTATTCCTTCTTGAGTCTCATGGACATTTAGGGTGAGTATCAGAGGCAATATAAGTTGAATTGACTGCCTGCCTGGTTGAGTCAACATTCCATTCTATTCCCACCTGCTTTTTGTCCAGTAGGACATGTTTTGGGGACAGATACTGGATAAGGAGCAGTGGGTTGAATAGAAACAGTTGTTTATATAACCAAAATGACTCTTAGTTGGTGTAGTCTGGATGTATTTAATCTTATCCTATTAGTAAATGTTAAATACAAGTTTCACATACCTGGTGTATATTTGTATTTTAAATATTATCTTTTTTTCTCAGTTCTAGGAATTTTGAAAAAGTATGACATGTTGCTAGCATTTTTCTTAAGGATATGGAGTTGTTCCTAGAAAATGTTATTCCCAAACCAGTTTTTCATTGCTTTAGATGTAAACTTTTATTTTCTTGTCATATTGGCACATATGTAGAAAATATTAGCTAGTTTTATGTCAAAATATGGAAACCTCATCCAGATAGAAATTATATGAGTTTCTTTGGACTCTGTTCTAAGTTTTTTTGTTTTTTGTTTTTTGTTTTCTTTTTCATATTGGACTGAAATCTGCCACCCTGTAACTTCCAACTATTGGTTCTAGTTCTGTTCTCTGGAGCAGCATGGAGTAAGTGTCTTCTATTAGAAGGCATCTATCACCTTTTCTAGACTGAATTTCTCCAGGCGTCCTCCCCTTTTTATGTGAAATTAAAACCCGTATTTCTGACCTTCACATTGATTCCCTTTGGAATCTTGTAACCTAATATAAACATCATAGTTTATCAGTGTTTTCCATAATAGAGTTAAAATGTAATGGCCCCAAATTTTAATTTAATTCTATACTATATTTCTATGGCACCATGCACACCAGTGCAGCATACCTTGTACTATAACCCGTTAATCAGACTAGTTAATTAGTGCAGCTTCAATTTTTTTTTTCTTT
The DNA here is from genome assembly GCA_031835075.1 of Saguinus oedipus. Classification (NCBI taxonomy): domain Eukaryota; kingdom Metazoa; phylum Chordata; class Mammalia; order Primates; family Cebidae; genus Saguinus; species Saguinus oedipus. The sequence continues at coordinate 101,222,637 of CM063170.1, read as the reverse complement.
TTCTTAGCTTCTCAGTTGTCAGCCCATACTAAAATGTGGTCAGCTAAAATCTGCCAGCTGAGAAACTGTTGGGGCTATCATTTTTTTAGTAGGTGTTTCTGCCTTAGTAAAATAGTTTTACCAAGTAGAATTGTGTATTATTCCAAGACCCTAGAACAAGAAATACACTTTTATATGCTAACATCTGTAGGCCTTTGGTTTTAATGACATAGGCTTTCAATTTAAAAGTTAAACATATTGCTCTAAGAACATTAGCTAGAAATTCGTTTGATTGCTGTTTTGCAAAATATTTTGTCTCTTTGAGGTTTAAATAGTTTTCATTGCAAAGCATCTGACTTACATCTTCTTTTACAAAACATGCTATTATATTTTTAAAAGTAAATTTGTATAATGAAATGCTGCCTGTAAGCTGGAAAACGGTATCTAAAATAACATATTCCATTGTAGGTTTTGTACCCTAGAACAGCACTTCTCAACCCTCAGCACTGTTGATATACTTTAAATAATTCTTTGTTAATGCCCAACTGTCCTATGCATTGTAGGATGTGTAACAGCATCCCTGGCCTCTATCCATTAGATGCCAGTAGCCCACATATCACCACCTTCTCTGCAGTTTGATCGTCCAAAATACATCAGATATGGCCATATGTCCCCTGGGGGAGAAAATTTCCCCAGTACTGTCCTAAACTAACAGAAGTATTTTTTAATCAGCTAGTCAATAGTTTCCACCTTAAATTTCTTTATGTAATTGGGTTAGAATACATTGTTTTTCTTACCATGATTTCTTTGTAGAGATTTGTAAAACTGTATGACATAGTAAAGAACTTCACATATAACAAACCCTTAACTAAAATTCCTGATCTGGTCAGTTTTTTCTTTTCTTGCTAATACTGTTTTTTATCCTAGTTTTTAATTCTTGTTTTGTGATATAATCTATGAGCTGAAATTTGTGACTATATAATATAGTGAGATTAAAGAATGAAAATTACAGAAAAGCAACACATATGATACTGAATAGGAAGTTTATTGAGTTCAAATACTTGACCTTTTGTGGTCCATGATTATGTTACTTGAAAATATGCTTTTTATTTCAGTTGATAAATAGCTTTTTATTCAAGTTTATTTGCTCCTGGATATTAAAGTTGTGTTATATTTATTCTTGTGCTCCACAATATAGCCAGCAGCCAGCTTCGGGTGTAGCCTATTCTCATCCAACTACAGTTGCTAGCTACACTGTCCATCAGGCTCCAGTAGCTGCTCACACAGTTACTGCTGCCTATGCACCAGCAGCCGCCACAGTTGCAGTTGCCAGGCCTGCTCCAGTAGCTGTTGCAGCTGCTGCAACAGCTGCTGCTTATGGAGGCTACCCTACTGCACACACAGCAACTGACTATGGTTATACCCAGAGGCAACAAGAAGCGCCACCACCACCACCCCCAGCTACTACACAAAACTACCAGGTAAGAAAACTACTACTAGTTTTGGTAGCCTTAACATGTGGGTTTCTTTGGCTTCAGTGTATAATATAATACCCTAGCCATTGCTTCTCAAACTTGGGGCTTCCAAAATATACATGTAATGATAGAGAAAAGTAAGTGAGTATTCCTTGGTAGTGGGTACATACACCAATCATTAAGATTCCTTGCTGGCCAGGCGTGGTGGCTCACGCCTGTAATCCCAGCACTGTGGGCAACTTAGGTGGGCAGATCACCTGAGGTTAGGAGTTCAAGACCAGCGTCTCTACTAAAAATACAAAAATTAGCCAGACGCAGTGGTGCGCACCTGTAGTCCCTGCTACTTAGGAAGCTGAGGCAGGAGAGTCACTTGAATCCAGGAGGCACAGGTTGCAGTGAGCCAAGATCGCGCCACTGCACTCCATCCTAGGCGACAGAGCGAGACTGTCTCAAGAAAAAAAAAGTCTTGCAATGAACTTTGTATTATTAATCCTTCCTCCCACCCCCTGTTTATCTGACTATTACATATAGCTATCAGTTAAAAACTTTTACATTAATTACTAGTTAAATATTTCATTGTTTACCCCAAGTTTGTTTGTTTGATGTTGTTTTAACTGAAGACATAGAAAAGACTTAACCCTGTTTGTACTAGAGCATTATTCATCTGGAACACAGGTATGTCTCCTATTTTTGAGAATATTTTGAGAACAGGACAAACGTATTGTATATTTTCTTCTCAAAACAGCGAAGGTGAAAATTCTGTCCCCTATACATTTATCCTGTCAAGATGTTCTTTTTAAATATATATTATAACAAAAATTGATTATAGTCTTATTCATCCACTTGCCTCTTACTCAATCTTACAGGACTTCTGCATTCTCTTTATTATGTTTGAAAACAGTGCTGGATTACTACTTGCTTATTTAAATTAAATTTGGTCTCAATTTCTTTAATCTGTTTTTTTGTTTGTTTGCTGTTAGGACCTGTTATTTAAACTTTTGTCCTTCTGAACTTTCCCTGGTTTTGCTATATTCTTTCTAAAACATAGGAATTTGTGAAGTAAGAAATTGAAATATAAACAAACAATATTAGTATTCGTTATTAATTTTAGTCTGGTTATTAAATGAAATTCCTTTTGATGTGTGATTGTTTATGCCCAGAGACAGAATATAATAAATTTTGGTTTTAAAAGGGTCTATGAAACTCAGTGTTTTCTGGGCCCTACCTACTTCTTCAGCCATTTTACCTACATACCTTTCTACCCCTCTTTACTTCATGAACTGCCAGAATTCACTCAGCTCACCTTGATCTTTCTTGAAAAAAAGAAAGACTGAAAAGAAAGCTGAAGCAATCACAAAGCTTAGTGAAACAAGTGTTCTTTTCCGATATTATGGGATCCATCTTTAAGGCAAATCTACCGTGAATTTTTTAATAAAATTAATTTTTACTTAAGTATTATTTAGAAATGTTTTGGCGATTGTTCTGATTGTAAAAGTTAAACATGCTGCTTGGAATTCTTTTGATACTATTTTAATGAAGTACAAAATCTCTGTATTTAATTTGATTCTTTTATATTTAGGTCTGTCACGAAACTACATATTGTTTTGTTTTCCTTTATTATACTTTTAAATAGTATGTTTTTTTTTCCTTCCACTTGTCTCATAAGATTTTCTTTCATTCCTTTTCTTTAGGACTCATACTCATATGTAAGATCCACAGCGCCTGCTGTAGCTTATGATAGTAAGCAGTACTACCAACAGCCAACAGCAACTGCTGCTGCTGTAGCTGCCGCCGCCCAACCTCAGCCTTCTGTTGCTGAAACTTACTATCAAACAGGTGAGTTTTCTTAACCTACACAATTTCTTCATGAACTATTTAAGTGTATGACTTACTGTATTTTTTAATGAACATAAGCTTTTGAGTCCATCTAAACCCATTATATCACATCACCTTGGGAGACATGTTCTAGCCATGTCCTACTCTTCCTCTGCCAAAATGCCTTGGAGTCACAATTCATAATCATGCCTTTCTCTCCCGGAAATGTACTCCATTTCTGTACTTTTGGCCCACTGTTCCATTCCTGCTGAAATAAGCTGTGCAAAAGAAGCTGGGGTGATAACTTCAGAACACATTTTTATCTTTCTTTCTTTCTTTTTTTTTTTTTTTTGAGACGGAGTTTCGCTGTTGTTACCCAGACTGGAGTGTAATGGCACAATCTGGGCTCACCGCAACCTCCGCCTTCCGGGTTCAAGCACTTCTCCTGCCTCAGCCTCCCGAGTAGCTGGGGCTACAGGCGTGCACCACCATGCCCAGCTAATTTTTGTATTTTTAGTAGAGACGAGGTTTCACCTTGTTGACCGGGATGGTCTTGATCTCTTGACCTCGTGATCCACCCGCCTCGGCCTCCCAAAGTGCTGGGATTATAGGCATGAGCCACCACACCTGGCCTCACATTTTTATCTTTGTCAGAAATGCCCAGAACATATGATATTGCCAACAAACAGCCTTTATAACCAATGGAAACTCTTTAATGGGCCCATATTTTTAATTAATCTTTCTCTGATCTCTAATGACAGTTGGTTCTGTTATCAGCCACTGATCGTGTTAAATACAGTCTGTAGAATGGTACAAATTTAGAAAACATTTTGTTTGCAAAGAAGCCTGCATATTTATAGACTTTAAGGATTTTTTTTTTTCTTTTTAGAGATTTGAGAATTTTTAAAACAAAGCTTTTGAAAAGTGGGCAATTCCTGGCTGGGCGTGGTGGCTCACACCTGTAATCCAACCACTTTGGAGGCCAAGGTGGGCGGATCACCTGAGGTCGGGAGTTCAAGACCAGCCTGACCAACATGATGAATCCCCATCTTGAAAAAAAAAAAAAAAAAAGAAAGAAAAGTAGGCAATTGCTTTAATTATTTTTGAAGGATGTGAGGGTATAAGTAGAGCCTTGGAATAGAAGAGAGTAGAATTGGCTTCCAGTACTGGCTTTACTACTAATGTGGGCAAGTGGTTTTTTACTTCTTTTATCTCTGTTCTCTTATCTGTAAATGAGGTAGTTGACCCAGATTTCATTAGTGTCCCTTCTGGTTCTAAGATTTTATGAGTTCCTTAAAAGTTGTTTTAAAATGTTTTGAATTATAATAACTGACTATTCCTGTGGTATCTTCTCTGTTGATTTCTGTGTAATAATCTGCAGTAAACTTTCTGTGCTAAATCATGTAAGAGTTAGATCTTGACTTACTCTAATGCTGGTATTAACCAAGACTTTTTTAAGCTCTTGGGTATTAGTCTTCATCTCTGGAAAGTATCATCTTTTTGTGTTATGTGGATCAAATTTCATAAGCAGATAAGTTCTACTTGGGATAAAAGTTCTACTTGGAAGGCCAAACTGGGAGGATCGCTTGAGTCCAGGAGTTTGAGTTTGCAGTGAGCCATGATCACACCATCGCACTTCAGCCTAGGCAAGAGAGTAGGACCTTGTCTCAAAAACAAAAAACAAAAAAACGATAAAAGTTCTAAGTTACCTTTACTTGACTGAACATAAAATGAGCTTAGCCCCCTGATTTCGGGCCTTTTTCAGAAATAGCATTTATGTGCTTCAGTGATCATTTATTGTAAGACTCTTTTAAAGTATACATTGTTTTGATTATGTCAAAGGCAGCAAAGAAGTTCAACATCAGTGACAATCATTTAAGAATAGCTGCATTCAAGTTATTGACATTTGAAAAATTCAGTAAGTAGTACCTTTTTAGATTGCAATTCACTATGGAAAAATCAGTTAAAATGCAGTGAATGGTATATGAACAAGTTTCATATAATTAAACATTTTTCAAACAAGTTTTTACTGGGAATTTAAATATATACATTGTAACTCATTCTATCTTGTTGCCAGCATTAAGCCTAACTCTGAAGTGGACTGACTAGCACACACACACACACACACACACACACACACACACACACACACACACACACACACAGCTTTTCAGAAAACTTTACTAGTGGTACTGCTATTTTAGTTAGTGTAAATTTTGCCAAAATAATCATTTTGGAAATACATAGAAAGCATTTGGCAGAAGATAGTATATTAACCTACATATTTTGTTCATTTTAGTAATAAAAGTTTTATACCTGTTGCCAAGGAGAAATTGCTAACCTAAAATTTATAGTTGATGTTTGTACCCATTCTTTCCAGTTTTTACGGATACTGGTACAGTAACTATAGTGGCTTACTCTTCTAATTTTCTGATGTCTCTTTCCCACTTCAGCCCCCAAAGCAGGTTATAGCCAAGGTGCAACTCAGTATACTCAAGCCCAGCAAACTCGACAAGTGACAGCCATAAAACCAGCCACACCAAGTCCAGCTACCACTACTTTCTCCATATATCCTGTATCCTCCACCGTACAGCCAGTGGCAGCTGCGGCAACTGTGGTGCCATCCTATACTCAGAGTGCTACTTACAGTACCACAGCAGTTACTTATTCTGGTAAGACTGATAAACCATGTTTAAATGAGTAAACAAATTAGGAAGAGACATAGTGGAAACTATCTTGATTGTCTATGAAATTACCTTACTCCCAATAATTGGAATTAAATTAATTGATAAACATAAATATAGGTACATAATGTGACTATACTGTAAATTGCATGCTTTTTTTTTTTTAAAGAAAAGATCTTAGAATAATATAAAATGTTCTTGGGGATTTGAAAGCTCATTATGAGACTTGAGCTTAGCATTGCAATTAGAGGAAATAACAGCCAGTTTTCTACAGTATTGTTCCCTTTCCCACCTTTCCAAATGAATTTGAAAACTCAAGGTTTAATACTCAAGGAATACCACAAATTATTTTTGTTTATTTTGGCCCTTATTATGTATTTCTCCCAGAGAGGTACAGTGGCTAAAACTTTATTGTGTCTACTGCTGTTGCCAATTTCTAGTTGAGGTAGTTCGCATTATTGCAGTGGTTAAAATCATATGGCGTTTTTTTATAGACACTCACCTTTTTTATTTCCCCCAGAAAATATGCTGTGAATGACACACTTATTTCTCAGAGATACCTTTTACTCTAGGGTACTAGGGTTACAATGTGAATTGGGCATGCATGGAGTGTTTGGGAACCATAAGTTCGTTGTGGCTGGAATACAGGATACATGGGGTAAATATCAGGAGATGAGGCCAGAAGTGTCAGAGTATGTAAAGCCATGTGTGCTCTGTTATGGTGTGTCTCTTTATCTTGTGAGCAGAAAGGGAGCTGCAGAGTCTACGTTAAGAAATGGAGCTGTGTGAGTAAATTTGTAAGTTAACTGTGACAACCACATGGAAATGAATGAGGAGACATTTTCATCTGAGAACTCTGGCTGGACTGACTGGTGAATGATGAAGACCTGCTCATCATTCACCAGTATGAATGATGGTAGAAAGACATTTTATAATCTATTAAAGGCATAGTACAGGAGATTCCTTATTTAGGAAAGAAATATTTTGTCAAGAAAATATTGAATTTATTATTCCTAGATCTGTCATCTAAGATTTCCCAGATACAATTTTTCTGTCTCTCCCTATTTGGTTGACTAGCTATAATTGTAACTAGGATTATATTATTACAGTGAAATCCGATTTGACATTTTTTTAAATGTCCACATTAGCTTCAGAATAGGAAGTATCGGAGTTGCCTTTCCTGTTCATTGTTTCTCTCTTACGTGTGCTTCCTTTCCTTTCTCTTTCTCTCTCTGGTTGCTTATACAGTATGAAGATAATTTTTATTTACATGAGTAATGTATTACTATTTAAAAATTAGATGCTAGATTTTTAAAAAGAGAAAAAAGTTAAACCACTAGAGTTCTACTCCTAGACACTAATTGTCATTAACATTTTAGTACATGTCTCTCTCTATTTTTTTTCCATGGAATATACATGTATAAATACAGTTTGTTGTATACATGCTATTCTGTAAACTGCTTTATTTTTACTGTGATTACCTTTTGTGACACTAAGTATAGATACATACCTCTGATTAATGTTTTTTCCCCAACTTTTTATATCATTTTTTTTTTTTTTTTTTTTTTTTTTTGAGATAGAGTCTCACTCTCTCACCCAGGCTGGAGTGCAGTGGTGCCATCTCGGCTCACTTCAATCTCTGCCTCTCAGGTGCAGGTGATTCTCCTGCCTCAGCCTCCTGTTAGTCTGGACTACCGGCACGTGCCACCATGCCTGGCTAGTTAGTTTTTGTATTTTTAGTACAGACAGGGTTTCGCCATTTAAGCCAGGCTGGTCTGGAACACCTTACCTCAAGAGCTCCACCAGCTTTGGCCCCCAAAGCACTGAGATTACAGGCATGAGCCACCACACCTGCTCCAGAAAATTATAATTCTGCAGAAAAATTGGAAAAAATAGTTCCAGTAACTATTTTTTATGCCATTCACCTAGGTTCACCAATTATTAATAATTTTTCAAATTTGCTTTATCTCTCCTTTCTCTTGAAGCCTTTTTTTTCTTTCTTTCTTTCTTTTTTTTTTTGGAGATGGAATTTCACTCTTGTTGCCCAGGCTGCTGGAGTGCCTTGGCACAATCTCAGCTCACCGCAATCTCTGCCTCCGTCATTCAAGTGATTCTCTTAAAAGCTATTTATAAATGGCTCAGCAATATGTTTTATGAGGAATATGCTTTATAAGTTGTAGTTCACATCGTACTTTGACCTGAATTCTTTAGAAGATATTTCCCAAGAATAAGGATGTTCTTTTATGTAGCCACAATGGCAACATTATAAAAAGGAATTGAACGTGAATACTATACTGTCTAATATATAAATTTCTCCAGTTATCCAAAAATGTATTTTATGGCTGGGCTTTTTGTATGTATTTGGTGTATGTGTGTGTGTTTGTGGTTTGTTTGAAATTTAGGATCCAGTCAGGGATCATGGATTGTATTTGGTTGCCATTCTTTGTTAGTTTGCTTTAATGTAGAACAGTCCCTTATTTTTATCTTGTCTCATGATAGTGACATTTTTGAAGCATTCAGGCCAGTTGTCTTGTAGAATGTCCCATAATCTGGATTTATCTGATGATTTATGTTTAGATTCACGTAACTTTTTAGACAAGAAAATTATTAGACCAGCCTTCCATTTCATCACATCAGAAGCACATGATAAGTAATGTTTGTTTATTCTTTATTGATGATGCCTTTACTGGTTAAAACTGTGCCTATCAGATCTCTCCATTATAAAGACACCTTTTTCCTTTATAATGAACAAGTAATCTCTGGGCCTGTTGCTAAACTGTCTTTCACCCCATGGAGTTAGATCCTTTGAAAACTGAATGAGTTTCTACAGTGGTAGTTGCAAAATTCTTTTACATTAATTTTTAGGCATGCTTCTCTAAAGAAGAGTGCCTTCCTTCCACTTCCTTTTTTGTTATTGCTATGAACTTGTTCTTTTTTATTCAATGTACAGTCGTCCCTTATGTCCATGTGTGATTGGTTCCAGGGTCCCCGTTGATACCAAAATTTGTGGATGCTCAAGTCCCGTATGTAAAATGACATTTGCTTATAACCTACGCACATCCTCCTAAATACTTCAGATTATCTCTAGATTACTTACAATACCTAGTACCATGTAAGTGCTGTATAGATGGTTGTTAAGCTGTAGTGAGTTTTTGTACTGAATTTTTTATTACCCCCCCATTTTCCTTTTTTCTTTTTTTAAGACGGAGTCTTGCTCTGTTGCCCAAGCTGGGGTACAGTAGTGCAATCTTGGTTCACTGCAACCTCTGCCTCCCAGGTTCAAGCGATTCTTGTGCCTCAGCCTTCTGAGTAGCCGGGATTACAGGCACAAACCACCACACTTGGCTAATTTTTGTATTTTTAGTAGAGACGGGGTTTTGCCATGTTGGCCAGGCTGGTCTCAAACTCCTGACCTCAGGTGATCCACCTGCCTTGGCCTCCCAAAGTGCTGGGATTACAGGTGTGAGCCACTACACTTGCCTCTGAATATTTTCGGTTCATAGTTGATTGAATCCATGGATGCTGAACCAATGGATACAGAGAGCAACCATATTACAATCTATTACTCTCATTTCTGTCTTTGAGGCTCATACTGTTTCACATTTGCCCGGTGGGATTTACTCAAACCAGCTCCTGAGTCTTTTTGACATATTCTCACTAGTCTTTCAGCACAGCTTTTTTTTTTTTTTTTTTTTTTGCCACTGAAAGTTATTACAGATACACTTTGAGCTTTCCCTGCCATGGAGTTATAGTCAGCCTTGTCACAAAGGAGCCATGGTTTCTTATAAATGCCAGTGGTATATAGAAACCATTGTAATGGCCACAAAGTATTCTTTTGTATAGATGTACTATATTTTAAAGTGTGTATTTGAGGACATTTAGTTGTAAATGAGATTAAAACTGGAAACAGCACTAGGTTAGAACATCCTTACATGTAAAGATTTGTACATTTGCCCACTTGTTTCCCTAGGATAAATTTCTAGTTGTAGAACTGTTAAAGAGTATCTGCTTTTTAAAAACTATGTGATACACAGTCCAAAACTGCCAAATCAGAGAAACCATTGTTAAGGCTTCTGAGTTCTGTATCTGCAATTTTTGGCAGCTACAATTTTGGTGAGCTATTTTCTATCTTAGTAAAATGAGTTCTAGAATATTGCTACCTACTACATGATGACTTGTAACATGATGAATTTACTACTGAAATGTTATTTTTTTGTTTCCGTTATCATTTAAAAGTTATATGCCGGCTGTTCTAATATCATAGCTTACTAATTGAAAATTTTTTTCTGAGACTAGGTCTCATTCTGTCACCTAGGCTAGAGTGCAATGGCACCATCTCAACTCACTGCAACCTCCACCTCATGTGATCCTAACCTCAGCCCTCCCAAGTAGGTGGAACTACAGATGTGAGCCATCATGCCTGGCAAATTTTATTTTTGTATTTTTCTTTTTGTAGAGAGGGGATTTCACCATGTTGCTCAGGCTTATCTAAAACTCCGAAGGTCAAGCAATCTGCTCACCTCAGCCTCCCAAATTGTTGGGATTACAGGTGTGAGCCACCATGCCTGGCCTTGATAAACACTTTTAATGAAAGTACTTTCTTTGTTTTTTGTTTTGTTTTGTTTTTGAGACAGTGTCTTGCTCTGTCACCCAGGCTTGGAGTAGAGTGCCACTATCTCTGCTCACTGCAACCTTCAACTTCTGTGCTCAATTGATCCATCCCACCTCAGTGCATGCCATCACACCAGGCTAATATTTTATATTTTTAGTTGAAATGGGGTTTCGCCACACTTCCTAGGCTGATCTTGAGTTCTTGGGCTCAAGTGATCCACCAGCCTCAGCCCCCCACAGTGCTAGGATTACAAGTGTGAGTCTCTGATGAGCCTGGCCTCGTAAAAGTACCTTTTAAGTGAAACTATTTCAGTTTACAAATATTGTGCATTTACTTAATTTATAGACAGATTTTTATTTTCTTTGAGACAGGGTCTCACGCTGTCACCCAGGCTAGTGTGCAGTGGCACGATCATGGTTTACTGCAACCTTGACCTCCTACCTCAGTCTCCTGAGTAGCTGGGACTACAGTCATGCCACCACACTTGGCTAATTTTTGTAGTGTTTTTGTGGAGACAGGCTTTCGCCATGTTGCCCAGGCCAGACACAGCATTATATTTGTTTTCTTATAATGCTTTTTAGAGGAAATACACATTTGTTTGCTAGTAGTTTTAGGAGAATTTAAGATACCCTTTATCAGAGTTTCAGAATCTTCAGCCCATCTTTCAGTGCATGCTTTGATTTATTTTTTATAAGTAAGCTGTAATTAAATTTGCCTTTTATTAGTTTTAGACTACCTGTGTGCAAGTGGAGATTCTTTTATGAATATTAAGCTTAACTTGGTGATTTTTATGGTTAAGTTAGTTTAGTGTTTAAAGGATCCTGCAATTTCTAAACTTAAGTTTTCTCATCTGTAAAGTAAAGATAGTGATACTTGCCTTACAGATCTCTTCTAAAAACTACACTGTTCCTGGCACACTGCTTCCTGTATTGTGAACTCTTGATTAAAAAAAAAAACAAACAAACTAGAAGACCTAGTCTTCCAGCACTGTTCACCTATTGTCCTTATTCTGCTTCATGTTTTCTTAATACATAATTCATAACTTTACATTTCTGTGGCATTTGTATAGTCTCTGTATAGAAGAACTGAAGTCATTTGGAAAATATCTGTTATAAAGATTTTATGTAAAAATCATGATCTTACTTAGTAATAATCTAAAAACGTCTTTATTTCTAATTGACGTTTTTCTGTGACATTTCTCTACAGTAAAATGTAAACTATACATGTTTTTGCCTATAAGCTTGAAAACATTTGGCTGTGAGCTTATGTTCTTTTATCACATTCTTCAGTAACGGGACGTTCATAGGACTGCCCAGTAAAGAGGTTATTGGTTTATTGAAATTTTCTTTTAAGCAGTTATATCAATTGTTTTCTCTATGTTATATGATCATACACTTTATCATTGATACACGGCTACCTCTTTCTATTTTCTTTTCAGATGTTTTCTTGCCTGTTATCACACTTGCTGTCTTAAAACTTTATATACTGTAACAACCTGACATAAATAAGTCTTAAGAAGGCTTTTCTCGAAAGTTGCCTAACTACTTGATATGTCTGGTTTCAGATTCCTATGATTTTGGTTTTCTGTGCATTTAAGCTCTCACCATTCTAATTTATTTTTTCTTCCCTGTGTGTATAGATATATTGGAAGTAATGGGTCCTAAGTCTTTCAGTATCACAGTCTGCACTTGAGAGACCAAAACATTCAGTTTTCTGTAAGCCGTTTCTTCTGTGCCATTCTGTCAACTAGGAATCTCTTTCTCGAGCTTTATATTACTCTTTGCCTGTCCATTACCACTTAAAGGAATAAGGAAATCTAACTGAAATATGGTACTTAGGCAATCTACCAAATTTCCAGAGATCTTAGTTTAGAAATGGTCGGTTTCAGGTAGGCTTATTTGTAAAATCCACAGCTTTCAAATTTAAAATGTTCATAGATTTAAAAATCTGTAAATCACTGAACATAAACAACATGTATATATTATATAAACAGCTAGCATAATGTATTTATTCAGTGGAATCTCTGAACAATGGAAGTGGGTAAAATTCATACATATAACCAGAAAACATAATGCTTTTTCATCTTTTGGAAGATGAGAACCAGTGTATTGGTCCCTAATTCCAAAATCTTTTAACTGTTGTCCTATATTTTCATCTGAACTTCAGTTCCACATCACAAACTTCTGCTAAGCTTTATTTTCCTTGCCTCCCCAGACTAGCATCTGTCAGCTTCTTAGTTTTATTAGAAACTAAGTTAGTTGCTTAGTTGTACAACCCATCAGTTGATCGCTGGACCTCCAAGTCTTGGTGTCCTGCTTGTATGTTTTCCTCATCCTTTATCTCTTTTGTCCTCTTAGCTACCAAGCATGTCAAATCTCCCATGAGTTTTGTTTTTCCTATCTAGTATCCTACTTCAGATTCTTCCTCAAATCCAACGCTTAATAAATTTTGTTCACAGGATTTTATTCGGGGACATACCAGATTCTTTAAACATCAGACCAGTTTGTCAAACACACTGTCATGTCTCTCAAACTATAAGCTTTTTTGAGGCAGGGACCAAATTTTACAGTCTTTATACGTCTATAACACCTGGCATGTGTTGAGTAAGTACTAGTTGATTATTTTCTTAGAAGGAGGGTAAGCTTTTTTCTGATTCTGTGAGATATACATTTATAAATATGCACATGTAAGTCTATCTTTTTTGGCAGGATTTATTTAATTTAAATCTGTAATTTTTAACTTGTCCATATTATATGTATGTAACATGATTTTTGTTTGATTTTATTTGTAAGGTACGTCTTATTCAGGTTATGAAGCAGCAGTGTATTCAGCTGCATCTTCCTACTATCAACAGCAGCAGCAGCAACAGAAGCAGGCAGCAGCAGCAGCCGCTGCTGCTGCTGCAACAGCCGCCTGGACAGGGACCACCTTTACTAAAAAAGCACCATTCCAAAATAAACAACTGAAACCAAAACAGCCTCCCAAACCACCACAGATTCACTATTGTGATGTTTGTAAGATCAGCTGTGCTGGACCACAGGTACTTACGTTGTATGTTTTACCTTGAGTCTTAAGTGGTTATTTTTGATAGTTAAGTGGAGTTGGTATTCTAACTCCTGAGCCTACAAAGAGGTTTACTTTTTTTTTCCTGTTAGCTTTCAGCTAATGCATTTTTTAAAAGTTACTTGTATTGAGGCATGAGAATTTTCAGGAAAAAACTGTAAAGATGGTTATTAATGTACATGATATATAGGCAGATTGAGCTATTTTTCCAGAAGGAGACTTTGCTCTTTAAAACTTAAATTTAGTTGAAAAGTTTTGTAGTCAAATTAATTGGGACTTGGGTAAGACTGAATTTTTATTTCATTTCATTTTTAGCATCTATAACTTACTTCACAAAGCCTTTATTCAAAATTCTTCAACTTAATATAATGGGTTACTGATAATCTGTAACTTTCAGGATTGCATTTCTAATGAGAGTGACTTTGATATATACTTGACAGCATGTTACTTATTTCTATAATCTCTTTCATAAGGCGAGTAGGAACTTTGGGAACAAGAAAGCTGTAAGGAAGTGTCATTTTCAAAAATACCAATTAATGAGGCATGTAAATGTTAAAACCCTTATTCCTTTTTTAGGATTGTATTATTTTGGGTTGCTAAATGTTAAAATGGGTGATTATGACCTGATTCTAGTTATTAAAATTAATGGATTAAACCCCCTTCCAGCCTTATTATTGAGCTTAAGAGTATCTACTTTTTATATTAAAATTTGGTAAATAGCTTGGCAGATGAAAGGCATGTTATTTGGAAACAACCAATTTTGACTCTACTAGTTTCTCCAAGTTATATCCATCTCTCATTGCCCTACCTAGGTTTATGTTTTTTTAATTTACTGGATTAGTTTTCTCTACTTCTCAATTTTGGGTGGTTTTTTCAATTACTAGCATTCCCTCAGTTATATCAAATTAGAGAACATTTTAAATATATGTGGCTAAATATATAAACCTTCTTTTCCCCTGTTTTGAGTATGGCACAGGAAATAGTTTTGTTGTGGATTGCATGGTTGGCAGGAGGTATTGCAAGGCAGGTGTGGCACAGGTGGGAAATGTTTGCAGAAACCTGGGGTAAACATGAAAGGGAACAAGAATGGTGCGTGGTCTTAGTATTTAAGGAGCATTTCCTACTCTTCATTGACTGTTCAGAGGGGTTAGTGTCATGAGTGCCAGACCTGGGCATAAGAAATGTATTCGTTACCTGGCTTATATGAAAGTATACAACATGACGTTTGGGTGATAGGTTAACAGGAGCATTTGGAATGAGTATATATGAGACTGGCTATTTTTGCTGTGCTGGATGGTTCCAAAAAGAACAGGCCACACAGGTGTTTCTGCAAGTCAGTGTCAGTGTCAGTGCCTTAAGCAGGGGTTAATGAGCCTTAGCGAAAAATACCATTGAGATTGTGAGTTAGAGTTCTAGATGTGTACCTAAGAAGGAAAAGTAAGTTGATTTAGATTTTGGGGGCCAAGATTGCAGTCCTGGCTCTGCCACTAACTATACAACCTTAGGCAAGTTGGAGACCTTAACTGCTTTGGGATTTTATTTCCTCACTTTTCTATAACAAGGACTTGTCCTAAATAATTGAGGCTCAGGCTGCTTGGTAGAGATAGGTCACTACAGATAATGAGAGGAGAATCAAATGGCTGGGCCTTAGGTCTCCCTCTTTTATTTCAAAAACAGCAACTTCCCTTACTTTTGTGTGTAAGATTTCATTTGGAGAAAGGATTCTTATATTTTAAAATTAGAAAATTATTATTTTAGATAATCTTCAAAGTCTCATCCAGCTCTGAAATCGTATGATGAACATATGATTTTATGCTAATTATTTGTCAGTTTATAACTGTCTTTTAAGAGGTAGTTTTTAAAATGAAAGTTTGAGACCAGCCTGGGCAACATAGCAAAATCCCATCTCTACCAAAAACACGAAAAATGAGCTAGGCATGGTGGCAGGCACCTGTGGTTCCAGCTACTCAGGAGTCTAAGGTGGGAAGACTGCATGAGCCTGGGAGGTGGAGATTGCAGTGAGCCGAGATTGTGTAACTGCACTCAAGCCTGGGTGACAGAGTGAGACCCACTTCAAAAGAAAAAAAGTATGAGGGAGAAACCATTTGGTCCTATTTACAAAACCACCCAGTTGTTCTTATTAATTTCCTCTACTTTTTTTGTTTGTTTCTTTTGTTTTCTTTTTTTTGAGACGGTCTTGCCCCATTGCCCAGGCTAGAGTGCAGTGGCACAATCTCAGCTCACTGCAACCTCCACCAGGCGCACACTACAATGCCCAGCTAATTTTTTGTATTTTTAGTGCAGACGGGGTTTCACCGTTATTTGCCAGGCTGGTCTCAAACTCCTGACCTTGTGATCCACTTGCCTCGGCCTTCCAAAGTGCTGGGATTACAGATGTGGACCATCGCACCTGGCCAGTTTCCTCTCACTTTAATTAACTGCCTTCCTTGATCATCTGCATTCACAATTGTTTTTAATATATAATTTCACTATTTTATTGGCTAATAATACTATAACACCATTTTTGCTTGCAAGTATGTGCAGTATTGGCCCTCATGTATTTTAAATAAATTTCATTTAGGGGGCATGGATTCTAATCAGATTCTATGTCAAAGTGCATTCCGAATTAGAAAAATCAGTTTTATAAATAAACATAACTGTTTGTAAAGAATCTTGTTACCATACAGTAACTTTTTCTTGCTTCTAATGATACAGGAACATCTCCCCCGCCTCATCTTAATCCTGTAACTAAATTTAATTTCTTCATGGAATGATCACTGTTGGCATTCTCTGTCCAACATAAGCAACAAAAGATAAATTCTTAGAACTGAAAGCCACTGCCTCCCAGCACTTTGGGAGGCCGAGGCGGGTGGGTCACGAGGTCAAGAGATCGAGACCATCCTGGTCAACATGGTGAAACCCCGTCTCTACTAAAGATACAAAAAATTAGCTGGGCATGGTGGCGCGTGCCTATAATCCCAGCTACTCAGGAGGCTGAGGCAGGAGAATTGCCTGAACCCAGCAGGTGGAGGTTGCAGTGAGCCGAGATTGCACCATTGCACTCCAGCCTGGGTAACAAGAGCGAAACTCCGTCTCAAAAAAAAAAAAAAAAAAAAAGAAAGTACTTTGTAACTCAGTGTTAGATAATATTCTTGGTAAACGAGATAAAGAGAACCATAGATATATCACGTATATAAGGAATGCCCCGTGCTCTTTTTCAATTTAAAAATTGTGTTTTGGTCTCATTTTTAAACGATTATTAGAAATTTGAGAATTAAATAATCTTAAATTATGTATAAAGAAAATTAGTGATGCAAATCATTTCCTTTTTAATTGAAACAGACTTATAAAGAACACTTAGAAGGACAGAAACATAAAAAAAAAGAAGCTGCATTGAAAGCCTCACAAAATACCAGCAGCAGCAACAATTCTACTCGTGGGACTCAAAATCAGCTACGTTGTGAGCTCTGCGATGTGTCTTGTACAGGAGCAGATGCATATGCTGCCCACATTCGTGGTGCTAAGCATCAGAAAGTAGGTGTTTTTTCCCACACACCCTTATGTCTTGATTCTGTTATCTTTTACTTTTTCAGTGGGGGTTAGGTAAAGGTGACTTCTAATTTTGAAAACTTTTAAGTGCATTATATGCCTTATTTACGTGCTAATAATACATAAAGGTGGCATCAAATGATCATTGCTAAAAGAGGGGAAGACTGAAGACCTTTCTTTAAATTGAACTAAATTGTCATGTGATTAATTTTAATGTAGTCAAGTCCTTTCATCTTTCTCTGTCTCAGTTTCCTCACCTAATAGTAGATGGAGTATGTATTCTATATTTGCTTCACAGAGATTATCTTGAAAGTAATGAGTTTTGTATATGTGTGTATATACAAGAACATACAGCAGAAAAAATATAGCAAAGAAAAGCATGATTTAGATTTTCATTTTACAATGTTCCAGGCAGACTTTTCAAAATCTGTTTGAGTTTCCTGACAAATAAGTGTGCTTTTCTTTTATAGGTGGTTAAGTTGCACACAAAACTTGGTAAACCCATTCCATCAACAGAACCAAACGTTGTTAGCCAAGCTACTTCTTCAACAGCTGTGTCTGCTTCAAAACCGACTGCCTCTCCTTCAAGCATTGCAGCAAACAATTGTACTGTGAATACTTCATCAATTGCAACGTCTTCAATGAAGGGTCTTACAACTACAGGAAACTCATCTCTTAATAGCACATCTAACACTAAAGTATCAGCAGTGCCTACAAATATGGCTGCCAAGAAAACATCTACCCCAAAAATAAATTTTGTTGGCAAGTACTGATATTCTCTGTTCCTGCTGACTGTCAAAGTGGTGTTTCTCCTTCATTGCAGCACTAACCCTTCTGCCTGTGTTCTTGGACCTGTCTCCTTCCTTCTCTCTGGGACCTTGTTTCTTCACATGTCTGCCTTGTGTGTGTATGTTTTTAATTTTTAGTTTATTATCTACTGGTTTCTTGCCTTCATCCATACAGATATATCTGTGTCTTCCTCTAGTCATTAAAATAAAAGTTCTACACACACAAAGACCCTTTCCCATTACTGTATCTTAAGGTAACCTGATTTTTTTTTTTTTTTTTTTTTTAATTTTTGAGACAGTCTTATTCTCACCGAGGCTGGAGTGCAGTAGCACGATCTTGGCTCACTGCAGCCTCAACCTCTGAGGTTCAAGCGATCCATCTACCTGTCTTCGGTGTAGCTGAGACTATAGGTGTCACCACTACACCCAGCCAGTTTTTTTGGGGGGTGGGGGTAGAGATGGGGTTTCACTACGTTAGCCAGACTGATTTTGAATTCTCCTGAGCTCAAGCAATCTGCCCACCTCAACTTCCAAAGTGCTTAGGTTATGAGCATGCACCACCAAGCGTGGCCCTGATTTTTTTTTCTCTACTTCTGTACTTCCTACCCAATTCTCAGTCTGTTATAGTGTTTCTATGCCTTTCTCCAAAGCTGCTTTCGGTAGTCACCAAAGACCTAATTGCCAATCCGGTGGCCAATTTTCAGTTTCATCCTATCAACTCTCCTAATATTTGACACAGTTGACTGCTACATCTTTAGGTTTAAGCTTTGTCTCTCTATGATATGTCCACCCACCCCTTTCTCAGTTTTCCTGACTGATTTTCCTGCCTGTGTGTTCATTAAATGGTAGTGTTAGTAAGATTATGACCCTAGCTGTCATCTCACTGTATGCCAGTCTTCATGGGTAGTGTGAATTCATTCCCATGTGGGCAGTGACTTTTCAAATCTTTTTGGTAAATTCAGAACCCCCACCTGAATTGGACATCTGTATTTTAAATATTCCCTGGTCATCTTCTGTATGGCTGTGTAGATGCCTCCCAGTGTGGTTCCTTCTAACCCATTAATTCATGACAAGAGTACCATGAAATAATGTCATGAAATTGCTAAATTCTCAAGTGGAAAATCCACTAACATTATTTCTTTGTATTAATTGCCTCCTCCAGATGTTTACCTAGTCTTTTGGTTTCTGTTTCTATAGTATTTCTACAAAAATTGTCTTCTTCGTTGCCATTGTCTTGTTTTTTTTTAGGCCTTAGAAGTCTCTTTGGAGTTTTATTTCTTATTATACCCAATCTCAACCTATTCTCTACACTCTTGTTAGTTATTTTATTAAAATACATGTCTGTTGTGTTAGTCTTCTCCTTAAAAATCTTCAGCAGCCTTCCATTGCAATAGAATAAAATCTATTGTCCTTATTTGTCATATAAAGCCCATCATTACCTGACCCATGCCTACCTTTCCAGCCTCATAACTCATCACTTCTACCTTTGTAGTAATTCATGTTGAATTACTGGCTCTTCCTTGATTTTTCCATAGCCTTTTTGACACCATGTTGCTGTGCTTTTATGTACATGCTATTTTTTTCTTTTTAAACATTATTCTTTTCTTTCTGACCAGTTCCTATTCATTCTTCTTTTAAATCTCAGTTCAAGTGTCACACCCTTTGTGAAGCCTTTCCTTACTGGATCATGTTAAAGATGTTAATCTACATTTCCACAATATTTAGTCCATACTTATTATAGTGCTTACCACATTGTATTATAATTTTTGTGTCTTCTCATAAATTGTGGCCAATTGAAAGGTAGCTGTATTGTCTTGTCTTTACTGTATTACCAGAACTTAGTGCAGTATCCAGATTGTTATAGATACTTAAGAATTTGTTTTTGGAAGAAAAGTTTAAAAGTAGGAGATTCACAGTTAACATGATATTCTTTTGGACAGTCACATCAAGTGTTAAGTCTTATTGGTGATAAAAATGAGAACTATGATTTATAGTCACTTCTACATCAGTTTCTGTGGTTCTTCATACTTTCAGTTTAAACAACAATAATAGAAAATCTTTTGTAAATAACTCAGTGTAAATTCATGTCTGATTTTAGTAGATAATAAGTTAAAAGAAATAAACAGTGATAAAACCTCATTTGGTTCTGTTTCTTTCCATGGTGGAAAACTATTTAGACTAAGTTTGCAAGGAGACCTAATCATTGAACTTACCTTTTTTAAAATTTATCTAAATTCTAGGGGGTGACCTAGATGTTACCCCTGACTTATTTTGGAGACAAAATAAGTCTGTCTAGGCTGGAGTGCAGTGGTGCAATCTCAGCTCACTGCAACCTCTGCCTCTTAGGGCTCAAGCAGTTCCCCCACCTCAGCCCCACAAGTAGCTAGGACTTGGATGTGTGCCATCACACCCAGCTAGTTTTTGTAGTGACCGGGTTTGTCATGTTGCGCAGGTTGGTCTCAAATTCCTGGACTCAAGTGATCCTCCGACCTCTGCCTCCCACAGTGCTGGGATCATAGGGCATAAGCCAACTGGAAGTTAGCACTTTTTTAAAGGAACAAATACTACTCATTTGTTCAGTCACTTGCCAAGGAACTAGGGCTGTAAACATGAACTCAGCTTAGTCCCTACCATTTCACCTACTTGCTATTCACTTGGAGCGGGGATGAGGAGGGTGCTGGGTGTTCCAAATGGAAAAGAGAAAAATTCAGAAATGTATTTCATTAAGAGTAAAATAAGCCAAATAGTTTATGTAGTTCTTCAAAATTCTCATCTGTTGTATGTCAGTTAGGAGTTTGACTATTGGCCCAAGAGAACTTTATCTGAAGTTTTCATCTTACCAGATATATATGTTTATACAAAAATAAAATTTGTTATAATTTTTTGATGCTTTTCTAGGTGGTAATAAGCTGCAGTCAACAGGAAATAAAACGGAAGACATAAAAGGAACTGAATGTGTTAAAAGTACTCCTGTCACTTCTGCTGTGCAGATTCCTGAAGTAAAGCAAGACACTGTGTCAGAACCAGTCACACCTGCATCTCTTGCTGCTTTACAGAGTGATGTGCAGCCAGTAGGCCATGATTATGTGGAGGAGGTAATTGATTTGAGAATACCATTGCCGTGAAATTGGATAAAGTGCATTGCAAGCGTGTGTTACGTGTAAAATATACTTAATTATATTTTAGATTTCGCTTACTGAAAGGATATCAAAGGATTTTTTGTTACAAGAAAGCATGTCCTTTAAGCCTGCCTAAGTGACATCACAATGGTTTTTTTGCTAAATATTATTTTCTCTGTACACTCACTGTGGTATATAAAGTAACTTTCTATTTACTATTAAGCATTCTTGTAATAACACATCCTTCAACTATCCTAAAACTTTAGAAGTTCTGAGCAGCAAAATTGTTGATAAAGAGAATGAATATGTTTATTTTTGAATAGTCAGTATTGTGATAAAATTAAGGTTACTGATTTAACAGAATATATTCATTTGGTTTCTCAAGTGGAGTAGAAGACTATCCCTGTTTTACAGGTAAAATAAACTTCGTAAAATAAAGGAGTGAAGGAATATCAGAGGACTGAATAAATACCTGCTGTTAGCAGAAAGACAAACAGTGGCATATGACTACTATTTACCTTGACTTTAGAGTATATAAGTTTTTTGAGCTTCAGTGTCGATATCTGTAAAATTAGGATATTCCTTAACA
The DNA here is from genome assembly GCA_031835075.1 of Saguinus oedipus. Lineage (NCBI taxonomy): Eukaryota > Metazoa > Chordata > Mammalia > Primates > Cebidae > Saguinus > Saguinus oedipus. The sequence goes on along the minus strand of CM063170.1, from coordinate 101,200,964 downwards.
AAGTTGTGAAGATAAAATGAAATAAAGTACCTAGCATGGTGTCTAGCATCTAGGCGATTTTATTTTATTTATTTATTTTGAGACAGAGTCTTGGCTCCGTCACCGAGGCTGGAGTGCAGTGGCATAGTTGTGGCTCACTGCAACCTCTGCCTCCTGGGTTCAAGCGATTCTTCTGACTCAGACTCCCAAGTAGCTGAGATTCCACACCCAGGCTAATTTTTGTTGTTTTTTTTTGTTGTTGTTGTTAGAGATGAGGTTTCAGTATGTTGGCCAGGCTGGTCTCAAACTCATGACCTCATGATCCGCCTGCCTCAGCCTCCCAAAGTGCTGTGATTACAGGCATGAGCCACCATGCCTGGCCTAGTAGGTTTTAAATAAATATTTGTTCTTTTATCCTTTTTCCTATCAAGAAAACTCATATATTGATGGCCAGGCATGGTGGCTCATGCCTGTAATCTCAGCACTTTGGGAGGCCGAGGTGGGCAGATCACTTGAGGCCAGAAGGCGAAGACCAGCCTGACCAACATAGCGAAACCCTGTCTCTACTAAAACAACAAAAATTAGCCAGGCATGGTTGCACATGCCTGTAATCCCAGCTACTCAGAAGGCTGAGGCACAAGAATCGCTTGAACCCAGGAGGTGGAGGTTATAAGGGCCGAGATTACACCACTATACTCCAGCCTGGGCGACAGAGTGAGACTCAAAAAAAAGAAAACAAGAAAAATAAAAATTATATATTGAATTCTTTTTATAAGATGGACAGGTAGATTATGTAATTTATAAGTAGTTCAGAAATAATTCTCACTTCTAAGTTTTATCTCTTACATGAGTAAGATTTGGTTATCTCAAAACAGCTCTCAGCCAAAACACCCCAATTTTTGATGATGCTGTTTAATTCTAAACTTCAGAGAATTACATTCAGAGCCGATCTTAAAGCTTGCACAATTTGAACTTAGTATTCAAAATAGGCTTCATAGTACAACTTCATAGGTTTACTTGTTCTCCTATAACTTTTCAGTTAGAAAAAAATTCATCTTAATTTTCCATGAAGTTACATATTATAAAACCTTGAGCTTTGAGAAATTTTGTATACCAAAATAATGCTATTAATCATTTTTATCTTGATTTTCAAGAACAGTACTTGGCCAGCAGCACTTATTCAGTAACTTAGAAAATTTAAGGCATCTAGCTACATTTAAATCTAAATGCTTACATACAGACAAAAATATTAAATTCAAAGATAGTTACAAAAGCAAACATGCTAACACATCTTGCATACTAAAATTTCAACTTTTCATTCCCACCTCTATAGTTTCTATCCTTTAAAAAGTAATAGGCCAAGCAGGGTGGCTCATACATGTGATCCTAGTACTTTGGGAGACCAAGGCAGGCGGATCACGAGGTCAGGAATTTGAGACCAGCCTGGCCAATATGGTAAAACCCTGTCTCTACTAAAAATACAAAGGAAAATTAGCTGGGCATGCTGGCTCATGCCTGTAATCCAAGCTACTCAGGAGGCTGAGACAAGAGAATTGCTTGAACCCAGGAGGTGGAGGTTGCAGTGAGCTGAGATCACATGACCGCATTCCAGCATTGGCAACAGAGCAAGATTCTGTCTCAGAACAAAAAGAAGTAATAGGTATTGCCACTTCTTTCCTCCCCGCCCCCAACTGCAAATTCTAACTGTACAGCTTTATCAATATATATAATATGTGGGGGGTTAATTCATGATATTATCTTCAACTATAACATTCCTGTTACAATTCTTGAATTTTTTTTCCACACCAAGGTACGAAACGATGAAGGAAAAGTAATTCGCTTCCATTGTAAATTATGCGAGTGCAGCTTTAATGATCCCAATGCTAAGGAGATGCACTTAAAAGGGCGAAGACACAGACTTCAATATAAAGTGAGTAAAATTTCAGCTATTACCTTATTTAAAAAACAAAACAAAACACCAGAGCATTCTATATGCAAAACAAAGCATCTAAACACAACTTGCCAAGACCATGATGTCCCATTCTAAGATTAGCATGTCTTGTTGATAGACTTGGATGTTTGGTTTTTATTTATCATTTTTATACTTAAATAAGAATAACATATTCTCATCAGTTTTAGTAACTGTGGCAAAAACTGAAGCATTGCCTGGATCAAGCAATCATGTAAAGATAATTACTTCACATAAAATGTTTGAAAAAGTGTCAACTGTTTATCCACCTTCTTTATCTTGGTAGAATTCCACCAAAATGAACTTTGAGATGAGTTGATATGTTGGAAAATCCCTTTGCTTATTTTACCCTAGGAACTCTTCATTGAATACACTTTACTTCAAATGTTAATATAAATCAGATACTGTGTTTGAAGCTTTTAACTGGACTTGATTAATGTACCAGAGGCATGTTTTCTGTTTTAAAAACAGAGAAGGTGGAAATTAAAACAGTGTCAAAGGGTAGTACTTAAATAGGAAAAGAAACTTTTTAACCCCAACATAGATATTTTGAGCCATCTGTTTATAAACAATTACAGTTGACCCTTGAACATCATGGAAGTCAGGGACCCCTGACACAGTCAAAAATTTGACTGTAACTTTTTGTTTTTGAGACAAGGCCTCACTCTGTTGCCCAGGCTGGAGTACAATGACAAGAACATGGCTCACTGCCACCTCCCAGGCTCCAAAGGTCCTCCTACCTCAGCCTCCCAAGTAGCTGGGACTACAGGCACATGCCACCATACCTGGCTAACTTTTGTATTTTTTTTAGAGATAAGGTTTCACCATGTTGGCTAGGCTAGTCTCAGACTCCTGGCCTCAACTGATCTACCTGCCTCAGCCTCCCAAAGTGCTGGGATTACAGGCTTATAACTTGACTCCCTATTCTAAAAGCCCACTGTTGACCAGAAGCCTTACTGATAACACAGTATTTTTATGTGAACACATATTTGGTATGTTATGTGTATCTCATATATACTGTATTTTTAGAATAAAGCTAGAGAAAAGAAAATGTGTTATTAAGAAAATTATACAGTGAGAAAATATATGTACTATTCATTAAGTGGAAGTGGTGGGTCATCATATAAAGGTATTCATCCTCATCATCTTCAGGTTGAGTAGACTGAGGAAGAATGGAGGGGTTGATCTTACTCTCTCAGGGATGGCAGAGGCAGAAGAAACTCAGCAGCATAGGTGTAAGTGTACTCATACACATCAAACCCCTGTTGTTCAAGGGTCAAATGTAAAATTAATGATTGATTAGTCTCCGTAAGGATTTCATGACTTTCTGTTGGTCAGCACTAAGTTACATACTTTATACATGTTTTTTTGTTAATGTATTCTGACTCTTTTCTCTGATTCACTTTAATTATATTGATTTTACTCTCTAGTAGGAAACTTGCAACTAAAAGCCTTCGTGATTAAAGAGTACATGGAATTGTATGATTAATAATGTAGATTGTTTTGGGGTTGCTATTTTTTTAATGTCTTAATTATATTAATAGAAAAAAGTAAATCCAGATTTGCAAGTAGAAGTAAAGCCTAGTATTCGAGCAAGAAAGATTCAAGAAGAGAAAATGAGAAAGCAAATGCAGAAGGAGGAGTACTGGCGAAGGCGAGAAGAAGAGGAACGTTGGAGAATGGAAATGAGGTAATACCTTTAACTTTTAGTAGCATGGTAAGTGGTTCAGCCTTTCTTAAAAACTTAGGCATTCTGGGCATGTGACTCCTATTCAAAGCAATCCAGGTTTATTTACTTTCAGCTTTCACAATTGAGGAAGATCCTAGGTCTAGGAAAGACATGCAATAATATTGTTACTGACTGTACTAATGTTTGACAGTTACCGTGGTATTAGGAGTTATATGTTTAAGTGGTATCTTGTATATATTCAACATATATACAAGAAATAGTTTCATATTATAAATAAGTGCCTCGGTTTCAGACAAGCAGAATAGACATACATTACCTGATAGAAATGTAAGATTTCACAGATTCTACACATTAATAATGTCAATTAAGAAACTTTAGGAGCTACTGGGAAGAACTGAGAAAACATATTTTTCTTCTTTCTTTGTTTTTTTTTTTTTTTGAGAAAACATATTTGTCAAAGATTTGTTTATTTATTTACATTTATGTTTATATATAAATATATACTATATATAAAGTTACAAAGTAAATGTTAAGTTTTATTGAGATACTACATACATTATTGTTAGTTGTCAATAATAGAATACTGGAAATGGAAATATTTGAAGGATACTCACATGTCTGCCTCTACTGGATAGCATAACTCAGTGGTTCTCAAACTTTTTGGTCTCAGGATTCTTTATACTCAAGAACTCCAAAGAGCTTTTGTTTATGTGGGTTATATCTGTCAAGACTTACTGTATTAAAAATTAAAACTGGCCAGGCACAGTGGCTCACATCTGTAATTCCAACACTTTGGGAGGCCAAGGTGGGCGGATCACCTGAGATTGGGAGTTTGAGACCAGCCTGACCAACATGGAGAAACTGTGTGTCTACTAAAAATACAAAATAAGCTAGGCATGGTGGTATATGCCTGTAATCCCACCTACTCAGGAGGCTGAGGCAGGAAAATCGCTTGAACCTGGGAGGCAGAGGTTGTGGTGAGCTGAGATTGTGCCATTGCACTCCAGCCTGGGCAACAAGAGCAAAACTGTGTCTTAAAAAAATATATATATATATATATATATATATATATATTTTAAACTAAGAAATTTAAATATTTGTTCATTTTAAAGTGACATTTTAATTACTTTTTGAAATATAGTTAAATGTATATAACAGTAAACTATTAGAAACTGGAATGAACAGGATTTTCCAGAACCTTGAAGCTGTTTTTATTTTTTTTCTCAAAGCCTAAATAGCATAGACAGAAGAATGATTTCTATCAGTCCTCAGTTGATTGATCCTAAAAAGCACTGCTGGCTGGGCACAGTGGCTCACTCCAGGCCCTTCAGGCCTTCTGGGAGTTCAACTAGGCATGCCTCCTCAGCCTCAGGGGCCAGCACTTTGGGAGGCCAACGCAGGCAGATCACTTGAGCCTAGGAGTTTAAGACCAGCCTAGGCAACATGGCAAGACACCATCTCTGCAAAAAATATGAAAATTACCCAGGCATGGTGGTGCACGCCTGTATTCCCATCTGCTTGGGAGGCTGAGGTGGAAGGATCACCTGATTGTAGGAGGTCAAGTCTGCAGAGAGTGGTGATCACGCCACTGCACTCTAACCTGGGTGATGTGTGGGACTCTGCCAATTTAAGATAAACAAAGAAAGCACTGCTTATTCCCAACCTGAGGAAGTTGTTAGTTTCTGTAATCGTAGTCAAGAAGCACACTTCTTTCTTATATTTTGTTTTAGACAGATAAGTAAAATCTTATTGTTAAGAAAATTTTCTGTAGACACATGGTTTCCCTTGGGAATTATTGGTATCCTGATTTAAAGCTGAAAGTGAGGAAAGAACTAGGAGGACAGCGGGAGGAGATGGTTAAAAAAAGAAGAAGAAAGAATAGATTCTGCAAATCTTGGCCAGTAAAGCAGAGGCTGTACACTAGCTGCCCACATTCTGAGTTCAGCTCAGAGATGAACTCAGGTGTTAATTAGGTATGCATAGTATTTTTTAATCTGAACCAGCAATGATGAAGTTTCACAAAAAATCCTGATGACCTCAGCAATACAGCCTGTACAGTAGTCCCCCCCTTATCCAATGGGGTTATGTTCCAAAACCTTGGGAAACCTGAAATCTCAGGTTGTACCAAACCCTATATATACTCTATGTTTTCCATCTGATAACAGTAATAGCTACTAAGCCCATTCTACTAATGGGTTAGTAGAATGTATACTGTGTGGATATGCTGGACAAAGGGATGATTCACAGGTGGGATGGAACTGCACAGTGCAAGATTTCATCACACTACTTAAAATGTCACAAGGTTTAAAACCTATGAATTCTTTCTAGAACTTACTCTTCAATATTTATGTACCATTGTTGACCATAACTGAAACCACCACAATAAGGATGGTGGTGACTATTGTATTCCTTTATGGCAACAATTAATAGGAGCTGAGTTGCAGCAGCTGTTATCTCTAGCCGGGACATACATGTTCTTTCTACTTTACCGTAATCCCCAACACGCTTAATGTGTCCCTAACAGTGAGACTATGACTTGCCATTTATCACTGTTTTGCACTGTTGTTTTTCTTCATAGTAGAGATAGGGAAGAGCGTGTTTCTTTGAGAACATGAAGAAAATTCCCACCTGTCCTATGTGCACTTTAGGTCTTTTACTTACAGTATTGGTCTGCCTCCTTTAGGTGGCATTGGGTTTCCAATTCATACTTAAAGCAAGAGAGAGGTTATAAGAAACTCTAAGGTTTCCGATACCTGTTCTTTCTACTTTTTCCTCAGGCTGAAATTTTCTTTGGCTTTTGTTGTTCTCTCACACTCTCTTTTCTCTTTCATTTACTTCACAATGAAAGCAAACAAGGAAACTCAGATGCATTTGGGAAGAAATTTTAGCTAGGCTGATTTGGATGGGGTTTTTTATTGCATTTATGTCACTGTTGATGTAAGTTCTTGGGCTGTATTTTTCCTCATATGTTTATGATATCATTATGTTTCAGACGTTATGAAGAGGACATGTACTGGAGAAGAATGGAGGAAGAACAGCATCATTGGGATGATCGCCGCCGAATGCCAGATGGAGGTTATCCTCATGGTCCTCCAGGCCCGTTAGGCCTTCTGGGAGTTCGACCAGGCATGCCTCCTCAGCCTCAGGGGCCTGCAGTGAGTGTCCACATTGATGATATAAGGGGTAAAAGTTTGTTTCAGTATTAGAAGAAAACAATTTTGGAGGGGCTAATTTTTAGACTTAATCTTATAACCTTGATAGAAGGGTTTTTTGAGACAGACCCTTGCTCTATCACCCAGGCTGGAGTGCAGTGGTATGATCTCGGCTCACTGCAACCTGCATTTCTCAGGTTCAAGCAATTCTGCCTCAGCCTCCCAAATAACTGGGATTACAGGCCCTCACCACCATGCCTGGCTGATTTTTGTATTTTTAGTAGAGATGGAGTTTCACCATGTTGGTCAGGCTGGCCTTGAACTCCTGACCTCAGGTGATCTGCCCATCTAGGCCTTCCAAAATGCTGGGATTACAGGCATGAGCCACTGCACCCAGCTTGATAAAAGTTTGTCATCTGATTTAGAATCTTTCCTCCATTTTTTACAGGAAGGGAGTATGTCTCCTGTGTCTTCTATATAAGGACCTCATAGAGTTTCTGGGAATCTTTTTATTTTCAGTATATGCTAAATGGGAGCAGAGCTTTTTATGCCAACTGTTCTTTCACATGAGACTCTTGCCTTTGGTTTTCCTTACATGAGCAGGAACAACTAATTTTTTTTCTTATTTCTTTTCTTATTTTTGCTCTGGAGTGCAGTGGCATGATCAGAGCTCACTGTAGCCTCAGCTTCCCAAGTAGCTGGGACACAGGCATGAGCCACTATGCCTGTCAGGAACAACTGATGTTGAAAGCAACTGCTTTGTCTTTAGATTTATTCTTACTGGCCTGGGTGTAGTGGCTCATGCCTATAATCCCAGTACTTTGGGAAGACCAAGGCAGAAACATGACTTGTTGCCAGAAGTTCAAGAATAGCCTGGGCAATATGGTTAGACCCAGTGTCTATAAAAAAAAAATTTTTTTTTATTAGTAGAAATTTATTCTCATTTTCCCATTACCAGTGGCTTAGAATCTTTTTTCCTTCTTCCAGTTCTGACCATCTAAAACCTACTTCTAAACTGAGTGAAAGATAAGGGGTAGATTAATGGCTCAAGATAAGTACCAGAGCTGATGTGTTATTAAGACTATAGGAAAAATCTACATCTTGAGAGTTTATGTTGTGCAGAAGCTGTGTAAAAGGGACATCTTGTGTAAGTTCAGTCTACCAAAAACAAGATTTGTTTCTCTACAGAGTAGTTACAAGGAAAAAGTAGACTTCACTTCTTTAACCTATTCTCTCATTTATCTTTGCTTAGAGGCTTGGCAGTTGTAAGACTTGAATTACTGAAAGCAGAGAAAGTTTCAGAATCACTGGTTTTTAAAGTTGAGTAAAGAACATTTTCATAGCTTTAGGTTTATATGTATTATAATTGTACTTGTGTATACATGCATACATACGTGTATAGTCTTGATATAACTTTCCATAGTTGCATTTTTTTTTTTACTGTAATGGAAAAAAGAAGTTAAAGCTTTTCTTATTGAAAAGATACAACAGATATGCATAGTTGAAAAATAATCGTTTGCTTTTGCTCAGGAAACTTTTTTAAAATTGAGTAACTTTTTCTCTCTAGCCCTTACGTCGTCCTGACTCATCTGATGACCGTTATGTAATGACAAAACATGCCACCATTTATCCAACTGAAGAGGAGTTACAGGCAGTTCAGAAAATTGTTTCTATTACTGAACGTGCTTTAAAACTTGTTTCAGACAGTTTGTCTGAACATGAGAAGAACAAGAACAAAGAGGGAGATGATAAGAAAGAGGGAGGTAAAGACAGGTGTGTTTTGAAAGTTATTTACCATGTGTAATTTGGTTTTTCTTATGTGAACTTCTTATACTGGAAAAATAGCTTACAACTCATAACTCTGGTGTGAGTTCTATGTGTTTTAACCATGCCTGTATTAGATATTTCATGTATTCAGCTGCTTCTTGCAAAAACAGAAATACACAGTTTCATGGACACATGTAGTCTCTAACCTTGTAATTGTACTCATTTTAAGTCTATTTCAAAGCAGCCATTATAGTTGTCCAATTGTATTCAGCTGCTCTTTTTCTATTATTTGTTGCTTCTGCCTCACATTCAGTCTTTGTTTTAATAACTATTTCCTTAAAGCACTGACTATAAAGCATGATGAAGCCTAAGCTTTAGCAATATCTTTCAAGTTTGCATTATTATCTGTAACTTTTTATTTTCCTTTTAACATTTGGAAATACTTTTATATTACATTAAACATGACTTTCATTATTCTGAATAAGAAACACAAGTGTTAGTGTCCATTGGTTTGCAGTTGTCACCCTATAAAGAACTTATCTCTTTCCTGATTTTTTTATTCATACTGCTTAAATGTAGTTCTAAAAATGCTGGATATTTTTCTCCTGCAGTTGATGGAAATTTTAATGATATGAAAGTTACTTCACTTACTATTGTATATTTAGAGAATATTATGCTTCTGGTTGAGCAGAGAAATATAATTTTATTTTACTGCAGAGCTTTGAAAGGAGTTTTGCGAGTGGGAGTATTGGCAAAAGGATTACTTCTCCGAGGAGATAGAAATGTCAACCTTGTTTTGCTGTGCTCAGAGAAACCTTCAAAGACATTATTAAGCCGTATTGCAGAAAACCTACCCAAACAGCTTGCTGTAAGTATTATGGAAATGTTAATTTTTACCCCTTGTCTGGTTCAGAAGTTTTTGGCAGGACTGACTGTGCTTCAGTTTAAACGTAAGCCGGCCTTTAAAATTTTGGCTTGTCTTTCTGTATTGAGTTTTATTGCTTGATTGTGCAAACTGATGAAACTGTTTTCAACCTCGTCTTTTTTAGGTTTTATAGTGTTTGTATTTGACATGAAGCCATCTTGCTGATTTATTTAAAAATGTAAAATTGCAGCATCTACATACCTTCCTTTTCTTGTTCTTCCACGACTTGAATCATAAGAAGGCAGTTGTTCAAGCCAGAGTTAGTTTCAAAAAAAATCACATGTGTAGGAAGCTTAAGTTTTTTTAATTCCTGAACCTCTTTCCTATTTAATTGAATGCTTTTAATAAAATATAGTAACTAAAATAGGCTTTCTGATTGGAATTTCCCCAGTTTTATTGTGAATATTTTCAGTTTTCTACATGTTTATAATGGTAGGAAATACTTTCTTCATCTCCATCCAACAAAGCATGACAATTCAAAACTAGTAGAATATTTTCTTTGGGTCCTACAGAAACAAACTTTTTTTTAAGCTTAAATTTATAAAATTTATAAAAATTTTGTATATTAGCTTGTCAGAATGAGATTTAAAATAGTGATTCCTTTAATAGTTGAGAATATAAAACTTGCAATTTAATGAAAAAAATTTTTTTTTAATTTTAAATTTTTATTGCATTTTAGGTTTTGGGGTACATGTGCAGAACGTGCAAGTTAGTTGCATAGTTACACACATGGCAGTGTGTTCTGCTGCCTTCCTCCCCTTCACCCACACTTGGCATTTCTCCCCAGGCTATCCCTCCCCAGCTCCCCCGCTGTCCCTCCCCCATTCCCCCCAATAGACCCCAGTGTGTAGTAGACCCCCTCCCTGTGTCCATGTGTTCTCATTTTTCTCACCCGCCTATGAGTGAGAATATGCGGTATTTCCTTTTCTGTTCTTGTGTCAGTTTGCTTAGAGTGATGTTCTCCAGATTCATCCATGTCCTTAAAAAGACAAAAACTCATCATTTTTGATTGCTGCATAATATTCCATGGTGTATATGTGCCACATTTTCCCTGTCCAGTCTATCATCGATGGGCATTTGGGTTGGTTCCAGGTCTTTGCTATTGTAAACAGTGCTGCAATGAACATTCCTGTGCATGTGTCCTGATAGTAGAACGATTTATAGTCCTTTGGATATATACCCAGTAATGGGATTGCTGGGTCAAATGGAATTTCTATTTCTAGGTCCTTGAGGAATCGCCATACTGTCTTCCACAATGGTTGAACTAATTTACACTCCCACCAACAGTGTAAGAGTGTTCCTATTTGTCCACATCCTCTCCAGCATCTGTTGTCTCAAGATTTTTTAATGATCGCCATTCTAACTGGCATGAGATGGTATCTCAATGTGGTTTTGATTTGCATCTCTCTAATGACCAGTGATGATGAGCATTTTTTCATGTGTTTGTTGACCTCATGTATGTCTTCTTTTGTAAAGTGTCTGTTCATATCCTTTGCCCATTTTTGAATGAACCTGTTTGTTTTTTTCCTGTAAATCTGTTTGAGTTCTTTGTAAATTCTGGGTATCAGCCCTTTGTCAGATGGGTAAACTGCAAAGATTTTTTTCCCATTCTGATGGTTGCCGATTCTAGTGACTGTTTCTTTTGCTGTGCAGAAGCTATGGAGTTTGATTAGGTCCCATTTGTCTATTTTGGCTTTTGTTGCCAATGCTTTTGGTGTTTGGGTCATGAAGTCCTTGCCTACTCCTACGTCCTGAATGGTTTTGCCTAGATTTTCTTCTAGGGTTTTTATGGTGCCAGGTCTTATGTTTAAGTCTTTAATCCATCTGGAGTTAATTTTAGTGTAAGGTGTCAGGAAGGGGTCCAGTTTCTGCTTTCTGCACATGGCTAACTAGTTTTCCCAACACCATTTATTAAACAGGGAATCCTTTCCCCATTACTTGTTTTTGTCTGGTTTATCAAAGATTACATGGTTGTAGATATGTTGTGTTGCCTCCGATGCCTCTGTTCTGTTCCATTGGTCTATATCTCTGTTTTGGTACCAGTACCATGCTGTTTTGATTACTGTAGCCTTGTAGTATAGTTTGAAGTCTGGTAATGTGATGCCTCCCGCTGTGTTCTTTTTGCTTAGAATTGACTTGGCTATGCGGGCTCTCTTTTGGTTCCATATGAAGTTCATGGTGGTTTTTTCCAGTTCTGTGAAGAAATTCAATGGTAGTTTGATGGGGATAGCATTGATTGTGTAAATTACTTTGGGCAGTATAGCCATTTTCACGATATTAATTCTTCCTAAACACGAACATGGAATGTTTCTCCATCTGTTTGTGTCCTCTCTTATTTCGTTGAGCAGTGGTTTGTAGTTTTCCTTAAAGAGGTCCCTTAACGTTCCTCGTGAGTTGGATTCCTAGGTATTTTATTTTCTTTGTAGCAATTGTGAATGGCAGTTCGTTCTTGATTTGGTTCTCTTTAAGTCTGTTATTGGTGTATAGGAATGCTTGTGATTTTTGCACATTGATTTTATATCCTGAGACTTTGCTGAAGTTGCTTATCAGTTGCAGGAGCTTTTGGGCTGAGGTGATGGGGTCTTCTAGGTATACTATCATGTCGTCTGCAAATAGAGACAATTTGGCTTCCACCTTTCTTATTTGAATACCCTTTATTTCTTTTACTTGCCTGATTGCTCTGGCTAGAACTTCCAGTACTATATTGAATAGGAGTGGTGAGAGAGGGCATCCTTGTCTAGTGCCGGATTTCAATGGGAATGCTTCCAGTTTTTGCCCATTAAGTATGATGTTGGCTGTTGGTTTGTCGTAAATAGCTTTTATTACTTTGAGATATGTTCCATCAATACCGAGTTTATTGAGGGTTTTTAGCATAAAGGGCTGTTGAATTTTGTCAAATGCCTTCTCTGCGTCAATTGAGATAATCATGTGGTTTTTGTTTTTGGTTCTGTTTATGTGGTGAATTACGTTTATAGACTTGCATATGTTGAACCAGCCTTGCATCCCCGGGATGAATCCTACTTGATCATGATGGATAAGTTTTTTAATGTGCTGTTACAATCAGTTTGCCAGTATTTTATTGAAGATTTTTGCATCTATGTTCATCATTGATATTGGCCTGAAGTTTTCTTTTCTTGTTGAGTCTCTGTCGGGTTTTGGTATGATGTCGGTCTCATAAAATGATTTGGGAAGGGTTCCCTCTTTTTGAATTATTTGGAATAGTTTCAGAAGGAATGGTACCAGCTCCTCTTTGTGTGTCTGGTAGAATTCGTCTGTGAACCCATCTGGACCTGGGCTTTTTTTGTGTGGTCGGCTCTTAATTGCTGCCTCAACTTCAGACCTTGTTATTGGTCTATTCATAGTTTTGGCTTCCTCCTGGTTTAGGGTTGGGAGGACACAGGTGTCCAGGAATTTATCCATTTCTTCCAGGTTTACTAGTTTATGTGCATAGAGTTGTTTGTAGTATTCTCTGATGATGGTTTGAATTTCTGTGGAATCTGTGGTGATTTCCCCTTTATCGTTTTTTATTGCATCTATTTGGTTGTTCTCTTTTTTCTATCAGTCTGGCTAGTGGTCTGTCTATTTTATTGATCTTTTCAAAAAACCAGCTCTTTGATTTATTGATTTTTTGAAGGGTTTTTCGTGTCTCTATCTCATTCAGTTCTGCTCTGATCTTAGTTATTTCTTGTCTTCGGCTAGGTTTTGAGCTTTTTTGATCTTGCTCCTCTAGCTCTTTCAATTTTGACGATAGGGTGTCAGTTTTGGATCTCTCCACTCTTCTCATATGGGCACTTATTGCTATCTATTTTCCTCTACAGACTGCTTTAAATGTGTCCCAGAAATTCTGGTATATTGTGTCTTCATTCTCGTTGGTTTTGAAGAACTTCTTTATTTCTGCCTTCATTTCTTTGTTTATCCAATCAACATTCAAGAGCCAGTTGTTCAGTTTCCATGAAGCTGTGCGGTTCTGAGTTGGTTTCTGAATTCTGAGCTCTAACTTGATTGCACTATGGTCTGAGAGACTGTTTCTTATGATTTCAGTTGTTTTGCATTTGCTGAGAAGTGCTTTACTTCCAATTATGTGGTCAGTTTCGGAGTAGGTGTGATGTGGTGCTGAGAAGAAGGTATATTCTGTGGATTTGGGGTGGAGAGTTCTGTAAATGTCTATCAGGTTTGCTTGTTCCAGGTCTGAGTTCAAGTCCTGAATATCCTTGTTAATTTTCTGTCTGGTTGATCTGTCTGCTATTGACAGTGGAGTGTTAAAGTCTCCCACTATTATTGTGTGGGAGTCTAAGTCTCTTTGTAAGTCATTAAGAACTTGCCTTATATATCTGGGTGCTCCTGTGTTGGGTCCATATATATTTAGGATCGTTAGCTCTTCTTGTTGTATCAATCTTTTTACCATTACGTAATGACCTTCTTTGTCTCTTTTGATCTTTGTTGCTTTAAAGTCTATTTTATCAGAGATGAGAATTGCAACTTCTGCTTTTTTTTGCTCTCCATTTGCTTGGTAAATCTTCCTCCATCCCTTTATTTTGAGCCTTTGTGTATCCTCGCATGTGAGATGGGTTTCCTGGATACAGCACACCGATGGGTTTTGGTTTTTTATCCAATTTGCCAGTCCGTGTCTTTTGATTGGTGCATTTAGCCCATTTACATTTAGGGTTAATATTGTTATGTGTGAATTTGATACTGCCATTTTGATGCTAGCTGGCTGTTTTGCCCATTGGTTCATGTAGATTCTTCATTTTGTTGATGCTCTTTAGCATTTGGTATGCTTTTAGGATGGCTGGTACTGGTTGTTTCTTTCTGTGTGTAGTGCCTCTTTCAGGAGTTCTTGTAAAGCAGGCCTAGTGGTGACAAAATCTCTGAGTACTTGCTTGTTGGCAAAAGATTTTATACTTCCTTCACTTATGAAGTTCAGTTTGGCTGGATATGAAATTCTGGGTTGAAAGTTCTTTTCTTTAAGGATGTTGAATATTGGCCCCCACTCTCTTCTGGCTTGTAGAGTCTCTGCCGAGAGATCTGCTGTGAGTCTGATGGGCTTCCCTTTGTGGGTGACCCGACCTTTCTCTCTGGCTGCCCTTAGTATTTTCTCCTTCATTTCAACCCTGGTGAATCTGACGATTATGTGCCTTGGGGTTGCTCTTCTTGCAGAGTATCTTTGTGGTGTTCTCTGTATTTCCTGGAGTTGAGTATTGGCCTGCCTTGCTAGGTTGGGGAAATTTTCCTGAATAATATCCTGAAGAGTATTTTCCAGCTTGGATTCATTCTCTTCATCACATTCTGGTACACCTATCACATGTAGGTTAGGTCTCTTCTCATAGTCCCACATTTCTTGGAGATTTTGTTCATTCCTTTTTGCACTTTTTTCTCTAATCTTGGTTTCTCGTTTTATTTCATTGAGTTGATCTTCGACTTCTGATATTCTTTCTTCTGCCTGGTCAATTCGACTGTTGAAACTTGTGCATGCTTCGCGAAGTTCTCGTGTTGTGTTTTTCAGCTCCTTCAATTTATTCATATTCCTCTCTAAGTTGCCCATTCTTGTTATCATTTCCTCGAATCTTTTTTCAAATCTTTTTTCAAGGTTCTTGGTTTCTTTGCATTGATTTAGAACATGTTCTTTTAGCTCACTGACGTTTCTCATTATCCACCTTCTGAAGTCTGATTCCATCATTTCGTCACACTCATTCTCCATCCAGGTTTGTTCCCTTGCTGGTGAGGAGTTTTGGTCCTTTGTAGGAGGTGAAGTGTTTTGGTTTCGGGTGTTTTCCTCCTTTTTGCGCTGGTTTCTTCCCATCTTTGTGGATTTATCCACCTGTCGTCTTAGTAGTTGCTGATTTTTCAATTGGGTCTCTGAGTGGACGCCCAGATTGTTGATGATGAAGTATTTCTGTTACTTAGTTTTCCTTCTAACGGTCTAGCCCCTCTGCTGTACGACTGCTGAGGTCCACTCCAGGCCCTGCTTGTCTGGGGTACACCTGCAGCAGCTGCGGAACAGTGAGGGATGCTACCAGTTTCTTCTGCTATCTTTGTCCCAGAATGATGCCCGCCAAATGTCAGTCTGATTAGTCCTTTTTTGAGGTGACTCTTTGGATATACAGGGGTCAGAGAGCTGCTTGAGGAGACGGTCTGTACTTTATAGGAGCTCCAGTGCTGAGCTGTGAGCTCCGTTGTTCATTCAGCGTTGTTGGGCACCTGTGTTTCGGTCTGCTACAGCAGAACTTAGAAACCGCCCCCCCCTTTTTTTTCCCCTCAGATGCTCTGTCTCAGGGAGTTGGGGCTTTCTTTATGAGTATCTGTTGCACTGTCCTGCCCAGCTAGGAGGTAGTCTATTCACTTTTTGCCTGCCGAGGCTCCGCCCTGCTAGCATGGGTCCGCCCTGCTGCCGCAGGGCTCCATTCTACTGTGGTGCGCTCCGCCCTGCTGGCGGAGTCTCTCTGTTATGGCGGGTTGCCTCGGCAGCGGTAGGCTGCGTCAGCACTGGGCGTGTACCTCAGTAGGGGCGGATTGCATCAGTAGTGGCGGATGCCCCTCCCCTACCGGGCTGCACCGTCCTGGCTAGATTCAGCTGTGCCCACAGCAAAACTCTCAACCCCGAGCGCCTCCAGTCGCCGCCCTGCTTGTCCCCATGAGGGTGGGACCCGCCTAACCCGATCACCTGGCTTCCTGCCTCAGAGACCGTCCTCTCTCTCTCTTTTTCTCCCCAATTTGAACGGTTGACTCTCTCACTGGCGCCCCAGTAGCCTGCTGATAGGGCACTGGGATCTGTGCCATCTTCCGTGCCACTGCCCACTGCACCGGCTCAAATCATGCTTCCCGGGAATCTCCTGGTCTGGCTCATTGTTCAAGTCCCGTTTAATCAGATGGACATGTCAATCTGCCCTTCCAAATCTCAGATTGCTGGTTTAACAGGGCACCCAGACCAGTGAGTTTTGTGCCGGGTGCTGCTGCACTGCGGCGCCGGCCGAACCAGCTGCGCGAGCCAAAACACCAGCTGCACTGGCATCCCATGTCTCTCCTATACCTTGGAATTTCCCCGTTCTGTGGGCAACAAAGGTCCGTCTTGGAATGCGGCTAGGACTCACCCTCTGCGCCTTCACTGAGAGCTGCAATCCTGAGTTGTTTCTACGGCGCCATCTTGGAAAATCCCCCAGGATTCTATTTCCTTAATGAAATATTTTTAATTCAGGGAATAGGATTTCATTGATAATGTGTATTCTACAGTAGTGAATCAGAACAGTTCTTTACTGTAGCAGAGCAACTGATGAGAAAAGGGACAATGAAGCACACTATTACACTTAAAACTCTGACAACTGTGGCACTTAACTATTGTTTGTTTTATATTACCATTATTCCAGATGGGACATTTTTTTATTGTAGATGAGTCTTTTTTTTTTTAATTATCAGGAGCCAGCAGAATTGGTACTAGCATATATGGCAGGGCTTCTTAGAAGGAGCAGTGTATGATCTAGTCCTCATATAGAATGGTTATGGTAGTGAGAGAGTGAAAGAGCCATAATGAAAACTGCTTTTGTTTGTTAATACAACAGATCCAATCCAATTTGTTTCTTAAAATCTTCATTACACAGGTTATAAGCCCTGAGAAGTATGACATAAAGTGTGCTGTATCTGAAGCGGCGATAATTTTGAATTCATGTGTGGAACCCAAAATGCAAGTCACTATCACTCTGACATCTCCAATTATTCGAGAAGAGAACATGAGGGAAGGAGGTTGGAAAGCTATTAAACGTTCTACTTTCTATTAACTTTTTTTTTTTTCATTTACCTACTCTTTAAGATGGCATTAAGCCCTAGAAGGCAACATGCTGGCATTACATGTGAATTTGATAGATTTGACTTATTTAGTAACTGGTTTTGCCTAAGATAATTTCCCACAGAGTAAATGCTCTTTTTTAGTGATGTATTTTTATATAAAACACTTACGGTATGATTGATTGTCTTGATTTCTTTCTTTTCTTGCTAACCTCAGATTTCTGGAAAAAAAAACTTCAAAATTATTTTTACTGGCATAGTCAATGCATGAAAAAATGGTTTAAAAATGTTGCTTGTGTCTAGGGGGATTTAATTTGTGTTAAGAAGTTTTTGCACTTGTCTTACAAAAAGACAAGAGTGTTTCACAAAATTGGCTACGTATTCATAACTTATATTTTTGAGAGGCATTTATATATATATAATAATCAATTTGGCTTGTCCTGTGGTAAATATTTCTAGTTCTCTGAGGTTGCTCTTTGGCTTGGAGCGCTTTCATAAATGCAGAACATCCTAATGCAGGAGGATTTGGGCATTTGACCCTACTGTCATACTAGCGATACTGAAAAATAAACTGTGTAAATATAGGTAATGAGTCACCACACAATTCAAGGTTTTTAAACTTAATTTACATCTATAGAATATGAAATCCTGCTGGTGCCAGCAATGTTGCTTTAGGGACTATTCTGTAACATTTTCAAAGCTTCAAAAGCTTTTAAGCTGAAAAGCATGATCAGTGTCTGCAGTATGTTGGTTCTGTTGTTTTATGGGTCAGATAAAACTTGCTTTGTTTCCTTTCATGTTTTTATACATCTTAACTTATTGAGTATGGAGTAACAGTCTACACTAATATTTCTTTGTGATACAGGTTGAGGAAGAGGGTACTACATTCTTAAAATTCATTTGTATAAAATAGCATCAGTAGTCTCTCAATTACTGTTTCTTTCAATTTGTTTTCTTATAACAGCAATTTTTTAAAGATACTGGGCTTTTCACAACCCAGGAAAAGAACATTTTGCCAAAACTGTTATTGGGAGATATGTCTAATTTTACATACTTTGCATGTATACCATATTCAAATGATACTTATATCTTAAGCTTTGCATCTTAAATGAGTTTTGTGTTAAGGATTTTCTTATGTGAACATGAATTTCTACTAAAGGTCTAGCTATGGGTTTTGCTGGAGAAATAGTTCCTGAGTCAATCTGGTCAGGTCATATATAACATATGGGATTTGAAAAAACTACTAATATATATTATAGGTAAATGTTGCTGTATTTAGTGTAAAATTATAACCATTTAACTATTTCAGAATACATTTTGTTCAGTTATATTTAGACTTAAATTTATACAGTATCAAGCAAGCTATTTTATCTTGTAAAAGTCTAAAGTTAATAGTGTATTTGCAGTAAATTATTTGATAACCTATTCATTCTAAAGGAAACAAAATTATATTTTTGTCTGACCCAGACTTGAGTTAGAATTATAGTTCTGAATTTCATAAATATTTTGGTGAGGAAAATGGTCAGTCCAAAATGGAAAGATTCTGCTTCAAGACACTGAGCTGAAAAGTTGGATGTGCCAAAGCGTAGAAACATTGATAGTGTTCCTTGCTGCAGATAACTGCAGTAAACCATGTCTTTAGCTTCATTATGAAGATTGCTTCTTTCTTGCTGCAGAATAACGGTATGTATTCTCTCTCACTGCAGCTCCCAATGCTCTGTGTCTTAAAATCATTTAAAGCCTATAGCTTGCTTTGGGGAGTTAGTACAGGGGTTAAGGAAGGCTTTGCCGGAAGAACAATTATAAATCATGAGAGTTACTACTTGCGCATAGTGTGGTAGCCTCTTTAATGCATACTGGTCCTTTTTAATACCAAAAAATATTTAATAAAGGAAGTGATTAAATTGTCCAAATAACTGTTAAACACATGACAGATCTGTTTTATGGTACTGTGTTTGACAGTTAAACATTAAGTAAACATTTAATTGACTTTAAGCTTGAAATGTTCAGAATGCTCTAACCCTTGCTACAGAATCTTTTCTGCAGCAAGTCAAGTATTGTATGTGTTTTTTCCCACCTGTAGCTTATCAGGCCCGGTCCAAAGCCTTCTAGCAGAGGGGATTGATCCTGTCAGGGGTTGCTGCCAAGACATCGGAAGGATTTTTGACCAAGGTTTTCAAAAGCTCAGTGTCACATCTGCCATTTGATCAAGGAGGGACTTTGGATGCAGAGCCTGGCAGTTATTGTCCTTTGTGTGGCTGTTTTGTTTTGTCTTCGTCTCTTCTAGAATTTTGAGCAGTGTTCACACTAGTTTTTAAATGGTTGAGTGGGTTATATATTTTACATGATCATGTTAATTTGAATTAATATATTTCCATTAACGTTTAATCATAAAATAGTGTGGACACAGCATGTCTTCTAATTGGTGATTAACCCCTTAAAATCTATGAAATACATTCATGTAGAATAAGAATATGCATTTTGTTTTTATAAATTAACTGGTTTTTGTTTTGCTTTGTTAACTGGGTGTTAGGCAACAAGTATGATTTTAGCAGGATATATCTAAGGGGTTAATCTACTTGAAATAGAAAATGGGTACAAAAATCCACACTAAATAAAAAATTTCTACTTATAGCTGTAATTTGTTTTTAAGTTGCAGTAGGTATTAGCTGGGCATGGTGGCAGACACCTGTAGTCCCAGCTATTCAGGAGGCTGAGGCAGGAGAATTTCTTTAACCCAGGAGGTGGAGGTTGCAGTGAGCTGAGATCATGCCATTGCATTCCAGCCTGGGTGACAAGAGTGAAATTTCATCTCAGAAAAAAAAAAATTGCAATAGGTGTCTTGGCATTTTTGAATTTATATCACGGATTAAAAGTTCCGAAGTAATAAATGGTTACATGCAAAACAAAATTTTCTTGCATATTGGAGTAAATGATAAAATTACAAATTAACATTAGAAATTTAGAAACATTTTAGATAGAGAATGCACATTGTCATCTGTTTGCATTCTAGCTTTAGCAAATGTGAGTGAATAAGAGACTTAGAAAGAGGTCCTTTAGCATATTATACTACTGCTTTGAGGAAGTCAGCTTTTTTCTTTTTTCGTGTGTCTGTGTGTGTGAGGAGTTTTGTTTTGCTTTGCTTTGTTTTGTTGTTGTTGTTGTTGTTGTTGTTGTTGTTGTTGTTGTTGTTTGAGACAGTCTCTTTGTCACTCAGGCTGGAGTACAGCAGCACAATCTTCACTCACTACAACCTGCACCCCCCAGGTTCAAGCAATTCTCATGCCTCAGCCTCCCAGGTAGCTGAATAGCTGAGTAGCTGGGGCCACAGGCACATGCCATCACACCCAGCTAATTTTTGTCGTTTTGAGGAGAGATGAGTTTCACCATGTTGGCCAGTCTGGTCTCCAACTCCTGACCTCAGTTTATCCGCCTGCCTTAGCCTCCCAAAGTGCTGGGATTATAGGTGTGAGCCACCACACCTGGCCTTTTTTTTCTTTTTTTAAACTTCATAGGTTAGCTGTGCTTTCTTGTGTCCCTTTTCCTTAGCTATTCCTAACAGAATAGTTTCTTATGTTCAAGTTTTTTATAGATTCAATAGTTGGTCTTATAAGTTTCGAGATTACTAGTATTTTTATATTGATGGCTTCTTTTTAGCACCAAATTCCTCTTTTAGTGTTTATCCTCAAAATGGCACATAGTTTTCCTTGATTATCTGTAAGTCTTCCCTCTAAATATATCTTCTGAAAAATCTGTATCTCTCTGATTACTTGAGGAGTAAACACTAAGAAAAAGAAACCCTAGACAGAGAATGGAATTCTCTATCAGTTTCAAAATACTTTTTTTATATGTCATCTACTCAAATAAGAACAAGTTATCTTTTAAGATATCTGAATGCTTATAATGAGACATGAATAATTTGACCAGAATTGCAACTGGTACTCCTAAGATAACTTTTTCTTACTTCTATCATGTATTTTTTCTTTTATCAATCATATTAATTTGATATACTCAATTAATTATTAAACTGTATTCTAAGTACCCCATAATTTTGGTGCTCTTTAGCCAAAGGACTGTAATATTCAGTAGATAATATAATTTTTCTATTTTGAGAAAATATTCATACTATTAAATCACTAAGAGCTATGAATTAGATTAGAATAATTGCCATTTGCTTAATTGCTTCATTAGCAGATTTGCTGTTAATATATACATCTTACAGATATCTTTAGATAGATATAAAGATAGCCCTTTGTCTACTTCTATTAATGTAAAGTTAACTTCTTGTCCTAATTTAGTTTCATATTTTCTTCTCAAGTTTTATGTAGCTCATTTATGTTTTAATCAGCTTAAAGACCCTACACATCTATCATCACAGGATGCTGCTTGTTGCATCTTTTCCACTCTTAATTCTGTTTAACCATGCTAGTTCCTGTTCCTTGTTCTGTTTGCCTATTGTTTCTCTTCAATCATTTTTTGAAATATTTTATGGGAACTTTAAATTTTAAAGGGCATTTCTTACTCCCTTATAGCTAAAATTTTCATGTGGAAGAGAAAATGTTAAACTCTTAGTTGGGCCGGGCACGGTGGCTCACGCCTGTAATCCTAGCACTTTGGAAGGCCGAGGTGGGCGGATCACTTGAGGTCAGGAGTTCGAAACCAGTCTGGCCAACATGGTGAAACCTCATCTCTACTAAAAATACAAAAAATTAGCCGGGCGTGGTGATGGATGCCTGTAATCCCAACTACTTGGGAGGCTGAGACTGGAGTATCATTTGAACCCAGGAGGCGGAGGTTGCAGTGAGCTGAGATTGCTGTGTTGTACTCCATCCAGCCTGGGTGACAGAGCAAGACTCCATCTCAAAAAAAAAAGTGCCTGTTTTGGGTTCTTCATTTTTTTTCTGTGATTATAACTGTATTGAACATTCCATATTTATCATCAGTTCTTTGTTATATTAGCTCTAGAATAACTTATGACCATTTAGAGTACTGAACAAACTCAGTAGTTTATTGTACATTCTCATTTATTAAGGTGGATTTTTGTGTTCCCTTGTCTTGTCATCTTTGTGCTAGTGCACTGTGTCCAGTAATCTTCCCTCAGATTTCGTTTTGGTGGGTAAGGTTTATATTTCCAGAAATTGTTTATTATATTCCTAAATTAAGAGTTTAAGTTAACCTTCCTTTTGTTCCTCACATTGGATTATGTAAATTTGTTTTAAATAACTCATTGGGTATATTAAAGTGCTGACAAGCTCTCAAATGGCTCATGTGACACTGATGCTACCTTAAGGAAGTGTCTTGCTCACCTGGTCAAACACCCATTCCTCACTGCATTTTGCCAATTCAATCCATTTTAGATGTAACCTCGGGTATGGTGAAAGACCCACCGGACGTCTTGGACAGGCAAAAATGCCTTGACGCTCTGGCTGCTCTACGCCACGCTAAGTGGTTCCAGGTTCGGAACATCATTTTACTTTTTTCTTGTAGCCTTATGAGAGAGTAGTTCAGTACAACATGTTTAACTGTGCTTAAACATTTCGAAAGATTGCCCAAGCAATACTATTTTGAATTAAATAAATATGTTAACATAGAAAGCTGGGTATGATGATCTGCATATTGCAGTTATTAATTTGACAATGAACTTAGCTTTGGGGGGTGTTTTGTAGTTGGGGTTTTTTATTTTTTATTTTTAGTAGCTATATTTAAAGTTGACTTGTTTAGGAACATCACATGTTTGTGTATATATATTATATTCCATAAGGCTGCAGATTAACTTTGCTTTAAATAATGGAATATGTGTTTAAAGCTTTGTGTATAGTTTTAAGATTTTTTTCCCCCTCTTTCTCTAAGTTAATAAGTGTAGGGAGTGAAAGGTGAGGAAGCAGCTGTTTGGTTTAGTGACTTTGCAGTCATGCAAAGGCACAGAAGGGAAACCAAACAGATTTCCTTAACCTTTCAGTCCCTAGACAAACTTTTTAGCTCTTTACTTTTTCTTTTATTTCTAATGTAGGCAGACTTTTTTTTTTAAGTTTACTGTTTTAAATGAACACAGGTCAAGGTTCACAGGGGATCAAGAAATATTATTCTTGTATAATCTGTTTACTTTGACCTAAATACCAGCTTTTAAATACTAACCCTGGCATAAAATACTGCTGTAAATGGCAGCTCATTGAATCCAATTTTAATGTGATTGTTTTTGTTTTTATCTGAGCTTCCATTGAACAGTGGTATTTTAACTTTTTTTCATCAAGGGATATATTCAGTATTTCTAAGATTAATTCAATTGATTTTTATGTTGCTCTCAAGGCTAGAGCTAATGGTCTGCAGTCCTGTGTGATTATCATACGCATTCTTCGAGACCTCTGTCAGCGAGTTCCAACTTGGTCTGATTTTCCAAGCTGGGTAAGTAATATGTAACTGTATGGTGTAAAAACATGTAGGAAATATTTCTGCAGCTTTTATCCTCTCCTTTTACAAGTAATTATCAGCCTTATTTGCATTTACTAAATACAGTTTTTCTCTTCCAATGAGAAATCCTGGGGGAGTTTTAGAATGTTTACTTTTCTCAGAATTGACTTATTAAAGAATTCTAATTGATGTTTCTCTTTGTATTTTTCTTTCTTTTTTTGCTGTTTTCACAGTGTTCTTTTTTACATATCACAGTATTTATTAGTTGGCTTTTACATATACAAATGTATAAAGACTGAAGAATGTTTTGGGTTTTTGTTTTTTTGGGATTTTGTTTGTTTGTTTGAGATGGAGTTTTACTCTTATTGCTCAGGCTGAAGTGCAATGGCATGACCTTGGCTCACTCCATCCTCCATCTCCTGGGTTCAAGTGATTCTCTTGCCTCAGCCTCCCGAGTAGCTGGGATTACAGGCTTCCACCACCATGCCTGGGTACTTTTTTATATTTTTAGTAGGGATAGGGTTTCACCATGTTGGCCAAGGTGGTCTCAAACTCCTGACCTCAGGTGATCCACCTACCTTGGCCTCCCAAAGTGCTGGGATTACAGGCCTGAACCACCACACTCAGCAAGAACTGTTAATCTCTTTATGCAGGAACATTTTTAAAAAATAATGTATGTGGTTGGGAACTGTAAAAATTCAGAAATATATATTATTCAAAAATAATTTTAAAAAATAAGAAATTCAGTAATGCAAAAAGGTACAAAATAACCAAAAGCCTTCTTATTTAAAGGCAGATTATCTTAACAATCTGCTTTGATTTCTCCTAGGAGAAAAAAAAGTATGCAAATGCGTATGTTTCTGTCTTTATATATATTACTGTTTGAAACTTTGATCCCTAAAGAGCAAGAATTCAGATAAACAAGGATTCATTAAAAACTATAACAACCTATCACCCCTATTGACTTAGAGCTGAATTAATGAGAGTGAATAGCCAAGATTACCTTATTTCTTTTTATTTTTTTCTCTTTTTTTTAACATAAGTGTGACCTTGCTATCACAGTTTACAACTGTACAGTTTTAAAACTTCCTTAACAAAGTGCATCTTAGAATTATTTGAAAAGGCAGTCATATCTACTGCATTCTTTCTATGGACATGCCATATTTTGTTTAACTTATAATCATTTGATAGACATTTGGGTTTACAATCTTTTGCTATTAAATTCTCATTATACCTCATTGTATATATTGTTGTCAAGCTCTTGAGGATGGAATAAATTGCTAGGGCTGAAATGTCAAGGTCAAAGAACATGTTCACCAGAAGGTTGGATCATTGAAAATTTCAAAAACACTGTTAGACCTATTATATTCTTTGCACTCATTAGTTCTGGGATATTATCATACTTCTTAATGGTTAACAATATGACAGGCAAAATGTGGTGGAGTACAGTGGCTCACACCTGTAATCCCAGCACTTGGGGAAGACAAGGTGGGTGGATCACTTGAAGTCAGGAGTTCGAGACCAGCCTGGCCAACATAGTGAAATCCCGTCTCTACTAAAAATACAGCAATTAGCCGGGCATGGTGGCAGACGCCTATAATCCAGCTACTCAGGAGGCTGAGGCAGGAGAATCATTTGAACCCGGGAGGCAGAGGTTGCAGTGAGCCAGGATTGCACCACTACACTCTAGTCTGGGTGACAGAGTGAGACTGTCTAAAAAAAAAAAAAGAAAGAAAGCATATATATATATATATATATATATATATATATATATATATATATACACACACACACACACACATATATATGTATATATGGTATTTAATTCTTTGTATTTATTTAATTGAATAATGGTTGGCATTTGTAATTATTTTCTTCTTAACTTCCAGTTTCTTATTCATCGTTTATCATATTAACTCTTTTTACAATAATTAGCCCTTATCCATGTTGAAAATTGTGTTTTTTGCTGGGCACAGTGGCTCATACCTGTAATCCCAGCACTTTTGGGAGGCCGAGGCAGGCAGATCACTTGAGGTTAGGAGTTCGAGACCAGCCTGGCCAACATGGTGAAACCCCATCCCTACTTAAAATACAAAAAATAAGCCAGGCGTGGTGGCATGCGCCTGTAATCCCAGCTACTCAGGAAGCTGAGGCAGGAAAATTGCTTGAAACCCGAGTGGCAGAGCAGTTGCAGTGAGCTGAGAATGCGCCATTGCAGTCCAGCCTGGTAAACAGAGAGACCTTTGTCTCAAAAAAGAAAATTGTGTTTTTCAGTTTTTCATCTGCTTTTCAACTTTGTGATGATTTTTGCTATATGAAAGTTAACACATTTTTACAGATTTCTTTTTTTTTTTTTTTTTTTTTTGAGACAGAGTCCCGCTTGTCAGCCAGACTGAAGTGTAGTGGCGTGACCTCACCTAACTGCAACCTTTGCCTCCCGGGTTCAAGCAGTTCTCCTTCCTCAGCTTCCTAAGTAGCTGGGATTACAGGCATGGGCCACCACACCCTGCTAATACTTGTATTTTTAGTAGAGATGGGGTTTCATTATGTTGGCCGAGCTGGTCTCAAACTGCTAACCTCAGATGATCCCCCCCACCTTGGCTTCTCAAACCGCTGTTGATTTATAGGCCTTAGCCACTGCACCCGGCAAAATATAAATTTTGATTCATTAATTGTTTATCATTTCTGGATTTTGTATTCTGACAGATTAGTTCACACCTGCTTTCCTTTAGAGCTTTTTTTCTATATTATATATATATATATATGTGAATTTAAATATATACCAAAATTTTGGGTAGGATATATTCTAATTTACAGTAGTTAGTATTAGTGAGGAGTGGAAGGAAAGGATGACTACTGTAGAGATCTGTAAAATTTTTACCAGGATAAATTACACATGTGCATTACTTAATTTAGGCTGTGTGGCTCACAGCTGTAATCCCAGCACTTTGGGAGGCCAGGGTGGGCAGATCATGAGGTCAGAAGTTCAAGACCAGCCTGACCAACATAGTGAAACCTTATATCTACTAAAAATACAAAAAAAAAAAAAAAGTAGCCAGGCATGATGGTGGGTGCCTGTAATCCCAGCTACTTGGGAGACCGAGGCAAAGAGAATTGCTTGAACCTGGGAGGCGGAGGTTGCAGAGAGCCAAGATCACACCACTGCACTCCAGCCTGGGCAACGCTATGAGACTCTGTCTCAAAAAAAAAAAAAACTATTGATCAAAGATCAATCAGTCATGGTTTGGTGGCTTGTCCCTGTAATCCCATTATTTGAGAGGCCCAAAGCAAGGCAGGAGGATCGCTTGAGCCCTGGTGTTGGAGACCAGCCTGGGCAACATGGTGAAATCCTTTCTCAAAAGATTTAAAAATTAGGCGTGATGGCATGTGCCTGTAGTTCCAACTACTGGAGAGACTGAGATAGGAAGATCGATTGAGTCCAGGTCAAGTCTGCAGTGAGCCATGATTGTGCCACAGCAGTTCAGCCTGGGTGACAGAACGAGGCCTTATCTCTCTTTTGTTTTCTTTGATGTATATCTACAAATGATATTTTGCCTCCCAATACTTTCTATTTTCTATTTTAATTAAAAGATAATTCTAGAGTAACCAATATGGAATAAAACAAATACTGCTTGGCATGTATATGTTCCTGATTGTACTGAAAATGTTTCTGGTCCATAAAGTGTATTAAGCATGGTAGTATAGCCTTTTATTTGAGATATTTACTTGTCATGTTGAATTATCAATCTTTTTCTGGTTTACTAAGCAAATTTTGAATCGGTAATGGAAGTTGAACTTTTATCAGACAATTTTTAAGTCTTGTCAACATGAATATATAGTTTTACTCCTTCAACCTGTTAAATAGATTTCTTCATATTGAACTACCTTGGCATTCTGGGAGTGATTCTTCATACATACGAGAAAAGTGTTTTAATGAATTCTTAAGTTCTGTTTACCGATAGCTTGTTGAGGAATTTCTGAGTGATGTGAAATAATTTTTTTAAGTTTTGTTTTTGTGCTCTTTG
Organism: Saguinus oedipus; assembly: GCA_031835075.1. Classification (NCBI taxonomy): domain Eukaryota; kingdom Metazoa; phylum Chordata; class Mammalia; order Primates; family Cebidae; genus Saguinus; species Saguinus oedipus. Next base: position 101,173,273 of record CM063170.1, on the reverse strand, counting down.
TCAGATTTAGAAGCAGTAATCACTAACTCTCTAAAAATAATTTGGAAGCTTTTCTTTCTTTAAACTCTGAAGCAGTTTTAGTAGCATCAAAACTTTGTTTCTTGGTAATTTATAAAAATTTATGTGACATCATCACTTCCCAATTCCTTTTAAGGGAATAGTGTTTTCTCTTATTTCTTCTATTATGGTTAGTCTCTCTTGTGGTTAATTTTGGCAATTTATATTTCCCTTAAAAAATAACGCATTCGGCCGGGCACGGTGGCTGATGCCTGTAATCCCAGCACTTTGGGAGGCCGAGGCGGGTGGATCACGAGGTCAAGAGATCAAGACCATCCTGGTCAACGTGGTGAAACTCCGTCTCTACTAAAAATACAAAAAATTAGCTGGGCATGGTGGCGCGTGCCTGTAATCCCAGCTACTCAGGAGGCTGAGGCCAGCAAGTTGTCTGAACCCAGGAGGTGAAGGTTGCGGTGAGCCGAGATCGCGCCATTGCACTCCAACCTGGGTAACGAGCGAAACTCCATCTCAAAAAAAAAAAAAAAATAACCCATTCAATAGAATTACGCTATTTTAGGATTTATTAATGTTTTTGTGTCTTTATTCTCTCCCTCCTCTGTGTGTGTGTGTGTGTGTGTGTGCGCACGCGCGCACATGCATGCACATGTGCTTTTAATTTTTCTTTGTGTCATTGACTAGCCAGTAAAGCATTTGCCAGATGGGAGCAAAATTACAATATGAGTGTTTCAGTATTTATTTAGGTGTTCGGGATTCATTAGATTCTTAATAGATTTTAAATGCAATAATTTGTAGGTATTGTATAGCTTCAGGTTTTATTTATTTATTTATTTATTTATTTATTTATTTTTGAAATGGAGTCTAGCTCTGTAGCCCAGACTGGAGTACAGTGGTGCTTTCTTGGCTCACTGCAACCTCCGCCTCCCAGGTTCAAACAATTCTCCTGCCTCAGCCTCCCGAGTAGCTGGGATTACTTGCATGCACCACCACACCCAGCTAATTGTATTTTTAGTAGAGACAGGGTTTCATCATGTTAACCAGGGTGGTCTAGAACTCCTGACCTCAAGTGATCCACCCACCTCAGCCTCCCAAGGCACTGGGATTACAGGTGTGAGCCACTGCACATGTCCCAAATTTTTTAAATGTATGGAAATACAAGCATTGTACATCATACTGCTTCCTGCTTTCTTAAACTTTGGTCCCCTCTACCCACCAAGGTGTCCTTGAAGCTGTCTTTGTTGTACTAAGTCCACATTTTGATACTTGGGTGAAAAATTTTCAAGACCATGGCGTCTGAGCCACACTTGGCAATCCAGGCTTTCAGCACTGCAGATTGGCCCTACCCAGGCTTTCTTTGAGAGAGTCACCCATCTACTTCACAGGGTGCTTTCTCTTCTGAGTGGGTGGAGAGCCATAAGAACTGAGAAGAAAAGAGAATGCACAGGTCAAAGGAATTGAGGGTGCATTGGCCATGGCAGGGGAAATGATTGTGAACAAAGTCAAAAGTGAAAAAAGCTGCTGGCTCATCTTTGAAATCATTTACATATAACAGCAAATAAATTAATATTTCAGTACTTTAAAAAAACAAAATGTCAGTATTTTGACATTTAAAATTTGCTCCTAGTATTGTATTGTTTAGGTGGTGGTTTATATGTTTTATTGTTTTTTCATCTCAAAATCGTCTCTAATCCTCATTAATAATTTATTACCTTATGAATGTATCTTTATTTTCCTTGGGGTGTTCTGTTACATTTTACAGACTTCTTGAGTTGGATACTCGATTCATTCATTTACTCTGTAGTTGTAGAGGTTTTAAAGCTGCAGTTTATTAACACAAATTTTTGGCTACATAGGTAATGCTTTCTCTTTATTTTCTGTGTGATTCATTTTCATACTGTTTATAAGCCAACAGTTTTGAGGGAATTTTATTCTTCCCCTGACCCCAAGACACAGTCTCTCTCTGTTGCCCAGGCTGGAGTGCACTGGTGAGATCTCGGCTCACTGCAGCCTCCGCCTCCCAGGTTCAAATGATTCTCCTGAGTCGGCCTCCTGAATAGCTGGGATTACAGGCGCATGCCACCACTCCCGGATGATTTTTGTATTTTTAGTAGAGACAGGGTTTCACCATGTTGGCCAGGCTTGCCTAGAACTCCTGACCTTGTGATCCGCCCACCTTGGCCTCCCAAAGTACTTGGATTACTGGCATGAACCACCACACCTGTCCGAGATTGAAGGGTGTTGCTTTTGTTTTTGTGAATAACATCTAGTTTTTATGGCATTGTGATTCAAGAAATGTAGTCTATTTGCAATTTTTGGAATTTAAAGGGTTTTTTGTAGCCTGATATATGTTCAGTTTTTATAAACTATGGTTATTTAAAAAAAAGATATGCTCTCAACAAGGTATAATGCATACCTCTGAATTTTTGTACTTGTCATTTTTTTCCCTTTTTTTTTTTTTTAAGACAGTCTCTTTCTTCACCCAGGCTGGAGTGCAGTGGTGCAATCTTGGCTCACTGCAACCTGCAACCTCCACCTTCTGGGTTCAAGCAATTTTCCTGCCTCAGCCTCCCAAGTAGCTGGGATTACAAGCATACATCACCATGCCTGGATAATTTTTGTATTTTTAGTATTTTCATTATATTGGCCAGGCTGGTCTTGAACTCTTGGCCTCAAGTGATCTGCACCTCCCTCAGCCTCCCAAAGTGCTGAGGTTATAGGTGTGAGCCACTGTTCCGTGCCCTCATCTTCTTACTGAATAGCCTGAGGGTGAGGAAGAAATATTGATGTTGCTGTCTCCATTGGCAGAGATGGAAGATAACTCCCATATAAGTGGATCTGCACAGTTCAAACTCGGGTCTTTCAGGGGTCAACCATAGAGTTCCCACGTATCCCCTGCACTCACACATACACAGCCTCCCCGATGCTAGAGTAGTATGTTTGTTACAGTTAATGAACCCACGTTCATTTGTGACTATCACCCAGAGTCTGTACAGAATGAATTTTTATCTCTAGTTTTCATGCTATGTTCCACACAACTACAAAGATAGGCAAATCTGTTCTCACCTTTATTGATAACTTCTTTTCCTTCCCCTGTGAGATGTGATTGGAGGATTGCTTATGAAAAGGAGTAGGATTTAGCTATCTTCAGCCTTGTTAGCAAATGTAGGCTACTCTCTCCTGTGTCTTTACCAGATGTGCTGTGGCACTCTATATGTGATGGAGTTCACCCCTTGAGTGTCAGATTTCAATCCAAGAAGGACTCCTCGAGCCTTTGTCTTTGCAGGATTTGCTCCATTTGTTTCCTGAACCTATTTTACCATTTACTTTCACTACAACTTACATTATCCTGTACCAAGAGAGCATTTGGGTATGTGAAGCTAATTTGGGGCTCTATGTTGAGAGTCCACAGCCATTTTTGAAGTTTTCTTCCTACCTCTTACTTCTTTGGAAGATCTTACCTTTATTTTCTTCTTTTATTATTATTGGAAATAATTTCATGTGAATAACTATTTTTCTGTTCTTTCCTGATTTCCTGATTTCTTCTGCTCTTTGTTTCCTGGTTTTCAAAGTCTTCAGGATAGCAAAGTGTTTTTCTTTTCTCTTGTGAGTTAGAAGATGGTCAGGTGGAGTTTTTCCTTTTAGGAAAATTTTTCCTAACATGATTCATTTTACCTTTCTCCAAATTGGAGGTTATTAGTGAAATTTTGGGGATTTGTGGAATCAGCTGCCAACCCCACCCCCATCTCTGGAGAGCCAAGTTTGAGTTTTGCCTAAGCAAGGTAAACACTCAGTTCCTTAGGAATGTTCCCTGTTACTGGCCTTTTATCTGTTTAAGTCAAGCTATTACATTTTGCTTGAAAGGCAGTAGTGTGTATATTCTGTCTTCGTTTTTTGAGGTGAAGTCCTGCTCTGTCACCTCAATTGGAGTATGGTGGAGCAGTCCTTGGCTCACTGCAACTTTGAACTCCTGGGCTCAAGCAGTCCTCCTGCCTGAACCTTCCTAGTGCCTGTGACTGAAGGCACATGCCACCACAGCTGACTAATGTCTTTATTTTTAGTAGAGATGAGGTTTCATATATTGCCTCAGCTGGTCCCGAACTCCTGGGCTCAAGCGATCCTCTCACCATAGTCTTCGAAAGTGCTGGGATTATAGGCATGAGCCATCATTCCTGGCCCTAATATATTTCTTAATCATGTTTTGAAGGGAAAAGAGTTTGGGTCTGTGCTATTGACATAAACATGAGTAACCTTATCAAATAAAAGAAATTTGAAATTCTTGTGAACTGTATTATGTTTAATTTTATTTAGCATTCAGATTACTTTGAACAAATCCTTAAGTAACAATGCCTGCTTTTGTGGCCTTTCTTTTACCACTGTAGTGAGGATTGAAAGTGGTGTTCTGCCTTCAAATTCATGACAAATTGTTCTTTTGTCATGAATCCATGGTGGTGAAATGAAATATAGGTAGAGTTCTGTTGTAATGTTGGTCAGACATCAGAACTGCTGTGTGCTCTCTAAACATTTAGAATAGTATGACTGCAGTAACTTACAAAAAGCATGAAGTTAGTTTTTTTTTTTTTTTAATGTTTATTACAGGCCTAGGACAGTGGCTCATACCTGTAATGCCAGCACTTTAGGAGACGGAGGTTGACGGGGTTCACTTGAGGCCCGGAGTTCAAAACCAGCCTTGTTTGTAAAGTGAGACCCCATGTCTACAAAAGACAAACATAAAAATTAGCCAATGTGATGGCATGCACCTGTAGTCCCAGCTACTCAGGAGGCTGAGGTCGGAGGATCACTTGAGCTGAGGAGTTTGAGGCTGCAGTTATCTGTGATTTCACCACTGCACTTCAGTTTGGTCAGCAGGCTAAGACCATGTCGCCCTCTCCCTCTCTTCTCTCCCTCTCTCCTCTCTCTCTCTCTCTCTCTCTCTTTGTCTCTCTCTCTCTCTCTCTCTCTCTCTCTCACACACACACACATACACACACACACAATGTTTATTTTATTTCTAAACAATATGATGAGGAGTATTTCACACACACACACAAAAAATCTGTTATTGGGCTGGTTACAGTGCCCCATGCCTGTAGTCCCACATACTCAAGAGGCTGAGGCAAGAGGATCTCTTGAGCCCAGGAGTTTAAGGCTAGCCTGGGCACACAGCAAGACCCTATCTCAAAAAAAAAAAAAAAAAAAAAATCTGCCACAATATTGGTGAACATTGAAAATAGTATGCTAAATGCAAGAAGCCAGATACAAACGGTCACATAATCATAGAGACAGTGCATGTCTTTAATAGAAATAGGGGTAAGAGGGTTTACTTTGGGGCAATGGAAATGTTTTGGAACTAGATAAAGGTGGTTACATAGTGTAATAATGCTGCCAAATTATTCACTTTAAAATGCTTAATGTTTTTTGAGATAAGATTTCACTCTGTCAGTCAGGCTATAATGCAGTGGCATGATCATGACTCACTGCAGCCTCTACTTTCCAGGCTTAATCGATCCTTCTGACTCATCCTCCAAAATACGTAGGACTATAGGTGCATGCTACCATGCCTGGCTAGATTTTTAAAAAAAATTTTTGTAGAGGTTAGGTCTCACTATGTTGCCCAGACTGGTCTCAAACTGCTAGACCCAAGGGATCCTCCCATCTTGGCCTCCAGAAGTGCTGGGATTATAGGCATCAGCCACCATGCCTGACCTTTTTTTTTTTTTTTTTAAGAATGGTGTATCAAATGTAAAGGCGTCATTAAAGGTGGATAAAACTGCTATAATTATTCTTGCTGCCCAAATATCAGTTGAAATGTGTTAACATTTCTTTCTACATATTTTACTGGCTTTCAGAGGCATTTGTAAGTAATACAGATTTTAGTGGTGGTAGTTTGTACCAAGAGTTCTTCTAGCTGTTGCTGATAGAACCAACAGAGAGTTCTAAAATGATAGGACACTGACATCTCAGGGCAAAAAACAGTTTTCAGCTTACAAAAGAATCCCTAAATCGTACATGAACTAACTCAGCATTGGATACCCACTACCAAAATCATCTATTTAACTGTATGCACACCCCCAATTCACTAAAAGCTGTAAGTAAACCTTTTCCCTGCAAGTCATGACTGTTTTTATTAAGACTTTCATACATTTCACCATATGAAATGAAGTGCTATGAGTAAATATATTACAAAAATGCAACTGCCTGCAAATGGGCTTACAAATCAAAGTCTTTTTGCATGTTATCAATAATCCATGTCAACTGGACTGTGTAAGTGGCTTTTGTATATACAATTGCCTATTGTTAGGGATTCATAAAATCGTATTTTAAGAGCATAAACATCTTAATCTGTAAAATGAGAATGATGGTTATATCTGTCTTCAGAACATGATTATAATAATTATAATTGGTTAGTACATGTGAAGACTTAGAGCATTGCTTAATGAGGCAAAGTACTCAATAAGTGGTAGCTATAATGAAGAGTTAGATAACTGCTACTACTACTGTTACTCAGCCAGAACTCCTAGTGCTTGTGATTGTTTCTAGTCTGTTACAGATTTAGAGCTGGGCAGAATATTTTTTGTGCTTTTGTGATGTAGTAATAGCCCGATTGTAAACTCTTAGTACTCACATTGCTGGGCTAATTAACGTGTGTCTTTTAAAATTTTGATAGAGCTTGCCATTGTGCTTTAAAGAAAGGTTTTACTAGTTTACACTCCCACCAGTGAAAGTGCCTGTGTTACTATAGTCTCATCAGGTGGCTTCATTTTGTTTTACATAGGTCTTTAGCTCTACCAGAGCTGGAAACTAATATTCAAGGAATCTAGTTAATGTTTTCTCTCTGGATCACCCATTAATGAAAGATACTTATTGAAACATAGTGAGAAAGAAAAAAAACATCATTTTGATTCAGAAAGACCTGGGTTCAGATCTCAGCTTTATCACCTAGCTACATGACCTTGGACAAAGCTATTTTTAGCCTCTTAAATTTATGGGGTTTTTTTTTTCATCTTGAATTAAATTATGCATGTAAGAGATCATTTAGCATGATGCCTGCCACTTACTAAGAGTTACTCTTATTATAACTGGAGATGGGAAGGGAAAAAATACACTTCATGAGTGTTTTTAAAAAGCTAATAAGGTTGGGTGCAGTGCCTCATGCCTGTAATTCCATCACCTTGGGAGGCCAAGTTGGGAAGATCACTTGAGCCCAGGAGTTCAAGACCACCTGAGGCAACATAGGAAGAGCTCATCTCTATTAAAAATTTAAAAATTAGCTGAGCATGGTCGTGGATCCTATAGTACCACCTACTCAGGAGGCTGAGGTGGATCACTTGAGCCCAGGAGGTCAAGGGTACCATGAGTTATAATCACACCACTGCATTCCATTCTAGGAAACAGAGCAAGACCCTTTCTCTAACAAAGTAAATAAAAAGCAAATATTCAGTTGAGTGCAGTGGCATTCACCTATAGTCTCAGCTACTAGGGAAGCTGAGATAGGATTACTTGATCCCAGACATTCAAGCTCAGCTGCAGTGTGTTATGATTGTGCCTGCAAATAACTACTGTACTCCATCATGGGCAACATAGTAAGACCCCGTTTGTAAAAAACATTTTTTAATTTAAAAATTTTTAAAGCAAGTATTACAATCCTTGATTTTTTAATCATTTAATATGAGGAGCTTTCTCCATCTCCAGTTATAACAACTCTTAATAAGTTATTCTCATATAATTATAGCTACTGTGCCGGGCACGGTGGCTCATGCCTGTAATCCCAGCACTTTGGGACGCCAACGCGGGTGGAACACAAGGTCAAGAGATCGAGACCATCCTGGTGAACATGGTGAAACCCCGTCTATACTAAAAATACAAAAAAATTAGCTGGGCATGGTGGCACATGCCTGTAATCCCAGCTACTCAGGAGGCTGAGGCAGGAGAATTGCCTGAACCCAGGAGGCGGAGGTTGCGGTGAGCCGAGATTGCAACATTGCACTCCAGCCTGGGTAACAAGAGTGAAACTCTGTCTCAAAAAAAATTATAGCTACCAAGACCCTTTATATTACAACCTGAAGTGTCATTTTCTTAATTTGATTCTATTTATTTTTGATATTCTTACTTTTGAATTATAGTCTATTTTCATTACTCTTTTAACTGTAGGCATCTGCTTGGAGAACAGCTATATTCTTTAGAAAATTAATATGTTTTAATTGCTTACTTCACAGCAGATGGTGTCAGAGGCAAGTAGTTTACTTAGTTTTACTGTGTATATTTAAGTATATTGACTTTTTTGTGTGCCATAAATAATTTCTTTTTCTTGATTTTTTTTAAAATTCATTTCTGCTTTTACCTGCTGGTATAAATCAGAAATGCCTGATTCTTAAAGTAAATCAATAAACTGATTTTGAAAAAGCTTTAAATTACTTGAAACACATTTTTTATGTCTTGACATACCTAAACTGCAGCTGATTATTTAATCCTCACTTTTCTCATATTTGCCAAAACTACTCAGTAAAAATTTGAGGCATTTATCAAAAGTTACATATTTTATGACTTCAATTTTGTGTAATCACAACATCAATATTTTGCTAATTGTTACTCTTGATTTATTTTTTCACTGAGTTGTCAGGGTTGTTCTCACATTCTTTGCAAAATTATTCCATGTCATAATCATTTACTAAGTATTTACAAAATTCTGGCTACATGTGCTAGGTAAGTGGGTTCAAAATGAGTAACACTAATCTTATCCTCAAGGATCTCTCAGTCTTTTCGTATCTTAAAATAATACTCGGTTTGTCTGGAAATGAGAGATATTCCATACACATGCATTGAGTTTTCTAGATGGCTGAAGCTTATCCCCTAAAATATTAAAATTTAAAGAAAAACATCTTGAGGGGCTGGATGCTTTGGTGCATGCCTGTAATCCCAAGGCTTGGGGAGGCCAAGGCAGTTGGTTTACATGAGTCCAGGTTTGAAACCGGCCTGGCCAGCATAGTGAGACCCTGTCTCTACAAAAATTAGCCAGGCATAGTTACTGCACCTATTGCCCAGTCGTATAGTGGCACGACCATGGCTCACTGCAGCCTCAAACTCTTGGGCTCAAGTGATCCTGAGCTGACATGGGAGGACCACTTGAGCCTAAGAGGTTGAGGCTGCAGTGAGCCGTGGTCGTGCCACTGCATTCTAGCCTGGGTGACAGAGCAAGACAGACCCTTTCTCAAAAACAAAGAATATTGAACATCTTCCTGCATTCTTCAGTAGAATAAACTGAGCTCTCTTTTTATAGTGTGACTTACATTTATCATTGTGAATATCCATTATTTTCAGGTTTTTTCCAGTTGTATTGGAAGCTGTCATTTTTCCTAGCTGTTAATGTGTACTATTTCTTTAAATTCTCATTTCCTAAAATGTAAAGAGATTCTGAGAAATGGCCTTAGAGTGAATCGGTTGACATAGTTTTTACCAAAAAGTAAGTCCGTAAGCTTTTTTAGTATACAACCAAAAGTGTGGATTCTCACTAATGTCTTTTCAGCTTTCATTATCATCTTAAGGATTTCATAGTGGTTCCAAACTAGTTTCTTTGAACTGCTGTTAGTAGTCTTATTTAAACTTAAAGTAAAAGCTACAACAGGGATAAACCTTAAATACTATGCTAAGCGAGAGAAGTCAGACACAAAGCCATGTATTATGTATAAAATGTCCAGAGTTGGCAAATCTGTAGAAATAAAGTGATTTGGTGGTTGCCAAGGGCTGGAAGAAAGGGAGAATGGAGAATGACTACTAACGGGTGTGTCGTTTCTTTTGGAGATCATGAAAATGTTCTGGAATTAGGTAATGGTGATGATTGAACAACTCTGTAAATATACTAAAAACTACTGAATTGTTTAAGAGGGTGAATCTTATATGTAATATCAATTTTTTAAAATCTAAATACAAACAAATTTTTCTAATGAGACCCTTCAAAACACCACTCCCTGGGTTGGCTTTTTTCTTTTCTTTTTTTTCTTTTTTTTTTTTTTTTTCTTTTATTGAAGAGACATGATCTCTCACACTATCACTCAGGCTGCTGGAAGGCAGTGTGGGATCTCAGCTCACTGCAGCCTCAACCTCCCAGGCTCAAGCGATCCTCTCACCTCAGCCCCCTAGGTAGTTGGGGCCACCAGCACAGGCCACCACATCCAGCTAAGTTTTGGGTTTTTTGGATTTTTTTTATAGAGACAGGATTTTGCCATTTTGCCCAGGCTGGTCTTGAACTCCTGAGCTCAGTCAATCGGCCTCTCAATGTGCTGAGATTATAGGCATGAGCCACTGCTCCCAGCTGCTACTTTCTAAATCTATACTTAGTTTTTGTTTTTTTTTTTTAGAGACAGAGTCTCATTCTGTCGCCCACGTTGGAGTGCAGTGGCGCGACCTTGGCTTACTGCAACCTCAACCTCCCAGGTTCAAGCAGTTCTTCTGCCTCAGCCTCCTGCATAGTTGGGACTACAGGCACGCACCACCATGCCGGCTAATTGCTGTATTTTTAGTAGAGATAGGGTTTCACCATATTGGCCAGGCTGGTCTCGAACTCCTGATCTCAAGTGATCTGCTTGCTTTGGCCTCCCAACAGACCTGGGATTACAGGCATGAGCCACCACACCCAGCTATATATATTTTTATTTTTGTCTTTTATTCATTGGTTTAGATTTTTAGTCTCTCAGTTGTAATTTACTGTGAAAACATAATTTGTATTTTCCTTAAGGGTAATAGAAGTCTGGCCGTGTCTAATGAAAATTTAAATGATTCCATTTTTTGTAAAGAAAAGACCAAAAGTCTTGTACTTAGTAGAATAGTGTCTACTCAAACTTCCTAGCGTCAGCAGTCTTACAGGCATCAGAAAATAAATGTGCCTGAACCCCAGATATCTAAAGAATGTTTTTACAAATGAGAAGCCTCATAATCTTAATAATTTTAAGAGCTATTATAAAGGATGGTAGTAATTAAAAATAAAACAAAAAGATCTGTTACTCTTGCATTTTTCTCCATTAAGCACACACTGCAAAATCTTTCCAAAATGTAAATTTCGTATTACCTTAATTTTGTTTTCTTTGCTTGACTTTTATTACTTAATTTTAAACGTTTTATATTATATGTAATATTTATTTTCTGTTTTTGTGATTTGTTTTATATAGCTTTTCAATCTTTAAAATTTTAGTCATTCTCGTGTTTGAAAATCAGTAATTCCTTTGATTGGTAAGCTGTTAAACACATTTTTATGTTTTATTTTTAGGCTATGGAGTTATTAGTAGAGAAAGCAATCAGCAGTGCTTCTAGCCCTCAGAGCCCTGGGGATGCACTGAGAAGAGTTTTTGAGTGCATTTCTTCAGGGATTATTCTTAAAGGTAACTTTTAATTTGTTTTGAACGAAGTAAAATGAAATTTACTTATTTGCTGGTTGAATAATTTTTTTTTATGAATGGACAGTGCTAATGCTTTTGTCTCCCGGTGGTGGTTGCTGTAGGTAGTCCTGGACTTTTGGATCCTTGTGAAAAGGATCCCTTTGATACCTTGGCAACAATGACTGACCAGCAGCGTGAAGACATTACATCCAGTGCACAGGTACTAGTATTCCCAAATCCAGAGCTCTATTGAGTTACTCCAGTAAGGTTTTATTTTTCTGATATTGTCCTAAATATTATAAGTCACTATGTAATATTTATTCTTCTGCTTTTGTAGTAAGCAAATCCTTAGAGAGGATATTAAAATAGCTTGCCCAAAAAATTCTATTAGATTTCACTAATAGAATTCAAAATTTTATTAGATTTCACTAATAGAGTTCAAAATTTTATTATTTAATTATATGGCCATGTCTAAATAAGCATATTATATATTATAAAAATAGAGCAATATTTCCAGTGTCTCATTGAATCTGGATACTAGGTTATGTATCAAGATAAGCAGAAATTCTTAGGTCCTCTGGTTTTACAAGTCATTTGCTGTGGTGTTTATGGTCATTATTGTCATAATTTGACCTTTCCTGCCACTGTCAAATAAAGTAAATAAAAATGAGGGCTCTGGAGACAGAATCCCTGGATTCGACTACCAGTTCTGCCATCTCCTCTATAATATGGATATAAAAGCAATGTCTTCTCAAACAGGATTGTCGAGATTAAATGAGTTAATATGTGTAACCATCCTAGCACCTGGTATATGGAAGGACCTTAAAAGTTAGCTGGTATTATCATTATCCTCATCTTATTAACTCTATTGAGAGAATAATTATGAAAAAGAAAAAACATTTAACCTAATTAATGAATGAAAAAATAATCAACCTAAAATTGGTATAGCTTTCCATTGTTGATTCCAGGAATGTGCCGAGTAGGGGGAAAAAGCATAGTAGCTATGAAAAGTAATCCACTCTAAGATGCTTGGTAGTTGTTGGATATAAGATCTTGATTTATTATCTTGAATAATTTGGAATTTGAAAGATGTAAGTTGTTATGCCAGAAGCTGTACTAGGGGAGAGATAGTAGTAATAGAAATTTATGGATATCTTACAGACCCAAAACATGCCAAATTCTTATGCATTTGATGTTTTTATTTCTTGCATTTAATTTTCTTTTCTTTTTTTTTTTTTTTTTTTTTTGAGACAGAGTTTCGCTCTTGTTACCCAGGCTGGAGTGCAAATGGCGCGATCTCCGCTCACCCCAACCTCCACCTCCTGGGTTCAGGCAATTCTCTAATTTTTTGTATTTTAGTAGAGACGGGGTTTCACCATGTTGACCAGGATGGTCTGGATCTCTTGACCTCGTGATCCACCCGCCTCGGCCTCCCAAAGTAGAATGGTTGCCTTGAGTGTCTCTTCTTTCTCCCTTTGGTACTTATGGGAATTAGTTATAAATTTAAGGGAAAAGAAATTCAGGGGGAAACACTTGAACACTAACAAAATTCGTTATTAAGAAGAATGCTTATTTTTCAAAAAATGTGACCTTAAAGAAAGTGGTCCGGTTTTAAGAGAATATTTAGAAGTGTTCTTACTAAAAGTGAAGGAGTTACATAATGTCTAATGCATTTATGTAGCACTCATGACATAATAATTGCATGAGAAGGAAACAGATTAGTACTTCCTAGGAGTTAAGGATAGGAAGGAATGGCGTGGCTCCAAAGGGGATCTTGTGGCAACAGAAAAGTTGACCTTCTTGATTGTGATGGTGATTACATGACATAAGGCTGCACGTGTGATGAAATTGCATGGAGCTGTACACACTTGCACATATAAATGAATGTATATAACTGATGAAATAGGAAGTACCAGTGTCAGTTTCAGTTTGTTTTTTGGTGGCCTGTAGCTCCCATGTTAACGTCCCTCTTCCTTCCTTTGTCTCTGGAATGATTCCATATTTCCTTCTATAGTGTCTACCTTTATTCTTGTATGCCACTATGTTTTTTCTTCAGTGATCCTTTTCAAGTTGCCTCTGCCAGATACAGCCTTTGTCATTTAATAAAATTCCTTCCTCTAGGTAGGTGTACACAGTTTAACGTACCTTTAAAAGGGCAAAATTTATAAGGTTAATCACCCCTTCCCAAGAAGGAAATAGATTGTAAAATAAACTTTTAATCTTTGATGATTATTAAAATTCCAAAATGTCTTTGTATGGGAATAATTCATGTCAATCTTCAAATTTAGTTTGCTGCTAAATAATTGTCAGTAATATGATAGAATTTTCTCTTCTTGTCAGACCTTAGAAATACCTACAAACTACATGCAGAGCAAGAGATTGTAGAGTGCTCACTAAAGCCTCAAATGCTATCTTGGTTTTACTTATTGGAGTATTCTTTTGTTTAGAAACTAGTAATAATATTAGCATAGGCTGGGCAGGGCGAAGTGGCTTAAGCCTGTAATCCTAGCACTTAAGGAGGCCGAGGCAGGCAGACCACCGCCTGAGGTCAGGAGTTTGAGACAAATATGACAAAACCCTGTCTCTACTAAAAATAAAAAAGTAGCCGGGAGTGGTGGCATGAGCGCCTGTAGTACCAACTACTCGAGAGGCTGAGGCACGAGAATCACTTGAACCCAGGAGGCACTGCAGTGAGCCAAAATCACACCATTGCACTCCAGCCTGGGCAACAGAGTGAGACTCGATGTTTCAAAAAAAGGAATAGGCTGATGCTTAGTAACAGTATCTCTATCATAAAAATGTATAAATATTTGGCCAGGCACAGTGGCTCACACCTGTAATCCCAGCAGTTTGGGAGGCCGAAGTAAGTGGATCATCTGAGGTCAGGAGTTTGAAACCAGCCTGACTAACATGGAGAAACCCACCTCTACTAAAAATAAAAATAAAAAATTAACCGGGTGTGGTGGTGCATGCCTGTAATCCCAGCTATTCAGGAGGCTGAGGCAGGAGAATCGCTTTAACCTGGGAGGCAGAGGTTGTGGTAAGCCAAGATTAGACCATTGCACTCCAGCCTGAGCAACAAGAGCAAAACTCGTCTCAAAAAAAAAAAAGGTATAAATATTTGTTATTGTATATGAGATACCTTTGGATATTTTCCATTAATGTAGAAGAAAACCCTGTTCTGTTATCTTTAGGAAGGATCTTTTATGTTTCTTTCAAACAGTTAGTGTAATAATTAACAGCCTTATAACTTAAGTGAGGTAGAGAAACAGTACTGGCAAAAATCTGTCATAATTGCAGACTAAGTAGCATGCTGTATCAAGTCCTGACTGCTGATGACTTTGAGACTTTCAGGATTTTCAAAGCATGTGTATGAGGCAAAATTCTTAGGAACTAGAATTATCTAACTTGGGGGAAAAGTTTTGGAGCAACGAATTCCCATGTGGATGACTATAACCAGTAACTATCCTGTATCTCATAATCAGAGCAGGGATTTAAAATAGTCTGAACAGCAGTCACTTTGAAAAACAGGTTAGGGCGGGGCACAGTGGCTCATGCCTGTAATCTCAACACTTTGGGAGGCCGAGGCAAGAGGATTGGTTGAGCCCAGGAGTTTAAGACCAACCTGGCAACATAGCATAACCTCATATCTATTAAAAAAAAAAGTTTTGGCCAGGCACGGTGGCTCATGCCTGTAATCCCAGCACTTTGGGAGGCCAAGGTAGGTAGATCACGAGGTCAGGAGTTCAAGACCAGCCTGGCCAACATGATAAAACCCTGTCTCTATTAAAAATGCAAATATTAACCAGGTGTGATGGTGGGCACCTGTAGTCCCAGCTACTCACTCAGGAGACTGAGATAGCAGAATTGCTTGCACTCGAGAGGCGGAGGTTGCGGTGAGCCGAGATCACACCCTTGCCCTCTAGCCTGGGCAACAGAGCGAGACCTCCATTTCAAAAAAAGAAAATACAAGTTATAGCCGGGCGTAATGGCTCACACCAGTAATCCTAGCAGGTGGGCAGAGTTCAAGACCAGCCTGGGCAGCATGGAGAAACCCCATCTCTACGGAAAATACAAAACTTAGCCAGCTGTATTGGTACGCATGTGGTCCTGGCTACTCGGGAGACTGAGTGAGGTCGCTTGAGCCCAGGAAGATTGAGGTTGCAGTGAGCTGTGATGGCACCACCGCACTCCAGCCTGGGCAACAGAGTTAAGACCCTGTCTCAAAAAAAAAAAAAAATTATAAATAACAATTAGATACTATTTGGCCCATCATACCTGTGAGAATTTTTTTTTCCCATTTATAGTATCCAGAAGGGGAAGCAGACTTGCATACGTTAATCAGTATAAATTTTGGGGAGCTTTGTTTGTCAGTATTCACTTTTACATGTTCAGCGGTCCCACTGATTAAAAGTTCTTTCTCCAGAACTTGTCACTTAAATACACAGAAACATCTTAAAACAGGCATTCATTGTAGTACAGTAATAAAAATACTGGAACCAGCCTAGTGTTTACCAGTAGAAAATTAGGTAAATAAGTTTGGTACATACACATGAGTATGGTTATAGTTCTTAAATTATATGCTGTCTACCAAATGCCTAGGGAGCCATCAACAACCATTCTGTTAAAGCAGGTAGCTTTCATTTTTCTTTGTTTTCAATACCCTGCTTGTTTTTTTGATGACGCTTCTCATAATTTTTGTAATTTTTGTGTGTGTCCTAGCTCCACTAAATGTAAGCTTCATGAAAGCAGAAATTTTGCTTATTGTTTACACTCAGATATGCTAAGTGCTTAATTAGGTATCTGCTAAATGAACAAGCATATGAATGAATGGTTAAATGAAAAAAAAATGAATTGTGATCCTTCTTATAAAGCTGGGGGGGGTGTATGTTTGTTCAGCCCATGACTCAGCCCTGTGAACATGGGCATTTTGATGAAAAACAGGGAAAATATATGGATATGAACAAAAGAGGGGCTTGCTCAGTGACAAAGACACTTTCCTGTGCAGTTTCAGGATGGTGCTTTTTTGTTTTTTTAAATAAACATAATACTAAATTTATTTAAATTTTTTTTTTAACTTTTTAAGAAAACAAAATGGCATGCACACAGAAAAGCCTGGAAATAAAAATATGAGAACCTACAGATTATTTCATTTGTGAAACCAATTCCTTTAAATGTTTCTTTCATTACACATGCTTTTTTATGTTGCATTTGGAAGGAGGTAAATGTAATAAGTATTACTACTTGGGGTTTTTCAGTTAACTGAAAATTCTGACTCTTTGTTGCAGTTTGCATTGAGACTCCTTGCATTCCGCCAGATACACAAAGTTCTAGGCATGGATCCATTACCGCAAATGAGCCAACGTTTTAACATCCACAACAACAGGAAACGAAGAAGGGATAGTGATGGAGTTGATGGATTTGAAGCTGAGGGGAAAAAAGACAAGAAAGATTATGATAACTTTTAAAGCGTCTGTGCGTCTTCAGTGTTAAAAATAACAACAGGTGCCCGTTTGTTGGCTGTTTTTCATTCATAATAATGTCTACATAAAACAATATATCAAGAATGTAACGGATTTCATGGAAGAACCAAGTTTTTCTATGACATTAAAAAATGTATAGTGTTAGGTGTTATTTGAATGGGAAGGCACCAAAAAAAAAAAAAAGTGCTCCGACTAGGGGGAAACAGTGGTTCTGATTTTTTCCCATTATTTTGATTTTATTTTCTGGTTGCCCTAGCTCCCCTCTCCCCCGCCATTTTTGTGTCTTTTATTAACCTAGTGCATTGTCTTATTAAATCTTTACTGTATTTAATGCAGGATTTGTGCTTCCGTTGCTCTGTGTATTTTGATATTTTTATTTAGAGGTTTTGTTTGCTTTTTGACACTAGTTGTAAGTTACTTTGTGTTATAGATGATATCCATTACCCCTTCCTAATATTTTACAGCAGTACGTTTTTTTGTAACGTGAGACTGCAGAATTTTTTTTTGTTTTTCTATATGTGAAGGATTACAACACAAAAAGTTACCCTGCCATTCGAGTGCTCAGAACTGAATGTTTCTGCAGATCTTGTGGCATTCGTCTCTAGTGTGATATATAAAGGTGTAATTAAGACAGATTTCTGTTAATCTAATCAAGTTTGCTGTTAGTTGTGCATTAGCAGTATAAAAGCTAATATATACTATATGGTCTTGCAACAGTTTTAAAGCCTCTGCATAATTGATAATAAAAATGCATGACATTTTTGTTTCTAATAGACTTTTAAAATTTTAATTTTAGGTTTGACACGTAGATCTTTGTACAGTTGACTTTTTGACATAGCAAGGCCAAAAATAACTTTCTGAATATTTTTTTCTTGTGTATAAGTGGAAAGGGCATTTTTCACATATAAGTGGGCTAACCAGTATTTTCAAAAGAACTTTATCATTGTGCAACTAACAACAGTAACTAGCCCTTAATTATGGTGACAGTTCCTTATTGGTGTGTGTGAGATTACTCTAGCAACTATTACAGTATAACACAGTTGATCTTCTCCACACACCACATCACCCAGATAATTTACAGTTCTGTTAACAGTGAGGTTGATAAAGTATTACTGATAAAAAAAAATTAAAATTATCTAAGAAAAAATACAGAAAATTATTTGGTGTGGCCATCTTACATGCTTATGTCTCCTACATAAAGCTAAATATTCTAGCAGTGATGTAATGAAAAAATTACATCTTAACTGTTGATGTATGTATGCTCTGGTACACAGATGTCATTTTGTTGTCACAGCACTACAGTGAAATACACAAATAAAAAATTAAATTCATATAATGACTTAAATGTATTATATATTAGAACTGACAACATAAACTACTTTTGCTTTGAAATAATGTATGCTTCAGTAAAATCATATTCAAATTTATTGAGTACTACATCTTATTATTCCTGACAAATCTTTGTTGACTAAGCATATAATTTTCAGAAATTTTTCTAATTAAATACTGTATTGGCTTAATTTCTTTCTAGGGTAAGAATCTTCCCCCAAAGTCTTAGAGGGCGAGGAAATCATAGGAGACCACAGGGGAAATAGAACAGAACACTCAGACTTTTCTCCCAGATTTGTCACATACAGATGGAGGATCAAATCCAAAAATCTGAAAGTGTCAAAATCTGAAACTTTTTTGAGGTCCTACAAGGAAATGCTCATTAGGGCATTTCAGATTTTCAGATTAGGGATGCTGGACTGATATAAATATTCTGAAATCCAAAACAGTTCTGGTCCCAAGCATTTCAGCTAAGATATACTCAACCTGTACTATCTGTTTAACTTGGGCAAGCCTTTTTTTTCCCCTTTTTAAATCTTTCTGGGTCTCATTTTACTCTCCTTTAGAATTTTGTTTCTCACAGTTACCTTCAAAGAGAAGGATGGTGGCTTGGCACAGTGCCTCAAGGCTCTAATGCTAACACTTGGAGACTGAGGCAGGCAGATCTGCTTGAGCTCAGGAGTTTGATACCTGCTTAACTGCATTTTTAACAATCACTATAAAATTGTTTCAAATTAGATTTTTTTTTCTTAAATTTTACATGGGATCCTTCAAGAACAAAAGCAAAACAAACAGAATTTTTACATGGGAGACCGCACCATTGCACTCCAGCCTGGGCAACAAGCAAAAATCCATCTCAAAAAAAAGCCGGGTGCAGTGGCTCGCGCCTGTAATCCCAACACTTTGGGAGGCTGAGGCAGGTGGATCACCTGAGATCAGGAGTTCAAGACCAGCCTGGCCAACATGACAAAACCCTGTCTCTACTAAAAATACAAAAATTAGCCCAGCATGGTGGCAGAAGCCTGTGATCCCAGCTACTCAGGAGGCCTGGCTAAGGCAGGAGAATCACTGGAACCTGGGAGGCGAAGGTTGCAGTGACCTGAGATCGTGGCATTGCACTCCAGCCTGGGCAACACGAGTGAAACTCTGTCTCACATGCTTTAATAAACACTTCATAGCAGTGACCATAATGTACTCTAGAGTGCAAAACTAAACTATATTTTAAATTTAGTATTAAGGGTATTTTGTCATCAGCCAAATAGCATATATATAGTTATCAATATGTTAATTGGAATATTAAGCAGATAGGAATATCCCCATTCCCTAAGGAATTTTGATTACCTGTAGTCTAGATAAATGTAGTCTTCCTTTATCTTGCTTAGTGTAATATTGGATGTAAAATAAAATCTGGAAATGTGAAACAGTTATATTACTAACTTAAACCTGAATTTTTGAGACGGAGTTTTGCTCTGACCCCCAGGCTAGAGTGCAGTGATGCAATCATGGCTCACTGCAACCTCCTCCTCCAGGTTCAAGCCATTTTCCTGCCTCAGCCTCCCAAGTAACTGGAATTACAGGCAAGTGTCACCATGCCTGGCTAATTTTTGTATTGTTAGTAGAGACAGGGTTTTGCCATGTTAGCCAGGCTGGTCTCCAGCTCCTGACCTCAAGTGATAAACCAGTCTTTGCCTCCCAAAGTACTGGGATTACAGGCTTGAGCCACTATGCCTGGCCTGAATAATATTTTTTAACATTAGTTAAGCTAATTCTATGTTAAATACAAAGTTAATATATTCACCTTATTCTAATATAATCCCAAAAGAGATCGAATATTTAATATTAAAGAAATAGGGTCTTTCGTTTGGAAAGGACTCTTCAGTTTAGCAACAAACAATGTGAAAGCCTTTTTCTAAAAAAGCAAGCAACCTATTGAATAAAAGTATGCAAGGGTGATTAAATTGATTATAAGAACTGATTACTCTAAAAATACATGAATGTTAAGAGGTCAGGCTGGGCGCAGTGGCTCGGGCCTGTGATTCCAGCACTTCAGGAGGTCAAGGCAGGTGGATCACTTGAGGTCATGAGTTCGAGACCAGCCCGACCAATGTGAAACCCCATCTCCTCTGCTAAAAATACAAAGGTGAGGTGGTGCCTGCCTGTAATCCCAGCTACTCAGGAGGCTGAGGCAGGAGAATCGGAGGTGGAGGTTGTGGTAAGCCGAGGTTGCGCCATTGCACTCCAGCCTGGACAAGAAGAGCGAAACTCCATCTCAAAGAAAAAAAAAAGTTAAGAAGTAGAGAATGAAAATATAGCTAGGGCTGAATTAAATGTGACCCCTGTATTATAGAATTACAGGATAATGTAACACAAAATGTTCCTGATGTGATTGTGATTTACCTTGAACTTTGCTATGAGGTGTTAAAAAGAGAAAATTTTATTGCAGTGCAACCATAGTGTGCATTATAATGTAAACAAAAAACAGAAGCCCTGCCTTTTGCTAATGTATGATGTCTGATGTCCTGGGGCCAGAGGGAAGTCAAAAACTGCATTGCCAATCACAACTAAATTAGCTAGCATTAGAACTCTTTAACAGAGAAGGTGTTTTCTTGTGTCCTTTATCCGAGTGATGTTCAAGCAAGATACATAGTCCTCCTATATCTATGTAAAGTGATACACAAAAGAGAGTGGCCAAGATAGTGAATTTATCTGAAATCATGTTGCTTCGTTGGAACCACAAGAGATGAAAAGGGAGAGAGAAAGGGTAACTTTTTTTTTTTTTTTTTTTTTTTTTTTTTTGAGACAGAGTCTCACTCTGGAATGCAGTAGTGCATTCCTGGCTAACTGCAACCTCTGCTTCCTGGGTTCAAGCGACTCTCGTGCCCAGCCTCCCAAGTAGCTGGGACTATAGGCAGGCACCACCACACCCAGCTAATTTTTGTATTTTTTTAATGAGATGGGGTTTTGCCATGTTGGCCAGGCTGGTCTTGAACTCCTGGCCTCAAGTGATCTACCTACCTTGGCTCCCAAAGTGCTGGGATTACAGGCATGAGCCACTGCGCCCGGCCAAGAAAGGTTAACTATCTTCTAATGCAAATAGCTATAAGAAAAAAATAATTTAAGAAAGGGTTTTTTTGTTTGTTTATGTTAATTGCAGCAATAAGATGGATGAGGGTCGCTTGAAAAGAAGTTGCTGCTTGTGTTCAAAATTATCATCACTGGGGTCCAGCAAGGTGGCTCACGCCTGTAATCCCAACACTTTGGGAGGCTGAGGTGGGCAGATCGCTTGAGTTCAGGAGTTCAAGACCAGCCTGGACAACATGAGACTTGTCTCTAGACAAAATACAAAAATTAGCCAGACATGGTGGCTCGCGTCTGTAGTCCCAGCTATACAGGAGATTGAGATGGGAGGATCACTTGACTCCAGGAGGCAGAGGTTTCAGTGAGCCGAGATCACACTACTGCCCTACAGCCTGGGCAACAGCAAAATTCTATGTCAATAAAATAAATTATCACCTCGGCCAGGTGCAGTGGCTCACGCCAGTAATAACAGCACTTTGGGAGACCAAAGTAAGATGATTACTTGAACTTTTTAAGCATTTCCAGTTTTGGTCTACCTCAAAGGCCTACCCATCAACCTTTTTTCCATTTTAAAGAACCTACAAAGCTATATTTCTCCAAGGTCAATGGTTAAGGGAATTCATCTTTACTCTGCATTTTAACCTTTCTCCAACTCAGAAGTCAGAAATGACATCCCATATACTGTATCCATGATATACCTGTGTCTAATTTGGCTAAAACACTGTTATAAGAAACCCTTGAGCCAGGATTAAACAAAGATTTCACATGAAAATCCCATTTGGCCTCTCTTGAAAAATGGGAGGCCCAGCACAGTGGCTTATGCCTATAATCCCAGCACTTTGGGAGGCCAAGGTGGGCAGATCACCTGGGTTCAGGAGTTCGAGACCAGCCTGGCCAACATGGCAAAACCCTGTCTCTACTAAAAATACAAAAATTAGTCGGGTGTGCTGTTGTGTGCCTGTAGGCCTAGCTACTCAGAAGACCAAAGCAGGAGAATCGCTTGAACCCAGGAGCACTTCAGCTTGGGCAACAGAGCAAGACTCCATCTCAGAAAATAAAAAGAAAAATGAGAAAATCTGATGACACAGGGCTTGTGTTTCTACATGGTAACAATTAGCTAAAGCTGAGACTAGGGGCCACCACTCTGTTTAGAACATAAATTTTAGACAAAACCTGTTCTCAAGGGTTTTCTGCAGCCTCCATCATTTCCTATTTGTTTACCAGGCTAGCCCTGTTGGCATTTGATTTTATTATATCTCACATACCAGACATTTTACCTATGTATTCTTCCAATTTTAATGTGGAACCACATCTGTTAAGCTTGGGAACAACATCTACTTATTTTCGGTTCTAAATTCTTATTCTGTAATCAGGTATTTCCTATACATTAGGACATTTAATGCTCCTCCACTTAATGTAACAGACAGTCACGGAGTAACACTTGATGGACTTTCTTCATTGATTTTTTTTTCAAAACAAATAGGAAGAAGGCCTGAAATTTAAGTAAGCTACAGCCTTAAGGAAATCCTTCCTTTCACTGGAGAGACCATATCCATTTACCTTCTGAAAATCTCAGTCACATTGGAGTAGCCTGCCTGTCATCCTGTCTTCTCTCTGGACTAAGAGAAAGAGGTAGAAGAAAGGGCATTGGGAGTTGAAGAAAACATAGATGAGCTAAAAGGAAATTAAGATGTTTCTAGATGACAAAAATTTTAATTGTATTGTTGCTGAAAAGGGGTCCCAATCCAGACCAAGAGAGGGTTCTTGGATCTAATGCAAGAAGGAATTTAGGGCAAGTCCATAGAGTAAGGTGGAAACAAATTTATTAGGAAAGTAAAGGAATAAAGAATGGCTACTCCACAGGCAGAGCAGCAGCATGGGTCACTCAGCTGCTTATACTTATTGTTACTTCTTGATAATATGATAAGCAAAGGGTGGATTATTCATGAGTTTTCTGGAAAAGGGGTGGGCAATTCCTGGAACTGAGGGTTTCTCCCCTTTTTAGACCATGTAGGGTAACTTCCTAATGTTGTCATGGCATTTGTAAACTGTCATGGTTCTGGTGAGAGTGTCTTTTAGCATGCTTTTTTTTTTTTTGAGACGGAGTTTCGCTGTTGTTACCCAGACTGGAGTGCAATGGCATGATCTCGGCTCACCGCAACCTCCGCCTCCTGGGTTCAGGCAATTCTCCTGCCTCAGCCTCCAGAGTAGCTGGGATTACAGGCACATGCCACCATGGCCAGCTAATTTTTTGTATTTTTAGTAGAGACGGGGTTTCACCATGTTGGCCAGGATGGTCTCAATCTCTTGACTTTGTGATCCACCTGCCTCAGCCTCCCAAGGTGCTGGGATTACAGGCTTGAGCCACCGCACCTGGCCAATGCTGATGTATTATAATTAATGTATAATGAGCAGTGAGGATGACCACAGGGCACTTTCATTGCCATCTTGGTTTTGGTAGAATTTGGCCAGCTTCTTTACTGCATGCTGTTTTATCAGCAAGGTCTTTGTAACCTGTATAGTGTGCCAACTTCCTATCTCTTCCTGTGACTACAAATACCTAACCTCCTGAAAATGCAGCCCCATAGGTCTCTTCTATCCAAGATGGAGTCCAAAATGGAGTTGCTCTGTGTGGGGATTCACTCAGGGTGGGGATTCACTCAGGGTAGTGGCAAAAATATTAAAGGAAAAATATTAGAGATAGCTTTAAGGAAGAATCACAAACCTTCTTGGAGGGCTGAGAGGTTTTTGCATAGTTTCAGTAGACGTTTTGGCTGAAGGGAGCCTAAGTCTCCTTTACATTTAGTTAATAAGAAAAGCAAGTAAGTAGAGTATGTGGAGGAATTTATCTGAATAACTTATTTACTTATGTGGCCTTAAAACCAAACTTTAAGCTGGATGGCCCTCTCGGGGGAGGTCGATCAGGAAGATTACTCTCTAATGGTGTTTGCCTTAGGCTCTCGGAACCTGGCCTTTAATCTGTCTCCACAAGTGTGTTGACTTAGAGCCTCTGTTATTAAATCTATACTGAATAAATGCCAGTCTCACTGGCTGGTGAGGGCCAGCAGCCACAACTGTTTAGAGCACTCTCCAGGGAGTTTGTAAGCATCCCAGACACTCAGTCAAACTGGCAAAGCATAATACCTGTGTGTCAGTGTACTTTATTCATCTGTTGTTGAGTCAGGGTCTGCAGGACAGACCCCCACAGTTGGTGACCCCGACAGCTCTGGTTTGATTGCCTCTGACATATTTTCCCCCTCCCATTTATAAGAGAATGCTTAATCCTGAGTTGTAGAGGGATGAAGATCCATATTCTGTAACTTCTTCAGGCTGAATAGGGGCAATGATATTCCTGCTTAACAATTAGGATCTCTTGTATTTGTGGTAGAGAGGCACCCAGTCAGAAAGCATTCGTATGGTGAAGGCCATTCATAACTTTGAGTTCCAATGAAAGGTGCTATCTAGAAGATTAATAAGTGTTCAATTTAAGGAAATATTCAGTAAGCTTATCCTGCATTCCTCCACAAAGAAGACAACAGAAATGTGTTCCATAACAATAAAGCAAAATAAGTAAAATTATCCCAACTAAACTAGATTAGAAGGATTTCCATGAACTGGACAACTGTTGGAACCAAGCTGATACAGGGTTGCCAGCTGATTCCAATACGTGTCTAGAATTAGAATACTTATTCAAACTTTTTTACAGTACCCATTCATCTGTCTTGTTTCTTCTGAGCTGTAGCCAAAGATCACTGGTTGGTTCACAGGAATAAGCAGTCGGTCTAAATTGCAGGAAAAAAATGTAAAAACAACTGATGAGACTAGACTCTAACTGCAGGTGTACCATAGTTCTTGAAATATAATTTTTTCTCTTTCCAGTTTCCCATTTTTACTAATGACAAAACATACTAAGGTTGATTCCCTTGCAAAAATAAGCTTTTTTTTTGAAAAGAGAAATTGAGTAGAGAGAAAACAAATATGCTCCAAATTTTGTTCACAGGAATATACTTTACTCAATTGTTAAAAGCTGTAAATAGCTCAAAAGAGAAGTTACCTTGACTCTGAAAAACAAAACAAAGGATTAGCAATTTTAAGCAAAAGGTCAAAAAGATTACTTCAATCTTCTATTAGTTCAGTCCATGCAGTTAACTCCTGTTGATATTCATAAACAATACAACTCTCCATGAGAGTCCCGAGAGTTTTTTCCTCTATTCTAATGTCACAATCTTCAGAGTCATCAGAAACCTGCATTAAAGAGGACTTGTCAAATTTCTATAGCTGATTAGACACCACCTTTTGAAGAGGATTAAACCAAGACAAGAATGGTCTATGGAACGAAAACTTAGAGGACAGCCGTTATTATTTTTATTTATTTTTTTATTTTTATTTTTATTTTTTGAGATGGGATCTCACTCCATTGCCAGGCTGGAGTGCAGTGGCACCAGCATGGCTCACTGCAACCTCCACCTCTTGGGCTCAAGTGATTCTCCTGCCTCAGCCTCCTGAGTAGCTGGGATTACAGGTGCACACCACCACACCTGGCTAATTTTTGTATTTTTAGTAGAGATGGGGTTTCCTCGTATTGGCCAGGCTGGTCTCTGACTCCTGACCTCAAGTTACCCGCCTACCTCAGCCTCCCAAAGTGCTGGGATTGGCTGTGCACAGTGGCTCACTCCTGTAATCCCAGCACTTTGGGAGGCCAAGATGGAAGGATCACAAGGTGTGGAGTTTGAGACCAGCCTGACCAACATGTAAAACCCCATCTCTACTAAAAATACAAAATTAACCGGGCGTGTTAGAACATGCCTGTAATCCCAGCTACTCAGGAGGCTAAGGCAGGAGAATCACTTGAACCCAGGAGTTGGAGGTTGCAGCAAGCTGAGATCATGCCACTGCACTCCAGCCTTGGTGACAGACTGAGACTCCATCTCAAAAGAAAAAAAAAAAAGTACTGGGATTACAGGGATGAGCCACTGCACCTGGCTAGGACAGCCATTATTAAAGCTGCAATGGATTAGGAATTTTGGTTACCTCTGTGGCACACAATAATTTTACATAATTATAATTATTAATAACAGACACTAAGTCATATCAGAATGATATGGGTTTCCCATAACTTTGGAACATATACCAATAGCATGTTTATACAAATATAGTGCAAAGAAAGCCACCATTTCACATTTGGCAGTACTTCCTATATGATTTTTATACCAAATAAGCCAGTTTCACCTTTGCATTAATGTACTATTAATGTTAAAGCCAATTCTTAATAAAACCTTATAGACAAATCTATCCAATTTTATGTCTGACTATAAGGTAAGAGTCTTGAAAAACTTTTGCAGTACTTTACAATGTTTGTGAAAGAGCAGATCAGTGCTCTAAGAAAAATAATCTGTTGTGCTTTTATTCCAATGTTCAATTTATGGAAAAACTGAATAACCCTCTAACTTTAGCCAATAGATTCACACACCGATTTGCTTTTACAAGGTTTGTAAAACCAGATTTTCTTTTACAAGGTTTTTCACAAACCTTCCACAACTTGCACAAAACTTCAGCTTTATCCTAACTTGAAACAATAATTTAACCCCTTAAGCATAAAAAAATACATTCCCATGCCTTCTTGCAATCTTTTACCAAAAACGCATTTCACTTTTCTTACATACCTTGCATGTGAAACAGTTTTTACTTCCCAAAGATTACTTAAGTCACATAAACTAAAAGACATTACACTTTTTACTTTTCTGACAAGAATATTTGAATTAAACTCTCATTTTTAAAGACAAACAGAGCTCTTTCATATATAAACATCACATACAACACATATGAATAGGCAGACAGAAGAAGATCCAGTAGTTGTAAAATTTTTTTTTTGCCAGTTTCTTTTTCTATTCTTTTTTTTTTTTTTTTTTTTTCTAAGACAAAGTCTCACTCTGTCTCCAGGCTGGAGTGCAGTGGCACTATCTTGGCTCACTACAACCTCTGCCTCCCAACTTCAAGCAATTCTTGTGCCTCAGACTCCTGAGTAGCTGGAATTACAGGTGTGTGCCACCATGCCTGCCTACTTTTTTTTTTTTTAAGAGTCTTACTCTGTCCCCCAGGCTGGAGTACAGTGGTGCAGTCTTGGCTTACTGCAACTTCTGCCTCCCTGGTTCAAGCCATTCTCCTACCTCAGCCTCCCGAGTAGCTGGAACTACGGGTGCCTGACACCGTGCCCAGATAATTTTTGTATTTTCAGTAGAGACGGGGTTTCACCATGTTGGCCAGGATGGCCTTGATCTCCTGACCTTGTGATCTGCCCTCCTCAGCCTCCCAAAATGCTGGGATTACAGGCGTTAGCCACTGCACCGGGTCAACTTTTTGTACTTTTAGTAGAGACAAGGTTTCATCATGTTGGCCAGTCTGGTCTCAAACTCCTGGCCTTAAATGATCCACCTGCTTTGGCCTACCAAAATTCTGGGATTACAGGCATGAGACACCTCACCCAGCCTCATTTGCCACTTTCTTAATTGGATTACTGGCTTCAGGGTGGAGCCCTTGGAGGGAAAGGCCAAGAAAGCATACAGTTCCTATGACAGGCACAGCTGGAAGGCAAAAACAAATCCCCAAAATGAAGGGTCACATTTTTTTTTTTTTTTTTTTTGAGACAGAGTTTCGCTCTTGTTACCCAGGCTGGAGTGCAATGGTGCAATCTCGGCTCACCACAACCTCTGCCTCCTGGGTTCAGGCAATTCTCCTGCCTCAGCCTCCTGAGTAGCTGGGATTATAGGCACGTGTCACCATGCCCAGCTAATTTTTTGCATTTTTAGTAGAGACAGGGTTTCACCATGTTGACCAGGATGGTTTCGATCTTTTGACCTCGTGATCCACCCGCCTCAGCCTCCCAAAGTGCTGGGATTACAGGCGTGAGCCACCGCGCCTGGCCTGAAGGGTCCCATTTTTATACTGGATCCTGGATCCTTAAAGAGAAATGCAAAAGAACAAGACAGTGCAAAGATTTTACCATGCATTTCTTTGAGTCTCACCCTGTTGTCCAGGCTGGAGTGCAGTGACACAACCTCAGCTCACTGCAACTTCCACCCCCCAGATTCAAGCAATTCTCATGCCTTAGCCTCCCAAGTAACTGAGATTACAGGCACACACCACCATGCCTCGCTAATTTTTGTATTTTTAGTAGGATGGGGTTTTACCATGTTGGCCAAGTTGGTCTCCATCTCTTGACCCCAAGCAATCTGACTGCCTTGGCTTCCCAAAGTGCTGGAATTACAGATATGAGCCACTATGCCTGGTAACTGTACATTTCATTGCAAACCAACCCAAAGCCAATTAGCCCATTCCCCATGGGAGTCTTATTTCTCAGTGGTGGAGTTGGGATATTGCCTTACCTTGCAGGTGGCCAAGAGCATGCTTCTCTAAACGTGCAAAGAACTGAGTATCCTCCCATAACTGCCATTACCCATACCCAATTATTACACATCAAAGCTCTCATATAATGTGAAGTAATTTCTGTTACCTCCAAAAGTCAAAAACGTCAGATAATGCAATGTAAAACAGAACAGAGCCTTAGATTTTGAGAAGGATCTATTCACTTTTAATTCCTGAGGTTTCATTAGGAAAACACACGTTTTTCCCAAAACAGGGTCTGTAGCGCCTACTCCAAGGAGGAGTCCCAGGCTGTTAGAGCTTGAATAAGCTGACTTTTAATCATAGAGCTCTTTAAAAAAAGAATCCTTCGAAATCTCTTATTACCTGACTTTAGCCAGGCCAGATTGCCAATATTTCTGGCTTTTGAATTTTACCAAAAGTAACTTCAGAGGTTACAGCATTGGGCAATTTCTATTTCTCTTCCCAGAAGGGGCTTAGAGCAGCCAATTTTGAGCTTCCATTGACTTTTAATTGCTCAAGATAATTTTTTTTTTGAGATGAAGTTTTGCTTTTGTTGCCCAGGCTAGAGTGCAAATGACGTGATCTCAGCTCACCACAACCTCTACCTCCTGGGTTCAAGCGATTCTCCCACCTCAGCCTCCCGAGTAGCTGGGATTACAGGCATGTGCCACCACGTCCAGCTAATTTTATATTTTAATAGAGATGGGGTTTCTCCATGTTGGTCAGGCTGGTCTCAAACTTCTGACTTCAGGTGATCTGTCTGCTTCGGCCTCTCAAAGTGCTGGGATTACAGGTGTGAGCCACCACGCCCAGCCTCAAGATAATTTTTAGAGCTAACTATGACATGAATTCTAAAATTCCAGTCCACTGAATGGCAGAGACCAAAATAAAGTACTACCATGTGGTTACAAGCTCAAGCCACTCAGAGTGGGGTCGAGTGATCTTCTGACCAGGAGTTTCAACATGTGGTCTCTGGGAAAGATGAAAAGTGGACAGTTGCCCTGAGTAACAGAAAAATAGAGAAAGGACAGAAAGGGAAAAAAGTGTTGCCTGCAGCAGGGTAGGGGAGGCAAGGTAAGAGAAACATCCACCCACTGCAGCAACACTGAATCCAAAGTCAGGCAGCCACTTGTCACTAGCAAAGGGATCTTCCCCAGCATCCTATTAGTTCTCAAGTTTCCCCCTTTAGGAAGAAAAAAGTTATTTATGTCCCCTGATCCTGTACATCCCTAGTCCTATCACCCATAGGCGTCACTTCCCTTTATTTGTCTAGAAATCATCTTCCACCACATGGCTGTGCTGGAGTCTCTCTGAATTTGCTGTGATTCTGAGGGCTGCCTGATTCGTGAATCATTCATTTCTCAATTAAACTCCCTTAAATTTAATTCAGCTGATTTTTTTTTCTTTTAAAATCAGAATTGGGTAATCATCTGGCTTGGATCCAGTTAGAGGCCTCTTACATCTGACTGAATCATAAAGAAACTGGTGGTAAATTTATAGAGAGTGTAAAATTTGACTTTGAAAAAATTGCAGGAATTTTTGTGTTCTATCCCTTTGTTTCATTTTTCTTATATACTTAGGTAGGAAAAAAAATCGACTAAGTTAATCAAGGACACCTGAGAGTAAAGCCAATATTTAAGGTAAAAATGGGATCCTTAATTTCTGGAAAACTGAGCTCCTTCCGACTTACACATTAAACACAGAAAATAGCATAGTCTTACAGAAATGATGAAATCTTCCTAACGGCAACTTACAGTGGAATGTTCTGAATGAACAACAACACACCGAAGTACATTTAAAAATGAGGGCTCCCAGGCTGGGCGTGGTGGCTCACGCCTGTGATCCTAGCACTTTGGGAGGCTAAGGCAGGCAAATCACCTGAGGTCACGAGTTCAAGACCAGCCTGATCAACATGGAGAAACCCTGTCTCTACTAAAAATACAAAATTAGCTGGGCATGGTAGCACATGCTTGTAATCTCAGCTACTTGGGAGACTGAGGCAGGAGAATTGCTTGAATCCAGGAGGTGGAGGTTGCAGTGAACTGAGATCGTGCCATTGCACTCCAGCCTGGGCAACAAGATTGAAACTCCGTTTCAAAAAATTAATTAATTAATTAATTAAATTAAAATGAGGGCTCCGCAAAATTAAATCTGCTAACCTTTTAATTTAGTACTATCCCCATCCAAAGGAAATAGACTACAGCACCATCTGACTGACTTTGGATAAGTAATGGGATGAATTTTACCTGAGCAAAGGATGGCATTCGGTTAGAGGCCCTCCCCACAGTAAAGTCTCTCTTGGTTAAAAATGGGTTAAAGAAGACAGGGCCCCACTGGGGGCAAGTTTGAGCTTTGCCAGATTAATATTTGGTGCCTCCATGCAGCCAGGTGGGTGGCAACTTGCAAAATCAAGAGGCTTTTGCCTGTGGTTCCATGAAACAGAAAAAGATCATTTTCCTTTGTGTTGTGGCTTGACCCTCAGGGCTATGGTGCAGCCAGTTGGGTTACTAGGGCCACTCAGGGAAAGGGAACCCAGAAGCCTGACATGTTAGTAAAAGAGTAAAAGTTCTTTACCAGTCAGACTTCTGTCTCTCTCTCCCTATGTAAACTGGTTGAATGAATTATATCGGCTGGGTGCGGTGGCTCACGCCTATAATCCCAGGACTTTGGGAGGCCGAGGCGGGTGGATCACGAGGTCAAGAGATCGAGACCATCCTGGTCAACGAGGTGAAACCCCATCTCTACTAAAAATACAAAAATTAGCTGGGCATGGTGGCACATGCCTGTAATCCCAGCTACTCGGGAGGCTGAGGCAGGAGAATTGCTTGAACCCAGAAGGCGGAGGTTGCGGTGAGCTGAGATCGTGCCATTGCACTCCAGTCTGGGTAACAACAGCGAAACTCTGTCTCAAAAAAAAAAAAAAAAGAATGATAAAAATCATTGTTTATCTCCTGTGAAGTTTCAGTTGATGAAAAAAAAAGGATTTATATGGCTAGTCTTAAACTATTGCCAATCTGGTATGCTTTATGTGTCTTCCTATATCGTTCTATCATAAAGAGGAGTTCTTTAAGATAGAACATGGGCTTAAAACCCCATAAGCTCGCTGCTCAAGATGGCCCAACAAACTGGCTGATAACAAACTTTACTGAAACAAACAAACAAAACTGGATGAGGTCTCCATCTTGTTTTATGTCCTTGGGAACTTGACCTTGTGACCACATGGTGGTACTTTTTCTTGGTCTCTGCATTCCAAGAAACAAGGATTTTGAAGTTCATGTCACAGTTAACTCTAAAAATTACTTTAAGTAATTAAAAGCCATTACAAGCTCAAAATTGACTACTCTAGACTTCCTCTGGAAAGGGCAATAAAAACTACCCAGTGCTGTAACTCAGTAACTCAGGTTTTATCCTTTCACAGAGACAGCCCAGGTTCAATTCCCCACTTAGAAAATGAGTTCTTTCTTGTTTAATATCTGCATAACCATTACCATTTGTTGATTCTCTTCCCCTCCTGTAACCATCTTGAATTTTCCTTTCTCAGAACACCTGTAAGGTTACTTTACCTGTAAAGTTTAAAAGCCAAAAATGTTGGTCACTTGACCTGGCTAAAGCAGGGTAATTTAAAAGAACTTTTTTTTTATATATATGGAGTTTCACTCTTTTTGCCCAGGCTACAGTCCAATGGCATGATCTCAGCTCACTGAAACCTCCACCTCCAGTTCAAACAATTCTCCTGCCTCAGCCTCCCAAATAGCTGGGATTACAGGTGTGCACCACCATGCCCAGCTATTTTTTGTATTTTTAGTAGAAACAGGGTTTCTCTATGTTGGTCATGCCGGTCTCAAACTCCCAACCTCAGGTGATCCGCCTGCCTCAGCCTCCCAAAGTGCTGGGATTACAGGCATAAGCCACCACACCCAGCTTAAAAGAACTTTTTGAAAAGAGTGCTATTGTTAAAAGTCAGCCTAATTAAAAGCAGATATTCAAGCCCTAACCACCTGAGACACCTTGGGAAAAACAGGAGGTACCAGAGATCCCATTTTGGGAAAAACCTGTTTTCTTCAAGAAATTCCAAAAATTGGAAGTGGACAGACTACTTTCAAAATCTAAGGCTCTATTCTGTTTTGCATTACATTATCTGACATTTTTCACTTTGGGGAGTATGAGAATTACATTATAAGAGAGCTTTGGTGTGTAATAACTAGGTAGAAAATATACTTTTAGAGGTGTCTAATGACAGTTATGAGGAAAGACTCAGCTCTACATGTTTGGATCAAAAAAACATGCTCTTGGCCATCTAAGAAGTATGGAGATGTCCCCATCTTCAATGAGAAATGAGACTCCCATGGAGGATGGACTGATCGGCTTTGGGTTGCTATATAATTAAATACATAGTAGTAACATTACACTATGTTCTTTTCCAATAGCATTTCCTATGGAGGTATCCAGGATATGATATAAAAATGAGACCCTTAGCAGGGCACAGTGGCTGACACCTGTAATCTCAGCACTTTGGGAGGCTAAGGTGGGTGGATCACTAGGTCAGGAGTTCAAGACAAGCCTGGCCAACATAATGAAACACCATGTCCAGCTAATTTTTGTACTTTTTTAGTAGAGACTAAAAATCTCTACTTGGGAGACTGAGGCAGGAGAATTGCTTGTACCCACTAGGTGGAGGTTGTAGTGAGCCAAGATCCTGCCATTTCACTCCAGCCTGGGTAACAGAGCAAGATTCTATCTCAAAAAAATATTTTAAAAAATATTAGCTGGGCATAGTGGCAGGTGCCTGTAATCCCAGCTACTCGGGAGGCTGAGGCAGGAGAACTGCTTGAAGTTGGGAGACAGAGGTTGCAGTGAGCCAAGATCACACCACTGCACTCCAGCCCAGGTGACAGAGTGAGACTCCATTTCAAAAAAAGAGAGGCCCTTAATTTTGGGGATTTGTTTTTGCCCTTCATCTGTGCCTACTTATTAGGCCCTATAAACTACATGCCTTCCTAGCCATTTCTTCCAAGAACTCTACCCAAAAGCCAGTAATCCAATTAAGAAACTTAAAAACATAATGAAAAATCTTACAGCTACTTAGTCATCTTCTGTCTGTGTAGATATATATGTATTATGTGTATAATGTTTATATAAAAGAGCTCTAATTAATTGTCTTAAAGAAAAATAAGTGCTTAAATCAAATATTAAAAAAATAAAAACTATAGTATCTTTTAGTTCACATAAATTTAGTGCTCTTTGGAAAATAAAAACAGCTTTAAAGATAATTGATAAGATAAAAACATTTGGTCTAAATTATACAGGTTGGATATTAGGTTTAGTAAATGCTTTAAGGTCATAAACTGCTTCTTTGACTTTTAAAAATTGTTCTATTTATTTTGGAGCATTAGATTCTACATAAGGCCTGGAAACATATGGAATTAACCATACATCCTAAGTTTACAAAGAAGGTTATACAGAAAAGAGATTTTATATAAGAAAGACCTTGTGTAATAAATTCTTGTCCTAAAATAAAAGTAACTGGTTATTCAAATATAGAGATGTTCAGGACAAGTCAAAGTCCAAACATGTCATAGATGGTCTGTGTAAGTCATGAAAGGATTCATGAAAGGAAATTTATGTGCCCAAAGTAAAAGTTGTTAAGAGTTGCCATTAAAACATGTAATTGAGACTGCTGGCAAAATAGTTTTATGGTAAAAGATTATAAAAAGGCATGAGAATGTAAATTTTTGCCCAATTTGAAGGATGAGATAATTTTTTTTTTGTTTTTTTGTTTTTGAGACAGAGTTTTGCTCTTGTTACCCAGGCTGGAGTGCAATGGCATGATCTCGGATCACCGCAACCTCCGCCTCCTGGGTTTGGGCAATTCTCCTGCCTTAGCCTCCTGAGTAGCTGGGATTACAGGCACGCGCCACCATGCCCAGCTAATTTTTTGTATTTTTTTTTAGTAGAGACAGGGTTTCACCATGTTGACCAGGATGGTCTCGATCTCTTGACCTTGTGATCCACCCGCCTTGGCCTCCCAAAGTGCTGGGATTACAGGCGTGAGCCACTGCGCCCGGCTGAGAATTTTTTAATTAGATAAGATAAATCTTAAAGTTGGGACAAATTGTGAAAGGTTTGGAAAAATTAATCTTGTAAAAAAATTCTCTGTGTGAACATACTGACAAAAATTAAAGGATTATTATTCGGTTTTTCCATAAATTGAACATCTAAATAAAAACATAACAGGGGGCCAGGTGTCGTGGCTCATGCCTGTAATCCAAGCACTTTGGAGGCCAAGGTGGGCGGATCACCTGAGGTCAGGAGTTCAAGACCAGCCTGACCAACATGGTTTGGTGTGGTGGCAGGTGCCTGTATCCCAGCTACTTGGGAGGATGAGGCAGGAGAGTTGCTTGAAACCAGGAGGTGGAGTTTGCAGTGAGCTGAGATCGCACCATTGCACTCCAGCCTGGGCAATAAGAGCAAAACTCTGTCTCAAAAACAAACAAACAAACAAACAACAACAACAAAAAACCTGCTCTACGTTTTCAGAAAAATTGTAAAGTATTGTAAAGGTTTATAAAAATCTCACTTCATGGTCAAACTGGTTAAGCATAATATCAAGTGTTTTATTTATTTATCTTATTATTATTTTTTTTTAGATAGAATCTTGCTCTGTTGCCCAGGCAGGAGTGCAGTGGTGCTCTCAGCTCACTGCAACCTCCGCCTCTTGGGTTCAAGAGATTCTCTGCCTCAGCATCCTGAGTAGCTGGGATTATAGGCATCTGCCACTATCTTGCTAATTTTTTTGTGTTTTTAGTAGAGATGGGGTTTCTGCATCTTGGCCAGGCTGGTCTCCTGACCTCATGATCCACTCACATCAGCCTCCCAAAGTGCTAGGATTACAGGCGTAAGCCACTGCACCTGGCCAATATCAAGTGTTTTAAACCTATAACACATTTAATAGACTTCCTTGAATCAAATTTTAGCTTCAAAATTCTCTTTTCTAACCTCTAACTTTGGAATACTACAGAGGGCCCCTGAGATATCCAAAAGAAAGGTAAACAGGATTATTTAACATATTAAGTTAAATATTATCAAAATAAAAATAATGTTTAACCTTCTTCAGGTTATATTTTAGTGAACAATATTAATATATTTTCCAAAATTGTATAGGATTTCTAAAATTATAAGGTGTCAGAGTATATGCTATCAATCATAATTCCAATTATTATGTTATCACAGACCACAGAAATAACCAAATTTCCTTGTCAGTTGTGTCTTTAACTATACTATTTAAAGTCATTTCCACAGTTAATTGCTTAATACTGATGCAGTTTCTTAAAACTTAACACACAAAATCCTAGAATATGGTATATCTTAGGAGATTCATGAAAAGATAAAAGGATGCTAAAAAAACACTCTTAAATACAGGTTTCTAATAACTTTAGAATCATATTTAAACTGGGTAAGAATTACTGAAATTTAATGAAAAGACTGACTGGTTTATAAAACTCGTCACCTGAATAAACAAAAATTAATTGAATACCAAGAAAATACTTTGCCAGATTTTCATGGTAATTCAACTGATACTGAAATTATTTAAATATACAATTAAATAAACTCCATGGTCTAAGCCAAATTACCTATGATAACCCATCAGTTATCAGTACTATACACCTAATTTAGAAAAACAACTGGTATTCAAGAAAACCTAAGTGTAATATTGATTAAACATGGACACATGGAGAACCAGGAAGCCCACCTTGTCTCTCCTGAGTTCTTAAAACTTTTTTTACTAGAAGTTATACATTCCATGACTCATCATGGAAAAGATAAAATAATCCAAATTAAATATATTGGTGTGGTAAATTATAAATGCTAAAATAGTTTATAACCAATGTTTAGTTTGTCAAACCCATATTCCTGTGAAGACAATCAAAGCTTCAGGGACATTTGACTATCTGATGGGTCATTTAAACATTTATAAATGGATTTCATTCAATTGTTATTTTTAATACATGTTTTCTGGTTATAGAAAAGCTTTCCCATATAGAAGGATTGATGTTACAACATTAAGTTATGCCACAGTATATTTTTACCAGGTAAAGAAAACTTTTTATGGTTCACTGAGGATGATCAACTCCTTCACAAGCTAGAACCCAAAGATTGAATCTTCTGAGAATATCAAAGACTCTCCTTGCCATTAAGGACTAAGCTCTGATTTTTCAGTCTTGCCCAAATTCCAGTCCAAGGAGTCTTGGGATTCATGTCCTACAAACCATAAATTCTCATCAGATGGGTTTTCTTTAACCCTAGATATCATGACTTACTTTCCAACCTGACTCTGGCATTACGTTACAAGACAAGGAAGACAATCAAAATATTGTATGAATCTCAAAAAAAAAAAAAAGACTTCAAAAGAACCTTGGTCTCCACAATCTTTTAACTCAACCTAAATATTTATTTTCTATTGATCCCAGGTCTTTAGATAAACTCAACCAATTATCAACCAGAAAATGTTTAAATTGACCTGTATCCTGGAAGCCCCCGCTTTGTGTTGTCCCACCTTTGTGGTTCAAACCAATGTATTTCTTAAATGTATTTAATTGATGTCTCATGCCTCCCTAAAATGTGTGAAACCAAGCTGTGCCCCTACCATCTTGGGCACATGTTCTCAGGATCTCCTGAGGGCTGTGTCATGGGCCATGGTCACTCATATTTGGCTCAGAATAAATCTCTTCAAATATTTTACAGAGTTAGACTCTTTTCATTGATACCATCCACACTGCAACAAAACTTCAGGACCTTGAACTTTGAGTTTACAATCTCACAACTGAAAAGAGTCCCTCCACACTCTTGGAACTGTCCACCCATTAGAACCCTGAAGGTAAAACTAACCAGGAAAATTTCTCCCCCCAAAAAGAGGAAATCCTTGATGTGAACTTTTCCCAAGATCATGGATCAAGAATTCTACTTTCATGAGACTCTTATCTTTGAATACCTTTTCCTTGTTTATGCCTCTATAAACAATGTGAAATTGTTTATAGAGGCATGAGAAATGAAATGAGAAATGAAAAGAGGGTCTGTTATACTTATGGAGTATATTTTATTTGTAAATGATTTTATAGCCAGCCTTATGCATGAATAACCTTGATAGATAAAAGAGAAAGACCCAAGGTAGGTGAAAAACTTCAATGGTACATACATTGCCTCATAATCAGTCAGAAACAGAACATTGATTCACTCCTTTTAATCCACATCATAGAGATAACATTGCCAAGAGGACTTCACTCTTCTAAAAATACATCATTTGTTAGGTCCTTTTTCCATGGTTTAGAATAAAAGAAACAATAATTAGAAATGCATCCCTCAAGATAGTCTCTATAATGGGCTCTACTGTAAAGACTATAGTTACCCAACAGACTTTAAACTCTCTTGTAAAAGTTATACTAACTTGTAGAATTGACTAAATAGAAAAGTATCTATACAGCTACTGGCACTTGTGGCCTACAGAGAAATACATCAAATGTAAATTATCAAAATTCAGTTGTAGGGAATTAATGAAAAGAGCACTCACCTAGGCAAGTAGACTCTTCATGTAACTCATTCTTTGATCTATTTGATTTTAGCTGGTTTTATTTGTAGAGACACTGAATAAAGAACATACTCCAAACTCTTGGTATTATCCTCCCAATAGTCATAATAATAGTCTCCCTGGCACACTGTATTCTCTCAAAGGTTTTAAATGTTTACATACAGCCATCTCTAAAATGTCAAATAGTCTCTCTACAACTGGAATGACAAAAACTGAAAGCAATATATGGCCATGAAGACACCATAACCTATGAATGACATACTGAGATCAGAAATGCAAAATGGTAGTAACCGAGAGTGACAGTAAGGCCCTGAATTGTGGTCACACTCTCACCTAAATGAGAACCTGACCAAAAAGGGAGGATTTTTAAACACAATTTTGGGAGGCCATTGTTTTGGACTGAAACTCATATACTAGGCCCCAACAGACCAAACCAAACAAAAATGGAGTCACTCATGCTAAATGTGACATAATCAAACTAAGACTTTAAGGAAACGCATAAACCCTAGACCAGAACAGACCAGGTTTTGTTTTTCTTCCATAAAAGGACCTTCCAACATAAGGAGGTAACCTCTACTCAGTCCTTGTTCCTACCTTTGCAAAACTCACTGTTCTACTGTTTCCCAGTGGGTTTCAAAATCAAATAAATACATTTATGATGGTGATAGTGACATCAAGGACTAAAGTTTTAGTCAATCTCTTAAATTTGAGAAATGACTAAAAGGAGGGAATTGTTAAAGCAAAGTAAATATGGCCTGAGGAGGACTCCAGACTTCTGTATTTGAGTCCTTGTAACCTAGCTTAATAGCTCCAGCCTGGGCAACAGAGTGAGACTTGTCTGAAAAGAAAAAAGAAAAGTTTTGGCCAGGCATGGTGGCTCACGCATATAATCCCAGCACTTTGTGAGGCTGAGGCAGGCAGATCACCTGAGGTCTGGAGTTCAAGACCAGCCTGACCGACATGGAGAAACCCCATCTCTACTAAAAATACAAAAAATTAGCCAAGCCTGGTGGCAGATGCCTGTAATCCCAGCTACTTGGGAGGCTGAGGTAGGAGAATCACTTGAACCCAGGAGGTGCTGGTTGCAGTGAGCCGAGATAACACCGTTGCCCTCCAGCCTGGACAACAAGAGTGAAACTCTATCTCAAAAAAAAAAAAAAAAAAAAATAGGCAGACAAGACTGGAAACCTAATTCAGAAGCTTGTGCACTTGTAACAATAGCTGAGTCTTGGCCAATCCAAGTAGCCATACTTCAACAACTCATAGACTGCTAAGTGTTCAAACTGTTCAAATAAAACAAACACCAACCTGTAACCAGACCAGCTATTTCTGTACCTCACTTCCCATTTCTGTACGTCATTTCCCTTTTATTGTCTAAAAATCTTCTTCCACCACTTGGCTGTGCTGGAATCTCTCTGAATCGGCTGTGATTCTGGGAGCTGCCCGATTCATGAATCCTTCATTGCTCAATTAAACTCCTTTAAATTTAATTCTGCTGAAGTTTTTCTTTTAACAGTGTACAGAATTATAAATTCCTATATGTTTACTGAAGGATTATTGGCAAGTGTGCAGCATTAAAAGCAGCTGAGATAGTCCCATAAGGACTTTAATGAAATACAGCCCAACCATCTAAATTAATATATAGACTAGTAAGTCAAAAGGTGAGTACTGGCTGGGTGTGGTGGCTCACATCTGTAATTCCAGCACTTTGAGAGACTAAGGCAGGAGGATTGCTTGAGCCCAGGAATTCAAGACCAGCCTGGGGAATATAGTAAGACATCATCGCCGCAAAAAATTTTAAAACAGCTGGGAATGGTAGTATGAATCTGTAGTCCTAGTTACTGGTGGACTGAGGAGTGACAATCCCTTGAACTCAAGAGGTCAGGGGTGCAGTGAACCAGGATTGTACCACTGCACTCCAGCCTGGGTGACAGAGTGAGACCCTGTATATATATTAATTAATTAAAGGGGAGTGTCTCATTTTTAAATATCACCCCTTTTTCAATCCTTGTTACTCATGAGAGGTGTCAACTCCTCAGGAATGTTAGGTCAGGAAAAGCTGAAATAACTATGTAGGAAAATAACATGTGAAGAAATCTACTTTATAAAGTTTAATGAAAAAAAATCAGGTCATAAAACCAGGCGTAGGCCAGGTGCGGTTGCTCACACCTGTAATCCCAGCGCTTTGGGAGGCCGAGGCAGGTGGATTGCTTGAGGTCAGGAGTTTAAGACCAGCCTGGCCAACATGGCAAAACCCCATCTCTATTAAAAATTTAAAAATTAACCACGTGTGGTGGCGCATGCCTGTAATCCCAGCTACTCGGCAGGTTGAGGCAGGAGAATCACTTGAACCTGGGAGGCAGAGGTTGCAGTGAGCCAAGCTTGTACCATTGCAATCCAGCCTGGGCAACAAAGCCAGACTCCACCTCAAAAACAAAAACAAAAACAAAGCAAAAAAAGCAGGTGTAAAGCATTATTCTTTTTTGTTTGAATATATATGAATATACATACATAGACCATTTTTCCCCAAAATGTTCTCATGGTTACCCTGTGTCATATGACTGTGGCTTGTTCTGTTTGGGGTTTTGATTTCTATTTGATTAAAATTGCTCATTTCTAGTTTCTAATATTTCTGTAATTATTTTTCCTACTTAATAGTAAATTAATTACTTAATAATGCTTAAATAATTATGACTTAATAATTTTTTAAGCTGTAAGCTGGGCACAGTACTGCGTGCCTATAAGTCCCAGCTATTCAAAAGACTGAGGCAGGAGGACGGCTTGAGGCCAGGAGTTCAAGACCAGCCTGGGCAACATAAACATAATTGATTTTATTTTGAGACAATGTCTCAATTTAAATTTAAAAGGTGTAAAAATCATCCTAGGGATAAATTGCAACATGCTTAAGGATAAATTACATCATGCTTAAGGATAAATTGCAAACTTTTTAGCATGGCATTCAAGGCCCCATCAACTGTGGCTCCAACCTGTCCTACTCCTCTTGTCTTTGACTTCTCCCTGTGTTGTAATCGACAGTAACCTCCAGAGCAAAGTCCTTGCTCTCCCCTCCCCACATATATGCATGTCCTGCTTTCTCTCTGAGTTCAGCCTCACAGACCTTTGTGAGACGTGTCTTCTCTGACCAAGTGTGACAAAGTCTTTCCTTTAGGATGGGGAAGGGTGTTGTCCTGCTAACAGGAAGAGACAATAAAAAAGTAGAGCAGAGCTTTCTAGAAATGAATGGATTCCTTCTCTGCCCTTATGTGGTTCCAAACTGAGTTTCTCTTGGTATTTTCTTTTCAGTTGATGTCATCTCACATGAGGTGAGAAAATAAATAGACGCTCCTGCCCCCTTTCTGGGCCCCCAGTTCTGCTAAGCCATAAAACTTCTTTTCAGACAACTTAAACCTGTGTAAGACATTTGCAGCTTCTGAGGTTGCCTTGTTGGGTACTGTACCTGGCTGCCCTCAGAACCCATTCCAGAGGCCAGGTGAATGAATGGTGAATAGACTCCAGTGTTCTGGAGGGAGGTAGGGGGACAGGGCAATAGCTGATCATCAACAATGCCCAAGCAGAAAAGTGACTCTCTAAAAT
Source organism: Saguinus oedipus (assembly GCA_031835075.1). Taxonomy (NCBI): domain Eukaryota; kingdom Metazoa; phylum Chordata; class Mammalia; order Primates; family Cebidae; genus Saguinus; species Saguinus oedipus. The sequence continues at coordinate 101,131,442 of CM063170.1, read as the reverse complement.
ACAGACATGTTTCTTCACAGCTTAGCAATTTCTACTCCTTATGTTCTCTTTTTTGCCTTAGGACAAAAGGATTTTTTAAAAATTTGTTAATTACATTTTAACCCTGAGACAGATGACCTTTTCAAATATTAAACAGTGGGACTTTCACAGCCTCTGCGTTCTTTTACAGCCACCTGAACAATAAGCCTTTCAGTTCTTCAGTGAGTGAGAACGATTAGCCAAGCCCAAAACAGGTCTGACTGCACTTTGAGCAAAGATCAAATATCCCAGCAGGGAGGCCTGCCTGGCCTGTTTTTATCTGAGAAGGTTCTCCCAAGCTCCTAAGTCAGCAACAGCTTCCTTCTTTCTAAGATCATTAGGCTCCAAACTCCAGCAGCCCTTTTCTCCTCTGTGGACAAGAGGTGTCCTCTCATTGTTCTTCCAGATTTTCAAACCCTATTCAGTCCTGAACAAAACTTGGAAGGAAGAGAAGATTGTCTCAGTGCCCTCTTCCTTCAGCTTGAAGAACAGACAGCCTGGCTGTTCTCATTTGTGGAAATAGATGCTTGGTGTCACAAAGAAAAATCAGCACTGAGATAAAGGATCTTTCAGCAACATAATTTTTACCTCCTCGACTGCAGGAAAGGTACTCTTGCTAGCCATCTTGCCACGAGCGTACAATGAATAAAGGAAAATAGACAAATTTCTTCCTTATGCATTTGGGGTCGTCCTTACTGCTGTTTCTGACCTTTGTGGGCTGGAGCCAGACCCCACAATCTAAACTAAAACCTGATTGACTAACAACTTAAAAGTTTTCTAAACAGGTAAAAGCAATGGAGAGCTAGCTGGGCCATGCCTGTGGCCTAGCACATCCAGCACAGGTATTTTGGTTAAAGTGCAAGGACATAGAATGTACTACGTGCCTGTAAGCGTGGCATGTTTAACAGCTACATAGGATAGGGCTTAACAAAGTTATTAGCATACATATTCTTTAACAAGAAAGGACACTTTAAAAAGGAACTTTTTTAATTCCCACATCACTCTTCCCTGATCAGCTCAGCAGAACCAGAAATTCTCAGATCTAAACTTAATGCTTTGATCTCAGGTAAAATCCAGAAGGAAGAACACATTATTTTTATTTGTGATGCGCAGGCTTTGTTTGATTGAATGACACATAAAAGATTTAATTGTGTCAGTATTAATAATTGGAGACATCAACCAGCTTCTTGATTCTTCCCTCCTGGATGGAGATCACCCCTAAGTCAGATGCCAGAACTTGACTTCTATTATCCTGGAATGAGACAAGAGAAATTTAAGTGGGAAACACAACGGGTTTTTCTGGCTGATACTTCTCTTCCCCACACCCAAACTCTCCTTCGCTCCCAGCATGCATGTGCGCACACACACACACACACACACACACACACACACACACACTCTCCATGAGGGCTCTGAGCTGGGAGAGAGTCAGGTCTGGAAAGAGCAGAGGGAGAAGGAGGTCGTGTCATTGCACTCATCACCTGCCCCACAGTTTGCCTATCATTTCGGGGATATGAGAGAAGAGTGGGCCTGAGTCCTGCACATCTGTCTGGGAGTTTTGTAGCTGGTGGACCTGCTGACCAACTCCCTCGACCCTGCCACACACGCACGCACACACACACTTGCATGCACACGTGCACGTATGCACACACATGGTATAGAGTGGTTGAAATGGAGCCACGGCCTTTCCAGGCACTACAGAGCTTGTCGTTATGTCTCCCAAGTTTTCCACAGCCCTCAGGTGAGACACAGCAAGTACTTAGAAGAGAGAGCCAAGGTGCTACTGAGAGGCTGCCCAGCAGAGGAAATGAGCACACCGGTTCAAGGACAAGGTATAAGCCATCCGAAGGGTAAGAAAGGACTTAGCTGCATCTCTGAGGAAGCACCGAGCCAGCGAGCTGCACAGGAGCAGGAAGGAGTGACGGCAGGCCTGAGTTAGCACTCTTGGAGTCAAGCACCTTCCCTGCCCAGGAACAGACAAGCCCAGCCCTGGGACCCAAGTCAGGGAGATGGGCAACCCCGCCCATCCCACCTCAGATAGAGGCTCTGTGCACTCCTAGAGCCTTCAATTCAGCCCGGAGGAGGAGCTGGAAATGAACTGTGTGCTTCCGGATTTTCAAACCCTATTCAGCCCTGAACAAAACTTAGAAGGAAGAGAAGATTGACTGGCTCATAAGGCCTGGAATGACAAAGAAAAAGCTCAGAAATAACCGGATTCAGTTACCTGCATCAGACCACGAGGCTCAGAATCAGGGTTCAGAAGTCACATGGTCAGAGTAAGTGCCAGGGCGCCACTGACAGACAGCACTGTGATCCTGGGCGAGTTGTTTTACTTCTCCGGGCCCTGTGACTGCACCCCCCTTTCAAAATGAGTTTTCTCCCAGCTCTGGGAGTGTACGGTTCTGTGGCCCCCACGGTGGCCTGCAGCTGGCTCAAGCCCGGCTTCTACTCCATGCTTCATGTGGCTGTGGGCCCAGTAAGTGTGCCCAGAGGAGGCCTGGTGACAGACAGCAGGCAGGGAAGAATCCAGCCCAGCCTCCTTTGTCATTTTCCCTTATCCCGTGCAGCTTTGTGGGAGAGTTTCCCAGTCTGTGCTGAGAATACCTTCCTGGTCACCACTTTTGCAATCGTCCTGTAGAGGGCACAGTGTCCTCGTCCCCATGGCTTCCATGGGTCAGTCAAGCCCTGAAGGCTTTTCTGTCCATCTGCTGATCTACTCAAAGCACTGAGGACAGCACTTTGGGAACAGGGCATATCAGGGAGCACAGGAGGGGCCTTTGACTATGAGGAGCTCACAGTAGCTCTCAAGAAGAAACGACATGAACCTGGTCCAGTCAATCAAAGACATATTCACATGGACAGGCTAAGAGAGCAAACAGATTCTAGATGCTTAAGAATCCAGAAAGAATTCAATGAGGTGGCTCATGCCTGTAATACCAGCACTTTGGGGAGGCCAAGGCGGGCAGATAGCTTGAGGCCAGGAGTTTGAGATCAGCCTGGTCAACACAGCGAAACCCTGTCTCTGCTAAAAACACAAAAATTGGCAGGGCGCAGTGGCTCATACCTGAAATTCCAGCTCTTTGGGAGGCTGAGGCGGGCAGATCACCAGGTCAGGAGTTCAAGACCAACCTGGCCAACATGGTGAAACCCCGTCTCTACTAAAAATACAAAAATATTAGCTGGGCATGGTGGCAGACACCTGTAATCCCAGCTACTCAGAAGGCTGAGACAGGAGAATCATTTGAACCCGAGAGGCGGAGGTTGCAGTGAGCCCAGATTGTGCCATTGCACTCAAGCCTGGGTGACAGAGTGAGACTCCATCTCAAAAAAAAAAAAAAAGGAAAAGAGATAGACACATGTATTCTATAATCCACCCTTTTTTACAAACCCAAACTGCTCTGAACCTTGCTTTAATCACTCAGTATATCTTGGATCTCACATCATATTGCCAATACTCTAAACACTTTGCATTTATTAACTCACTCAATCCTGTGAGGCAGTTGCCATTATCATCCTCACAACCATCATTTCTATAAGTGAGAAAATTGAGGTCCAAGAAGATAAGTGCATCATTAACGGTCACATATCTAGTAACTGGTGGAGGCAGGACTTGGACCTAGGCAGTCTGAGTCCAGAATACCTGCCTTCAATCACAAAACTGTACAGCCTTTACACATGTATATCTGTAGGCTAAACTTTTAGAAGTTAAAGCCCTGAGACGATTTTTTTTTTTTTGAGACAGAGTCTTGCTCTGTCGCCCAAGCTGGAGTGCAGTGGCCCAATCTCAGCTCATTACAGTCTCAGCCTCCCAGGTTCAAGCAATGCTCCTGCCTCAGCCTCCAAGTAGCTGGGGTTACAGGTGTGCACCACCACTTCTGGCTAATTTTTATATTTTTAGTAGAGACAGGGTTTCACCATGTTGTCCAGGCTGGACTTGAATTCTTGACCTCAAGTGATCCCCTGGCCTTGGCCTCCCAAAGTACTCATATTACACGTGTGAGCCACTGCACTGGACCATGAGACTATTTTTGATAGATATTGCAAAATTACCTTTCCTCTTGCCCCGTCAGTTGACACTCACACCCTAATAGATGAGAATCCCCATTTCTCCAGTACTCACTGAGGACTCACTTAACAGAGTAGTGTCAGTGGTTGGGTAGGTGCTCATGATAAAGGGGACCATCCCTGCTCTTGATAACTTCCAGTCTTATTGGGAGAGGCTAAGAGGTGAGTCACAGTGGACCAATGGTAACCCCTACTTAATGAATAAACCAACCAGGCCATTAACTTGTGCTTTGAAGAAGGCAGAATACAGATCACAAAGAGTAGGCTCCTCAAGTCTCCCACAATGTGACCAGCTTAGGTTCAGTGTTTTGTGAAATCGCAAAAAATAAAAACAAATGGGTTGGGTGCGGAGGCTCATGCCTGTAATCCCAGCACTTTGGGAGGCCGAGGCAAAAGGATCACCTGAGGTCAGGAGTTTGAGACCAGCCTGACCAACATGGTGAAACCCTGTCTCTACTTAAAATATAAAAGTTAGCCAGGTGTAGTGGCAGGTGCCTCTAATCCCAGTTGCTCGGGAGGCTGAAGCAGGAGAATCACTTGAATCCAGGCGGTGGAGGTTGCGGTGAGCCAAGATTGTGGCATTACACTCTAGCCTGGGGGTCAATAACCAGATTTTGTCTCAAATAAATAAATAAATAGAAACAAAAATCAATAAATCATCACAAAGCCTCTCCAGCAGGCCCTCATATTACAACACCACAAGATTAAGAACAATCCAAATACTTTTTAATCCAGGTCTGCTCCTCACCATCTTCAGAGGAAGGCTGAAAGACCCTTTGTTGTTGTAAGAGGTTAAGGAATTTTCCAGATCCAGTGAAAGAAGAGGGAAGTCTGCAGACACCAGACCATTTGCTAAAGGTGAATTTTGGCAAGAGGCATTTTAGCCCTCGAATATATATACAAATTATATATACATAAAAACAGGTCCTAGTTTCTATCCACTTAAAAGTGCAGGCAGGAGGCGTGGCGTGACATCTCATTCCTGTGATCTCAACACTTTGGGAGGCCAAGGACAGCAGATTGCTTGAGCCAAGGAGTTCAAGACCAGCCTGGCCAACATGTTGAAACTCTATATCTATAAAAATTAAAGGAAAAGAAAACTGCAGGTCTAACCAGAGTGCTAGAGCTTTGATTCTTGCTTCTGTGCTGAGTCAGTCACTGCCCTCTCTGCTTTTCAGCTAATGAATGTCATTTCACTCACTCAGGTGAAATTTTTTTAAATTCCTGCTATATGCTAGGCACCTGTTAGATACATATGAGTAAGACACACAAATAGGCTGCTTCAAGTGACTCCCAAGAGGAGGAAATGCAACTGGGTAGGCTTCAACCACCTGCCACAGTAAAATGCTCCCTGCCAGCTGGGAGTGTGCTGCTGCCTGTCAGTTTCAGCTGTCTGTGGGAAGAAATGGGATTGCGCTTGGTCTGGCATACATTTCTATGTGAGCTAAGATTTGTTCCTATTTATAATTCTCCAAGAAAGCTTAGGGAAGCATTAGGAGAAAGAAATGTTCATGAAGTATTTTGTGTAAAGTAAAATATTTCAAAGTCTAGGGGCTTCCATCTGCGTTTATGAATAGATGGAAAATTATTTGACCTCAGCATACCGTAATGTGTCAATCAGTTGGGAGACTCTCCCAAAGGTGATTTGACCTCACACCCTAACAACAAAGTAAAAATATGCTGATAGCTAGAGAACCTTAAAAGCCAGATAGAAAAAAATATGCATAAGCAAATAAATTAATTAACTTTTTAAAAAGCAAGATGGAAGCAGATTTTAGCTTGTCCTCTGTACTCATTCCCTTTCTGCTCTTTAAAGAAAGTGGGGGAGCCAGGCACAGTGGCTCATGCCTCTAATCACAGCACCTTGGGAAGCTGAAACGGGTGGATCACTTGAGATCAGGAGTTCAAGACCATCCTGGACAATGTGGTGAAATCCCATCTCTACTATAAATACAAAAATTGCTGGGGAGGGCATGGTGACACATGCCTGTAATCCCACCTACTTGGGAGGCTGAGGCAGGGGAATTGCTTAATCCCAGGAAACAGAAGTAGTAGTGAGCCAAGATCATGCTGCTGCACTCCAGCCTGGGTGACAGAGCAAGACTCCATCTCAAAAACAGAAAGAAAAGAAAAAAAACATGGGTTTTCATCACTGCATCAAAACTGATTCTGGAAGTGAAATGGTAAAAGTTCCCTTGTCTCCCTCAGAGGGCATGCGATGGGGGTGTGGCTCGTCTCTTAAGTGTCCCACTGCTCAAACCCCTAGGGGGAGCACGCAAACGGAAAGGCTGTGGGGCTCCGACGAGAGGACAGTGCCTAGGGGTGAATGCTTTTAGCTCCTGAAGCCGCAGTGGGCATGTGTTCATTAATTAAATGAGTGGGTGCTCATTTAATTTAGTCGTCCATAAGTGGCTTGTGCTAGTCAGCTCAATTAGATCCCTTGCCTTATCGCAAGGACAGAGGGCTTTCTGTATCCCGGGGTTTCTTGCCTTGGTGTACCATTAGAATCAGATCACATGTAGGCTTGGATATTGAGCACAAGGTTTTATTGAGTGGTAATAGCTCTCAGAAGATGGGGGAGCCAGAAAGGGATGGAGTGGGAAGGTGGTTTTCCTGGAGTCAGTCTGCTCAGTGGCCTGGGCTCTCCTCTGACCCCGCCCCCGCGTCGTTCTGCTGCTTGATGGCCTGCCGGCTTGCCTGCGTCAGTGTGCTCTTATGACGGTGCATTCCTCTCAACATCCAGCCACTTGTGTCTTTGTCCACTGGTGTGCTCCTTCCTCTCCATGTCCAGCCACTTTATGTGCATGCTCACTAGTGTCTTGGGTTTTTACAGGCACAGGATGGGGGCGTGGTGGGCCAGGGCGGTCTTGAAAAATGCAACATTTGGGCACAAAAACAGAAATGCCTGTCCTCACCTAGGTCGGTGGGCACAGGCCAGGGATGGAGCCTCACCAGCATGCCTTAGTCCATTCCTGCTGCTTTACCAAAATGCCAATTTATATATATTAGAAACTTATTTCTCACTATTCTGGAGGCTGAAACTCCAAGATCAAGGCACCAGTAGATTTGGTGTCTGGTAAGGGCCACTCTGCTTCTGAAACTGGCCTAATTGTCCTATAGAACCGATGTTTATGGTTTCTTTGAATAAACATAGAAATTGATGCTCTCAGTCTTTTTTTTTTTTTTTCCTTTTTGAGACATGGTATCTCTCTCTGTGTTGCCCAGACTGAAGGCTGGAGTGCAGTAACATGATCATGGCTCACTGCAGCCTTGATCTCCCAGGCTCAAGTGATCCTCTCACCTCAGCCTCTAGAGTAGCTGGGAATACAGATGCATTCCACCACGCCCGGCTAATTTTTGTATTTTTCTAGAGAAGAGGGTTGCACCATATTGTTCAGGCCGGTCTTGAACTCCTGGGCTCAAAGGATCTGCCTGCCTTGGCCTCCCAAAGTGCTGGGATTACAGGACTGAGCCATAACAAGGCCACATCCTCTCTAAAATTGATTACATAATTGGAAGTAAATCACTCCTCAGAAAAACAAAAAAAGACAAAAAAAAAAAAACTTGAGAAAGTTACATTTATCTTATCTGAGTTCCTTTCTCAGGAAACCAACCATCAGTCCTCCCAGATAGTAACAAGGAATTGAAACTTGCCAGATCACCACATCCGGACAATGAGATGTCAAACCCCTCACCTATCAGGATTGCTTAATGGACCACTTGCTTCCTATTGACCAACTTCTCTTTCTTTTCCCTTCCTAATTCCTGTTTTCCCACACATGGTCACATTTTTTCCCCACTATATAAGCCCCTAGTTCTAGTTGGTCAGGGACATGGATTTGAGACTGATCTATCTCCTCGGCTGCAGCACCTGAAAAGCCGTCTTCCCTGGCAATACTCATTGTCTCAGTGCTTGACTTCTTCCTTTATCAAAGTCCCACAGTAAATTAGCAGGAAGGAGTCACTTTGCTTTTCCTTCTATGATCCCTGAAACTGAGTAAGTTATGATCTACTTGGTGAGATCGTACAGAGGATAGCCATCACCTATTTAGTTCTTGCTCTGTACCAGACATCACCTGAATCAACTTGTTTAATCTTCTGAACAGTCCCTGTGATGGTTAATACTGAGTGTCAACTTGACTGAATTGAAGGATACAGAGTATTGATCCTGGGTGTGTCTGTGAGGGTACTGCCAAAGGAGATTCATATTTGAGTCAGTGGGCTGGGAAAGGCGACCCACCCTTAATCTGGATGCTAGAAGGGTGAAATCTAGTTGGCTGCCAGTGCTGCTAGAATATAAGCAGTCAGAAAAATGTGAAAAGAGAGACTGGCCTAGCCTCCCAGCCCACATCTTTCTCCCGGGCTGGATGCTTCCTGCCCTCAAACATGGGACTCCAAGTTCTCCAGTTTTGGAATTTGGACTGGCTCTCTTTGCTCCTCAGCCTGAAGACAGCCTATTATGGGACCTTGTGATTATGTGAGTTAATACTTAATCAACTCCCCTTTATGTATATATTTACTCCATTAGTTTTGTCCCTCTAGAGTACCTAATACAGTCCCCTAACCACCTTGAAGTAGTTATTATTGTTGTTGTCACCCTCATTTTAAGGTGAGAAAATAGAGACACAGAGAAAGGAAGTGCTTTGTCCAAGGACACAGAGATAAGAAAGGGCTGGGCTGGCTGCATCATCTGCAGGGCCAAGCACAAAATGAGAATGTGGGGCCCAGCCAGGGGGTGGGGAAGTCAACTCCCCTTCTCATAGCGCATGGGTGACCCCTAAGGAATGGCCACCTCTGCCACCCAGGCCATATTTGGTACCTGGACAGGGGTGGGTAGAAGACCCTGACGGTGGCTGAGGCACTGCCAACCTAGGGCAAGGATAGCTACCACCTTAACCCGGAGACACCAGAGAGGGTCAGAGAGCTGTGCCTCACCCTGATCCTGTTCGAGACAGTGCCCAGGCACCCACTAGGAGGGTGGATGGTGATGGTGGGACAGGAGACTCCATCCTCCCACACCCCTGGGCAATGAGACCTGGTTGCTGCCCTGGGCAGAAGTGGGCAGCAGTTGTGGAGTTGGTTAGGGAGAGCCACAGTGCCATGGGATAGCAGGCACCCAAGAGGAAGGAGGAGGGGCTGGGAGGTAGGACTGTGCATGAGCCGAGGTGCCAAGACCCCTTGTGTGTGCTCCATCACCCATCAATCATTAACCTTCACTTAAAACACAAACTCAACGATAAAGTTATTAAGAAGCTCAAGGCTGGCCAGGTGCAGTGGTTCACGTCTGTAATCCCAGCACTTTGGGAGGCCAAGGTGGGTAGGTCATGAGGTCAGGAGTTCAAGACCAGCCTGGCCAAGATGATGAAACCCTGTCTCAACTAAAAATACCAAAATTAGCCAAGTGCAGTGGCAGGGGCCTGTAGTGCCAACTACTCAGGAGGCTGAGACAGGAGAATCACTTAAACCAGGGTGGCAGAGGTTGCAGTGAGCTGAGATGGCACCACTGCACTCCAGCCTGGGCAGCAGAGTGAAACTTCATTTCAAAAAAATAAAAAAGCTCAAAGCCAAAACCACAAAGGATTAAACCCCAAGCCCTCTTTTTTTTTTTTTTTTTTTTTGAGACAGGGTCTTGCTCTGTCATCCGGGCTGGAGTGACTCCAATTATGGCTCATTGCTGCCTCCAGGGCTCAAGCGATCTTCCCACCTCGGCCACTTAAGTAGCTGGGACTACAGGTGCACACCACCATGCCAGGCTAATTCTTTGTATTGTTTTCAGAGACCAAGTCACCTTAGGTTACCCAGTTTGGTCTCAAACTCCTGGACTCAAGTTATCTGCCTGCCTTGGCCTCCCAAAGTGCTGGGATCACAGGTGTAATCCCACTGCACCCAGCTTCCAAGGCTTCTTAAGTGTGAGATTCTGTGTGACTGCACTAGTTTCATGTCCAAAGAAGCCAGCCTTGGACATATTCACATTTATTAATAACTATGGTGAAAAGTCATGGAAATTCAGTGTACTTTGAAAAGTGAGAAAGGAAACATTTGCTCAGTCTCTAAAAATCTGCACTGCCTTCTACTTCAAAAAGTGAAAACTGCAAAATATAAAGTGATACTAGTCTTGACAAATAAATTTATTCTCTAACACCCCCATGAGGAATTTCTTTCTTTCTTTCTTTCCTTCTTTTTTTTGAGATGTAGTTTTGCTCTGTCACCTAGGCTGGAGTGCAATGGCACAGTCTAGGCTCACTGCAACCTCCACCTTCCAGGTTCAAGTGATTCTCCTGTCTTAGCTTCCCAAGTAGCTGGGACTACAGACACCTGCCACTATTCCTGGCTAATTTTTGTATTTTTAGTAGAGACAGGGTTTCACCATCTTTGCCAGGTTGGTCTTGAACTCCTGACTTTGTGATCCACCTACCTTGGCCTCCCAAAGTACTAGGATTACAGGCATGAGCCACTGCGCCTAGCCAGGAATATCTTTCTTTATGAAGCCTTACTTAGTAACCATAAGAGGTTTGTTGTCCAATGCACTGGACAAGTCAATGCACCAAGACACCAGGTTACAGCCGTGAAAGAGGTGTAATTGTAGAGCTGCTGGGTGAGGAGATGTGAGGAAACCTCAAATTCATCTCCCCAAGGAGTTGAGGAGTTTGAGGCTAGGGTTTTTTTTTTTTTTTTTTTGAGACAGAATTTTGCTTTGTCACCTAGGCTAGAGTGCAGTGACGTGTCAGCTCACTGTAACCTCAAACTCCTGGGCTCAAGCAATCTTTCCACCTCAACTTTCTGAGTACCTTGGACTACAGGCTTATACAATTATGCTGGGCTCATTTTTTAATGCTTTGTAGAGAGGTCCTCATTATGTTGTCTGGGCTGGTCTTGAACTCCTGAACTCAAGTGAGTTTCATACTTTAGCCTCTAAAAGTGCTAGGATTACAGGTGTGAGCACCCTGCCTGGGGCTAGGGTTTTTAAGTGGACCAAAGTTGGAGATCATTCATTGGTTGAAAAGTGCAGGGTGAAGTCATGAGACAGAGAGATGAAGAAATTGTATTCTCATGCTGATTCGGTTTGTGTGTGCGCGCATGCGCGTGTTGGGGAGGATGGTCTTTAAACTGGTTGATGTTGGCTGTTCTGCTGGAACTTAGGATCTTCCTAAGCAGTTCTTAAACAAAACCCTTATGATTCCAGAGCCAGAAATCCTACCTATCGAAACAACAGGGATGCAAATAGTCAACACCTACTGTTACCTGACTTTGAGTTATTAACACAAAGAAGCAGGTCAAACTGCAGCCTGATTAATGCTTGGTTATAACTTTATTTCTGTTCGGAATTCTCAACCCTGTAAGGATGGCTTCAACTTGGACTTCCCCAATAGAATGGACCACACTTTCATTGTGCTCCTAATCTGTGTAATTATAATGTTAAGAACTTGGAATTTCAAATGAGATTAACCTGGGTTGGAATCCCAGCTCTCTCAGTGATTAGTTGTGAGACCTGGCCAAATTACTTGCATCTCTGTTTTGTCACCTGGAAAGAGAGCTAAGGAAACAGTGGCGGCTGAAGCACAGCTATACCAAATAGGCTTTTAAGTGGCAATCTGGCTGGAAACCGCGCTGCAGGACTTGTGTTGAAACTTTGTTTGCAAAAGCAAGCACATTTGTTTTCACTAAGATTTTATATGTACTTGCAGTGTATTTGGGAATGGAAAGCAAATGGAGATTAAGAGGGTAAAAATCAAGGTCACTGATGAGAGTACTTACTTACTTAGCACAGTGCCTAACACCTAAAAAATTAACTGCATATATTTATCAGTTTTTTCCACTAGATTGAATTTCTTAAGATCTGGATTTGTTCTTATTTATCTGCATCTAACAATGCTTGGCACCAAATGTAGAATTGAAATGAATTTTCTTCTTTACAATCTTGGCTAAAAAATGAGGGTTTTATCAATAACTTTGTAGAGTTAAAAATAAGTCTCTTATGGACTCTTGATATTCTTCCTGTTGGAAACATGAAGAAGCGGAAAAAGTTTGGAAAAATGAAGTTGACAAAGTATTTTATTATCAAACACTCAAACTTACTCCTTACTGCCTTGTTAACACTTGATTTGTCTACCTGCCCCCCCCTTTTTTTTTCTTTTTGAGACAGGTTTGCGTTGTCACCCAGGCTGGACTGCAGTGGCCTGATCCTGGCTCCCTGCAACCTCGTTTCAAGCGATTCTCGTGCCTCAGCCTCCCAAGTAGTTAAAGGCGCCTGCCAACACGCCCGGCTAATTTTTGTATTTTTAGTACAGATGGAATTTCTCCATGTTGGCCAGGCTGGTCTCCAACTCCTGGCCTCAAGAGATCCACCCGCCTTGGCCTCCCAAAGTGCTGGGATTAGAGGCATGAGTCACCCGTTTTTCTCACTTTTGTTTACATTTAAAATAATAAACCTTGAGGTTGAGCGCGGTGGCTCACGCCTGTAATCTCAGCACTTTGGGAGGCCGAGGCGGGTGGATCATCGGAGGTTAGGAGTTCGAGACCAGCCTGGACAACATGGTGAAACCCCCGTCTCTACTAAAAATAAACAATATAGCCGGGCGCGGTGGCTCAGGCCTGTAATCCCAGCACTTTGGGAGGCCGAGGCGGGTGGATCACGAGGTCAAGAGATCGAGACCATCCTGGTCAACAAGGTGAAACCCCGTCTCTACTAAAACTACAAAAATTAGCTGGGCATGGTGGCGTGCGCCTGTAATCCCAGCTACTCGGGATGCTGAGGCAGGAGAATTGCTTCAACCCAGGAGGCGGAGGTTGCGGTGAGCCGAGATTGGCGCCATTGCTCTCCAGCCTGGGTAACAAGAGCGAAACTCCGTCTCAAAAACAAAAAACAATATTAGCCATGTGTGCTGGCACGCACCTGTAGTCTCAGCTATTCGGAAGGCTGAGGCAGGAGAATCACTTGAACCAGGAGGCGGAGGCTGCAGTGAGCCTAGCCTGTGCCATTGCACTCCAGCCTGGGCGACAGTGAGACTGTCCAAAAAAAAAAAATTAGCTGGACAGCACCTGTAATACCAGCTACTCGGGAGGCTGAGGCCGAAGAATCGCTTGAACCTGGGAGGCGGAGGTTGCTGTGACCCGATATCGCGCCACTGCACTCCAGCCTGGGCAACAAGAGCAAAACTCCGTCTCAAAACCACATAATAAAATAAAATAAAATACCTTGAACGTCATCGATGTAAATTTGGAACTCCTATAGCGAGATTCCATACATCCCGCTTTTGGACGTTTTATTCCAAAGGCACAAGCAAAAGGAAGAAAACGACTGCGGTGAACCACAGCTCACGACAACTTGGTGACTGCAGGATCATTGGATGACGGTGACATCCACCCAATCGTCGGAAAGTCCGGAGAGAACGCTGTCTGGATTGGTTAGAGAAAACATCTCTCCAGGTTCGTTCAAGAAGGGGTTCAGCCGGCAACGCCTCTGGCCAATCAGAGAAAGCATGAGGGCGGGCTGTGCCGCAGGAAGGTGGTGAATCTCGGCGGGTCAGACCCTCCTGCTGTGATGGGGGGCGTGGCCTCCGCTTGCAGGCTCCATGCTCGCAGGGCCGCGCGCGGGGTGGGCGGAGCCCAGGGGCCTGGGCGGGGCGAGCGGTGTCAGCCGCTGAGCCGGATGCGGGCGGCACCGCGGCGGCGGCGGCCCTGGGGATGGGCGGAGCCCCAGCCGCTAGTGCTGGTGGCCGCCGCCGCTGCTGCCACAGCCAGAGTCCGAGCCGCCGCCTCTGCTCCCGCACGTCGCTGCTTCCCAGGGCGGCGGTATGCTGGGGAAAGGGGTAGTCGGTGGTGGCGGCGGCACCAAGGCGCCCAAGCCCTCCTTCGTGTCGTATGTACGCCCTGAGGTGAGGGGGCGCCGCGCAGGCGGGGCGTCGGTCTGGGCGGCCCGGGCATGGAGCGCCGGGAGCCCCTTCCCGGCGGTGGGGAATGTCGCGGATCGCTTCCTTCCCTTGTGCCCGGCGACCGGGCAGCCAAGAGGGCTGAGGCCGCAGGGGCGCGCTGGGGCCTCCTCGCCGGCCGGGGCGGGGACCCCGGCGCGGCCAGGCAGGTGCCCGAGCGCAGGGCCCGGTCCCTGGCGGCTGGTGGAGGGGCCCGAGCCGAGAAGGGATTGCGGCCCGGGACTCCTCTGGGGATTCTGGAGAGGAACTGGGGTTGTGGGCACTGCTGGGAGCTGAAGGGCCGGGGGTCGGGGCTCCCAAGGGGGCCTGACCAGAACCCGCGTGGGTCAGTCCTGCCGCTGGACTTTCTCAGTGAGCCCAGGAGCCCGCCGGCCTCTGCTCCCTGCCTGTGAGTGCCTCGGATGCCACTGGCGGGATGCCCTGCACCTACGTCCGCCTCCCATCAGCGCCTCTCCTCTGAGAGGAGAAACGGGGGTCGGCCCGGCCTCAGCCAGTGTCTGCCTCTCCCTTGGGAATTCTCCTCTGTGGCTTCTTTCTCCTCATCCCCTCACCATCGTCCTTTCCACCCACTTCTTACTGTTCTGAATCTTCATGTCAAGAAGTTTGTTCATTCATTCAGAAAATACTGAGCTCCTACTATGTGTGTCAGATATGTTCTAAATGCTTGTGATAGACATCAGTGAACAGGACAGAGAACTCGACTCTCTTGGAGCTTATTTGAGAGGGAGAGGAGAAACATGCTGAATTGTAGATATTTAAGTAAATTACACGATGTAGTAGGAGGTGATAAATATGGGAAAAGAAAAGGCATCTTTTTCCTCTTCGCAAAGGTGGCATTTGAGCTGAGACTTGAAGATATGAGGAGTCTGAGAGAAGAGTGCCCAGGTAGAGGGAACAGCCCCCAGGGAAGGTCGTGAGGTGGGAGTATGTCTGAAGGGTTGGAAGCCACATGGCACAGGCCCCATGGACAAGGAGAGGAGGTTAGAGAGATCAGAACTTGTAGGCCTTGCTCAGGGCTTCTTGAGCAATAGTTCTTAATCCAAATGAGATGCCTTCTCATTTTGGATTTGTGAAGGTTCATTTCTGCCCTTCTCTCTAGCAGAAGTGCAGAAGCAGCGCCAAATTTGTTGCAGATGTCTTCCCACCTCTGTCGTGCAGAAGCCTGTGGGCTGTGGATGAGAGATCTGATCAGGGACTGCTTCTATGAGACCACCTGGGGCCTGAAGCATTTGCATATGTATCTTTAAATTCAAGATATGTGTGTTTTCTCCAGGGGAGCGTGCTCTTAAAATCGGTCTTATTTTTAGTTCTAGTATTAAAATACAAACCATTTCCTGTTAGCATTTGATGTGGAGTCAGGGTAGTCTTAAATTTTCAGCAGGCTTCCCTTGTAGTATCACGTGTAAGTAATACAGTCAGTTTCTCTTTGTGCCGTTTTAAAACATTGAAATTTAAAAAAAAAAAATTTGGGGGTGTAATGGGTGTATATATTTAATGGGATACATGAAATATTTGGTCTGGGTGTGGTGGCTGACACCTGTAATCCTAGCACTTTGGGAGGCTAAGGTAGGTGGATCACCTGAGGTCAGGAGTTTCCAGACCAGCCTGGCCAACATGGCAAAACCCCAAAATTAGCCAGGCGTAGTGGTGTACACCTGTAATCCCAGCTACTAGGGAGGCCGAGGCAGGAGAAGCGCTTGAACCAGGGAGGTGGAGGCTTCAGTGAGCTGAGATTGCGCCACTGCACTCCAGCTTGAGTGACAGACCGAGACTCCATCTCAAAAAATGAAAAAAGAAATATTTGGATAAAGGCATACAAAGCATGAGTGGGATATCCATCACCACAAACATTTATCCTTCCTTTGTGTTGCACACTGTCAAATTATACTCTTATTATTGACTGTAGTCGTCCTGTTGTGCTATCACATACTAGATCTTACTGTCTAACCGTATTTTTTGTACCTGTTAAACATCCCCACTTCCCTTTCTCCTGCTACTCTTCCCAGCTTTTGGTAATCATCATTCTATTCTCTATCTCCATGAGTTCAATTATTTTTTTTAATAGACTGAGTATGGAGTTTTGGTCTTGTTGCCCTAGCTGGAGTACAATGGCGTGATCTTGGCTCACCGCAACCTCCACTTCCCAGGTTCAAGAGATTCTCCTGCCTCAGCCTCCCAAGTAGCTGGGATGGGATTACAGGCCTGTACCACTGTGCCCAGCTAATTTTTTATTTTTAGGCCAGGCGTGGTGGCTCAAGCCTGTAATCCCAGCACTTTGGGAGGCTGAGGCGGGTGGATCACGAGGTCAAGGGATTGAGACCATCCTGGTCAACATGGTGAAACCCCGTCTCTACTAAAAATACGAAAAATTAGCTGGGCATGGTGGCGTGTGCCTGTAGTCCCAGCTACTCAGGAGGCTGAGGCAGGAGAATTGCCTGAACCCAGGAGGTGGAGGTTGCGGTGAGCCGAGATTGCGCCATTGCACTCCAGCCTGGGTAACAAGAGCGGAACTCCGTCTCAAAAAAAAAAAAAAAAAAAAATTATTTTTAGTAGAGGTGGGGTTTCTCCATATTGGTCAGGCTGGTCTTGAACTCCCTACCTCAGGTGATCCACCCACCTCAGCCTCCCAAAGTACTGGGATTACAGGTGTGAGCTACTGCACCTGGTCAATTGTTTTAATTTCTAGCTTCCACAAATAAATGAGGACATGCAAAGTTTGTCCTTCCATGCCTGGCATAGTTCACTTAACATAATGACCTCCAGTTCTATTCACTGTTGCAAATGACAGGATCTTATTCCTTTTTATGGCTGAATAGTACTTCCTTGTGTCTATGTACCACATTTTCTTTATCCATTCATCTGTCAATGATGGACACTTAGGTTGTTTCCAAATCTATTTATGGTGAGTAGTGTTGTAATAAACTTGGGAGTGCAGATTTCTCTTCCATATACTGATTTCCTTTCTTTCTTTCTTCCTTTTTTAGAGACAGGGTCTTGCTTTGTTGCTCAGGTTGAAGTACAGTGATCACAGCTTGCTGTAGGCTCCACTTCCTATACTCAAGCAATTTTCCCAAGTAGCTGGACTACAGGTGCATGCCAGAGCACCTGGCTAATTTTAAAATTTTTAGTAGAGATGATGTATTGCTGTGTTCCCTAGGGTGCTCTCAAATACCTGGGCTCAAGCAGTCCTCCAGCCTCAGACTCCCAAAGTGCTGGGATTGTAGGCATAAGCCACCATACCTGGCCCTGATTTCCTTTCTTTTAGGTATATACCTAGCAGTGGACTTGCTGGATCATATGGTAGCTTTATTTTTAGTTTTTGAGGGACCTCCATGCTGTTCTCCACCGTGGTTGCACTGATTTACATTCCCACCAACAGTGTATGAGGGTTCCCTTTTGTCCACATCCTTACCAGTATTTGTTATTGCTTATCTTTTGGATATAAGCCATTTTAACTGGGATGAGATGATATCTCGTAATATTTTTAATATTTAAAGATTTTTTTTTTAAATATGAAATGCTTCATGAATTTGCATGTCATCTTTGCACAGGGGCCATGCTAATCTCTATA
Organism: Saguinus oedipus; assembly: GCA_031835075.1. Classification (NCBI taxonomy): domain Eukaryota; kingdom Metazoa; phylum Chordata; class Mammalia; order Primates; family Cebidae; genus Saguinus; species Saguinus oedipus. The sequence goes on along the minus strand of CM063170.1, from coordinate 101,113,859 downwards.
TCATTCCAATTTTAGTATATGTGATACTGAAGCGAGTGGCCACTGTAGTTTTGTTTTGTGTTTCTCTGGTGATCAGTGATGTTAAGCATGTTTTCATATACTTTTTTTTTGCCATTTGTATATCTTCTTTTGAGAAATGTGTATTCATATATTTTGTCCATTTTTAATTGGATTATTAGATTTTTTTCCTATTGAGTTGTTTGAGCTTCTTACATATTCTTGTTATTAATCCCCTGTCAGAGAGATAGTTTGTAAATATTTTCTCCCATTTAGTGGATTGTCTCTTCATTTTGTTGATAGTTTCCTTTGCTGTGCAGAAGCTTTTTAACTTGATGTGATCCCATTTGTCCATGTTTGCTTTGGTACCTGTGCTTGTCAGGTATTCTTTGTGTCTTTTTTTGATAGAGCCCTGGTTGAAGTGCAACTGATCTTTAAACTTTTCTCTTCAGTGAAATTAAACTACAAGTGGAAAGTCTTCTGAAATGTGGCCAGAGTTCAAGAATGTTCAAATTCTTCATCCACCAAATGTACATGTTGTAATTAGACATGTTTCTCTCTTTGCCCACAGTGCCTGATATATTTCCTTTGAGGGATAATTAGGGAAGGGGTGTGGTACATCCCCAAAATAATCCTGAAGTAGTCACATTTTTCAGATCCTTATAGTTGGCAGTTTTGTTTTCTTGCATTAAAATAATGCTGTGCAGACACTAAGCCTCTTTGTTGTAGTCTGACTCTAAACGTGTTTTGTAACAGAGGATAAGGCTCTGACTTAAATTGTGGATGGTTTTTTAAAAGATAAAGGTAAGGCTGGACGTGGTGGCTCACGCCTGTTATCCTAGCACTTTGGGAGTCCGAGGCAGGTGAATAACAAGGTGAAGAAATCGAGACCATCCTAGAGAAACCCTGTCTCTACTAAAAATACAAAAATACAAAAGTTAGCTGGGTGTGGTGATGAGAGCCTGTAGTCCCAGCTACTCGGGAGGCTGAGGCAGGAGAATTGCTTGCACTGGGAGGTGGAGGTTGCAGTGAACCAAGATCATGCCACTGCACTCTAGCCTGGGCAAGACTGTCTCAAAAAAAAAGGTAAGAGTAGGAAAGGGTGAGAAAGCAATGTATTTTTAAGTATATAGGTTTTACCAAGTAATCATGCTATGTAAAATGCAGATGAGCAGCACTGAGGCATAACTTCTGAGTTACGAGAGCCCTGAGTCTGGTAACTTACTCTTGGCTTACCCAGTGGGAGGAGTTCCTCAGGACACTTTTCTGAGTTGTCCTCTCCTGTTTCTACCCTGTTTCCCTTATGTTGCATTTCTCTGAAGTGCCCTGGTGTATGTCATGCTGTTGCTTATTTTTTTGTATGGATTTTGGTAATTGGGAAATCTCAGTTTCTTAGACACCTGTTTGTTGGTGGATGACTGAGCTGCCAGAACAACCTTTACACCTTATGATGTAATGATACCTGTATCTGGTGATAAGCTTGTTCTTGGTTGATCAGATAGGTTCAGCAGTGGTGGCTTTCAGTATGCCAGAGAATCTGTCAAGAGTCAGCACTTTGTGTTAGAAACAAAAGTGCTTAACTGGTTAAGGTATTTTAAGATCATGCTTTCAAAGATGATGAGCTTACTTTTTTTCCTTGTGATCAGAAAGGACTGGCATCAGACAGCGTAAAATGAGGACTAGTAGTTAACTCTGACTTTTAAAATTGGATTGCTGCCAGAGTGAAGTGGCTTCTTCTATCCTTGATTATTCTAAATCAGTGAATGTGACAGTTAAAACCTTAAACCATAATTTAGGAGCTTTGATCATGCTTTGAAAACTCTACTCAGAGGGTTACAAATTGGTAAAGCTAGTTAAGTGGGCAGCTGATGGCTCTGAAAGTTGAGATGAACAGGAGGGAGGGATCTGGGGCTATTTTGATGGTACCTGATGGCTGATACCTAAAAACATCACAGCACCCCCAACCCTAGCCCAGCCCCAGGCAGAGGGTGCAAAGGATGTTGGTGCCTCTGTGTGGGGACCTGCTGGGTGCTGAGCTCTGCTCTAGGGAGGGATGTGGTTACAGTTTAGGTACCAAATCCATCCTTCTTGTTAAGTAAAACATCTGTTTGAGTTATTATCTCAGAAGCCGTAGCATTCTTTGTAGAAAAATAAGGTACAGATAAATAAAAACTTTTCTTTTTTTCTTTTTCTTCTTTTTTTTTTGGAGACCAAGTCTCACTGTCACCCAGACTGGAGTGGAATGGCACAATCTTGACTCACTGCAACGTCTGCCACTCAGGTTCAAGCAATTCTCCTGCCTCAGCCTCCTAAGTAACTGGGACTACAGGCACCTGCCACCATGCCCAGTAATTTTTGTATTTTTAGTAGAGACAGGGTTTCACCATATTGGCCAGGCTGGTCTCGAACTCCTGATCTTGTGATCCACCCATCTCAGCCTCCCAAAGTGCTGGGATTACGGTCATGAGCCAGTGTCTCCAGCCAACAAAAACATTTTTTAAAGAAAAATTATAAACATAAACAACTTGGAGTGTATTCTGTATACCTCAAGCAGATATATGTGTAGGTATATATGTATTTTTTAAACCAAATTGGGATTAATATTGCTGATCATATTTTGTAATCTGCCTTTTTTCACCAAAAATATATACTGTAAACATCTTTCCATGTCAGTTGTTATCCCACAATGTCATTTTAAATTAGACCTCTGAAACTGACCAGGCAAAATTTAGCTTTCAGAGGGTAGCTATACTTGTACCCATTTTGTGGGTATTCCAAATAGGGTTAAAATGTACTTTCTAAGAGTTTAGATCAGTGTTTGACCTGAATGAACTAATAATGGTTAACGAGTTCTTGCTTGTGGATTTTTAGCTTTGGAAGAGAATTTAAAGATAATATACTCTGCCTCCATTATACTTTTCCTCCATTATACAGATGTGGAAACTGAGGGCCTGTAAAGTTTAATGTCTTGCACATGGACACAGTGTTATTGCAGAACAGAGATAAAAACTGTCTCCTAATAGCCAGCAGTGCCGTGTTAAACCAGGATCACAGGAGCTCAGGAAAAGTTTTATACAGATGTGGGAAGAAAAGCCAAGAGAGATAAAGATTGAGAAGAGTAAAAAAAATGTGGTGTGGCCAGGTGCAGTGGCTTGCACCTGTAATCCCAGCACTTTGAGAAGCGAGGTGGGCATATCATGAGGTCAGGAGTTCAAGACCAGCCTGGCCAATATGGTGAAACCCTATCTCTACTAAAAATACAAAAATTAGCTGTGTGTGGTGGTGCGCACCTGTAGTCCCAGCTACTTGGGGGTGCTGAGGCAGGAGAATCCCTTGAACCTGGGAGGCGGAGGTTGCAATGAGCCAAGATTGTGTCACTGCACTCCCTGGGTGAAGAGCGAGACTCCGTCTCAAAAAAAAAAATGGTGTTAATAGCTATTTTTTATTTTTTCATTTATCCCTCAGGAGAAAGAATGCATTTTGTTGCCTAGTTCTTATTTAAGGCCATTTCTTTTGGTCAGGAGAAGTGAATATATGATCCTGTATTCTTCCCTCAGATATGACTGTGGGTATATACAAAATAAAAATGAATGATTACTAGTATTTATTAGGCACTTCTGTGTTCCAGGAACTATGCATATCTCATTTCCCCCTTTCAACAATTTCAAGAAGGGAATATTGTTATTACCTGTCTTTTTTGGTTTTAGTTGTGGAAACAGATTCAGAGAAGTTGAGTACCTTATTTAAGGTCATGGGGTTTGTGCCAGGGTTTAAACTAGAGCAGTCTGACCTCGGGCCCATTCTCTTATCCTGAAATTTATGAATGTAAGGAATATTATTAGTGAAACATGCTTATATCATGAATAGCCTTTGCACACTAGAATGCTTCCTTATTAGCATTCTGGCAGCAGTTTCTTTCTTGGCTTTTGTTAGATTGTCAACCAGGTAACTGCTGAGCAGATATAGGGATCTCTTGGTTGTTTTAGGTCTCTAGAGCTGGTGTTTTTGAAAAATAGAATTAATTAGTAGAACAGATAGTTACTCAGCACCTGCTATATCCCAGATATTATTCTAGGTATTGAGTGGGGATACATCCATTTACAGAACAGATAAAATTTTTAGGATGATGTTTGTTGAACTACTAACTTTGATGTCTTTGGTGGATAGATGATACCAAGAAGAGATTGCCTTGTCTTAAAAAAACTTCTGCCTTAGTCCTAGCAGTAAAAATCCTTTAAAAACAAAATCTAGATCCTTTGCCTTCTTTTTTTAAGAATTCATAGCCTGGCCAGGCACAGTGGCTCACACCTGTAATCCCAGCATTTTAGGAGGCTGAGGTGGGTGGATCACGAGGTCAAGAGTTCGAGACCAGCCTGGCCAGTATGGTGAAACCCCATCTCTATTAAAAATACAAAAATTAGCTGGGCACGGTGGCCTGTAATCCCAGCTACTTGGGAGGCTGAGGCAGGAGAATCACTTGAACCCCGGAGGTGGAGGTTGCAGCGAGCCAAAATCACGCCACTGCACTCTAGACTAGGCGACAGAGCAAGACTCAGTCTCAAACAATGAACAAACAAACAAACAACAACAAAAAAAGGAATTCATAACCTTTTCTCCATTCTCAGCTAATTTTTAAAATTTCCTAGAACTCACCCAGCTAATTTCTTAATAGCATTATTTTCTCCTTGAGCTTGAAGGTCATTGGTAGGCCAGCAGAAGACATTAAAAGTTCTTCCTGAAATGGTCACTTTCTTAGCTGTGGCTTTAGCCTGATGATCTGTCCAAAGCTTCCGCTTTTTCTCTCCTGCCTGTGCTTTCTGCAGCATCTCCCTGGGTCTTATCCAACACAACGTCTGCAGATGGAGCCTCAGAAAGCATCATGAGGCTCTGTCAAGCAGCACTTCCTGCAGCGTCAAGCAGCGCTTCCTGCATCCCGATCAAACAGCTGCCACATGGACAGCCACTGTCTCAGAGCAGATATTCTTCTGTACCCTACTTCCAGCAGAAATGTTAAAATTAGGGCTACCGTCAGAATTTTAGGCTGTGGGGACCCCATACTTAGAAGTTTAAAGTTCTGGGTCTTTCTCTAAACATCCTCAACAGGATGTTGGATGTTCTTCCACATTAAACCACCCTATGTGATGGTGTGCTTTAGAGAAAATTCTATTATTATAGGGGCCAAAGAACTTCTTATTGCTACAAAAGAAAGTATACCTTATTATGATAAAGACAGTATAGTAAAGTTGCAGAGTTTGAAAGTTAGAAAAAGAAAGCTGCCCATGATGGTACCTTATAACCAAAGCAATGATTCCGTTTTTAAGAATATCTGTGCTTTGTTCACGAGTGTGTATCTCATATGGTTGCATTTGTAATTGTATAAAAATGTATAGCCTACATGTGGTTGTCGTGTTGAAGATATTATGCTTGATCCATATTGATAGAGTGTATGTAGGTTAAATTGTTTTTCCAGTAAATATTCACTCTCAGTTTCACATCAAGTTGTGCTTGTGACTTCTGATATGGTTTGTTTTTTTTTTAAGATGACAAAGAGGGCAGTGGGTTTGCAGGCATTGACAAGAGAACATGCAGATTCTGAAAAGGGCTCAAGCTGACATCTTGGCTTTGTTAGGATTATGCCCACAACAGCTATCTGTGGGGGCTTACGTGAGGTTTAACAAAGAGCAGAGGTAGACATCTCTGGTAGAAGGATTTTTGATCAACTACAAATTCAGCAACACTGTTAAGCCAAAGTTGTCTCAGCCTAGCACCCTGAGTTTACTCTCACTGAATCAAGTTTACGGTAGATGAGTGCTATGTAAAAATGTCTTCTGAGCTTTCAAAATGAATCATTTAAAATAAACATTGAGATTGGGAGGCAGGACTGAACTGGAATAATTCCTTTAACCTCTTATCTTCTGTTGCTTTGGGAGAAAGAACAGGGGAAGTGGAAATAGGGATTCTAGGAGGGCGTACAGCAGTGGAAGAGATGGAAAGCCCCAGGGCCTCACCCTTCCTTTATTTCCCTTTGCTTAACTCCTGTATCAAAACTCTAAGAAAAGCAAGAGCTTGGCAGTAGCCCTTCATACTAGCTATAATGCCAGTTCCTTTAAGCTTCAGTTATATTTCTACCTCAAAAATGGGAATTATGGTATGCCCATGTTATATAATAGATATGTGTGAACAGTTATTAGTATCAAATACCATTATGTATGTGACGCCTTAGCACATAGTTAACCTTTAATAGATGTGGGCCATTATTGTTATTCAAAAGTTTCATCAGAGTCACTTGGATGGTTTCAGAAAGTGCTTAATCATTAATCTTGAGTGCAGAAATCTTGCCCAGCTAAGGTATTAATAAAAGGGGAGTATTTTGTTGTTGTGATTGTTGCCATGCTGTCATGCCAGGAAAGTTTGCTGTGTGGCAACTCTTTCTCAGAATAGTTTTCATTATCTCTAAAAGTTTCTTTTCCTTGTTCCTTTATACATTTACGAATGACCTGATTATATTTAAAATTCCAACCTAATAACACTTAGTTGTTGACTTTTTTCATTATTAACATTCGGCCTTGGACATTTTGCTAGTTTCATTGTGTGGACTTATTTTTCTTCCCTCTTCCCTAATTTCTTTTTTCTTTTTTTTTTTTTTTTTTGAGACGGTGTCTTGCTCTTTCACCCAGGCTAGAGTGCAGTGGCACGATCTTGGCTCACTGCAACCTCTGCCTCCAGGTTCGAGTGATTCTCCTGCCTCAGCTTCCTGAGTAGCTGGGATTACAGACATGTGCCATCACGCCTGGCTAATTTTTGTATTTTTAGTAGAGATGGGGTTTCACCATATTGGCCAGGCTGGTCTTGAACTTCTGACCTCGTAATCCACCCGACTCGGCCTCTCAAAGTACTGGGATTATAGGTGTCAGCCACTGCGCCTGGCCCCTCTTCCTTAATTTCAAATGGTCTCTCTTCAAAGATTAAATTTTGTCCGTTTATTACATCTCTTTAGTGGTTTACTTAAGATATGAGTAAATCAAATCAAGTAAAATCATAAATAGCATAAATAAAATCAAATTGTCTCTGGAAGTAAATACTCTGTGTATTTCAAAGACAGTTATAAAACCATGCTGTTTATTTAAATGCCTTTCCTAAAATAATAGCCATCGTTTTTTCCCTCTCATGCCCTATCCTTCTTCATTTCCTGTAGACCTGGCTGGTGGACAGGCTTTCAGAGATGGCATGCCAAACCTTAGTTATTTGCTTTTTGGTAAGGGAGGGGTTTCAGCCATAAGATGGGCCTTATATATGTGTGGGGGCAGGGAAGCCCTGGCCACAATGATGAAATATGTTAAGGATGACCTTTCTCTTGTGACAGATTGCCAGCTCCTGTTTCAGACAATTTGTTGTTGTTGTTGTTGTTTTCCATATTTGCTTTTGCTAAGAGTTTTAAAATACTTGAGAATACTTGAAGTGAATGAGCCCAGTTTTTCAAATAAAAAATCTACTATTCCTCCAAACATAAAGTTGAATCCATTAAGATCAACTTCCCAAAGTGTCCCTGTACTTGGGAGAAGTAATGATTCTCTTTTACTCGTGGTCTCCCCAGAAACATGTGCCTGCTGTCTATGCAAACCACTGGGAATAGCACTTTCCCTAGGGAGTCAGTCAGTCTGTGGTATTGGGTGTCTTGTTAGTTAAAGAAGGGATTCTGTGGCTCAGATCCAAGGGATGAGTTGTTTGGCATCAGCAGGTACTTCTGTTTTATCTCTGAGGGACTCCTGGGCTAGTCTCAGTGTTTATACTGTGTGCCTTCTCCTTTGTGCCCAAATGTATTCTCTTGGCCCCTCTTCTTCTCACTCTTTACCTACCTACCTACCTTCCTTCCTTCCTACCTACCTACCTACCTACCTACCTACCTGTCATCTGCAGCCCCCAGCCCCACCCCAGCTTGCCTAGTTTAGCTTCAAGTTCACTTGCCTTACAAATCTCTCTTTTTCTTTCTTTTTTTTTTCTTTTGAGGTGGAGTCTCGTTCCATTACCCAGGCTGCATTGCAGTGCTCACTGCATCCTCCGCCTCCCAGACTCAAGCAATTCTCCTGCCTCAGCCTCCTGAGTATCTGGGACTACAGGTGCACACCACCACGACAAGTTAATTTTTGTGTTTTTAATAGAGACAGGGTTTCACCATGTTGGCCAGGCTAATCTTGAACTTCTGACCTCAGGTGATCCACCTGCCTCAGCCTCCCAAAGTGCTGGGATTACAGGTGTGAGCCACTGTGCCTGGCCCCTACAAATCTTTTAATGCAGCTTTACGTTCTGGAGAAGAGAAGTGGTTGCTTTTTCTTTTTGTTTTAATGATCAGTTTCTGCTACCTGCTGAGTATAGAAGGTGATCCATGCTAAAAGGGTAACAGGAGGAACCTGGTGTGCCTGTAAATAGTGCCTGAGGAGTGCAGTAAATATGGCAGATGTAATCTGGGTGGCAGATAGAGAAGGGGTACGGGAGCTCTGGGGTGCATGAGAGAGGCCCTCAGTGTGTTGTATGTGTGGCTGTCTCTGTGGCTGGTCCTGTTACAGAGGAACAGCTGAGGAATAAACCAACCGCAGTAGGAGTTTGGGGATTGGAACAAGGTGTCATAGCATTGTGGAAGAGACTTTGATTTTGGAAAGTTCTGATCCAGGCTCAGCCACTTGATGGTGACCTTAGATATGTGAGTTTACCTCTCTGAGACTTCCTCTTCTTACCTGTAATGTGAGTAGGATCTTCTCTGCAGGCTTATTTTGAGGACGAGAAGAAATAAATCATATATACCCAGCTAAGGACCTGACACATGGCAGATACTCAACACCTGCTAGATGCTTTTGTTATTAATAACTTGAACTGGAAGATTTTTTATTTGAGCAACATTTTTATGTATCTCCATTTGCTGAGCACTGTTAAAATTAGGAATCCAGAGAAACAGTCTGTCTACTCAGGAAGGAGCCTCACATTCTGTTGGAGAGATGGCCAGTCACCAGAGTTCTCTTCACAGAGGTCCGAGCTGCTTACTTATGAGGGAGGCATGTCCAGGTGCTCTGGGGACACAGAGCAGGACCCACTGCAGAACCTGACGCAGCATCCAGTCTGATGCAGAAGCTGTGCAGGACTTGGAAAGGTTGATATTAAAGCAGGATTTGGTGTGGGGAGGAGGGAGGCAAGAGGGGTGTGAGAGGCTCATAGCTGTGTTGGGACCGGGTGGCATCTTTCCCCATCCCTTATGTAAGATGTGTGCACACATCTGTGACGGTGAGAGAGAAGTCTTGAGGAATAGAATCCAAGGGGTGCTGCTAGGACATGCAGGCATATCTCCCAGATTCTTTGAGGATTCCTTCTTTCTGTGACATGCTGCTGTACCATAGATCAGTCTGGCCTCTAAGGAGCCTGTGGGCACCTCTCATCTGTCTCCTGGTTCCTCTTGCTTTCTCTCTGTTCTTTTAACTCCTCCCAGTTCTTCCCCTAACTTAATGTTTATAGAGCAGTTTTAGAGGAGGTGGGAGAGGGGAGGCACAGAATGTTTATAGAGCAGTTTTAGAGGAGGTAGGAGTGGGGAGGCACAGACGGCAATGCCATGTGTCTCTGCAGCTGCTGTCAGTCACATCGTTAGCTTAAATTATAAAGCAGTGACAGCCCATAACTGCCACCTGACACCTTTTTTCTGGCACTTGTACATATCCCAACACAACAGTCTTTAATTTCAGTATAATATGGTAGCTAAGAGCCTGGCTTTGGTGTCACACAGAGCTTTTCTACTTGCTAATGGTGAATTTGGGCTGGGTATTTAACTTCTCTGAGCCTCAGTTTTCTGATCTGTGAAATGGGAATAATAATAAAAGTATCTAGCCCATAAGGTTGCTGTTAGTCTTAGGTGATGCAATCCGTGGAAAGCTGTTTACACAGTACCTGGCATGTAGTGAACATTTATTAAATGTTATTTAGTTGCTGTTATTCCTCACCGCCCCAGAAGCTGCAGCTATGTGTATGTGTGTGTGTGTGTTCACATTCATATGTGTGTTCTTTGGGCCACCAGTGCAGGTCCTGAATGTGGCAAGACTTGATCTCATTTCCTTCCAGCATTGTTCTTTCCTGGCATTCTATGTGTGTGTCTGAAGCCAGGCATGCTGAACCTCTTATAGGACTGTGCCATACCCACCATGAGTACCTTTACAGTGTTCGTAGAGGGCCTCCCTTCTTGCACAGTTTTCTTTTTCAGTGAGTTGTTTCATGGATTTTCTTTCTGTCCTGTGACATTATCTTCCTTGGGGTTTGGGCAGTATGTTAAGTCCAGAGCTTGATACCTGCAATTCAGCCTGGCTTCCGTCTCCTTTCAAGTCAGCCTTCTGCCAACGGCACCCTTCTTTCCCTAATCACTCATGCCAGACCAGTCACAGCCCCCACTGTGCCCTTTGCGGGGCCCTCTGTGGTGATGTGTCTGTATTTCCATGGCCACCCTCTATCTTGCATCTCCTGGTGCCTGCGACCACCACAAGAGCTTGGCTGGCCTCTCCACCTCCCACTTCTCCCTGTCTGCACCACGCCCAGATGCCCACATACCATGGCCACCCTTCTGAATGTGGCCTTCATGGTGTCATCTTCCCATTTAAGAGCCCTCCACGCTCTGTTCCCCTTCCACTGATCCAAATGCTAACCAGATTTCAAGGCACACCCACGATCCTGCCTGCTTCTGGTTCTGTTGAAGGAGTGTTAGCTTGGATTTGGCTCTAGCCATTTCTTTTCTGTGTGACCTTTTGCTTCCTGAGGCAGGTCCTTATCCCATCAAGCCTGCCGACCCTCTTTGGGTATGGTTCACAGATAATAAGACACAAAGCCAGTTAACTATTTGGTGAGATCAGGTCTGTGGGATCTGAGACTTATACTGGTATTTGAGTCCTACCATTTCTTTTCCAATATGAGATTTATTTATTTATTTATTTATTTATTTGGGAGAGTTGAATGAGGTGTTTGGATTGTTTAAAGGCCTAGCAAATGCCTGGTGAGAGTGATCCTTGCTAAGAATCATAAATGAGTAATGCTTTCACTGCACTTTGAGAAATGATGAGCTGTCAAAACAGAGTGAGGAATTTAGTTTGCATCTTAATGAGCAGATACTCTCTTCCTTCAAAAAAAAAATGTGAGGCCAGGAAAAAAAGCAGTGTGAAAAAAATATGTAAAAAGGATTTAGAATGGCCCAGTGAATAAGTATTGCTTAGCTGTTGGGGGTGGTGAATTTTCCAAGGTCATTGCCTGTTTCCCTGCCCTGGAGACTTGTTACAACTGAAAGGACATTTGAAGATATTGCTTTGTAATAGGAAGATTGGTGGTTGCCTAAAGTTAGGGGGACAATGTAAACAGGGATTAAGTGAGGAATAATGGGTCAGCTTTGGTATGAGGTACTTTGCCTTAAAATATTCCTTTTGGAGTGATGAAAATGATCTAAAATTGATTGTGGTGATGATTGTACAACTCTGTGAATATACTGAATACCATTTCAACGCTTTACATTATTAAACATTATATTAAATACTTTGGTGAATTGTATAGTTGGTAAATTATATCTCTTTTTTTTTTTAAAGAGACAGCGTTTCCCTCTGTCACCCAGGCTGGAGTGCAGTGACATGATCATAGCTCACTGCAGCCTCCAATTCCTGGCCTCAAGGGATCCTCCCACCTCAGCCTCCTTAGCTGAGACAATAGGCACATGTCACTGTCCATAACTTTTTTTTTTTTTGGTAGGGACAGGGTTTCACTATGTTTCCCAGGCTAGTCTCAAACTCCTGGCCTCAAGCAATCCCCACTCCCCCACCACCTCAGCCTTCCAAAATACTGGGATTACAGACAAATGTAAATCGCCATGCCCGGCCAATTATACCTTTTTTTTTTTTTTGGAGACAAGGTACTTGCTTTGTTGCCCAGGCTGGAACACAGTTGTGTGATCTCAGCTCACTGCAATCTTCCTACCTTAGCCTCCCAAGTAGCCGGGATTATAGGTACACACCACATGCTAGGTAATTTTATTCATTTTTTTGTAGAAACAAGGTCTCACTATGTTGCCCAGGCTGATCTTGAACCATGGGCTCAAGAGATCCTCCCGCCCTCAGCCTCCCAAAGTGTTGGGTTACAGACGTTAGCTACTGCGACTGACCCCAATTATATCTTAATAAAGCTTTTTCCTTTTTTGAGACAGAGTTTTACTCTGTTATCCAGGCTGAAGTGCAATGGCATGATCTCAGCCCACTGCAACCTCCACCTCCTGGGTTCAAGCAATTCTCCTGCCTCAGCCTCCCCAGTAGCTGGGATTACAGGCATGTGCCAGCATGACCGGCTAATTTTATTTGTATTTTTTAGTAGAGACAGGGTTTCATTCTGTTGGCCAGGCTGGTCTTGAACTCCTGACCTCAAGTGATCTTCCTGCCTTGGCCTCTCAAAGTACTGGGATTGTAGGCATGAGCCACCATGCCCAGCCTTAATAAAGCTTTTACAAAGACAGAGTTTAAAGGTCAAAAGCACTAAGCCTGGTGTCAGAACTGGTACTAAGTTCTGGCTTTACCATCTATTTAGTTTTGTGAACCTGGGTTTATTATTTAAACCCTTAGCGCTTCTTTGGCCTTATCTAAAGTGGGGGTGGCAATGCCATATAGATTGTTTTCAAGATAAGTGACATAGGACATTGAAAGTGGACATAGTAAACTCCAATGACATATTTTTATGTATTTAAGTTAGGCATGTATCATTGTGGATAATAGATGCTTAGTCTGAAGTGCTCTGCAGAGTTTCCAAGTAGCCCTCTGAAATGAATACAGGTTGAGTATTTCTAATCTGAAAATCCAAAATCCCTTCCTTTGGAGTGTCATGTTTGGATTAAAAATATTCAACTTGTACATTTTAGGGTTGAGAACTGATTTGCATAACACATAAACAGCAGAATACTGGAAGACCAGGTACCGGGTTGGGTTTGTGTATGTGGTTTGTTTCCTTGAGACCAGACGTTGTCAGTTCGCTTCTTACTACATGTCTGCCTCCCTGGCTTCAGATGCTGTTTGTTCTCTTGGTTTGTTGTCAGAGTAATTGTTGCTTGTAATTGCCAAAGGAAGTAAGTATATAGTTAGTGGAATAGAGCTGTGGTCAGCAGCAAAGCTGCCTCCTGTCGTGTTTTCAGAAGCTTGGAGAATGAGCCTGCCAGTCGGACCTGCTCTGGGGAACCATGCCTTCTGGCCAGGAGTGAGGGACCAGCAGCCCTGGTTAGGGCTGAATCAGCTGAATCAGGAAACAAATCCTGTTTTGGTTTTTAGCTTCTTACAACTAGATAGTAGATGGATTCATTCAATCTTTAGTCTATATTCTCAGAGAGAAGGCTCCAAATTTAAAGTCTGACCTTGAATATGCCCCTACTCTATCAGACCAGAATATTATTTCAGAAAGCCAGCTAAGGGAAGAATGTGACAATAGTTCAGTAATACTTGGCACTAATGATACACTTAGGAATTTTTAATAGAGCAATTTAATTTCTTTTTTTTTTTTTTTGGAAAGGAAAAGAGAGGAAGAAAAAGAGGGAGAGAGAACAGAAATATTGCTTTATTCTATAAATGGCTATTAATAATGGCCGATCATTATTTTATGTATTTAAAATGGAGAATGTATATTTTATTTATCTAAAGTGGAGAGTTTGCTTATCAAGTTTACTTGTTACTAATCTGAGTTCAGATTCTGGATATCCTTATTAATTTTCTGTTTCGTTGAGTCTGAATCTCTTTATGGGTCTTATGTATCTGGGTGTTAGGATGCATTGATCCTTATACCACTCTATCTTTTTTGGTTTGAAATCTGTTTTATAATTACAACTCCTTTTTGTTTATTTATTTGTTTTTTTTCTCTATTTGGTTGGTAAATCTTTCTCCAACCCTTTGTTTTTAGTCTTTGGATATGGAATAGGTCTGGATATAGTATACCGTTAGATTTTGGCTGTATCTTTTAATTAGAAATTTAGTCTATTTCAATTTAAGATTACTGCCATTTGATGTTAACTGGCTATTTGATCCATTTGTTGATGTAAATTCTTCTTTCTATTGATGTTCTTTACTTTTTGGTATATTTTTAGAAAGGCTAATAGTGGTTGTTCCTTTCTGTGTGTAATGCTTCTTTTAGAAGTTTTTGTAAAGCAGGCCTGGTGGTAATAAAATCTCTGAGTACTTGCTTGTTCATAAAATATTTTATTTTTCCTTCAATTGTGAAGCTTAGTTTGGCAGGATATGAAATTCTGGGCTGAAATTTCTGTTCTTTGAGGATGTTAAATATTGGCCCCCACTCTCTTCTGGCTTGTAGGGTTTCTACTGAGAGATCTGCTGTAAGTCTAATAGGCTTCCCTTTGTGGGTAACCTGACCTTTCTCTCTGGCTGCCCTTAGTATTTTCTCCTTTGTTTCAACCCTGGTGAATCTAATGATTATGTGTCTTGGGGTTGCTCTTCTTAAGGAATATCTTTGTGGTGTTCTCTGTATTACCTGAGGTTGAATGGTAGCCTGCTTTGCTAGATTGGGAAAATTCTCCTGGATAATATCCTGAAGAATATTTTCCAGCTGGGATTCATTCTCTCCATCACATTCAGGTACACCTATCAAACGTAGGTTAGGTCTTTTCACATAGTCCCATAATTCTTGGAGACTTTGCTCATTCCTTTTTATCCTTTTTTCTCTATTCTTGTCTTCTCGTTCCATTTCATTAAGTCGGTCTTCGACCTCTGATATCCTTTCTTCTGCTTGATCAATTCGGCTATTCAAACTTGTGCATATTTCACTAAGTTCTCGTGTTGTATTTTTCAACTCCATTAGTTCATTTATATTCCTTTCTATATTGTCCATTCTTTTTAACATTTCGTCTAACCTTTTTTCAAAGTTCTTAGTTTCTTTACATTGGTTTAGAACAATTTGTTTCAATTCCCAGAGGTTTTTTACCATCCACCTTCTAAAACCTCCTTCAGATACTGGAACACAGTCCTCTTCCATTAGGGCTTGTTCCGTTGCTGATGAGGAATTAATATCCCCTGTAGAGGGAGAAGGGTTCTGACTTTCAGTTTTCTCGGCCTTTTTAGGCTGTTTTTTTCCCTTTATTGTGATTTTATCCATCTGATGTCTTTACAATTAGCGCCTTTCTGATTAAGTTCCTGAGAGGACATCCAATTTATTGATTCCCAGTGCTGGAATCCGAGCAACCCACTGCGCCAGCCAAAACAACAGCGATAAGACTGATGGTGCTCTTCTGCCTGGGAATCTCCGGTCTGGCTTCCTTCTTGAGTCCGCAACAAGCGGCTCTGCCTTCCCGGAGCTCCAAACACCAGTCAGTAGGGGAACCAGTCCTGCTCACTGTACACGAAGAGCTGCCGCGCCGAGGCGACGACAGAACCGCTGCGCCGGCCACAGAAGTCACGCTGGCGACCCGCGGGGCTCCTCCACTGGAAATCCTCTGGTCCGTGTGCAACGAAAATTCCTCTGAAAATGTGGCGTCCTCACGTTCTCTGAGCTTTCACTGGGAGCTACAATCCCGAGCTGTTAGCGATCGGCCATCCGAGCAATTTAATTTCTTAAGAGCTATGCATAGAATTGAAGAATATTACCAGGATCAAGAATTATTTGTCTCTTTGTATGTTTTCATGTGTCCATTCTTTCAGCAGACTTACTGACAATTTACTCTGTGTCACGAATTATATGCTGGGAGTTGAGGCTAAAAATCCATAAAGGTTCAGCCTTAGCCCTCAGTTTGTATCATTAGTTGGCAAGACAGACAAGGTAAGAGACTCTTGCAATTCAGTGTGAAAAGTGTTGTGCTTTTCACACTGTACTTTGGGAGGCTGAGGTGGGCAGATTACTTGAGGTCAAAAGTTGGAGACCAGCCTGGACAACATGGTGAAATCTCATCTCTACCGAAAAAAAAAAATAGCCAGGTGTGGTGGTGGGTGCTTATAATCCCAGCTACTAAGGAGGCTGAGGCATGAAAATCTCTTGAACCTGGGAGACAGAAGTTGCAGTAAGCCAAGATTGTGCCCCTGCACTCCTTCACGGGTAACAGGGAGACTCTGTCTCCAAAAAAGTGCTGTTCTGAAGGCATATACAGAGTGTGGTTTGGGTATCTAGCAAAGGGGCACCTCAGCGTTCTGATAGAAGAAGCTTTAACCAGAGAAGGCCTCACAGGACATGAACTGTGTGGACAGTGGGTTGGATAGTGATTTGGATGGACAGGAGTGGAGATAGTGGGTTGGGTGGTCCCAGTGGATGCAGTGGGGGCCAGTTGGAGGCAGGGCAACTGGCAGTCAGGAGCATGCAAGGTAGGAGATGATGGTGGCCCGGAGTCAGAGTGACGACAGGGATGGATAGACATGGGCAATTTGGAGCTGTTAAGAAAGCAGAGCACAGGAAGTGAGAGGCAGGGAATAGGTAAGAGTGACTCCCAGGTTTCTGGTGTGGCCAGCTGGGTGGCTGGCCCCGAACCAGAGCTCAAAGGAGCAGGTTTGGCAAGGGGTGGTGATGAGCCGATTTTGAAATGTAAATTTGAAGGATCTGAGGGACATTCTGGTGCAGGTGGCCAGGAGGCTGTTGAGGCGTCCAGGCCTGGAGCTCTGAAGGCAGATCTGGAGTGAGGTACCATTTAGGGGTCATCGGCCTACATTGTTGAAACACCTTTGAGTGGGAGAGCTCATCCAGAGAACACAGGGTTTGTGAGGAGGTAAGAGGACCATGCCCAGAAAGGAGACTTGACCAAGAGGAGCCCGAGAGAGTGTTGGCGAATATGAGTCAGGGTTCTCTAGAGGGACAGAACTAATAGGAGATATATATATATATAAACTCCATATATAGATACATATATATAAACTCCATATATAGATACATATATATAAACTCCATATATAGATTCAATCAAGTTTACCTTCAGTATTAACCATCACAAGTCCACCCCTTGTCACCTTGAACCCATATACATCTCCTGAGATCATACATAATTTTCAAATAAAGACAGTAATAAGGTCATAATACAACTATCCTTCATACAACCAGAAACTCACCAATCCCCAACCCCAAATACCATTACATAAAGTTAACAATACTTAAATGCTGATATGAAGTCATAAATCTTATGTCACATGATAAAGGAAATAAAAGAAGTGTTTACATATGCAAACATGTTTTATTTATTTATTTTTTTAAGACGGAGTTTCATCATGTTGGTCAGGCTGGTCTTGAACTCCTGACCTCAGGTGATCTGCCCGCCTTGGCCTCTGAAGTGCTTGGATTACAGGCATGAGCCACCACACCCGGTGCAAGCATGTTTTTAACAAAAGAAGAAGGAAATACTCATGACAGTTACAGTTCTCGTTTCTGTAGCTGGTCACATGGTCATAGCTGGTATTAATGACTACCTTCTTCTACTACCCATTCTTTATTCCCTTTGCCTTCAGCAAACACCTCAGCAGGTCCTGGTTTTTTTGTTTTCCTTAGTAGAGTGACCCAAACCTTTTTTCCTGAGGGGTATGGATCATTTGTAGTCCTGCCTGGAATGAGCTGTTGTAGTTTCCCATTGCCCTTAATCACTGGGTTTGGTAATACTAAGAGACACCCTAATGGACTCCTGTATTCTATGCATACTCTTCCTTACCTCCATTATGAAGAGTAGACTGATTTCATCTTGATATTCATGGTAGATCACCCCAGCCAACACTGTTGACCTAAAGATAGGAGGAGCCCAGAGTGTCCAGGTGGCAATCTTAACTTCCATCTTAATGGAATCGTTGTGTCTCCTGGTGGCAGCATTCCTCCCTCTGGAACCAAGACCTCTAGACCAGTAGAACATAATGTCACCGGGATAGGAAGCAAAAATTTTGCTAGTGGATCACGAGGGATGATGGTGAGTGGTGCCACTTCCACTTCTACCCCTTAATTCCTAGACCTGTGAATTCTGGCTATGGGAGCAACAGTACCATGTATTGAATGCTGATTCAGAGCATACATGGTCTTCTGGAGAACTTTGCCCTAGCCCTGCAGAGTATTGTCACCTAGTTAGTGTTGTAATTGTGACTTCAAAAAGCCATTACACCGTTCTGTCAATCCAGCTGCTTCTAGATGATAGGGAACATGGTAAAACCAGTGAATTCCATGAGTATGAGCCCACCACCGCACTTCTTTAGCTGCAAAGTGAATGCCGTGTGCAGAGGCAATGCTGTGTGGAAAACCATGATGGTGGATAAGGCATTCTGTGAGTCCACAGATGGTAATCTTGACAGAAGCATTCTGTGCAGAATAGCAAACCCATATCCAGAGTTAGTATGTATTCCAGTGAGGACAAACCTCTTTCATGATAGAAGAGGTTCAGTATAATCAGCCTCCCACCAGGTAGCTGGCTGATTGCTCCGAGGAATGGTGCCTTATCAAGGGCTCAGTGTTGGTCTCTGCTGCTAGCAAACTGGGTACTCTGCAGTGGCTGTGGCCAGGTCAGTCTTGGTGAGTGGAAGCCCATGTTGTTGAGCCCATGCGTAACCTCCATCCCTGCCACCATAAACGGGTCACTTTGTTTATGGGCCTGTTGGGTGATGACAGGGTTGTCTGGGAAAGGGGCTGAGTGGAGTCCACAGAATGGGTCATCCTATCCACTTGATTATTAAAATTCTCCTCTGCTGAGGTCACCTGTTGGTGAGCACTCACATGGGATACAGATACCTTCACAGTTGTTGACCACTCGGAGGTTTATCCACATACCTCTTCCCCAAATTTCTTTGTCACCAATTTTCCAATCATGCATCTTCTAAGTGCCTGAACATCCAGCCAAACCATTGGCTACAGTCTGTGAATCAGTATATAATAGGACGTCTGGCCATTTCTCCTTCCATGCAAAGTGCACAATCAGGTGCACAGCTCAAAGTTCTGCCCTTTGGGAAGGTTTCACTTCACCACTGTCCTCCAGGGATGTCCTCGAAAGGAGCTATAGTGCTACAGCTGTCCACTTTGAGGTGGTGCCCGCACATCGTGCAGAACCGTCTGTGAACCAGACCCTAGTCTTCTCTTCCTCTGTTAGCTGATCATAGGGAACTCCCCATGAGGCCATCAGTGCAGGCTGAGGAAGAGAAGGCAGGGTAGCAGGAGTGGAGACCATGGGCATTTGAGCCACTTTTTCATGTAACTTATTGTGCCTTCAGGGCCTACTCAAACCCAGTCACATATATACCACTTCCATTTGATGATGAAATGCTGCTGTACACATCCCACTTTACGGCTAGATGGGTCAGAAAGCACCAATTCATGATGGGCAGTTCAGGTCACATGGTGACGTGACCCATAGTCAAAAGTTCAGTTTCTACCAAAGCCCAGTAATGGGCCAAGAGCTGTCTCTCAAAAGGAGAGTAGTTATCTGCAGAAGATGGAAGGGCTTTGCTCCAAAATCCTAGAGGCCTCTGCTGTGATTCACCTATGGGGGCCTGCCAAAAGCACCAAACAGCATCCCTATCTGCCACTGACACCTCAAGCACCATTGGATCCACTGGGTTTTATGGCCCAACTGGCAGAGCAGCTTGCACAGCAGCCTGGACCTGTTGCAGAGCCATCTCCTTTTCTGGACCCCACTCAAAACTGTCAGCCTTTTGGGTCATTAGATAAATGACCTAGAGTAACACACTCAAATGAGGAATGTGTTGCCTCCAAAATCCAGATAGACCCACTAGGCATTGTGTCTCTTAGCAGCCAAGTGCAGGAACTTTTCCTTTACCTTAGAAGGACTATCTCAACAGGCCCTACACTACTGGAACCCTAAAAATTTCACTGAGGTAGAAGGTCCCTGAATTTCATTTGGATTTATTTCCCATCCTCTGGCGTGAAAATGTCTTACCAATAAGTCCAGTGTGTTTGCTATGTCTTGCATAATGTCATCAATGTAATGAACCAGTGTGATATCTTGGGGAAGCGAAACGTGATCAAGGTCTCTCTGAATAAGACTATGACACAAAGCCAGAGAGTTGATATATCCCTGAGGTAGGACAGTAAAGGTATATTGCTCATCTTGCCAGCTGAAGGCAAATTGCTTCTGGTGGGCCTTATGGACAGGAATGGAGAAAAAGGCATTTGTCAAGTCAGTGGCTGCATACCAGGTACCAGGAGATTTGTCAATTTGTTAAAGCAATGAAACCACATCTGGTACAGCAGCTGCAATTGGAGTCACCACTTGGTTAAGCTTACGATAATCACTGACATTCTCCAAGACCCATGTGTCTTCTGCACAGGCCAAATGAGAGAGTTGAACATGGATGTGGTGGGAATCACCACCTTTGCATCTTTCAAGTCCTCGATGGTGGCACTAATCTCTGTAGTCCCTCCAGGGATGGGATACTGTTTTTGATTTACTATTTTTCTAGGTAGAAATACAGTTCTACCTAGAACTCTAACGGCTTCCATTTGACCTTTCCCACCATAATAGCCCTCACCCTACCAGTTAGGCAGCAAATGTGGGGGTTCTGCCAGCTGCTAAGTGTGTCTATGCCAATTATGCATTCTGGCACTAGGAAAATAACTGGATGAGTCTGGGGACCCACTGGACCCACTGTAAGTCAGACCTGAGCTAAAACTCCACTAATTATGTGACCTCCATAAGCCCCTACTTTAACTGGAGAACTATTAGAACCTTTTTTAACTCCCCAAGCTGCAACATTAAATGTGGAGTCCCTATTTAGTGGGCCCAAATCAGTCAAATCAGGCTGATCCAACTCTGTTTCTTCCACTATCATCCCATACCCTTAATATCCATCCCATGTCTATTCTCCAGATTTCTGTTTATATAAATTATAGAACTCAAATAGTTCTTTTTGAGTGTAGCACACCTCATCTTGGGTCACACTCTCAACCTCACCTCACCCGCTGGGACTTTAGTTATAGGTCTGGAAGCAAACAGGGGTGTTGGGGGTGGCTCCTGAGGAGAATCAACATGATCTTGCCTGGCAGCTGCCTCAGGGGAGGCCATCAGTGTTGCCTCAGGCAGCTTAGAGTTTGTTTCAGACAAAGATGGAAAGGGTGATGGCAGCATGGGTCAGGGATGGGTTGTTTCCACTACTGGGATAATTCTTCTGGCAAAAAAAGGTTCATCAGAGTTTACAAACTCAGTGTCCCCAGCTTCATCAGGGTCCTCCCACACGTCCCATTCCAAACAGCAGGGTCCCATTCTTTTCCAATCAATGCCCTCACTTTTTTTTTTTTTTTTTTTTTTTGGAGACAGAGTCTTGCTTTGTCGCCAGGCGCCAGGCTGGAGTGCAGTGGCACAAGCTCAGCTCACTGTAACCTCCGCCTCCCGGGTTCAAGCAATGCTCCTGCCTCAGCCTCCCAAGTAGCTGGCACTACAGGCATGTGCCACCATGCCCAGCTAATTTTTGTATTTTTTAGTAAAGACAGGGTATCACCATGTTGGCCAGGATGGTCTTGATCTCTTGACCTCGTGATCTGCCAGCCTCAGCCTCCCAAAGTGCTGGGATTACAGGCGTGAGCCACCGCGCCTGGCTGCCCTCACTTTAACGGTAGACATCTGCTGAGGCTGTGCAGGCACCTTTCGTTGCAGGTCAGCCACCCACATGATACAAACCTGTGTCTGTTTTTCCACAATTCCAGTTCTTTCTCTGCAGGAAATAAGACTCTCACTCAGGGCAGTCTTAGCAGATTTGAGGCTCAGTATCGGCTTCTGAAGCTGGAAGACAGAATCCCTGAGTTTATCATTTTTTTTCATCACTTTGTCCACTGAACTTAGGAGCAACCAACCAGCTTCGTTCTGTCCCTTGGTTCTTCACATATGGTGAAAGATATTATGTATAGAGTCACTAAACTCCTTGCCTGTCATGAGCAATGAATCAGGAGTGTCAAGTGCATTTATTTTGCATAGCTTTCTAAACAGTTCAGGCCAAGGACTATCAGTGTTCTCCCTACCATTAGAAGTAGTGTCCTTAGCATTTTTGGGTCTAATCATGTTAAGCAGCCAACTCCAGAAACCCCACAATGAATGAAAAAACTCCATCCTTAATATTCTGTTCCTCTAGAACCACTCCTGGTACCAAAATATGTATTAGGGTTCCCTAGATGGACAGAACTAACAGGGTAGGGTGTGTGTGTGTGTGTGTGTGTGTGTGTGTGTGTGTGTGTGTGTGTGTGTGTGTGTGTGTGTGTGTGTGTGTGTGTGTGTGTATGAATAAAGGGGAGTTTATTAAGTATTAAATTACATGAACACAGGGTCCCACAATAGGCTATTTGCAAGCTTGAGGAGAAAGGAGAGCCAGTCAAAGTCTCAAAACTGAAGAGATTGGAGTCTCTGATGTCTGAGGGCAGAAAGCATCTAGCATGGGAGAAAGATGTAGGCTGGGAGGCTAGGCCAGTTTTGCCTTTTCACGTTTTCCTGCCTGCTTTATATTCACGTCTGGCAGTTGATTAGATTGTGCCCACCAGATTAAGGGTGGGTCTGCCTTCCTCAGGCCACTGACTCAAATGTTAATCTCCTTTGGCAGCACCCTCACAGCCATACCCAAGATCAATATTTTGCATCCTTTAATCAAGTTAACACTCAGTATTAACCATCACATGGACACTCTGCCTGGAACTAATTTCTGTTCATTTTCAGGTCTCGAGATAAATGACACTTCCTGAGTGCAGCAGTCTTCTTTGACCCATTCTGAATGTAGTTCAGTGTTTCTGAGTGTTCGCATTGTACCCTGCATTTCCCCTAACATAGCACATTTCTACCAGTGCTAGCAGTGCTGTCAGACTCCTGTGTTCTCTGGGGACTTAGTTGCAGTGTGTTGTGTTTACTCCTGTGTTTGCTGTGCCTGGAAGAGAGCATGTGCATAAGAGATGATCATTCAGTATATAAAAGAGCATGTGAAGTCCAGGGGAGGAGCAGTGCCGAGGAGGAGGAGGCATGGTCGGCAGGTGGAGGCAGGTTGGATATTGGTTGAGAGAGAGTACAACCCTCATCAGATGAACCCTTGTCAGGTAAAGCCTTTCAGGTAAAGGCTTGCAGCCAACTTCTCTTAACCTGGCTTAGTCTCATTTTCCTCATCTCTAAAGTGAAACAATAATAGTAGTTAACTAAGCTCTGAGAAATAAATGAGATGAAGTGTAGAGATAGAATCTTTTATAGGCTTCTAGTACTTACGACACCCATTACTCAGTATTCTAGTTAGTTTTTGTCGTCTGAATTTGATGAGGGCAAAAGTTGATCCTTTTTTTTTTTTTTTTTGAGACAGGGTCTCACTTTGTCACCTGGGTTGGAGTACAGTGGCACAATCCCTGCTTCCTGCAGCCTCAACTTTCAACCAATCCCCCATGTCAGCTTCCTGAGTAGCTGGGATAAGTGCATGCTACCACGGCTGACTAATAAAAGTCAATTCTTTTTCATCATTTTATTTATTTATTTTTTGGAGACAGGGTCTTACTCTGTCACTCAGACTGGAGTGTAGTGGCACAGTCACAGCTCACTGCAGTCTCCACCTCCTCAGGCTCAGATGTAGCTGGGATTACAGGTGTGTACCACCATGCCCTGCTAGTTTTTATATTTTTTGTAGAGACGAGACTTCAACATGTTGCCCAAGCTGGTCTTGAACTCCTGGGCTCCAGTGACCCACTTGCCTTAGGCCTCCAAAGTGCTGGGATTGTAGACATGAGCCATTATGCCTGGCCTTATTCCTCATTTTATCCTTGGCATTTGGTACTTAACATATTCAGGAGCTGTTTCTTGGAAGGAATTGGTATATATTAGAGATGGGTCATTTTGCAACTCTGAGTAACCAGATATACAACTTGAGTACTGACTCAGGCCCATTGGAGCACTGTGATTTTGGCCCACTCCTTAGAAACATAGTTCTGAGAAGAGATCAGGTTGGCAACTTTTTTGATGCTGGACAGCTGTGTGATACGGGTTCCAGTAGTTGTGTCTCCTTTGGGCCATAAGCTTGCTAAGGAATGGGTGGCGGTTCTCAAATTCTCATCTCTTGTCTGGCCTAGACATTGCCAGAATAGGAATGCTTTCTGGCTCAGCATGGGCAAGGTTCTTAGATGATAAGCGGGGTAGTCGCAGCTGTGGGTTCTGGGAATTGCTGATACTCTCAGTGGGATCCAGAACAGATGTAGCTAGTTTCTTTTGATCTGTGGGGGAAGACTTGTGGAAACTGGAAGACATATTTTTCATGTCTTCATCTTTTTTAAAAAATTAAAATAAACAGGGTGGGTGCAGTGGCTCACGCCTGTAATCCCAGCACTTGGGAGGCCAAGGCGGGTGGATCACCGGGTCAGGAGTTCAAGACAAGCCTGACCAACATGGTAAAACCCCATCTCTACTAAAAATACAAAAATTAGCCAGGCGTGGTGGCACACACCTGTAATCCCAGCTACTCAGGAGTCTAAGGCAGGAGAATTGCTTGAACCCAGGAGGCGGAGGTTGCAGTGAGCCAAGATCACACCACTGCACTCCAGCCTGGGTGACAGAGTGAGCCTCTGTCTCAAAAAAAAAAAGAAAAAAATTAAAATAAACAAATAAAAAGTAGCCATAACATTGGGATAAATATTGAAATAAGGAATTAACCTTGGCTGGGCAGGGTGCCTCACACCTATAATCCTAGCACTTTGGGAGGCCAAGGCAGGCAGAAGGATCACTTGAGGCTGTCATGCTTCTGTTCCAATTGAATTTAAGCCCCACTGAGATATTCTAGTTTTGAAAACCTTGAAGTGCTGTGATCCCGGTGCCAGCAGTTTTTGCCTTTCCTTTGTGCCATAATGGCAAAGCTTTGTTCAAACTCAAATAGAGTAGCAAGAGATGCTATACAAAGCACATAGACCATTTTTAACTGATGCATTTGTTGAAAATTTGCACAATTTTCAGAGTTAGTTTTTTAAGAAAAGTCTGTCAGCCTAACCAGTAGAACCAGTTCCGCCTGATTATTAAAGAACTGTACCTTTTCTGCCTTTTTGCTGCACATTGAACATGATAGTTAATGGAATCAGTAAGGAATGTTATCTCATGTTTCACAGCTGCAGAAGTAAGGTTGTCAACATCTGCTAAGTAGGCAGTTGTTAGGGAGTGTCAGAGTTGAAAGTGTGGAGGCTTATGGGCAACTCTAGGCTTTTCTCTAAAAGCAGTTTATGGTTTAAGACGCTCCCACCACCCCAAAGAACAGGGATAGTACAGAGACAGCTCTCACTGGATGCTAGTTGAATTGGCTTCTAGATCCTGGAATGTGCCAGACCCATCTACTGCTCTCTCTGAACAGGCTTCACAAGTAGTAGTCTTTCCATTAAGCTTTAGAGGAATCCTCTCTTTCTCCAGTATATTGCGATATGAGTAGAGCGTTTGGTGATGCTATCCATATTAGTAGCTAAGCCTAGCTATTGTTTCTTTTCTATTCTTTTTTTTTGCGACAGGGTCTTGCTCTGTCACCCAGGCTGGAGTACAGTGGTACAGTCATGGCTCACTGCAGCCTTGACCTCCCAGGCTGAAGTGATTCTCCTGCCCCACCCTTCTGAGTAGCTGGGACTATAGGCACATGCCACCATGCCTGGCTAATTAAAAAAAAAATTGTGGAAATGTGGTTTGGCCATGTTGCCCAAGCTGGTCTCAAACTCCCAAGCTCAAGTGATCCAATCCGTCTACCTTGGCCTCCAACGGTGCTGGGATTACAGGCATAAGCCACTGCGCCTGGCCAAGACAGTATACTTGAAAGGAAGCAAGAATTGCTCAGTCATGCATACCAGTGTTATTCATGGTTAGAGCCTTTCCTGGAGTCTCACTGAACTCTCAAGAGTTGGTTGGGATGAAAATTAGAAACGCAGACCTCAGAGGACCCAGGGGAGTGAGTCATAAGAGTAACTCTTTCAGCAGGTGTTGAGGAGCCTTAAGGTTCTTTTTCATGCAGCTGGCCAGTGTCATTTAGGTTGGGTGTAGGTGTCTTTTGTTGTTTCCCTTTAGCTTCCTTTGGCCTCTCTGTAACTCTCATTCGGCTTTCACTGGTTACTTTGTGTTGCTTACTTTGACCTGGTTTCAGGTGGGTCTAGCAGGCACTTTACTGATCATTCTGCCTCATTTCTCCTTTTTCCTTTCTTCTTTCCACATGACAGTGTGGCATTGAATAAGAACACAGACTGGGCCAGGGTACCTAGGTTTGACTTTCAACTGTGCCACATACTGGCAAGGTATCCTCATCTGTAAAAATGGAGACAATCATGGGTATAATAACTCTATTGCAAAGGTTTGCTGTGAGGATTAAATGAGTTAATAAATATAAATGAGTTAGTAAATAAATATAAAGCTTTTTAAACAGTAGCTGGCACTTACAGCCCAAGAGATGTTTGTTGTTTTTCACTTCTCAACCTCAGTAAGGGCTGGCCGTGTACGTACTTTGGAAAAAGGAGCAGTAGACTTTGGCATTCAGATTCGACATTTGTGATTTCTACAGTCCACAAGTGACTCTTGGTCGCAGTGTAGTAATTTGTAATGCCACTAAGGAAGAGATTGTATTTACTCATTCAGTTGTAAAAGTTAGACAGCCTTTAATCACTCATCCAGCAAATTTGCCAACGAAGACAACAGCTTATACACATTCAGAATACAGCATGGTTAGCAGTAGGATGCACATATGGTAATTTTAGGGACACTCACTCTAAGATCCACATGTAGGACTCAGCACATCCAGACACAGGTGCGCCTCTGTGTACTCTTGTTGGTATCCACCTCACCTCTCCTTCATTCAGCTATGTTCATTCTCCTGGGATCAACAAGCAAATAATGGTATGTCTGTTTTCTTTTAATATTGAGATATATTAGCTCCTTATTTGTCAGTTCTTTGTTTTCTTTGTGGAGTTCAAAAAGCGATTGTGAAATATAGGGATGAAGAGACTACAGACATTGCTGGTGAATATTCTTCATTCTGTCCTTCCTACCCATCCAAACAGATAACTTCTCAAAACCAAATTCAAAGAAAAACCCCAATTAAACATATTTTTGAGGGGAGGATTTCTTTATGATTCTTACTTGTATGCCCTGATGTTTTGGGGTCCTCTAGGTAATTTCTCTTCTTGGGACTGGCGTTTATTTTTATTTGAGGGGGGATGCAAGGATAGTAGTGATGATGGTATTTGTTTTTTCCTGGGTTGATTATCTGTAAGAATTGCATAGTGTATATTTCGAATTTTTTGAAGTATTAACCAGAGAAGTATTAGATACTAGTATGATTGAGTACATTGTGGCACCTTAAATTCCAGTCCACTGCATATATGTTTCTATTCTCAATTTGTTACCACCTTTCAGCAACTTGATCTACTGTCAACAAAATCAGTAGCTGAGAAATTGTTTTTGTGTGTGTGCATGCCCAAGCAGGCCCTTCCTCGGATGTGGTCTCTTGAAAGCCATTGGTCAGTCTTGTAGAAGGTTCAAAGTGCTTTCTATTGCAAAAGATAAGATGCATAATGACCAGACCTAAATCATAGTGGGCTGCTAGAAGATAAATCCTATTAGTAGAAAAATGCCTTTTCTTTTTCCATGGCTTCAGATATTCCTAATGTAGTTAAAGTCTTATGGAATTAGGGCCAACTAGAGTGTTGATAATTTCAGGAATTTCTGATCCACAAAAAAAGAGTTGTAAGACCTCCTGAGTAGAGTCAATTTAGTTTAATATGGATAACAGGATTGGGCAAAAAGTAGAAGTTATTGGTCTCATGTAACACAGATCAGGCTGGAGTGCAGTGGAGCAATCTCAGCTCACTGCAACCTCCGCCTCCTGAGTTCAAGCTATTTTTGTGCCTCAGCCTCCTGAGTAGCTGGGATTGCAGGCACATGCCACCACAGCAGGCTAGTTTTTGTATTTTTGGTAGAGATGTGGTTTTACCATGTTGGCCAGACTGTTCTCAAACTCCTGGCCTCATGTGATCCACCCGCCTCGGCCTTCCAAAGTGCTATGATTACCAGTATGAACCACCACACCCTGCTGACAGATTCTTGAATAATTCCTCTACTTTTTGTTTACTCATGAAAAGAAATCAAGAAGCAGCACAGGTTCTGCTTCCCTCAACAGTTATAAAAAAATTACATTACCAAGTACATAAAGTCCTCATACTAGGTAGTATTTTTTCCATTTTATACTAGAAGAAACTGAAACTGAGGCTCAGTTGGTTTAAATGACGAGAGCAAGGTCATGTCTGTGGATGCCAGAGTCATATTTGGACTGTGGCCCCAGATCTGTATTCTTTCTCTTTTTAGTATGTATACAGAGAAAAGATTGGAGAGATATGGAGAAAGACAAAAACTTAAATTATTAGTGCTATGCTGTATAAAAAATACAACTTTCTACTTTAAAAATTTTTGTTTTAAGATATACATGGATACCCACCTAATATGTAGATGCAAATACATTTTTCTCTCTCAGATTTTCTATTTAGTTGAAAAAAATGAGTATTAAGTTTTCATTCTAGAAAAGTAGGGCAACTTTTAGGAAATGAAATGCCTGTGTTGTGTCCTTTTAGCACTTTGGTATCAAATGCAATGGAAAGAAATTGCTTTGGAACCTTTAGGGATGTTGCCTCTTGGAAGTTGCCCCTCCGGCTGGAGGAAATTAATATGAGAACAAGGATTTCAGTTTTTGATTCAAAGCTGGTGATAGCATTTATAAGCATTTTGACCTGTAAGAGCTTCATTGTACCGGCACACACCCCCACTCCAGTTCTTTTTAAGATCTTTCTGGCAGGGCCTTGCCCTTTTCACGCCTCTCCTAAGGTGCCCCAGGATCATTACACATTTGAGATGATGTGTACTCTGTATGTGAACTTGGTAAGAATCCAAATAATTGACTTTTTGAGAACCAGTGAAGTAAAAACCACCAGGCTAGCTCTCAGCAGGTCCTCAGGAGTGGTGGTTGACTTTAACATCCATGTGCTTTTGTCCCGTATGTCAGGGGTCTCCAACACCTAGACCACATACTGGTACTAGTCCTTGGTGGCATAACGAGGTGAATGTAGGAGTAGGGGCCTCAAGCATTACCTCCTGAGCTCCGTCTCCTGTCAGATCAGTGGCGGCATTAGATTCTTGTAGGAGCGCGAATCCTGTTTTGAACTGCACGTGCAAGGTATCCAGGTTATACACTCCTTATGAGAATCTTAACTAATGTCTTATGATCTGAGGTGGAACAATTTCATCCCAAAATCATCCCCTGCCCCACTGCAGGCACCCTCAGGTCCATGTAAAAAATTGTCTTCTGTGAAACCAAACCCTGGCTCCAAAAAGGTTGGGAACTGCTGGTGTGCGTGACAGATCCTTGAACGTGAAGTACAGTTCTCCTAATGGAATTTTTCTTATTTGTTCTGATCAGTTTTTCAGTAAGAGTTTCCTTTACAAGCAATGGATGCTACAGTGATTTTCTCTTTTACAATGGGAAACTGGAGACCTTTGTTTGTTAGAATTGGTACATAACAGTGAAGAATATAGGCTCTGAGTTCAATGGGGCTTGCAGCTCCTTGGTTAGTAACTTTTTTTTTTGAGATAGGGTCTTACTCTGTTTTCCAGGCTGGAATGCAGTGGTGCAGTCATGACTCACTGCAGCCTTGACCTCCTGACCTCAAGTGATCATCTCACCTCAGCCCTCCAGGTACCTGGGACTTCAGCTGTGTACTACCATGCCTGAATGATTTTTTAATTGTTTGTTTTGTAGAGATGAGTCTCACTGTTTCCTAAGCCTGTCTCAAACTCCTGAGCTCCACCTCGGCCACCCAAAGTGTTAAGATTATAGGTGTGAGTTGCCACGCCCAGCCATAACTTACTTTTTAAAAATTATACCTCAAACAAATTACTGAGCCTTTTGATGCTGTTTAAGCCTCAGTCTCCTCATGTGTAAAATGTACATAATACTAGTAGAGGCACACATTGGAGATGTTTTGAGTTTAGTTCCAGACTACCACAATAAAGTGAATATAAATATAAAGTGAGAGGCTAGTCGTAGTGGTTCATGTCTGTAATCCCAGCACTTTGGGAGGCTGAGGCAGGCGGATCACCTGAGGTCAGAAGTTTGAGACCAGCATGGCCAACATGGCGAAACCCCATCTCTACTAAAAATATAAAAATTGTCCTGGTGTGGTGGCGCACACCTGTAGTCTCAGCTACTTGGGAGGCTGAGGCAGGAGAATCACTTGAACCTGGGAGGCGAAGATTACAGTGAGTTGAGATCATACCACTGCACTCCAGCCTGGGTGAAAAAGCAAGCCTCTGTCTCAAAAAATAATAACAATAAAAAAATAAAGTGAGTCTGCCAGGCATGGTGATACACGCCTGTAATCCCAGCTACTCAGGAGGCTGAGGCAGGAGAATTACTTGAACCTGGGAGATGGAGGTTGCAGTGAGCCAAGATCACACCACTGCACTCAGCCTGGGTGACAGAGAGAGACTCCATCTCAAAAAAATAAAAGAAAAGTGAGTCACACAAATTTTTTTCTTTCCCAGTGCATATGTTTTAGTGCATTAAGTGTGCAATAGCATTATGTATTAAAAAATGTACAGGGCCAGGTACAGTGTCTCACACCTGTAATTCTAGCACTTTGGGAGGCTGAGGTGGCTGGATCACCTGAGGTTGGGAGTTCAAGATCAGCCTGACCAACATGGAGAAACCCTGTCTCTACTAAAAATACAAAATTAATGGGGTGCGGTGGTATATGCCTGTAATCCCAGCTACTCGGGAGGCTGAGGCAGGAGAATTGCTTGAACCTGGGAGGTGGAGATTGCGTTGAGCTGAGATCACACCATTGCACTCCAGCCTGGGCAACAAGTGTGAAACTCCGTGTCAAAAAAAAAATGTATATTACCTTAATTTAGAAGTATCTTATTGCTAAAAAGTGCTACAGTCTTCTGAGCCTTCAGGAAGTCATAATCTTTTTTGGTGGAGGGTCCTGCTTTGATGTTGATGGCTGTCGACTGATCAAGGTGTTGGTTGCTGAAGGATGGAGTGGCTGTGGCAATGTCTTAAAATAAGACAGCAATGAAGTTTGCTGCATTGATTGACTCTTCCTTTCATGAAAGATTTCTCTGTAGTATGTGATGATGTTTGATATGATAGCATTTTACCTACAGTAGAACTTCTATCAAAATTAGAGTCAGTCTTCTCAAACACTGCTGCTGCTTTGTCAACCAAGTTTATATGTATTTCTGAATTCTTTGTTGTCATTTCCACAATGTTCACAGCATCTTCATCAAGAATAGATTCCATCTCAAGAAACCACTTCCTTTTTTTTTTCTTCTTTGAGACAGGCTGGAGTGCAGTGGCTCTGTCTCAGCTCACTGTAACTTCCCTGTCCCAGGCTCAAGTCATCTTCCCACCTTAGCCTCCCAAGTACCTGGGACTACAGGTGTGTGCCACCATGCCTGGCTAATTTTTTGTACTTTTCATAGAGATGGGGTTTCGCTGTGTTGCCCAAGCTGGTCTTGAACTCCTGGGCTCAAATGATCTGCCCACCTTGACCTCCGACAATGCTGGGATTACAGACGCAAGCCACCGTGCCTAGCCGGTGAGAAAGAAACCACTTTCTCTGTGCTTCCATAAGAAGCAACTTTTCACCTGTTTTTTCAAGTCCTCTGGGTTATTTCTCACTTTTTCAGTGTCTTGAGATTGAATCAGTTCATGTCCATCTTCAAGCTCAACTTTTATCAGTAATTTTAGTTCTCTTGCTGTTTTCACTACATTTGCAGTTACTTCCTCCACTGATGAACCCCTCAAAGCCAATCTATGAGAGTTGGAATCAACTTAACTCCTATTAGTGTTGCCATTATGACCTCCTCTCATGAATTGTGAATGTTTTTAATGACATCTAGAATAGTAAATCCTTTCCAGAAGATTTCCAGTTGACTCTGCTGAGATGCATCAGAGGAATCACTATCTATGGCAGCTATAGTCTTAAAAAATCTATTTCTTAAACAGTAAGACTTGAAAATCAAGATTACTCCTTGATCATGGGTCTGCAAAATTGATGTTGGGTTAGTAGGCATGAAAACAACATAAATCTCCTTATACATCTTCAACAGAGTTCTTGGGCAACCAGGTGCATTGTCAATGAGCAGTAATATTTTGAGCAGTAGTATTTTGAAAGGAATTAATTTTTCTGATCAGTAGGTCTCAACAATGGTTGTAAAATATTCAGTAAACAATGCTGTAAACAGATGTTCTGTCATCCAGACTTAATTGTTTCATTTATAGAGCACAGACAGATGAGATGTAGCATATTTTTTTGGAATGGTAAATGAGCATTGGCTTCAACAGCAAGTCACCAGCTGCATTAGCTCCTAATAGTCAGTTATCCTTTGAAACTTTGAATCAGTTCATTGGCCTCTCCTTTCTAACTATAAAAGTTCTAGATGGCATCTGTCTCCAATAAAAGGCTGTTTTGTCTCCACTGAAAATCTACTGTTTACTGTAGCGACCTTTATCAATGATCTTAGCTAGATCTTCTGACTAACTTCCTGCAGCTTCTACATCAGCAGTGGCTGCTTCACCTTGCATTTTTTTGTTAATAGTTTCCTTTCGTAAACCTCATGAACCAACCTCTGCTAGCTTCAGACATTTCCTCTGGAGCTTCCTCACCTCTCTCAGCCTTCACAGAATTGAAGAGGGCTAGAGCCTTGCTATGGATTAGGCTTTAGCTTAAGGGACCACTCAAACTTTCCCCATATCAGTAGTAAGACGTTTTACTTTTTTATCTTTCATATGTTCACTGGAGTAGCACTTTTAATTTCCTTCAAGAATTTTTCCTTTGCATTCACAATTTGGCTAACTGGCACAAGAGGCCTCACTTTTGGCCTGGCTCGGCTTCTAAATGCCTTCCTCACTAAGCTTAATCTTATCTAGCTTTTGATTAAAAATGAGAGACAAGCTATTCTTCCTTTCACCTAAACACTTAGAGGCCATTGTAGAGTTATCAGTTATCCTGATTTCAATGTTGTTGTGTTGTGTCTCAGGAAATATGGATGCTCAAGGAGAAGAGACATGGTAAACACCTGGGTGGTGAAACAGTCAGAACACATGTAACATTTATTGATTACATGTGGACATGATTCATGATGCCCCAAAAGCAATTAGCATAGTAACATTAATGATCACTGATCATGGATCATAGTAACAGATATAATAATGAAAAAGTTTGAAATATTACAGTAATTGTCAAAATGTGACACAGAGAGTTAAGAAGTCAGCATGCGCTGTTGGAAAAACGGCACTGATAGCCTTGTTCCACACCAGATTGCCACATACCTTCCATTGTGAAAAGTGCAATATCTGTGAAGCACAATGAAGCGAGGTGCAATAAAGCAACATATGCCTGTCCTAGAGTTGTGAGGATGAATGAGATTCTAATGAAGAGTACTTACCTGGCACATGGTAGCTGGCTGTCAGTCATTATTAAAAGCATGCAGTTGAGGTGGAAGACAGATTGTAGGGGGCTCTGATCACTAAGCACAACCTTAGATGCATCTGTTACTACTGCCCAGGAGCCTTTTTGACTTATGATTGTTGGCAATATTCCAAATAGGTGAATTTGCAATATGTTCCAGGCTTTGGAGGAATATCATTTGTTATTTATTTATTGGCATTTGAGGCAGGGACTCACATATATTTGATGATTAGATTACCTTTTCTAGATGCTGGCTATTCAGCTCCAGTGTGCATCTTGTTATGTTATTTTGACCTCTCCTTTCCCTGTCTGCAGTGCTGAAGGAAATCTGATGAATAGTAGCGGTTTTTGTAGAAAGTTGAGTGCTATTAGGAATCTTGATGGCTTTTCTGTCATCCCCTTCCAATGTTGAAATCACCACTTGCTTCATAAAATAAGTGGCAAATATGTGTCTCCTGGATGACTTAATTGCTTTTTGAGGTTTCCCTTTTCTCTGTCAGATCAATTTTTGGTCAGCAGCCTGGGACCAACATGAAAACATACTTAACATTATTAAAGGGAAGAAGAGTCGTCAGTGCTTTTAAAATGAAAAATGTGTACTATGCTTTTGGGGCACTTGGTAAAGAGGGTGTGTGGGAAAAGGTCCCAGCCACTTTTTTTCTTCTAGGAAATGCTGTAGTAGATTAGTATTCATTCCTGAAAATACAATTATATGCTCTGACCAAGTAATTTGGAATTGAGGGAGTGGGTTTAAAAGAATCTTCCTTTCCAGTTTTTAGTGAGGGAAAGCCACCAAGGACACTGCCTCTTTCTGGACACAGATGACGAGACTCACTTCTGTATCATAATTTTTACCCCTGCGTAGGCTCTCATGCATTGTCTCATAAAGTGGGCAATATACCTCTATCCATTCTTTTACATGAGGACACCGAGGCCAGGGAACTTGCCCACGGTCCTCCTGAAGTCTTTGTAGGCTGGACCCACCCAGGATCCTGGTTTAGTCCTGGCTTTTTCCTGAAAGACATTTATTGGAAATGGTAAATACTATATGCTTAATTCACTCTCCTTAAAACCTTTCAGTTGCTGCCTGGCACTGCCCACTGGATAAAGACCAAATTCAATATGCCATGCACATTCCTTTAGGCTGTGACCCATCTCCAGCCATATTTCTCGCCTCTCTTACGTGACTTAACTCCATGGGTCACATCTTCTTTTCTTTCTTTTCTCTTGTCTCTCTTCTTCTCCTTTCTGCTTGTCTACCTACTGAACTCTGGCACATTCCTTATGAGCTACTTCCCTAGAAGGACTGCTGTGGACAGTCTCCCCTCTCTTCTCTTCCTCTGTTAGACTTCCTACAGTTAGGTGCCCCTGTTTTGTGCTCTCATGTCTGTACATCAACACCTTTATTATGGCATCCATCATGTTGCATGTTGAGATTATCTAGTTTCTCTCCTAGACTGCAAGCTACCTTTAATCCTTCAGTGCCCAGTATCTAGCACTTGGTAATAATTCATTTTAATTATCTCTGTCTCTTATAAATGACCTTCTCCCTGTCCTTGTACAAACTTCAGCTATCTATAGAGGCATAGCATCTTTCACTTTAAAAAAGAATGTGTGTGTATGTATGTATGTGTGTGTGTGTGTGTATACACACACACACACACACACACACATACACACACCCCTATAACTTAGTTTAGAAATGACAAGGCCAAGAATGATGTGAGTTTGTTGTTATTGTTGTTTTAAGTTTTTAAAGTCACTTTCTGCATTATCCAATGTGTGTTTAGGGGGGTGGGGTGGGGTGTGTGCTGCTACACCCAGAGAAGTCATACAGGGAATGTGGCGGTAGCAGCCAAGGAAAGCCATTCGGGGGTGTTTTCATCAGCTGAATAATGGCAAAATTCTTTGAGGGCCTTAGTGTTTGGAAACCTCATACATCCTCACCTCATCTGAAACCCACACACTTGAGGCACTTGAGGCAGTAGTTCTACTTCTGGCATCTGACTCTCCTCTACCAGTCTTACCTGTGAGGTGGTGGCTGTAATATTAGTTCCTAATCCCGTGGCACTATATATATTGTACATTGATATGTTGGGTGACATGTGGTTTCTCTGTTATTAATGCTATTGACCTAAGTCAGTGTCTTTGGTGACAATTAATAGAAACCCACTCTAGCTAATATATGCCAACAACAGAATTTTTTGTTGTTTTTTTGGAGATCGTATCTCACTCTGTCGCCTAGGCTGAAGTGCAGTGGATTACGGGTGTGCACCACCACACCTGGCTAATTTTTGTATTTTTAGTAGAGATGAGGTTTCACCATGTTGGCCAGTCTGGTCTTGAACTCCCGACCTCAAATGATCTGCCCACCTCGACCTTCCAAAGTGCTACGATTACAGGCATGAGCCACCACGCCTGGCCCCAACAATGGAATTTATTATAAAGATACAGACACAGGTGTGAATTATGGAACTGTAGCCCAAGGTGTGTTCGGGCCTCACAAAAGCCTGGAAGGCCATGGGAGTCCAGGCCAGATCCTCCTCATGTGTCTGTTTTCTGTAGAACAGCCTTCTCTGTTTCCCCATATTTGTGGCCAAATGTGCAACTCTATAGTTCAGGTAGCTAGCTTCGTTAGTATCTCTTAGCCCTTCCTGAAAGACATTTGTGGGAGCCAAAGGAAAAGGAGAAAGGAAATGATTAGCCCAGTGTATGTGGGGCCATTGTGCTTATTCATTTCCCCATGCAGTTGACTCGGGGGTGGGTGGTATTCTCTACAGGGTTCGGGGGTAGGTGGTATGCTCCACAGGGTTGTGGGAGCAGGCAGCAGTAGTCTGAGGAAAGGGATTGTTGGTAGGACAGAATCCTAAACGATGTCTCCTGAATATTTTGTTTCTGGAATGTAAAGAAAGAATTTGGCCAGGCGGAATGGCTCATGGCTGTAATCCTCGAGCTTTGGGAGGCCTGAGGTGAGAGGATTGCTTGAGGCCAGGAGTTTGAGACCACCTTGGGCAGCATAGCAAGACCTCATCTCTACAAAAAATTAAAGAATTTCAGTAACCATTTCAAGAATTAATATAGGTAGTTTTGAATCTTATAAATTCTTTCTGCTGATGTAACATTAGGCTAGTCTTCTCCAAGTTTGCACCAGTGTTTGGGCTGAAGTCTAACTTTTAGTCAAGATGACCTCTCTAGTATTCTAATAGCCAATTGAATTTAATGAGTAGCTTTACTCTCTCCTCAGAGAAAGATGATAGAACCTGTCAAAAATAATTGTGCTTGCCGGGCACAGTGGCTCACTCCTGTAATCCCAGCACTTAGGGAGCCCAAGGCAGGTGGATCACGAGGTCAGGAGTTTGAGACCAGCCTGACCAACATTGTGAAACCCCGTCTCTACTAAAAATACAAAAATTAACCAGGCCAAGATCATGCCACTGCACTCCAGCCTAGGCAAGAGAACAAGATTCTGTCTCAAAAAAAAAAAATTATGCTTTAATTTAGTTCTTTGTCAATGTTACATGAGGAAGACTCTCAGTGATAATTTTTTTG
The DNA here is from genome assembly GCA_031835075.1 of Saguinus oedipus. NCBI lineage: Eukaryota > Metazoa > Chordata > Mammalia > Primates > Cebidae > Saguinus > Saguinus oedipus. The sequence continues at coordinate 101,076,884 of CM063170.1, read as the reverse complement.
TTTTGTTTTGAGATGGAGTCTTACTTTTGTTGCCCAGGCTGGAGTGCAATGGCGCAATCTTGGCTCACTGCAACCTCTGCCTCCTGGGTTCAAGCAATTCTCCTGCCTCAGCCTCCCGAGCAGCTGTTATTACAGGTGCCTGCCACCATGCCTGGCTAATTTTTTTTGTATTTTTAGTAGAGATGGAGGGTTTTGCCATGTTGGCCATGTTGGTCTCGAACTCCTGACCTCAGGTGATTTGCCTACCTCAGCCTCCTAAAGTGCTGGGATTACAGGTGTGAGCCACCGCACTCAGCCAAGAATTTTAAAATTACCAAAACACTCATAGCTTTTAACATGCAGAAATAGTTCCTCTTGCTTACGCCCATACCAATACATCAGAATCATTTGGGGAGCTTTTTACAAAACCAGGGCATCAGGCTGCATCCCTGCACTATAAGTCTGCAGGCTTATGGGTGCCTGAGAATCTGTTTAGATAACAAACTCCCCATGTAATCTGACTGCCCCAAATATGAGAAGCACTGCCTCAGAGGGACTTGGTTTATTGGCATCTTAGTTACCTCCAAAATACACCATGCTCAAAAATGAGTTCCTGCCGGGTGTGGTGGCTCAAGCCTGTAATCCCAGCACTTTGGGAGGCTGAGGTAGGTGGATCACGAGGTCAAGAGATCGAGACCATCCTGGTCAACATGGTGAAACCCCGTCTCTACTAAAGATACAAAAGAAATTCGCTGGGCATGGTGACGTGTGCCTGTAATCCCAGCTACTCGGGAGGCTGAGGCAGGAGAACTGCCTGAACCCAGGAGGCAGAGGTTGCGGTGAGCCGAGATTGCGCCATTGCACTCCAGCCTGGGTAACAAGAGCGAAACTCCATCTCAAAAAAAAAAAAAATTAGTTCCCAGGAAAAGCTGGGAACATTTTTCTTCAGTCTCAAGATGAGCTGTACCCACGTTTCTTTTAATGCCATATTTTAGTCTGAATTAACAAATTCAGAAAACTTCCTACCCGGGGCCTTCTACCAAAAAAAAAAAAAAAAAAAAAAAATCTAATTTTATTTGTTGATAAAACTGGTTGTGTATTATAGAATTTTCCACGGTCAGAATTTGACTGATTGCATCCCCATTGTATTATTTGATGTGTTTCTCTGTCCCAGTATTTCTGATAAATTGGTTGATTGCCATGGAAGTTCAAGCAGATGGAGGTTAGAGATTTTGGCAAGAACACTTCATGGATGGTGTGGTACACTTTATTAGGAGGCCCATGGTGCACCTCTTTGTTATGTTAACAGCCATGTCTCCCCCCACCTCCCCGATAGCCACGTCTTTTTTAACAGCCATAGGTGATCATCACTTTGGTCTATTCATTAATGTTTGTAATTAATTATCTTTGAGTATCCAATAAATACTGAGCCCCAAATTGAGGTACTTGAATATATTTTTACTGAGAAGCAGTGTCCCAGAACCTGGCCTTGATTCTCCTTTACAAATGATTGTACCTCTTGGCACTGTCTTGTGGTTTTAGGTAACTTAGAATGGACAAAGAATGTTCCAGCTCTCTTTATGAGCCGTGGTGTGCTATAGATTAGCTGGATCAATACTGACTTGATACATTCATGTTTTCCTATGCATATCTTTGGGCCTTATACATATGTTCATATTCTCTGAAGAACACATACCTTTTGCTTTTAACTCTTGGTCCTCACTGGAAGGAGAGGGGATCATGCTGTGGCATGTTGTCTCTTTTCTTTCTTTTTTTTTTTTGAGACAGAATCTCACTGTTACCCAGGCCGGAGTGCAGTGGCAGGATCTCGGCTCACTGCAACCTCCGCCTCTGCGATTCAAGCAATTCTCCTGCCCTAGCCTCCCGAGTAGCTGGGATTACAGGTGCTCACCGCTACAGCCAGCTAATTTTTGTATTTTTAGTAGTGACAGGATTTCGCCATGTTAGCCAGGCTGGTTTCCAACTCCTGACCTCAAGTGATCTGCCCACCTCAGCCTGCCATAGTTCTGGATTACAGGTGTGAGCCACCGTGCCGGGCCATCTCTTTTCTTTCTGATTCTGTGCTTGAGCAGCCCTGCTTTGCTGTGCGACACTTCAAGTTGTTCCTTAGATAAGGAGTGCACACCCCTCCCCCTCTGTTGGGACAGCTAGTAGTTATCAGTCCTAAATAATTAGTTTAATACGTTGAATATCCATAACTTGTTGGAATTTTCTGTCTTCCTTTAGTTAAAAACGTTTTAAAAAAATAACTTGTAAAATAAATGAAAAGCTCCTGGGGGTATGTGATATTTTAGTGTGTATTCTGAAAGCATGGCTTAATGTTATTCATTTTAAACCCTTAAACAAAGAAAAATATCCTTTGCTCTTCTCTTTTAGGAAATTCACACAAATGAAAAGGAAGTAACAGAGAAGGAAGTAACTCTTCACTTGTTGCCAGGTAACTGTCATGTTAGCATAGTAACTCCTATGCAAGGCAAAGCCAGTGATAAATTACATCATCCCTAGCCTTGCTATATTTAAACTCCTTTGTTTTCATCCTCTCACATATAACAGTAATGAATTAGACAAAAATATCAAGGTTTTTAGTTCAATAACTGCACACCTGGGTCTGAGTATTACAACATCTAGAAAGAATTTTTCTTGTTTCCTTTTCCCCCAAGCTGGTAAAAATAAACCTGAGATATTCTCACTGCTTTTATGAGCATATGAGGCCTTTTTCAGGCCATTCTACATTGCCTCTTCCAGTATGCTGATCCCCAGTCAGGAAAACCTCAATTCCCCACAGAGCCCTACACCCCATACTCTCTTCCTGCTGTCCAAGTCTGTAGCTGCCTATGAACAGTGCAGCCACCATGGTCTCCCAAGGCAATCAGTGGTGGGTGGCCTCACCTGTTGGTCTATATCCACTTATGCATGTGAGCATGGATATTGGGGATACCGGGGTTTACCAACCCTGGGGCTGCCCGCACTTTGCCCTGTGGTCATTGCCAAGGAGCCTGGATTGGTTGAATATTTTTGAGATAAAAGACAGTGACTTTAAGTTTTAATCATTTCTGCGTTCAGGAATAGGAACTACTTGGTGGTGTATCCTCTCCATATATGGGATATTCTGTGATCCATGTATTTAATTCTTTTCTCACTTTCTTTTTGCTAATTCCAAATAGCTTTATTTTAAATAAGTTTTTTTAGGTACGTTTTCCCAAAACAATACAGGCTACATTCTGCCACTTTTTATTTTATTTCACTTTATTGAGGGGATATAAATCCATGCAAGTTTCTGACTGATCCACCTTATTTGGTAAAAGAATCCTATACCATTTTTGATGTTTTTAAATGTAAAAGGCTTTTTTTTCCTATAATGATGACTTAACCCTTACTTTCTATCTCCTCTTGTTTTTCCTCTTCTTGGGATTATAGATTTGGAAATTTTATTTTTAGCTTAGCATTATGCATATTCTCCCCTCTCCTGAATTACTTCGCAGTTTCATCTAGGTGTAGGTGTGCAGTGGTGAGTTCACAGTTAAATTCTCTGAACCTAGTTCCATAAACTAGACAAAGATCATTTTTAGTTCCCAACTCTCATGATTCTAGACTGTGATCTGATATAAACCAGCTGATTACTATGGGGTAGCATGCCGTGTTTGCAGAGGATCTCACCAGGAATGTTGTATTAGCTAGTGCATGCTAATTTCTGGTCTCTAGTACATGAGCATGGAAGGGGGCTGACCTGGTCTTGGGGAGAGCCTCACCGTTAAAAGATGTTTCACGTTGAGAATTGAAAGCACAGGGAGCCTTGCTCACATGTCTTCCATCATGGACTTAGCAGAGACACTTTTTCTGGGACTATTTTAAACCCTAATGAGGCTCTGTCTTCATTATTTCCTTCGAACTGATCTCTTGAGAGGTTGACCTAGTGACTGAGCTGTCTTCTGCTATTACCTTAGTGTTTCAGCCAGAGGTAATTAACCTTTTGAAAGATGAGGGAAAAACACCATAATATGTGTCCCTTCTGAGTGTCTGAAACTCGTCTTTGATTTCATATTGAAAGCTAGACTAAATAAATTCTAAGCCAAAAAGTAAATTTAAAGACCTTGAAGGAGCTGCTGAGAGGGAGATTCCAAGGAGAAGATGGTTATCTGTTGCATGAGAAGAAAAATCCTTTGGGTTTTTTTGTTGTTGCAAAACATTTATACTTAGTTTTTCATTTCTGCCATAGTCTTCTGTTTTTCATGCCCCCATGAGCTCCTCTGCTTCCAGAAGGCAGAGAATACTTACCTGTTCCCCAATCCTCATCTTTTTGACTGCAAGGAAGGATACTTTCTGTCTCCTGAGGCTGCAGCTTCTCATGTGGGCTGGGTGCTGCAGATTGAGCAGGAGAGGTGACGCATTGAACGGAAGTACGCTTAACTAAGAATGAGAGGAAACACGCTTTTCCCCCACAAACCTTTGACCTCTGTTTTCCGCCCAGTGTGGAGCCAGAACAAGAGTGGTCATGCTGTGCAAGGCTGCAGTACTTCTTGGATCTGTGGAAGCTGCTTGGAAGCCCCATGGCCAGGGAGACACCACCATTCTCTCTCTCAGCACTTCCAGTATTAGACACTGCCCCCTCTCAAAGGAAAGAGGGCTTGAGATCTGCATCTTTTAGGGTAGACTGGGGCAAGCCCATCTATGTTCACTTAGGGAATTGCTTCTATGGAACATCTGCTTGGGTCAAAGTAATGAAAACACTAAGATCTCTGCATGAAAGTGCAGCTCAGATCATTAGTACCTATTTGGAAATTTCCATTATTCCCAGTGAGAAGATAGAGGATTGTCCTGCATGGAGGTGTATCTGAGCCATTTGAGTTTCACTTCTCGGTGGTTCCCACTCTGCCTCATCTTCTCTCCTACGTTTTTGCAGCTCCTGCCATGCTGAGAAGTGTGAAGTTCTGAAGCCCTGAGTTGTACTGTTTGTCCTTATGTAAATAGGACTGGAAAGCCTTTAGGGTTTGCATATTGTGTGTTCCCTGAGAACTCTAAGGAAGAGTTTTTTTTGTTTCCAACAGGTGAACAGGTACTTTGTGAAGCCAGCACAGTACTGAAGTATGTCCAGGAAGATTCCAGTCAGCATGGGGTCTACGGGAGGCTTGTCTGCACAGATTTCAAGATTGCCTTCTTGGGCGATGACGAATCTGCATTGGATAATGATGTATGTATGGGCTGCATTTGGCAGAGTTTTCAGGGAATAGTGCACTTGTGATTTCATTGTCTTTTCCCCCCCCAGTTTCTCAATTACTCTACGCCCCAACACACATAAACACAAAGGACAGAAATCCTGTATGTACGAGCTACATTTGGTGAAGTTTGAGGGGAATAGTACAGTTGTGGCTCTGGTGTCTTTTTCCCCCAGCTACTCAGTTACTCCTCTTCCCACCATCCCCACCCTCCCCACTGCCCCACATAAATACACAAAAGACAGAGTCCTTCTCATCACTGGCCTACTCTCTGTCCTTCAGGATCTCCTTTCAGTGGCAGGACCATTTAGAAATTTCTCACCTGCGCCTTGTGTCATACTGGCTTGTTTTGACCTCGTGTTGACACTGTCAACTTTTAATTTTCTTCTGTATTTTACTGCCATATATATATATATTTGTGTGTGTGTGTGTGTGTGTGTGTGTGTGTGTGTGTGTGTATATATATATATATATACAGATGGAAGATGTTATTCCATCTCACTCACTGGAATATATATATATCTCACTCACTGGAATAACATCTTCCAAATATACTGGTTCCCCATGTTTTCTCTATGCTAAACTCTTCCTTTAACCCAGGAACTGAGTTTAATAATGAAACTGATGGTGAATGCAGCCTTTGAATTTGGGTTTACTATGTTTTTGTTTTATTTTTAATTGTTAATTTTTTTTGAGACAGGTTCTTACTCTGTCACCCAGGTTGGAGTGCAGTGGCACATTCGTGGCTCCAGTAATCTTCCCACTTAAGCCTCCCAAGTAGCTAGGACCGTAGGCATGTGCCATTGTACCTGGCTAATTTTGTTATTTTTAGAGAGGCAGGGTTTTGCCATGTTGCCCATGCTGGTCTCAAAGTCCTGAGCTCAAGAAATCCACCTACCTTGGTCTCCCAAAGTGCTGGGATTGCAGGCATAAGCCACCTCACCCAGCCCGCCTTATGTTTAATCTGAAACTAGTAGCAGTATCCTTGTGCAGTTTGTTCCTACTCATGAAGAATGAAGCAATCAAGTAAGGAGAGAACTGCCCATACTACTAGGAGAGCACCATATGTTAGTGGAAACCCAGCCAAGGCACTTCCTGGCCCCAGTGTGCCAACCATCCCAGACCACCCTTGCTTTTTAAATAGCACCAGTTCTGTCTCTTCCATCTGGCCTTGGGCTTGGTCCGTAGTCCTGTACAAAGAGAGCATGCACCAGAAACTTGAATCTCTTGTTCTTCCTGAAGCTGACTTCAGGTTGCTCTGTCAATCCCCTATTCACATTTGTGTGGAGAAATATTAACCTGTACAGCATTTCCCCACACTTCTCAAAGTGATTGTGTGTGGCATGGTGGGTTCGCCTAGGAGGAGCTCAGAAATGGCATGTTCTGGGCCAGGTGCGGTAACTCTTGCTTGTAATCCCAGCACTTTGGGAGGCTGAGGCTGGTGAATTGCTTGAGCTCAGGAGTTCGAGACCAGCCTGGACAACATGGCGAAATCATATGTCTACAAAAAAAACCACAAAAATTAGCCAGGTGTGGTGACGTGTGCCTGTAGTCTCAGCTACTTAGGATGCTGAGGTACAAAGTTGGCTTGAGCCTGAGAGGTGGAAGTTGCAGTGAGCCAAGATCGCCCTACTGCTCTCTAGCCTAGCTTGAGTGACAGAACTAAAACCCTCTCTCAAAATGAATCTGGAGCTTTTCTTACATACATCATTGTCCCTTTTTTAGGGATGTCACTGCATTTTCCCATTTTTCTTTCTTTTTTTTTTCTTTTGAGACAGAGTCTCACTCTGTTGCCCAGGCTGGAGTGCAGTGGCACGATCTCGGCTCACTGCAACCTCCGCCTCCCATGTCCAAGCAATTTTCCTGCCTCACCCTCCCAAGTATCTGGGACTACAGGCGCCTGCCGCCACGCCTGGCTAATCTTTTGTTCTTGTATTTTTTAATAGAGACGGGGTTTCACCCTGTTGGCCAGGCTGGTCTGGAACTCCTGACCTCAGGTGATCCTCCCACCTCGGCTTCCCAAAGTACTGGGATTACAGGCGTGAGCCACCACACCCGGCCCCCTATTTTTCTTAATATCCAAGTAGAGAATGGTGATTACTCTGCCTATAAATGTCTAACAGTGCGCAGAGAAGTCACAGTTGTTTCCTTTTGAATTTTCTAGGAAACTCAATTTAAGAATAAGGTTGTAGGAGAAAATGACATCACACTCCACTGTGTTGATCAGATTTATGGGGGTAAGTATCTGTTTTTCCTTGGGATGTTGCCAACTTTTGAGAGTCTAGCTGATACTGATAATATTTTTATTACCATTTATAATTTTCTAAAATTTTTTACATACATCATCTTGTTTAAATCTGTTTTATAGATGCTAAAATTGAGATGTGAAGTGGTTTATATGGGGTCACTTAGCTAGAGTAGCTTAGACTTGAACTTGGAACCTGTTCTAATACTTCACACAATGCCATTATATGCTAGATGTTGATGAGACTTTTTGACATCAGAGTTCATTGTGTAGGTTTTACTTTATAGGCTGCTCTGATAAAAAGATCTGTTGTATTGCATTAGGATGTCTTTTCTGCTGACTAAACAAGCCTCTCTTGCCAAGCCTCTCTCTGTTCCACTTCTCTATTTTTGCATTCGGGCATCTTCAGAAATCGTTCAGTGATCATTTATGATGTTCTCAAGACTACAAGGTGTTGAGTGAGTCCAAATTCTGGGACAGTGAGGGGGTATCAGGAGGGGTCCTAGCTGTAAACCCAGGAGTTGACTGTCATGAAAGCATGTATCTAGTCATTTCCCTTTCATCTTTTGTAAGCTCAGCTTTCAGAGTGGGTTTTCTTTAGGCCACTGGATTCAGTTCTGCCAACAGTGGCCAGTCTGTTTGTTCTTGTGCTTACGCCAGAGGAGTGAAGAATCTTGACTGCTCTCGGAGAACCAGGACCCCTACTGAAGAGATTGGGCTTCCTTTGACAGTCACTTAAAAGACAGGCAGCACCTTTCCTCTCATTGGGAAGTATCCCTAGAAGTTGAGCATCTACTTTGTTTCTTTAGCATTCACTTATTGCTGTGTAACAGAATTTCCCTTCTGATTTCATTGCTGATCTATAGTGTTTGATGAGAAAAAGAAAACTCTCTTTGGACAACTGAAGAAATACCCTGAGAAGCTCATCATCCACTGCAAAGACCTTCGAGTGTTCCAGTTTTGTTTGAGGTACACAAAGGAAGAGGAAGTCAAAAGGGTAACTAGTTGCATTTGTTTTTAGGTTTTATTTCCCATCAGGTTTTCCCCACTAGCTCTGGTTTTTGCTTATGTTGCATGAAGGTTGAGGGGAGGCTTTCACTCTGTGAACTTGAAATTGGTTGTAATCCCATATTCTTTGATTAGAATGTGAGAGGTAATTTGATAAAGTATGCCCGTGTATCATCTTGGCACATGCTACCTTTAATACTTCAGTTCATAACGTTTTTATTCCTGGAGCCACTTGATGGTGGGAGGTGGTAAACCAGGTCAGGAAGCAGTAGAGGAAAATGAAGGAAGGATGAGGCAGCTAAAAGTGTATCCCTATTCTCCCACCTCTGACAGCCTTTTCAAAAGATAGCAGTGATGGAGAATTCCAACTCCTATGAGTAAATGAGTTTATCTCTGGGAGGTAGTGGTTGTGTGTGGAAAAGAGGAAGTATACAGGTCAGATGAGCAAAGCTAAATCATCAGATATGCTTTTGGAGACTAAATACACTTAATATCCTGGTTGCCACAGCAAGTTGAGATATGCAACTGAGTAAACTCAGAAAGTGGTTGTCTCAGTTTGATGTTTGTTGTAATTTCCAAGATTTTTTTTTTTTTTGAGACCAAGTCTCGCTCTGTCACCCAGGCTGAAGTGCAGTGGTATCCAAGATTTCTCTTACTAAGATATTGATCTCAGACTTTTGCCTCTGCTGGTAAATACATCAGGGGTGATCTAGCAGGAGGCCTATTCATGTATATTCTCTTGATTACAGTGAGTTTGCACACACAGCGGTAACTCCTTAATTTTCTTTAAGATAGTGTGGTAGTTCAGTTAGAGTAATAAACATGACTTGTATCTATTTTGGGCAAGAAAAGAACAGTATAGATAGAGAAAATTTCTGGAGAAGGCAGAAACTTCAATTTGAACAATGGTTTTAGTCACTTAATCAAATATACTTTTGTTTGACACAGTAGACAAACAGAAAGCATGATAGATTGATTTATTTCCCTAATCTTCTATAAGAAGGCCCTGAAGGCCTCAACAATGGATCAGAACAGCTGTGTCTTGGTTATCATCTAATATCAGCTGTAAGTCTTTGACATGTCAGAGTTTTGTACTATCTGACTTAATATGGCACTTACATTTTTTGACACTTTGTTTTTGAGAAATTAGACTATGTTTTAAAATTTTCCCCAGAAACTCAGAGTTCTTAGAAAACCTGACGGATCGGGCTGGGCGTGGTGGCTCATGCCTGTAGTCCAAGCACTTTGAGAGGCCAAGGCGGGTGGATCACCTGAGGTCAGGAGTTCAAGACCAGCTTGACCAACATGGAGAAACCCTGTCTCTACTAAAAATACAAAAAATTAGCTGGACATGGTGGTACATGCCTGTAATCCCAGCTACTTGGGAGGCTGAGGTAGGAGAATTGCTTGAACCTGGGAGGCAAAGGTTGTAGTGAGCTGAGATCTCGCCATTGCACTCCAGTGTGGGCAACAAGAGCAAAACTCCCTTTTAAAAAAAAAATGGGCCGGGTACAGTGACTTATACCTGTAATTTCTGCACTTTGGGAGGCTGAGGCAGGCAGATCACTTGAGGTCAGTAGTTCGAGACCAGCCTGGCCAATATGGCAAAACCCTGTCTCTACTAAAAATACAAAGATTAGTCAGGCGTGATGGTGCATGCCTGTAATCCCAGGTATTCTAGAGGCTGAAGCAGGAGAATCGCTTGAACCCATGAGGCAGAGGTTGCAGTGAGGCAAGATTGTGCCACTATACTCCAGCCTGGGCAACAGAGCAAGTATGTGTCTCAGAAAAAATAAACAAGTAAATAAAGAAAATTAATAAAATTTTCTTTTAAAAGAAAGAAAACCTGACAAAATGGTTAGCATCCTGTTGATTTGGCATTATTCCAAAAGCTAACATCATAGATACAGATCTCAAATGAGAATTAATATGTTGTCCATTGAAACCCCTTTGGCATGACTGAGAACCACAATACCTTGACTCTTGTCTCTCTTTGTGTTGATCTGTCAAAAGCATAACTATATCCGTTGGTCAATTCTTTTTTAGATTGTCAGTGGCATAATTCATCATACCCAGGCTCCTAAACTGCTTAAACGATTGTTTCTGTTTTCCTATGCAACTGCTGCACAAAACAATACAGGTAAGTATTGTCTTCTGGGTTTTAATTTGGCAAGCAGAAGCCTTCCAATTCCCATCTGAAACCAACAGGGGAAAACCCATCCATGGGCTCTTTTTTTTTTCTTCCCCTTGTCTCTACCAATTGGTCATCCCTTGCTTGAGTGATTCATTCAGATATCTACATTTTCTTTTTCCTGTGATCTTTTTTTTTTTTTTAAGTTGGAGTCTCACTTTGTAGCCCAGGCTGGAGTGCAATAGCACGATCTTGGCTCACTGCAACCTCCACCTCCCGGTTCAGTCAATTCTCATGCCTCATCCTCCCAAGTAGCTAGGATTACAGGTGCCCATCACCGTGCCCAACTAATTTTGTATTTTTAGTAGAGATGGGGTTTCTCCATGTTGGCCAGGCTGGTTTCAAACTCCTGACCTCAAAGTGATCTGCCTACCTCCCAAAGTGTTGGGATTACAGGCATGAGCCACTGGGCCAGGCCTCCTGTGATCTTTGTTTACCTTCTTTTAGTTTTATTTGCTTGCTTTTTGCAAAGCATTGTTTGATCCGTTGCATCTTATGAAAGATAAGCTCAAGGCCAAATGCTGTGGCTCGTGCTTATAATCTTAGTACTTCGGGAGGCCGAGGTGGGCAGATCATGAGGTCAGGAGATTGTGACCATCCTGGCCAACATGGTGAAACTCTGTCTCAACTAAAAATACACAAAGTAGCTGGGTGTGGTGGTGCCTGCTTGTAATCCCAGCTATTTCAGAGGCTGAGGCAGGAGAATTGCTTGAACCCTGGAGGTGGAGGTTAGAGTGAGCCAGGATCACACCACTGCACAACAGCCTGGCGACAAAGCAAGACTCTAGCTCAAAAAAAAGAAAAAAGATAAGATCAGTATATTATAACTAGGAATATGAAACTATAGGGAAACAAAATGGAGAAAAGTTTAAAATAACCATGTTTGTCCCTGGGTTTTTTTCCACTTAAATATACTTGATTTAATGTCATAAGATCGTAGAGAATTTCTTGCATTCTAGAAATTTTTAAACAACCAGAACATGCTTTATAGAAAATATTTTAGGGGAAAGGGGACAGTTATGCATAAGAAAAGCACATCCAACAACTAATTTAGTAAGTACAATAAAACTTAAAGTTCTAAATGTTTTTCATTCAATTTGCTGAAAAAGAGCAATCTTTTAAGAGCAAAACTCTGGTCATCTGAATTAGCCATTCACAATGCCTGGCATTGGACCTTTTTTCACAGATGTCTGTTTATCTTCTCGTTCTTTTGCCTCAGTCTTTTCACTTGTTCTGTCCATTATTATTTTTTAATTTTTTTCTGAGATGGAGTCTCATTCTGTCGCCCAGGCTAGAGTGCATTGGCATGATCTCAGCTCACTGCAACCTTCACCTTCCAGGTTCAAGCAATCCTCCTGTCTCAGCCTCCTGAGGAGCTGGGATTACAGGTTCGTAACCACCATGCCCAGCTAATTTTTGTGTTTTTAGTAGAGATGGGGTTTCACCATGTTGGCCAAACTGGTCTTGAACTCCTGGCTTCAGGTGATCCACCCACCTCAGCCTCCCAAAGTGATGGGATGACAGGCTGGAGGGCCCATCCATTACTCTTTTTTTTTTTTTCAAGAAAGAGTCTTGCTCTGTTGCCCAGGCTGGAGTGCAGTGGCGCAAATCTCAGCTCACTGTAGCCTCCACATCCCAGGTTCAAGCAATTCTCCTGCCTCAGCCTCCTGAGTAGCTGGGATTACAGGTGTGCGCCACTATGCCCAGCTAATTTTTTTCATTTTTAGTAGAGACAGGGTTTTCCCATGTTGGCCAGGCTGGTCTCGAACTCCTGACCTTGTGATCCACCCACCTTGGCCTCCCAAAGTGTTGGCATTACAGGCGTAAGCCACCTCGCCCATCCCCGTCCATTACTCTTAATATGAAGTTGATGTTTAGTGATCCTGAGTCCTGTGTACTTTTTGTCAGGGAAGTGGCAGTTTTTTTTTGTTTTTTTTTTTTTGAGATGGAGTCTCACTCTGTCCCCCAGGCTAGAGTGCAGTAGCGGGATCTCAGCTCTGCAACCTCTGCCTCCTGGGTTCAAGCAATTGTCCTGCCTCAGCCTCCCTAGTGGGTAGGATTATAGGCACATGCCACCACACCCGGCTAATTTTTTTATTTTTAGTAGAGATGGGGTTTCACCATATTGGCCAGTCTCGTCTTGAACTCCCGATCTCAAGTGATCTGCCTGCCTCGGCCTCCCAAAGTGCTGGGATTACAGGCATGAGCCCCCACGCCCAGCCTGGCAGTTTCTTTTAAAAGCACACAAGGCTTTGTCATAAGGCTTTCTGGAGGGAAGAGTTACTTTGTCACTGTCCATTCATTTAGTAAACATGTATTGGTTGCTTGCTGTGAGCCAGGCTCTGTGGAGATATGGAGATAAACAGAACTAAATCCCTGCCCCCAAGAAGCATAAAGTTCTATAGGAGAGGAAGCTGAGTGATGTGTCCTCTAATGGAGGCACCTACCCTCTGGGAGAGGGAAGACTATCAGAGGGAGAAGGCTGAGCCTTAGCAGATAGTGGAGCATCTAGTAGGCTTAGAGGAGTATTTTAGTCAGAAGGATTGGCATGTACAGAGATGCAGCTATCTCAGAGACCATGCTGCATTTTGGGAGCTATGGTGATTTCTTAGAAAAGGTAATTGGGTCTATTTGACCTGTGTTCAAATCCTGGCCTCACTGCTTTCTAGCTATGTGATCCTGGAGATGACACTTAACTTCAGACCTCTGTTTTCTTATTTTAAAAACAGCAGCATTAAGTCTTGTGAGGGTTATGAATTATTAATGGATGGCACATAAGGTGAAGTCATTAACTGGGAGTTGAGAGTAAAACTGCATATTATTGAGGACAGTATGCTCAGAGAATCACACTGACATAAAATACACTTCCCAGTAATATTAGGTTGAACATAAAATTTGTTCCTTTAATTCATTAAGTTCGTCTTTGTGAATGGCAGATTTTTACTGTAGCTATGTATACAAGTGCTGATTAACTGGGTGCTGACTTAGAGCTTGTGGCAGTATGAGATAGACAAATATGACTTGTTGATTACTATAATTTATATAAACATTTATTGAGTGCCCATTTGCAAAATTGTATTCTATTTTCAGGAATTCTGTCGTTTCCTTGTATTCTGATTTTTGTTCTGTACCCAACATAGGACACTTTCTCAGCCTGCCAACAAATGTGGATCAGCATGCCAAAACCCTTACCTTGATTGACCTTGGTAGTTTCATTACCTTCTGGTGGCTTTTTGTACCAGAGGCCCAGGATATGTATTAATAGCATCTTTTATTCTGATTTAATTCTACTCTTTTACTTCTTCCAGCCCCCATTTTCTTTGAGAAATAAAGATTATAACTCATAGACGCTAATTGATCAGTTAGCTTTTTCATTGAGTAGGGGTTTGTAGAGGTGGGTGCTTTGCAATTTAAATACCTTTAATTATTCCCTTATAATTTATACATGTTTTTTGGTTAGAAGGTCCTAAATGCTTATGATATGGTGTTTTAGGGAAGGACTTGCTTGTATTGCCAAGAAGATGGCCTACTGCAGTGAATGGGAATGTTGTTACTACTTATATTCATGGAACATTTTTTTTCTTTTTTTTAGTGGGGTTTGGAGGGGCAGGATTAGAACTTTATGGAAATTTATTTTACAGTTTCCTGGGTTTGTATCCCAGTTCTGTCATTGCCTAGCTTTGTAACATAGGCAAGTTACTTGACCTTTCTGTGATAGATCTGTTAAATAGAGGAAATGATCTTACCTATCATATTAGCTATTTTATGGGGTTGTGAGGATTGAGTTAACAAAATGTAATATGCTCAGAACAGTACCAAGTACCTAGTAAGTGTTGTATAAGCACTGACTATTATCATCATCATTATTATCATTGCTATAATCTGGTTTTATTAAAAGGAGTAGTTGGGGTAGTTTTAGTAAACATTTTGTTTTTCCCAGAAGGTTTGGTTTTTAAGATGTGCAAAGACGTGAACTATTTGTGATAGAATTTGTGTAAATACTCAAGGTTATTTTGGCACATGTGTATATACCCGGCAAACAGTGCTGTGGCTTGGGAGATCAGGGACACATCTGTGAGGCTGCAAGAGCAGTGCTCCTGGGCATTTTGTCCTAGCAGGTAGTGGCCGGGCTGGGTTGGGGATAGAAGTATGTACCCATCACCATGATTCAGCCCTTGGCTAGCAGGCTCTGATCCTCACCGTGGCTGTTGGATCTGTTTATGGCCTTCAGGAACCAGTTGTCGCACTAGACATCCTCTTAGAAGCAGTGCATCTTCAAACTGAAGGAGGATTTACAGTGAAGATCCTGAAATGTTACTCAAATTAGTTGGCCGTTTTATGCACACATTGGCAGGGCTAAAAATATTTCATCACTTTAGCATTTGTGCCAAGCCTGTCTTTTAGTGTTTCACATGATCTTTTTGTGTTATATAAATTATCTCATGGCCAGATGACTAAAAATGGAGCTATAAATTACTTTTCTGAGGAATGGAACTCAGTTCTTATAATATAAAAAAACAGAGCTGGCCAGGTGCGATGGCTCACTCCTGTAATCCCAGCACTTTGGGAGGCTGAGGCAAGTGGATCACTTGAGGTCAGGAGTTTGAGACCAACCTGGCCAACATGGTGAAACCCCATCTCTACTAAAAATACAAAAAAGCCATATATAGTGGCACATGCCTGTAGTCCCAGATACTCAGGAGGCTAAGGCAGGAGAATCTCTTTAACCTAGGAGGCAGAGGTTGCAGGGAGCCAAGATGATGCCACTGCACTCCGGCCTGGGCAACAGAGTGAGACTCTGTTAAAAAAAAAAGGATAGAGCTTCAGTCATAATTTTGGATTAATGACAAAAAGTGGAACAAGGTTAGGATTAAGCAGTTAATTAATTCTGCTTGGATAAAAATGGGCTTAGTAGAGGAAACGAACCTAAGGAGGGACTTTCACATAATGAAAATACCAGTGCTTCATGAAGATATTTTATTGTCTTTTACATTTTGTTTTCTTAGTCACTGATCCCAAGAACCATACTGTAATGTTTGACACACTTAAAGACTGGTGTTGGGAACTGGAACGGACCAAAGGCAACATGAAGTACAAAGCAGTGAGTGTCAACGAAGGCTATGAAGTCTGTGAGAGGTAAGCTTTCCATGCTGGGCATGTGCCGTACAATTCACCCATTGGAAGTGTACAGTGTTTTTCATAGGGCTGTGCAGTCATAACCGCAGTCAATTTCGAACATTTTCCTCATCCCAGAAAGAAATTCCATACCTATTGGCTGTCATTCCCCATTTTTCCCGAATACCTCTCTGTTCCTCCCCAGCCCTAGACAGCCACTAATCTACTTTCTGTCTCTATAGTTGTGCCTGTTGTGAACATTTAATATAAATGGAATCATATAATATGTGATCTTTTATGACTTGCTTCTTTCACTTAGCATGATGTCTTCAAAGTTCATTTATTTTGCAGCTGTATCAGAATTTCATTATTTGTTATTGCCAAGTAATATTCCATAATGTGGATATAGCACATTTGATTTATTCATCTATTAGTTAATGGACAGTTGGGTTATTTTCACTTTTTGGCTCATTGAATAATGTTTTTTTGTTTTTTGTTTTTGTTTTTATTTGAGACAGGGTCTTACTCTGACACCCATGCTGCACCCTGCTGCACCTGACACCCACGCTGCACCCATGAGTGCAGTGGAGCCATCTCAGCTCACTGTAACCTCCACCTTGGCTCAAGTGATTCTCCCACCTCAGCCTCCTGAGTAGCTGGGACTATAGACATGCGCCACCATACCTGCCTAATTTTTCTAATTTTTGTAGAGATGGGATTACCATCTCTACAAAAGTTCAAAGCCAGCCTGGGGTTGCCCTTAAAATGAGTTCTTATGTACTTATTTATTTGTTTATTCATTTTAAGGGTCTTTCTCTGTCCCCCAGGCTGGAGTGCAGTGGCATGATCACAGCTCACTGCAGCCTCCACTGGGATCAAGTGATCCTTGAGCTTCAGCCTCCCAAGTATCTGTGACTACAGGTGTGCACTACCACACCCAGCTAATTTTTGTATTTTTTGCAGAGGCTGGGATATCGCTATGTTGCCCAGGCTGGTCTCAAACTCCTGGACTCAAACCATCCTCCCACCTCAGGTTCCCAAAGTGCTAGGATTACAGTCATCATTCACTGTGCCTGGCCATACTAGGTTTTTAAAAAAGTTCCTAAAGTGTCTCTTAAATATTCAAAAATGAATTTGTATCTTTTTATTGTTGTTGCATTATTGTATCTATAAGTGTAAAACTTTAAAAAGCAATATTTTCTTCCCTCTTTCATTGACCACTTCATTTATTCATTGAACAAAAATTTTTGAGTGCCTACCATGTGCGTGGCAGTGTTCTAACTATTAGAGATGGCAGCAGTCAACAGAGTACCTAAAAACCTCTACCCTCCTGGAGCTTTCATTCCAGAGGGAGGAAGATGATGGTAGAATAAAGAAGTAAATTATAGCATGTTAAAAGTAAGTGCTCTAGAGAAAAATGGATCCAGCATGGGGTTAGGGAGTGCTGGAGGTGATGGTGGGGGGTTGGTCAGGAAGGTTTTGCGTGGTAGAAGTAAGTGGCTTGTGAGCACAGTCATAAAGGAAGTGAAAGATCGAGTTGGAGGACACCCGAGGAAGGAGCATTCTAGGTGGAGGGAGGAGTAAGGGCAAAGGCCTGTGTGAGGAACAGCAAGGCACCCAGGGAAAGGGGAGAAGCAAGCCAGGGAGAGAAGTGGGAGATGATGGGCCTGGAGGCTTTGACGGGAGGACAGTGAGAGGGAGGCTGAGCAGAGGCGGATGTGATCTAACTTTTTTTTTTGGAAACTGACTCTCATTTTGTCACCCAGGCTGGAGTACAAGTGGCATGATCTCGGCTTACTGCAACCTCTGCCTCCTGGTTCAAGTGATTCTCCTGCCTCAGCCTTTTGAGTAGCTGGGACTACAGGCACGTGTCACCATGCCTAGCTAATTTTGTATTTTTAGTAGCGATGGGGTTTCACTGTGTTGGCCAGGCTGGTCTTGAACCCCTGACCTCAAATGATCTGCCCACATTGGCCTCTTAAAGTGGTCTTACAGGCGTGAGCCACCGCACCCAGCCTGACTTACATTTTTAAAGCATGACTCTGCATTATCTGTTTATAGAAACTTGAATCTTATCATTTTGGAACGTACTCCCTAACACCCTCCTAACAGATTCATAAAACTTTGTATTTTTGTAGAGCTCTTTGTATCATGGTTCTAATAGGCCTCTTCAGTAATCAGTTTTGATTTTGATCACTCTCACCCCACTCACCCCACTCCCTCACCCCACCTCTTCCCTGCAGCCCCTTCACAGTGTGAGCTGTGGTGACAGTGGGGAGTGGCCTGCCAGGGTCCTGACCCCAAACGAGGACCTCATTGTCTGCCCCACCCTGTTCTTCCCTCTTTCCTGGTTTTAAAGCTTGAAAGGATAAAGGTAGCTCTTGCTCAGAAAGAAGTTAGAAACCCCTGCTCCTAGGAGATGATAGTTTGTAATAAGATGTTGATATATAAGTTCCCAGAATTGTTTTTTTTAAAAATCCTGCCATATACTAATTAGTTGGTATTTGCATAGGTATTAGCATGTCAGAAACATACAGGAAAATCTGTGCTTTGTTTCCCCACAGACCACTGTAGTAGCTGCTCCATGGTCTCCTCCATCCACTCTGGTGCCCCAGCATCCATTCTCCATGTAGCATGGCAAGCAGGCTTCTCCACACGCATCTGATAGTACTTGTCCCTGGCTTCAGTGGCTTTCACTGTTCTTAGTATAGAACAGAGACCTCAACAGGTACTCCCAAGGCCCTTCATGGTTTGACTGCAACTTTGTGTCCCACACCTCTGGCCATACTGACCTCCCTGCCACAAGCCTTGCCTGCAGGCTCCTGTCTGGAAGTACTTTTTGCTTCTAGCTGCGCAAGTATAATTAACTCTACTTCATCAGTCGGATCTTACCCCAAGTACCACTTCCTTTCTTTATTTTATTTTATTTTAGACAGAATCTCATTCTGTCACCCAGGCTGGAGTGTGGTGGTGCAAACCTCCACCTCCCGGGTTCAAGTGATTCTCCTGCCTTGGTCCCCCGAGTAGCTAGGATTACAGGTGTGTGCCACCACATATGGCTAATTTTTGTACTTTTAATAGAGATGGGGTTTCATCATGTTAGCCAAGCTGGTCTCAAACTCCTGACCTCGTGATCCGCCTGTCTCAGCCTCCCAAAGTGCTGGAATAACAGGTGTGAGCCACTATGCCCGGCCCTAGGTACTGCTTTCTTTGGAAGCTTTCCCAAGACTAAATCAAGTGTCACTGTGAGATTTTTCATTGCACAGTTTGCTCCTCTTCCTCTTCATAGCACTTCCTGCAATGCCAAGTTCGTTGTTATTTGTATCATCATTTGGCTAATGTGAGTTTCCACAACCTACAGCTCTGTGAAGTTAAAGGAAGCTGTTTTTGCCCATTGTTATATCCTCAGTACCAAGCACGGTGATTGGCTTCTAAGAGGTGCTCAATAAATAGGAGAAAGAAGGAAAAGCCCCATTTGTATTTAGAGGAGGGGACTACAGTCAGTTTGGGTAAGAATAAGGAACACCTTCCCCAAAAAGTCAGAGCTGGCTATTCTGGTACTACGGGTCTCTTCTTTCTCTTTCTCATTCTCCTAAAACACCTTTCTCTCATCCCACTTTCCTGTAAACACATAGGATGGTATGTGGCCCTGTAGAGTGTATACCACACAGAGGGATCTAGTTGCTGATGCTTGCACAGGAAGACATTGCTGTTCCAGGGGGTTGTGCCTGAGTAGATATACAAGTTTCATGAGTAAAGTCAACCTGTTTTTGCAGGGACTGTTTACTTTGTATTCTAAACTCATCTTAACAAGTAAAATGACTGCTTTCCAAGGAAAGAGGATTAATTGCTTGTATCCAATGGGAATCTCATAGTGGGAACTCCATGGAATACACCTAGAATTAAGTGGTCAGGAGAGGACACCCTCCACACCCCTCACAGACTTCAGTGTTCATCTCTGTACAGCCTTCTCTGCTGGGTGATGGATGGGATATTTGCCAATACATTTGGTTCTGACTTTTTTATAAGAAAACTAATTAACCAGTGAACTAACAGTGTAAAATATTCAACCTCACTGGTTGGGGAAGACATGGAAATTTTTTATAACCACAGGGCCCCAGTCCAGCTTTGTAGCATGCACCACTGAGGAAGGAGCTCAGGATCTGTTTTAAACAACTCCACAGATGACTGTCCTGAAAAGTTTGAGAAACAGTGGCCTATTTTAAGTTACCATCTAGAGCAGTGCATCTCTGTTTAATATGTGTCTGATCACTGGGGCCTCTTGTCTAATATTCAGAATCTGACTCAGTAGGTTGGGGGAGGCTGGAGCGTCTGCAGTCCTCAACAGCTTCCAGGTCATGCTGCTGCACACTCTGCGTAGCAGGATCTTCTGGAACAACAGTGTTCATCCCAACTGCTTACCTAGAGAGCTTTTTAATAGTTCTTGATTTAACAGTTCTTGGATGGAGCCTGGACACTGGTAATCTTTTAATCTTCACACTTGATTTGAATGAGCAGCCTGAGTTTAAGAGAGCAGTTGATCTGAGAAGAGGTTTTTACTTCAGTGACTGTACCTGAAAAAGGGATGCCTTACCAGTTACCCATTCAGGCAGACTTAGAAGAAAATATTTCAAGTACTTCAAAACTTGAAAAGGCAAACATTCTTCACAGTTTTGATGGTTTGAAGTATCCTAGTGACCAGTGGTTCCCAGACCTGGCTTTCCATCACAACCTTACTGGAACTCTTTTCTTCATGAATTACTTTTAAGATTTTTTTGCTTTTGGATTTTTTTTTCTTTTTTTTTTTTTTGAGACAGGGTCTCGCTCTCACTCAGGGTGGAGTACAGTGGCACAATCTCTGCTCGCTGCAACCTCTGCCCCCGAGGCCCAAGTGATTCTGTCGCCTCAGTCTCCTGAGTAGCTGGGACCATAGGTGCACATCACTATGCCCCGCTCAATTTTTTGTATTTTTCAGTGAGAGGGTTTTGCCATGTTACCGAGGCTGGTCTCGAACTCCTGAACTCAGGCAATCCACCTGCCTGGGCCTCTTCCTGCTGGGATTACAATATGAGCTACCATGCCCAGCTTGTTTTCTGTTTGTTTATTTCTTGAGATGGAGTCTTGCTCTGTCGTCCCAGGCTAGAGTGCAATAGTGCAATCTTGGCTCACTGCAACCTCTGCCTCCCAGGTTCAAATGATTCTCCTGCCTCAGCCTTCTGAGTAGCTGGGATTACAGGTGCCTGCCAATGTGCCTGGCTAATTTTTGTATTTTTAGTAGAAACGGGGTTTCACCATCTTGGCCTGGCTGGTCTCGAACTCCTGACCTCATGTCCACCCACCTTGGCCTCCCAAAGTGCTGGGATTACAGGTGTGAGCCACCATGCCTGGCCCAAGTTTTTTTCTTTTTAATGAAAAATTTTAAGCAGTATAAAAGGAAAGAAGATATGATAAATTCCTATTACCTTAAATTACCCAGACTCAACAGTTATCAATTGATGGCCAATTCTGTTTTCTCTATATCCCCACCTACTTCACCTTCTCTTGGATTATCTTGTTTTAATTTTAATTTTTTAAAGACAGGGTCACCCAAGCTTAAGTAGAGTGGCACTGTGATGGCTCATTGCAGCCTTGAACTCCTAGAGGCTCAAGTGATCCTCCCAAGTATCTGGGACTACAGGTATGTGCCACCATGCTCAGCTATTTTATTTTTTTATTTTTTTGTGTGTGTGGAGATGGGGTCTCACTATGTTGCCAAGGCTAGTGTAAAGCTCCTGGACTCAAGCAGTCCTCCCACCTTGACCCTGCGAAGTGTTGGAATTGTAGGCCACCGTGCCCAGCCAGGATTATTTTGCAATAAATTCCAGAGTTTGTGACATTTCATTCACAAATATTTCAGTATATATTATTAAGAATTAAGAACTCTTTATAAATATAGCCGTAAGACCATTATCACACCTTTCAAATTTCTTATTAATTCCTTAATATCCAGTTACAGGCTGAGTGTGGTGGCTCATGCCTGTAATCCCAGCACTTTGGGAGGCTGAGGCGGGCGGATCATGAGGTCAGGAGTTCGAGACCAGCCTGCCCAATATGGTGAAACCACATTTCTACTAAAAATACAAAAATTAGCCAGGCATGGTGGTTCATACCTATAGTCCCAGCTGCTCAGGAGGCTGAGGCAGGAGACTTGCTTGAACCTGGGAGGTGGAGGTTGCAGTGAGCCAAGATCACGCCACTGCACTCCAGCTTGGGTGAAAGAGCAAGACTCCATCTCAAAAAAAAAAATTGTTTTTCAGATTTTCCCCAGTGTCTTATGAATTTTTAAATCCTTTTCTCAGTCATCTTTTTAATCTGTTTTTTTTTTTTAAGTAGTCAAGATTCAGTGAGATTGATACGTTTCTTAAATTGCTTTGTCTGTAGATTCTCAAGCCATCATATTTTTCTTGCAATGTGTTGAAGAAACTTGACTGATAGTTTTCCACAGTCTGGGTTTTAATGATCACATCCCCATGGTGATATTTATTTGTTGCTCTATCTCCCATGAATTGATTACATCACTCATACATCATGCATTCAAACGCCATGCAAATACAGATTTTCCATTGCAACTTAATACCATAAGCACCTTATTGCTTGTGAGGCTTTATTTCAAGCCTCTTTCTTCATATATTTCCCTCTTTGAGGGAAAGATGTTTACAGATGCTTATAGATTCACAGTGGTGGAAACTTAGGCAGTTTTCTTATTAACAGAAACCTACATCTGCTGCCTAAGAGATGATGTCACGGTGGCTCATGCCTGTAATCCCAGCACTTTGGGAGGCCGAGGTGGGTGGATCATGAGGTCAAAAGATCGAGACCATCCTGGTCAACATGGTGAAACCCCGTCTCTACTAAAAATACAAAAAATTAGCTGGGCATGGTGGCACGTGCCTGTAATCCCAGCTACTCAGGAGGCTGAGGCAGGAGAATTGCCTGAACCCAGGAGGCAGAGGTTGCAGTGAGCCGAGATCGTGCCATTGCACTCCAGCCTGGGCAACAAGAGCGAAACTCCGTCTCAGAAAAAAAAAAAAGAGATGATGTCCCCATGTAACTTTGATCTCTACAACCCTGAAACCCAATTCTACCATGTCCTACTACTTAACAAGTTTGTTCTTTTTAGAGACTAAATTCCCTCTGTAGACGTTGAAGTCCCACTGCTTGGGTTTAGGTCCCAGCTGTACTGTATGCTAACTAGTTGTGTAGCCAGGGAAGTGTCTTAGCAGCATTGTGTCTAGTTTCTTTATCTGTAAGATGGAAATAATATTACATATCTCATAGAATTCTTGGGAGGATTAAATGGATAAATAAGGTTAAGTACTTACTAATAAGTATATTAAATAAGAAATGTTAAGTAATTCGAACAGTGGTTGTCACACAGTAACACTTAAATGTTCTTGTCAGAGCACTTGATGAAATATCTGGGCAGTGGTCATCATAATTAATGTTTTTCCTATTAGTTTAACTAAAAACAACACAGATACTTATATGGTTACTATATGGTGAGAACAATACTCCCAATTTCAGAGTTCTATGGTTTTAGGTATCATATTTTCCTATCCCCTCATTTCTGAAAGAGGAAGCAGACCCAGAGAGGTAGAATAACTTACATAGGGTTGTACAGAATCATGGGCAGAGCTACAGTTTGAACTTAGATTCCCAGTTGATTTTCACACGGAGAGCAGCAGTTCCTCTGAGCTGGTTCTCAACAGGGAAATATGGTCCCTTCTGCTTAACACTCTGCTTATATTCATTGAAGTTGAGCTTTTGTATTTTGTGAATTAACTGATGACATTTCTTTCTTCTAGATTGCCAGCGTACTTTGTTGTCCCCACCCCTCTTCCTGAAGAGAATGTACAGCGCTTTCAGGGTCACGGCATACCAGTAAGTGCATCTGGGAACCCTAGGAGGCATGGGTCATGCATTGGTCTATCCTGGCAAGATGATCCTACTGAAAGCCCTTGGCCTTGGTTCTAGAGTTTGTTTTCAGTCTAAGAGCAATCCAAAAATATCTTAGGGACTCCCTAGAGTAGTCTCTTAAATGTGATTGGGACAGAGTTCTAAAGTTTTCACGAATGTGCTTGAGTTTTTTAGCAGAGACATTAACAGAGCTTTAAGTGGATCATAGATCTGTCTGGTGTTGAAAGCAAGCCTGCTTTAACACCTAAATCATTTTGAACCTGAGCCAAACCACGCCAAGGGTAATAGGTTTTAAGCTTCTTTTTGGCATACACTATTAATCTTTGAATGGGCATGGTGCTGTTTTCTCCCAGAGACAACATGGAGTGCTTCTTAGTTTTCACAGAATAGAGTGGGATTAGAGCCATATTTAATGTGTCACTGATCAAAGAAAGCAAGACTCTGGCAGTTACTCCAGTTTCTAATTGGTAGTTGGGAATTGCCAGGCCTGCAGGGTATTTAGTAAGGAATGAGAATTATAAATAAGTGCTATGCTGCGTGCACAGCTGGTTCACCGAAAGGGTCACTCCCATATGGGTGGAGGTATGGTTAAGCAGGGGTCAAATGCCCAGAAGCCCATGGAGGTCAAGCAGGTAATGAGTATGACTTTACAGTGAACGAGAGATCCTTAGCCTGGTCTAGGGGGACATCTCTTCAGTGCTAGCCAGTATGTGCCACATGGGAGTATGAGCCAAGTGTTGCAGATGTCCTGATTTTTCAGGAGAAGTCATACATACAGATTTTTTTTTTTTTAGTTGGAATTTCGCTCTTGTTGCCCAGGCTGGAGTGCATTGGCTCAATCTCTGCTCACTGCAGCCTCTGTCTCCCGAGTTCAAGTAATAATGCTACCTCAGCCTCCCAAGTAGCTGGGATTACAGGCACCCACCACCAGGCCTGGCTAATTTTTTTTTCCAAGACAGAGTTTTGCCCTTGTTACCCAGGCTGAAGTGCAGTGGCGCAGTCTCAGCTCACTGCATTCTCCACCTCCTGGGTTCAAGCGATTCTCCTGCCTCAGCCTCCTGAGTAGCTGGGATTACAGGTGTACACCACTACACCTGGCTAATTTTTGTATTTTTAATAGAGATGGGGTTTTACCATGTTGTTTAGGCTGGTCTTGAACTCCTCACCTCGTGATCTGCCCTCCTCAGCCTCCCAAAGTGCTGGGATTATAGGCGTGAACCACTGTGCCCAGGCCTAATTGTTTGTGTTTTTAGTAGAGATGGAGTTTCACCATGTTAGCCAGGCTGGTCTCGAACTCCTGGCCTCAGGTGATCTGCCCTCCTCGACCTACCAAAGTATTGAGATTACAGGCATGAGCCATTACACCTGGCCTAGATACAGATTTTTATGTGAGTTTTTCTGATTTCTAAATATGTGCCACTGATTCAGATGTTTAAAAGTATGTTTTTGGGCCAGAGTTGGTTACAATGAACAAAATCCATAATTTTTAGTTCTTTATTAAGCACATTCTCAAGTGAAACATTTTTTTTTTCTGCTGGCATAGCAGTGAAGAATACAGTGAGCATCAGTACAGTTGAATGGTCCTGCCCTGATTGGTACTGTCACCAGCAGTTTTACCACCACTGCTTTTGTTCCATCTGTCTTGGTATTATTATGAAAATAGCTGTGGCCTCTCCAACTACCTGAAAGGATCTTGAGACTTCCCAGGGTAGTGTATACTACACTTTGAAAACGGATGCTTTAGAGGAATGAAAATGAAGGTCTCCTTCAGTCTTTCACAGAGAGATCTAGAAAAGAGGGTATGCTTTGTGGGAAGAAACAGAGATGAACTGTTCACATATGTAGGAACAGGCTGCTTCCGTATCCATGCAGTATATGAAATGTAGATACTCTGTATTCTAGCCAGGCCTTGGGCCTGAGAACTAACAAATGCTCTAGTAAGATTTGAGTGAGGAGCCTGAGGCATTACTTTGATAGAAACTGTGGGAAATGCAGGGCGTAGTGGCTCATGCCTATCATGCCAGCACTTTGGGAGGCTGAGACAGGTAGATCCCCTGAACCCAGGAGTTTGAAACCAGCACGGCCAACATGGCGAAACTCCATTTCTACTAAAAAATTTTTAAAAATTAACCTGGTATGGTGGTGCATGCCCATAGTCCCAGCTACTCTGGAGGCTGAGGTGGAGGATCCCTTGAGCCGGGAGTTGGAAGCTGCAGTGAACTGGGATTGCACCACTGCACTCTAGCCTGAGCAACAGAGTAAGACTCTGTCTTGAAAAGAAAAGAAAACTGTGAGGAGGTATTCTCACTTATTAGATCTTCCTATATTTGTAAGTCCTAAAAGTTACAGTGGAGTTTGTGTGAATGGACAGCAAAAAGTATTATACAAGATGGAATTTATACATCTCCCCAGGAAACATAGAGCCCTCAATCTTTCTCTCTCTTTCTCCCTCTCTTTTCTCTTAACATAAAATTTTTATTTGACTGGAACATTAAGATCACCAGAAATGGTCTTAAGTAAATTAAAAGATAATTTATTTTATATTTGGAATTGGTGAAATTATGTACCTTAACCTAGAGTACACAATCCTTTTAAATGTACCCAGTACCACTATAGCCTCTTGTTTCTAGTTTTGTTTAAGACAGGGTTTCTCAGCCTAGACACTATTGACATTTTAGGCCAGATAATTCTTTGTTGTGGAGGCTGTTATTGTAGAATATATAACATCAGCAATGCCAGTAGCACTCCCTGAGGTGCCAGTAACACCCCTATCCTGTGAGTTGTGACAACCAACAAATATGTCGAGACATTGCCAAATATCCTCTTGTGGGTGGGGTGGCAGGCACAAATGCAGGTTGAAAACCCCTGCTTTAGGTGATCTGGACTATTTTCTGTTTAGCATATGTCTCCTCTGACTCTTAAGAGACTGACAGAAAATGTGACAACTAGGTGACATAAAGTGTCCATAAGCTCCTCTCTGGCCACATCTTTACCTTGTCCTTCTTTCTGTGGTTCCTATTGAACCTATTCATGTTTACACTTATTCTCCATGCTTATTTTTGTTGTTAAGCAGGTAAGAACATTAAACTATTGTCTCTTAAACCAGATATTTAAGAGATTTGCAAAAATATAAAACAATACCATTTATCTTCCTATATGTTTTGGGTGGAAGATATTTACAGTAATAGGTAATCGGCAATTACTGTTTAAAATGAATTATTATTTTAAAAGTTTCTCAGTTTTAATTTCTAATGTGGTAAATATCAATAGCTATAGCTCATGTGGACACAAGTTCTTCAGGGTCCTCAATCATTTTTAAGAACATAAAAGGGTCTAAGACCAAAAAGTTTGAGACCCACTGATCTTCCAGATTGCATGTACATACATTTTCTCTAGGACCTGGCATATAAGCACCCAAATCAATAGTAACAGGTAATTTGCAGTAGGCGCATAGGAAGCTAAGATTGAAAAGATAGTTGGGGGCTAGATTATGAATAATCGGTCTTTCATTTCAATCTTTAAAAATTGTGGTAAAATACACATAACATAAAATTTCCCATTAGTGACATGTAGCACAGTCACAATGTTGTGCAACCATTACCACAGTCTGTTCCAGAACATTTCCATATCTCCATGCTGTTTGCGCTGGCTTTTTACCCAGTCTTCTCTCTCTTGCCTTCACTTATTTTCAGGGAAGACCTGTATAATCGATCAGTTCATACATGTCCTTGCCACTATTCTGAAGGCTTTGGCTGCTGTTCTTCAACCCTGAGTATCGTTTTCTTTTTTCCTCCGGGGCAAATGAGCATTGCTATGGATTATGCAAACCAAACAGCAAACTGTGCTTAACGGGACCCATGAAAACCATCGGTGCCTTGCCTCAGCTAGGTCTTTCTCCCACCTAGCCGTATTCTATTTAACTTACCCTTTTGGTTCCTGTATCATTGTTCTCTAGGTGAACAGGTTTTCATCCTACAAGTTTTTTGTATCATTCTTAACTCTCACTGATGACCTTTCCCCTAGTCCCGCAGGATCCAGAACAGCGACAAGAACACCCTCAGCTTCCTTCTTCTCAGCCTCCTGTTGTTTCTCTCTGGGCTCCTGTTTCCTTCATACATAATCTGGATCTCTGTCTGGGCTCTTGATTGCCTTGTTTGGAGCCCAGTCCCATGGGCCTTCCCTCTTCCATGGCTGCCTTTCCCAAGTCTATTCTGCTCTGTCTGTTCTTGAAGACATCCTTAGGTCTCCCTTAACCTGAGGCACTTCCTTAGTAATCAAGCAGCTATCTTGTTCTGCCCTGTACTGCCAAGCATAGTTAAAGAGTCTATACTTATTTTCTCTACTCATTTCTTCTTGCAGCATGACTCCTACTCCCCACATACTGTGGACGTTTCCCACGCAGAAATCCTTAAGCCCTGTGCAGCCCCACTTCCCCACATCACTGCAGTTTTTATTTTTTGTGTTTTTTTTTTTTTTTTTTAATACCAGCCATACCATTAGCACACAACACTGCAGTTTTTGACTCTGATTACATTGTCTTTTAAGTTCCTGTCCTGGCTTTGGAAACACTATACTCCCTTGGCCTGCTGACCTCCTTCATGGTCCTTTCCTGCTTACTTACACTGCCTTCTGCCTCAGATTATAGATGTTCTCTTAAAGCTGTTTTTGACTCTGTTAAGAGGGGGACCTTAAAATGTACCAAATAATGAGTAGTCCTTTTTTAAAAAAAAAAACAAATTAACAAACTGTGATTCTTGCCTATGAAGTTATACTAAGAACTCTGGCCCTCATAGTTCCCAGAGAGAATTTGCAGCAGTAGAAGACTTTTTGTTCATTTTCTGTGAGAAGGCTCTCTGAACAGGAACTTTGCTTGATTCTATTTACTGTTTCACACAGAGAATAGTAAGGGAGTTGGCCCTTCACGCCTCAGGTGAGGTGAGACAGTTATGATTGGAAGTTACTACATGTGCCCCAGATGGAAAATTAGTTATAGTTGGATATCACCAAGGGACTGGAGCTCCCCTTCTGCTCCAGAAGAGGATATAAAAAGGGTTAAGAACGCTTAGTTTCTTAGAACTCACCATCCAGCCATGGCAAAGAGTATCTCTCCCCTTATCAAAGTGAGTTGCGCCAACTAAGGAGGCACAATTTCCTGGGCACCAAAATTTTACCACCATTGGCAGAGAGCTGAAAACTATGTGGTGGTTACTGCACACCACTTAGTATGGCATTGAAAAGGGGAATACAAGAACAGCAAAGGGCCCTTTGATTATCTCAGTGTTCTAACACTTCTGCCTCATCATGAATCTTAAAGTATGGCTTGGCCCCAAGAGAGGAGCTGTTGCTGTTTTCAGCAATTCTGTGTCACTCTGTCCTTGCTCTCTATGTGGGCTCATCATCTCCCCCACTGCAGCAGGCCATCAGCTGCCATGTCTAGAGCTCCAGACCTGCTTTCCTCTCATTTGAGGGGCCTCCTGAATATCTCCACATGGATGTCCTGTTGGTACTAGACACCCAATATACCCAGTGCTGATTCCATTATCTTCCCCGGAAATCCCAAACCAGTTCCCATTTGTGATTTTCTAAGTGTAGTGCACAATATCTCCTGGATTGTCATGCTGATCGCTGACTCTCGGTCTAGGCTACTGCTAGCATATCCAATGTATGGTTTACACCTGGCAGATGAATGGGAAAAAGGTGCCCCCTCTGGGCAGCTGAATTATAAAAGGTCTTTCTTTCCTCCAGGTTTACCTTTGATCCCGGGCCAATGGCTTAATGGCTTGGCCAGCACAGCAAGGGCTGGACCTTAGCCACTCTCAAGCACTTATCCAGGCCTTTATGCAGGGCTCAAAGTCCACAGCTGTACTCACCATCCAACTAGTCTGTCTCTCTCCTCCATTCTAGGCTCCACTGGCAGGTTACTTGGCCCCAAGGTCAGTTCTAATCTCCCTTTCTTCCTGAAAAACAAATAAACAACCCCCCCACTGTATCCCAAAAAAAGCCTGAACTCCTTAACCTGTTGCCAAGGCAGATAAAAGCCTAAACAGTCTGGCCTGCCGCTTATGTCACTCATGTGACTTCTTTCTCCCTCCCCTTTTTTTGTTGTTCCTTGAAATTTCTTTCTTCTGTTATATAATAACATTCTACCTTCTTTTATATTCCTAAGCTTATTTCCCTTTTGAAACTTGAACCTCTGAAGGTAGACACAGTATCTTAGTATCTTTTTGCCCTCACTTGACCTAATGAGGTACATTGCACGTCACAAGTCTTGCATTCAGTTATGTCAAATGGGTGACATGCCATTCTTCCTACTGTGGATTTTCTCTCATGAGAATTGCCCACTTTTTGCCATCCATATACAACACAGCCTTTAGAATCACACTGCTGCTACTTTCTGTACAACTTGGGGAAGTCCTTCAGTCTCTTCAGGCCTTAGTTTCTTGCTGTTAAGGGGGGATAAAGAATCATACCTATCACAGAGTGTTACCATAACAATTAAATGAGTTAATTCCTGACATGTAATACACTGCACTTGAATGATAGCTACTATCCTAATAATAATAATAATGTTGGCCAGGCACAGTGGCTCATGCCTGTAATCCCAGCACTTTGGGGGGCCATGGTGGGCAGATTGCCTGAGTTCAGGAGTTCGCAACCAGCCTGGACAACACGGTGAAACCCCATCTCTACTAAAATACAAAAAATTAGCTGAGCATGGCAGCATGCGCCTGTAGTCGCAGCTACTCAGGAGGCTGAGGCAGGAGACTTGCTTGAACCTAGGAAGCGGAGGTTGCAATCAGCAGAGATCACAGCACTGCACTCCAGCCTGGGCGAAAGAATGAGACTCTGTCTCAATAAATAAATAAATAAATAATACTGTTATCATCTGGTTATCAAATGCAGATAAGTCAAAAGGTATATGTTAGACCATAAGTCTGTGTCTAATAACCTAGACCTGTTTATTTTTTAAAACTAAATCATTATTTTTCATTCTGACTGAATATTCCCAGGCTTAATAAAGTTGAGTATGTCCAGCCATTTCATACTGAAGTTACAAATTTCCATGTATGCATTTAAATGCTAAGCTTGTGTGTCCCCTGTTGGGTTGTGTTTATTATGTCTGGTAAATCTTTATTTCTTTCTGCAGATATGGTGTTGGTCCTGCCACAATGGAAGTGCCCTATTGAAAATGTCAGCACTGCCCAAAGAACAGGATGATGGCATTTTACAAATCCAAAAGGGCTTCTTAGATAGGTTAGTACTAGTAGTTCTATATTTTGTTCTTATTCAGTTTGTGTTTTCCAAGAAGCAGGGAACAGCTCTCATTAGTATGTGTATTTCTGTTTACCTACTAGTAGCTTAGTGCTAGGGAAATACAACTTATAGTGATTGTTTTGAGTTAATTTGAAAGGAGTCAGTATAACATAATAATTAAGAATGTCACCTGCATTGTTTTTAGAGGTGCACGCTAAAGTCTTCAGTGGGGAGGTGACATGATGTCTGTAAGGTTAACAGTTGTCAATTTTAGGTCATGGTACATGTCACTGTACTATTCTACTTTCAGCATGTTTCAAATTTTTAAAAAAGTAGATGAATTTAAAATAAAAAAAAAAAAGGAATAGACTCAGAGTCACATTGCCTTGGTCCAAATCATGGCTCTATCAGTTTATAAATTGTATAATATTGGGCCAGGCAGTTTTACTCTATGCACCTCCATTTCCATACCTGTTGACCGGGAACAGGAGTCCCAGACAATTGCCTGGTAGGTGAAGTTTAAATTGGAGAATACCTACTGAGCCCTTAACACAGATCATGGCAAATTGTAAGTCCTCAGGCAAAATTTGTGTTTGCTCTTCTAATCTCGTATTCCTTTTTGGTACCTAGAATTTACAAGACCATCCACAGGCCACCCTATGAAATTGTTAAAACTGAAGACCTGTCAAGCAACTTCCTATCCCTGCAGGAAATCCAGACTGCATACTCTAAGTTTAAACAGCTGTTTCTGATAGGTGAGAAGAATACTGAGCAAAAACCTTGTGTCAGATGGGGAAAGTCAGGCCATGCAGATCAGGTGAAAGTTGTTGCCTTTTTTCTGAGTTCCTTACCATAGTACGCAGAGCCCAGGGCTGCGATGTCATGGAGCCGGGGGTCTGGCTGCCATCACTACACTTCCCTCTCCATCTCTCTCCAGGCTTCCCCCCGCCTCCTTATTGTGGCAGTGATCACACAGCCACCCTTCTCTTCTCCCCTTTCCTCAACATACCAGTTGTCCAGTGGTGAGCATTTTGATTTCTTCCTTTAAAAGTTTTTGAACTATGCAGTATTTATATTTGTTGACTTGCGGTGATTTATAAAGTGAATGATGTTCGTTTTCTTCAGTAGACTTTTTCCCCAAAGTGGAAATACTTTTTTTCCCCATGATTGGGAATATACAGTTTCTAACAATATTAAAAGTTTTATCAGAAATTTACAAGGTAGAAAAAGAAACATGCCAGTCCCAGCTACCCGCCTTTTCCTGCCCAGGCTGCCTATTGGTGGTTCATGTTTAACTCTGCTCAGTCACTCATTGATTCTCTTCATTCTGGAATGAGTCTTTATGCTCTGAGATTTGTCATGCCTATAGATAACTTTTCCTCACTTGGACATTTTTTTTTTTTTTGAGACAGGGTCTCACCTCTGTCATCCAGACTGGAGTACAGTGGCACGATCACAACTCACTGCAACCTTAAAACTCCCAGGCTCAAGTGATCCTCCCTCCTCTGCCTCCCAAGTAGCTGGGATTACAGGCACATGCCCCCTCACCCAGCTAATTTTTGTATTTTTTTGTAGAGACAGAGTCCCATAATGTTGCCCAGACTGATCTTGAACTCTAAGGCTCAAGTGATCCTCCCACTTTGGCTTTGCAAAGTGCTGGGATTATAGGCGTGAGTCACTGCCTGGACTAACTTGGACTTTTTAGCCTAGCAAATTCTTAACTATTTTAGGATTCGTTCAGTGACATTTATTGAGTTTCCATTGTACAAGGGGTCTTCAGAAAGTTCATGGAAAATGTATATTATACAAAAACTATGCATGAATTTCAAAACTTTTTTACCCCGAAATAATTCATACTAACTTATAACATGCCTGAGCAGGATCTGGTTTGAAGAGCTAAGAAGGGTAAAATATTAGTTTGAAAACAGCTCCTATCAGAGTAATGCAAATTCTGCTAAAATTGAAGCAAAAACAAATATTGAATTTATGGTGAAGCTTGGATGGAGGAATGGTGAAATTATTGATGCTTCACAAGAGTTTATGGGGACAATGCCCCAAAGAAATCAGCAGTTTACAAAATGGACAACTCATTTTTAAGAAGGAGCAGATGATGTCAATGATGAAGCCTGCAGCAGCAAACTGTCCACATCAGTTTGCAAGGAAAAAATTAATCCTTTTTCTGCCTTAATTGAAGAAGACCGACAGCAGAAGAAACAATAGTCAACTCCATAGACATCTCAGATGGTTCAGCTTAAACAATTCTGACTGAAGAGTTAAAGTTGAGCAAACCTACTCGCTGGGCACAGTGGCTCACGCCTGTAATCCCAGCACTTTGGGAGGCTGAGACAGGTGGATCACTTGAGTTCAGGAGTTTGAGACCAGCCTGGCCAACATGGTGAAACCTCATCTCTACTAAATATACAAAAATTAGCCAGGCATGGTGGCAGGTGCCTGTAATCACAGCTACTCCAGGGGGCTGAGGCAGGAGAGTGAATCCGGGAGGCAGGGGTTGCAGTCAGCCAAGATCATGCCATTGAACAAGAACGAAACTCCATCTCAAAAAATAAATAAAGTGTGTGTGTGTGTATGTATTCTTAAAGGGAACCCCTTTTTTTTTTCCAGTTAATAATGTAAAATAGACTGCAATGACACGGTTAAATTCCCAGGACCCTCAGTTCTTTAGGGGTGAACTAAATGGCTGGTATCATCTCTTATGAGAGTGTCTTAAACTTGATGGAGCTTATGCTGAGAAATAAAGTTTATATTTTTTATCTTCGTCTTTTGATTTCATGTTTTCACATACTTTTAAAGTCCCTTGTATATGCTAACTATGCTGGCATTGGTGATAAAGTGGAATATAACACCAAGAGCTTATACCTTGCAGGGGAAACAGCAATGTATGACCCTAACTCAAACTAAAACATTACAATACATGTTTACTGTTTAATAAAGGACACTCATTCTAGTTTTATTTCAATCACTCAGGACTTCCAGGAGTATCTGCCTTTTCTTGATTTGAGTTTGCAACTTTTTTTTCATTTTTTAGAAGCAGGGTCTTGCTCTGATGGGGTGTAGTGGCACCATCATAGCTCACTGCAACCTCAAATTCCTGGCTTCAAGTGATCTTCCTGCCTCAGCCTCCCTAAGTGTTGGGATTGTAGGCATGAGCCATAGCACCCAGCCTGAGTTTGCAACTTTTAAATACATTGGATTTCTGTAAGATTTAAGGTTCTCTGTTTTATAAGGCATGTAGGGGGGAGTCATGTCGTGGTACACTGGGTGTAGGAACTTGTGCATTGAGATTCTAATGAAAATCAAGTCTGACCCTTAGGCTTTCATGGCATCAGGATATAGCAGCCTGGTTGTCAACCATTTCTGCCTAAAGCATGTTACTCTCTGTCAACTTATAGGATGAACCAAGGCTTTGTGTATGCATTGTAGGAATTTCTTATATTTCAGCAATAAAGATCTCTTTTTGATTACCATAAACTTCTAGAGACCTACAGCTCAAAAACCATTTCAGCTAACGTTTTGAAATGGCCCTAAAGACCTGTGCCTGGATTCTGCAGTTTGAGTCTGGACTGTTAATCTGAATGACACAGTTGAGTAGCACAGGATTTCTGTGGCAAGTATTTCAGTGAACAATGGCCTAATGTCTTTACTCCTTTTTCTTTTTTCAGATAACAGTACTGAATTTTGGGACACAGATATAAAATGGTTTTCTCTGTTGGAAAGTAGCAGCTGGCTTGACATAATCAGGTATTTCAAACCATTGTTTTACTCATGAATTTTACAGTTTTCTAACTCAGGGTAGTAGATCAAACTGACAAATAATGTAATTGTTTGATATTTCACAGTTAAATATTGTTAGATACATGTTCTCTTCAGGGCTCAGCTCGATTTTACATTTGCTACTTATTTCTGTGCACATTTGATAGGAATTTATGAACATGCCACCTGGTTACAAGGAGATGTACTCTACAGACAAGGCATTGAAATACCACAGAAAGAGTGTGACAACCCAGAATTATCACTGAGGCAGCAGTGCTGGCCTCCAGGGAGGAAATTGGGGGTGAGAACAGGAGTGATACTGACTTTTCACTGAATACCTTTTTGAATCTTGTGTCTTATACATCTATTACCTGTGTTTTTAAAAACGATGATTAGGTCAGGCGCGGTGGCTCACACCTGTAATTCCAGCACTTTGGGTGGCTAAGGCAGGTAGATCACCTGAGGTCGGGAGTTTGAGACCAGGCTGACCAACATGGAGAAACCTTATCTCTACTAAAAACACAAAAAATTACCTGGGCATTGTGGTGCATGCCTGTAATCCCACCTACTCAGGAGGCTGCAGCAGGAGAATCACTTAAACCTGGGAGGTAGAGGTTGTGGTGAGCCAAGATCGCACCACTGCACTCCAGCCTGGGCAACAAGAGTGAAACTCCATATCAAAGAAAAAAAAAAAAAAATGACTAGGCCGGCATGGTGGCTCATGCCTGTAATCCCAGCACTTTGGGATGCCGAGGCAGGTGGATCACAAGGTCAGGAGATTGAGACCATCCTGACTAACACGGTGAAACCCCATCTCTTTTTTAAAAATAAAAACCCCATCTCTTTTTTAAAAATAAAAAAAGTTAGCTGGGTGTGGTGGCATATGCCTGTAGTCCCAGCTACTCGAGGGGCTGAGGCAGGAGAATCACTTGAACCCAGGAGGCAGAATTTGCAGTGAGCTGAGATTGTGCCACTGCACTCCAGCCTGGGTGACAGAGCAAGACTCCATCTCAAAACAGAAACAAAAACAAAAGCAAAAAAAACATGATTAATTTTTGGTTTGGGAGTTAGGTTGAGAGTTCCAGACAACAGAGTTATATATTGCCTTTCCTAATTTCTATATTGAGTAGCTCTTCTCTGTTCCCATTAAATAGAGGAGATAACAGAGAAAGGTGCAAAACAGAAAAGATGATTAGGGTGAGAGAATAGCTCTCATGCTAGGCTACATTTCAGGAAGAAAAGCAGAGTTTCCTACTGCCTCACACGAATTTTCTCTCCATTCTGCAGTGAGTATTGTGGAAAGGAGCCGTGGTCCTCCAGACACTTAACTGCTTCAGATATCCTGCTACATGTCTCATAATTTGAATTTATAATGGCAGACAGTGATAAATGTTATAAAAGCAAAGAACCCTTCTTTGTGTGGGGTGGGCAGAGAAGGGTGAGCATATCTAGCCAGATGAAGAGTCGGGGTGTGGGAAGGGAGGGTGGCTGGGCGGCAGGAGAAGATACCTCTGAGGCAGAGGACACCATATGTGAAGGCTCCCAGTTATACATGAGAGGCAAGTCAAAGCTGGGAATAGCGGCAGCAGTCACAAAGGGAATAATAACGTGTAGAGAGAGACAAAAAGGATTTCTGAGCATATTGGAGCTTTTTAGCCACAGTGATACATTCAGCAGGTCACCGTAAATAAAGCAATCTGGACATGTCTCGCATTCTCCAGATATGGATTTTTAAGAGTCTTGCTCACCAACAGACTCAGGCATGAGTTTTTAATAAGAATGTCTAGTTTAGAAATCACCTAGTGCCAGGTGTGGTGGCCACACCTGTAATCCCAGCACTTTAGGAGGCCAAGGCGGGCAGATCACCTGAGGCTGGGAGATCAAGACCATCTTGGCTAACATGGTGAAACTCTGTCTCTACTAAAAATACAAAATATTAGCTGGGAGTGGTGGCACATGCCTGTAATCCCAGCTACTTGGGAGGCTGAGGCAGGAGAATAGCTTGAACCCAGGAAGCGAAGGTTGAGCCAAGATCACACCATTGCACTCCAGCCTGGGCAACAAGAGCAAAACTTCATCTCAAAAAAAAGAAATCAACTAGGAGCATTTTCACATCAATTTTAGGACTCCCTTCGGAAAATTTTCGATTTCTAATGGGCACGAGTTTATCCCAGTATCTAATGTAAATGGTAATTAGTTTCTTTTCTGGAGGATTTTAGTGTGGGAAAAAAAAATAAGAGAGAAGACTGAAGACCAAGTCAGACTATCTCTAAACTACTTACTGCTTATGTTACCAAGCTCAGGAACTGATGCCCCTTTTTCTTGTCTCTTTCCTGTTTAGACGTTGCCTGAAGAAAGCAATAGAGATTACAGAATGTATGGAAGCACAAAACATGAACGTTCTTCTTTTAGGTAATGCATATAAAACACAAAGGATGATTTCTACTTTTCTTCACTTGAGATTGAATTTTTGTATAAGTAGCTTTATGTATTTGGAAACAAAAGGAGTGAGATAGTGTAGAAATCCTTCTATTCCTTTCTCCCTAACCTTGGAATCCTTTGCCTTGGATTTCAGTTTCAGAGTTTAAAACAAAATTCTTTCACTTCAAACTTGGAAGACCTATTCACAGTCCAAGAAGGAATTGTTTGGTATCTTTACCAAAGCTCACATTTCTTAATGTTTTGGATTTTGTTTTGTATTAACTGAGCTTGGTTAAAGTTAAAATCTTTTCATAATCCTTCTTATATAAAGAGCTCCATGGATGACTTAGTTGTTATTTTTATATCTTTGTGTTTAACCACTTTATACAGTTACCATAGAAACTTGGTGGCCTGTGATTTCCTTTTCCTCAGTGGGCTTAACTTGCCGTACATGATGCAAACATTCAGATCAGGCGGAAACAGGTGTACCACCACGCAACAAAGATTGGTGCCTTAACTAGTTAGACCTAATTTAAAACCTTACCTGCTGTTTAGAAATATTTTGTTTCATATAGCCCCACACTGTAAATTAAATAGATTGTCTTATGCTTGATACCCCCAAGCTTTTCTCATTCTCTGAAACTCTAACTGTTGGCCCTACGTTCTAAGGGCAGCCTGGAACGTGTATCTTTCTGTGGCTTCTGTCCATCTGATACTGGCTGACCAACTTAGATTTGAATACATTTATTGAGGCCCTGCCATGTGCTGGGCTCTGTTCTTCTGCCTTCTAGATGTTTACAACCTAATGAGAGAGTTGCCTTAAGTATGTTATTGAAAAAGATCTAACCAGCAGTGACAGAACAGAGCATGATTTGAGTATTGAGCAATTTGTGAAAAGGAGGAGGGATAAATATTGGAGGTCTAAGGGGTGGAAGGACTCAGGGCCAGAACACATTAATCCCAGAGTTGTATATAGTGAAATCTGAATCTTTGACTGATGGAACTGAGACATCCTTCACTCCTAGATGAACTACTGAATTGTCTCACCTCTGAAATCTCTTTTAGCACCTCATCCCATTACCCTTAGGAGTATCATTAACACCCTTCAGATCCAAGAAGAAAATGTTCCTTAAAAATGAAACTTCTGGCTGCGCACAGTGGCTCATGCCTGTAATCTCAAAACTTTGGGATGCCGAGTCATGCAGATCACTTGGGGCCAGGAGTTCGAGACCAGCCTAGCCAACATGATGACCCCATCTCCACTAAATTAGCCAGGCGTGGTGCTGTGTGCCTATATTCTGGCTTCTTGGGAGGCTGAGGCACAAGAATTGCTTTAACCTGGGAGGCAGAGGTTGCAGCAAGTCAAGATTGTGCCTCTACACTCCAGCCTGGGTGACTGAGTGGGACTCTGTCTCAAAAAGAAACAAAACAAAAAAACTCATTTTGAAAACTGATGACACTAGGAGATAAAAATAAAAATCTATTTGTCTGTAACCCATGTCATCCCATAGCTGAGGCTTGTTTCCTGGAGGGAGAAGTGTAAGCTTGGACCCAAAGTGCTCTATGATTATAGGAGTCAAAATGAAAGAGTTAACACAGTATGAGCACCTCCTGGTTACAATTCATTCTTAAGTTTCTCTAATGCCAATGATAACTAGCACCATCTTCCTCATGGGCATTTTTAAAAAAACAGCTTGAGTCACAGCTACTTTTGTAAAAGGAAAACTGGGGATTTAGACTCTGACTTTTAGGATCTTAAAACTCTAAGGGATAAAGATGTGTGGTTCTTTTGCTCTAGCTCATGAATATTAAACAAGTATGTGAGTGGACTTTTCATCAGATGGGCTTGGAAAGTACATGAAAAGTGGGCATGTGGAAGTAGACCATGGAGAATTTGTCTTCTATGCTAGGAGGAGAAGCAGGCACCTCTGTGCTCCTCAAACAGGAAAGGACAGAGCCTTAGAGCTTCCTAGGCAGGAGATACAGGTACCTCTGTACTCCTCAAACAGGAAAGGACAGAACCTTAGAGTTTCCTAGGCTAGGCAGAGAAGCGGGCATCTCTGTGCTCCTCAAACAGGACAGAGCCTTAGAGCTGAAAATAGAAATAAATTTGCTACAGTCAAGAAATATTCAACTTTCTCCAAAGTAGAGTTAGTGGAGGAAGGGAGGTCTGAGGTGAGTTTGAGAAGCAGCTGAGCTATGAAGCAGTGAGTTCAGTGACGGAGGCTTCCACACCCCAGGAAGGAAGGGCTTTAGTCTTGGCCTGTGGAAGCTGGCAGGTCATCATTATGTAAATGATTCTGCTGTCTCTGTAGGGGTGGCACACGTAGACCCCCACATGCTGAAAGTAGCTGCATTTATGTATTCAGTATGCAAATACATACTCAGTCCCAGTGTATGCCGGAACCTGTACTAGACATGCTAGAGCAGTTCATCTCAATCTGAAAACATAACCCTTTGTCATTGGCCCTTGCATTTAGGGAATAAGAGCATGACCATTAATAGTAGACCGTGGTGTTGGGAATCCTACTTTTAACTGTACAAGTGAGAGCATTCTGAAACTGTCTAACATTTTATGCCCTCCTACCTCTTTGCACTGCTGCTGGGGCCCCTCCTAGAGGAGAATGCATCCGACCTCTGCTGTCTCATTTCCTCTCTGGTGCAACTGATGATGGACCCCCACTGCAGAACCAGAATTGGTTTCCAGAGCCTCATCCAAAAGGAGTGGGTCATGGGTGGCCACTGTTTCTTGGATCGCTGCAACCATCTCCGCCAGAATGACAAAGAAGAGGTAAGTTCCCTCGCTGCAGACTGTTTCTGTCATGGGGAGAACTACGCAGTCTCTTTATACCTGTCTTCAGATGTAGGGTTATTGCTTGCAAAGTGTAAGCCAAACAGGTTTGTTAAGAAAACTGGGATCATTTCATTGTGTGATGACTTTGGATACTTGAAATAATAGTGAAATCTTTCTCAGAGGAAAGAGATATAAGTATGTTCAGAGTTTTCTAAATTGTGTACACCAAAGTGTATACATATTTTATAGTGGGAATAATATTTATTAATAAAACAACTCAGTGAAGAAAACTTCTCCCTTTTCTACTAAATTAGTCTTTGCAATGAATAGATATGCAAGGTGCAGGTTTTCTACAGAAAATACAGGTTGAATATCCCTTATCTGAAAGTCGTGGGACCAGAAGTGTTTCAGATTTCAAATTGTTTTGGATTTTGGAATATTTCCACTTCATTATTGGTTGAGCATCCTTAATCCAAAAATTAGAGGCCAGGCATGGTGGTTTGCACCTGTAATCCTAGCAGTTTGGGAGAACAGGAGTTTGAAACAAGCCTAGGCAACATAGAGAGACCCCATCTCTACCAAAAAATAAAATAAACTGGCCATGGTGGTGCCTGACTACAGTCCTAGCTACTAGGGAGAGTGAGGTGAGAGGATTGCTTTAGCCTGGGAGGTCAAGGCTGCAGTGAGCCCTAATTGTGCCACTGCACTCCAGCTGAGTGACAGTGAGACCTTGTCTCAAAATAAATGAAGTTCTTTTTTTTAAGTTTTGAATTTTGGAGCTGAATGATTTTAGATTTTCAGAGTCAATTTTTTTGTTTTGTTTTGTTTTATTTGAGGCAGAATCGTGTTCTGTTGCACAGGCTAGAATGCAGTGGTGCAATCTCAGCTCACTGCAGCCTCCGCTTCCTGGGTTCAAGCTATTCTCCTGCCTCGGCCTCTGGAGTAATTGACATTACAGGTGTGTGCCACCATGCTCGGCTAGTTTTTTGTATTTTTAGTAGAGATGAGGTTTCGCCATGTTGGCCAGGCTGGTCTTGAACTTCTGACGTGACCCACCCACCTCAGCCTCCCAAAGTGCTGGGATTACAGGCGTGAGCCACCACGCCCAGCCATTCAGTAAATTTTCCTTGCACATAATATTTTTTTTTAAATAAAGCACAGGGGCTGGGTGCGGTGGCTCACGCCTGTAATCTTAACACTTTGGAAGGTCGAGGCAGGTGGATCGTGAGGTCAGGAGATTGAGACCATCCTGACTAACACAGTGAAACCCCATCTCTGGGCAACAGAGTGAGACTCTGTCTCAAAAAAAAAAAAAAAAAGAAAGAAAGCACAGGGTTATGTTAATGCTATCTGTTACCAGGGCCTTAGTGGTAGCCTCTTCTGCTTCTGTCTGGATGAATCACTCCAGGCCTGGGCCTCCAAGTTTGGGCACAGGAGAGTTAGCATTGGTGAAAATGAGTCCCCCCAGATTGTGGTATACATGTCTAGGTGACAGCTGTACACACTCCCTTGGCTGCCTTCTTGATGACTGGTAGAAAGAAAACTGAAAACAGACAAACTTTCTTTAATCCAATCACCTGCCAAGCAGTGACTCGTGGTTTTCATACTCCAGGTAGTCAGCATGTCTCTGTGGTGCAGAACAGTTTGACACAGAATGCTGTGGCCAGAGCCATGGCTCCTGATGTCATGGGCTTGGTGGGTTCCTGGGTGATCCAGGTCTCTCTCACTGAGCTAGATGGTTTCTTTGAGGCCTGACCTGGACTCCTCTGTGTCCCATTGAACTGAATAGAAATCACATCTTTCGGTCCTAGAAGGGACTTGAAGGAACTAATTTGAAAGGTTGATGGCATTTACATAACATGGTAGGCAGAGAGCTAATACTGTGTGGAGAAAAGTATGTTTTTTGGGTTTTTTTTTTTTTTGAGATGGAGTTTCACTCTTGTTGCCCAGGCTGGAGTGTGATGGTGCGATCTTGGCTCACTGCAACCTCCGTCTCCCAGGTTCAAGAGATTCTCCTGCCTCAGCCTCCCAAGTAGCTGGGATTTCAGGTATATGCCACCATACCCAGCTAATTTTGCATTTTTAATAGAGACAGGGTTTCTCCATGTTGGTCAGGCTGGTCTCGAACTCCTCCCGACCTCAGGTGATCCACCTGCCTCGGCCTCTCAAAGTGCTGGGATTACAGGTGTGAGCCACACCACCCGGCCTTGTTTTGTTTTTGAGACATGGTCTTGCTGTGTTGCCCAGGCTGGAATACAGTTGCGCAGTCATGGCTTGCTGCAGTTTCAACCCCCTGGGCTCAAGCAATCCTCCTGACTCAGCCTCCTGAGTAGCTGGGACTATAGGCTCGCACTACCATGCCTAGCTAATTTTTGTGTTTTTTGTAGAGATGGATTTTGCCATGTTGCCCAGGTTGGTCTCAAACTTCTGGGCTCAGGAGATCCACCTGCCTCAGCCTCCCAAAATGCTGGAATTACAGGCATGAGGCACCATGTCTAATGGGGAAAGAATCTAAGGTCTAAGAAGAGACCTGATCTGCTGTTTACCCAGCTCTTGGAGAAGTCACTCATATTTTCTGAGCCTATTGCCCTGCCTATATGGTGCAGTTCAGATATTTTCTACTCTATTTAATGATACTGTGCATAAAATGAAGTGTGAAATAAAGTTGCTTTACAATATACAATGCTTTACAAAAGTTCAAATGTTTGTTTGCATCTCAACATGGACATATTGGAGTGTTGAAGGAAAGTTGGGTGGTGACATTTGTGATCTGATTGAAGCAGCTTTAAGAGCTGCATCCCTACTCTTCTCTCTGATGAGCCCTGTGTGAGACCCTGGGGCCAGCCTTCCGGAATCTCAAATCTTCCCCATTTCCTCCTCTGTAAGGGAGAGACTGTAACATAGCTTGTCTTAGCCCCTGGCAGGATCACTGGTGAATCAGGGA
Organism: Saguinus oedipus; assembly: GCA_031835075.1. Taxonomy (NCBI): domain Eukaryota; kingdom Metazoa; phylum Chordata; class Mammalia; order Primates; family Cebidae; genus Saguinus; species Saguinus oedipus. The sequence continues at coordinate 101,033,972 of CM063170.1, read as the reverse complement.
GGATAAGCACTTTATAAATGACAGAGCACATTAGAAACCACTCTCCCTGCTTCATCAAGAGCTCGCCTCTGGGAGCTAATAAAGGAGGCTTGCAGATTTGTAAACATACATTTTGAAACTCACTTTCACTGCTTATGCCTTGTCTCCCATCCCCGTTGTCTTCTGAGCCCTCACTGCAGGGGTGGAGAGGAGGTCTCTCTCCTTCCAGGTCAGTCTCCAGGATCAAATCCTGTTAGTCTGTGTGTGGCCAGGTAGAGAATGGAAGTTTCCCCCCTGCCCATTGCTTTTTATTGACAAAATTCAAAGTAGCAGTCATAATTAAGTACATTTTTTGGTAATGTACTACTGATGAGAAGAATAGAATTTTTTTTGGAGGAGGTAAAATTTTGCTTCATTGGGGTTCTAAGTTAGTGTTTTCCTTTATCAGAATCAGTTGCAGATGCTCACTGTAACACTGACCCATAATGAGATTTTTACATACTTCATCTTTGAAATGTCTGACACAGATAGGTACATGATTCCATGTACCTATCCATTTGATTTCAGTTTAGCATATTTCTCACTTGGGATGGAATGGAGTATTCTGAGTTTCCCAGAGAACAAAGTCCTCAGAAGTGGTTATTTCACAGCTGTGGAGGTGGCTGCCCCTTGAACTCAGGACGGCTTGCTTTGGGCTCTGCCCACCAAGTAATGTATATTGTTTTCGTGCAGGTTCCTGTGTTCCTGCTTTTCCTAGATTGTGTCTGGCAGTTGGTGCACCAGCATCCCCCGGCATTTGAATTCACAGAGACTTATCTGACTGTTTTGTCAGATAGCCTATACATACCTATTTTTAGCACCTTCTTCTTCAATTCGCCTCATCAAAAAGATACTAACATGGTAAGAGTCCCTCTTAGGAACCTGTGTATTGAAGAGGCTCCCTCTCACAAGTATGCAGTAATACTGAAGCTAAAAATGGTGCTCCCTTGGCAGCACATACACTAAAAAAAAATTGGAATCCTCTAGAGAAGATTAGCATGGCCCCTGCACAAGGATGACATGCAAACTCATGAGACACTCCACATTTTTAAAAAGATATTTAACACTATATACCAAGCATTGTTCTAAGAGCTTCTTAGGTATTAATATTTAATCCTTACAGCACCCTATGGCATATGCTTTTTATTATCCCGGAGGAAGCTGAGGCTTAAAAAGGATAAGTAACTCACCAGTGGTCACATGGTAAATAACTGGAATTGGAAGCAAGTGTTGAAGCTGGGGAATTAAGCAGAATTCAAAGCTGTCGGTTTTAAAGGCAGTCAGACCAGATGGCCTCCCTTTCATTTGCTCAATGCCTGGAATTCCTCTATGGAGAGAATGGAGACCAGGCAGAGCAGGGAAGCTAGGCTTTTCCTTTCATCTGATCCCCTTTGGTCCCTCCTGAGGCTGTGCCCCACAGGCATAGCTTTCCCAGCTAATCTCAGTGCTTCTGAGCAGCCTCCTGAGGGCTGCAGGGTTTGCTTGAGCTGGGAGATTACCAAATCTCCCAGGGCAGTAGGAGTGACAGCCCTGCTTTCAGAGCCCAGCCTTGTGACTTACCAGTTTTGTGACCTTGGGCAGTTCAGTTTTCTGAGCCTTGGTTTCCTCAGATGTAAAATTGGAAAAACAACAGTTACCTCGTGAGGCTGCGGAAGCACCCAGCACAGCAGCTGGCGTGTAGACTGCCTGAAAGTACGTGTCCTTCTTCTTGCCCTCCTCCCCTACCAAAAGCATGTAGTGAATAACCATAGGTAGCCTCAGCCTTTAAAAATAAAGTGCCCATGATTATTCATTCTCAGGGCAGGGTAGGAGCACGCTTCCCGGTGCCTGTTTCCAGAAGTTTGTGTTTGCCTTCCTCAGCCCTCCCGGGAAGGTGTCGTGACCTGTGCTTGTTTTGGCAGGGTAGAGAAGGCCCGGAGACACAAAGCAAGCCTTTGAATCTGCTCACCGTGTGGGACTGGTCTGTGCAGTTTGAACCCAAAGCCCAGACATTGCTCAAAAACCCTCTCTATGTGGAAAAGCCAAAACTGGACAAAGGCCAGCGGAAAGGAATGCGCTTCAAAGTAAGATGTCCACATGCCTAAACCCCCTTCCTCTGTCTGCCCAGATCCTGTGCATGTAATGAAAGGTACATATGGATGCTGTCTGCCAGCACGTCCTACCCCTCGAAGCAGTATGCAGAGTCGAGATTTGTGACGGTCAAATTGTCAAGGCCCATTAGAATCCTTTGCTTTCAGCAAATCACCTTTGCCCTGGTGTGACAGGGCCATTTGCCAAATGTCACTAAGGATGCTGCTACCCTAGTCATACTCCATGGAATCGTTCCTCTTGTCCCGCCTGTGTGTGTGTGTGAGTAAAAGGCGCATTGATTGCATGGGTTTTACTCAGCTGATACCAGTTCATTTATTATAATAAATAGTAAGACTTTCCTAATGAGCTGTGCCTATAAACCACAGGTTGCAAAACTCTTTCTGTCAAGGGCTACAAAGTCTGTCACAACTACCTCTCCACTGTTGTAGTACAAAAGAAGCCTTAGGCTGCTCTGCCTGTGGAATAGCCGTTCTTTATTCCTTTACTTAAAAAAAAAAAAAGAAAAGGAGCCTTAGTTAGTAGGTGAACAAGTAGGCATAGCTGTGTTCCAGTGTTCATGAGAACAGGTACCAGGCCAGATTTGGCCTGAGGGGTGGCCAGTTTGCTGACCTGTACTGTGAACCACAAATGTCAAAACTCATTTTAGTTGATAATCCCAAAGTTCCCTAACTGATGAATTATTTAACTGACATTTCCTAGCTCTGTCTCCAGGCCCAGAATTTCTCCCCCACAGAGTCCACAAAGGAGAGAGCAGTGATGGTAAGTCCAAGTCAATGTGTGTCACTGCTTTCTCCATGCCATCCTCATCCTGCCTGATCTGGAGGTTTTCCAGAAAGCCTGGCCCTTTCTGGTGTCAGATTTGGTTCCATTCTAAACAGGACTGGGGACCTAGGTGAGCCACAGCCAGCAGAGGCGATGTTGGCTGGTGAGCCACTCAGAATGGCCACTCTGCCCTTTTAGGGACCATAGGCCCAGGGTGGAGTTTCCCCTTTCTAGTTGAGCGTCTCCTGCCAGTTTGACCAGAATTTCCTGAGCCCCAGAACAGCTTGGCCAGAAATCGGTTTTTCTTCAGTGTGTTGTGCCCCCTGGTGGCTGCATGCACATTCTCATGAGCTCCGGATTAGGACCACAGAAACTGCCCTGTGCCAGAGTGACAGGGGACCTCAGAGACGGCGAGGACGACCCCTTGTTTTACAGGGGAGAGTCTTAGGCTACCCCTTCCAAGAATGGATTTCATTTCTCTCCTTAGCTTTTCTTTTTTTGTTGTTGTTGAGACAGAGTCTCACTCTATTGCCAGCTGGAGTGCAGTGGCGCAGTGCAACCTCCACTTCCAGGTTCAAGCTGTTCCCCTGCCTCAGCCTCCCGAGTAGCTGAGACTATAGGCGCACGCCAACATGCCCAGCTAATTTTTTGTATTTTAGTAGAGACTGGGTTTCACCATGTTGGCCAGCATGGTCTTGATCTCCTGACCTGGTGATCCACCTGCCTCAGCCTCCCAAAGTGCTGGGATTACAGGCGTGAGCCACTGCGCCCGGCCCTCAGATGCAGCTTTGCTAATCATCTCTTTTCCTTGGAGATAGGGAAAGCCAGCCTAAGCAACAAGAGTTGGCGGGTGGGAAAGCACTGAGCTGAAGGCGTGGAGAATTGCAGGTTACACTAGCTAAATCACAGTTGGGGACGGGGCAACAAGAAGCTTTGAAGCCTTCAGGTAACAAGACCAGATATCAGGTGGGGTGGTGACGTGTTGGCCTAGTGGCCTGGGGAAGTTCTGCTGAGAGTCCGAGGAAGCAGGGGCTGAGCAGCATGCGGCACTGCCATGCAAATGCCACATGGGAGGGACCCGCTCCAGTGTGCAGCCTCAGTATCAGCCACAGACTCGGGCCAGGCTTTGGCCTGTAGAGCTGCTCGCATGTCAGCTGGTCTTGAGTGCTTCCTTCACTTGGGATATAGAGAGAAGAGGGCTTCCAGGACCAAGGAAAGCTCAGTAGGGAGCCCAGGCTCTGGAGCCAGACTGTTTGAACCACCTTTGGCACTGAGCAGTATCTTCGGCAGATTGCTTCCCTCTGTGCCTTGGTTTCCTCATTTGAAAAATGGGGCAATAATAGTGACTTTGAGAATGAGGTGCTCAGTGAATGTGAGTACTAAGCACAGAACCAAGCAGGAGGAAGCACTGGGTGACCGTTCAGTTTAGTCTCTGCCCTGCCTGGCACAGCTTCACAATGGAGAAAAGAGAGGCCACTGACTCCTGGCCTTCATCTCTTCTGTCCCTGGATGGAAAGTAAGAAATCCTGGACACTTCCAAGTTGTGGTCTTGTGGATGGTTTTGCTTCCTTTTTAATATTTTTATTGTTATTCCATATTTTATAATATGGAAATAATTTTCTTTACAATAAAGAATATCTTTACAAGGAAGAACAACTGATGGAAATATGTTAGAGAGTTTTAGAGTGAGCCCAAAAATTAAGTTATCTCTTCTTACTTCAAATGAATAGTAGCAAAAGAGCTGGACAAACAGCTTCTCCCCATGTTTTTTTACTTCTTCTCTGAGCACTGGGGACCCGCATGATCTTCTGACCACATCCATCTTTTACAACGCTTTCTTTTTTTTGAGACAGAGTTTCGCTCTTCTTGCCCAGGCTGGAATGCAACGGCACGATCTTAGCTCACTGCAACCTCTGCCTCCCAGGTTCAAGCGATTCTCCTGCCTCAGCCTCCTGAGTAGCTGAAATTACAGGCACATGCCACCACACCTGGCTAATCTCTTGTATTTTTAGTAGAGATGGGGTTTTGCCATTTTGGCCAGGCTGGTCTTGAACTCCTGGCCTCAGGTGATCTGCTCACCTTGGTCTCCCAAAGTGCTGGAATTACAGGTGTGAGCCACTGCACCCAGCCTTACAACCGTTTCACAGTGCACCCCCAAATATGATACTCTAGCCACAGAGGGAATTACCAAGGGGGAAAAGGTGAAAATGTTCTCACATTTCACCATGCAGGTTGTCAGACAAGTCTGGTCAACTTAGCTGGTTCGTCAAATTTCTTTGCTCTCACCTGCCTGTTTCCTTTGTCCAAAAGAATCTTTATGACTTAGGCTTAAACTCCCACTGGATGCCTGATAAGCTGCTATTTCACCAATGCAATAGTATCTTCCAGTAGTCAGTGCCTCCTCACAGGTGTTCAGAAGACTGTAGTGGTTAATAGCCTTAAAGCTCTCAAAGAAGAAACATTTTTCCCTTCAGAACATGAATAGGCCTCACTCACAAGTTCCCCTAAGTCATTAAACTATCTTAAATTAAACAGCTCTTTCAGAAGTACTTTGTGTCCCATGCTGCCCCTGTGACAGAGGAGGAGAATGCTGAAAGCTCCTTTCTCTGTGTCCCAGCATGACTTTCTGCACAGCCACCGTGTGCACCTGGTTTCCCATTTGTTTCTAGTACAGGGTGCACCATGAATAAACAGGAACCCCCCACCTCTGGGTGTTACAGCATGTTAATGAGTGTGCATTCACATGGCAACGCTGGTGTCTCTTGGAACTTGTTAAAGTAGGGTTATGCTCTTTTTTTGATGGCAGCAACTGTTAACTGTGCCTGTTACGTTAACCAGTGATTTTGTGTTTTGTCTCAAAGCATCAGCGACAACTTTCTTTGCCACTTACACAATCTAAGTCATCTCCCAAAAGAGGATTTTTCAGGGAAGAAACAGATCATTTAATTAAGAACCTTCTGGGCAAGAGAATTAGCAAACTTATTAATTCGTCTGATGAGCTGCAAGACAACTTTCGAGAGTTTTATGACAGCTGGCATAGCAAGCCTACTGACTACCATGGTTTGTTGTTACCGCATATCGAGGGACCTGAAATCAAAGTCTGGGCCCAGCGCTACCTGCGCTGGATTCCAGAAGCCCAAATCCTAGGTGGTGGCCGAGTGGCCACTATGAGCAAACTCTTGGAAATGATGGAGGAAGTCCAGAGTTTACAAGAGAAGATCGACGAGAGACACCACAGCCAGCAGGCCCCCCAGGCCGACGCCCCCTGCCTGCTGAGGAACTCTGCCCGCCTGTCCTCTTTGTTTCCTTTCGCTCTGCTCCAGCGACATTCCTCTAAGCCAGTCTTACCCACCAGTGGCTGGAAAGCTTTGGGAGATGAAGACGATTTGGCCAAACAAGAAGATGAGTTTGTGGACCTAGGGGATGTATGACCCGCTTGTTGAGTGATTGTGAGAGGAATGTGGGAGACTGGGACAGCGGATCCCTGGATTCGTGTCATGCTGCAGCTAATGCTGGCACTCCATTGGAATAAACCTGGGCCTTTGGGGAAAAGGGTGGCTCTCGTTATTTTTCATGGTTCTAAAAGACTATGCAATTAAAACCGCATCTGTAGTATTATTAATTGGAGGGAATTATTACTTGACCCACAATAAGGTTGTGGCTGTTTTCTGATGCCTGAGTATTATACAGGGCCTGCAGTGGCCAGTTTACTACCAGAAAGGGCTTCAGTAAGAGGATACTTTCTTCAGATCCTCTTTGTGCCAAGATAATTTATCCAGTCATTGGGAATAGTAAGTTTCTGTGTAACCCATCTCAATTATAGAAGCAAGTGCAGCTTTACGTATTTGTATGGTGAATTGAAGATTCAGATAGAGGTATTAAGATGTGTGGCATTTACTTAGACCATCACGTTTTTCCTTTCTATGCCCCCTTGCCTGTAAAACAGCTGGGAAGTTCCACTGGTATCATCCATTCTGATGCTTCAGGCCATCCTCCCTCCTTCATAGACTGCGTCACTTTGCCTATGGGTGGGGGCTAGACAGCCACCCCCCTCTCTTCTGTGCTGCCAGCCCCAGGTCTTCCTCTGCCTGCTCCATGTCCCTCTGTCCACTCGCCACTGTCCCTCTGCACTCCCTGCCTTGGTGCGCGTAGTTCCAGTGTCTCACTGCTAAGCCTGTTGGTTATGCTGGGGGGATCTCTTTCTTTGCTTGAGGAGCTTCCGTTCCTCCGGAGTCTCCTGGTGTTTGGAACAAATTGCTTCACCTTTTCGCCTTTTTCTACTCACCTGCTGAGGCTTTGAGCACTTATGATTGCAGTTTTCTGCAGCAACCTCTGAGCCGAGTTCCTCACATTCTTTTACCTTTATGGACTGATGGGATTGGGTCACTTTTGAATGTGGCTTTCATAGGAAAGCAGTTTAAACATAAATATCAGAAGTGGCAATGATCATATGATACCTCAGTGATTCAAAAGCCATAGAAGAAACTTGACTATGCCTGGTCACCTTCTTGGATCTGCTGTCGAAATGAGAAACATATATATTTTAATGCAGGAAAGTATACTTTGTAAGGAGCAGCTTTTTTTGTTCTCAGTGGAACCCTGTCAAATCCCACAAAAGAGAGGAAAAAAACAAAACTCGTTAGAATGTTTTAAATCAAATGTTTGCCTTTTACATACATTTGCTCTTCAGTATGGATCCCAATTTGAATGTTATGTGTATAGAGAAACTTCCACTTGTTCAAGGGCAATAAGAAAATGTGAGGCTGAGTGTGGTGGCTCACACCTGTAATCCCAGCTCTTTGGGAGACTGAGGCAGGTGAATTACTTAAGCCCAGGAGTTCGAGACCAGCATGGGCAAGATGGCAAAACCCTGTCTCTACTAAAAATACAAAAATTAGCCGGGTGTGGTGGTGCATGCCTGTAGTCCCAGCTACTCAGGAGGCTGAGGTGGGAGGATCCCTTGAGCCTGGTAGGTGGAGGTTGCAGTGAGCCAAGATCGTGCCACCGCACTCCAGCCTCGGTGTTGGAGCAAGAACTTGTCTCAAAAAAAAGAAATTTATTGACTAAGAGGAGTTTCTAGGTTTGCACTGAATTGTCTTTTGTACATACAATTAATTGTTTTGCTGTGCTCCCCACTCTGAATGAATGCAGGAGTCAGGTTGGTCTGTTGAAATGAACAGAGGTTGAGGGGAGGGCAGAATTCATGCATCTGGAGGCCAAACACGTGTTTCCTCTTGATTGCCTTAAGAGTTAGTAGCAAGGTCAGTGTTAGGCTTGCAATAGGGATTTTAAAATACACTAACTAGTTCCTTAGCTACTTTCACATACAGTTTATAGGCCTTCTTAAATTAGCACTAACCTCCACTTCTTTGCCCCATTGCCTCCCAAATATGCTATGGAGCTATTTTTGTTACCACATTATAACATGAATATTTATACAGTAGCCTCTTCAGGCTTCGTAATTTTCATTCCAAAAATGCCCGGTGTGATGCTTTACACTCTACGAAGTATGGTTTAAAGGCACAAAGTCATGGCCTTTGTCATAGCAGTTGAATGTGCATTTAAATATTTTTCTATGATTTTTTTTTAATTGCAATAGAAAAATAAGCTGTTGTAACTTGTAAGGTCATGACAATTTTTGTATTTATATTTGAAATCAGATTTCTATAACTTGTATTTGTGTACAGAATTCCTAATGGGTTTATATATTGTGAAATTTTTATCCAAGATTGGGACGTGGATTATGCTTAACAGTGAAAACTGAAATGAGACCATTTACTTTGTTTAAAATGCTGTACTGTGCAAGTTTGGAAATGTACATTAATTTACTGTATATAATATCTTGAGTTTGTTTATACCTCCAAGTTTTTACACTGAAGATAAACTAGCTTTAATTAAATTCAAAATGTTTTTTTCTTTATAAGGGAATAAGCTGTTGAGCTAAACCTGTATACATGTGCTATTTTCTGGATGCACAATGAACGTTTATACTTGTATCTCACTGCATCAGATCTGATTGCAGAAATTAAAGCACAATTTACAAGCAATTCTGTACTTGGTGTGGTTGGGTATAACACATGGAGTAATCCCTTTCATTCAGGAAATATTGAGCATGTACTGGGTACTTGGCAGGGCCAATGGGGACGGCAGCGAAGAGTGGAGTTTGTGTTCTTGTGGGGCACATGGGAGGTTTGGTGGTGGGAACAAATAACCAAACAAATACTTAAAATCTCAGGTTATTTGCAGACATATGTATATCACAGCACTATTCACAAGAGCAAAGACATGGAATCAACCCAGGTGCAATAGTGATGGACTGGATCAGGAAAATGTGGTACATAAACACCATGGGATACTATAAATCCATAAAAAAGAATGGAGCGAGTTGCAGTGGCTCATGCCTGTAATCCCAGCACTTTGGGAGGCTCAGGCAGGCAGATCACAAGGTCAGGAGTTCAAGACCAGCCTGGCCAATATGGTGAAATCCTGTCCCTACTAAAAATACAAAAATTAGCCAGGCATAGTGGCATGCGCCTGTAGTCCCAGCTACTCGGGAGGCTGAGGCAGGAGAGTCACTTGAACCCTGGAGGTGGAGGTTGCAGTGAGCTGAGATGGCACCACTGTGCTCTGGCCTGGGTGACATTCAAAAAAAAAAACAGAAACAGGAATCATGTCCTTTGCAGCAACATGGATGCAGCTGGAGTCCATTATCCTAAGTGAATTCATGCAGAAACAAAAAACAAAATACTGCATGTTCTCATTTCTAAATGCGAGCTAAACATTGCGTATTGGACATAAAGATGAGAACAGTAGACACAGGGGACTCAAAAGGCAGGGAAGGAGTAGGGAAGGGTTGAAAAACTACCTATTGGGTACTATGTTCACCGTTTGATTGATGGGTTCATTTGAAGCCCAAACTTCAGCATCACGAAATATGCCCATGTAATAAACCTGCACAGGTACCCCCTGAATCTAAAGTAAAATTTAAAAATAATAAAAATTCTAGCCAGGCATGGTGGCTCATGCCTGTAATCCCAGCACTTTGGGAGGCCAAGGCAGGCAGATCACCTGAGGTCAGGAGTTCAAGACCAGCCTGGCCAACATGGTGAAACCCCATCTCTACTGAAAATACAAAATTAGCCTGGTGTGGTGGTGCATGCCTGTGATACCAGCTACTTGGGAAGATGAGGCAGGAGAATCTCTTGAACCTGGAGGCAGAGGTTGCCATGAGCCAAGATCATGTCACTGCACTCTAGCTTGGGCGACAGAGCCAGACTCCATCTAAAACAAAAAAAAAAGAGGTGATAAAATGCTCAAGAAAAAATAGGGTGGGGATAGGGTGATTAAAAGAAAAGAGTTTTTAAAACCCCTGAAATTAAATATTACCTCTCCGCTTTTTGTGAGGATCTGTCAATTCTGTTATTCTGGAATAAGAATTGCTGGAAGAGGTCTGAGTACGTTTAAACCATTGCTGGTTTCATTTAAACCATGAAAGAGAGAAACAGGCTTTGTTTTTGCTTCCAGAGAGGATAAGTGAGTGAGCACAGTGTGAGATGGCTCCCGAGAGTAGCATTTGTTTCTAATTAGTTTTGTTGAATACTTAACTAGATTAAGACACAGCACCTGTGTATGTTCTGAGACACAAGGCTCATGTTTCTCTGACCTTTCCTACCCACAGAGGAGGCTTCCCACCCTGCTCCTTGTCCCCATCTCCCTTTCCTGTCTGGCCAGGCCCACCCTACTGTGTCCAGAAAGCCAGCTCTGAGACATGCCTGGAATTTAATAAGCTCTCATTGATACCACATGCTTTTCAGATGTTTTTCTTCTTTGGTCTTTGTATTAAATTCCCAAGTAGTAGTTATGACCGTAGAGTTTAGCAGCTTCTCGTCTTGTTTTCTACATTTGTTTAGCTCTTGTACTTTTGGTGGACTCAACTATCTCTCACTCTTGATTTTGCTTATACCTTCCCCCCACCACCCCTGAGATGGAGCTTGCTCTGTCACCCAGGCTGGAGTGCAGTGGCGCGATATCAGCTCACTGCAACCTCCGCCTCCTGGGTTTAAGCAATTCTCTGCCTCAGCCTCCCGAGCAGTTGGGATTACAGGTGCCCGCCACCATGCCTGGCTAATTTTTTTGTATTTTTAATAGAGATAGGGTTTCACCATGTTGACCAGGCTGGTCATGAACTCCTGACCTCATGATCCACCTGCCTCAGCCTCCCAAAGTGCTGGGATTACAGGTGTGAGCCACTGAGCCCGGCCTGATTTTGTTTGTTCCTTGATGTCCAGGTGAGGGCATGGAGGGTCTCGGGGACGAAAGAGCGGAACGTTCTCCATCCAGTGTGAAACAGGGTGGGGGGTCGGCTCCTGTGGAGAACCAGCCCCTGTGTCTTCATGTCCCCTATCTTAAAGGGGGTTGGGAGCTGAGGGGGCCTGACTAAAGCCTGTTTTCTGAGCCCCTCCTGTGGCTGTGTGCTGGGCTTGTGTCCCACTGTGGCTCTAGATTACTTATAAAGGTGTCCCTGGGGCAGGACATGTGGGATGCCCCTGCCCTGCTGCAGAGACAAGATCTATAGGGATGCACGGCCTTATTGGGTCCACCTTCCACACACCACATCACACACACACACACCTCACCCTGAAAAGTACTAGCGTGGGGGTGAGAGAGGCAGGATTCTCTGTACCACGGGTTCCGGTATAACCACGGATGTGTCCAAGTGCCTACACTTGACTTTGTTGATAACCAGGCTAGCTGTGGGTAGTGCAAAATCAGTGTTTTAAATATCATATATTGAAAAGTAATTTGAGTGATTTTATGTCTCTAAAAGCAAATGTCTTAGCCTGTTTTGTGGTTCAGACCCAGGTTCTTTTATTTTTAAATCTATTACACTGTCTGCCCTTAGTAATTAAAGGATACGAAATGTGTCATCATCTGGAAATACACAGAGTAAGCTTTTTTCAGTATATAATCTGTAGGTTCACACACAGTAAACTTTTAGGACTTGTTTTTTAAAAGCTTTCATTTTCCTAGTCAGTTTCATAAAGGGCTGTCTGGCCCTGAATGTTTTTATGAAATCCTGAATGGAGGACTTTCCAAATTGTCTTTGCAGAAGTCTGGGGCCTAATGAATGTCATACTTACTCATCCCCAGCACTGAAAGGGCACAAGTGCATGCCATTCCTGGGAAGGAAAAGAATTCAGACGGACCACATTCCATCCCTGGACTGACCCTGAGGACTTTGCTTGGAATGCTACTGCAGTAGCCTCCAGGAGAGGATCAAAAAGACCTCTCCCGCCAGGCACGTGGCTCATGCCTATAATCCCAACACTTTAGGAGGCTGAGGCAGGTGGATCTCCTGAGGTCAGGAGTTACAGACCGGCCTGATCAATATGGTGAAACCCCATCTCTACTAAAAATTGCTTGAACCCAGGCTGCACTCCAGCCTGGGCAACAGAGTGACACACCATCTTAAAAAACAAAAACAAAAACAAAAAAACACCTCTCTCCTCTCCCCAGCAGATGGGGTTGGAGTGGGGGAAAACAGTAGAGATTGGTGTGGGTGGGGCAGGGGTGAACCAGGAAGGGGAACAAGTGAATATTCTGGACTGATGGTAGCATTGTATATCTTTTTTTTCTTTTCTTTCTTTCTTTTTTTTTTTTTTTGAGACAGAATCTCATTCTGTTGCCCAGGCTGGTGTGCAGTGGTGTGACCACAGCTCACTACAGCCTTGACCTCCATTTTGTAGAAATGGAGTCTCACTATGTTGCCCAGACTGGTCTTGAACTTCTGGAGCTCAAGCCATTCTCCTGCCTTGTCTTCCCAGAGTGGTGGGATTGGAGGTGTGAGCCACCATGCCCGGTTCTGGCTCTCTGAAGTCAGACTGCCTGAGTCTGAACCCCTGCTTTGCAGCTTACATGGCACTATGCCTGGAACCCACCCCACTGGAGAGTTGGAGGGTTAAGGATAAGTGTCTATAATAATGTAAATATTCAATAAATTGAGCTGTTATTGTGTATGTGTGTGGTCATTTACACACATCATGTAAACAGAGGGGTATGTGTGTGTGTATGTGTGCGAGTGTGTGTGTGTTTAAACTTAATCTCCACAAGGAACAAGGAACATTTGAAGTATCCTAAACAGGAACCCAAGTTCCAAAGGTGAGTACATAAGCACTTCACATGTTTCAAAAATCTATCCCAGAAGGTTTGTTAAGCAGCAGAGGGAATATTAAAAATCATCCTTCAAAGGTGCAATGAGTGAGTACTTGAGGTATGTGAGGTACTTGAGGTATGTGAGGTACTTGAGGTATATTGGCTAGAAATATCGCAGAGTCCTCACTCTCACACCTACAGGATATACAGATCCATCAGGCTCAGCGGCATAAATGCGTCAGAGCAGAGAATGAGGTCTAAAAACCCTCCATGGGAACCCAGACAGACTGCAGGGTTAGCCGGTCCTGCTGTCTCATCGCATCGTTTTGTTTTCATTTTTGCTTTGACACAGAGTCTTGCTCTGTCACCCAGGCTGGAGTGCAGTGGCACAATGATGGCTCACTGCAATCTCCACCTCCCAGGCTCAAGTGATCCTCCCACCTCAGCCTTCCTAGTAGCTGGGACTACCAATGCGTGCTACCATGCCCAGCTAATTTTTGTACTTTTAGTAGAGACAGGGTTTTGCCATATTGCCAAGCAATGGTCTCTAACTCCTGAGCTGAGTGATCCACCCACCTTAGCCTTCCAAACTGCTGGGATTACAGGCATGAGCTACCATGCCCAGCCTTTACTATTTTAAGAGTAAAACTTTCAGCCTATAGTCCCAGCACTTTAGGAGGCCAAGGCGGGTGGTACACGAGGTCAGGAGTTCAAGACCAGCCTGATCAACATGGTGAAATTCCATCTCTACTAAAAATTTAAAAATTAGCCAGGTGTGGTGGCATGCACCTGTAATCCCAACTACTCAGGAGGCTGAGGCAGAAGAATTGCTTGAACCCAGGAGGCGGAGGTTGCAGTGAGCCGAGATCGCGCCACTGCACTCCAGCCTGGCGGACAGAGACTCCATCTCAAAAAGCAAACAAACCAAAAAAAAAAAATGTTCATGCAAGGTATTGTGTGGAGGCCTGAGGACAGAAAGTGGGAATCCCCCACAAAGTCTGAGAACAGGAAATATTATTATTTAGGGCTGTTAACAAAAGTCCAAGGTGCCCGCTTTTGTTGTAAAACACCACTGCTCAGGGAAGTGGTAGGGATGGAAGCAGGGAGCTGTAGCCCTGCCTACCTTGATTTGCCAGAAGCTACTGACACCAGGACATCACCATTGCCAAAGTTGACTTAGGTCAGTCTATGACCCCTACCAGATTTACTGGAAATTCTATCATAATTAAATTAGAGTTTATTGACTGGATATTCAATCACGGTTCCATCTGGGGACCTTTTTGCTCATTTCTGAGAGCTGTATGGGACCCCAGGGCATATGAATTCTGCTCGTGGCCTTTGGTCCACCATGGCTGCTGCCTAGGAGTTCATTGCCTGAAGTCTATATGTCTTAGTTTGGATTCCCCGAGAAGCAGGCTCTGGACCAAGGGTTTGGGTGCAAGTAGTTTATCTGGGCAGTGTTCCCAGGTACCACTGTGAAATGATGGGAGACCGAGAAAGGAAAAACAAATATCAAATACAGTAAGGACGAGTGATTACTGTGGGCAACTGGGGCCAGCCCCCTTGGGCCCTCTGTCCCCCGAGAGACCATGTGGAGGTGTCTGGAATAGTCCCCCGAGGGAGTGAGGAAAACTGGGGTACTGACACAGCAACTCCTCTCCCCAGTGGCTGAGGGTGGGTTGCTCCTGCAAATCTGTTGGTGTGTGCAGGTGATGTGTCCAGAGATGTGAGCAAGGGATCACCTACAACAGTCCATAGGGGCCACTGGGAGGGAGACACCTTTCCCTCCACAGCAAGTCTAGGGACAGCACCTCTGACAAAGGCTCCAAGCCAGGGCCCCTGGCTGGCTTGGTCTAGCCTAGCCAAGCACAGTGTGAAGCAACCCCCAACCTGGGGCCAGGCCTCTGCAACATGAGGTGATACCCAGATATTTAGCAAGGTGGCGTGGTACATCAAAGTAAGAAAACAGCTGGGCGCAGTGGCTCACACCTGCAATCCCAGCACTTTGGGAGCCCGAGGCAGGCACATCACCTGAGGACAGGAGTTTGAGACCAGCCTGGCCAACATGGTGAAACCCTGTACCCACAAAAACTACAAACATTAGCTGGGCACGGTGGCGGGAGCCTGTAATTCCACCTATTCGGGAGGCTGAGGTCAGAGAATTGCTTCAACCCAGGAGGCAGAGGTTGCAGTGAGCTGAGATTGTGCCACTGCACTCCAGCCTGGGCGACAGAGTGAGACTCCATCTCAAAAACAAGAAAAAGGAAAAGCAAGCAAACAAAAATATTTAGCTTCTGCTTCTAGTCTCAGGGAACCCAGCTGGCATCTTGTGAATCAGGTGCCTCCTCTTTTCTCTCAATGGCAAAAAACTAGCACTTCTATGGCTTCTTAGACTTCATTAGAGTCACAAGACTTACCACTGTTAAATAAAATTTATGGGAGGGATGGGAGGCCTCTATTTCAGACTGAGCTCCTGCAGTAGGCCACAGCAGAAATGGAGTTACCAAAATGGAGTCACTTTTGCTTCAAGGAAGCAGGAAAATCCCCAAATAGACCTTTTTTTTTTTTTTTAAATCTAAACACGAAAGATTCACAGCAACCAATCTAAAAGGGCCCAGTCAACCTGAGCTGCTGTAAGGATGTCCCCTCCAGCTTTTAACCTTTACAAGGAAACTAGCCCGTAACCTGACGTTCACCAAGCTGACTTTCGTATTATTCTGTTCCCTTGTTCCTGCTCAAGCTACCTTATAAAGACCTACTGCTCTGCCCTGTCCGGCAGAGTGCCTGTCTGCTATAGATGGCGAGCTCCCTGATCATGAATCACTAAAAATTAGATATTTAATTAAATGTGTTGAAATTTTGTCTCGTTTTTCATTTGATTGTTTTTGAGACAGGGTCTTGCTCTGTCCACCAAGCTGGAGTGCAGTGTCACTCCAGTTTACTGCAGCCTCTACTTCCCAGGCTCAAGTGACCCTCCCACCTTAAGCTTCCAGAGTAGCTGGGACTACAGGGGCACACCACCATGTTCAGCTAATTTTTGTATTTTTAGTAGAGACGGGATTTCACCATGTTGGCTAGGCTGGTCTCGAACTCCTGACCTCAGGTGATCCGCCCACCTTGGCTTCCCAAAGTGTTAGGATTACAGGCATGAGCCACTGCACCCAGCCAAAATTTTGTCTGTCTTAGAGATAAAGTTAAGACCGTAGGTCTTGCTGCTATCTAGGAAGGTAATTTAGTTACATTAGAAAATAGTGAGATCATAGATTGTAAGTTAATTGTTTAAAAGTTGGCTGGTAAAATCAACCAGTAGGACAAATATAATATATAACTTTAACAGTTTCTACAACAAACATTTTAACAAATGACTTTCTACAAATCCAGTGGCTTTTCTGGGGGTGGGGAGAGGAGGGGTGTTGTTCTCCCTCCCTCCCTACTCCAGGGAATACGTGGCAATGTCTGGAGGCACTTTTGATTGTCACAACTTGTTGAGGGGGCGGGGTGATACTGGCATCTAAGGGCTAGGGGCCTGGGAATGCTACTCAACCCACAATACCCAGGACAGCCCCCCAAAAGCAAAGAAATATCTGGTCCAAAATGTCCACAGAGCTGTGGGTGAGAAAGTTCTCTATTCATTCTGATGTGTTTTGATCTCTAGGTTACAAGTCAAACGCTCCTTGGAACTTGTAAACTTTAAAGAGTTACAGAAAGCACTTTCCCCTATGTAGTAAACAGACTTAGACAGGGGCTTGTTTATGATAAGGACAGATTTAGCGTAGATTTTATGATAACTGGTGTGCCAATCTAACGTTTTTCCTCACCTGTTTATTTTAAAAGTATAATGGCTAGTTCAGGCTTTGTCTTTTTAAAGCAGTTGTGTCAACAGGTTATCATTTTTTTAGCCAAGGCAGAATTTTTAAATGTGGGATTAACAATTTTGTTTCTACAAATTCCAAGTAATAGTCTCCCTCCTCTTCTTCTCTGAGGCAGCTACAGTTTCTTACCTGTTTATTTTAAAAGGGATTACAGTGGTTTATGCCTGTAATCCCAGCACTTTGGGAGGTCAGGAGTTCAAGACCAGCCTGGCCAACATGGCAAAACTCCATCTCTACTAAAAAAATGCATAAATTAGCCAGGCATGGTGGTGCATGCCTATAGTTCCAGCTACTCAGGAGGCTGAGGCAGGAGAATCCCTTGAACTTGGGAGGCGGAGGTTTCAGTGAGCCGAGATTGGGCCACTGCACTCCAGCCTGGGCAACACAGAGAAACAAGACTCCATTTCAAAACAAAACAAAAACAAAAACAAAAACAAAAACCCAAATATATAAAATATTAGATTGCCAATTTTTTTTTTTTTTTGAGATGGAGTTTTGCTCTTGTTACCCAGACTGGAGTGCAATGGCGCGATCTCGGCTCACCCCAACCTCCACCTCCTGGGTTCACGTGATTCTCCTGCCTCAGCCTCCTGAGTAGCTGGGATTACAGGCACCCGCCACCATACCCAGCTAATTTTTTGTATTTTTAGTAGAGACGGGATTTCACCATGTTAACCAGGATGGTCTCGATCTCTTGACCTTCTGATCCCGGATCAGAAGGTCAAGAGATCGAGACCATCCTGGTTAACATGGTGAAATCCTCGGCCTCCCAAAGTGCTGGGATTACAGGTGTGAGCCACCGCACCCGGCTGATTGCCAATATTTAACCATTTTGAATCAATATGACATTGCTAACATTTGACCGCTCTTTACTACAAAAATGACAGCTTCATGTGGTTCAAATGAAACATATGGACCAGAGGTGGGGCAGGGGTATTGTTTAGGCCACATTTCTTCATCTTGCCTTTCTCAGCCTGCATTGTCTCATGGAAATTGCTCTGAATTGAGGTGGTGCTCCAATACATTGATTCATTGATTGATTGAGACAGGGTCTTGCTCTGTCATGCAGGCTGGAGTACAGCGGTGCAATCAGGACACACTGCAGCCTCAACTTCCCAGGCTCTAGCAATCCTCCTACCTCGGCCTCACTAGTAGCCTGGGCTACAGGCACGCACCAGGCTCATTTTCATAATTTTGGTAGAGACGCAATTTCACCATGTTGCCCAGGCTGGTCTTGAACTCTTGAGCTCAAGGAATACCCACTCCTCGGCCTCCCAAAGTGCTGGGATCACAGGCATGAGCTACCATGCCCAGCCTCTAGCTCATGTTTCCGTAGCTGCTCAGAGGGCACCTGTGGGGCATGGTGACAGCCTTTTCTCAAGCCCCGTCCTCATTCACACTTTCTGCTCCCTCCTACCTCAACAGAAACTGCCTGATTTCTCCCCAGTCCCCCCTGGGCTGCCTGTGCCTCCCCCTTTTGAAGGGCATTATTTTTACACTCCCAGAGCTGGGGCCCTGTCTAAAATGCCCTTCCTATTTCTACCAGCGAGTCGAGTTTCATCCTGACTTGGGGTTTCTGGGTATGGGGCTGATTTCCCAGAACTCCTGAAGATTTAACCCACACTGCCCCTTGCTTCACAGGAAGTGGCAAAACGAACTAGATGACTGTGTGATTCAATCCTTAATGTGGAGTTGGAGTTTTTATAAAATAAAAAAAACCCTGCACACTGCCTTGAATATACAAAGCACCTCTACATTCATCCCAGTTCAAGAAGTCCTGCCGAGCGTTTGAAGCACAATAAAATTCTCGAATGTGCCACACCACCCCCAAAATTGTTCACACTGCAGAACTCTATTCAAGAAAGAAATGTTTCCTGATTAAAAAAAAAAAAAGAGCAAAAAGCCAAGAAATTAAAGAGCCTCTGTTTACAGTAGGTGGTAAGAAAAATGTAACATAACATGTACTATTCCCTGCCTTTTGCATAACCAGTTTGATGTATCATTCTACTGTGCAAGCAGATTCAAAACTTGCTGGGTTTCTTCGTAATAACACAGCACATGCCAGGGAATAAGGGTTCAGTGTGTTCTAGGCACAAGGAGAACTTATTCTGGACTGACTCAAGCAGAAAGGAGCCAAATTGTCAAGACAAAGAGCAGCTTAGACACGTGAATTCCAGTGCACCAGCCATGGCTGCTCGGTTCAGAGACGCAGGTCTGTGGTTAGACCCCAGCGGCTCACATTTGTGGGTATTCCTCTGCTTAAATCAGGTGGTTGAAGGTCTTTGTGGCTCTCAGAAGGAACAGCCTGGGGAGAGGGGAGTAGTCCGCAGCTGCGAATTTCTTTGAGGCTTCGCTTTCCATTCCAGCTGCTGGTCACTGAGGTTCATTTTAACTAGGAGCCTACCCTAGGACGCATGGCCCGGCACAGTAGCCCTGCTATCTAATTTCCACTCGGCAAATACCTGCTGAAGGAGCTGATTCAGGAGGAAGTGAATTTAAACCATTAGGTTTGAGATTATTATATCATTATAAAAAATCATCTTTAATATTTGTGGATAGGGTGGGGCGTGGTGGCTCATACCTGTAATCCCAGCATTGGGAGGCTAAGGTGGGCAGATCACCTGAGGTCAGGAGTTCGACAGCAGCCTGACCAACATGGTGAAACCCCATCTCTACTAAAACTACAAAATTAGCAGAGCGTGGTGGTGCATGCCTGTAATCCCACTACTCAGGAAGCTGAGGCAGGAGAATCGCTTGAACCCAGGAGGCGGAAGTTGCAATGAGCAGAGATCGCCCCATTGTACCCCAGCCTGGGCAAGAAGAGTGAAACTCTGTCTCAAAAAATAAAAATTTGTGTACAGAGCCATTACTAGAGATCTAAAAGGACAGTCTGGGCCAGGCAGGGTGGCTCATGCCTGTAATTCCAGCACTTTGAGAGGCCAAGGTGGAAGGATTGACGAAGGTCAGGAGTTCAAGACCAGCCTGGGCAACATAGCTACAAAAAAAAAAATTAGCTGGACATGGTGGTGCAGGCCTGTAGTCCCAGCTCCTCCTGGGACTGCGAGATGGGAGGACTCTTGACTCCAGGAGATCAAGGCTGCAGTGCACAGAGATCTCACCACTGCACTCCAGCCGGCGGGGACAAAGTGAAACCCTGTCTCCCAAAATAAAAACAAATACAAAACAGATAAAAAGGCAGTTTTATTAATAGAGAAGATAGGAAGGAAACTCCTCATGAGCCCTGTGATCTCACTGAACACTGTCAAGGGAGGCTGTGGCTCCTGCTCCTCTCCCGCATCAGCCCCGCTCCATGGCCAGTGGCCCACCATTCTCCTGCAGTCCCACCTGCCCCAGGGGAAGTCTCTGCCGCCTTCCCCCCAGGCCCAGGCCCTGTACTGTGCTCCGCCTCCACCCCTTGCTACCCCTCAGGAGCCTTTTCCTCTCTATTATGTTCTGCCTCCCAGTCCTTTGGTCTCCACAGTCCCCACCCATTCAACCTGCCCTGATCTAGCCTATTCCAAAACAAACAAATGCGGTGGCTTACGCCTATAATCCCAGCACTTTGGGAGGCCGAGGTCAAGAGATCGAGACCATCCTGGTCAACAAGGTGAAACCCCGTCTCCACTAAAAAAACTACAAAAATTAGCTGGGCATGGTGGCACATGCCTGTAATCCCAGCTACTCAGGAGGCTGAGGCAGGAGAATTGCTTGAACTCAGGAGGCGGAGGTTGCGGTGAGCCGAGATTGCGCCATTGCACTCCAGCCTGGGTAACAAGAGCGAAACTCCATCTCAAAAAAAAAAGAAACAAACAAACAAAATGCATGCCTGGATCCTACCTTCCTCTTCACACTACGCTCCCCACCCCCACTCCCTGTCCTTCACCAGCCGGCCAAACTTCTTTATTTATTTACTTATTTTTAAGAATAATCTGGCCAGGAAAGGTGGCTCATGCCTGTAATCCCAGCTACTTGGGAGGCTGAGGTTGCAGTGAGTCGAGATTGCATCACTGCCCCAGCCTGGGCAATGAGAGTGAAACTCCATTTCAAAAAAAAAAAAAGAAGAAGAATATATATTTTTAAAATTCATTTTTAGAGATAAGGTCTTGCTATGTTGCCCAGGCTGTATACTTGAACTCCTGCGTTCAAGAGATCCTCCCACCTCAGCCTCCTGAGTACGTGGGACTACAGCATGCACCACAGAGCCTGACCAGGCAAACTCCTTAAAGCAGCGGTCCCCAGCCCTTTTGGCACCAGAGAACAATTTCACAGAGGACAGTAATTCCACAGACCAGGGAGGAGGGGGCATGGGAGTGGCTGGTTTGGGGATGAAACTATTCCACCTCAGATCATCCGGCATTTGTTAGATTCTCATAAGGGTGTGCAACCTAGATCCCTCACTCTCACAGTTCATGATAGGGTTCCTGCTCCTATGAGAATCTAATGTCACCACTGATCCGACAGGAGGCAGAGCTCAGGCTGTAATACCGACAGGTACTGGTCTGTGGCCTGGAGGTTGCGGACCCCCAAAGAGTCACCTTCATGCCAGGCTCGGGCTCATGCCTGTAATCCCAGAACTTTGGGAGGCCGAGGCGGGCAGATCACCAGGTCAGGAGTTCAAGACCAGCCTGGCCTGCACGATGAAACCCCGTCTGTACTAAAAATACAAAAATTAGCCAAGCGTGGTGGCACATGCCTGTAGTCTCAGCTACTTGGGAGGCTGAGGCAGGAGAATTGCTTGGACTCTGGAGGCGGAGTTTGCAGTGAGCCGAGATTATGCCATTGCACTCCAGCCTGGGTGACAGGGTGAGACTCCATCTTTAAAAAAAAAAAAAGAGTCACCTTCACTTGGGTTTTCACGGCCCCATGTCACACTCACTTGTCAGTCCACTCCAGGCCACCAAACCCAAAGGACAATGTTCAGGACAAGTTCCAGGCTTATCTATCAGAACTGAGTGTGACGAACCAGGAAGAAGAGGATGGACATGGGAAGCCTCCTGTCCACATGTGTTCGACCTGGCTCAGCTTCCTGTGGCCAGCTCTGTGGGCCACTGCCTTCTTGAACAGCTCTCTTCTCCTGGTCTCCATGTCTGGTACTTCCTGGTTTCCTTTCCGTCCCTCTGGCTGCTCCTTCTTGGCCTCCCTGGGTGAATGGCCTTTCCTCTGCCCTCCGTTGGTCTCTGTTCACTTTGAGACGGAGTTTTGCTCCTGTCACTCAGGCTGGAGTGCAATGGCACAATCTCAGCTCACTGCAACCTCTGCCTTCTGGGTGCTAGGTGATTCTCCAGCCCCAGGCTCACAAGTAGCTGAGATTACAGGCGCATGACACCACACCCAGCTAATTTTGTATTTTTAGTAGAGATGGGCTTTTGTCATGTTGGTCAGGCTGGTCTTGAACTCCTGATCTCAGGTGATCCACCCACCTCAGCCTCCCACAGTGCTGGGATTATAGGCGTGAGCCACCACGCCCGGCCTCTGTTCACTCTTAATGCTCTTCCTGGAGGAGGTGGCCTTCATTACCTCATGTGCACAAATGACCTCCAAATTCTTACCTCCTGACTAAGCACAAACAACCAACAAATCTTATCTCCTGCTTCAACCCATATCACGAGACTCGAATGTCTAAAAGCAGCACAAACTCAACACATCCAAAGTTAAACTCGTTTTATTCTCTCCAAACTGGCTCCTCCTTCAGAACTCTGTGTCTTATAAAAGCTGCGTGCAATTCGCTCAGCTGCCCAAGCTAGAACTCGGGGAACTGTTCTAGAGGTCTCGTTTCCCCTCACTCCCCAGCCCTAATTGACCCCCAAGGTCCACTGAGTCCAGCTGCTTCCTGTCTTGAGTCATTTCACTTCTCTCCATGCCACTGTTATCACCCTGCACCCTGCCAACTCCTCTACCAACTTCTCTGATTGTATCCTTCCTGTTTCTCTCCAATCTGAGCCCCACTTTGCAGCCAGAATCTTTTTGAAATGCCAACCACATCATGACACTTATAATTCTTTAAGGCCTCTAGTTGCCCTTACGATAAATATGAATCCTCAGCCCCTCAGGTCCCAGCCTGATAGGACCCTTCATCTCTCGGCCCCTGCCTACTTCCATATGATAAAAGCAATGATTAGAAAAAGCTTGAGAAAGGAACCCAAGGATAGAAGCTATGGTGCATTGTTGAGCATCAGTTTTCAGGCAAGTAAAGGGGATCTCATGGTAAAGCAATGTAATTGGACCTTGGCTTTGACCTTGTACTTCATCTCAACTTTTATATTAACATAATACTGGTTTTAGCATAAATATTTTATCTACTGTATTGTGGTACTATTTTCAATAGCAAAGATTTGGAACTAACCCAAATTCCCATCAATGAGAGACTGGACAAAGAAAATATGGCACGAAACACTATGGAATAGTATGAAGCCATAAAAAAGAATGAGATCATGTCCTTTGCAGGGACATGCATGGAGCTGGAGGCCATCATTCTTGGCAAACTAACACAGGAGCAGAAAACCAAACACCACATGTTCTCACTCGTAAGTAGGAGTTGAACAATGAAAACACATAGACGCATGGAGGGGAGCATCACACACTGGGGCCTGTCCAGGATGAGGGAAAGGGGAAGGAGAGCATTAGGACAAATACCTAATGCACGCAGGGCTTAAAACCTAGATGACAGGTTGATGGGTGCAGCAAACCACCATGGCACATGTACAGCTATGTCACAAACCTGCACGTTCTGCACATGTATCCAGAACTTAAAGTAAAAAATAAATAAATAAAAATTGGGGAACAAAAGAACTAACTGTTGGGACCTTCAAGATGCAGACATTTAATTTTTTATGTGTCAATGAAACACGCATGAAAAAGACAAAGATGAAACAGTGTGTAGTATTAGGAAAAGTTGTCACTATGACACAGCAAAATTCACAAGAAGAAAAGCGAGAGACTGATTATTCGGTTTGTACTGAAGTGAACTAATTATGGGTTATTCATATAAACTGCCTGTCATGTCTAGTTGCCCTATGGCAAAGCAATGATTATCATTAAACCTTTAAAAAACAAATAAATAGGCGGAGCACAATGGCTCACACCTGAAATCCCAGTACTTTGGGAGGCCAAGGCGGGCAGATCACCTGAGGTCGGGAGTTTGAGACCAGACTGACCAACATGGTAAAACCCATCTCTACCAAAAGTACAAAAATTAGCTGGGCATGGTGGCGTGTGCCTGCAATCCCAGCTACTCTGGAGCCTGGGGCAGGAGAATCACTGGAACCCAGGAGGCAGAGGTTGCAGTGAGCTGAGATTGCACCATCGCACTCCAGCCTGGGTAACAAGAGTGAAACTCCATCTCAAAATAAATAAATAAATAAATAATCTTTTATCAATTGAGAACCCCCTTTTTTTTTGAGATGGAGTCTCGCTCTGTTGCCAGGCTGAAGTGCAGTGGCATGATTTCAGCTCACTGAAACCTCCACCTCCTCCACCTCCCGAGGTTCAAGCAATTCTCCTGCCTCAGTCTCTTGAGTAGCTGGGACTACAGGCGTGCGCCACCACACCCAGCTAATTTTTAGTAGAGACAGGTTTCGCCATGCTGGCCAGGATGGTCTCAATCTCCTGACCTCGTGATCCGCCCACCTTGGCCTCCCAAAGTGCTGGGATTACAGTTGTGAGCCACAGCACCTGGCAGAGCAAGAACCTCTATTTTATTTATTTATTATTACTATTTTAAAATTATTTTATTGTTATTATTATTGAGATGGAGTCTCACTCTGTTGCCCAGGCTGGAGTGCATCTCGGCCAACCACAACTTCCGCTTCCCAGGTTCAAGCAATTCTCCTGCCTCAGCCTCCTGAGTAGCTGGGACTACAGGCCCCTACCACCATGCCTGACTAATGTTTTGTATTTTTAGTAGAGACGGAGTTTCACCATGTTAGCCAGGATGATCTCGATCTCCTGACCTCATGATCCACCTGCTTTGGCCTCCCAAAGTGCTGGGATTACAGGCATGAGTCACTGTGCCCGGCTGTTTATTTATTTTTAGAGATAGGGCCTTGTCATGTTGCCCAGGCTAGACTTGAAGTGCTGGGCTCAAGCAATCCTCCCACCTTGGCCTCCTGAGTTGCTAAGACTGTAGGTATAGGCTAGCTATGCACCTGGCCAGCAAAACTTATATTGATGTCATTTTTTTTTGCAGTAAGTACTAAGAGGGGAATTTGAAATGCCCATTTGTTGACTAGGTAGTACACATAAATACTTAAGCATTTAAAAAAGTGGACCATGAAAAGTGCATAGTACAATGGCGGTCATAGGGAGTGCTTAATAAATGTTGACTTTTTTTCTAAAAACTATTTTTATTTCTAGAACTACTTCCTTGTGTTTGGTTAAATGATGAAGGAGAAAGAAATAGTGGCTTTTACCAATGATCAGTTTTCCAAGGAAATTACATCATGCAAAGACGTTGTTCCTTTTTTCTTTCTTATTTTTGAGATGGAGTTTCACTCTTGTTGCCCAGGCTGGAGTGCAATGGCACAATCTCGGCTCATTGCAACCTCCACCTCCAGGTTCAAGCAGTTCTCCTGCCTCTGTCTCCCAAGTAGCTGGGACTACAGGCATGCGCAACTGCACCCAGCTATTTTTTTAATCTTTTTAGTAGAGACGGGGTTTCACCATGTTGGCCAAAATGGTCTCGAACTCCTGACCTCAAGTGATCCACTTGCCTCAGCCTCCCAAAGTGCTGGGATTACAGGTGTGAGCCACCAGACCTGGACTCTCTCTCTATTTTTTAATTGAACTTTTCCCCTACAATGAAAGTGTGAATTATCTATCGGTTTTTTCCCCTTTGGTTGCAAAAGAGAGAAACCCAAATTGATTATGCTTTAACCAAGGGAGAAGTTATCATAAAGATCCTGTTCGAGATTAGAAACTCAGTGACAGGAAACAGTAGGGCCTCCCGTTACTGGAACCAGAAATGCAAATGCTGCTGAGTTCTTTCTCCATCTCGGGGGCCTCTCTCAGATGGTTTACTCTATTTCCTCCCCACTTTCTCTCTGGACCAGTTTTCTCTGGTCCAAGTGAGGGAACATGTGCATCCTAAAAGTCCCTGACTTAACAATTTATAACCCTGGGATTTTATAATCTAAATCCCCAGGGTAAGGATTGAGAGCGTCTCAGCTGGGACAAGCACACCGCCCTGAGCCAGTCACCTGCAGATGGGCAGAACCATGGCTCACCAACATGGCGTTTTCCATGGTGATCAAGTGTGGCGTGCATGTGTGTGTACTCTTCTGTACACACACATACATGTACTGTTCACACACACATGTACCCCCCATGCTATTTACAAAGCAATAGTCTTCAGAACAACATGAAACTTTATTAAAAGTAGAAAAAAATATGTTATTTTTAAAATCTGGTAAACTCTTTATGGTAACACTGTAAATCAGCATTTATTTCTGCCTCTCACAGTCAAACGCCTAAACTCATTTTTTGTTGTTGTTGTTAAATACAAAGTCTTGCTTTGTCACCCAGGCTGGAGTCTAGTGGCTTGATCTCAGCTCACTGCAACATCCACCTCCCAGATTCAAGCAATCCTCCTGCCTCAGTCTCCTGAGCAGCTTGGATTACAGGTGCATGCCACCACACCCAGCTAATGTCTCTATTTTTAATAGAGATGAGGGTTTACCCTGTTAGCCAGGATGGATGATATACTCTTTTTTTTCTTTTTGAGATGGAATCTCTCTCTGTCACCCAGGCTGCAGTGCAATGGCGCGATCTCAGCTCACCACAACCTCCGCCTCCCGGGTTCAAGCAATTCTTGTGCCTCAGCCTCCCAAGTAGCTGGGATTACAGGTGTGCACCACCACGCCTGGCTAATTTTTGTATTTTTAATAGAGATGGGTTTTCACCATGTTGGCCACGCTGGTCTTGAACTCCTGACCTCGGGTGATCCACCCGCGTTGGCCTCCCAAAGTGCTGGGATTACAGGCGTGAGACCCCGCTCCAGGCAATATACACATTCTTTCTTTCTTTCTTTTTTTTTTTTTTTTACTTTTTATTTTAAACATGTTTTATTATAGAGAAATGTGCTTGGTGAATTATCAGTAAGTGAACACATTCATATAACCTCACCCACATCTAGAAATAAAGTAACTAGAATCCAGATGTTTTTCATAAACCCTCCTGATTCCTATGCATTCACATTCTTCAAAAACAGCCACTGTCCTGACGTTTAACTCCATACATTTGTTTCTTCTGGTTTTAAGCCTTTTATAAGTGGAATTCTATGTTATATTTCTATCTTAGTCCATTCAGGCTGCTTTAACAAAACACCATAGATTAGATGGCTACTGAACAACAGACATTTATGTCTCATAATACTGGAGGCTGGAAGTCCAAGAGCAAGGCACTAGCAGATACAGGGGATGATTAGGAATCTCTTCCTGACTTACAGAACGTGACTTCTTGCTGTGTCCTCGCATGGGAGGGGGTGAGGCAGCTAGCTCTCTGGGGCCTCTTTCATAAGGGTATTAATTCCTTTCATGAGGGATCTGACCTCATAAGAGAATTACTTTCCCAAAAGGCCTATTTTCTAATACTTTCATCTTTTTTCTCCATAATTCAGGCTTTATTTTATTTCTCTCATCAACGTTTTGTAGTTTTCAGAGTGAAAAATTTTTTTTTAATTGCATTTTAGGTTTGGGGGAATATGCACATTTTTAATTAGTGATCTCACAAATTCTCTTTACTAGTCACAAAATGTAGAGAGTATCTTCTTCAATCGTGTCATTTTAGAGTGGATAAACTCAAGCCCAGAGGGGCGAAATGACTTGCCCAGTCCCTCAGGGGATTCCTCTCAGCTACTTTGTTGCCTGGTGCATTCCTTCTCCCCTGCCCAAACCACTCATTCCTCATTCGTCCTCTCCACACTGAGCCTGGGTCCCAAGACTCTTCAGACCAAAGTCTTGGAAGCACAGTAGACATGGTGGTCCCACAGCACTGCTGCTCTATTCAGCTGCATTTCCTAGACCTGGACACCCACTGGGTATCTTCGGTCTCTTTGTCTGTATAGTTAACTCTAACTTACAGATCATAGGCAGGACAAAGATAAACTGGAGATGGGTAGGCCTGTTCCAAACCAAGGGAGCTCCTACCTCCAAATGTTACAGATTGTTCATCTGGGAGTCCAAATGCCTGCACACATACTCCATGTTATTACAACAGGATGGAGGCCAGGCATGGTGGTGGCTCACACCTGTAATCCCAGAACTTTGAGAGGCCAGGGAAGGAGGAGCACTTGACCCAGGAGTTTGAGACCAGTCTGGTCAACCTAGGGAGACCCATCTCTACAAAAAATAAAAAAGAACCAGCTACTCAGGAGGCTGAGGTAGGAGGATTTCTTGCACCTGGGAGGTCAAGGCTGCACTGAGCTGTGATCACGACACTGCACTCCAGCTGGGCGACAGAGCAAGACCCTGTATCAAAGAAGAAACAAACCAGGATAGTAAGAATACTAACAAACAGGAAGAAAAAAATTACCCAGTAGGATGGACAGCCTCTAACATGGCTCTCAGGGTTCATGCCTGCATAATTTTCTTTATCTTCGCTCCTGTGTATGGGAGAACCTAGTCACTTGCTTCTA
Source organism: Saguinus oedipus (assembly GCA_031835075.1). NCBI lineage: Eukaryota > Metazoa > Chordata > Mammalia > Primates > Cebidae > Saguinus > Saguinus oedipus. The sequence continues at coordinate 101,005,448 of CM063170.1, read as the reverse complement.
ACGAACAGGACATGGGGAAAGTGATTAGATCACAGAAGACGGTGACACCTGTCTTCCTTTCGTGGAGCCCTTGGTTTGAGAAAGGGAAGCTGCCATTTTGTGAGTTGCCCTATGGAGCGGTCAGTGTGGCATGAAAGTGATGTCTCCGGCTGACAGCCATCGAGGACCTCAGGCCTCCCAGTGGCCGCCTGAGTCAACTCAGAAATGACTCCTCCCCCATTTGAACAGGGAGCCAGAAGCCTTGTCTACAGCCCCACACCAAATGATTGCTGTTTCGTAAGAGACCTGGAGCCAGAGGATCTGGCTAAGCTACGCTTAGATCCTGCCCCTCAGAAACTGTGAGATCATAAAAATTGTTTGGTTGTGGCCTGGTGCGATGGCTCACCCCTATAATCCTAGCACTTTGGGAGGTCGAGGTGGGCAGATCACAAGGTCAGGAGATCAAGACCATCCTGGCTCACACGGTGAAACCCTGTCTCTACTAAAAATACAAAAAATTAGCCAGTTGTGGTGGTGGGTGCCTGTAATCCCAGCTACTCAGAAGGCTGAGGTAGGAGAATCACTTGAACCAGGGAAGCAGAGGTTGCAGTGAGCTGAGACGGCGCCACCGCCCTCCAGCCTGGGCGACAAGTGAGACTCCATCTAAAAAAACAACAAGAAAAAATTGTTTGGTTGTTTTAAACTACTAAATTTGGGGGCTAACGTGATGTAGAGCAGTTGGCTAAAACACTCAGTCAGCAGCTACCTCATGTTGAGAGCTCGTCATGAATTTCATGAGCTAAGGTTACTTCTTGCTGAGCTGGAGACTAAGCCAAAAGCGAAATTTAAAGTGGAAAGATCTTGCAAGAGCCAACAGATCTATCAGAGCTGTGCCTGCACATCTGGAGGTAGGTAATTTTGCTACAGTCCTGAGCAGATCACCAAGGATTTCCTAATAAAAAATGTTATGGCCGGGCAAGGTGGCTCAAGCCTGTAATCCCAGCACTTTGGGAGGCCGAGGCAGGTGAATCACGAGGTCAAGAGATCAAGACCATCCTGGCCAACATAGTGAAACCCCCTTCTCTACTAAAAATACAAAAATTAGCTGGGCGTGGCGGCCTGCGCCTATAGTCCCAGCTACTCAGGAGGCCGAGGCAGGAGAATTGCTCGAACCCGGGAGGCAGAGGTTGCAGTGAGCCAAGATTGTACCACTGCACTCCAGCTTGGTGCCTGGCTACAGAGTGAGACTCTGTCTCAAAAAAAAAAAAAAAAAAAACTATATATTTTTATTTTATTTTTCATGATTCTTTTTGAAACGTGGTTCTTTTTAAGGAAATGTCTGTGCATTGAAAATGATTTTTGTTTTGTTAACAGAATTGTTAAATAAAATATTTATGAGTCACTAGGCATAGTGGCTCCCACTTATAATCTCAGCGCTTTGGGAGGCTGAGGCGGGAGGATCGTTTGAGTCCTGGAGTTCAAGACCAGCCTGGGCAACATAGTGAGACCTGTCTGTACAAAAAATAAATAATTAGCTGGGCATGCTGCCACATGCTTGTAGCTATTTCCAGCTACTTGGGAGGCTGAATGGGAAAATTGCTTCAGCCCAGGGAGGTCAAGTTTTCAGTGAGCCATGACGGCACCCCGTAACTCAGCGAGGGTGACAGATTGAGACTCTGGCCCCCCCCCAAAAAAAAAACTTATGAGCCTACATCTGTAACTGTTTGGGAAAAATGGATTTCCTCCATTTTCAGCTAACACAGATGTTTTTGATCATAGTAGCATATTGCAGTTATCAATAGCATAAACTCAGACCCCAGACTACATAGGTTCCAATCCTGGCTTTGTGACTTTTTTTTTTGAGACGGAGTCTCACTCTGTTGCCAAGACTGGAGTACAGTGGCACAATCTCAACTCACTGCAACCTCCACCTCCCAGGTTTAAGTGATTCTCCTGCCTCAGCCTCCCAAGTAGATGGGACTACAGGTGCATGCCACAACACCCAGCTAATTTTTGTGTTTTTAGTAGAGACAGGGTTTCACCAAGTTGTCCAGGCTGGTCTCTATCTCTTGACCTTGTGATCTGCCCACCTTGGTCCCCCAAAGTGCTGGGATTACAGGCAAGAGCCACTGCACCTGGCCTGGCTTTGTGACTTTCTAATTATAATTCTGAGAAGTGAATTAATCTCTCTTTACCTCAGTTTCTCCATCTGGAGAATGGGGATAATAGTGGTATGTACCTCATAGGGATTTGAGGATGACATGAATTAATAATTTTTTTTTTTTTTGAGACAGAGTCTTGCTCTGTTGCCAGGCGCCAGGCTGGAGTGCAGTGGCACAATCTTGGCTCACTACAATCTCCACCTCCCGGGTTCAAGCAATTCTCCTGCCTCAGCCTCCCAAGTAGCTGGGACTACAGGTGCACACCACCACACCCAGCTAATTTTTGTATTTTTAGTAGAGATGGGGTTTCACCATGTTGGCCAGGATGGTCTCGATCTCTTGACCTCGTGATCCACCTGCCTCGGCCTCCCAAAGTGCTGGGATTACAGGCTTGAGCCACCACACCCAGCCGAATTAATACATTTAATGTCAGCCTGACATGGCAAAACCTTGCCTCTTGCCTCTACAAAAAAATGCGAAAAATTAGCTGGGTGTGGTGGCACATGCCTATAGTTCCAGCTACTCAGGAGGCTAAGGTAGGAGGATTGCTTGAACCCAGGAGGTGGAGGCTGCAGTAAGCTGTGATTGAACCATTGCTCTCCAGCCTGAGCAACAGAGTGAGATCCTGTGTCAAAAAAAAAAAAGCTTCAAACAAAATAGTGTACAGCATATAGTTAGTGCTATGTGGGTAGATGCATGTTGGCAGAAGGTCAGAGAGGCACACTAGGTGAACCAGTTTACAGAATCTACCCTAAGAACAGTGCACCGTGCTGTGAAAATTTGTGTAGCAAACACCTCCACTTCTAAATGCTGGACAGACTAAGACCAAACAGTTTACACGGAAGAGAAACTACTTCCTCTGATTCAAACTATTGGAAAAATGCAGTGGGGAGTATTTTAAATAGTTAATGCAGCCGGGCATTGTGGCTCACACTTGTAATCCCAGCACTTTGGGAGGTGGAGGCAGGTGGATCATCTGAGGTTAGGAGTTCGAGATCAGCCTGGCCAACATGGGGAAACCCCATCTCTACTAAAAATACAAAACTTAGCCGGGTGGCCGGGCACGGTGGCTCACACCTGTAATCCTAGCACTTTGGGAGACCGAGGTGGGTGGATCACCTGAGGTCAGGAGTTCAAGACCAGCCTGGCCATCATAGTGAAACCCCATCTTAATTAAAAAAACAAAACAAAACAAAACAAAAACTTAGCCGGGCATGGACACCTGTAGTCCCAGCTACTCGGGAGGCTGAGGCAGAGAATCACTTGAACCCAGGAGGCACCGGTTGCAGTGAGCCGAAATCACACCATTGTAGTCCAGCCTGGGCAACAGAGTGAGACTCTGTCTTAAAAACAAAATAAAAAATACTTGCAGTGTCTTTTATGATGGTGGAGAAATTAAAAGCATTACACAGGAAATAAATCACATCCATTAACTATTTTTTTTTGGATACAGAGTCTTGCTCTGTCGCCCAGGCTAGAGTGCAATGGCACAATCTCTGCTCGCTGCAACCTCCACCTCCCTGGTTCAAGCAATTCTCCTGCCTCAGCCTCCCAAGTAGCTGGGACTAAAGGCGCCCGCCACTATGCCCTGCTAAATTTTTTTTACAGGCGTAAGCCACTGTGCCCTTCATAAGAACTGCAAGTATTAAGAGCCGGCCCTGAAGGACTCTGTGTTTCCCTTCCCCCACCTCCCTTTACTGAAGCTCCTCTGGGAAGAAGAGTCTGGGGAGAGGAGGGCATAGGCAGAGCCTGTGCTTCCTGGGACTGCCCCTGACTCCCCTGCATAAGTGCAGAGGAATATCAGCATTCCTGCCCTGCCACCCATAAGGTTGACTTAGGAATCTCAGAGTAGAGGAGACCTATGTCTCACTCCCATTGGTAGCCCCTGAAAAAGCACATTTCGTAGAATTCCCCACACACCATGGAAAGGGCTAGTAGGGTAGATGATGGGGTGGCAGGGCCAGAGGGCATATCAGTAGAGAAGCCCGAGGTGGCCTAGAGAGGCAGGGGAGAAGAGCAAGGTATCTTCCATACCACCGAGAGCAGTCTGGAGGAGCAGAGAGCAGGGCAAGGAATCCGAAAAGTCTTGTGCAGGACGCAGGCACACAGCTGCAAAGGCCAGGAGAGAGCTGCCTTCTACTTTTCTGTCATCTGGTACTGAGGTCTCCCTCCAGAGAGCGGCTGTAAACTCTAGCCCAGCCCTGGACAGGTCTTCAGGAGATTTGAGCACGATGTCTATGATGTGCCTTTTAGGGTACTCCTCTCAAGCTTAGCAGATGACCTGATGCCTGTGTCCAGCTCTCTCCCAGCTGTCCCTCTCGCAGGATAGACCTGTCTGTCCCGGCAGACACTCTGGCAGCTCTTGTCTGACCTTGTCTGAAGCAGGTACACGCTTCACACACAAGATTAACAGTTTATTCCTACCAAGGCCACCACTCCCTAGGAGAGCCCTGGCCAGGAAAGCAGCTGGGTTCTGCATGGCAGTCAGGTGAGTTGTAAAGGCGACATCTCAACAAAACACATGAAATAACAGAAGCAAGGCCAGGCGCGGTGGCTCACGCCTGTAATCCCAGCACTTTGGGAAGCCGAGGCAGGTCGATCACCAGAGAGGTCAGAAGTTTGCGACCAGCCTGACTAACATGGTGAAACCCCGTCTCTACTAAATACCAAAAACAAACAAACAAACAAACAAATAGCTGGGCATGGTCATGCATGCTTGCAATCTGAGCTACTTGGGAGGCTGAGACAGGAGAATCACTTGAACCCAGGAGGCCAAGGTTGCGGTGAGCCAAGATCGCGCCACTGCACTCCAGCCTGGGCAACAAGAGCAAAACTCCATCTCAAAAATTAAAAAAAAATTAAAAAAGAAATAACAGAAGCAGTTTTTGACTTACAGCTCCCAGAGGGAAGCAGGTACACGCTTCACACACAAGATTAACAGAAGGAGGGTGCCGTTTGGGACACACACGCTCCATCAGCAAGTGGAGAACAATAAATAGACAGAGAAACCTGTGGGCCTGGGCTCCAGGTGTCCCTCAGGTGGGTTTCCTGCAGGGAGTTCCACCTGGCTGGTTAACGGCAAGCAGGTGCCAGATCCCTGGAGGCACTCTGGGACTGAGAGGTGGCCGCTGCAGCATATGTTCAAAGTGTAGTGCGGGGACCAGTGGGGACCAATGAGGCAGGTTGTACCTGTTGTCCCTGGGAGGGCGTGGTCACCAGGAAGTGGTTGCATAAGGGCAGATATCTGGATTGTGCTGAGGAACTGGGCAGAAGCAGAAAATGGGAAACTGTCAAGGGTGAGTAAACTTTGCTTCTAGTACGGGGAAGTCCACTTGTGTTCCAAACGTCTTCAAAATGAATGCAAAGTAAAATTATAGGAATTCACTACAAAGCTCCTTTCTCATGCCATGTCTTAATGTGGTTTAAGATGATCTCCCCTTGTTCTTACTGAGGTGAGAAAAAAAAGTTAAAAAAAAAAGATGATCTCCCCTTAAAGCCTAGATGAGACTCTACAAAGAAGTGGGAAAACTCAGCAAGGACTGAAACATCCTCAATTGACAGTTCCAACAAATTGACTAAGGTTAAGTTTTCATACACAAGCAGAATGGAGGCTTTAGATAGAAATTAAAGGCAGGGCATGGTGGCTCACACCTAAGAGGCCGAGGTGGGTGAATAACTTGAGGTCAGGAGTTTAAGACCAGCCTGGCCAACATGGTGAAACCCCGTCTCTACTGAAAATACAAAGAATTAGTTGAGCATGGTGGTGTGTGCCTGTAGTCCCAACTACTCTGGAGGCCGAGGGGGGAGGATTGCTTGAACTGAGGAGGCAGAGGCTGCAGAGCTGAGATCTTGCCACTGCACTCCAGCCTGGGTGACAGAGCGAGACTCCATCTCAAAAAAAAAAAAAGGAAAAAATAAATTAATTCTAGGGCTGGTCATGGTGGCTCACGCCTGTAATCCGAGCACTTTGGGAGGCTGAGGTGGATGGATCACCTGAGGCAGGAGTTCAAGACCAGCCAACATGGAGAAACCCCATTTCTACCAAAAATACAAAAATTAGCCAGGTGTGGTGGCATGTGACTGTAATCTCAGCTACTTGGGAGGCTGAGGAGGAGAATCACTTGAATACAGAAGGTGGAGGTTGCAATGAGTCAAGATAGTGCCACTGCACTCCAGCCTGGGAGCCTGGGTGACAGAGTGAGACTGTCTCAAAAAAAAAAAAAAATTAGGTCTAATTATAGACAGACAAGATTATGTTTTTGCACACCTATTTTGTATTCTGAATAATAAACAGTAAGGCTTTCCTTAGTCATAAAAGTTGAAATATGGTTGGAAAAGCCATAAATTATACGATGAAATGTTCCTTATATAAGAGGTTAAAAAATTCAGATTAGCGGTTCTTCACTAGTTCTATTTGGACCATGTGTGGAGTTGGTGCAATGCTGGGTGGATATTTCCCTGAAGTACCATCAGCATTTCTAAACACGTGTTTCCACCCAGCAACTGATCTCATCTACTGGAATGATTTCTCCTGAACTAACATTGGTATTCATGAAATAAAACAAAGTCTCAGTCATAAGTGTAGCTGCTCCTTGGAGGGCAAAATCAAGTGGTTGTGTGCAAATAAAAATTAAATTTTAGGCCGGGTGCAGTGGCTTATGCCTGTAATCACAGTACTTTGGGAGGCCGAGGCAAGCAGATCACCTGAGGTCAGGAGTTCAAGACCAGCCTGACCAACATGGCGAAACCCTGTCTCAACTAAAAACACAAGATCAGCAGGGTGTGGTGGTGCATGACTGTAATTCCAGTCACTTGGGAGCCTGAGGGAGGATAGTTCCTTCAACTCGAAAGATGGAGGTTGCAGTGAGCTGAGATTGCGCCATTGCACTCTAGTCTGGGCAACAAGAGTGAAACTCTGTCTCAAAATAAAATGAAATAAAGTTAAAAAATTAATTTTACTTAAGGCACCAGTTATTTCATTTTTACTCCTCATGGCAGAATTATTTTACATAGTAATTGAGGACAATTTTTATCTCTACCATCACTTTCCATATTCCCATAGATCTTAAAATACAGCACAGGGGCTCCATTGGAGACAGAGCAGGTGGGTTGTTTTTATTTGGGGTCGTTTGAGAACTCTAAGTAGCCCTTCATCAAGCCAATTAATTGGCACTTAATGCACCTACGATGTCTAGGCACTACGCCCTACTGGAGGTCCAGAAATGAATAAAACACGAACACTGCCTTCAAGAACTCTAAGTCAAGTAAGCCTCTAAACAAATTCCATCAGACAAAAAAGAAGACCTGGACTAGGTGCAGTGGCTCATGCCTGTAATCCCAGCACTTTGGGAGGCCAAGGCGGGTGGATCACCTGAGGTTGGGAGTTCAAGACCAGCCTGGCCAACATGGTGAAACCCCTGTCTCTACTAAAAACACAAAAATCAGCCAGGAATGATGGCATGTACATGTAATCCAAGCTACCTGGGAGGCTGAGGCAGGAAAATTGCTGGAACCTGGGAGGCGGAGGCTGCAGTGAGCCGAAATCACTCCATTGCACTCCAGCCTGGGCGACAGAGTGAAACTACTTCTCAGGGGGGACAAAAAGGATTCAAGTAGATATAAGAATTTAGAATATTGTTGCTTTGCCTTTCCAATTAATGGATTGATAATCAGCCCGTAGTGACTGATCGTTCAATATATACAATTAGAGCTACTGGCTAACTATTTATGTAAAATAAAAGTGAGATTTCTATCTTGTAGTTAAATTTCTATGTAAGAATTTAATGGAAAAAGTAAATCACAAAAGAACTAGAAGAAAATGCAAGTGAATTTTGATAATCATGGGATGGGAGACTTCTCTAAACATGACAGGAAAGGCACAGCCTTTGTGGTTGTTCAGCTTTACTTGATGCTGCCAGTTTTCCAAAGTGGTTATTATGACTTACAATCCTACCAGTGCCGTAGAGAGTTCTAGTCGTTCCCTATTCTTGCCAGCAACTGGTACTGTCAGCTTAGTATGTTTTATATATTTGGTAGTTGTAAGCTACTATCTCATTGTTGTTTTAATTTTCATTTCCTTGATGATTAATAATGTTGAACATGTTTTCTTTGCTTATAAATATGCAAACATTTTTGACCCAGCAATTACATTTATAGAGCTTTACCCGGAAAACACACACACACATACACACGGAAATTAGGAATGTCCAACAATTGTATTTTGGTGAAAGAGGTTATTTTTGGTGCATTCATACCGGGAAGTATTATAGTTGCCTAGTCATCACCACCATTAATATCTCGTGGTGGTCAACTCTAAGTAATAGAACAACAGGTGATTTTTAATATGTTTTTAGCTTTTATTTTCTGAGTTTTTCACAGTGAATATATATTGCTTTTATATTCAGAAGAAATGCCAAGGGATACTTCTATTTTATTTTGGAACAAACAAAAAAATACCATCTCAACCAGAGAAAATACCAATAACTCAATCATGAGCACTGATTTTTGGGGTCAATGGGTTTCTCATTTAAAATATAAGAGGTGCCCCCAAGTCTTTCTAAGTCCTATTCTGTCTTTAAAAAGAACTGGGACTCCTTGGAAGAATGGCTGGATATGGGGCTGGGGCAGGAAAAGCACAAGGTTATCCAGGAACACAGGAACACATACACACACACACACACACACACACACACACACACACACACACACACACACACATATAACTGAGATACTCCCATGGAATAATTTATCTGGGGTAGGACAAAAACCAAAGTGATAATTGTGGAGTGTTATGAGCATATTTCATGGACGGGGACAGGGAGGAAGTAGATGATAATATGTTTCGGAAATGAAAGATGGCAGGACCTCCTTGCTTCCAGCACACCACTTTGTTACTCTCCCTCCTTTACTCCTGATGAAATAGCACAGTGGAGAGACCACAGGGGCTGGACACTGGTACTTCATCTCATCAATTTCAGTCATTTAAATCCCATCAACCACTGCCAGGCACATGGCTCACGCCTGTAATCCCAGCACTTTGGGAGGTTAAGGCGGGCAGATCACCTGAGATTGAGAGTTCGAGACAAGTCTGACCAACATGGTGAAACCCCATCTCTAGTAAAAATACAAAATTAGCCAGTCATGGTGGCACATGCCTGTAATTCCAGCTATTTGGGAGGTTGAGGCAGGAGAATCACTTGAACCCGGGAGGTGGAGGCTGCAGTGAGCTGAGATCACACCATTGCACTCCAGCCTGGGCAACAAAAGCAAAACTCTGCCTCAAAAAAAAAAAAAAAAACTATCAGCCAAATAACTAATCTCTTTAATCTCATCTTTCTACATCTTAATTTCATATCATTAGTTCCTTTTCTTTTTTTTTTTTTTTTTTTGAGGCGGAGTTTTGCTCTTGTTACCCAGGCTGGAGTGCAATGGCGCGATCTCAGCTCACCACAACCTCCGCCTCCTGGGTTCAGGCAATTCTCCTGCCTCAGCCTCCTGAGTAGCTGGGATTATAGGCACGCGCCACCATGCCCAGCTAATTTTTTTGTATCTTTAGTAGAGACGGGGTTTCACCATGTTGACCAGGATGGTCTTGATCTCTTGACCTTGTGATCCACCCTCCTCGGCCTCCCAAAGTGCTGGGATTACAGGCTTGAGCCACCGATTAGTTCCTATTTTAAGGTTCAACTCTTACTTCAAACTCTAATGGCCTTTATAGGCTTATTTTTCTATTGTAAACCAAAAACATTCCTTTATTTTTGAAGTGAGATAATCTGAAAGATGCCTGTCAATGAACAAACAAACCACCACTGAAAAGAAACTTTTCTTATGAGGAACAAGGGGGCGATGTCAGTGGCAACCGCAACAAGATTGCCACCCTGGCCCTTAGGAGCTTGGTTAAGGATAGGCGCACACCTCAGAATGGTGGCTGTGTCTTTGACGTAGCTGGAAAAATTGCCATTGTTTACTAAGATGTCAGGTGTGATACAATTTAGTGTGTAAGGCGCGTCCCACAAGGGTTTATTCAGGTTTCTCTTTGCCTTTGTAATCTCCCAGTGGTCTGGCCTTTGCGGAAAGAAAACCTACCCATTTTTCCCCTCTCCCCTTTTACTGAGACAAATCAATAAATAAAAATAAAACTTGTAGGACAGATCAGAAGGCTGAATAGAGTTATGATTTCAGACTTACCTAAGGCCAAATCAAAATAGGTAATGACTCTTGGGAGAGAGTTTCCAGGTCATGAGGCACCCATTAGTACAATCAAGCAAATGTGTTAGAAGAGGCTAATAGGATAAAAGAATCACTGATGAACCTGAGGCCTGTGGCTCACGCCTGCAACCCAGCACTTTGGGAGGCCAAGGCGGGTGGATCACCTGAGGTCAGAAGTTCGGGACCAGCCTGATCAACATGGCGAAACCCCATCTTTACTAAAATTACAAAAAATTAGCCAGGCCTGGTGACACGTGCCTGTAATCCCAGCTACTCAGGAGGCTGAGGCAGGAGAATTGCTTGAACCTGGGAGGCAGAGGTTGCAGTGAGCTGAGATCATGCCATTGCACTCAATCCTGGGCAACAGAGCCAGACTCCATCTCAAAAAAAAAAAAATTATGAAAATTAGCTAGTTGTGGTGGCACGTGCCTGTAATGCCAGCTACTCAGGAGGCTGAGGCAGGAAAATCACTTGAACCTGGGAGGTGGAGGTTGCAGTAAGTTGGGATCACGTCACTGCACTCCATCCTGGCAACGACAACAACAAAAAGGATCACCGATGCTTCCAAAGGTAAGTGCTGTTGTCTCCAGGGTGGCTGTCTACAGTGGGAGAAGATGACTTATTTTTTTTTTTTGAGACAGATTCTCGCTCTGTCTCCCACTCTAGAGTGCAGCGGCTCAGTCTAGGCTCACCACAACCTCCATCTCCCAGGTTCAGGTGGTTCTCCTGCCTCAGCCGCCAGAGTGGCTGGGATTACAGGCATGCGCACCACGCCCGGCTAATTTTTTATATTTTTAATAGAGATGGGGTTTCTCCATGTTGGCCAGGCTAGTCTCAAACTCCCTACCTCAGGTGATCTGCTCACCTCAGCCTCCCAAAGTGCTGTGATTACAGCTGTGAGCCACTGTGCCCAGCTGAAGATGACTAATCTAATGGAAACTTTCTACATTTGTGTTATAAGCCTTCCTTTCTTTCATTTTTTAAATTTATTTTTTATTTTTTTGAGACAGAGTCTTGCTCTGTCACCCAAGCTGGAGTGCAGTGGCACGATCTCAGTTCACTGCAACCTCTGCCTTGCAGGTTCAAGCAATTCTCCTGCCTCAGCCTCCACACAGCTGGGATTACAGGTGCCTGCCAACATACCTGGCTAATTTTTGTATTTTTAGTAGAGGTGGAGTTTTGTTGTGTTGGCCAGGCTGATCTCAAACTCATGACCTCAGGTGATCTGCCCACCTCAACCTCCCAAAATACTGGGGTTACAGGCGTGAGCCACTGAACCCAGTCTTCCTTTATTTTAAAACCCTGTAATATAACCGAGTATTAACTTTGCCCAAGGAACTAAAAATTGTAGAGTTGCCAAGAATAGTAAACCTATTTCAAGGCCACTTTTCATTAAGAAACTCTTGGCTGGGCACGGCGGCTGTCATCTGTAATTCCAGCACTTTGGGAGGCCAAGGCAGGCGGATCACCTGAGGTTGGGAGTTTGAGACCAGCCTGACCAACACGGAGAAACTCCATCTCTACAAAAAATACAAAATTAGCCAGGCAGGGTGGCACATGCCTGTAATCCCAGCTACTCGGGAGGCTGAGGCAGGAGAATGACTTGAACCCGGAAGGCGGAGGTTGTGGTGAGCTGTGATCACACCACTACAGTCTGAGCAACAAGAGCAAGACTCTGTCTCAAAAAAAAAAAAAAAAAAAAAACAAAAAACCAAGAACCTCTTTGGGAGACTGAAATTGCTTTCCAATTGCTCATCTCAAATTCTAGGTCTTAGTTAACCTTGGCTTCAAAATCTTAATTTTCCTGCCACTAGGATTCTCTGTTTCCTTAGTGAGTAGCCATTCTAAAGTTCCTTGGGAGAAGTCATTAAAGAAACAGTTAAAGGCTGGGTGCAGTGGCTCATGCCCGTAATCCCAGCACTTTGGGAGGCCAATAGGGCAGATCAACTGAGGTCAGGAGTTTAAGACCAGCCAGACCAACATGGAGTAACCCCGTCTCTACTAAAAATAAAAAAATTAGCTGGGCGTAATGGCACATGCCTGTAATCCCAGCTATTCGGGAAGCTGAAGCAGGAGAATTGCTTGAACCTGGGAGGCGAAGGTCACAGTGAGCTGAGATCACGCCATTGCACTCCAGCCTGGACGACATGAGTGAAACTCCATCTCAAAAAACAAAAAACAGTTAAAGGCAAAGGAAAAAGGGATGTCAGAGAGTGTGTTTCATGTTAGTTGGGGAAATCAAGACATTAGCTGTGGCTGAGCACAGTGGCTTACACCTGTAATCCCAGCACTTTAAGAGGCCAAGTCAGGTGGATTGCTTGAGTTCAGGAGTTTGAGACCAGCCTGGGCAAGATGGTGAAACTCCATTTCTACAAAAAAATGCAAAGATGAGCCAGGCATGGTGGTGCATACCTCCCTACTCAGGAGGATGAAGCAAGAGGATCGTTAGAGCCCAGGAGGCGGGGGTCACTGTGAGAGCCATGATCACAGCATTGTACTCCAGCCTGGGCAACAGAGTGAGACCCTGTCTCAAAACTAACAAAAACAATAACAACAACAACAACAAACACAGCATAAGCTGCTTTGTTCATCAATCCATATTTAATTAATGACATGGAATCCATCGTATAGAAACACTTGGCATGCAGTTGTTTGTAAAAGGGAATTTATGACAGTACCATTGGAATAGTGAACATTCAGACATAAGTTAAATGTCTATCACTACAGAACTGATTAAGTTGTTTATCTCTGCTGTGGAATACATTTCAGCCATTAAAAAGAAAGAGGTATATGCCATATATCCATGTAACGGAATTGTATGTATACCCCTTCAATTTATACCAAAAAAGACTGATGTAGAGGTAAATGAACTGGTGACTGGCCAGCCTAAAGTTCTTTGTAATTGTTCTAGGAGGAGATCCCCAATACATAGTTAAGTGGAAAAAGCAACTTCCAGAACAATGTATATGGCACGATTCTTTTACATTAAAAATCTTTATGATATATGTGCAGGCGTATGCATGGAAATGTCCAGACTGGGCACCAAACTCCAGTCCTGGTTACTTTGGTGGAAGGAGTGAACATGGCAGTGAGAATAAAGGTGATAGATATTTTCCTCTCAAGAAGTCATTATTTTTATTTGTTTATTTTTTGAGGTGAAATCTCACTCTGTTACCCAGGCTGGAGTGCAATGACATGATCTTGGCTCACTACAACTTCTGCCTCCTGAGTTCAAGTGATTCTCCTGCCTCAGCCTCCCAAGTAGCTAGGATTACAGGCATGTGCCACCACACCTGGCTAATTTTTGTGTTTTTCGGAGAGACAGGGTTTCACCATATTGGCCAGGCTGGTCTTTAACTCTTGGCCTCAGGTGATCCACCCACCTCAGCCTCCCAAAGTGCTGGGATTGCAGGTGTGAACCACTGTGCCCGGCCTAGAATTGATTCCTCTCTGAACCTTTTAAAAGAGTGTGCTCATGTTACCTGAGTAATTTTTAAAATTCACTTCAGTCTCTATGCTTGTATACCTGAGTAGTTTTTGAGAGATCATTTGATGCATTTAATCCCTCTTGAAGACAAGAACTGAACTTACGACGATTTGCTTACCTCCTTGTGTGAATAGCTCCTTGGCAACTGATTCCATCCCATCCTCCTTCAAGAGCTAAGAAACCAAGAGATGATATCCGTGACAAATCCTCAAATTCCCACTCACATCACTTAACTAGTTTGACTTTTTTCCCCCAACCTAACAATAGGAGGGTTCTCTCCCTGGCTCTAATTTTTTCTTTCTTTCTTTTTTTCTTTGTTTTATTTCCCTGGCTCTTAAGAGCAGATATATTGTCTCCTTTTCATTTCTGCTGTGTTAACCTGATTATTTTTCTTAGCCAGACTGCTCCCGGCCCTGGTATTCATTGGTGACTTAATTCTTCCTAAAGTCCGCAGCCTGTGGTTGGGTGTGGTGGCTCATGCCTATAATCTCAGCACTTTGGGAGGCTGGGTGGGCAGATGGCTTCAGGCCGGGAGTTCGAGACCAACCTAGCTAACATGGCGAAACCCCATCTGAGCCCCAAATACAAAAATTAGCAGGGCATGGTGGTGGGTGCCTGTAATTCCAGCTACTTGGGATGCTGAGGCAGGAGAATCACTTGAACCCAGGAGGTGAAGGTTGCAGTGAGCTGAGACCACACCACTGCACTCCAGCCTGGGCAACAAGAGCAAAACTCCAGCTCAATAAATTAAAAAATTAGAAAGTCTGCAGCCTGTAAAATGAATATTGGGTCAGCTCTCACTACTCATTTGGATAAAGGATGCTGATGAAGAGTTCAGAGTGCTTCTGGCAATTAATAACAATTCTTCTTAATTACTGACTTGGTTGATGTACTTCAAGAAGAGGGAAATCTTTTGAACCTAAATATTACCACACCCTTCTAGAGAAGCTTGAACCAAGTAAACTCTTCTTACACTGTGTTTTAGGTATCTATTTCTCATGTCTATTTCAGTTTTCTACTTCTTGGGAGTCAATGGCTCATATCTGCTTCACATGGCATCAGCTGGATTAACACACTTAGAAGCTGAAAGAGTCACTGTCAAGATCCCTCACTCACATGCCTGGCAAATTGGTGCTGACTGTCAACTGGGAGCTGAGCCAGGGCTATAGGCCAGGGGCCTCAGTTCTTTCTGTGTGGGCCTTTCCACAGGATGCTTGGACTTCCTCACAACATGGTGGCTGGGTTCCAAAAGCAAGCATCCCAGAAGAACAAAGCAGACATGCATGATATTTTTATGACCTAGCCTCAGGAGTTACTTTATGTGAATTCCACCATACCCAATTTGTTGAGACAGTCTCAAGGCCAACTAAGGTTCAAAAGGAGGGGATATAGTCTCTACCTTTTGATTGAGCGCAGGGTAGTGAGGGTGGTGGGTGGTCTGGTGGCAAGATTCTAAAAGAGTAGGTAGCCATACCACGGTTTTGAGAGATAGCATAGACAGAATTGGTTACTGGATCTGATCTGGAGTACTTCAGTATTTAAGCAAACACTTCAGTAGTTGAGCAAATAGAAAGACTGAGAAACTTATATTCCCAGCTTTTCTTCCATCAGATCTTCTATAGTTTGGTTAAAAATGAATTTTCCAAAACCCAGAAATACTTGCCTTCAAAAGTAAATGCAAAAAACAACAACATCAAAGTTTTTTTTTGGGGGGGGGCAGGAAGGCAGGAAGGAAGGAAAGGAGGAAGGGAGGGAGGGAGGGAGGGAGAGAAGGGAAGGAAGGAAATCAGGCAATGAGAGAGACTTTGCGACCTGGATCTAGAGGTCTACAAGTTTTCTTTTTTCTTTTTTTTTCTTTTTTTTTTTTTTGAGAGAAGGAAAGAAAAAAAAAGGAGTGAAGGAGAGGAATAAAGAGGAAGAATAAGAGGGAGAGAGAACGGAAATGTTGCTTTATTCTAAAAGAAATGGGTATTAATAATGGCCAATCAATATTTCATTTAAACCTATGAGTAAGTGTGATGTGGTATTGACAAGAATGTATATTTTGTGTATTTAAAGTGGAGAGCTCTATAAATATTTATTAAGTTTACTTGTTCCGGATCTGAGTTCGAGTCCTTGATATCCTTATTAATTTTCTGTCTCATTGAGTCTAAGTCTCTATGTATCTGGGTGTTAGGATCGTTAGCTCTTATTGTTGCATTGATCCTTTTACCACTATATCTTTGTTGCTTTAAAATCTACTTTATCAGATACGAGAATTGCAACTCCTGCTTTTTATTTATTTATTTATTTTTGCTTTTCATTTGGTTGGTAAATCTTTCTCCATCCCTTTGTTTTGAGTCTTTGTGTATCCTTGCATGTGAAATGGGTCTGGATGTAGCATGCCGTTGGGTTTTGGCTGTATCTTTTGATTGTGGGATTTAGTCAATTTAAATTTAGAATTACTGCCATTTGATGTTAACTGGCTGTTTTATCCATTCGTTGATGTAAATTCTTCTTTATGTTGATGTTCTTTACTTTTTGGTATATTTTTAGAAAGGCTAATACTGGTTGTTCCTTTCTATGTATATTGCTTCTCTCAGAAGCTCTTGTAAAGCAGGCCTGATGGTAATAAAATCTCTGAGTACTTGCTTGTTCATAAAAGATTTTATTTTTCCTTCAGTTGTGAAGCTTAGTTTGGCAGGATATGAAATTCTGGGCTGAAAGTTCTGTTCTTTAAGGATGTTGAATATTAGCCCCCACTCTCTTCTGGTTTGTAGAGTTTCTGCTGAGAGATCTGCTGTAAGTCTGATAGGCTTCCCTTTGTGGGTAACCTGACCTTTCTCTCTGGCTGCCCTTAGTATTTTCTCCTTCATTTTAACCCTGGTGAATCTAACGATTATGTGCCTTGGGTTGCTCTTCTTGAGGAATATCTTTGTGGTGTTCTCTGTATTACCTGGGGTTGAATATTGTCCTGCTTTGCTAGTTTAGGAAGATTTTCCTGAATAATATCCTGAAGAATATTTTCCAGCTTGGATTCATTCTCTCCGTCACATTCAGGTACACCTATCAAATGTAAATTTGGTCTTTTCACATAGTCCCACATTTCTTGGAGACTTTGCTCATTCCTTTTTATCCTTTTTTCTCTATTCTTGTCTTCTCGTTTTATTTCATTAAGTTGGACTTCAACCTCTGATATCCTTTCTTCTGCTTGAACAATTCGAGTGTTTAAACCTGTGCATACTTCTTGGAGTTCCCGTATTGTATTCTTCAGTTCCATTAATTCACTTATATTCCTCTCTAAGTTGTCTATTCTCATTAGGATTTTGTCAAACCTTTTTTCAAAGTTCTTAGTTTCTTTACATTGGGCTACAACATGTTCTTTTAACTCACCAAAGTTTCTTATTATCCATGTTCTGAAGCCTGATTCTGTTAATGGGATGCGCTTGTTCTCCATCAAGCCTTGTTCCCTTGTTGATGAGGGACTGTGATCCTCTTTAGAGGGAGAGGCATTCTGATTTTGAGTATTCTCAGCCTTTTTACACTGGTTTCTTCCCATCATTGTAAATTTATCCACCTGTCGTCTTTGTAATTACCACCTTTCAAATTAGGTCTCTGAGTAGACGTCCAAGTTGTTACTTCCCAGGGCCGAAATATGAGCAACCCACTGTGCTGGCCAAAACAGCGGCATTAAGACTGATGGTGCTTTTCTGCCCGGGAATCTCCAGTCTGGCTTCCTTCTTGAGTCCGTAATAGGCAACTCTGCCTTCCCGGAGCTCAAACCTCGGTCAGAAGGGGAACCAGTCCCGTTTACTCTGCACCAAGAGCTGCCACGCCGAGGTGCCGGCCAAACCGCTGTGCTGGCCACAAAAGTCACACTGGCGACCCGTGCAGCTCCTCCACTGGGAATCTTCTGCTCCGTGAGCGACTAAAATTTGTCTGAAAGTGTGGCGTCCTCTCGTTCTCTGCACTTTCACTGGGAGCTGCAATCCCGAGATGTTAGCGGTCAGCCATCTTGGATCCTTCTTCCAAATTTTTTTTTTTAACCAATCAAGAAGAAACTCTTCAAAAAACCAACCCAATTCAATGTCAAGTTAAGGTTATGTATTACTTATTTGACATTTTGACTTATTTAAACCTTCTCTTTCATAAGAAAGGGAAAGAGAGTTAATTTATTCTCACCATCCTATTTATTTATTAAGTGGTGCAAGGTAAAATTTTACTGGGATTTTGAATAAAATAAGATATTGTAATAATTACAATTATTATGTATATAGCTATGTCATCTGTTAGAATAACTTTGCTGCATCCTCTTCTTATCCTATTGGTAGGGAAAAAATTCAGTTGAAATTATATTTTATATTTTTAGTAAATTGTATTTTGGTAAAACCCTGCTGCTTTTTTATATGGTTTAAATATACTCTATTTAGAATATCTCTCGCTATTCAGTTAAAAATTCGTTTGAAATACTTTCTGAATGTTGTTAGTGAATTGATGGGGAAGGATGTTGGCACTGAGAAGGTGACAGAGTGAGAATAAGTGTGGAAGGACAACACCTGTAATTGTAGCACTTTAGGAGGCTACAGGTAGGTGGCTCACACCTGTAAATCCCAGCACTTTGGGAGGCTGAGGAGGGTGGATCGCCTGAGGTCAGGCAATCCACTGGGGGCTGAAGAGGTTCTAGGAAGGGAGCTATATAAATGCAAAGTCATAAAACAATTTTGCTTTTTTTTTTTTTTTTTGAGATAGATTGTCACTCTGTCACCCAGGCTGGAGTGCAGTGGCGAAATCTTGGCTCACTGCAATCTGTGCCTCCCAGGTTCAAGCGATTCTTGTGCCTCAGCCTCCCAAGTAGCTGGGACTACAGGCTCGGCTAATTTTTTGTATTTTTAGTAGAGATGGAGCTTCACTATGTTAGCCAGGATGGTCTCGATCTCTTGACCTCGTGATCAGGAGATCACGCCTTGGACTCCCAAAGTGCTGGGATTACAGGCATGAACCACTGTGCCCAACCAACAATTTTATCTTTTTTTTTTTAAAATTTTTTGTTTATCTTTTAAAGTTGAGCAGGAGATGGGGGGAGACCAGAAAGTCTGCTGTCCCAGTGATATACCTTGAGAGGCCTCCTCCGCCCTGTGTCAGGTAAAACAGAGGCAGGGAGAGAGCAGTGCTGGCTTATTCAGGAGCAGAAAACTGCTTAGGAAATTCCACGGTGGCTAGGGACAGTGGCCACAGGCAGCTGACAGACAGCCGCTCATTACTGACGTAGAGCATTTATGGGAACAAAGCTAAATAAAGTATGGTGGCAATTGGAAATGTTTCTGTTGGCACCAGGGCAAAGTGAGCAGAGGTGGCAGTGAGTGAGGAAATAGATTAAATGTGTGCACAGAGAAGAACAAAGAGGAACCCACACCCCACAGAGCAGGCGAATAGGCAAATCTACAAAGACAGAAAGTAGATTCATGTTTGCGAAGTTCTGGAGGACTGAGGTGAGAGGCGATGGGAGGTGAGTGCTAGTGCAGGCATTTTTGTAGAGGGAATGAGGGAAATGTTCTAAAATTGATTATGTAATGGTGGCACCACTTTGTGAGTATGCTAAAAACCATTTGTACAATTTACATAGGTAAACTGTACAATATATGAATTAAATATCAACAGCTGATATTTTGAAAAAGTAAATTTAAAACTGAATACAAATAAAAATACATAGATGTGTAGATGTTTAAAACATTCATGCTGCACGGAGCAAAGGAACATACCTTCTCCATGTCCGTTACTGAGTCCCTATTCTTACTCTCAAATTGTGTAGTTCCTTGCTTATAGCCATTACTGGAAAATAAGGAAAAGAAAAAAATGGTGTAGTTCCTTTGGTTAGTTTCTTTTGTATCTTTCCAGGGTTTTAAAAAATGTATACATAGGCCAGGCACGGTGGCTCACGCCTGTTATCTCAGTACTTTGTGAGGCCGAGGAGGGTGGATCACCTGAGGTCGGGAGTTTGAGACCAGTCTGGCCAGCATGGTGAATACCCGTCTCTACTAAAAATACAAAAATTCTCCGGGTGTGGTGGCAGGCACCTGTAATCCCAGCTACTAGAGAAACTGAGGCAGGAGGGAGGAGAATTGCTTGAACCTGGGAGGCAGAAGTTGCAGCGAGCCGAGATTGAGCCATTACACTCTAGCCTGGGCACTAGAGTGAGACTCTGCCAATAAATACATAAAGTACATATAAACAAATATGAACATGAAATAATGTATATTAAATAAATGTGACTATGAAATAAATAAATGTGAATATGTACTCTTTTGTTCCTCGCATTCTTACATGAAAGGCATCATACTACAGAAACTGCTCTGCTCTTTGTCTTTTTCTATGCAGTGTAAGTTAGAGATCGCTCCACATTAGCACACAGAAAGCTTTCTTGTTCATTTTCAGAGTTCATGGGCTTCCACTGCGTGGATGTTCTACAGTTTATTTAACCAGTCTGTTACTGATGAACCTTTGGGTTATTTTCAATCTTTTATGTCTATAAACAATGCTACAACAATCGTGTACATATGTCATCCCATACACTTTCAGATCCGTCGGGAAGATAGATTCACAGAAGTGAGATTGTTAGTTCAAAAGGTAAATGCATTCATAATTTTAGGTGATATTATCAAATTGCCCTCCATTTTGCACTTCTACCATCAATATGTAACAGTCCTGATTTCTCTATACTTTTGCCTAGACGGTACAGGCAAAACTTGCAAAACATACTGTGTGCCAGACTTGTCAATGTAATTGCAGAAATGAGCCAGGCGCAGTGGCTCATGCCTGTAATCCAGCACTTTGGGAGGCTGAGGCGAGTGGATCACATGAGGTCAGGAGCTCGAGATCAGCCTGGCCAACATGGTGAAACCCCATCTCTACTAAAAATACAAAAATTAGCCGGGCATGGTGGCGCACCCCTGTCGTCCCAGCTACTCCAGAGGCTGAGGCATGAGAATCACTTGAACCCAGGAGGCAGAAGTTGCAGTGAGCCGAGATCACGTTACTGGACCCCTGCTGGGGTGACAGATTGACATTCCGTCTCAAAAAAAGAAAGCAAAAAAAAAGGAGAATAAATCTAGCAACATTTAAGACTAATATGCAAAGACATCCGTAGATAACAGGTGATTGCACATAAGCAAAGATCAATGAACTACTTTTAACAATAATAAACATTAAATGCCATTATATTTCTAAGCAGTTATATGTCATTTTGTATATGAGGATTAATACTTTGTAATAGTTATCAGGCCTCAAAGTGCTCTCAGGTTTGAACTTGGCATAATTCTAGAAAGGAAAAGAGATGGAGTCAATTTGTCCACTCATTGAATCTGGCCATACCTTGGGCTTGCTTTGACCAACAGAATGTGGCACAAGTAATACTGTATTACTTCTGAACCCTGCATCTTCTCTTCCTCTTGGAAACCAGATGCCATCTGAAAAAGACTGGGCCATCCTGCTGAAGACACGTGGCATAGACTATAGCCAGCACCAATTCCTTATCTGTGAGTGAGGTTCCATTAAACCAGCTAGCTCAAGTCAAGCTGCAGTTTGACTACAGGCATATGAGTGACCCCATGAGAGACCAGAGGAATAGCCCAGCTAAGCACGGCTCAAATTGCTGAACCACAGCGTAAGAAGCAAATAAAATAGTTGCTGTTTTATTTTGGGGGGATGGTTTGTTATATGGCAATAAATAATTATAAAACTGTTTTGGGGTGGAGTTATGAGTAGAGAAAAAGATAATGTAAGATAATGAAGGCTGGGTGCAGTGGCTTACACCTGTAATCCCAGCACTTTGAGAGGCTGAGGTGGGCAGTTCATTTGAAGTCAGGAGTTCGAGACCAGCCTGGCCAAGAGGGTAAAACCCAGTCTCTGCAAAAATACAAAAGTTAGCTGGACGTGGTGGTGATGCCTGTAATCCCAGCTGCTCAGGAGGCTGAGGTAGGAGAATCGCTTGAACCTGGGAGGCAGAGGTTGCAATGAGCCGAGATCACACCACTGCACTCCAGCCTGGGTGACAGGGTGGGACTCTGTCTCAAAATAAATAAATAAATAAATAAAGTAATAAAAGATAGGTTGGCTTTTGTTCATTAATTTGTTTAATCACATACTCTCCATCTCCATGCAGAAAGGGTTAAAGGCTGCCCTAGTGGATAGACCCTAGGGTGACTGCTGTTCATGATACCTGCCTTCTGGTGCTCACTCTTCTTGAGCATGGGATGACAGGTTTCTAACCGACAGAATATGGCAACAGTGATGAGATGTCATTCCTGTGATTTTTTTGCATTATATAAAACTCCATTGTGCCAGCAGATTCACACTAGGGATTCTGCTTGCTGGCTTGAGTGAGTAGGTGACCATGTTGAAGAAGCTCACATGGCAAAAAACAATAGGCAGCCTCCAGAAGCTGAGTGCGGCCTCCAGCCCACGGTCAACAAGAAACACAACCTCGCCACAAGGAGATGAATTCTGCCAATTACCAAAGCAAGCTCAGAAGCCAGTTCCTCCCAGTGGAGCCTCAAGATGAGATGCAACTCAGCTGTCACTTAGTTTGCAGCCTTGTGACTGGGTGAGGGTCCAGCTACGTTGTGTCTGGACGCCTGGCCCACAGACATGGCAAGATCAGAAACGCATGCTATTTGTTATGTAACATTGAAAACTAATACAGCTGCCCAGGATGCTTCAGCATTCAATCCCTCTACAGGAAGGCAACCTTTATTCCCAGAAGAAAAATGTGTGCTTTGTGAAAAGATGAAGGCATTCTACAGCTTTAGAAGGTCATTTCTTTCTTATCACACCCTCATTTATTTAAAATCCAGGACAAGAGAGCATTTATTTTCATAGTTGACTCAAGGAACTGAGGATAATTTACTTAGAGAAGGTGAAGCAGAAAACAAATTAAATGTATATATAGGCTGGGTGTGGTGACTCACATCTGTAATCCCAGCATTTTGGGAGGCCAAGGCAGGCAGATCACCTGAGGTCAGGAGTTTGAGACCAGCCTGGCCAACATGGAGAAATCCTGTCTCTACTAAAAATATGAAAAATTAGCCAAGCATGGTGGCGCATGCCTGTAATCCCAGCTACTCGGGAGGCCGAGGTGGGAGAATTGCTTGAACCTGGAAGGTGGAGGTTGCAGTGAGCCGAGATTGTGCCACTGCACTCCAGCCTGGGCAACAAAGTGAGACTCTGTCTCAAAATAAAATGAAATAGTATATACATATGTTAGAGCTTTTTTCCAGATAACAATGAATAAGCGATTCCATTTCCATTTCCACGGAGCTGAGAAAAAGGGGTTGTCAAGTACAACAGAAGGCAGAGGATCATACATAAACCTGAATGAAACTTCAAAAAGATAACTTTGGGCTAAAACTTCTGGATCACAGGAGAGACCCTCACTAATAAGTTGGAAGATCCCTGATCTTTGGGTCAGTTGCATTCCATATTCTGCCTTATAGACTAATAATTAAGGAGGTCGCTTAGAAGTTTAGAAGACTTTTTGATGATCATGGTGGAAAGATTTAAAATTTACCTAGTAAAATCATAAAATCTGATCTCTAGATTTCTAGGACTAATGGAAAGTTAGAAAAGTTTCAAGGTTGTAAACTGATCTCTTGAGGGTTCCTTAAACTATGTAATTTTGGAATTTGTGTGACAGACTGCTATGTAAACAAATAACTAAAATAATTTTTGTAGTTCATCTAGTCTGTACATTCCTTTGATAGTCATTTGTTTCCTCTCTATAATGCTCAATGAAGGTAAATAAAAATGTCATGTTCTATATTTCTCTCAAATTTTAAATTATTATACAAACTTATTGGTTAAAAAAAGTATAGTTTATTATCCTGAAAGTATTTTTGTTTATAACCTCCTTATGAGCAAATCTTGTTCAAAATATTATAACCCAAAAATGAAAAGCACATATTACAAAAAGCATATTTTTAGTCCAAATCTTTTTTTCTCAATAATATATTATCTTGGAATATTCCAATACTCCACCTTCCAATATTATACATACTCCTAACCAGACTTAATTCAAAGATTCATGATTATTAATAGATTAAAATACAATTTACATATCACAAGATTTACCCCTATAAAGTATAGAATTCAGTTTCTAAGTCTTTAATTCATTTGAGTTGATTTTTGTATATGGTGTGAGATAAAGTTCTAATTTAATTTTTTTCCATGTGATTATCTAGTTTTTCCCAACACCATTTATTGAAAATACCATCCTATCTCCATTGTATGTTCTTGGCACTGTTGTCAAAAATCAGTTGACCATAAATGCACAGATTTATTTTTGGACTCTCTTACTTTGTTCTAGTGGTCTATGTCTATTTTTATGTCAGTACTATACTGTTTTACTTACTGTAGCTTTGTAATATACTTGAAATCAGAAAGCGTGATACCTCCAGCTTTTTTCTTTTTGTTCAAGATTGCTTTGGCTATTTGGAGTAGTTTGAGAGGTACTTTTGGTTTCATATGAATTAAAAAAATTTTTTTCTCCATTTCTGTAAATAATGATATTGGGATTTGGATAAAGATTGCATTGAATCTGTAGATCACTTTGGGTATTACAGATATTTTAACTATTAATTTTTCCAATCTATAAACATCTAATGTCTTTCCATTTATCTGTGTCATTAATTTCATTCATCAGGGCCAGGCACAGTGGCTCAGACATGTAATCCCAGAACTTTGGGAGGCCCAGGCAGGTGGATTGCTTGAGGCCAGAAATTTGAGACTAGCGTGGCCAACACAGCAAAAACCCCTCTCTCCTAAAAATACAAAAATTAGCCTGACATGGCAGTGCATGCCTGTAATCCCAGCTACTCAGGAGGCTGAGGCAGAAGAATCACTTGAACCTGGGAGGTGGAGGTTGCAGTGAGATGGAATCACGTCACTGTACTCCAGCCTGGGCAGCAGAGTGAGACTCCATCTAAAAAAAAAATTACTTATTCACGTTTCATAACTTTCAGGGCCTACTTTTAAATTGAGTTGTGTTTATATTATTGAATTGTGAGAGTTCTCTCTTTTTTTTGAGACAGGGACTTGGTCTCACTCTGTCGCTCAGGCTGGTGTGCAGTGGCATGAACTTGGCTCACTCTAACCTCCACCTCCCTGGCTCAGGTGATCCTCCCACCTCAGCCTCCCAAGTAGCTGAGATATAAAAATGTCCAGCTAATTTTTGTATTTTTTGTAGAGACGGGATTTAGCCATGTTGCCCAGGCTGGTCTCGAACTCCTGAGCTCAAGTGATCCACCTGCCTCAGCCTCTCAAAGTCCTAGGATTGCAGGCATGAGCCACTGTACCCCACTGCACTTCCCCCTTTTTGATGGCCCCCTATTTTTAGGGGGAAAGGATGCTGCCAGACTTCAAGGCCAGGATCTTCACTGAAAGTGGTAGGGCTGGGTCTCCTGGAGAAAACAACGGCTCCAACCCTTTCCTTTTTTATTTTATTTCATTGAAGTTTGTTTCCTTTTTGTATTTTTTGCAGAGATGGGGTTTTGCTATGTTGCCTAGGCTGGTCTGGAACTCCTGGGTTTAAGCAGTCCTTCCACCTCAGCCTCCCAAAGTGCTGAGATCACAGGCACCTTACCCAGCCTGTGAGAGCTCTGTATATATTACAGATACAGATCTGTGTTAGGCCATTTTTTTGCTTTGCTATAAAGAAATACCTGAAATACAGGCTGGGCGTGGTGGCTTATGCCTGTAATCCCAACTACTCAGAAGGCTGAGGCATGAGAATCACTTGAACCCAGGAGGTGGAGGTTGCAGTGAGATGAGATCGCACCACTGTGCTCCAGCCTGGCGACTGCAGGACTTTTGGAGAGGACCTCAGGAAGCTTACAATCATGGTGGCAGGTGAAGGGAGTAGGCAGAGTATCACATGTTGCAAGTGGGAGCAGGAATGGGAGAAGGGGGAGGCCCCAGCCTTTTTTAAACAACGTATTTCTCATTAATGAACTGAGCAGGAACACACTTACCACCAAGGGAACGGTACTAAACCATTTATGAAGGATTGCTCCCAACCCCTGGGATCCAATGGCCTCCCTCCCCTGCCTCTAACACTGGGAATCAAATTTTAACATGGGATTTGGAGTGGACAAACATACAAACCGTACAATGTCCTTTATCAAACATATGATTTATAAAAGTTTTCTCCATCACATGGGCTATCTTTTCATTTTCTTGAGGGTATCCTTTGAAGTACATTTTCTTTTTCTTTTTTTTTTTGAGATGAAGTCTCGCTCTGTCACCCAGGCTGGCATGCAGTGGTGCAATCTCTACTCACTGCAACATCTGCCTCCTGAGTTCAAGCAATTCTCCTGCCTCACCCTCCTGACTAGTTGGGATTACAGGCGTATACCACCATGCCCAGCTACTTTTTGTACTTACAGTAGAGATGGGGTTTTACCATTTTGGCCAGGCTGGTCTCGAACCCCTGACCTAGAGTGATCTGCCTGGCTTGGCCTCCCGAAGTGCCGGGATTACAGGCGTTAAGTCACCACACCTGGACTTAAGACACTTTTTTTTTGATGGAGTTCCTTTAATGATGCCAGGTTTATCTCTTTTTTTCTCCTGTTGCTTGTGCTTTTAGTGTCATATGTAATAAACCATAGCTAGACTGGGTGCAGTGGCTCACAGTCTAATCCCAGCACTTTGGGAGGCTGAAGTGGGTGGATCACTTAAGGTCAGGAGTTTGAGACCAACCTGGTCAACATAGTGAAACCCCCATCTCTACCAAAACTACAAAAATTAGCCAGTGCGATGCCACGTGCCTATAATCCCAGCTTCTCAGGAGACTGAGGCACGAGAATCCCTTGAACCTGGGCGAAGGAAGGTGCAGCAAGCCAAGATTACGTCACTACACTCTAGCCTGGGTGGCAGGGCGAGGCTCTATCTCAAAAAAAAAAGAAAAAAAGAGAAACCGTAATAATGAAGATTTACACCTATGTTTTCTTCTGAGTGTTTTATATTTTTAACCCACACATTTAGATCTTTGATCCATTTTGAGTCAATTTTTGTGTATAGTACGAGGAAGGCATTCAACTTCATTCTCTCGTATGTGGATAGATAGTTCTCCCTGCACTGCTGGTTGCAAAGACTGTTCTTTCCCCCATCCAGTTGGTACCTTTGTTCAAAGCCAATGAACCATAATGTAAGCATGTATTTCTCTTAACTTTTTTTTGTTGTTTTAAAGTCTATTTTGATGTTAGTATAGTCACTCCAGGTATTTTGTAGCTGCTGTTTGATGATATACATTTTACCATCTTTTTGTTTTCAACTTATTTGTATTTACAGCATAACAAATTACTATATGTTTAGTGGCTTAAAACAACTCATGGTAATGGTCTCACTTTCACAGGACAGGAGTTTGGGGTAGCTTACTGGAGTCTCTGCTTAGGGTCTTACACGGTTGTAATCAAGGTATTGGCGGGGTTACATTCCCATCTTCACTTAAGGGTTCTCTTCCAAGCTCATCATGTGGTTGGCAGATTACTGATGCTTGTGATTATAAGATGAGACCATCAGCTCTTAGTGGCCACCTTTCTCCACAGCCAGTTCACGCATGGCTGTTTTCTTCTTAAAGGCCATCTGGAGAGGGTTTCAGCTGACTCAAGTCTCCCTCCTTGGGGAAGGGTTAGAGCCTTTTTTAAGGGCCCACCTGATTATGTCAGGCTCATTTTGTGTTGCTGTAAGGGAACACCTGAGACTGGGTAATTTGCAAAGAAAAAAGGTTTATTTGGCTCCTGACTGATTCTGCTGGCAGGAAGACCAAGCATCTGATGAGGGCCTCAGGCTACTTCCGTTCATGGTGGGAGGCAAAGGGGAGCTGGTGAGTGCAGAAACCACGTGGTGAGACAGGAGGCAAGAGCCAGTGAGGGGGAGGTGCCAGACTGTTTTTAACAACCAGGTCTCATGGGCACTAACAGAGTGAGAACTCACTTGCTCTGCCCTACCACATAGGGCATTAGGCCCCACCTCCAACATTGAGGATCAAATTTCAAATTTCTTTTCTTTTTTCTTACTTTTTTTTTTTGAGACAGGGTCTCACTCTGTTGCCCAGGCTGGAGTGGACTGCGGTGGAATGAATGTGGCTCACCGCAGCCTTGATGTCCCTGGGCTTGGGTGATCTCCCACCTCAGTCTCCCAAGTAGCTGCAACTACAGTCACATACCACCATGCCTGGCTAATTGTTCTAGTTTTTGGTAGAGAGAGGGTTTCGCCATGTTGCCCAAGCTAGTCTGAAACTCCTAGGCTCGAGTGACCCGCCCACTTCAGCCTCCCAAAGTGCTGGGATTTACAGGCATGAGCCACTGTGCCCAGCCAGAGATCAAATTTCAACATGAGACTTGGAGGGGACAAACTTTCAAACTGTAGCACCCAGGAGAGTTTCTCTTTTGATGAACTCAATGCAACACCTGAGATTGAGTAATTTCAGTTAAACAGTTTCCCAGTTTCCTTTTTTTGCCTCTGTTTTAGATCCAGGGACAGACTGGATCTCAGTTTCTTGAAACAAGCAAGCAAACAAACATACATACTTACCATATGATCCAATTGCACTCCTGGGCGTTTATCTCAGATAAACGAAAACTATATCCAAATAAAAAAAAGGCCAGGCGCGGTGCCTCACACCTGTAATCCCAGCACTTTGGGAGGCTGAGGCAGATGGATCACTTGAGGTCAGGAGTTCGAGACCAGCCTGGTGAAACCCTGTCTCTATAGAAAATACAAAAATTAGCCAGGCATGGTGGCATATGACAGTAATTCCAGCTACTCAGGAGGCTGAGGCAAGAGAATTGCTTGAACCCAGGAGGCGGAGGTTGCAGTGAGCCAAGATTGTGCCACTACACTCCAGCCGGAGCGACAGAGCAAGACTCAGTCTCAAAAACAAACAAACAAACAAAAAATAAAAACATGTACATGAACATTCATAGCCCCACCCCCTGCCCCCAGTAGCTGGGATTACAGGCACCCGCCACCACACCCAGCTTTTTTTTTTTTTTTTTTTGAAGTTTTAGTAGAGACAGGTTTCACCATGTCCACCATGCTGTTCTTGAATTCCTAACTTCAGGTGATCAGCCTGCCTCAGCCTCCCAAAGTGTTAGGATTACAGGCATGAGCTACCGTGCCCAGCCGATGAGGCTTTTAAGTATGAATCTAGAATGCTGTCCAACATAATTAAGTGGGGAAAAAAATGCTTCCCAACACAAACATAGGTGGGAAAAAACGTATATATAATGTGCTTTTATATAAAAGATAAGAAAAATATTTTCGTATTTGCTTAAATATATGTTAAAAATCTCTGGAAGGATAACCATGAAAGTACTGTCAGTGGTTACCTATGTATGTATGTGTGCATGCACATGTGTGACATGTATATATGCAAGTATTTTAGTATCTATTACTATATAACAAATGACTCCAAATTTAGCAGCTTAAAACAACAAATATTTATTAACTGACAATGTAGGTCAGGAACTTGAACAGTTTAACTGGGTGGTACTAGCTCAGAATCGTTCACTAGATTTTTTTTTTTTTTTTTTTTGACATGGAGTCTCATTCTGTCATCCAGGCTGGAGTGCAATGGCATGATCTCAGCTCACAGCAACCCTGCCTCCCAGGTTCAAGTGATTCTCCTGCTTCAGTCTCCCAAGTAGCTGGGACTACAGGTGCACACCACCACACCTGGCTAATTTTTGTATTTTTAGTAGAGACAGGGTTTCACCATGCGGGTCAGGCTGGTCTTGAACTCCTGCCCTCGTGATCTGCCCATCTTGGCCTCCCAAAGTGCTGGGATTACAGGCGTGAGCCACCATGCCTGGCCTCTTTCACTAGGTTTTAGACAACAAGTTGACCAGGGTTGCAGTCAATGGAAGGCTTGACTGGGGACAGACCTGCTTCCAAGATAGGTCACGCATATCTGCTGGCAGGAGGCTTTGCTTCCTCCCTACCTGGAGCAATCCTTAAGGTTGCCTGAATGTCCTCAAGATAGAGCAGCTGGCTTCCTCCAGAGTGAGCGATGGGTGGGGTGGAGGGCAGCTGGGGAAGAGAAAGAAGCTGCAAAGACTTTTATGACCTAATCTCAGAAGTGACACCGTCAGTCATGTTGGTCACATTCTAGTTATTTGAAGCGAGTCACTAAGTCTGGCCCACACTCAAGAGGAGGGAAATTAGGGTTCAGATTTTGAAGGGAGGAGTATCAGATGATTTGTTGGCATTAAAACCTTCAGGAGAGAAAGGGAGAACAACTGGGTGAACAGGGACAGAGCTGGCAGGGAGATTTTCACTACATACCTTTGTACTCTTTGAACTATATACTTGACTATACTAGTCAAGTTATAACTTCTCCTTTTTTTTTTGAGACGGAGTTTCGCTTTTGTTGCCCAGGCTGGAGTGCAATGGCGCGATCTCGGCTCACCACAACCTCCGCCTCCTGGGTTCAGGCAATTCTCCTGCCTCAGCCTCCTGAGTAGCTGGGATTACAGGCACGCGCCACCATGCCCAGCTAATTTTTTGTATCTTTAGTTGAGACGGGGTTTCACCTTGTTGACCAGGATGGTCTCGATATCTTGACCTCGTGATCCACCCGCCT
Organism: Saguinus oedipus; assembly: GCA_031835075.1. Taxonomy (NCBI): domain Eukaryota; kingdom Metazoa; phylum Chordata; class Mammalia; order Primates; family Cebidae; genus Saguinus; species Saguinus oedipus. The sequence continues at coordinate 100,975,000 of CM063170.1, read as the reverse complement.
TGGCCTCCCAAAGTGCTGGGATTACAGGCTTGAGCCACCGGGCCCGGTATAACTTTTTTTTTTTTAAACAGGGTATTGCTCTGTCTCCCACGCTACTGTGCAGTGGCGTGATCACCCTCATGGCAGCCTCAAATTCTGGGCTCAAACGGTTCTCCTGTCTCAGCCTCCGGAGGAGATGGGATTACAGATGTGGGCCACCACTCCTGGCTAACTCGTTTCAAATAATAAATCACATTTCTTTTACAGAGAAACATTTCAAGCTACAATATTTGGTAAAATCAGAAGAGAGAGAAGGGGGGAAAAAGGCAAAGAGGGTGTGAATGGGAGAAATTGGTTGAGGTGAAATCGACCTTCGCCCAGACAGATGGGAAAAAGGGAAGGTCTACGTGGTGCTCCCCCTGCACCCTCTCTTCCCCTCATTTAGCATTGTCACTTTTCAGGACATGGGATGACAGGCAGCAGGAGTTCTGGATAATGGATTTGTGGAGAGAGAAGAACCCATCCAAAGCACTCTTTAACCACAGCCCATGATCACTTAAAAAAAATTTTTTTTTGCTTTGCTGTTGTTCCAGTCTGTCCATATACTGTTTGTTTTAAAACAGGACGGTACACAATGCCATTCCTGGTTAATGTTTCACTTACAAGCGCCACCCTCTACTCTTCGAACTCCTCTCTCAAGTTCGACGGCTATTCTTTAATGTAATTTGTGCACGTCAAGAGGATTTCACCCAGTAATTACACGGAGAGAGATCTGATGCGTACAAAGACGTGGTATGAAACCCTTCAAGTTTATTGTCTCTATAAAAAGATACTTAAGGTCGAGCGTGCTAACGTGTGCGGTACTAACTGTACTCACTGCGCCCCGGTCACTTCACGGCACAAATTCGAGGCAAAGAAAGAAGTTTTACAAACAAAACTGGTTTATTTGTTCTATCTCCTTACTCCTGGAAAACACTAAAGGTCCACTTTCAAACCATTTGGACGCAGTTGCTCCTTCTAAAGGGTTAGGGAGTCCCCGCAGAGAGCGCGCCTCTCCTCGCCCAGCAGTGGCGGGCCAAACACTTCCCGCCGGTCGTGCGGACCCCATAGTCCGAAGGGGTCCCGGTCACACTGCCGCCTCCGAAGACAGCGGTGTCTGGGGCGCGGAGGGCACAGCTGAAGGCTTAGCGGGGTCCACCTTCGCATGGCCTCTGCTTCTCCGATTCGTGGGGGGTGGGGGCCCGCCAGGTTCAGGCTCCAGACCCCGGGTAGTGAGGGGGAAACGGAGAGCGGAAGGAGGGAGGGCACGTCGCGGGAGCTGGACTGCAGGTCAGGGGGCGCAGGAACGCTGAGGAAAAGACCAGCACCCGGGGCCGGCAACGGTGTAGGCGGCAGCTGCAGCGGCAGCGGATCTCCGCCTGCCCGGTCCCAGCCCGCCGCTTCCGGAGCCTCCTGCCCACCCCCCGGCCGCGCCGACTCTGCCACATCCTCCGGTGACGTCAGCCGGGGCCGCCATATTGGAAAGGCGCCGCCGCCGCCTCCGCTTCGGAGCTCGGGCTGTTTCGGGTGCCGTGGCCGCAGGCAGGAAGGCGCCCCTCTCCTGCCCCGCCGAAAACGCTCAGCCAGCCCGCTTCGCGCTGACCTGTCTCCTCATGACTGGCCCCGGCCCCGCTGCCGACAGACGTCGCCCCGGCGTCCGGATTTAACCCGGAAACCCGGGTCGGAGGCCGCGCGGGGAGGAGGAGGGCGACCCGGTCGGTCCCGCGTCCCTCTCGGCCCGGCTCGGCGCCTCGGCCGGAGCCATGACCTCGCTGACCCAGCGCAGCTCGGGCCTGGTGCAGCGACGCACCGAGGCCTCCCGCAACGCCGCCGACAAGGAGCGGGCGGCAGGCGGCGGCGCCGCCGGCAGCGGCGAGGACGACGCTCAGAGCCGCCGCGACGAGCAGGACGACGACGACAAGGGCGACTCCAAGGAAACGCGGCTAACCCTGATGGAGGAGGTGCTCCTGCTGGGCCTCAAGGACCGCGAGGTGCGGGCGCGGCGGGCAGGGCGGGGGGCAGCGGCGCGGGGCCCGGGCGCCAGGTGAGCGCCCGACGCTTCTGGCCGGTGCACTTGCCCTCATAGCTCCGGAGCCCGCGCCCGGTGGTGCTCAGCTGACGCCGAGCAGTGTGGGAGTTAGTTGACCCCTGCGCGTCGGGTGCTTTCCAGTTCTTCCCAGGAGAGGTGCCTGGGATTTTTCCTTACAGTCGCTCCTTTCATTTCGACACCCTGACAGTTCGTATTTCTTCGTCGCCTTTTTCCGCGTTTTTAACCCGTGTAGACCCCAGGGTGCAAATTCAACCCGGAGACGGCTCGGGAAACAAAACACCTGGAGCCACCAGCGCCACGAACTCTCGGATTTTTGCAGGTTTAAGGACCTGGGAGGGGTGCCCGGATCTGCTTGCTGGGGATTTTTTTTTTTTCCTGAGTTAAAGTGTGCTGTTGGGAATTACGAAAAATGTAGGCGAAGTGGTAATGGAAAAGCTCTTGCTGAGCAAAGTTAAATCAAAATTCTCATGAAACCTCCTGGTAAATCACCTTCTAGGTGAACTTGCATTGGGTGAGAGATTATTTTTAGTATCGCTTTTATATTTTATCAGTTGATTAATCTCAACGTCTTGCCGTCTTTAGAAAGGGCTTTTTCATGGAGTGCTTGAAATGTAGCTTTGTGAGTTGATGGAAGGCCTCAAAGCTTCAGGTGTGTTGAAGTTGCAATAAATATTTGTATTCTGACTTTGAAAGCGTTTATTTTCATTTCAGTATCCAAAATTTTCACACACAGAAAAGTTGAAAAAGTGCTAGATACATACACAAATGTACTCTTTCTAGATTTTATAATTAACGTTTTGCTGTATTTGTTATATTTGCCTACAAAAATGATTGTTTTTAGACAGACACCTGCAATACCGTCAGATAAATGAATATTCTATGAATCATGTATGACGAGGTGGTCCCAGAGCTTGTTTTATCTCAGCTTGGAAATTATAGCACGTTTTTAAAGTTGGACACGATGTTGTGTTTTGAGTCTAAGAAAGTTTTCTAAATTCAGGAAGGTGGGCAAAAAAAGTTTTACAAAACAATGTAATCTTTCTGCGTCGCTGAAACTAGATATAGGCGAGTTTTATATGGACTGTTTATGGACCCTTCATGTTTAAAAATCTGATGAACTGAAGGTTAGCTTGTTATGTCTAGGGCATCTGCCGTGTCTTGGTTTCCCATTTCTCAGGTTTTAATGACAGTAATCTTGAAAACAGTTGATGTTCCTCCGACTGTTTGAAAGGGGCGCTGAACCTGTTTGAGTTGTGATGTTAAAGCAGGCTGTATTATGAAATTCCTTGTTCTTTGGATGAAAAAGTAAACTAGGTGTATTACTTTTTTAGTAGTAATGTAATTTTTAGAAAATATTCAATTTAGGCTTCACAGTTTGGAATCTTGATTATAAACATTTGTCTTTTTTTTTTCTTTTTTTGTCTCGATCTGTTGCCCAGGCTGGAGTGCAATGACGCCATCTGGGTTCAAGCGATTCTCCTGCCTCAGCCTTTGGAGTAGCTAGGATTGCAGGCGTGCCACCACACCCAGCTAATTTTTGTATTTTTAGTAGAGTCGGGGTTTCACCTTGTCAGGCTGCTCTCCAACTCCTGACCTCAAGTGATCCACTTGCCTCGGCCTCCCAAAGTGCTGGGATTACAGGTGTGAGCCACTACGCGGGCCATAAAGATTTTTTTTTTTTGGACAAAAGTAACATCATTGTAGACATTTTAGAAAATACAAAAACAAAATTAAAACGTATTCTTGAGTGAACATTTTGGTTTACAGTTTTTGAGACTTTTCTGTGTGGATGAAACTTGATGGAAAACAAAAACTTAAACTAAACTAGCTTTTGGTGTTCTGAGTCACACTGAAATTATAGTGAGAAAGTACCTATTTTTTCAAGTACATGTTACTCTAAATCAAGCTTGTCCAACCCATGGGTCATGTGGCCCAGGATGGCTTTGAATGTGGCCCAACACAAATTGATAAACTTTCTTAAAACATTGAGTTTTTTTTTGCAATTTTTTTTTAAGGCTTAACTATTTTAGTGTTAGTGTATTTTATATGTGGCCCAAGACAATTCTTCCATTGTGGCCCAGGGAAGGCAAATGATTGGACACCCTTGCTCTAAATGTTTAAGCTAAAACCTATTATTAACATGCTGTTTTTCAGTGATTGGTTCTCAAGAAGATAATCAAAATAATTTGTTGAAGTTTAACAGTACTTACATAATTGAGACAATTTAAAGTTCTTTGGCAGGTAATTGAAACCATGTGTTCTGTTTATTTTGCATCAAGAGTGACTCACTATACTTTGCTAGTCATGTTAGGTCCAGACGCTTGCTAGCTGATTGTGAGCATTTCTTCCTGATTTCAGCCACCACATAGGGAAATTTTTTCTCCTTTTTTGTAGGCAAGTCCAGAGAGTTGGGGGGAGGGATTGGGACAACTGGGATTTTTTTGTTTTAGGTTTTGGTTTTAGGGATTAGCTTTTATATATTTATTTAATCACATCTTAAAACATTTTTTTTAGAGATGGAAGTCTCAAGATGTTGCCCAGGCCGCACTCAAACTCGTGGGCTCAAGCCATCTGCCCTGTGTAGCTAGGACTACAGGGTTTATGCCATCAAGCCAACTCATGTATTTACACTCTAATAACCAGCTTTGTCAACTTACCTGTTCATATGTTTTTCCCTTGGGAGGCTCTCCACAACCCCCCCTCCCCACAACCATGTCTTTAACTTGTAGTACTCTTTTTGGGGGCAAGAATTGCTCTCTTATGCTGAGCCTAGGCATTTATGCTAATTAGTTGCTTTGACTTATTTTTACTTAGCATTCATCTTTTTAATCTTTTTATTTTACTTAGCATTCATCTAAGACATTTAAAAGCTAAACTTTACAGTTAGGCAACTCATTAATGTTGTAAATATTTCATATATATGTGAGCTAATAACCTTATCTGAAATCAAAACAATCAAAAAATTTAAGAAATTGCTAAAAGGTGAAATTAATTTACTTTTTTTTTGAGACCGAGTCTCGCTCTGTCATCCAGGCTGGAGTGCAGTGGCTCGATCTCAGCTCATTGCAACCTCCCACTCCCAGGTTCAAGTGATTCTCTAGCCTCCCAAGTAACTGGGATTGAGTAGTTGGGATTACAGGTGCACCACCACACCCAGCTGAATTTTGTATTTTTAGTAGAGATGAGGTTTCACCACGTTGGCCAGGCTTGTCTTGAACTCCTGAGTTCAAGTAATCCGCCCACCTCTGCCTTCCAAAGTGCTGGGATTACAGGCCTGAGCCACCATGCACGGCCTTTCTTTGATTTTTGAAAGAAAAAACAGACTTCATAATTGACATGTGTTGGATTTAAAAAATTTTTCTGTTGGAGAATAATAAACCAGGAAAAAAGTGTACATAAAGGGTGATGAAGTTTCACAAACCAAATATACATGTTAAACCAGCACCTAGGGCAAGAAACAGAAGCTCTAGCCCTCTGCTTGAATTTCTTTCCAGTCACTACCCATTCCTCAAGGGTAACCACTGGCTTAATATTAGAATTCAGTATAGATTAATTTTTCCTCATTTTTTGTACTTTGTGTCTGATTTTTGTTCAATATGAGATTCATCCATATTGTGTGAGGTTGTCCTTTGTTCTTATTGTCTGACCAGTTTATTTTTAACATGTTTATAATATTTTAAAAATTGACATTCTGAGTCAAGTTCCCCTCTTCTTTTTACTGAACAGAACAGTTTTTGAATAAACAGATGGTCTGGCTTCAGATTACCTGTTAGGGGCGAGTCTAAAGTCATGGTGATTTTTTTTTCTCTTTACACATTTCAGATTTTTTTAACCAATGATATTTATTTTTGTGTTTATGAAACAGGGATGCCTAGGCCCCTCAGAGGATTTTGATTCTCACTTGGGCAGAGAATTAGTGGATAGGTATTTAAGTAATTCATCAAAGGCCAAAGAAAGGATGGCAGATACTTTACACCTGAATTCAACTGTCAACTAATGAGCAGTATTTCTTTAATTGCCCCTGTGTTTGAGGGGGAGGGGCAGCAAAGCGCAGGTATTTTCCTTTCCGTACGTGTTTGTTTATTCCATAGATGCCTTCAATAGAATATTTTCAGGATGCTTTATTGAGAATTGCCAGAAATAACTGATGTGATATATGTTTGAATGTCTTCATTGCTGGCAAATCTTAGTTTTTTAAGGTTAGATTTAATTATTTTCAGTGGCCAAGTATAATTTGGAGACAGGGTCTTGCTCTGTTACCTGGGCTGGAGTGCAGTGGTGTGATCTCAGCTCACTGCAGCCTCAACCTCCTTGGCTCACGTGATCCTCCTGCCTCAGCCTCCTGAGTAACTAGGACCACAGGCACACACCACCACGCCTGGCTAATTTTTTTTTATTTTTCGTAAAGACAAGGGTTTAGTCGCATTGCTCGGGCTGGTCTTGAACTCCTGTGCTCAAGTTATCCTCCTGCTTCAGCCTCACAAAGTGCTGGTATTACAGGCATGAGCCACTGCGCCTGGTCTTCCCCCCCACCCCCCAGAAGACGGATCTTGCTCCTTCGCTAGGATGGAGTACAGGGGTGAGATAATAGCTCACTGTAGCCTCGAACTCCTGGCTTCAAGTGATCCTCCCACCTCAGCCTCCCAAAGACTGTTGAAGCATATTTTTCCCTTACTGTTTTGTCATGCAGCCAGACTTGACCAATCAAATGTTTTCTCTAAGATGTAGGGTTTTTTTGGAGACCTTTCCAGAGTAATGTCAGTGTGTGGATCAGACTGTTCTTTGGCATGGTTCTTTGAGCTGCTTTCTCTGGTCTATGGGCACTGTTTTTTTCCAGCCTGATTTTCCAGTCATCTTTCAGTTTTGTTTCAGCAGCCTTCCAGTAAAGTTGCTTTTTAAAGATAGTTACTAGTGTTTCTAATGCTTGTAGAGAAGAACTGTAATACAGTAACTTAACTCTACATCTTGAAAAATAAGTAGGTGCTTGAGGTAAATAATATGTAATGGGGTAAAATAATTGAGTTTAAATAAAATGATGGAACTGACTTCCATGTGACTTACACAGGCTCCAAAGATGTGTTCCAATTTTGGAATAAGGTTCTCAAGGTCACTATTTTGAAGTATGATATTGATCAAGATGTATAACTTAACACTTTTTTTGAGATGGAGTCTCGCTCTGTCACCCAGGCTGGAGTGCAGTGCTGTGATCTTGGCTCACTGCAAGCTCTGCTTTCCGGGTTCAAGTGATTCTCCTGCCTCAGCCTCTTGAGTAGATAGGACTATGGGTGTGTACCACAATGCCCAGCTAATTTTTGTGTTTTTATTAGAGATAAGGTTTCACCGTATTGGTCAGGCTGGTCTTGAACTCCTGACCTCTCTTGATCCACCCACCTTGGCCTCCCAAAGTGCTGGGATTACAGGTGTGAGTCACCGCACCCAGCCCATTTTCCTTTCTATACAGGCAGTGATGTCCACTATTTTTATATATCAAATCTGTAAATGAGAAATTCATTCAACAAGTATTCAGAATTTCCAGATGTGCTGAGTTTTAGTAATTTAAAGTATTACAAAGGCTTCTGAGTTTTTAATGAATTTTGTGATTTCTAATACAAATATTCCCTTCATATTTTTGAAAGGTTTGAATACTCTTGTCGTCAGGCTGGAGTGCAGTGGTGTGATTTTGGCTCACTCCAACCTCCTACTCCCAGGTTCAAGCGATTCTCCTGCCTCAGCCTTTAAGTAGCCGGGATTATAGGCATGTACCACCACATCCAGCTGATTTTTGTATTTTTAGTAGAGTCGGGAATTCACCATGTTGGCCAAGATGATCTTGATCTCCTGACCTTGTGATCCTCCTGCCTCGGTCTCCCGAAGTGCTGGAATTCCAGGCGTGAGCCACTGTGCCCAGCCAAAAAGTTTCAATTTTTATCAATTTTTTTCAGGTGTTTAAACACAGGTATGAAATACACAGGATCTCAAACATTAGTTTTTGAAGTTTATTAGACTATTTGATTGTACTTTTTTTCTTTTGAAACGGCCTAGCTTTGTCATCCAGCCTGGAGTGTAGTGGTGTGATCATGGCTCCTGGCAGCTTCAACCACCCAAGCTCAAGCAGTCCTCCCTCCTCACTCCTGAGTAGCTAGGACGATAGGCACATAGTATCGTGCCCAGCTAATTAAAAAAAATTTTTTTGTAGATCGTGATCTCAGTATGTTGCCCAGTCTCAAACTTCTGGCCTCAAGCAATCTTCCTGCCTTGACTTCCCAAAGTGCTGGGGTTTTAGGTGTGAGCCACCACACCTGGCCTGCTTATACCTTTTCAACAAGATTTTATGCTGTTGAAATTACTTTTCAGGGCTTTGGGATTCTTTTACAATATGGTCGAAATATTCTCTAACTCGTAAGTTATACTAATATGAATTTTGAACTACCTGAGAGTTCTTGTATGGAGCATTTGAATTCACCTTTTAGAATTGTATTTTGAGGGCAGGGCATGGTGGCTCATGCCTGTAATCCCAGTACTTTGGGAGGCTGAGGTGGGTGGATCACCTAAGGTCAGGAGTTCCAGACCAGCCTGGCCAACATGGTGAAACCTGGTCTGTACTAAAAATACAAAAATTAGCTGAGTGTGGTGGCAAGTACTTGGGAGCTACTACTCCCAGCTACTTGGGAGGCTGAGGCAGGAGAATCACTTGAACCCGAAAGGTAGAGGTTGCAGTGAGCCAAGATCTCGCCACTGCACTCCAGCCTGGGCGACGAGCAAAACTCCATCTCAAAAAAAATAAAAATAAAAATAAAAATAAATTGTATATTGAAGTTATTTTGATGAGATTTTGAAATATTTGGGGTATTTTTCTGATATTTAAAGAAATACACTTTTATAATATCAGCTTACATGTAAATCTTAAAGACCTTGGAGGCATCAGGCATTATGCTTGTTCTTTTATGTATGTCATGTTAAACTTTTGGCTGTACACTATTTTATATCTTTGCAAATCCCCCCCACTTTTACTGCCATTAATCAGATTATACAGTATCAAAAGTATGCTGTAGTCTTTGTTTAGAGGATTTTATCGTCCTGTTGTGAGTCTTCCTTTCCTTTTTTTTTTTTTTTTTTAAAGACGGAGTCTTCCTCTTCTTGCCCAGGCTGGAGTGCTTGGCTCACCGCAATCTCTGCCTCCGGGGTTCAAGTGATTCTCCTGCCTCATAGGTGGCGTCCACTACCATGCCTGGCCAATTTTTGCATTTTTAGTAGAGATGGGGTTTCACCATGTTGGTCAGGCTGGTCTTGAACTCCTGACCTAAAGTGATCTGCCTGCCTCGACCTCCCAAAGTGCAGGGATTATAGGCATGACCACCATGCCCCGCCATGCTGCGGCTTTTTATTAAGTGTGCTGACAAGTGCCAAAGGTGGAAACCTGGCTTTATTTTAAAATTGGTGTTTGTGACTTTTAGTTTCTCTTATCAAAACTGGGAAGACTGCAACCTGTTTCAGTTGCATTGTGCAGTATTATAATGTAATCCAGTACATTTTGAGTTTTTTGACTTAGGTATTACAGATATATTTAGAACATAGGCTGTTTCTCTTCCTGTTCGGTAAACTTCTCATCTGAAAAAAACACACACACACACCTAATATTAAAGTACAGTGTATTGCCAGAAAGGATGTTTCTGGTAACTTTTAAGCATAACATTTTAAACAAAAAAATAATTTATTTTTAAACTGAATGCATTGTATTTTGTTTACATATTCCTTTAATGGAAAAGTTCTTAAATTGGAGTCAACAGATGGAGCTTAGAAACTCTGTGAATACTCTGCAGTTGTATGTGTGTGTTCTTGGGGAAAGAGGACAGAGCTTTCATTAGATACTCAAAGCATTTAGTGAATCAAGAAGATTAAAAATTACTGAACAGGAACTGTTTGTTTTAGTTTAAGGTGTTCATCTTCTTTTTTTCTTCCTGAAAATAAACTACAGAAAATTCCAGGTTTCCAGGGTTGTAGCAAGTTGAATTTTAAGTAATTTGAGATAGGAAGTCCACATTTCTGTGACCTGGCTAGAGGTACTTATCTTGCTAAATGACTTTTAGAAGCAGTATAACTGCTTTAATCTAGGATTACCACACATCTAGGATTCTAACCGTTTCCATCCATTCATCAAATGTTTATTGAGCACATGCTCTGTGAGAGGCCCTTTACTAAGTACAGATGCTCTGAAGAACGTGTCTGTCTTCAAGTTCCTGTCATTTTAGTTCTGTATATCAAAGCTCATGTAGTAAACTACAAAACTCTATGTTGCTGTTCTAGAATTTTCTTCCTGAGACAGAGTCTCACTCTGACCCCAGGCTGAAGTGCAGTGGTGCCATCTATGCTCACTGCAGCCTTTGCCACCCGTGTTCAAGCTATTCTCTTGCCTCAACCTTCTGAGTAGCTGGGATAACCGGTGTTCGCCACCATGCACGGCTACTTTTTGTATTTTTAGTAGAGGCAGGGTTTCGCTATGTTGGCGAGGCTGGTCTCAAACTCAGGACCTCAGGTGATCTGCCTGCTTCAGCCTCCCAAAGTGCTGGGATTACAGGCAAGAGTCACAGCGCCTGGCCTGTTGTATGATTTTTTGATGTCAAATATTTCAGCCTGACATTTGGCAGTCACTCAGTATGTTGACATTATTCACATTAAGAATACGTAATTTACTTAACCCTAGCTGGGCACAGAGACTCCCACCTGTAATCCAAACACTTTGGGAGACTGAGGCCGGTGGATCACCTGAGGCAAGGAGTTCACAGCCAGCCTGGCCAACATGGTGAAAACCCATCTCTACTAAAAATGCAAAAATTAGCCAGGTGGGGTGGTATGCGCCTGAAATGCCAGCTACTCAGGAGGGTTGAGGCAGGAGAATCTCATGAACCCAGGAGGTGGAGATTGCAGTGAGCATATATCGTGCCACTGTACTCCAGCCTGGGCAACAGCAAGACTGTCTCAGAAAACAAAACCATAATTTACTTTATTAAGTAAATTAATATTATTAAAGTAGCTCTACTTATTAAATTTGCTTAATACATTTACTTAAGTGATTTTTATGTATAAAAAGATACACTTACAGTGTACAAACAAATATATAGTATATTCCATCATATTAAGATTTCATGGGGGAGAAGGTAATTGAAAAAAATCTGAAAATAACTTCTTAAGGAAACGATGAAATAAAGGGTGAGAAACATTGAAATAAGTCACTATTGAAAATTCTAAGCTTATGCTTAGTTGAGGTTGAAATTTTGTGTTTTTTTTTTTTGAGATGGAGTTTACTCTTGTTGTGCAGGCTGGAGCGCAATGGCAAGATCTTGGCTCACCACAACCTCGGCCTCCCGAGTTGAAACTATTCCCGTGCCTCGGCCTCCCTAGTAGCTGGGATTACAGGCATGTGCCACCATGCCTGGCTCATTTCGTATTTTTAGTAAAGACAGGTTTCGCCATGTTGGTCAGGCTGGTCTCAAACCCCCGACCTCAGGTGTTGCCCGCCTCAGCCTCCCAAAGTGCCGGTAGATTATAGGCTTGAGCCACAGCGCCCAGCCGAAAATCTTTTTCTTTGATAGGAATTTTTAGTGCAGTAGAATTTGGCTTGTAGTTCAGTAGGAAGAGGAACAATTTTAGCATACTAAACTGCATGTAGGAACTTATGAGTTAAAATTTTAAGGTAAAAGTTATTTTTGTTGATAATATATAGGCAAACTTTGTATTCTTCCACCACTACCTTCTGGGACAGACTAGAAATTAAGGAACTGTATATAAAAGTTGCTAATGGTTATTTTTACTCTGGTTTCATTTTTCTAGTTCCAGTTTCTTAAACGGAAATGCTAAACAGTTTTATACCATATTAACAAAATAACCTCAGAAATAACACTTAAGAACTTAATTTTCAGTTCAGTCACTGAATGGAGTATGCCATTTAATTTTTGTCTATACTGTGTTAGCTAAAATGAAATCAGAGGTTATTTAGTATTCATATGTTCCATTTAATCCAAGTGTTGAACACCTTCTCTGTGCCATTCCCTTTGCTAGATGCTGGGGTTAAAAACTAAAAATAATTTTTTTTTCCCAGACTAAGTCTCCGTCTGTTGTGTAAGCTGGAGTGTAGTGGCATGATCTCGGCTTACTGCAACCTCCACCTTCTGGGTTCAAACAATCCTTGTGTCTAAGCCTCCCAAGTAGCTGGGATTATAGGCACATGCCACCATGCCCAGCTGATTTTTGTATTTTTAGTAAATGGGTAATTTACATAGCCTAGAGAAGTAAATTAAAGTTTATAGGGGTCTTGACAAGTATTTAATATTTCCATTATTTTTACTATTTCTTGACTCTCTTGCACTTTATATGCTGGACTTACTGAACATTTTACTTAAATTCAGATGCTCATCTATGCTTTTTTTTTTTTAATTTTAATTTTTGACCAGGTGCGCCGGCTTACACTGGGAGGCCAAGGTGGGTGGATCATGAGGTCAGGAGTTCAAGACCAGCCTGACCAATATGGTGAAACCCCATCTCTACTAAAAATACAAAAATTAGCTGGGCCTTGTGGTACACACCCTGTAGTCCTATCTACTCAGGAGGCTGAGGCAGGAGAATCGCTTGAACCTGGGAAGCGGAGGTTGCGGTGAGCCCAGATCATGCCACTGCCCTCCAGCCTGGGTGACGGACAAGGCACCATTAAAAAAAAAATTATTTAAAAAAATTTTTATGGGCCCATAGTAGCTGTGTTTATCTCTGCCTTTGTTCTGAACCTCTGGTCAGTTTTCGCTTTGGCATTCCTAGCCAAACTGGTTTTGGAAATCTGGAAACCTGAAGTACCACTTGACTTCTGATTTTTAGGTCAAGCCTAGAGTCTTCCTTAAATAATTATTGGAATTGATTCCATAATTAATTCCTTTTTTTACTGCTTAGCCTCCAGAGATACCAGTAGCCTTCAAGCCGCCAAAATGATAAATGACTCTAGTGACAAATAAAATAGCACATGTAAAGTGCCTGGTAATTGGTACACAGTAAGTATTAAGTATTAAGTTTCATTACACCTTGATCCTCCAAATTAGAAAACTTGAAAGACTGACCTCTTCCAGCTCTGGTGATCACCTGTTCTCTCCACCTTTCCATATTCTCACCTTCCCCCCACCCTTTTTTTTTTTTTTGAGACAAGATCTGCTCTGTCACCCAGGCTGGAGTCCAGTGGTGTGATCTCTGCTCACTGTAGCCTCAGACTTGCTGGGCTTAGGTGATCCTCCCATCTTAGCCTCCCAAGTAGCCAGGACTACAGGCATGCACCACCACACCTGGCTGATTTTTGTATTTTTTATAGAGATATGGGTTTTGCTGTATTGGCCAAGTTGGTCTCAAACTCCTGGGCTCAAGTGATCCTCCTGCCTCAGCCTCCCAAAGTGCTGGGATTACAGGCATGAGGCACTGTGCCCAGCCTCACCTCCTCTTTTTGATGGTTCCCTATTTTTAGGGGGAAGGGACACTGCCTGACTTCAAGGCCAGGGTCTTCACTGAAGGTGATAGGACTGGGTCTCTTGGAGAAGTCAGTAACTCCTAACCCTTTCCTTTTTTTTTAAATTTCTTTAAAATTTTTTTCCTCTTGCCTCTCTATTATGTTGATCACTTTTCATTTCCCCTTCACTGTAGGGTCCTTTGACTACTAAGGCCTCATCCCCAAGGGGCTTGAGAGTAGGGAAAGACGTGGGAACAATAATTAGCAAAATTGCCTTGAACTGTAAGATTATACCTTGTGCAGAGCTTTTCATTAAATGAGTTTAGAAATAAAAAGTAACATGTAAAGCCCTAGCCTCCTCAAGGTTACAGTCCAATGGTGGGGAGATGAGACATGAGAATTAGAATTACAGTATCCAGTAGTACTGTTTTAAGAGCCAGGTAGGTAGTAGAAACTAAATATTCAGTTCAGAGGAAGTAGTAATTTAGGCTGAGACTTTTCCAGGGAGGAAAAGGAGCAGAGGGGAGTGGAGCTGGACATTGCAAAATTTATGTAAGTGTGAGCATTCTATTCTAGGGGAGTAGGGGAGCCAGGGCCTGGAACAGAACCTGCCAAGGAATTCTAATCACGAGGCAGTTTTGAAGCTGACTAGAAATTAGTTTCAGGATTAACTTCTATTTGATTATCACAAATATTTTTTTTAAGGGGGCTTCTATGAATTTTGAATTAGAAAATTGTTTTTACATACATTTTAATGATTTTCAAAAGATAAAGGAAACATTTAGAAATTATTGTTTATAAAATTTGGACTTACAATGTTCTGTTTATCCATCCACCCACCTATCCATTCATCTCTTCTTCCATCTGCTTGTCTTCAAATAGTTAAGGGTCCTTTATGATCTGGGCAGTGTCAGAGTACTGGGCTAGAAACATTATACAAATATGGCTTCCTTTTGCAGTCTCGATAGCCTGAATCATGACGAGTACATATAAAAGAATAGAAGGAAAGCTGTAAGTTTATTTTTATTTATTTTTTTGAGATGGAATTTCGCTTTTGTTGCCCAGGCTGGAGTGCAGTGGCGCGATCTCAGCTCACCACATCCTCTGCCTTCCAGGTTCAAGTGATTGTCTTGCCCCATCCTCCCTAGGAGCTGGGATTACAGGCATGCAACACCACTCCTGGCTAATTTTGTATTTTTAGTAGTGGTGGAGTTTCTCCATGTTGGTCGGGCTGGTCTCAAACTCTCTCGACCTCAGGTGATCCACCCGCCTTGTCCTCCCAAAGTGCTGGGAGTACAGGCGTGAGCCACTGTGCCCGGCTTATTTTTAATTTTTTTTTTTGAGACAGGATCTCACTCTGTCACCCCAGGCTGGAGTGCAGCGGCGCCATCTTGACTCCCTGCAGCCTCTGCTTCCCAGGCTCAAACAGTCCTCCCGCCTCAGCTTCTGAATAGTGGGTCTACAGGCATGCACCACCATGCTTGGCTAATTTTTGTATTTTTTTTGTAGAGACGGGGCTTTGTCATGTTGCCCAGGATGGTCTCAAACTCTTGGGCTCAAGTAGTCTGACTCTCTTGATCTCTCAAAGTGCTGGGATTACAGATGTGAACCACTGTGCTCTGGCTTAGAAGACCGTTTTGCGTGTAGAAAGGATTGGTAGATGGAAAAACTGGAGACGGGAAGGCTGTTAGTAGGCTTGAGGTTGTTAGAATTTGTAATATTTGGTGCTTGATCTTGGATAGAGCAAACAGCATTGATCAGAAGGTTAATTTTTTTGTAGAATTATTAGAACTTCATCTGGGTGTGGTGGCTCACACCTGTAATCGCAGCACTTTGGGAGGCCGAGGTGGGTGGACCACAAGGTCAGTAGTTCGAGACCAGCCTGGCCAACATAGTGAAAACCCGTTCCTACTAAAAATACAAAAATTAGCCAGCCATGGTGGTACATACCTGTAGTCCCAGCTACTCAAGAGGCTGAGGCAGGAGAATCGCGTGAACCCGGGAGGTGGAGGTCGCAGTGAGCTCAGATCGTGCCACTGCACTCCAGCCTGGGCAACACAGCGAGATTCTGTCTCAAAAAAAAAAAAAAAAAATTACTAGGATTTCACGATCGTTTAAACTTAGGAGAGAAGATTATTAGTTTGAGTTTGAGGAACCAGTAGGGTGGAAATCCTGTCTTAATTATTAGCAAGCTGTCTGTGCTAATTGTAGAAAAAGATTTAGAAAATATAGATTACAAAAAAAAAACACCCATAGTTCTACTTGTATTCTTTCAAAATTTTACTTTTCATTTTGTAAAATTTTACTTTCATCTGTTGTCTGCTGTATCCTAGGCACTGTGCTATGGAAGACATGCATATATAAACGTAGATGTATTTATGTATTTGCATAATTACAAACTGTAATAGTTTTGAAGGAAAATTAGAAGGTATTATGTGAGAATAGGTGTGTGAGGGAGGGCACAGGGACAGTTTAAAGAAATGGTATTTAAGGAGAGACCCACAGGATGAGTAGGAAACAAGTCCAGTGAAGGCAGACCTAGTACAGTAGGTCTGGAGTGCAGTAGGTCTTGAATACTGAATGCCCTGAAGCAAGAAAGAGCTTGTTTTTGTTTGAGGAATGGAAAGGTGGTCCAGGTGGCAGGAGTGGGATGACTGGGAGAAAGGCATGAGATAGGGAGGGCCAGACCTCACTGGCCTTACAAGTCAGGCTAAGGGTTGTTTTTTTTTTTTTTTTATACTGAGTGCCATTGGGAAACCATTGATGGATTTTTGGAGAATGATACAATCTTCATTTTTAAAAAAGCCAGGTGCAGTAGCTCACGCCTTAATTCCATCACTATGGGAGGCTGAGGTGGGAAGATGGCTTCGAGACCAGCCTGAGTAACGGTTTTTTACAAAAAAAATAAAAAATTAACTAAGTGTGGTGGTGCGTCCTTGTAGTCCCAGGTACTCCGAAGGCTGAGGCAGGATGATCACTTGAGCTCAGGAGGGCGAGGCTGCAGTGGGCTGTGATCATGCCACTGCACTCTTGCTTGGGTGACAGAGCAAGAACCTGTCTCAACAACTCCTGAATGGATTAAAGAAAGGCAAGTGAAGGAACCTGGGAAGTAACATCTTGGTATATTATTCCAGTCTTGTTTTGAATGAGTTTGCCCTTCATTTTTACTTAAAAAAAGGGATGGGGGAAGGATCTTAAGACTGCTTTGTAACCCTTTTTCTCTTAATGACATATATTGACCACCTTTCCAAGTCAGTAAATGCAGATTTACATGGTATGTGCTCATAGAAAAAATTGAAATGACAGAATCAGAAGAATGATGTCTCATTTGTAGTCACTGCATTATAGAACATGTTATGTAATCTTACTAGACCCATATGTATTAGAAAATATGGTCATATTGTGGATCTTCATTACTTTTCTCTTAATGGTCTGGAAATCAACATAATTACTTTTTTTTAGGTCTTCATGTTTGTGTTAGCAGATCTTTCTAGGTAAGGCTCTGCCTTTTTCTACCTGGCAGCCAATTCATTCCTTCCTTCCTTCCTCCCACCCTCCCACCCACCCTCCCTCCCTCCCTTTCTCTCTCTCTCTCTCTCTCTCTCTCTCTCTTTTTTGAGACAGAGTGTCGCCCTTGTTACCCAGGCTGGAGTGCAATGGTGGGATCTCAGCTCACTGCAACCTCTGCCTCCTGGATTCAAGCAATTCTCCTGCCTCAGCCTCCCGAGTAGCTGGGATTACAGGCATGCACCACCACACCCTGCTAATTTTTGTATTTTTAGTAGAGACAAGGTTTCACCATGTTGGCCAGGATAGCCTCCATCTCCTGATCTGCCCACCTCGGCCTTCCAAAGTGCTGGGATTACAGGTGTGAGCCACTGTGCCTGGCCCTGATCTAACTTCTTAGTTGCTCTAATATCCTTTTTGCTTAACATTGTATCTCTAGCACCTAGCACAATGCCTAGTATGGCACAGGTATTTATATTTTTAGAATGAGTGAGGGAATGCCATTTTATTTATATCAATATTATGATAATCACATTGAATTATAATTATTTTCTTCCTTTTTATCCTGTGCCTTTGTATCTTAGTCATCTTTATCAACTTTGTTTAGTAATGTCTTGGCACTCAATAGAGTTTATTGAGTTAAAATTATTCTTGAAACATATTATTTCCAGCTGTGCCTGGTGACTCATGCTTGTAATCCCAGCACTTTGGGAGGCCAAGGCAGAAGGATTGCTTGAGCTCAGGAGTTTGAGACCAGCCTGGGGAACACAGCAAGACCCTGTCTGTATTTTAATAATAAAAATATATATTAAAAAGTATTCATGGCCAGGTGCAGTGGCTCACACCTGTAATCCCAGCACTTTGGGAGGCTGAGGCGGGCGGATCATGAGGTTGAGAGATAGAAACCATCGTGGCCAACATGGTGAAACCCCCCTCTACTAAAAAGTACAAAAATTAGCCCAGCGTGGTAACATGCGCCTGTAGTCCTAGCTACTCAGGAGGCTGAGGCAGGAGAATTTCTTGAACCTAGGAGGTGGAGGTTGCAGTGAGCCGAGATCACGCCACTGCACTCTAGCCTGGCACCTGGAAACAGAACAAAACTCTGTCTCAAAAAAAAAAAAAAAATTCCAAGAATTTTTTTTTTCCCGGAGTCTCACTGTGCCACCCAGGCTAGGGTGCAGTTGTACAGTCATAGCTTACTGCAGCCTTGAACTCCTGGTTTCAGGTGATCCTCCAACCTGTCTACTTTGAGAATTTAAAAAGTTAAAGTTTTTACTTTATGCAGCATTGTGCCTCAGCCTTCCAAGTGGGAATGATTTTCTGCTTTTAGAAAATAATGCAGAGGCCAGTATCTAATAAATGTTTTAGTGAGTTGATATAAAACTTACAAGCTTTAATTTTATGTACTTCTATAGGGACTTGTCAAAATGTCCTCAACTTAAAATGCTTACAGTGTGATACAGTGGTAAAAGCTCTGGGGCTTGTGATATCAGTGCTTCTTATTTTCTCTAAACCTCAGATTTTTCAAATGTAAAAAGTGATAATATTTTACTAGGTTATTGTGGAACCTAGATGATTGATAAATGGCTTTGCAAACTGAAATGTTATTCTCATATTAAATAAAACCTTCATGTTTCTTACATAAGAATTAACACTATGACTTGTAGTTAGGTCTTACTAACAAGATGCTGTTAAATATACTTTTAAAAACTTCACTAGTGAAAAGCCGTTAATTCATTTGCTTGAAAGGGAGTGTCTGCTAACACTTTGTTTTGTGCTCTCTGCTGTGAAGTGATCAGTGGCAGGTGTGGAAAGAAAAAAAGGGATACCAGTCAAGCACCCCAGTCTGAAAATCTGAAGTTCTAAATGGTTCCAAAATTTGAAACTTTTTCAGTGCTGACATGATACCACAAGTGGAAGAGTCCATACCTGACACATTTTGTTTCATGCTCAGGACTAGTTAAAATATTGTATTAAAAAATTGTATAAAATTACCTTTGGCTGTGTGTATAAGGTATATGTGAAACACACATGAATTTTGTATTTAGACTCAGGTTCCATCCCTAAAGTATCTTGTTATGTGTATGCAAATATTCCAAAATCTAGGATCTGAAACACTCTGGTCCCAATTTCAGGGATACTCAACCTGTACCCTCTTCTGTTTTCAGGGGGCTGAAAGGAAGCACACTTAGATTATGCATTAAATAAACAGATCTTGGGGCCGGGCGCGGTGGATCACATAATTACTTTTTTAGTAAGGAGGTCAGGAGATCGTTAGCATCCTGGCCAACATGGTGAAACCCTATCTCTACTAAAAATACAAAAATTAGCTGGGCATAATGGTGCGTTGTCTGTAATCCCAGCTACTTGGTAGGCTGAGGCAGGAGAATCGCTTGAACCAGGGAGTCACAGTGAGTTGAGATCGTGCCACTGCACTCCAGCCTGGCGACAGAGCGAGACTCTGTCTAAAATAAATAAATTAAAAAAAAAAAACGGTAAGACAGAAAAAAAGAGCCAGGGTTTTGGAGCTAGGTAATTTCATTTCCTGCTTTGCCACTCAGTGTGTGGCAGGTCCCCAGAGCCTCAGTTCCATTATCTTGTGAAATTGGAAGAATAGTGCCTACTTTACAGGGTTTTCTAAGAATTAGAAAGAATATACACTGAATACTTAGCACCGTTTTAACAGACTAGATACTCAGTGTATGGCAGAGTATGACTGTGTGTACTTTTGAAAAGGATTTGGAAGGATACGTTCAAAATGTTAGTGGAGATTATCTTGAAGAGGGAATGTGTGAGGGATGGAAGGGGAAAAGAAGGTGGAGACTTTTAATTATCTTTCATGTATTTCTATTTGAATCTTTTTTGAAAACAAGTGAGAGGACCTGAGAAGTCTGTGTAAGTGGCCAAGAAACCACTGAGCAATCTGTCGAAGGAACAGATAGCAGAAGAGTAAACTGACAGAGCTGGAGCAGAAGCTGCCAGAGCGAGGAGTCTGCTGTGAATAGAAAGGAGATAGGGCAGGGTTGATCCGGGTCTGTCTCTTTTGTAAATGTGAGAATATTTGAAGGCCAATAGGCAGGTGCTAGTATACATGTTAGAGATTTAAGATATTTTAGGAGGGCAGGAATTGTGAGCAAAGGTAAATCTGGAAGTAGGAGAGAATGGGTAGGGTTAGCTTTAGGCAGACTGTGTACTTTAACCAGACGAAAGAGCGGGTATGTATGAAATTTAGTTTATTTAGTTGGTTTGTTGCTTTTGTAAAGTCATCTGCTGAAAATGAGCTGCTTTCAGAGGTTTGGGGGGAATGGGTTTTTGAAATATCTGATAGGGACAGTGGTGAGCTCTGAGTAGGGAAACAGGTGGATTTGCCCTGTGTGTGTGTGTGTGTGTGTGTGTGTGTGTGTGTGTGTGTGTGTGTGTGTGTGTTTTGAGACAGAATTTTGCCTTTGTTATCTAGGCTGGAGTGCAATGGCACAATCAGGAGTTTTTTTTGTGCGTGTGTGCATATAATTATATTGCAAGTTATAATCAGAAGTCTCATTTCCATCTTTGTTTCGTCTACCTTGTTATTTCCTTCCTATTAGTAGTTCTTGAAAAGTTAGTTTGGAGTTTATCTTTCCAGTATTTTCTTAGCTAAACTATACACATATTCATATTCTTGCCCCTTTCCTTCATACACAAGGTAGTGGACTGTGCACACTGTTTGCACCTTGCTTTTTATATGTTATCCTAAAGATTGTTCTCTGTCACTATTACTTAGAGATCTAGTAGATATATCTTAGTATATTCATCCAGTCACTTATTGATGGATTTATGAGTGGTTTCCAGACTTTCGCTTCTACAGATAATGTCACAATAACCGTAAGCATATACTGGTTTATATTTATGGGGCCGTTTCTTCAGAGTAGATTCCTTAGCAGTAGAATTGTCAAGTTAAAGGATAAATGTATGTGTGATTTTTCTAGATCCCCAAATTTCCCTCAGTAAAAGTGGTGTTGTTTTGACATTCCCATCATAATGTCATTCATCATAATGACATTCCCATCATAATGGATCATAATGTAGGAGAGTGCCTGTTTCCCTTATCTTTGCCAACTATGCTGTCAAACATTTGGATTTTTTTTTTTTTTTTTTTTTTTTGAGACTGAGTCTCGCTCTGTCACCCAGGTTGGAGTGCAATGGTGTGATCTCAGTTCACTGCAACCTTGGCATCCTGGATTCAAGTGATTCTTCTGCCTCAGCTTCCTAAATAGCTGGGATTACAGGCACATGCCATCATGCCCAGCTAATTTTTTTTTTTTTTTTTTTTTTCAGTAGACACAGGGTTTCACCATGTTGGCCAGGCTGGTCTCGAACTCCTGACCTCAAGTGATCCCTCCACCTTGGCCTCCCAAAGTATTGGGACTACAGATGTGAGCCACTGCATTCAGCCAAGCTTTTGGATTTTTGCCAGTCTGATATGTAAGTATGATTTGATGTAGTTGAGAGAAAAAAAAAAGGTAAAATATGCGTAACATAAAATTTACCACTTAAGACATTTTTAAGTGTTCAGTTTCGTGGCATTAAGTAGATTCACATTGTGCACTCAACACACTGTCCCTCTGCAGAACTTCTGTATAATTTCATGCCAAAAATCGACCCATTAAACAGTAACTACTACTCTCTTCTCTCCATAACCCCTGAGAACCACTCTCTCTATGAATTTGACTATTCTAGGTACCTCATATATGTGGAACCATAGAATATTTTGTCTATTTGTGACTGGCAAATTTTACTTAGCTTGATGTCTTCAGAGTTTATCTGTTTTGTAGCTATGTAATAAAATTTTATGTAGATTAGTGTATCAAAATGTTCATTTTTAAGGCTGAATAATGTTTTCTTGTATGCATATGCTACATTTTATTTAAATTCATTGTTGATATATACATATTTGCCTTATTTTTGAATTAGGTGGGGTTCTTTTTGCTATTAAGGTCTCATGTATTTTAAATGTGTATTGTTTTTATTAAGAATGACAAAGCGGCAGGACGTGGTGGCACACACCTGTAGTCAAAAGCACTTTGGAGGCCAAGGCGGGCGGCTCAACTGAGGTTGGGAGTTCAAGACCAGCCTGACCAACATGGTGAAACCCTGTCTTTTTTTTTTTTTTTTTTTTTTTTTTTTAAAGGAAAAAACAAGAATGACAAATCATCTTTTGTTATGTTTTGGTAATTTCCATTTCTTTCATGAACTTCATTATCTGTTACCTTTTTAAAAATTGAATATTTCAAAAAAATATATATATTTTGAGAACAGGGTCTTGCTTTGTCACCCAGATTAGAGTGCATTAGTGCAATCATAGCTCATTGCAGCCTCAACCTCCCAGGCTCAAGGCCTCTAGCTGCTGCAGGCATGTGCCATCACACCCAGCTCATTTTAAAACATTTTTTTGTGGAGACAGGCTCTCACTATGTTACCAGAGTGGTCTGAAACTCCTGGCCCAGGTGATCCTGCTGCCTTGGCCTCCCAAAGTGCCGGGATTACAGGTATACACCACTGTGCCTGGCCTCA
This sequence comes from Saguinus oedipus, assembly GCA_031835075.1. Classification (NCBI taxonomy): domain Eukaryota; kingdom Metazoa; phylum Chordata; class Mammalia; order Primates; family Cebidae; genus Saguinus; species Saguinus oedipus. The sequence goes on along the minus strand of CM063170.1, from coordinate 100,952,399 downwards.
AAATAATAATAAAAAACAGCAACAACAAAAAAAAAAAACCTTAATTCTTAGGAACTAATTATATACTAGAGATTTATCTGTGATGTAAGTTGTAAATATCTTTTTCTGAATTGTCATCTCTTTTTATTTTGCATATGATTTTGCCTTGCAAAGTTTACCAAAAATGTGTGCTCTCTTTTATTGCTCCTAGATTTCCCTAGCTGGGAAGTTTTTTCTTCCACTCCCAGATTATAAAGGTTTTCACTCCTATTTCATCTAATAGTACTAAACATTATTTCACTTTACATTTCAGCCTCTGATCCATTTGGAGTTTCTATTGATTTATAATGAGGAATTGATCCATTTATGTTTTTCCTAATGGCTCTCCAGTTGTCCCAACATGTTTCATTAAAATGTTCATCTGTCCATGTTACACTGATTTGTGATGACATTTTTATCATACACAGATTGAAAATCCCAAATCCGAAAATCTGAAATTGGAAATGCTCTGGTATCTAAAACGTTTTCAGCACCAACGTGACAATCAAAGAAAATGCCCATTGAAACATTTTGGATTTCAGATTTTTGGATTTGGGTATAATGCAAATATTCCAAGATGTGAACAAAAATCTGAACTCTATAACATCTCCAGTCACATTTTGGATAAGGGATGCTCAACCTGTATTTCATTTCAGCATGTTCTTGGGTATATTTCCGGACTTTATTCTGTTGGTCTGTCTCTTCATGTGCCATCATTTTAATTTTAGAGACTTTTAAATCTATTTTAGTGTCTAGTAGGACAGCTTTCATTTCTATTCCCTACGTATTGCTATCTCCCCAGATTTTCCTGGTTATTCTTTTTTATTTTTCTTTAGGAATTTTTATTTTTAACTTGTATAGCTCCAGGAAGAATCTGTTGCTATTTTTATTGGGATATTAAATTTATAAGTTAGCTTAGGAAGAACTGATAATAATGCTGAGACTTTGTATCTAAGAATGAAATATCTTTGTGTTATTCAAGTCTATTTTTAAGTCTTTCACGAGGGTTTAAACTTTTCACATAGGATTTGCCTTGATATTTTCTTTATGTTGCTATTGTAAAGGTCTTTTCAGTTATATTTTAACTTTTTAGTATTTCAGCATTTATATTTTATTTGCATATAACAGCTGATGTTTAATTTTATATAATCTGGCTACTTTAGCTCGTATCTATAGTAATTTTTCCATTTTTTATAGGTATTCAGTTTTTATAGGTATCCAACAATATGACCAGCAAATGCAGTTTTACTACTGTTATCTTTTCTTCTTCTTGAGACAGTCTCACTGTGTTGCCTAGGCTGAATGTAGTGGCTCACTGCAAACTCTGCCTCCTGGGTTCAAGCGATTCTCCTGCCTCTGTCTCCTGAGTAGCTGATTATTACAGGCACATGCCACCATGCCCGGCTAATTATTTGTGTTTTAGTAAAGATGGGGTTTTGCTGTGTTGGCCAAGCTGCTGTCAAACTCCTGACCTCAGGTGATCTGCCCAGCTCAGCCTCCCAAAGTGTTGAGATTACAGGCTTGAGTCATTGAAACTGGCCTTATTACTTCTTTAACAGGAGTCTCGTATCTCTAGATGTTTTTTCTTGTCCACTGTTTTTAATCTGCTCGATTAGTTATTTTTGTCAAGAACTTTTTGATTCTTAATTTTTGACAATCAAAATTTCATGTAAGACTTCAGAAGTGACTTTATACAATTTCTTTTTTTGTTAACAGCTTTGAGATACAATTCATATGCCATATAATTCAGCCATTTTAAGTGTACAGTTCAAGATTTTTAATATATTTACAGAATTGTACAACCATCACCATAATCAATTTTATAATATTTTTATCTCTTCCAAAAGAAAAGTTATACCCTTTAGCCATTACCTCTCCCTTCTCCCGTTCCACCAGCCCTGGACCCCCACTATATTAATTATCTTACTGCATAACAAAACAGCAGCTTAAAACAACAAACATGCTGTTCTGTGTATGTGTCTGTCTGTCTCTGTATGTCTTGGTTTGCCTCACATTGCATTCTCTCTCATTTCTTCTCTGCATATGTCTTCTGTTTTCCTTTCTGTCACCTTCATTCTCTGCATTTGTACCCAGTGGCCAGTTGCTTCTGAATCCACACAACCAGTACAGCTCTAGTGCCATGCCCATATAACTGATTCAGTATGGCAAGTTTAGATACTCAGGAGGAGGACTTAATTTCCTCATCCCGGTCCAGTTAGATTTGGCTAGTACAATCACCTTTTTTTTTTTAAATTTTTTCGAGATGGAGATTCACTCTTGTTGCCCAGCTGGGGTGCAATGGCGCGATCTTGGCTGACTCCAACCTCTGCCTCCTGGGTATAAGTGATTCTCCTGCCTCAGCCTCCCAAATAGCTAGGATTACAGGCATGTGCTACTACACCCAGCTGATTTTGTATTTTTAGTACAGACGGGGTTTCACTGTGTTGGTCACGCTGGTCTTGAACTCCTGACCTCAGATGATCCAACTGCCTCAGCCACCCAAAGTGTTGGAATTACAGGCGTGAGCCACCATGTGGACCTGGCCTGTATTTCTATTAGCCATTTCCAAAACACTGGCCACACCAGAATTCAATATTATGTAGAAAATACCCTGTTGTGTTTTAGTGATTTCATTTTGAAATATTTTGTGCATAAGAACAAAATGAAAACTATTTTGAGTGCTTTATGCGTATTCTGACTAGTAACTGAACATTTGTATAACGTAGTATGTTTTGTAAAATGTTTAGTTTAAGAGGTTGCTTTCTGGTTTGCCAGGTATATTTTATTTAGTAAACCTTGAGTTGTGATCCTTTCAAAGATGGGAAATAATATATAGAAATGTACTTTTCTGCCATCTTTTGAAAAAGATGTGGCAAGAGTAGGCCCATGTTTTACACGTGGCAACGGTTGATAAGGGCTATAAAGATCACCATAATCACCAGACATTACTACTGCTAAAACTTTTCTTCTGATATCCCTAAAAAAAGAGACTATTCTGTCTCTCTACACACACACACACACACACACACTTTCATAATTTTTTTTTTATGTTTTATAATAACCTTCTGCATCAGGATATTTTTGTGTGTGTGTGACTGTTGCTGGGCTGGAGTGCAGTGGTGAAATCTTGGGTCACTGCAACTTCTGCCTCCTGCACCAGGATTTTTAAACTGATTTTCATAGACTTGTAATATTCTGCAAGCTGTTAAAAGTATACTGTAAATTAAGATGTTTCAAGGTTAGGAAAGTTTGGGAAGCACTGAATTTATTCCCTTTTTCTTTTAACTTTTTGGTTGTTTTTGTGTTTTACTATGATAATTATGTGATCAGTATATTTGTACATGTGTTTTTGTGCACAGTATTTTCTAACTATAGGCCCATAAGAATTGTGTTAAAGAATATGAACATTTTTAAGTTTTTTGTAAATATAAACCTATAATATGTATATGTATTAATATTTACATAATTTCAAAATAAGATTATACTTTAGATCAAACTTGTTCAACGCCTGTGGGCCCCAAGTGGCCCACGGCTTTGAACCTGGTCCAACACATATTTGTAAGCTTTCTTAAAACATGAGATTTTTTTTTTCTTTAGCTCATCAGCTGTCATTAGTGTTAGTATATTTTATGAGTGGCTCAAGACAATTCTTCCAGTGTGGCCCAGGGAAGCCAAAAGACCGGACGCTTCTGCTTTAGATAATATAATTTTGTATCTCTTTCTCATATTGAATGTATATTATGAACATTTTCCCATGTTGTAAATGTTTTTAATAACATAGGACAAAAATCTTATTGCTTCTGGTTATATCCCTCTTATGATATTTATACAGACTTTTTATTACATTTCATTTTGGGTCACCAACCTTTTGACTTCCTTCTTTTTTTGAGACACAGTCTCACTCTGTTACCCATGCTGTAGTGCAGTGGCGCAATCTTGGCTTACTGCAACTTCCACCTCCTGGGTTCAAGCAGTTCTGCCTCAGCCTCTTGAGTAGCTGGGACTACAGATAGGTGCCACCACACCCAGCTAATTTTTATATATTTAATAGATATGGGGTTTTATCGTGTCGGCCAGGCTGGTTGAGTTTCTTCTTAAGAAAAAGCTTCTGGGTAAGTAGGCACTTAGGAGAACAGCATCTCTTAACTCTAGTGGTGAGAACTCTTCTCAGGGTTTGCAGTTTTAGGGGACTTAATAAACAATAAATACCCTTTTCTACCTTTCAAGTTGAGGTACTTGAAAGAGAAAAGGGAATCAGGCAGATGGAGATCTGGTAGCATATGGCCCAGCCCTACTTGAGATGTTTCTGCTCTCTCCCATCCTTATATTTTAGAACATAAGAACTAATTTATGACTACAATCATAAGCTGCTTGATATTGCCAGTTACTATTTTTCCCCACATACTTTATTATATATATTATTTCTTTTGAGACAGGGTCTCACTCCTGTCACCCAGGCTGGGGTGTAGTGGCATGATCACGGCTCACTGAAGCCTCAACTTACTGAGCTTAGGTGATTCTCACACCTCAAGTATCTGGGACCACAGATGTGCATCACCATGCCTGACTAATTTTGTATTTTTTATAGATATGGGGTTTCACCATGTTGCCCAGGTTGGTCTGGAATTTCTGGGCTCAAGCAGTCTACCCACCTCTGCCTCCCAAAGTGCTGGGATTGCAGGTATATGTCACTGTGCCCGGCCACCCTCTGGTTAATTTTTGATCCTGCTTTTATGATGTGGATTTTAGCAGAAGGGTATCAATATACGGGACTTTTCTGTTGCTTAGTGTGTATTTGTTGGCTTCATTTGTCTTTGAAATCTTGCTGGCGAGTCCCAGAAGCTGTGGTACAGAACTGTATATGCCCATTCGTCCACTTTCCCATGTGAATCCAATTCTGTTTAAGCATGTGTCTTTCAGTGGTGATGCCTAGAGCCATTCACTAAATTTAGATCTCTAAAGTCTGATATTAAAGACTCCATTTTGCTAACATCTCTGGTTACGCCATTAGTCTAGGAGCTGTTGAGGTTGAGATACATTTTAGTTCTTTGCCATCAGATGTAAGCTTCCAGGTACTGTTCAGCTGGAGTTGCAAGCTGTAGAGCTGTTCGTGTCCAGTGTTGCTTCATGAGGTGTTCTGTTGTTTACAGTTTGTAGAGGTTCACTTAGGAACTCTTGACTATTTGTCTAGGCCAGTCAAAGCCACATATCTGTAACTTTAATTTCATGTAGAATTCATTCTCAGGATTCTTAGGGCTTTAATTTTATGGACACAGAAGCCATGCATTTTATCTAGCCTCTATAAACTGGTATTAGCCACTTTGCTAAATGTGTGGTAATCTTCATTTGATCTGGTAATCTTCACTTAATTGACCCTAACACTGATTTAAAATGATTCCCTAAAATCCAGTCAGTGTCGGCTGCTTCTACCTCACATTTAAATTGATCTCTTAACACTGATGTTTTTATCTCCTTGTGCCTCCTTTAATCTAAATTATTATATTCCCAAAGGTCACATTCTCAGAAGTGGTAGCTTCATGAAACGAATTTAACTCCTTGTATCAAAAATGAAGTTTGATGGACTTCAGTAGTCAGTCTTTTCTGAAATAACAAGCTCACTGCTCTGGCCTAGCAAAATGCTAGGATTGACCTGGGTCAAGCACCAGAGGTGAGGGCCAGGCCTTCCTAATCCTGGGCCCTCCATTCTTGAGAGAGTCAGTTGGCCTGCTCTCCTACCAAAATTATGTTATCCTGTTCTGAGCCTTCATGAGAATTTTTTATAGCTTCTGCTGTCTCATGAGAACTGGGTATGTTAAATTGATAGCTGGCAACCCTGCTGGCAAGATTTGTGGCTTTATAATTTGAACAACCCAGTTATTTGTTGTTAGAGTGCCCTGACCTCATCTGGTGATGCCTGCTTGACCAGTGTCCCGGATCTCTAGATGTCTGACAGCCTCCTTGTGTCTGGCTATTCTTCTACATTCTCCGTTGGGGCCAATCTGATTGTTACACTGTTTATTATTCATAATTTTAGGCATATAGCCAGCTGTTTGTTCCTGGGCGCATATGTGTTTTTCTAATATATTCTTACAAAATTAACTGTGTGTGTATTCAAGAGACAGTGTCTCACTGTTTTGCCCAGGCTACAGTGTGTTGGTGTAATCATTGCTCATTGTAGCCTTGAACTCGTAGACACAAGGGGTCCTCCCACCTTAGCCTCCTGAGCAGCTGGGACTACTGGTGTGCAGTGCCATACCTAGCTAATTAAATTTTTTTTGGTAGAAACAGGATCTCACTATGTTGTCCAGGCTGGTCTCAAACTCCTGGGCTCAAGCCATCCTCTCAGCTCAGCTCCCAAAGCGCTAAGATTAACCTTGTGTTTTTATCTTAAACAGCAATGAAGGAATGGTATTCTGATTCTCTGTGAAGCTAAATTTGGCTAGGTTGTCTTTCCCTGGGCTTCTTAACTTGTCCATATATAATCAATTACTGTAATCTGAGGTTAACTGAATATTCCTTGGAGTTTGCAGAGTTCTGAAAGAACCTAATAAACATAGCTTAGTGAAATATGAATTATATTTCTAAACCTCTAACCTCTAAAGTTACTTGTTGTTTATCTGTATGTAAGAATAAGTGGTGGAAAGATAAGCCCCTGAAAATTCTCCATTAGTAATTTATGTTAATTGTATATTTTTCAGCATATTATTATTGAAGGGAAAGGTAAAAGGCACCAAACATGACTTTGGCTGAGAATATTTCTGTTTTCACTCTAAATTCAACATAAATTAGCTATTTTGTTTTCTTTCTTCTTTTTTGTTTTAAAAAAAATAGGGTTACACATCATTTTGGAATGACTGTATATCATCTGGATTACGTGGCTGTATGTTAATTGAATTAGCATTGAGAGGAAGGTTACAACTAGAGGCTTGTGGAATGAGACGTAAAAGTCTATTAACAAGAAAGGTAAGAGGAGTGCTGAGTACCATTCTTTTTAAAGAGTTTTTACTGCTTAAAATGTATGTTTTTACTAATAGCCTTCAAAAATTAAAGTAAAAGTTGATTTTAAAGTTGTCTTTATTCAATTGTATTTCCATATCTTTTTTGCATTCCTGGTTTTCTGGTTCTTTATACATATAATGAATAATGTAATTCATTGTTAGGGTAACCGGCCACTGGATCTTACATCTTCAGAAAGATTCCAGACTTCATTTGCTGCTTTTAAAAGCCATAATTTTGAAAGACTTGACATTAAAAAGTCAGAAATGTTACTGTACAATTTATGCATAGGCTGTTGATTTTTTTCATTAGATTATGAATTCTTTTCAGATACCCGTCTGTGAAGGTTTGTGTAGGTACTTCTCTGGTATAATAGAGGTAATATTGGCTAGTTTTTAGAAATTAAACTTCAGCCTCAACCTCAAATATTCAAGACTGTTTTCTTCTAGTTTGTCATTGTGTTTCTTGGGCATGGTGTTTCAAAGCTATTAGTTTTTTTCCTAAATTGATGTACTAATGAGTCTAAAAGTTTTAGGTCAGAGATGAAAGTTTTTGATTGATAAGCTGTCAAGAATAAGTTCTGTAGGAAAGAACACCATTCATGCATTTTTTTTTCTTTTTTCTTTTTTTTTGTTTTCTTTCTTTCTTTCATTTTTTTTGAGACAGTCTCACTCTGTCACCCAAGCTGGAGTGCAATGGCGTGATCTCTGCTCGCTGCAACTTCCGCCTCCCTGGTTCAAGTGATTTTCGTGCCTCAGCCTTCCAAGTAGTTGGGACTACAGGCGTGTGCCACCACGCCCAGCTAATTTTTGTATGTTTTATGGAGATGGGGTTTTTCCATGTTGCCTGGTCTGGTCTCAACTCCTGGGCTCAAGCGATCCACCTGCCTTGGGCTTTCCAAAGTGCTAGGATGACAGGCATGAGCTACCACACCCAGCCCATCATTTTCTAGAATACAGAGTTGCTGTTAAAGTCTGGTACCTTTCTGATTTTTTTTCCATTTATTATTATTTTTTTGTTTTTGCGATAGAGTCTCCATCGTTTGGGCTAGAGGGCAGTGGTATGATCTTGGTTCTCTGCAACCTCTGGTTTCCAGGTAGCTGGGACTATAGGTATGTGCCACTGTGTTTGGCTAATTTTTTTTTTCTTTTTTGAGATGGAGTGTCACTCTGTCACCTAGTCCACAATGCAGTGGTGCCATCTCAGCTCACTGCAGCCTCCACCTCCTGGGTTCAAGCGATTCTCCTGCCTCAGCCTCCCTGGTAGCTAGGATTACAGGCATGCACCACCACACCCGGCTAATGTTTCTTTTTTTTGGTATTTTTAGTAGAGACGGGATTTCACCATGTTGGTCAGGCCGGTCTTGAACTCTTGACCTCAAATGATCCGCCCACCTTGGCCTCCCAAAGTGCTAGGGTTACAGGAGTGAGCCACTTTGCCTGGCCTCCTGGCTAATTAAAACAATTTTTTTTTTTTTTTGTTAGAGATAAGGTCTTTATTGCCCAGGCTGGTTTTGAACGCTTGGGCTCAAGTGATCTTCATGCTTTGACTTCCCAAACGGCTGGGCTCAAGTGATCTTCATGCTTTGACTTCCCAAAGGGCTGGGATTACAGGCGTGAGCCATGGTGCTGGGCCTCCTTCTGATTTTCAGTCTTCCTTGTTTTTTTTTTCCCCCTTCTAGAAGCAGTTGGGATCTTCTGTTATCTTTGTTGATGTTCTGAAATTGCACAATATGCCTTAATTAAAAAAAAGAAAAGAAAAATGCCTTAGTGGGTCATTTAAAATTCATTATACATTAATTTTTTTTAATCTGGAAATGTGTATGTTTTTGTTTTGAAAACTTGTATTTCTCATGTCTTTTGCCCTCTCTTTTTCTAGAACTCTGTAAATTGGATATGGACTTCTTGGCTGCTCTTAAAGAGTTGTCCTCTGACCTTTCTGTTGAGTTTTTTATTGTGGCTCTCATGTTTTTGATTTCCATGAGCCTCCTTTTTAAAAATTGTAGTTTGTTTTATGGATGTTAATACCTTCTTTTAGACTTCTGAGGATATCACACCTCTTTTGAAAATTTCCTTCATCTGTATTATCTTTGTTTCTTTAGAGTTCTTTTCTCTTTTTGGTCTCTTCTGTGTTGGAAGCTTTTTTTCACATGTTATCATTGATTATTTATATTTCGGAATGGCCCTACCCCTCCCCCAAAATAAAATACTAGCAAGCTAAATACAAATTATATGTTTGGATAGAAAATGTTTATTTGTGAACCACACTTACTACTGAATTTTTTAAAGGAATTTAGAACTTACTCGAGTCATTGAAAAGTTTTAAGCAGAAGCAGTGGAATGCCATGGTAAGATTTGCCTGTTAGATCACTGAGGAGAATGGATTGAAAAGGCTGAAACTGGTTTAGGGAAATTAAGAAGCTTAAATTAATCCAGGTGAAAAACAACCAGATTAGGCAACTAGAATATAGTTGTTAGTATCTGTGGGGGATTGGTCTAGGACTCCTCTCAAATATCAAAATCTGTGGATGCTCAAGTTTCTTATATAAAATGTAGTGTTTGCATATAACCTATGCACATCCTCTTCTATACTTTGTATCATCCGCAGATTACAGTATGTAACACAGTGTAAATGCTGTGTAAATAATTGTTACACTGCATTTTAAAATTTGTATTATTATTTTTTTCTTAATATTTTCGATCCTCAATTGGCTGAAACCGTAGATATGGAAGGCCGACTGTAATGTCAAGATGATAGAAAAAGTGATACATTTGAGAATTAGGGGATAGGACTTCATAAGAAAAAGTGATTCACCTGCACCCAGGCTATGGTATCCCTGACATAAGATCCATTGCAAAGGCACGTGTGTGGGCGAGCTTTGAGGCCAAATTGCAGTAAATATAAGGAGTGAGTGGGACATAAGGAGTGAGTGGGATGTAAGAAGTGGTGGCATGGCCACAATATTTAGATGTAACTTTTTCTCCTGAGGCTCTGCTTTCTTTATTTTCTTGTGCTTTCTCACCCTTCACTGAAAGCATGGTCTAGAATAGGACTGTTTGATTGGAACTTTGTTTGATGATGAGAATGGTGTGTTATCTGTACTGTTCAATATGTTGGCTACTAGCTACATATGTGTATGAGCCACATAGTTAAGCACTTGAAATTTGGCTACTGCACATTGACACATGGTGTTAATAAAACATATACTGGGTACACTGGATTTTTGGTCTTAGTATGGAAAAATCTATTAAGTACCTCAGTTTAAAAATATTTATTACATGTTAATATTTTGGTTATATTTGGTTAAATCAAAATATTAAAATTAATTTTACCCTTTTTCCTTTTAAAATATAGCTACTAGATAATTTAAGAATAGATTGTGGTTTATATTGTGGTTCTTTTATTTCTACTGGTCATAATGTCATAGAGATAGATACTGTATGTGTATTTTAAATTTTTTTATAAGATTGAACAAAAAAGCAAATGACACTTTGAGGACATTTAAATGAAGACTGTCCCATTTTAAAAGTAATGTTAAATTGACCAGGCGGGGTGGCTCACACCTGTAATCCCAGCACTTTGGGAGGCCGAGGTGGGTGGATCACAGGTTCAGGAGTTCAAGACCAGCCTGGCCAACTTGGTGAAACCCCATTTCTACTAAAAATACAAAAATTAGCTGGGCATGGTGGCAGCCACCTCTAATCCCAGCTACTCAGGAGGCTGAAGCAGGAGAATCACCTGAATGCGGGAGGCGGAGGTTTCAGTGAGCTGAGATTGCGCCATTGCACTCCAGCCTGGGCAACAGAGCCAGACTCTGTCTCAAAAAAAAAAATGTTAAATTTTATAACATTTAAATAGCTAACATTATAAAATAATACAATGAATTTAATTTTGATAGTATAGAATTTTTGTTTTCTTTTTTTGAGGTTGTAGTGAGCAACTTGGGTTAAGGTGATTCTCCCGCCTCAGCTGCCTGAGTAGCTAGGATTACAGGCATGCACCACCACAGCCAGCTAATTTTTGTATTTTTCGTAGAGGCAGGGTTTCACCATGGGGGCCAGGCTGGTATCGAACTCTTGGCTTCAAGTGATCCACTTGCCTCAGCCTCCCCCTGGAATTCAGCCATGAGCCACTGTGTCCAGCCAATTTTCATTCATTATTATAACTAATCCAGTTAGGTTAAATATTGGATTTCCTTAACATAAAAGTAATTTAAAATCTGAACTTTGATACTACATGAACATTGGGGCTTTAAGCATAATGAATTATTTATATAATTGTTTGTTTTTCATTTAATGAGATCAAGTCTGAAAAGACATTAGTGGATCATTCTTTTTACTTTCTTTTTAGGTAATCTGTAAGTCGGATGCTCCAACAGGGGATGTTCTTCTTGATGAAGCTCTGAAGCATGTTAAGGAAACTCAGCCTCCAGAAACGGTCCAGAACTGGATTGAATTACTTAGTGGTAAGCTGCTTTGAATAAACCAAAAACCAATTTCTGTTTAAAAGATTACGTAAAAGTTTCAGTCCTTTTGAAAGGAACCTAAACAAAATAGTCAGAAGCTTGTTTTGTTATTTAGGCAGACTTGAAAATTATCAGTCATAGAGTTGGAAAGTAACGGTTTTTATAAAATTTCATCCTCTTTAACAATACTGAACAGATATAGAATGAGAAGGTAATATTCTTTTCTTAGCGGTCCCATGTTCTTTATCAGAATTACCACATGCTACCTTAATCTGGATAGACTAGGTTATGCTGTGGTGGTAACCTCACAACCTCAGTGGATTAAAACAACAGTTGATTTCTCATTCAGGCTGTAAATCAGTTACAGGCTACTTCATCCTCACTCTGGCAGCCCGCCAGATGGAGCCACCACCACCCGCAGCAGGTATCAGTCACTATCATAAAGGGAGGAATAAGATAGCAGATTACTCTGGCTCTTAAGTTTCTGCTTAGAGAACACATGTGGTTCACATTTCATTGATCAGAGCAAATCACACAGTCTCCTCTAACTTCAGGGAGACAGGGAAGTGTGCAACCATAGGGAGGAAAATGTGAAAAATTTGGTTGATAGCATTGGAGGACTGACATTTATATTAAAGTAATTTGTATATTAACATGATGTAAGTTTTCTTATAGATAAGCAGAATTTCTAAAAGTCCTGTTATGAGGATATTCTTCTGTCAGTAAAAGAGGTTTTTTTAGGGGTTGGGGGACTAGTCAAGTGAAACAGTGGGAGTGGAGAGGGAATAAAGAAATCTAATTGTGATCAGTTAGCTGTAAATAACTGCTGCGCTTGGACTAGCTGATTTTGTTCATGTATAGACATAAATATCTTTCTTTTTAAGACACAGGGTCTCACTGTTACCCAGGCTGGAGTGAAGTGGCATGATCCTAACTCACTGTAACCTTGAACTAAATCCTGGCCTCAAGTGATCCACAGCTTCTGCCTCAGCCTCTGGAGTAGCTAAGACTACAGGTGTGTGTCACTATGCCTGGCTAAGTTTTTATAAATTTTATTTTTTGGCCAGGCATGATGGCTCATGCCTGTAATCCTAGTACCTTTGGAAGCTGAGGTAGGTAAATCTCCTGAGCTCAGGAGTTGAAGACCAGCCTGGGCAACACAGGGAAACTCTGTTTCTACCAAAAAATACAAAAAATTAGCCAGTCGTAGTGGCACATGTCTGTGGTCCCAGCTACTTGGGAAGCTGAGGTGGAAGGATTGCATGAGCCTAGGAGATGGAGGTTGCAATGAGCCAGGATCATGCCACTGCACTCCAACCTGGGTGACAGAGTGAGACCCCATCTTAAAAAAAATTTTTTTTTAGATAGGAGTTTGCTCTGTTGCTCCGGCTGGTCTTGAGCTCCTGACCTCAAGTGATGCTCCCCATCTAGGCCTCCTAAAGCACTGGGACTACAGGCATAAGTCACCGTGCTCAGCATGTATTTATTTATTTATTTAAAAATTAAGTACATACACTCAATTTTTAGCTAATAGGGCAGTAATAGGCACTTTACACTTAGGGCAAGTTTCATTCTTATTGGTAGAGGACATAAACGAATTCTTGATAAATTTGCATTTTTGTTGGACAACCCTCTTGTAGCTCTGATAATTGATCTTTTTATCTCACTGAGAGAAACTCTGACTTATACTTTTCCCCGCTTTGTGCTTATTAGAGTTTTCTTCAACTGTAATTTCTTTTGCAAGAATCTATTAAAATTTCTTTGCGAATTTGATAAGGGCTTGTTTGGTTAAAACTAGATTATATTATCTGCATATTCACTTAATCATCACAAATGTCAGTGCTTTCTGAGTTAGCCTCCCATGTATGCCTGTCAGTGACATACAGCCATCTAACAGAGACTCAGTGAGGGCATTAATGTCAACTCCTTAAATATTAGCTAACATAATGTTTTAAGATAGAAATAGAACTGCTAATAACGTTTAACTGTACTCTCGTGGATCATTTCTACAACATGGTGTTATTGTATAGAGGTCATTGGCTTAACCAGTCTTTGGGTCTTTCTCATGTTGTGCTGCCAGTTTTGGCCTATGACTGCTTCTGGTGGTGCAAACTAGAATTTGTAATTTGGTTCCCAACTGACCAAAAGAAGGGCTTCTCAAAGTTGCAGTGACTTTTTTGGCAGATGTGTTACAGTGTTAAAGATTATTTTTATGGAAGGTAGAGTGTTTGCTGTCACTTTCCTGTTACTGAAATCCATCTTACACTTAATCTGTTAAGTAACATTTTGTGAATGAAATTTATAATATACATGCTAACTGAATTTAGTTCTCACCTTTGACTGCTGTTCACTGTTCCCACTTGATTAAAGCAGTGAAAAGATAGGTCTAAAAGCTTTTCTCACAAGTATGTACATACGGTTCAGATTCTGTAAAACAGTGTCTATTTGGATTAGAAATTTGGGTAAAATGTGAAACTAAAGTACTTAGCAAGGTTTTTTAAAAAACAGTGTCCTGTGAGTTTTAGGTTGGCTATCAATGCCAGAACATTGCCTGTGGCATTTTAATTGCTTACTCTTGACATACACTGGGAATGCTTCCATTTTAGCATTAAGGAAGGGAATCCAGAGTGGGAGAAGGAGAAAAAAACACATTTTTTTAAAGTGAAGAAAATAAGAAAGTATCTCCTGGCAAGTAACATGTGAAAAGAAAAAATATCTAATTCTCACCTAATTGAGTATGAGTTGCTTGCTGATTTAAAAAGAATATATTTTAAAAATATATTTTAATTGTAAAATATATGTAATGTAACTTTTTTTTTTGCCCATCACCGAGTAACTTTTTTTTTTTTTTAACCATTTTTAAGCATATGGTTCTTTGGCTACGTGCTGATTTTTAGATTTTTAAAAAATGTTCTGTTGCTTCAATGTATTATGTGGTATCGAACATTAATTAATTATTGTACCAATAATGACATATGTGCTATGAAATTTAAAAGGTGCTTCCAGACTGAAAGTATCTTAAAGTCCATTTGGGGAACAGTTTTCTACATCTAATAATGTAGAAATAATAATATAACAGATGAGAGTTTGACAGTATGGTTCTCTGAAAGTTCAGTAGTTCAGAGAAAAGAAAAATCCTTGAGAACTTTAGTAGTTACAAGAGGAAGTGGAACTTAAGATTAGGCCTTTGAAGGATAAGAAAGAGATGCAAAGAAAGGAATGTACTTGTTCAGAAGGGTTTCTTGCTGCAAAGCCAAGGAATGTTTTAATAAAGAAACAACAGTTTCTTTACCTGGGGTGGAAGATACCCAGGGCCTCTTTTTTTTTTTTTAAATTTATACTGTACATGTATGCATGTTTAAACTCTAGATAAATTTTAAACATTTTCTAATAATTTAAAATTAGTATACATATGTTTGAGGCAAGTTGAGAGACTACTGTATTTGTTTTGTTTTGTTTTGTGTTTGAGACAAGCTCTCACCGTCACCCAGGCTGTGGTGCAGTGGTGCAATCACAGCTCACAGCAGTCTTGACCTCCCAGGCTCAGTTGATCGTCCTGCCTCAGCCTCCCAAGTAGCCTGGGACTACAGGCAGCACCATGCCCAGCTAATTTTTCTTTTTCTTTTTTTTTGTTTTGTAGAGATGGGCTTTCATCATGTTGCCCAGGCTAAGACTACCGTTTAAGAATAGTTTTTAGCTTCTGAAATCTTAAGGCATTGTTGGTTATTTTGGTCACAAGGTATCACTACACTGCCAAATTATGGCCTAAGCTGCTTTTAGTTTTATGTCAAGGAAGATAAGTGTTCTTTGCAGTGAAATGATTTTGGTACCCGTCAGCATGTCATTCTCCACTGAAGTGGTTGTTGGGCAATGGACATGAATAATCTTCGAAGAACTTTTCCTCTCCATATTTACTTCTCACAATTTCCTTTACAAAAAAAGGAAACTATGAATAGATTCATTACATTTCAAATTTGCTTTTATAACTTGTAGTCTTTTCACATATCTGGTGAATAATTTCACCAGACTAACAACTTGGATCACAGTAACATCTTTTAACCTAGGAATTTAAGAACTATTCAAGTATTTATTTCAAATTATTTAAAAAGTATTCACTGTTTTAAAAATTGAAGCAGCTAAATCTTTAGAAGCTAGCTAGGTTAAACTTTTATTCCATCTTCTGTTCAATGATCCAACTATTCTCTTCCTATCCCACTTAAACTGATGTCTTTTTTTTTTTTGAGACAGAGTCTTGTTCTTTTGCCCAGGCTGGAATACAGTGGCGTGATCTGAGCTCCCTGCAGCCTCCGCCTCCTGGGTTCAAGCAATTCTCCTGCGTCAGCCTCCTGAGTAGCTGGGACTACAGGCATGCCACACAACGCCTGGTTAGTTTTTATGTTTTTAGTAGAGAAGGGGTTTTATCATATTGGCCAGGATGGTTTTCAATCTCCTGACCTCATGATCTGCCTGCCTCTGCCTCCCAAAGTGCTTGGATTACAGGCCTGAGCCAGCGCGCCCGGCCTACTGTCTTAATATTGCTAAACTCAGGTGTGACTTTATTTTTTCAATTTAACTTAATTTAATTATTGGAAAATAAAAGGCAGAAATTCAGGATACCAAGATATTTTGACCACATGGTTATTACTTTGTGCCTTTTTTCTGTATGACAAATACTATTAAACAACATTTGGGACATTTCCTACACAGTTTTAGCTTTCTGCTTATGAGATTTCTTTATTCTTTTATAATATCTGAGGAGATCTGAATATCTCTCTATTTGTTGGAGTGAGCATATGGGGTTTACCCTCTTCCCAGGGAATTGCTACAAGAGAAGATGATGACTGGGTCCCTTTTTATTGCTTCCTTTGAGGCAGAAATGATTGCCAGTAGGAAGGTCCAGTCATAAGTGAAATACTTTATTTGAAAGGTGGGCTCGTGTTTGGGCTATTCACATTTTTAGTAGAAACATTAAACTGTAAGTTAACATACTTTGGAATTGGGAAATTTCCACAGGAACTTTTGTAAAATTTACTATGTGTCAATTTTCACTGGTTGCAATATGTAAGTTTTAACGAAGGTTACAGTCAGGATAATAAACCTTAGCATAATTTCAGTATAAGAGACAGTAGTCATAAACTGTTAATTCCACTTATTTCCCATGAGAAAAAACAAAGAGCAGCAGTAGGGGGATATGTGGGGGTGAGGGAGTGTTTTTGCGGGGAGTAGGGGACTGCAAAGAAGTTTACTGTAGATCTCAAAATAATTCACTTCTTGATCCCCCCCGCCCCATTGTTTGGCAGTAGATGTTGTTTGGCTAAGATGTCTCTGGAGTGTAGAATTCCTTCCTATTTGACTTTGGAAGGTAAAAAAAAATATATGGATGGCTTGGGAGTCATTTTTTCCACTATTCTTTGGTTTTGTGACGACATAAACCTGTGAAGTCAGTGATGTCAAATTAGAGTTGCTAGGGGAGATAATACTTCTTTCATAACTTACAAATTATTTACCTAATTAATTAATCTTAGAATTGAACTGTAGTTTTTTAAAATAGGCTTTTATGTAAGTTTGGCTGTTCATTATTTTATGTTGTATTAGTTTAAATTTCATAAGTCATTTAACACAACAGTTACCCAGTTCTAGCCTAGTGTCTTCAGCTGCCTGACACCTGCCATTGACGTTAGAAAACATAAAAGCAAAACTCATACTAGTGAAAGATGCAGCAGTTATTTATTGGTGACACATTGAGTTTATACGATTATAAAAAACATGGAAGTTACACACTTTTGAAAGATGTGTGCCTCTGCTTCGGGGCTTATTCTGTTCTGCTGCCTATGCACTTTGTTTCTTTTGCCTGGAATTGAGGCTTCTCTCCATTTCGTAGGATATGGTGAATTCTGCTGGACTTTGAGGTTTAGTATAAAGTTCCTTTTTACTGTAACTTTCCTATGCGATACCTTGTAACGTCAAACCAGAGTCATTTCTTACTCCTGTAGGCACTTTGTTCCCGTTGTTTTTTTTTTGTTTTTTTTTTTTTGAGATGGAGTTTCGCCCCCGTTACCCAGGCTGGAGTGCAATGGCGCGATCTCGGCTCACCGCAACCTCCGCCTCCTGGGTTCAGGCAGTTCTCCTGCCTCAGCCTCCTGAGTAGCTGGGATTACAGGCACGCACCACCGTGCCCAGCTAATTTTTTGTATTTTTAGTAGAGACGGGGTTTCACCATGTTGACCAGGATGGTCTCGATCTCTTGACCTCGTGATCCACCTGCCTCGGCCTCCCAAAGTGCTGGGATTACAGGCTTGAGCCACCGCGCCCGGCCATGTTCCCATTGTTCTTATGGCCCTATTCCCATTTTATTATGGCCAGTATAGTTCTAACATGTAATATGAATGTTTTTTTTCACTTGATTTTAAATTCCTACAGGATGTTAAAAATATATCCTGATGTTTGTATTCTCGTTATCTAACAGGATTCTTAGAACATTACAAGTACTATAAATTCTGCCACATTGTTTATTCTGCATGTGGGCAAATAACAGCTAACGTTTATTGAGGCTTTGTTCTAAGAACTTGATATATCATTTAATCCTCATAATAGCCCTTTGAGCTTGATAAATTTGTTACTGTTACTTTATAGATGAGTAAATGGAGAAGTAGATTAAGGACAGTTGAACTAGGTCACTAGGTTTTTTTGTTTGTTTTCTGTATGTTTGTTTGTTTGTGTTTTTGAGACAGAATCTTCTTCTGGTAGCCCAGGCTGGAGTGTAATCCCAGCTCACTGCAACCTCCGCCTTCCAGGTTCAAGCGATTCTCCTACCTCAGCCCCCAGAGTAGCTGAGGTTACAGGTGCCTGCCACCATGCCCAGCAAATTTTTGTATTTTTAGTGGAGACAGAGTTTTACCATGTTGGCCAGGCTGGTCTTGAACTCCTGACCTCAAGTGGTCTGCTTCCTTAGACCTCTCAGAGTGCTGGGATTACAAGTGTGACACCCTCTCACCCCACCACGCGCCCAGCTCTGGCTAACTTTTGTATTTATTCTAGAGATGGGGTTTTACCATGTTGCCCAGGCTGGGACTGTTTCTGTTGACTTCCCTGCTACTCCTAGTTTTAGGTCACTTTCTTGCTGCTTTGCAAGTTTTTTTTTTTTTTTAAACTTGGATGCTTGACATGGTGGATGTTAAGTGATGAATTTGATGGTCTTTCTTTAAGGAGTGTTGAGTTTTGTCTTGGGAGACAGCTAAGTTACTTGTGGATCAGCTTGCTTTTAATCTTTATTAGGGCAGATCCAGGTTGTTCTTTACTCTAGGGCTAGTTTAGCACTACTACTAAGGTGTGATTTTTCTGGGATTCCTTCTGAATGTCCTTGGTTTTTAGTGAGGTCTTTGCTCTCTGGCTAGTTGGCAATCATATTTTTCCCAGCTCTACTGAACTCTTGGAATTGTTTACTTTCTGGTAGTTGTTCTTTGCCTAGCTTTGTGGAATTTCTTGCCCTAACACGTGTAGCTTAGCTTTCAGCCAAAGACTCAAGGAACACTTTGCAGATTTTTAGACCTGTTTATCTGCGTAGCTCCCCTTTCTCCAGTAGTCTGCTTTGCGCATTGCAGCTGCCTTAGCTACTCTGAACTCTGCTGCCTTAACATCATGTGACTGCTGTGCTCTGCTTGGGGTCTTCCTGCCCTGCTGCCTGGGACGTGCCTCCGGGTGGTAAAGCTTAGGCAGTTGTGGGGTTCACTTGCTCTCTGTGTCACAGTTCTGGGCTGCTTTTGACTAGTGTCAGAGAACAGTTTTTTCATAGATTTTATCCAGCTTTCTAATTACAGCGAGAGGGCAGTTTTAGGACTGATTACTTCGTCATAGGCCTGTGTTCTTTAGTATTAAGTATAGGAAAATAATTCTGTGTCCAGTTGAATGGTAATATATTTTAAGACAGCAACGTAAAATTTTAAGATAGTCGGCTAAAACTTTCTATGATGATGAAAATGTTCTCTATTCCTTTGCTGTCCAGCCAGTAACCACTGGCCACTTGTCACTATTGTATACGTAAAATGTGGCTGGTGCCATTGAAGAGCTGATTTTTTTTTTTTTTTTTTTGAGATGGAGTCTTGCTCTTTTGCTAGGCTGGAGTATAATGGTGCAATCTCAGCTCACTGCAACCTGCAACCTCTGCCTCCTGGGTTCCAAGTGATTCTCCTACCTCAGCCTCCTGAGTAGCTGGGACTACAGGTGCATGCCACCACCACACCTGGTTAATTTTTGTATTTTAAGTAGAGATGGGATTTTACCATGTTGGCCAGGATGGTCTTGATCTCTTGACCTCATGATTCACCCACCTTGGCCTCCCAAAGTGCTGGATTACAGGTGTGAGACACCACACCTGGCCAGAGCTGAATTTTTTTATTAATTTAAATAGCTCCATGTGGGTAATAGCTCCTGTAATGGACAGTGTGGTTGAAGGTTTTCTCTTAGTATTATAGAGTCTTGGTTCTCTTAGTATTATAGAGTCTTGGCCTTACATCTTTTGCATTTAAGAAAGATGCCTGTGGTTGATCTTTAATGTGTTCTAATTTAGAAAAGTTAGAGTTTTTTTAAATTATAAAAATAGTTGCATGTTCATTGGAGGTCATTTGGAAAATACAGAAAGCACAAAAGAAATTTAGCACACATCCCAAATATAAGTATGATTATTAATATTTTGGTATATTTCATTCCATATTTCTGTAAAGAATAACCCACTTTAGAGAAAAATTGTTTAGTTTTATTTTAAATATTTCTGTCTCAAAAGGAAATGTGTATAGATGGTGGGTTAAAATTGTGAAAATTTGTGTTCTTCCAGAATTAGCTTTATATTGTCATCAAATAATAGCATGGCCTAAACAGGCTTTCCTACCTTTATAGGTCATATATGTATAGCTGTTTCAGGAGTAACATATTAATCGGGAATCCTTCTTTTTTGGTCTATTAGTTGCAGACTGGTGTTTAATAGAAGAAAATTTCTTATTTGGCTACTGGCTGCTTTTTGACCAGCAGCCAGAGGGAGGCTCAGACATATTTGGCTCATTTCTACTTAAGACTAAGGGTAACTGTGGTCTGAAGACTGCTTGCAGTTTCGTCATCTGAGAGACTCCTGTGCCTGAGGATTTGCCAGGTGCTTAGAATCCAAAGGTCTCACTGGCCTTAGGGAGTTCATGGTCTAGTTAGGGAGAAAAACATGGTGGATTTTCTTCTGTTTCTCTTGAGGGGGAAATCAGATTTTACTGTTTATTTTAATAGTACAAAAATTTTTGCAAAATTAGCAGATAATACTCATCATTTCTAACTTCTGAAATCTTTTGTTTAGGTGAGACATGGAATCCATTAAAACTGCATTATCAGTTAAGAAATGTACGGGAACGATTAGCTAAAAACCTGGTAGAAAAGGGTGTATTGACAACAGAGAAACAGAACTTCCTACTTTTTGACATGACAACACATCCCCTCACCAACAACAACATTAAGCAGCGCCTCATCAAGAAAGTACAGGAAGCTGTTCTTGACAAATGGGTGAATGACCCTCACCGCATGGACAGGCGCTTGCTGGCCCTCATTTACCTGGCTCATGCCTCGGACGTCCTGGAGAATGCCTTTGCTCCTCTTCTGGACGAGCAGTATGATTTGGCTACCAAGAGAGTGCGGCAGCTTCTCGACTTAGACCCGGAAGTGGAATGTCTGAAGGCCAACACCAACGAGGTTCTGTGGGCGGTGGTGGCAGCGTTCACCAAGTAACTCTGCTCGGGGTGAATCATTCTCCTTTCTCTCAAGTAAACCAGTAGTTTTTCTTCTGTTGACTTCTGGTTTTCTGTAATTTGTACTTTCCCACACTATAATTGGCTTTTGTTTTACAAAACGGTGGGTGGCTTTTTCTTTTTTGTGTGTATACGGGATTCTGCTGGTACGAGAGGCCTTTTTCTGTTTTTAAAAAAAGTTTTACTGCCATATTGGCATTCCATTCCCTGTTGCCATCCTCACTGTTACCTGTTTTGAGTTTCTGGTCTACTTTGACTTTCAAAGTACCTCCAGCCTCCTCATATGCACAGCTTTTGGATGACCTCAGCTTGAGTTTCTCCAGATGTGCATGTACATCTAGCATTCTGCCTGCAGTTCAGACAGAAGTCACAAAAAGGCCTTCAACTCACCAAAGGTAATATCTGTATCTATTAGGACATTTTATACATAGACTTCAGTTGAGATGTATACTTAGCAAAATTATTTTTAAATTGAAACAGCACAGTAAATACTTAATATAAAATGCCCCTTGGATTTTGCTTCCCATGTAAATCTATTGTATTATTACACTTGTTATAATTTTAACTATAAAGGTCCAGTTGTTTCACAGAGTCAATTTGGGATGGGCTGCATTGCATTTATGCTGTATATAGTTTGAATTATCTATAAATTGCCCCTTGTTCTGGCCACCCCTGCTCCCATCTTAGTATTTTGCAAGATTTAATGAGTTGCACACCTGGTGCCCCTCACTTGCTTCAGTCGTGGTTACTTGATGGCAAAATTGACCTCTCATCACCGAAGGGGAGAGAGGGAGATGTACGCCTCATTGGTCCTGGGATTTTTGAGCTGTGCCGTTTATGGTACTCTTTGCCTATGCATCCCCTTTTTAGATTTTTTTTAAATTTTATCTTACTGTTTTTATAATTTCTGTCAAGAAGAGGCTTGTGACCAGTACCAATCTTGAGTACAGTTTTTTCTTTTTCTGTCCACAAGTAATTAATGTCTGCTCTGAAATGTCATTTATCTACTCACATGTTGGGAAAAAAAATCAAATGTCCTAGCAGATGTTGCATGTAAATTGGTAGCAAGTAATGATTTACAACCCAGATGATTAAGAATTTTGTAACAGAAAGGTCTGCTATGTTTTTTTATATACAATTATAATTAGCATTGTCAGACTATAAATCTTTGCTTTTTAAAGTTTATTTTTACTATTTCTTTATCACTGTTCATTGTATCACCATTGGTTTCATAATGTAAATACTATATATTGAACAAATTAAATGTCAAATTTTTTTATTACCATAGTCCATGTTAATAGTGGGGCTTTCAGGTGTTTAGAGATTTCTTTTGTTGTTAACATTCATTACAAAAGTACTAGATGGTATATAACTCTAGAGTTGAATTTTAAGGGATTCCCTAATATGTATACTATCTTTTTACCTGAAGTAATAAATAAACAATGATCTTGAAAGTGCCTGAATCAGAGCAAGCATGTCATTTGTATTTTTGTATTCTCATTTGTTTTCTTTGAATTAAGTTTTACTTACTCTAGCATTATAATATTTTAATGCAAGGGTTGAGTTTCTTCAAGGGCCAGATAGTAGATATTTTAGGCTTTGTGAGCCACCTGCTGTGTCAGTTGCAACTACTGAACGTTACTTAATCAAAGCTGTTGTAGATAATACAAATAAATTGGTTAGGTTGTGTTCCAGTAAAACTTTATTTGCAAAAATGGGGCTGGCATGGGCTACAGCTTATCAGGCCTCAGTTTTAATGCATGGAAAAAAGGCATTTTTCTATCCATTGATACAACCTTCTTTACCTAAAATGTCACTGCTGGTGATTACTACATATAGAAACTATTAACCTATTCTTCTGGCAAAGTAGATACTGGAAACTGATACTGGTATACTGAAATTTCTTACTGAGTGAAAAGTTCCTGTTTTTCACTTGAGAATATATTAGAGGTGAGGTAATAGGTGTTTCTGAGATATTCACTTCATCAGCAGCATCAGTATTCCCCAAGCAAGGGCCTCGCCTGAACTGTCAGTGTTTGCTTTAGACCAGAGTGCACGCTTAGCTCTACCTGTGTGTGGCCCCAACTTCAGTACATTTCTATATCCAGAGGAGAGGAAGTATAGTAAAATCTAGGGGTGGTGGTAATGGTGTAATCGAGAACTGTCCTGTGAAATATTGTTGCTTACAGTCCTCTTGAAAGCAGGAATGATGTGACTCCACATGTTAAGAGCAGTACTTCCACAGGTTTATGCTGCTTTGATTAAAAGCCTTTACATAGATATCTATGTGCAGAGAACCCATAGTTTCTGTTTCTTTTTTGGTGGCTTTTTGTAATTAATTGATTGTTCCTTAAAATAACCTGATTGGTACAGTGTGCTAACAGAGGCTTACTAAGTATGTGCTATTTTATATCTCAGTTTGACCTCCCCAAATTCCAGTTACAATCTTCACTTTGTGAAGAAGCAGCTCAGAGAGGAGGATTTGCTCAATGTCATATTATCTACTAACTGTTCAAGCCCTTAATCCCAAGGAAATTGAGCGACAGTGATGGCATTCAGCTGCAATTGTTCCTTTCTTATTTCGGCACTGGGAGGGGGCTGCTTTTCTCTAACCGAGACAGAATAGGCATGCAAAATACTTTCATGGTGGTGTAAAAAAGATCAAGGAACATCTCTATTCTAATATCTTGATATAACTTAGATAGATTCTCTTTTGGAGATGAAAAAGTTGACTAATTCTGTGTATTCTCAAAAGAAAGCAGAATTGTCAAATGGCCAGGAAAGTCCCTGGCCTCCTAAAGCAAGGTTGATTGCAAGTAATGATTACAACCCAGATGATTAAGAATTTTTTAACAGATAGCTCTGATGCATTCCACCACTCAACCCTTCCTATTGTCCTGAACAGATAGATAAAATACTTTTTGTAAGTGTAGTAAATCCTTGAATTTGTTCATCTCCCAAAAGAAAGGGTTTAGAGCCTGGTTGGTTCAGTGGCACATAGGACCAGTAAGTAGCGATACCCAACCTGATACTGTCAAGGGTCCATGGCTGCCAGGCGTGGCTACTCTCACCCAGCATTCACAAGTTTATGTGAGGTATTTATGAAGTGTGTTTAATTTCCAACTCTGGCTTCTCTATCTTGTATTAACTTACGTTTTGTGAAATAATACTGCTCCATTTCACTTTTGTCCAGATTAAGATGACTGACAAGCTGAAGTAGTTCCAATTCATCTCAGCCCATTGGGTCCCAGGATGATATGCTTGACTGCTGTAAGTTCTGCACAGATGTCATGTATTCTGTAACAGCACCGATAAAGTGGTGATACTAACGTTCATCGTCTTGCAGGCTATCCTTCAAAGGGGTATGGACAGTAACGTGGTTTAGTTAAATTGGTATCCATACTTTCTCAGCCCAATGCTAGAATTATATAAATATTTACTCCTGATAGAAGAGTTGGTGTAGTGTGGGTCCCATTAGTATCTTTATATACTGATATGCATTTTACTTTTTGCACTTACGTTGTGGGGAGATTTTGGGGAAAGTACACATCATTCTTTTGAATGGCTTTGTCGTATAGCTTAAATTTCCCATTAGTAGACATTTAGGTGATTCTCATATTTTACATTATTGCAGTATTGTAGCATACTTTATTTCTTATTTCTGTAGAGGGATTTGATAGAAATGGATTTCCTCAAATAATATACCTTCAGAATGTAAAAGATAAAGCCAAATTAGTTTCTAAAATTTATGTTAACTTACACTCCTGACAATGTGAATGCTGGTTTTCCTATACGCTAGCCATTACTGTAGAGCAGTGTTCCCCAACCTTTTTGGCACCAGGGACAAGTTTTGTGTCAGACAATTTTTCCATAGACTAGGGGGTCGCGGAGTGGTTTCAGGATGAAACTGCTCCACCTCAGATCATCAAGCATTGGTTCGATTCAGTGCACAATGGGGTTCGAGTTCCTATGAGAATCTGATGTGGCTGCTGATCTGACAGGAGGTGGAGCTCAGGTGGTAGTGCTCGCATGCCCGCCACTCATCTGCTGCGTGGTCTGGTTCTTACAGGCCACCATTACTGGTCCATGGCCTGGGGGTTGAGGACCTCTCTCTGGAGGATGTCATCACTCCTAGTCTTAACTATTGAGGGGTTGTCTTTTACTGCCTTTTGGTAATTTGTATTTTTTCTGTGAATTACCTGTTTGTGTTCTTTATTCATTTTTCTAAAGGCCATTGATGTTGTTATATGTTAATTCACCACGACTTAAGCCTGTATCTATGATGCAGTTGGTTTTCCCAGTCTTAGGAGCTGGCATATGGTAAGTTTTGCTTTCGATTTCTTTTAACATTCAGAAAAGTGTAAGGTGTACTGCTTGAGAGTGCAATTTGTGGAGATCTTCTTTCTTCTAAAGAGGTATGTCTGGTGGTCAGATTTGATATGTATTAATTAACTTTTGAGAGGGTATGATCAAATTTACAAATAAATGAAATGTGTAAGTTACAAATGTGAAATGTATATAAGCATTTCATTAAAAGTTATGATTAAAATATAAATGGAAAAATCTCATAAATGTTTACATTAATGAATTAATCTAAAGCACACATGCTTACAGCCATCACTCAGGTCAGGAGACAGAACCTTGCCAGTCGTACCCAGAAGCTGTTCAATTATTCCTCCCAATGACAGTCTTCCTAAGAGTCAGCACTGTCCTGATCCAGTGTGCATCTTTCATAATACTATTGTTTTATTGTTTCATTTTGATAGGTCTTTTTTTTTTTTTAATCTATAGGTTTCTTTTCCCTCCCTCTTGTTTTTCCTTTGCAAAGTATTTGTTGATGGAATTAGATCATTTGTCCTGTAGAGTTTTCCAAAGTTTGGATTTTGTTGATGGTTTCCACGTAGTGTGATTTAAGGTGTTTCTTTGACTTCTACACTGCATTTCCCAAGAATTGGTAATTGGGTCTCGAGGCTTAGTCAGATTCAGCTTTCTTTGTGTAGGTGATGCTGTTTAATCTGTGGTGGTGTATGCTTCCATCAGGAAGCACATTCGTAATGTTAGCAGCCTTTCTGTTCAATTCTTAGATCCTGTGATTTATTAGACTTGGAAAATGATGATATTTTATTTGTTTTTTTTTTCTTTTTGAGACAGAGTCTTCGCTCTGTCACCCAGGTTGGAGTGTAGTGGCACCATCTCGGCTCACTGCAACCTCCACCTCCCTGGTTCAAGCAATTCCACTGCCTCAGCCTCCAGAGTAGCTGGGATTACAGGCACATGCCACCATGCCCGGCTAATTTTTTTGCATTTTTAGTAGAGACAGTTTCACCATTTTGGTCAGGCAGGTCTTGAACTCCTGACTTCATGATCCGCCCACCTCGGCCTCCAAAAGTGCTGGGATTACAGGCGTGAGCCACTGTGCCTGTCCAAAGTGATATTTTAATTCTTTTTCTTTATTAGTTAGAATATTCCTATAAGGACAAATGTTATCTACATTATATTTTAGATAATTCATAGAGGGAAGGTAGAATAATTCTTATAGTCTATTTAACCTATTTTCAAGATACAGCTGGTTCCCTGGCATCCTCCAAAAATAACTTTAATTTTTAAAATATTGTGAACTTTATGGAAACACATTCTATTTATTTTTAATTGACATAATAATTACGTATATTTATGGGTATAATGTAATATTTCAGTCTTTGTACACATTGGAGATTCAGTCAAGCTAATTAAAATAACCATCACCTTACCAACTTTTTTTTTTTTATGGTAAGAATACTAAAAACAGTTATTTCTGGCAATTTTGAAGCACACAATACATTAACTGTTGTCACCTTGCAGTACAATAGATCACTAAAAATTGATTCCTCGAGTCTGAGACTTTATATCTTTTGAACAACATTTGTTTCCTTCCCTCCCTCTCTCTCCATCCCCTCAGCTTCTGGTAACCATTTTTCTACTCTTTTTCTATGAGCTTGGCTTTTTTAGATTACACATATAAATGAGATCATACAGTATTTGTCTTGTTTGTGCCTTATTTCACTTAGCATAATAGAACAATCATTCTTTTATATGTTTTGGTCTACTACAGTTATTAGCTCTGTTAATGCTTAAAATGTCCTGTCTTTAGCCAGTGGAACTCTCTTCAAGGTTCTGGAGTCCTTTTGATAATTTTAGTAGTCTTTGATAACTTTCTGGTATGCCAAGATGTTTCAGGTTCATTTTGCATATTTCCTACCTCGTATCTGGAATCATGTTTTCTTCCAACAAGCCATGGTTTCCTTTAGCATGATGGTATTTCAAGACCGTAATTTGGGCTTTCAGAATACTTGTTACTACTGCCTTATCATTGCTTCTGGTGGAAAATTGTGTGTATGTGTGTGTGTGGTGTATGTATGTGTGTATAAAAAGTACCTCACAGAGTTTCAGTGTGGCAAGATAAAGTTGCAGGGATAGAATGATGGCAATGATTACACAATGTCAGTACTGACTGAATGTCAATGAACTGTGTACTTAGAAATGGTTAAGATGATGAACTTTATATATATTTTGCCACAATAAAAAATGAAAATTAAAGTGACTTAAGAGTTTACATTGATAATTCAGATGGAAATTTTTTTTTTAGAACAAGATCTCACCCTTTTGCCCAGGCCTGATATGGCTCGTTGCAGCCTCAAACTCCTGGGCTCAAGTGATACTCCTGCCTTAGCCTCTCAAGTAGCTAGAACTACAAGCATGTGACACCATGCCTGGCTAATTTTTAAATTTTTTGTGGAGATTTAGTCTCACTATATTGCCCAGGCTGGTCTTGAACTCCTGGCCTCAAGTGATCCTCCTGTCTTAGCTTTCCAAAGTGCTGGGATTATAGGTGTAAGCCACACTACCCAACCCTCAGATTCAAATTTAGAATTTATGGGGTGTTTCTGTCTTCTTCTTTTCCATACCAAGAATGATGGAAATGAGTGATGATACCACACAGTTTGTTCATTTGTTTCCACACATTCTCAAAATAATAGTATCAGCACTATACCAGCAATATTATTACTTAAAAATGAGTTTTTAATAAACCTTTTTTATATGCTTGGTCCACTTGCCTCCCCGACTACCCTTTTTTGTAGTTGGGCTATGTCTGCATTGGAAGAACATCAGTAATTATATAATCTTTCCCTTTTAACACTTCTTTAGTCTCAGCTCTTCAAGTAAATACATATTTAATGCTCATCACCATTTCCAGTGTCACTGCCTGTCCAGTTATTTTGATTGCCTTGCTTATTTGTTGTTAGTTTCTTCAGAAAGGGCTTATAACAATAACAGTTTTGAATTTGTGTATGCTGATGGCAGTTTATCTGCAGCCTTTGACTTGAAAGTCAGTATGTCTGGATAAAATTCTTTTTTTTTTTTTGGAGACGGAGTCTTGCTCTGTTGCCCAGGCTGGAGTGCGGTGGCGCGACCTCTGCCCAGTGCAACCTCTGCCTTCTGGGTTCAAGCTATTCTCCTGCCTCAGCCTGAGTAGCGGGGATTACAGGTGTCCACCACTATGCCTGGCTAATTTTTTTATTTTTAGTAGAGATGGGGTTTCACTGTATTGGTCAGGCTGGTCTTGAATGCCTGACCTTGTGATCTGCCCACCTCGGCCTCCTAAAATACTGGTATTACAGGCATGAGCCACTGTGCCTGGCCAATAAAGTTCTTAAGTCACATTTTCTTTGAGTAACCAAAGTATATTCTTTCTGAGCATAAAGCATTGCTGTCACACAGTACTGGGATTATTATATGATCA
Source organism: Saguinus oedipus (assembly GCA_031835075.1). Lineage (NCBI taxonomy): Eukaryota > Metazoa > Chordata > Mammalia > Primates > Cebidae > Saguinus > Saguinus oedipus. The sequence goes on along the minus strand of CM063170.1, from coordinate 100,923,361 downwards.
TGATTTTCTTTCTCTCATAATTGCCTTATCATTTTTGCCTGGATGCTCATGAGATATTTTCTCCTCGGTATTTTTCCAATGTTACTTGAATGTGTTTTCTTCCTGGTTATTCTGGATCAGTATTCCCAAGTACATTGTGTGTTCTTTCAACATACAGTGTTGACCATTTTTTAATTCTCAATTTCAGGAAAATAGAAATTTTTAGTCTTCTGTTCACTTGTTCAGGTTTTCCTTTTGGGGGACTCATCTTCTATCATTGTTTTGCTGTTTTTTTTCCTTCTGCTGTTTCTTACTGATCTTTAAATATTTGTCCTTTCTATTTCTTCTCTTTGTCTTATGGCATTATTTTGGTTTATTCACTGGGAATGATCTTTCCAGAGGACTCATCTTTTCTGAAATTGTCTTAAATTTTTTCCTTAGTTTTAATACCTGATTTCTGAGTCTTTCTGGTTTTGGTTTATATTATTCATATTCCAGGTCATTATCTTGATATATTTTATTTTAGCTCATTCTGAAGTACTGAGTTATAGTTCTTACTGATTTTTGTGGGCATAGCTTTCTGGTGTGCTTTTGTTGTCTGTAGGGATTATATTTGTTCCTTATACTTTTTTTTTTTTTAGATGAGGGTCTCACTTCATTTCCCAGGCTGGAGTATAGTGAGTGGCATGATCGTGGCTCTGGGTTCCAGCGATCCTCCCACCTTAGCCTCTTGAGTAGTTGGGACCACAGGTGTGTACCAGCATGCCTGGCAAAGTTTTTAGTATTTCTTGCAGAGTAGGGATATTCTCATGTTACCCAAGCTGGTCTTGAACTCCTGGGCTTAAGTAATCCACCTGCCTCAGTCTTGCAAAGTGCTTCTGGTGGAAAATTGTGTGTATGTGTGTTTGTGTGGTGTATGTATGTGTTTAATAAAAAGTACCTCACAGAGTTTCAGTGTGGCAAGATAAAGTTGCAGGGATAGAATGATGGCGATGATTACACAATGTCAGGTGTGAGGCATTACACTCAGCCTCTTTTTTCTTATAACTACTTTGTATGGGATCTAACCTAAGATTGTCTTCTGTTACTCCTTTTTACATGAAATTGCCTTTCCTGTTACTTTAGAAGAGAGACTTGAAGTAGCTCAACTTAAGCCTCTCCCTCTTCTGTTTACTGGAGTGAAAAGACCTGGATCTGCTCCCCTCACATACTTTTAACTGAATTTTATTTTTCATCCTTGCTCTTGTCCTGCTTAACTTGGATTCTTTTTCCCATAGTTTTTCCTCAGCATGGGGTTTTGAGAGTTCATAGCCTATATCAGCCCTTTCCTCCTTCATCACAGACTTTACACACTTGCTCACTAGGAGAGGATGAAAACTCTTCCACACCCAGCTGCTGCTGTCCCACTGGTCCTCTGAGCTTTCCTGGTGATTTTGTGGGGTTATGGGGCCATCACTTGCTGTGTTGCTTTCTTCTATTTCCCTTGCACAGTGATATCAAATTGGTCTCGGTAGTCATATCCTTATCCACTTGTATGTTTTGGAGTTTGTGGGGATACCTTTGTATCTAGTTTTGTTGTAGAAGTTTACTGTGTTTTTCTATCTTAACTGTGTGTGTGTGTGTGTGTGTGTGTGTGTGTGTGTGTGTGTGTGTGTTTCCTGGGTGTGTTAGTGAGGATATGGGAAGAATAGAAAACTACGCCAATGTTCCTGCCATCGTCTTCTAATCCACTGGGATAGCCCCCAGTAGTTTTTAGTTTGTATGTAGTCTGGTTAAATTGTGAGTCTGTTACTTTGTAGATTCGGAATTTAGCTTTCTGCTTAGAAGAGCTTATTCACTTTCTGATTAAAGCAATATATTTAGGGTTTTTTTTTTGGAATGTTTTTGTTTCCTTTCTTGCTTTTAAATCTTTGACCCTTCGGGAATTTTATTTTGATGTCAGGGATTTCGTTGCTTTTTCCTCTCTCCAAAATACCTAGCCAATTTTTCAACACCAGTTACTGAATATATTGAATAGTTGGTGTGTATGTAGTGTTTTGTTGCTGATGATTTTAAATGCCCCTTTTTTATTGAATTGAGTATTATTATATATTTGGGTTTGTGTTCTAGTGGTTTGCCTGTCTAGTTCTATAGCACAGGAGCCACCATTTTAATTATAATAAATTTCTGATAATATTTTAATAGGGCCAGTTCCCATCTTATGCTGCTTTTTCAAATTCTTTTCTGGCTATTTTTACATATTTATCCTACCAGATGGACTTCAAGATAATTTTGTCAAGTTAAAAAATTTGAGATTATGATTGGACTTATGTTGAAAAATTAGACTGGGGAAAATTAAGATCTTTATAGTATTGAGTCATCCTGTCCAAGAATAAGCTATACACATGGCCAGGTGCGGTGGCTCATGCCTGTAATCCCAGCACTTTGTGAGGCCGAGGTGGGCGGATCACCTGAGGTCAGGAGTTGAAGACCTGCCTGGCCAACATCATGACACCCCATCTCTACTAAAAATACAAAACATATTAGCCAGGTGCAATGGTGTGCACCTGTAATCCCAGCTACTCAGGAGGCTGAGGCAGAAAAATTGCTTGAATCCGAGAGGTGGAGGTTGTGGTGAGCTGAGATTGTGCCACTGCACTCTGACCTGGGAGACAGAGTGAGACTTTGTCCCCACTGCAAAAAAATAAGCTGTACATTTACCGCCCCCACTTTTAAGTTATCTCTTATGTCCCTTAATAAAGTTTTATAATATTTTTAGGTTTTGCCAGTTCTTGGTAAGAATAAATTTGTGTTTTCAGTTGCTGGCATTGATAATAGAATATTTCTCCCATGATATATTCTAACGTTATTATTTATAGAAAAGCTATTGTTTTGCTGGATGTTAATTTTTGTAGCCACCGTACTGAATTCTACTATTTTAGTAGTTTTTCAGTCAAAACTTTTGTGTTTATGTGTATGCAAGTTTTGTCACATGCAAATAATACTTTTGTTATTTATATCTGTTTTTAGAATTTTACATAATTGGACCTGGTACAGTGGCTCACACTTGTAATCCCAGCACTTTGGGAGGCTGAGATCGGGGGATCACTTGAGAGGAGTTTGAGACCAGCAACATAGAGAGGCCCTGTCTCTTCAAAAAAAATTTTACCTGATTATATTGGCTTATACCTCCAGAACATTGCTTTTCAACAGTAATCCGTTTCAGCATCGTGGGCATATGTATTCCTGACTAATGGGAATGTTTCTGGAGTTCCTCCATTACAGCATGATGTAGGCTTTAACATGTCTGTTGACATCTTCCTCCCCCTCCCACTCCCCCCCTCACTTCCCCCCCCTCCCTTTCCCTGTCCCTTCCCCTTTCCCTCTTCCATTTATTGACATGGATTTTCGCTTTTATCAGCCAGGCTGGAATGCAGTGGCATGATTTCAGCTCACTGCAACCTCCACCTCCCGGGTTCAAGTGATTTTCCTGCCTCACCCTCCCAAGTAGCTGGGGTTACAGGTGTGTGCCACCATGTCTGGCTAATTTTGATATTTTTAGTAGAGATGGGGTTTCACCACGTTGGCCAGGCTGGTCTCGAACTCCTGATCTCAGGTGATTCAACTGCCATAGCCTCCCAAAGTGCTGGGATTACAGGTGTGAGCCACTGCGCCGGGCCTGTGGACATCTTTCATGATGATTCTTTTTCTCTTTTGTCTTGTTAATGTAATGTCTATAGCTTCTTAAATTCAAACTGTTCACATATTCATGGAAGTAATATCAGTTGTGCATATTTTCTTTAATGTACTGCAGAATTCTATTGGCTAACATTTAATCAGGATTTTTCAAGTTAATCTTCAGTGTCACTTAGATGTCTACAATTTGATTTGACTTGTTGCTTCTAATGTGGCTTTTTGGTAAGATGATTGGTTTAGTTCTACCAGATCTGTTTTCATCTCATTAATTTTCTTACTGCTCTTTTAATCTTGTGCTTCTCAGAAGCCATATTTACTTAAGTACATTGACAAAACAGTTTGTATTTAGAATTCTTTTTCTGAGTCATGATCGAAGTTATATTTTTTTATCTGCCTTTTGGGTAATTGTGTTTCACTCCCTGTCTTCTCCTCCCTTCTCTTTACGAGTTCTGAATTCATAAGTAGAACCCTTGCTGACTTTGATTGTTTAATGGGGGTAAGTGAATTCTACTAAGCCTGCCATTTGCTCAAGATTGGTCAGTGATGGATCCTTTATAGCTCTCCCTGTTTAAGCATCGTTCAGATTATCCCTTAGGACAAGAGAAGGAAATTGGGTACTAGCTGATTTTAGTCCAAGATATTCAGCTGTTTTGAAGGGATCAGGAGGGTATGTGGAGTGATAGTGGCCATGGAATTTATGGATTAAGGGTGAGTTGGGGCAGCTAATCTCTTACTGAATCAGGGTCCTATCTGGTGGGGGCTCCCCTCAAATCTGGCCATGTCCTTTCGTATTACTCCTTTGGTCTGCTTAGACTGACTACTAGATGTCTGGGAAGATGAAAACGATTCCCCTTCTTCAATCTCATCTTCCCTGCGATTCTGAGGCATGAAGATGACTCCGGTTCAGCTTCAGCCTGATTTTTTTTTTTTTTCGGGGGCGGGGGGAAATGAGAGTCTTACTTTTCCACCCAGGCTGTAGTGCAGTGGTGCGATCTCAGCTCACCGCAACTTCTGCTTCCCAGGTTCAAGTGATTCTCCTGCCCAAGTACCTGGGATTATAGGCACACACCACACCCAGCTAATTTTTCTATTTTTAGTAGAGATGGGGTTCCGCCATCTTGGCCAGGCTGGTCTTGAACTCCTGACCTGAAGTGATCAACCTGCCTCAGCCTCCCAAAGTGCTGGGATTACAGGCGTGAGCTACCACACCTGGCCTTCAGCCTGCTTCTTAAAGGGCTCAACTTCAGTAGTCCCCTTTCTCCAAGTTAAGGATTTTGGTGGTGGTCTTCAGAACTCTCATTCATGCCACCTGTGCTCTCAGTCAGCAAGAATTATATTTCATTTCATTGTTCTCCTTCAGTTTGATCTTACCTTTTTTTGGAAATGGAGTTTCACTCCGTCGCCCAGGCTTGGAGTGCAGTTGCCAATTCTTGGCTCACTGCAACCTCTGCCTCCCTGGTTAAAACTGTTCTCCTGCCTCAGCCTCCTGAGTAGCTGGGATTACAAATGTCTGCCACCATGCCCAGCTAATTTTTTGTATTTTTAGTATAGATGGGGTTTCACCATGTTGGCCAGGCTGGTCTCAAACTCCTGACTTCAAGTGTTCTGCTGCCTTGGCCTCCCAAGTGCTGGGATTACAGGAGTGGGCCACCATCCCCGGCCTGGTTTTACATCTGATACTTGGTATGTAGTTTTCCATTTCATATAATGGGTTTGTGGCTATTTTCCATTTAAAACTATTAGAGTTTCCCTCTGTATTTGTTCATTTCATTGGGTTTCAAGGGGGGAGTTATGCAAACAAGAACTCTGTCTCCTAGGAAAAAGGTCTACCCAAGTAGAGGCAGGAGGGAACCAATCAGAATTTTGATTTCGGGATGTATATAGAAAATCAGGCAGGCAATAGCTTGTATGTCCACAGAAACACTGTGATACTGAACAGGGCCAAAATGAGGACAAATGACCTTCATAGGCGATTTCTAGGTAAGGAACAGGTGAGGATTGGGGATTAGGATACTGTGACCAGCAGAAACAAACCTGAAGTGGGGAGGGTGCAGGGTGAGAACCCATTAATCCGAGTTCCTCCAGTCTGAGGCCAGGTTACATGCTGGGTCCTGTTCTGGGATTTTTGCAAGATGCCATCTTGCCTTTTTCCTTGGGCTACTATAGGTTGATATCTCCATCTTAAAACCAAGGCACCTAGACTGGGCGCGTTAGCTCACTCCTGTAATTCCAGAACTTTGGGAGGCTGAGGCAGGCAGATCATGAGGTCAGAGTTCGAGACCAGCCTGACCAACGTGGCAAAACTCCGTCTCCACTAAAAATACAAAAATTAGCTAGGCGGGGTGGTACGTGCCTATAATCCCAGCTACTTAGGAGGCTGAGGCAGGAGAATCCCTTGAACCCGAGAGGCAGAGGTTGCAGTGAACTGAGATCATGCCACTACACTCCAGCTTTGGTGACAGAGTGAGACTCCATCTCAGAAACACACACATGCACGCACGCAGGCACCTAAATAGATGCTTTTTATTTAGCTCTGTGAAGTAGGATCCCAGATCATCTCAAGTAGGAGGGGGAAGGTGAATGGGTAGGGTTTTTGAGAAAAAGAACATTAGTTATTGTGAAAAATGTGAGAAAAAAACTGAAAAAGGCAAGAAGTGCCGAGTGGCAGCAGGGGTCCAGTTAAGGCTGGAACCCACGAATTTACAGCAGCAGCATTCTGTCTAGTTGTGGGATTTTTCTCTAGGAATAGGGTTATAGGGACCAAGATGCTGGCTATTTGGAAGGATTCAGGATTGCCTGGTAAAACAACAGTGGGGCAAGGGATCTAAGCCTGTGCACTGGACAGAGATTACTGTGCTATGCTAGGGTTCTAGTCTGAAAGGGAATGGAAGGGTGGAGTTCTGACGGAGAAAACCATCAGGGGCTTGTTGAAAGTGAGGAAGTGACCAGAAAGCTGGGAGCTTGTGGTAATGGGAGTAGAACATTTGGCCTGGTGCAGTGGCTCATGCCTGTAATCCCAGAATTTTGGGAAGCCAAGGCAGGCGGATCATGAGGTCAAGAGATCAAGAGCATCCTGGCCAACATGGTGAAACCCCATCTCTAATGAAAATACAAAAATTAGCTGCATGTGGTGGTGTACGCCTGTGGTCCCAGCTACTCCAGAGGCTGAGGCAGGAGAATCACTTGAACCTGGGAGGTGGAGGTTGCAGTGAGCTGACATCGTGCCCCTGTACTCCAGCCTGGGTGGCAGAGCGAGATGCCCTCAAAATAAGAGTAGGATGTTCAATTGTAAGATTTTGAGGTGGAAAAGTTTTAGATTGTGTTAAGATTGAGTGTGGCATGGAAAAGGACGGCTAATTTGAATTCTAGTGCCTTTGTACCTCAGACTCATTTAGGTGACAGTAGACATTTCTTATCTCAGTAATACTCTATAATGGCCAAAATAGAAAAAAAAAATCAAGTAGTAAGTAGAGTGTTTATTTTTTTAAAATTACTTAAAAAAGTTGTTTACAGAGATGTGGATTTATATAACTTGGCGACAACATTTTTTAAATGTACAGGCTATTTCATATTATTGCACTTACTCTTTAATATATAAGGCATTTTACTTTACATAAATAAAGGATAATGTATAATATCATACAAAGTTACGGTGCCAACTAAGTCAACCATCAAATTCAATGAGATGTGTGTGGGAAGATGGAAATGAAACCCAAACTACTTTAATCTTCATGGTATATTCTTGCAACTACGATTTACTCTTTATGACACATATTTACCCTCATAGCTTATTGTGAATGACTGACCAGTTTAAAGAAAAAAACAATGACAGTTTTAGTAGGACAATACCATTAGTGTTCACTTTAGGAAGTGTGGGAATTAATTAGGCTAATCAGAAATACTAGTCATGCCTTGAACACTGAAGACAAATAAAAGCTTTCTATCTTAGGGTCAAAGACAGTTTAGCTTTTGCTTCTTCCCTTAATAATTTTCAACTGCTGGCCAGGGAAACCTTCTGGCAAGATGTAATACAGTGGCTGATAACTTTAGCATAGTGTATGTAGTAAGCCAGAGGTCCGCCCATGTACTCCAGAGATGAGGATTAATGACTCTCAGAAGGAGGCCATTCCATTCGCTCCACATTGCACAAGAAATTCCTGTTTGTTCACATAGGGCTGTACATTTCTTATTATTAGGCACAGCTATAAAAGTGGAGACGAAAAGCAGTTTTCAGTGTTGACTTGAAATAGTCTTAGGCAAGAAAGCAGAAACCACAAAACTGACCCCAGAGACTTAAACAATCAAGCATGCACCTTGCACTGACTTCCTACAGTATCCTACCTGTAACTGTAGTGAAAAGTATAAGTTAAATCAATCGGACCTTTCTAACTAACTCCGGTACTGTATTTTCCTTTGTATTGCCGGTTGATGAGAAATCTGGACTCAGACAAGCCAGATATTTCACCCATCTGAAGGACCTCTCCAGGCCAACTTCAAAGATGTTTAGTGGGATTAGTCACTCAGAAAATCATGTACAAAGCTGATAGCTAAAGCCCCTCCATGAATCTGGGGTCATAGCCATAGACCCAGGCTGCAGGTTATTTAAAGAAGTATCTCCAACATAAAATTTTCGTGTCATCATGCATACAGGTATGGCAAATGCATTCGCCACTCATATTCTCAGGATTCAATGGTTGGTTTGTGCCGCTGAAGATCTGGCTTGTAACTACATAGTTCTGCTCCTTTCCCTTGACTCACCCTGTTTCTCCGTGTTGTTCCTCCTCCTTTTTATGACCTGATGAGGGTTTGGAATTTAAGAAAATAAGGTACAGTATGAGAGGAGAAAAGCCAACTCTGATGACGAACAGAACATCAAATGGGAATAGCTACTGGGAAGCAGCTCGTGCCGCCAGAGTGGCCAGGGTGAGTTTCACGAGCAGCGTGAGTCACAAGTCTTCTGTAGGAAAACATTTTTGGCGAAAGGAGGACATTGCAAAGCAGGAAAATGAAAACAGCAAAAACTTAAGTCACTGCAGTTGCCATTATACTAGGTCAAGAAAAGAGATCCAATACTTACAACGTTGTATTTCTTAAACATATTGGGAAAGAGGAGAACCAGTCTGCTCAAAGCATTCCATTAAACTCCCCTATTTGGATTGTAAATATAATGTCTATGTTTATAAAGCCAAGGACACTTAGAAAGATACTTGATTTTTAAAAATTTAGTTTAAATTTGTGGTTGGAGTGCATAAAATACAGAAATGGAAACCCAGTGACTGTGATATTTTGCCTGCTCTTGTAATGACTAGTCTTGAATTCAAGCACTTAACCAAGACAGGTGCAAAAACTACTTGTAAGGTGCTTTCAGAGGCTGACCTTTCTGTTGCCTCTAAGCAGTGAAGCTCATAGCTATTTAATAAGGTTTATCAGAAGTGCTATTCTGTAAAACAGCCTTATGGCTTACACTTTTAGAGATAGATAGAAAATGATCAATACTTCACGGTGATCAGTAACCTACTGTCTTGAACTCTGCATATGTATGTTATACATTATACTCTCTAAAAAATACTCTATTTTGCTTTTTCATTTTGGGATAATTCCTGAGCTCAGCCTAACAGGTCACAATTCATTTTTTTTTAAGTCTCTCTCTCTTTTCAGGGTAACATATACAGACCTCCACCTCCTCCTTCCATTGAATGTGCCTAAAAGCATTCTGTCATTTACTTAAAAAATCATATAAAATGATAGTCCTCTTAGGTGTGACATTTGTGTCCCCCTCAGACTTTTAGTTACCTAATCACCAGGATTGGGTATGTTGGGAGGGCTGGGAAGAAGGAATCAGAGGTCTAGCTAAGTGTTTCAAATAAAGAAGGGTATGTCACATCTCGTATCCCCATCAGTAAACATAAAGGTAGGGGACAGGCACGGGAACAAAGGAACCCTCCTGGCCTGGGTGATCCAGGTTAGAAGGATTCTGGAGTTCATTTCATCGCTGCTGCACATACAGAAAGTCAGGCTTCATGTGTCGTAAGCACAAGCTTGCAGATTTTTATAGTCCTTGTCTATACCAGCGCTGGCCATTTCAAGAACATGTAGTTTAAAGAAGTTGCTCTGATTTGCTAAAGAAAAAAGAACTGAGAAAAAGGCTCTTATTAAAATTCATGAAGAATTCCTATGCTTTCTAATTAATAACTGCACAGGTCCTTCTGGGACAGACTTCATAATATTCCAGGCATCGAAGTGCATGAGCCCAACCAGAGGTTTCCCGTTAATAGCAAGAATTTCATCTCCAGCCTCTATTATTCCAGCTTGTTCAGCTGCACCACCTGTGAGAATAAACACAGAATAATGGCTTGACAGTTTCACAGTATTCAAAAATCCTAAGTAAACTTAAATGAGAAAAATCTCTATATTATTCTTGAATAGAGAAATATTTCTTAGAACACACACAAAAAAATCCATAAAAATAAAACTGGTCCACATAAAACAATTCAACTCTAGCCCTTCCCCCCACAAACATAAGCAAGATAAAAATAACTGAGAAGGGGAAGATATTTACAATGTATTTAATCAACAAATGGTTAATATCCAGACTAAAAAACTGCAAGTCAACAACACAAAGTTGCGCAAAGGAAATCAACAGCTAAAATGCAAACAGCCAGTAAACACAGAAAAACAGGCTCAACTTTTTTTGTTTTTTTGAGACAGGGTCTCTGTCTGTCACTCAGGCTGGAGTGGAGTGGTTCCGTCTCAGCTCACTGCAGCCTCCACCTTGTTGGGTTCAAGTGATCCTCTCACCTCAGCCTCCAGAGTAGCTGTGACCATGGGCACACGCCACCATGCCTGGCTATTTAATATTTTTGGTAGAGGTGGAGTCTCATTATATTAGGCTTCAGCTTCTAATTGTTAACAGATATTGGCTGATATATGCAAGTTCTGAGAATCAGTGACTGTGGAGACTTACAGAGTTCAGCATCTTCACATTATAGCTTTGTGGAGCTTTGTATGAGCTTTGAAAAAATGCAAGTGGAAGCCCTCCATTTATGTTCTCACACATAAATGTCTAAACAGTGACACTGAAGAAAGGTACACCAGCTGTGGAGGCTTCATGGGAAAAATAGCAGCATTAAAAGAAAAATTCCCAAGTGTGAAAATAAAAATTCTCAGAAATTTTGATTAGACTTCAAAGGACTGAGCAGATGTATTGATTTTGTCTTTGTTTTTGAGATGTAGTATTGCACTGGCTCCCAGGCTGGAGTGCAGTGGCATGATCTCGGCTCACTGCAACCTTCGCCTCCCAGGTTCAGGTGATTCTCCTGCCTCAGCCTCCCCAGTAGCTGGGTCTACAGGTGATTGCCACCACACCAGACTACTTATATATGTATTTTTTGTATTTTTAGTAGAGATGGAGTTTCACTGTGTTAGCCAGGATGGCCTCCATCTCCTGACCTCAGGTGATCTGCCTGCCTCGGCCTCCCATAGTGCTGGGATTATAAGCGTGAGCCACTGTGCCTGGCCAATTTCATCCTAAATTACTAAAAAATCACTGTTGAAATCAAATATTATGTGACAAAATTAAAATACAGCTTGGAAGAAATCTAACCCACCCAAGGACAAAAATATTTTCCGTGGTTAATGATAGAGACAGATACAGTAGAAGAGAGACCTCGCCAATATCAGCCCGTAGTGGACCACAGGAGAATGATTTGGTCCCAGTCACTGCTTTTCTTGAGATATGTTTTTGGAAGGACCAAAGAACCAGTTATACTTGTGTTAACATATGTACCCACTGCCCTGTTCTAGCATATTAACTAAAGGCCCCAAGCAGGTTATGTGAAACAAAATTTTGAGTGTTCACCTGGGCCTCAGGGCATGGGGGGGTGCCAGCCAACCAGAACAGTGTGACACACACTGAGGGAGCAATAGGACTGGGTTTTGGTCTCAAATCTGTAACTTTAGGCAAGCTACAAATCTCGCTAAACTTCAGTTTTCTCATCTGCAAAATGATGATTTCAGTCTTATCTTACCTAGGCTGTTGGAAGGACTGAAAGAATGAAGCAGAGGAACCCCCTTAGGACAGGGGTCCTCAACCCCTGGGCTGCAGACTGGTAGCAGGAGGGCTGCATAGCAGGTGAGCAGTGGGTGAGGGAGTGAAGTTTCCTCTATATTTCCATTGCTCACATTACCACCTGAGCTCTGCCTCCTGTCAGATCAGCAGCAGCATTAGATTCTCACACGAGCGTGAACCCTATTGTGAGCTGCGCATGTGAGGGGGATCTAGGTGGCATTTTCCTTATGAGAATCTAATGCCTAATGATCTGTCACTGTCTCCCACCACCCCCAGGTGGGATGTCTACTTGCAGGAAAACAAGTTCAGGGCCCCCATGGATTCTACATGATGGTGATTTGTATAATTATTTCATTATATATTACAGTGTAATAATAAAGTACACGAATGTGATGCACCAGAATCATCCTAAAACTATCCCCTGCCCGACCCCTCACCGTGGAAAAATTGTCTTCCACAAAACCAGTCCCCGGTGCCAAAAAGGTTGGGGACTGCTCCTTTAGGAAACATTCAGTGTTGTACAAAGCAAAGGTTTGCCAGCATTTGGACTTTTTACACAAGAGAGAAATAAATTCTCTCATTTAAACCACTGTTATTTTGGATTTCCTATTACATGAGGCCAAACTGAATCTTAACAGATTTGAGCTGGATATGTCTCTCCATTTACTCATAGATTTTTTTAAAATGTCCTTTAGAAAGCTTTTATGCTTTTTCCCAAAAAGGTCTTGCATAGCTTTTGTTTAACATATTCTTAGGTTCCTTATGCTTAGGATGAATTGGTGTCATACAGTGCAGAATCTGCATTTGGCTTTTTTTCATTCAACACTGTTTTTGAGCTGGTCCCAGTTCTCATATATACATACATATATATATATATATGAATGAGAGAGAGAGAGGTAATTTATTTTTTCAACTGCTATTTAGCTTTCCTTTTTATGAGTATATTTTAGTCAGCGACAGATAGAAATTTAAATTGTTTCTTAGCTTCCATTTTCATAAGCACTGCTAAAATCTTTCTTAGAGATTAGCCAGTATATACTTGCATAAGAAAAAAAAATGAATGCTTTCCTTTCTCCACATCCTTGCCAACACATCTTAGTATGAGATCTTTAATTTTTGGCCAACTTGATAGATTAAAAGAATGATTTCTGATAAATAAATATTTGTGTGTGTATATATATATATATATTTTTTTTTTTTGAGACAGTCTCGCTCTGTCAGCTGGAGTATAGTGGGCTTGATCTTGGCTCACTGCAGCCTCCACCTCCTGGGTTCAAGTGATTCTCCTGCCTCAGCCTCCCAAGTAGCTGGGATTACAGGTATGTGACACCACGCCTGGCTAATTTTTGTATTTTTAGTAGAGACGAGGTTCACCATGTTGGTCATGCTAGTCTCAGACTCCTGACCTCATAACCTGCCTGCCTCGGCCTCCCAAAGTGTTGGGATTACAGGCGTGAGCCACCGCACCCAGCATATTTATACTTTCCATTTGATACATTTAAGTTTGAGCATCTTCCTGTGTTTCTTGGCCACCTACGTTTTAACTTCTGTCAATTTTGTATTGTTTTCTTTACCCAAATTTTCTTTTGTATTTTTCTTACTGAATTATATAGTTCTTTACATATTCTGCCCTTTTTTTTTTTTTTTTTTTTGAGACAAAATCTCCCTATGTCACTCAGGCTGGAGCCACAATCATGGCTCACAGCAGCCTCGACTTCCTGGCTCAAGCGATTTTCACACCTCAGCCTACCGAGTAGCTGGGAGTATAGGAGCGTGCCACAACACCTGGGTAATTTCTGTATTTTTTATAGAGATGGAGTCTTGCCATGTGGCCCAGACTGGTCTTGAACTCCTGGGCTCAAGTGATCTGTCCACCCTGGTCCCCCAAGTGCTGGGACTATAGGTATGAGTCACAGTGCCCTGCCTATTCTGGATATCAACCCTTTTTTGATTAAATATACTGCAAGTACCTTCTAATCACTTCTTTTTATATTTGCTTATACATTTTGCCATATAACAAATATTTTATATATATATATATATATATATATATGACATAAGTCTCCTTCTGTCCCCCAGGCTGGAGTGCAGTGGTATGATCTTGGCTCACTGCAACCTCCGTCTTCTGGGTTCAAACGATTCTCCTGCCTCAGCCTCCTGAGTAGCTGGGATTACAGGTATGTGCCACAATGCCCAGCTTATTTTTACATTTTTAGTAGAAATGGGTTTCACCATGTTGGCTAGGCTGGTCTCAAACATCTGACCCCAGGTGATCTGCCCACCTTGGCCTCCCAAAGTGCTGGCATGAAATCCAGGATTCATGAGTCACTGTGCCTGGCTGTATTTTTTTTTGAGATGGAGTCTCACTCTGTCACCAGGCTGGAGTACAGTCGCGTGATCTCAGCTCACTGCAACCTCTGACTCCCTGGTTCAAGCTATTCTCCTGCCTTAGCCTCCCGAGTAGCTAGGATTACAGGCATGTGCCACCACGCCTGGCTAATTTTTGTATTTTTAGTAGAGACAGGATTTCACCATGTTGGCCAGGACAGCCTCAGTCTCGACCTCGTGATTTGCCTGGCTAACAAGGCTTGGATTTTTTTGTTTTTTTAAAAAATAAATTCAGACTGTTTTGCCCTTGATGAGTTTTTCGGTCTGCATAGCCCTGCCACTTTTTCACTTCTGGAAAAGTCTTAGTCATGACTTCGTCAGTATTTCCTCTCATCCTGTTTTTCCTTCTGGAACTCTCTCATTACCTTTTTGTGATCATCTTTATTTCCCTACACTACATCTTTTAATGGTTTCTTCTGTTTTTACAAATTCTGTCTTCACAGGGATTTAGCCTCCTTTTTACTATTCATTAATTTAAAAATATATTTAACTCCATTTTCACTAATGAGGGGGTGTGTGCACTTAGTTTTTACTTTTAAAGAGGCAGGGTCTTGCTCTGCTGTTCAGGGTGGTACTGAACTCCTGGGGCTTAAGCAATCCAAGGAGCTGAGACTGTAGGCATGCACTACCCCACCCAGCTTGCTTTTTTTTTTTTTTTTTTTTTAAATGTATCTGCTTGTTCCTTCTGAGTACCCTCTTGGTCTTGTTTAATGGGTAACATTCCTGTCTCCATCGTGAATGGGCCATCCTGTTTGTTAGGTCTGCTGGCAGCGGGTGTTGCCCTGTACCCTTAGTCTAAGAGCCATCTCTTGCGAGGGCTCTTACAGTCAAGTTGCCACGTGCTTGTCTGAGCCTGGTTCTTCTCCTGCTGCTGTTCTGTCAACTGGAACAGTCAACTTGATGAGTCTGAGGTTTTCTCTTTACCCTGCCCTGGTACTATTGGTTCACACATCACACATAACAGAGACCTGACTCCAGATTTATGACTGTCTTCTGCTTGCCCCAGGGGCGGGGAGCAGCAGAAGTCCTGGCTGCCACTCAAGTAAAGCAGACCTGTGGTGATCACAGTTCAGTGGCAAAAGAGCGAGTCCCAGGCCTCCGCATCACAAGATGCCTCGCTCTGGCTACCGTGGGTGCTTAGCCCCTGCTCCTGGGTGGGCGTGAAGCCCCAGCCTCCAGCACAGAGTTCCTTCTCATCCTCTGCTTCCTCTGCACTCGAAGGATGCAGCCTGCTGATCAGAGAGGCCTCAATTCCACTTTTGATCCATAAAGTTTTCTTTTTTTTTTCCTATTAACACTACATGTCAAGAGTGGAGAGAGGCTTTGGGATTACTATGCAATTGTAGAAATGTCTCAAGGTCATTAACTAACTACATGGTCATTTAAAGAAACAACAATCCTTAGCCAAGAAGAATTAACCTTGTTACTTGCTGACCTACTTATTCTGTTACATTCTGTAACTTTAAATGGTTTCTAAGCTATCTGCAAGTATAATTACCTATATTGTCCATACAATTATACTTTTTAATATTATTAGTACAATCATATGAGTTGTTAATCTAAGAATTTGAAAAACTGCCCAAGACCAAAAAATGAATTATCCAAGTTGACGGAAAGATGTGTATTTACCAACCATTTCAATAATACCTCCCATCTTGCTTTTTTTCCCACAAAGGCTATGCTTGGACTATATTACTTTCTTGCAGTCTAGCATTTACAAGTTTAGTATTTTAAGTCAATGAGATCTTGGCCATTATTCAGTACTCCTGACTGGGAAGTCTAATGGTGTTACTTAGTATCGTGTGTTCACATGAGAGAGAAGGACCAGAGGCTCTAGCGCCACACTGCCTGCACTGTAGCCTGGTTCCCACTTACAGCTGTGTGACCTACGTGGCTCGGTTTCCCCTTTTGTAAATGTGGATAATGATGGCACCCACCCGACAGGGTTGCCATGTGGATGGCATGAGTTAATACGTGTCAATACAGAATAAACCTTATATGTCACAAAGCATTAAAAACAGTTCAGATTTTTAAAAACAAATTTGATTTCTAAATGGAAGGCATGGATTTTTTTCACTGAGACATCCATGGAAAGATGATGGGTAACAGAAGGCTGACTGAGTTTTCTAGGATGTTACCTTTGTACACTCTTTTAATGACCAAGGGCCCGTCTCCCGTCACAGACGATTTTCCCCCATCCAGACTCAGTCCCAGCCCAGCTGAGGTCTTCAGCACTTCCACACACACGGCATCATGTACAGCCATGCTTCTCCCTGCAGCGGCAGCATGTGTCAAGACAAAAATGACAGGTTGTTCATCATGCCACCTGTCCCAGTCCCCCCGGAGGCATTGCCTCGAGCCCCATGTACTCCTGGCACCCTCGAGTCCCATCTACCTTGAGGTGTTTCCAACAGTATTTGAGCCCAGCTGCTGGCCTCCTGGCTGTGTTACTGCTGCGCTTGCATCCTTTGTTCTGTGTGTTTTCTGCAAGCACTGGTGAGGGCTTTTATGCCCAAGAAGAAATCCCCAGAAGGCAAAGTGTTCTTGTTAAGCCTCCACACTGGCAGTGCACTTCTCAGTGAAGACTAAAGTCACACCTGGGGACTCCAAATTTGATTTTCTGCCAACCCTGGCAGAACATCACTCTCTGGTATCAAAACTTGGCAGCACCAAAATGCCCAGCCTCATATGAGACTGTTAGAATGGACCCCAAAGCCCCCAGGAACCCACAGAGCTTCCTGCCTCCCTGGCACCTGCTCCTGCAAAGGGAAACCCTGTCCCAGGCTATGGCTGTCTTCACAGACACACTCGCTGCCTCCACTGGCATCTTGCTGCACGGTGGGGAGATGCGTTTCCATGGTGATGCCTGCTGTGTGTGCTGGTTGGGGGAAGGTGGGCTGGGTTTGAATCAGGATTGTAAACTTGCTTGTACTTCCCTCCCTCGCCTGCCCTATCAGCCAAGGACGTCAGAGCTGACTGCAAAGGCGCACTTAGTTGACTGGGATGCAGAGGAAGGACAATGTGTTCACTAGGGCTGAGGACATAAAAACCAGTCCATTGTTGTGGTTTAAAGAAAGCCACTCCACAGGGTCTGAAGGCCATTTACTAATGCTGGGAGCAGCATGCTTTTTCAACAGGAAAATGGGTCCACTGCAGTGGCTCGACTCTGGCTGCATACTGGAGTCACCTGGGATCGTGAAAAGGTGCCTGGCTCCCACCGCTCAGCATTTCCGATTTAATTGAGCTGGGGAATTTCCTGGGCATCAAGGCTTTGAAAGCGCTCCAGCGTCTCTACTGCGCAGCCTACTGCACCAGGCCCCTAGTTGGACGCTGTCAGTGTCTGGTGAGGAATAACTGCTAGGCCCAGGTAGACCTGGCTTAGGAAGACTGAAGAACAGGAATCTGAGCGAGGTGAAGACTCCAGGTGCTCAGCATTTCATAGCTCTGCAGGGTCTGCTTCGAGGCCAGAGGCTCTGAAGTTGCTGCAGAAATACTGAGTGACTATAAATGACAGGACCATCCAGTTCTGAGTTCAGGAGGCTTCAAAACTGGCAGCTGTGAGGATTAAGTGCCAAGTGGAAAAAGTTTCCTTTGACAATTTCCTAGGATACCACTGAAATCCACCAAGCAGTCGAGACAGTTCTAGGGGAAAGGCAAGCATGACAAGGTCTGATGACCAAGGTGCTTCCCTGTAGTGCGGACAGCATCAGCCCTCTGGAAGAGGGAAAGTGAAATGACACAGACTGGGGCATGACTGCGGATGCATCTGGACAAGAGCGTTCCTCATTTGTTCCATGAAATCGGAGCCATTTTCAGCAAGAACTATAAACAGCTCAGGCCACAAGGAAGCCAAGCTATAGAAAGGAATCCAGCTACCCCTGACTTTATCAGAGAGAGATGTGGAGAAAGAACGAAAGGCCCTTCCCTAAAGGCAATGTCTGACCCATATGCTCAGCTTTGCCCTCTCGAGGGCAAATTACCCCCGAAGGCCAAAGTGAACGGTACTCCACACGTCTGTGGTACTTAACTGCCGCACTGCAGAAACACATGCTGCACGTGATCTGGGGCTCTGAGTCTGCACGGGACGTAGAAAAATCTGTTTCTAAACCTCTACCAGTAAGTTCTTGGTTGACTAAGGCTGCAGTCTCTGTTCTCAGACACGAAACACTTGCCCCCTCATTTCCTTCTGTTCTTCTAAACCAGGAAAGAATACAACCTTGCTGTTTCCCAAGGACAAATCTTGGTTCTGGAATTTCTCCCTCAACACTGACTCATTCCCCCATCACAACAGTTTCCTGCTTTTCTGACCAGTCCTAACAGGGTGTGAATAGGAAACAGATTCTGTCTTAGGACCCTTAGGGAAACTGCTAAGCAGTCATTTGAAATTTTCCACAGTCTAGCTTGAACTACTGGGGGATTTTTCTCATTTATAACGCTGCTTTTGCAAGAGGCATCCAAACACATTAGACTTCACTACATTTAAGTTTTCGAGTCTAGAATTTAGCCGTTATTTTCCTTCATGTTCAAGCAGAACCTCCTCTTTCTGCAGTAGCTCACACCCTGCGGGTTGCTGACATGATTATCTTACCAACACCAGGCTCCAGGGGGATGGTCTTTCTGGACAGCAAACCCTTCCCATTAGCTGTGGGAGGCTCCTGCCGGGCAGAGGGCCTAGGCTGATCCGTCCCTTTCTTGATGACCACGAGGGCATCTTTGTGCAGCTGAGCCTGGTGCAGAAGCTTCAGGACATTCCCGTGGGCCAAGCCAGCCAATGAGGCGCCATTGACTGACAGAAGGAAATCCCCTCGGTTCATAGTCCCTTCCTGAGAAGCTGCCCCCTGAGAAAACACCCTGTGGACCTGGGACGAGGAAAGGAAAAGAGAACAAAAGCCAGATCCACTTATGATTTCCAGTAAAATCGAGAAATTAACTAATTGCATATCTGTAGTAAACTTTTTTTTTTTTTTGAGATGGAGTCTCACTCTGTCACCCAGGCTGGAATGCAGTGGTACAATCTCAGCTCACTGCAGCCCCCACCTCCCAGGTTCAAGTGATTCTCCTGCCTCAGCCTCCCGAGTAGCTGGGGTTACAGGCAAGCGCCACCACACCCAGCTGACTTTTGTATTGTTAGTAGAGATGGAGTTTCACCATGTGCCAGGCTGGTCTCGAACTCCTGACCTCAAGTGATCTGCCAGCCTCGGCCTCCCAAGGTGCTGGGATTACAGGCGTGAGCCACTGCGTGCAGCCTTGTGGTAAATGAACTTTCTAAGGACAAGTTTTCTAAATCATACACACACCTGCTTTATAAAAAAAAAATTCAATGTGGGGGATGGATCACAAATATCAATGCCAGTGACTGCACACATTTTTTTAAACTCAACTTCTCATTAGTGTCTGACATGTGTCTGGCATCCAGGAGGCAATGGGAATATGAAGATGAATGAGGCCTGGGCTCATGCAGTGAAGGGGACCCTCTAGATGGTCCTGGAGGCTTTTGAATAATGAGTGACTGTTTTTGAGAAGGAATAACTGTATAAGCAAACACAAGTTTGGCCAGTTGATTCCAATTTTTTTTACTGCTTAAACTATTTAGGCAAATGATAAGGATATAGCGAATTGTGTTTCTAGGTATTGGAAATGGCCTATACATCACGTCAGCTCTGTGTTAAAAATGTCTGTTGGCCAGGCGCAGTGGCTCATGCCTGTAATCCCAGCACTTTGGTAGGCTGAGGCAGGTGAATCACCTGAGGTCAGGAGTTCAAGACCAGCCTGACCAACACAGCGAAACCCCATCTCTACTAAAATACAAAAATTAGCTGGGCATGGGGGCACGTGCTTGTAATCCCAGCTACTCAGGAGGCTGAGGCAGGAGAATTGCTTGAACCTGGGAAGCGTAGGCTGCAGTAAGCCGAGATCATACCATTGCATTCCAGCCTGGGCAACAAGAGCAAAACTTTGTCTCAAAAAAAAAAGCCTGTCTCTGTGAACCAAAACTTTACGTGTTACGTTTCTCACTTTTCCCTTTTTATGTTGGTAGCAGGGAATGAAACCACCCAGCAATCTCTGAACCTGCCAATTGGAATTTGCGCCCCGATCACATTCTGAGGCTGTGCAAGGAGGGATTTTCCCGAGAGCCTCGTGACTTTGTCACTTACCGTGACTGATTTTGGCTCCACATCTGTCCCTCCTGCCACACTGAATCCCAGACCTGAGCCTTCTTTTTTATTCAAGACTATGAAGCAAACATCTTCTTTATTCTAGTGAAAACAACAAAAATTATCCTTTGAGCTGGAGCTACATAAAGTTAATAAGAAAGAAACAAAAACACATCTCCTTGTGCCAAGAGTAAGGAAGCTCTGATGTAAACCCTCTTGGAAGCAGTTTTCACTGCGGACCCTCAAGACTCTTCGGCTCTCAGCCAGGTGTGGTGGTTGATGCCTGTAATCTCAACACTCTGGGAAGCCAAGGTGCACAGATCTCTTGAGCCCAGGAGCTGGAGACCAACCTGGGGAATATGGCAAAACCCTGTCTCTACCAAAAATACAAAAATTAGCCAGGTGTGGTGGTGCACAACTATAGTCCCAGCTACTCAGGAGGCTGAGGTGGGAGGATCACCCGAGCCTGGGAGGTCACAGCTGCAGTGAGCCATGATCACGCCACTGCACTTAAGCCTGGGCAACAGAGTGAGTGAAACCTTGTCCCCACCCCACCCCCCTCAAAAAAAAAGGTTCTTGAGCCCTCACGGCCCTGTCTTGCCCATCATGCAGCGTCCCATCTAGATGGTACTTATATGGCAAATTCTGAGGGCCCACCTTGTAGCTGTAGAGCAGTGGGGAAGGTAGACAGGAACCAGGATGGGGGCAGGGGACAACTGAGAATTCCCGAGTCTTCAAGCCATTTGAGGCACCAGACTATATCTTCCCAAATATGATCACAGCACAGAATTTAATCATGATGGGAATCCTTTATTTTTTACTCTACAATTCTTTATGTCTATAATTTAGCTAAGCCAGTCCCAGCAACAGCAAAAAGGTAAGTGTCAGTGCAAAGAGGCAGGATGAGGGCACATCGAGGCCATGTTTTCTACATCTGCCTACCCACGTTCGGGTCACTGGATTTCAGGTGCAATTAATTAACTGACATCATAAAATAGAAAGTATAGCTGGGTGCAGTGGCTCACACCTGTAATCTCAGCACTTTGAGAGGCAGAGGTGGGCGGATCACCTGAGGTCAGGAATAGAGACCAGCCTGACCAAGGTGGCGAAAACCTGTCTCTACTAAAAAATACAAGAATTAGCTGGGCATGGTGGTGTGTGCCTGTGATACCAGCTACTCAGGAGGCAGAGGCAGGAGAATCGCCTGAACCCAGTGGGTGGAGGTTGTGGTGAGCCGAGATCACGCCACTGCACTCCAGCCTGGGCAACAGAGGGAGACTCTTGTCTCAAAAAAAAAAAAAAAAAAAAAAAGAAAGAGTAAGTTAAAACTAATTGTCAACCCATATTGATATTAGAATTTTCTGTTGCCCAGGCTGAAGTTCAGTGGCGTGATCTCCGCTCATTGCAACCTCTGCCTCCCAGGTTCAAGCAATTCTCCTGCCTCAGCCTCCATAGTGGCTAGGATTACAGGCACCCATCATCACGTCTGGCTAATTTTCATTTTTTTAGTAGAGACGGGATTTCACCATGTTGGCCAAGCTGGTCTCCATCTCATGACCTCAGGTGACCCCCCCCTACCTTGAACTCTCAAAGTGCTGGGATTACAGGCATGACCCACCACACCTGGCTATTAATATTCTTAATAGATATTAATATTAATTATTAATATCTTAATAGTGCCTATTAATAGTGGCTATTAATATTCTTAATAGTGCCCTAGGGTTAAGTAATAAAGACTCTCTTATGTTTTAAGCATCAATCAAACAATATCTTGGAATAAAGGATTTTCAAATAAAAAATTAACTGGGCGAATTGTTCTGAATTTTGACTTCCATTCACCCACACCCTAGATATGATCTGGTAACATTATAAAGATCTGTACTGCTGGTGTCACATGAAGTGATCTATAATCCATCACTTCCAGGCATCCATAAACACAGCAATAGAAAAAACATCAATAATAATTCTTAAGCATTGATTCGATGAGAGAAAATGAAAATGTTGACAGAGAAACCACCTCTGTAATGTGCTGGCGAGGGACACAATGTTAAACAGCATTTACTCCCAGTAGTAAGTGACAGGGACTAATTCTAAACATTTTATACCTCTCTAAAGAAGTTCATTCAGGCCAGGCAGGGGGGAATCACACCTGTAATCCAGGTACTTTGGGAAACTGAGGCAGGTGGATCACTTGCGCTCAGGAGCTTGAGACCCGTCTGGCCAACATGGTGAAATCCCATCTCTCCTAAAAATACAAAAAATCCCAGCTACTTGGGAGGCTGAGGTCCGAGAATTGCTAGAACCTGGCAGGCAGAGGTTGCTGTGAGTGGAGATCACGCCACTGCACTCCAGCCTGGGTGATGGAGTGAGACTGTGTCTTTAAAAAACCCCAAAGTTCATTCAAACCAAAACCTAGAATGTCCTGCAGAACTTTTGGGGGAGTTGGGAGGTTGACTTCATGGGCACCTTCAGCCATAAATGTGCTCACACATGGATGGACAGGGAGAAAGATGCTAAGCTTTCCAAACAAAAATGGGAATATGGGGCCCAGTAAATGGTCTCTGTCCACCTTCTGGGAGGTAACGCTGATGCTGAAAATAGAAACACTTCTCAGATTATTTCTTTTTTGAGACAGTCCCGCACTGTCGCCCAGGCAGGAGTGCAACGGCATGATGTTGGCTCACTGCAACCTCTACCTCCCAGGTTCACATGATTCTCCTGCCTCAGCCTCCCGAGTAGCTGGAATTACAGGCACACACCACCACACCCAGATAATGTTTTGTATTTTTAGTAGAGACGGTGTTTCACCATGTTGGCCGGACTCTCGATCTCCTGACCTCATGATCAGCCCGCCTTGGCCTTCCAAAGTGCTGGGATTACAGTCGTGAGCCACCACACCCAGCCCACTTCTCAGATATTAAATGTCTTACTGGAGCAAAGAGACAATATTTGAAAATAAGGCCCTCCTGCATTCCAGAACAAGTTAAATCACAAAATTTTCAATATGTTTACATTTTTTGCAGTGGTATTTAAAGATACAGATATGCTAGAAGCTGACTGTCAGGCCAAATTTTGCCTCTGAGAGCCTCAGTGCAGTCTCCGGCCAGATCAACCATCAGGAGCTCTCCAAGGTTTGGGTGAGTTGAAGTCAGGAGACCAGGGTTTGTTTTCAGCCTCTAATCTCTCACAGCACAGCCAAGGCCACAGAAAATAGTTTTGTGCAGTTCTATTCTTAGTACCTGCAAACCATACTCCTTGGGAAAAGCAAGGCAGGAAACTTCTAGACCAAAGATGGCAGAGTAAGCCCTGCTCACCACTCCTCTGAAGACAGTGAGCAAATAAGAAAGGGAAAAGAACGCCGGGTTCTGTTGAAAGTAGGAATGATCTTCAAACCAAACCACAACCCCTGCCTCGTGGTGAACGTGAGTGGGAGGTGAGGGAGGCCCCAGAATGTGCCCCCAGGGGCACACTCGGCATCCCATCCATACTGCCTTGAGGTCCCTGAAGATGTACATGTTGCTCGTGGTTGGTTGGACAGTCTGGTCTTCTTCTGTGACATTTCATCTCATACTGTAAAATGTCTGGAGCAAAGGGGGCCTGGCAAAGTGTGATCCCACCTGTGCCCCCTTGACTGGCGGTCTCAGAGTGAGGCTTTCACATGTGAACCCCTTCCTTATCCTAATAACAAGTGGGAGGAGGAAGGAGACGAGGGGCTATCCTCTTTTACTGAAATGTAAAGTGCTTAGCATCTCAAGGCATTTGGTTTTTCTTTTAGAGAGAGGGTCTTGCTCTGTCACCCTGGCTGGAGTGCAGTAGTGCGATCATAGCTCATTGAGCCTCAAACTACTGGGCCCAAGTGATTCTCCTGCTTCAGACTCCCATGAAGCTAGGACTAAAGGCATATGCCACCACACCTGGCTACAGTTTTAATCTTTTTTGTTGTTGACACAGGGGTCTCACCGTGTTGACGAGGCTGGTCTCAAACTCCTGGCCTCAAATTATCCTCCTGTCAAGGTATTTTTTAACTGCACAGACCCAAACCAGCGGCTGAGAATCAGAAGAGAGTGGAAGCTGAAGGGACTGGTCTCCTCTACTCCAACCTCTCTCCTTACCTCCTGGCCAACTCCTTACTAGGTGTCAAGGCTGGTCATTGGCTGAGAAACTGCACAGCCTCTCTGGGTAATATTTCAATTTCTGGAACAGCATTCTTAGATGAATTAGTGACCCAGGTATACTACCACTAAAGAAACGTTGTTCAGATTTATTTCTCTAAACAGAAAAAATTCGTTTATTAAGGTTCAAATCTCATTATAGCCCCAAGAAATTAATCTTCAGATTAGTGTCTTAGATGTGAACCTGTGGTTTCTTCTGTCAGTGTTTACTGTCATAACTGATTTACTGAAAGATTTTATTTACAATTCCTTGTACTCCAGGGTTCGGATGCTCTTCTACAGGTGACCTTTGAACAACACGGGCTCAAACTGCACTGGTCCACTCACACTGGGGGTTTCTTTTGCCTCTGTCATCCTTGAGACGGCAAGACTAACCCCTCCCTCCTTCTCAGCCTACTCAACGTGAAGACAACGAGGATGAAGCCCTTTATCATGAGCTATTTCCACTTAATGAATAGTAAATATACTCTCTTGTACTTTTTTTCAATTACAAATCATTATGTCTTTTTTTTTTTTTTGGGGATGGAGTTTCGCTCTTGTTATCCAGGCTGGAGTGCAATGGCGCGATCTTGGCTCACCGCAACCTCCGCCTCCTGGGTTCAGGCAATTCTCCTGCCTCAGCCTCCTGAGTAGCTGGGATTACAGGCATGTGCCACCGTGCTCAGCTAATTTTTTGTATTTTTAGTAGAGATGGGGTTTCACCATGTTGACCAGGATGGTCTCGATCTCTTGACCTCATGATCCACCCACCTCGGCCTCCCAAAAAAAAAAACACTCCTGCCTAACTTTTTTAACTTAATCTTTGTGTGTGTGTGTGTGTGTGTGTGTGCGCAGTTCTACTTTTTTTTTTTTTCAATTTAAAAAAAATCACCTGTGAAGATAAATTAGTGAAGGGAGCCTGCCGCCCAGGCTGGAGTACAGTGGCGCAAACTCAGATCACAGCAACCTCCACCTCCCAAGTTCAAGCAATCCTCTCACCTTAACCTCCTGAGTAACTGGGACTACAGGCACCCACCACCATGCCCAGCTAATTTTTATATTTTTAGTAAAGACAGGGTTTCACCATCTTGGCCAGGCTGGTTTTGAACTCCTGACCTCAAATGATCTGCCCGCCTCAGCCTCCCAAAGTTCTGAGATCACAGGTGTGAGCCACTGTGCCTGGCCTCTTAGGATTTTCTTAATAACATTCTATTATCTCTAACTTGTGTTGCTGTAAGAAGACAGTATATGATACATATAACCGACAAGCTTGTGTTAATTGACTGTTTATGTTATCAGTAAGGCTTCCAGTCAACAGTAGGTTGTTAGTAGTTAAGTTCTGTAGGGAGTTAAAACTTATATGCGGATTTTTGACTGCAAGGTCAGTGCCCCACCCTCACGTTATTTCAGGAATAGGGCAGGACTACACCGATGTAACTCTTCTCTCACCAGCAGGGGGCTCCCTTGACTAGTTTATGTCCACAATTAGGTGGACAGAGGTACTTGAGGTCATTCTGCAATATTTCCGAGATGCCTAGCTCTGCTTTGAGGACTCTCTGTGAACAAACTCCAAACGTAGGAGTGGGGAGAATGGTAACTAGTTGCTACTGGGGGATTAAAACAGCAGTGACACCCATCTGGCACCTGGACATTCAAGATAAAGCCTAGCTTCTGAAGCTGGCTAGCAGCACGTGAGGCCCAAGTCAGACTGAGCTTTGAAACTCACAAACCAAAGCAGTCCTCCCTCTCCAGGACTTGAGGTGGGAGGCAGACACCTGGGCACTCATGTGGCCACAGTTCATGTTCCAGAGCTTTGTGTGTTTCACTCACCTCTGATTGTGCTTTCGCTTCCTGAATGAGAGTTAGGATGGTAGACTTCGACCCCACTGACGATAAAACAGACTGTAATCTTTGCTGGTCCCCCGCAGAGACCAGAAGTTGATCCAAACTAAATAACATAAACATATTTAAAGAACACTGAAGAAAAAAGCAATTTCTTCATTTTATAAGGATGCATTTAAAATGATCTCCATTCTACTATATTGCAGGTATTTTCTGATCATCATACTCTCTTTTGGTCACAACTTCCAAACTAATGGAAGAATGAATCCTGAGCACTGAGCAGGAATGTCATTCACTGTCAATGGGAAGGGGAATTGCTATGAATTCAGAGATCCCCCAAGAAGTTGTGGGACCCATGCCGGAGCTTAATTGGACACTTCTGACATATTTTAAAATATTCAATATATAGGTTCAAGTGAAATATTTTATTTTTTATTTTTATTGTTTTTGAGATGGAGTCTAGCTCTGTTGCTCAGGCTGGAGTGCAATGGTGCAATCTCAGCTCACTGCAACCTCCATCTCGTGGGTTCAAGCAATTCTCCTGCCTCAGCCTCCTGAGTAGCTGGGATAACAGGCACCTGCCACCATGTCCAGCCAATTTTTGTATTTTCAGTAGAGACAGGGTCTCACCATGTTGGCCAGGCTGGTCTTGAACTCCTCACCACAAGTGATCTGCCCACCTCAGCCTCCCAAAGTGCTGGGATTACAGGTGTGAGCCACCATGCCTGGCCTCAAGTTAAATATTTTAAAATGTTAGAAATTCTCCATTTCAACTCCAACCACCTGCAAAGGCCCAAAGTCCCCCCTGCACTGCACCCTCTCTTCCCCCCACACCCCTCTTATGTTGCTTTTGCTTAAATGCCATGTCCTTTAGCAGCCTCTCCACAGAGCAACTCTTTGGTAAACACCTTTCCCTGCAGGGACTTTTACTGTTCCAGTAGTGATATTAAAACACCAAGGGGCTAAAATGCAATGTGGGATCCCGGATCCTGGAACAGAAAAAGGATATTAGCAGAATTTATTCAGCAAAATCTGAAGGAAGAAGTCTGTAGTTTAGCGAATGGTATTATTCTGTTAAAGTAAGAAATTAACATTAATTTCTTACTTTTGACCCATGGACTGTGGTATGAGAGATCTGAATGTTAGGAAGAGTGGGTAAGAAGTAAGGGGAAACTCTGCATTATCTCTGTGACTTTTCTATAAATATAAAACGATTCCAAAATGAAACAAGTTTATCTGAGATCAAAGTTGGGGACAGATACTTACTTAACTGACCAGCTTTTCCTAAAAGGCAGATCCTGGGCAGTTTCACCCACATCACTGGCTGAACTGGGTGTCTCAGAAGCACTGGTTTTAGGGCCACTTCCTCCTGGACAGGCCCTGTTCCCGCCCTTCTCCGGACCTGAAACACCTCCAGCAGGGGAGCTCGGTGACCTCCTGGGGATGATCTCCAGCTCAGTTTTGAAGAGCACGGTGTTCGGGCCCGCCGAGTATTCCTCGCTGCAGAGCTTGTCAAGGTCAGGCATGCTCAAAGCTCTCAGCTCCTGGAGCTTGGAGCGGGACACGGGCGAGGGCTGCACGTGACGCACTGAGGACTTGTTCCTCTTAACGGGGGAGGCCGGGGTCATCGCTGGGGTGGGGATTCCCAAAGGACCGAGTGATTTCCTAAGGTCCGAATCAGAGCCCTTGCTACTGGTCTCTGGCGGGTTCTGCCGGGAGATGGTCAGTGTCATGCTCGAGGGAGACTTGGCCATCTGGGGGAGGAGGGCACCAGCTTCACTTTGGCTTTCGCTGCAGGAACTCAAGCTGCGTCTCAACGACCTCACAGCGGCATCTCCTGGGTGGCCTGGGCTCCCTGAAACAATGCTGCCAGAAGACCGCCTCCCAATGGGAGGCTTGGAGCTCACCGACAAAAACGGGGAAGCCCCAGACTTGGCTACCGGCCGGTCAGCATTGGCCAGGTTCTCGAAAGACTTGATCCGCTGCTTCACAGAGAAAAATGAGGTAGATTCGTGGAGCCAGTTCTGCTCATAGCAGTAGTGTCTTCTGGTGACCTTGATTTTGTCTGTGACTAGGCGGCTCGTCTCCTGGACTGAAATGAGATCGCCTTCATCTGTGGCTGGAAGATTCCTCGATGATTCCAGCAGCGGCTTGACACTGTATACACCCTGTCCGCTAGCCAAGCCAGGAGGACCCGCCCTGGATGCCTTTGCCTCGGGGACACCACTGCTTGTCACAGGGACCTGGCTGTCCCGAGGAGAGCGACCCAGGCTGTGTGGGGAGTGACCCTCCCGCGCAAAATGGCTTGAGAACTGGGCTGGCATGGAGTAGGTCCGGGTCGCTGGCCTTGGGGTGAAGTAGGGATGGTCCTTCCCCGAGGGACCCCCTGGAATGCCATTTCTGGTCACCCCTAGGGAGTCTGACATCAGGCTTGACTTTCCCTGTGAGGAATCTGCCTTTCTAATGGGCAGTTGAGGGGAGGAGGAGGAGGATGCCAGTTTGACCATGCTGAATGATCCTGGCATTTCCTGTTCCACCTGGGAGGCATGAGACGGGACTGCGGACAGATGACTTGTGGACGATTCCACGACCGGGCGACATAGGCTGATTTCACTCTTCTTCTGACAGTTGCCCTGGGCCAAGTACCCTCCCCATCTGTCACTTTCAGCTGACTTGTTACCACATGCAGTCCTTGGCACTGTTTCAGCAGAAATCTCCACAATTTTCAGCTGGTTTGTTATTTCGAGGCGATCGCTGGCCATGATGCTGCCTCCTTTTCCGCCCGTCAGCCTGGGTTGGGCTGTGCCTGCCGCCGAATCCACATGGCTGGTCAGGCACTGCTCGCTCTGTCTGTTCCCTGCCATGGACACACTGTTCCTGGATGCCGCGGGATTCGCCAGCCCAGAGTCAGCCCGGGGCGCCTTGCCCTCCGCTCCACACTTAGGAGACTTAGGGGTGGCTGAGCTACCTCTGTCAGGCTCGGAGAGGACAGCCACGTGGAACCTGCTCCACATGCCTTGCTCAGGAAGAGGCTTGGGGGAGGTCAGGGGCGAGATGAATGTCCTGATGCTCGTGTCAGACACCGAGGGCTTCAGTGACCCGGAGGTGGCAAGGGGCGGTTTGCTCTCCAGCACACCCTGGGGGGGTCTGGCGGGAGCTGTGGGGTTTCTGTCGGGCTCCTCGTGCTCGGCTATGTGGAGCCGCTGTGATACCGCCTTAGAGAGTGTTTTGTGGGAGGTCTGGGGTGAGATCAAGGGTTTCCTGTGGTCCATCCCGCCGGCCTTCACAGCATTTGCACCAGGAGCCTCGTAGCTGACTTTGGCCTTGCCCTTGAGGCTGAGCCTCTTCAGCTTTGGACCATACTTGGGCTTCTGACCGTTAGTCAGAATCACTTCCGCTGGACTCTTCTTAGACGGGTCCTTATTTTCCAGATTTGTTTTGGGCGGCAGAGGACTATGAGGCGCAGCAACACCCTTTTTTTGGCTTGAACTCGCCATCTGAATCTTGGAGTGAGGGCTTCCGGCAGGCCTCAGGGAGTGCTCCTTATCGGTTTTGCTCTGCAAATGGGTGCCGTGGTTATGTTTATTTATTTCTTTAAACCAGGCCATGATGGGCCTCCTGGTGATCACTTTTGGTTTCTGTAGCAAGTCATCCAGGTTTTGACTTTCAGAGATGTGTAGGTTTTCCAACACAGATTCTCCATTCTTAGGGACGTCCACACTTAAGGACAGATTTGCAGCTACAGTAAGGTTTGTTTCGTATTTATCCAGCGTTTGGTCATCTAGCAGGTCATGTTCCAAACCATTTACCACGTGAGGGGAGCGGAGAATGATGGGTGGGCTGTGAAAATGCCTGGCCACTTTAGAAGGCTGACTCTTTTCCATGGCTGAGCTAGCGCTGGTGACTTCCATGGTTTCTTCTGTACACAAAGGCCTGTGGTTCTGGGAAGTGCTTAAGTCTGCCTGAGTTTCAAGCTCCTGAGAGCTCATATCCAAGAGTGAAGACAGCTGGGAAGAGTTTGGGCCTGGATTGCATGAGCCTGGCAGGCCAGCGGCCTCCTCACAGGGACCAGCCACTGACCTGCTCTGAGTGCCATGTTTTAATGGCAGAACTTTGGCCGGGACAGGACAGATGGCAGCCTGGGTGGGAAGATGAGCAGGACTTGAGGGTGGATCGGGGCAGCCATTTGTGGAACAAATTTCAATCTGCTCCTCCTCTGACTCCAAAGGATCTTGCTTGTGCAAAGACCCCTGGGAACGAGGAGGGGACCAGCTGTCCCTGGTGGAAGCTCTTGGGGCTTCAGTGAGTGACTCAGGTTCAGAAGACGAATCCTCAGCATCGCCATACATGGATGACAGAGATGGCTCCGTGCTGTCGCCCAGGCCTGATAGGGAGGTGCTGTCTTCATGAAAACTGCTAAAATTTCTAGAGTAGTTGCTCAGGAAGTTTTTGTTCACAGTAAAATGTTTGTCGGGATTAATGGAATCTAAAACCGAAGGCTGGGAGGTCCACTGTGGGTGAGGGGGGGCACCAGCAGCCCAGGTCCTCCTCGGGGAGGAGGTCTGGCCCCCCGGGACTGGTTCAGCACGGCGGGAGCTCCCACTTCCAGCCCCGGCTGGTGGGCGGCCTTGAGTGCTGCCCTCCTGACAGCTACTGTCCTCTGTCTGGGAAGACGGAGACTTTACCGCAGAAGCATCCAGCTCCTTAATGAAGCTGTCAATGTCTGTCACAGGGCTCTCTCTACCCCCCGCTGGGCAGCAGTGTCCTGAGACACTGCCACATGCTTCTTTGGTGTTGTCAGTGGATGGCAGCAGGGAGAGGCTGGCCTGCGGTGCCCTTGAGGACACAGAATCTGTTCCCTCCAGCAGGGAAGGCTCCCAGGAGCTCTCAGGTGCGTGGGTTCCTGTCATTTCCAAAGCCTTGCTGTGGTTCCCTGGAGCTCCCTGTCTCTGCTCCTGGGATGCGAGGCAGTCTCGTGGTAGGACAGCACCAGCTGGTGTTGCTCCCTCTGCCCCAGACCCCGCTCCCCTCAGGGCAGCTGCCCTCATGATATTGAGAGGGGTGCTGGCTTCTGATGCTGATCGGGTCTTGCAGTCGGTGGGAGCTGCTGCCTCCTCCCCTGGGGAGTGGCTGCCCTCGTGGGGGAGCCTGACTGGAGACCTGGCCTTGCACTCGGAGACCCTGGGCAATGCAGGCTGGCTGGGGGTCTCGGGCCGACTGACTCGCCCCGTGTCTACAGAGCTCTTGCCGGGGTCAGGATGAGCGGCCCCCTTCTTCCCTGGGGAAGGGATGAGGTCTGAGGAGCTGTCCAGTCCTGTATAGAGAATGTAAACAAGGTTCACAAGAGAGGTTGTAGAGGAGATAAAAGGGAAAATATGAGAAAGCAGCCTCTCAATTGTTAAAAACTGGAAACTATCTCAAATATTTTCCTCTTTTTCAGAAAGCCAGGCATGCAGTGGCTCACGCCTGTAATCCCAACACTTTGGGAGGCTGAGGCGGGCAGATCACTTGAGGTGAGGAGTTTGAAACCAGCCTGGCCAACATGGTGAAACCCTGCCTCCACTAAAAAAAAAAAAAAAAAAAAAAAAAAAAAAAAAAAATTAGCCGGGTATGGTGGTGGGTGCCTGTAATCCCAGCTACTCAGGAGGCTGAAGCAGGGGAATCGCTTGAACCCAGAAGGTGGAGGTTGCAATGAGCCAAGTTTGCCCCATTGCACTCCAGCCTGGCAAAAAGAGAGAAACTCTGTCTCAAAAAAAAAAAAAAGGCATTCTGTAGCCTAAATGGAGGCCCTTCTTATCTTTCTTGTTTTGTCTCTAAAATCATGGAGTACTCACATCTAACAAAAAACACCCTGCTTTAGACGCTCTAAGAGACGTCAGACTAGCCGGCAGAAGAAACGTTTCCATCTGCCCATTTTTCTCTCTTTTGGTTATTTCTATGATGGCGGACACCAGAGATCCCTCACTTGGGTCTCTCTACGCCATTCAGCCTCTGACGGCAAAGCCGCAGACATGGGCTGCTGTTCCAGCTGGTTCCCTCCACTTCTGTATGGATGCTGCAGAGCCCTCATGGCTCTCTCAGTCCCACATTTGGCCAATCGTTATGGGTCTGGCTCACACTGGGGGATGTGAATGATGTACTTCAGTGTAAAACAGTCTTAAGTGCTGAACTCGAGAGGCTTCCTTTTTAGTGCAGGGATGAGGCTAACTGGGGAAAACACAATATGAAAGCCAGGACACAGGTCTACACGGAGCTTTGCTGTCTTGATCAATTCAGAGGAGTGGGAGAAGCCAGATTATCCTGGGAAGCCTTGACAGAGGAGGTGGGCGCTTGAGTGGGGTTGACAAGGGGAGTTTAGTCAGAGAGTGAGGAGGAGGAAGGTGAGGAAGACTCCATCTAAAAAAAAAAAAAAAAAGCAATAGAATGAAAAGCAGAGAAGAAAGAGCATGAAATCTTGGAGGTGGCAGGGCAAGGGTTGTGTGCCAGTAGACAGTGGGAAGTCATCTAAAAGGTGGGTTCCAAGAGCCACTCGCTACTGAAAGTGCCTTTTCGTAGGGCCCTGCATAGTCTTGGGCTAATCTTCCACCTCAGACACACAGCATCTCCAACAGGGAAAAAAATCTCACATCAAAAAGAAGAAAGCTATTTTTCTAGGAACTATGGGTCTGAGGTTGGAGTGAAAAATGAAGTTCCATGAAAGCTCATGGTTTGAGAAGTCAAACCCACTCTACCCCAAATATTATGTTCCTTTCACATCTCACATTAAATCATCTTAACTGAAATTTTGTTACCTCCCAAAGTTGCTATGTGAATAATTAAAAACTAATTATTAGGACTCGGCACTGTGCTAAGAGATTTTCCAATAATTAAGGAACTGCCACTGTGGTGAGTTTTGCATATGTTTAATTTTCCTCCTGACACGGAGGTATGTCCTGTGACCATCTGCTTTGGAAGGATGAGGACCCAGGAACAGCGTGGTTAAGCAGTGTGTCTGAGGTCACAGAGTTCACAGGTGGCAGGTCAGCAGTCACCCTAGGTAGCCAGCTCCACAGCGAATGCTTCTGCCTTGGCAATAACAAGGTTGGATCATTGAGACCCCACCATGGAGACCGTACTAGCTTTCCAGCCTACTGTGGAAGGCCAGGGGCCTGCCAAGGCTCAAACCCACCTGCTCTTTTCCTTCTCTGCTCAATGTTTTTTTATCTCCCCCTTAAGCATAATGGTCCTGCTTCTGCTGTTACCAAATATGAGCGGTGGCAGGGGGCTGAGGGCAGTAGCAATGACAAAAAAGGAGGGGATTTAAAGTCTGTTTTTAAATTTTGTATTCAGGCCAGGGGCGGTGGCTGATGCCTGTAATCAGCTGGGGCAGGTGGATCACTTGAGGTCGGGAGTTCAAAACCAGCCTGGCCAACATGGTGAAATCCCATCTCTACTAAAAACACAAAAATTAGCTTGGTATGGTGGTGCATGCCTGTAATCCCAGCTGCTTGGGAGGCTGAGGCAGGAGAATTGCCTCCACCTGGGAGGCAGAAGTTGCAATGAGCTGAGATCGAGCCACTGCACTCCAGCCTGGCGACAGAGGGAGGCTCCATGTTAAAAATAAATAAACAAATAAATAAAATTCATATTTGTTCACTGAATAAACCTGAACAGGCAATTCACATTAGCAATTCGACTTTATTGCAAAGTGTGTACCTTAAAACGCCTTTATTTGAGGGAGATGAGGTCACACTGAGGCAGCCTTTGGTTCTCACCTTTCAAAACCACCTTTCTTCTGAAACACCTTCAAAACGCCCAGTCATAGGAGGTAAGTTGACTCCATTATGGCACATCTGTGGGCTGGAAGGCCCAGCAGCCTCTCCACATGATGCTGGGTGTGGAAGGGGCTGCAGGACTGCTGTGTGGTTTCCTAGAGCAGGCTATGGGTGTGCTGACACCAGCATTGCCAATGCAAGGGACAGCCTGCTAGGGCAGGCACACGGGCTGAGCAGCAGTCTTGCTGACCCCAGCAGGCTGCTCAAATACGATTTTCTGTGGATGTGTGAGTTTAAAAAGGTTGTTAGGTACTGGTGACTACCAACCACAGTCTTTTTCTTTTCTTTTCTTTTTTTTGGCAAAAAGATTAAAAAACCCACAGGACTGATATATTTATTCTACACACTCATATATAAGCAAGACTCAAATAATACAGGCTAAAATGTTAATACAAGTTTTCTCTTGGGCTTAGGTGATTTTTATGCCATCTTTCAAAACTTTGCTCTCACTTATAGTTTCCTACATTTCTAGAATAAACGTGTATCCCTTTCATAACAGAGTGAAACATTTAGTGACAAACAAGGGCCCCGGATTCCCCACAGTGCTTCAGTCTCTCAAAACAGCTTTGACAGCTTTTCCAACAGCTCCCACCTCCTCTCGTCCTGGTTTCCAACAGCCACCCTTAGACAGTCAACTGCTGCCAGGAAGCTGAACAGGCTGTAAAAATCAGACCTCACAGTCAACACGTCTTAGTCGGCCATTTGTTCCTGTGTAAACAGCAAGTTGATTTGTATTCCTTTCTAAAACTTTTTTTTTTTTTTTTTTTTTTGAGACAGAGTTTCCCTCTTGTTACCCAGGCTGGAGTGCAATGGCGCGATCGCAGCTCACCGCAACCTCTGCCTCCTGGGTTCAGGCAATTCTCCTGCCTCAGCCTCCTGAGTAGCTGGGATTACAGGCACGCGCCACCATGCCCAGCTAATTTTTTGTATTTTTAGTAGAGACGGGGTTTCACCATGTTGACCAGGATGTTCTCGATCTCTTGACCTCGTGATTCACCAGCTAATTTTTGTATTTTTAGTAGAGACGGGGTTTTACCAGGTTGGCTAGGATGATCTTGAGCTCCTGACCTCAGGTGATCCACCTGCCTCGGCCTCCCAAAGTGCTGGGATTACAGGCGTGAGCCACCGCGCCCGGCCCTTTCTAAAACTTTCTTAGGAAAATCATGTGTGTAGATATACACACACACACAGAAATACACACACACATATCTTACTGAATGCGATTTATATACTAGGCAGATATATACATGCACATGTGTTTCTCTAAGGAAAATCACATACACACATAATATAACTGATTCAACATACTAGGTAGAAGATTGTGTTCCAAATACTATACATGAAAATGTCACTGATTCTTCCTCAACAACCCCATGAGGTGAATAACTTAGGACAACAGTGACAAGTCCAAGGTCCCTTCCCTGGTCAAATGTTGGAGCTCAGATCTGAGCCCCGGCAGCCTGTGTGTGCACCCGTGTGCTTAACCAACATGTGGTGTACGGGTCATTTTGGAATATTAAAAAGGATTTTCCTTTTTTTATTGTTTTGTTTTCCGTTTCGTCAGGTTGGATTTTTTTTTAAAATGATAAGGTATTCTTTTATTGATCACATGCATTTTTGGACATTTCAATTTAAAAAGATATGTTTTGCACTTTGGGAGTCTGAGGTGGGCAGATCACTTGAGGTCAGGAGTTCGGGACCAGTCTGGCAACAAGAGCAAGGCTCCATCTTAAAAAAAATGCACACATACACACACAAAGACTGGCCAGGCGTGGTGGCAGGTGCCTGCAATCCCAGCTACTCAGGAGGCCGAGGCAGGAGAATCACTTGAACACTGGAGGCAGAGGTTGCAGTGAGCTGAGATTGCGCCACTGCACTCCAGCCTTGGTGAAAGAGGGAGACTCTGTCTCAAGAAAAAAAAAAAAGATATGTTTTGAAGAATATCATTCTTACATATTGGAAAGTAGCTAAGCTATTTCTAACAACGTTGGAAGAAGAGCTGCTACCAGCACTCAAGTACTCAGCAGGACCAACTGGTCACAGACAGCCTTTTCATTGGGATAGAGAGAGAAATATCTACCAAATAGTCTGTCTCCAAAAAGGGGACAGAAATTGTAAACTCTTAAAGATCAGGTAATTGAATATTTCAGATACATCCCAAAAGCCCTAGAGGGCGCCAGTGTGTCACTGCAACTCCATCAATCCTGATGACGATTAAAGAATTAAATGGTAACTAATACATTATGTTTCAACATGCTAATTAAATACAGCACATCTATTATTACCTGTTAAGTATAATCAGTTCCTGGTCTAGCACTCCCTGGCTGCTGAGTGGGTGTAAGGGACACACAGTTGCACCTTTCTTAAGGCTCATTATTTGCGGGAAATCCAGAGAAGGCAAGGCAGAAAAGCACCCACCTGCACTCACTGGGGTCAGTACGGTCACAGAGGTGCACAAAGCTCCAGGGAGCATAGGCTGGGAGATGAAATTATCTCCACACTATCTAGAACACAAGAGAAACTTACATGCAGAAACCCACTTACTTAAGGCACAAACCCGCAGTATGTATGTGTGTGTGTATGTATGTATGTATATATATGTATATTTTAAGCTCTGGGACACACGTGCAGGATGTGCAGGTTTGTTGCATAGGTAAAAGTGTGCCATGGTGGTTTGCCGTACCTATCAACCCATCACCTAGGTATTAAGCCTGGCATGCATTAGCTATTTATCATGATGTTCTCCCTCCCCCCACCACCTCACCCTCAACAGGCCCCAGTGTGTGTTGTTCCCTTCCCTGTGGCCATGTGTTCTCATAGTTTAGCTCCCACTTATATGTAAGAACATGCAGTGTTTGATTTTTCTGTTCCTGTGTTAGTTTGCTGAGGAGAATGGCTTCCAGCCCCATCCTTGTCCCTACAAAGGACAGGATCTCATTCCTTTTTACAGCTGCATAGTATTCCATGGTGTGTATGTGCCATATTTCTTTCTTTCTTTGAGACAGAGTCTCATTCTGGCACACAGGCTGGAATGCACTGGTGCAATCTCAGCTCACTGCAACCTCCACCTTCCGGGTTCAATAGATTCTCCTGCCTCAGCCTCCTGAGTAGCTGGGACTACAGGTGCTCACCACCATACCCAGCTAATTTTTGTATTTTTAGTAGAGACGGGGTTTTACCAGGTTGGCTAGGATGATCTTGAGCTCCTGACCTCAGGTGATCCACCTGCCTCGGCCTTCCAAAGTGCTGGGATTACAGGCGTGAGCCACCGCGCCTGGCACATGTACCACATTTTCTGTCATTGATGAAACTTGCAGTATTGACAAAACCTGGCCTACCTAGAATAAGAAATTCCTCAGTGGCAAGAAAGAAAAGAATTTTCTGCATGAAGTTGCAAATAGGAAATGTTGGTCTTAGTGAACAAAAACCAATCCTGTGTTATCCCTCTTCCATTCCAAAGCAAATCTGGATTCCAAGAAAACTCCCAGGGGCCCATTATGTAGAACAAGCACTCTTCAAATGTATGAAGATGCTGGCCTCAAATGAAGCCTTACTTTGAAAGGTGACACTGAAGACTGTCTCAATGTAACTTCATCTCCCTCAAATAAAACCCTTTTTAACGCACTTTGCAGTAAAGTCAACTTGCTAACCAAAAAAACCTTGTGTGGCAAGTGAACCCGAAAGACAAAC
Organism: Saguinus oedipus; assembly: GCA_031835075.1. NCBI lineage: Eukaryota > Metazoa > Chordata > Mammalia > Primates > Cebidae > Saguinus > Saguinus oedipus. The sequence goes on along the minus strand of CM063170.1, from coordinate 100,885,599 downwards.
CAGAAACCACAGTAACAGCCTCATCACTGACCGGGGAACGAAGAGCCTTGGATTGCAGAACAAAGACCTGACGTCAGGGGCCTGTATTTTTTCTGTGAGGAGCCGTCCAGGTATGGGGTGGATATTCTGGGGTTTCACCTTTCTATTTTATGGGACAGCCCTATCAAGTGAGGCTACCTTGTTTCTCTGTAGCGCCGTAGTTTGCTGACCAATCAGAAGGCAGGCGCTGTGACAGTAACCACCAGCTGACAGCTGCGGAGGACTGCCAGGACGCCCACAGAGCTCGACGAGTGGGACCACAGTCATCACCAGTCACGGAGAAGAATGTACCCTAACCACAGAGTGCAAATTTAGAATAGAATTTTCCTTCTCTCTCTTTTTTTGAGTCTCATTCTGTCCCCCAGGCTGGACCAACCTCAGCCTTCTGGGTTCAGGCAATTCTCATGTCTCAGCCTCCTGAGTAGTTAGGATTACAGGCACGCGCCACCACACCTGTTAATTTTTTTTATGTTTCGTAGAGGCAAGGTTTCACTATTTTGGCCAAGCTGGTCTTGAACTCCTGACCTCAAGTGATCTGCCCACTTTGGCATCCCAAAGTGCTGAGATTACAGGCATGAGCCACCGTGCCTGACTAGAATCCAAATTTTCAATAAAGGTCTCCACTAACAAGGAAGCAGAGTCACTTAATTCAGCTTGATTTTAAAAAATCATGTTTTACAGCATATTTTGCACAACTACTAGACGATGGGTAGTCAAATTTTATATCTATACACACACACACACACACACACTTTTTTTTCTCTTAGGGTCTAGATCTGTCACCCAGGCTGGAGTGTAGTGGCATAATCCTAGCTCACTGCAATCTCAAACTCCTAGGTTCAAGCAACAATCCTGTCTCGGCCACCAATTACAGGCACATGCTACCACACCTAACTTCCTTTTTTTTTTTTTTTTTTTTTTTTTGGGATGGAGTCTCACTCTGTTGCCCAGGCTAGAGTGCAATGGTATGATTGTGGCTCACTGCAACCTCCACTTCCTGGGTTTAAGCGATTCTCTGGCTTCAGCCTCCCAAATAGTTTGAATTACAAGTGCATACCACCACACCTGGCTAATTTTTTTTTTGTATTTTTAGTAGAGACAGGGTTTCACCATGTTGGCCAGGCTGGTCTCGAACTCCTGACCTACTGATCCACCTGCCTCAGACTCCCAAAGTGCTGGTATTACAGGCGTGAGCCACTGCACCTGGCGAATTTTTTGAGTAGGGATAAGGTCTCACTACATTGCCCGGATTGGTCTTGAACTCCTGGCCTCAAGCAATCTTCTTGCCTTGGCCTTCCAAAGTGCTGGGATTACAGGCATGAGCCACCGTGCCTGGCCCCTAAATAAATACTGAGATGATTTCTGCCTCCATGATGTTACTCAATCTCTCATCAACACTTATGTGTAGTTTTTCACTTGTCTGTGATGGAGGTTTTTCGCTGCCATTTCTCAGTGCATTTGATTTTCATAAGCAGAGTGCTGAGATTATGACAGGTGGGAAATCCTTTTGATTCACCTTTTGTCTTGTTGGTGTCTCAAAAGGGTAGAAAGGGTCAACTGAGAATGGATGTATTCAACATGGCATGAAAACTCTGAGTTCAGGCACGAGATCTAGCGAAGGTTCTAAACGCAGGCAGTATTTCCATATTAATTTGCACAAAAGATTTTCCCCTCAAAATGATCCATATATAATGTTTTTTTAAAAAAATATTGAGTCTTGCTCTTTTTGCCCAGGCTGGAGTGCAATGGCAACATCTTGGCTCACTGCAACATTCGACTCCCCAGTTCAAGCAATTCTCCTGCCTCAGTCTGCCAAGTAGCTGGGATTACAGGCACCCACCACCACGCCCAGCTAATGTTTGTATTTTTAGGAGAGACGGGGTTTCACCATGTTGGCAAGGCTGGTGTCAAACTCCTGACCTCAAGTGATCCGCCCGCCTTGGCCTCCCAGAGTGCTGGGATTACAGGGGTGTGCCACTGTGCCTGGCCTCTATAATGCTTTTATTAGGGTATTCCCAACCAATCTTTAAGTTTAACAAATGATAAAATAATCTTACCAGTCATGAGTTGTTGCCCCGGCTCTGGTGCAGCTTTGGGCAGGTTCTCTGTGAGGTGGCTGGCATCTGGGTGGGACAGAGCACTGGCTGGTTCACCGTCGGCAGGGACATAAGCATCTCCAGTGGTCAGCTTTCCCAGAGATTCCTGGCACAATGACAACCACAAGCCAGTTGAAATAGCTATCAGGCTTTCCGCATCGTAAGACAAGATCATATAGAGAGAGCAGAGCTAGTCTGGGAAAAGTCAAAAGAGCACTGGACTAGGAGCCAGCAGATCCAGGTTGTGGGTTTAAGGTCTGCTAGGAATTGAATGGGCTCATCATTCTTCCCCAAGCCTCCATTTTTTCAACTCTAAAATGGGGAGGATAAAACATTCCCAGTCTTACTCATAGAGTTTAAAAGAGGATGATTAAACGAGAACAGTTACAAAAACAGCACATAAAAGGCTAGACAGATGTAACGTATTGTTATTATACTGCACAGAGATATTCAAGACTATAAAACTAACTCATTAGTTTGGCAGTGAGGGAATGAATGAACCTGGATACAGGAAATTGACATTTCATATTTCAAGACTTAACTTTGGCCAAGTGTCCACTACCTTCTCTTTCTTTCTTCTATCTAACATCTAATGCAATGAAATTCTAAAACTTTAATAGTTCCATCAGATTCATGTGAAATTTATCCATTGTGAATCATGAAGTGGCCCAAAGGTGGCAGCAGAGCACAGAAGTGAAAGGGATGATGTGTTTTTCAGCAGCTTTGGTAGAAATCATTTCATAAAATGTCAGTTGCCCACTGAGAGAAACCTACTCAGGGTTTAACTCAGTTAATTTTCTATTTATTAATAACACAAATGTAACATAAAAATAGTAGAGGAATTTCAGGACTAGACAGAGGCAGTGGGTCACATTACATTGTGAATGTACTAATTGTACATTTCAAAATGATTAATTTCATGTTATATGAATTTCACATCAATTTGAATCAAGTAATAAACAAAAAACAGTAGACTATAACCTACTTACCAAAAGAGGAAGGTTCTTTTCTTCCAATATTTGAGGATATATACTTTATAGCAATCCATTCTATTTTCTTTCTTAGATATAAGTAAAATCAAATTTTGTAACTAAAATTTTTATGAGAAAAATTAGTCTTAGGTACAAGCTTTAAATGCTGCTCAAAAGTTCTGACAGTATGAATTCAGAATTACAAAAGCTCTTATTTTAATAGATATAAATTATTCTGAATAAAAATCCTAATTTGGCTTTATACAGTTATCCAAAACTTGTTGATACTTTTTTTTTTGAGACAGAGTCTTGCTGTGTCACCCAGGCTGAAGTGCAGTGGCAAGATCTCAGCTCACTGCAACCTCCATCTTCTGGGTTCAAGCAATTCTCCTGCCTCGGCCCACTGAGTAGCTGGGATTACAGGTGCACACCACCACACCTGGCTAATTTTTGTATTTTTAGTAGAGATGGGGTTTGGCCATGTTGACCAGGCTGGTTCTGAGAAGGAAAGAAGATGTACATTTCTACTTATGAAAAATTAAGGTTTTGACTTTTGCCTGGTATAGTTTTTATGACTTAACATTTTCTGGATCCATTTACCTATATTTTTATATAAACCACTTGAACACACATCTTTAAAAATATGGCCTTATAAGTCATCTTAGATTCTTTGTTCAGAGAGAGAGAGAGGTTATTTATGTTAAGGAGGTTATAAACAACATTGATTTCTCATACTTTCTCCTTGCTGAAGTAGAGGTGTATTGAAATATTTAAAAAATGAAGCATCTGATAATTCTAACTTACTTGTAACCACATAGTAACATAAACAATACTGACTTGCATTTAATGTGATGCATTATAAATTTCTAAGTGAATCCACGCCTGTTATTTCATATGATACCACAGCAAGGTAATGAGTGGCCATAATGATATATAACCACTGTAGTAATTTGGGAAAACATAAGTATCACTCATTACCTTATCAGCTGGAGGGAATCACTGTTAACATATAATTGGCGCCCCCGCCCCCAACTCTGGGAGATGACCAAGGCAGAGAGCACCAGCCCAGAGAACTAAGCTCAGAAATGTTCAATAACTTGCCCAAGTTGTCACTTGACCAGTGCCAACTAGTCAGCGGTGAAGCCCATGCCAGGCCCAGGATTTTACTATCCCTGTGCTACACTGCCCTGCCATTGTCAGCCATAGGCTCTATATATAGGTAAGGTAGCGATTCTATAATATCTTCCGGCTAAATTATCTCATGACTCACAACCTGCCGATGTATTAATAAGCTCCCTCAGCTCACACTTGTAATCCTAGCACTTTGGGAGGCTGAAGTGAGTGGATCACCTGAGGTCAGGAGTTCGAAACCAGCCTGACCAATATGGTGAAACCCTGTCTCTACTAAAAAGTACAAAAATTAGCTGGGCATGGTGGTGTGTGCCTAAGTCCCAGCTACTTAGGAGGCTGAGACAGAAGAATCGCTTGAAGCTGGGAGGCAGAGATTGCATTGAGGTGAGATCGCGCCACTGCACTCCAGCCTGGGTGACAGAGTGAGACTCCATCTCAAAAACAACAACAACAACAACAAAAAACCTCCCAAGCAGTCCAGGTATTTAAGTGAATGACTGTTGAAAGATAATTCTCCAGCCGCCATCCTTTCCCACTGGCAGCTTACCCATGCTTTCTAACAGACTCCAACTTCATGCACACATATTCATGCACTTCCACACCAAGTAACTTAAGAAAAAGTCAGTTACCTTCTCCACAGCTCCGCCTGGCCGAAAGCCAGTGACAGTCACTTTGATGGAAGTGGCCTGGACTTCCGAGTCCAGATCGCGTGGATCATTGGCTCTGCCAGTCAGGTTCACTGCCTCTGAGCCACTGGGCCTGACCTCAGCTTCAGATCTCTTGCACTGCGGGCTGACCCTGGCCACTGGTCTGTGCTTGGAGGCCAGGCCTTCATTCTTTTGCTGGGGGGAACTGGGGCTCCCATTGTTCGTCGGACTCTGGGTGTCTGTATGGACTGTGTATTCCAATTTGGGTGCACTACTTGATCCTGGCAGTTCCTTCCTCCACCAGCTTCCAGGGCTCCCCTTGGGGGCCTCTGCAGAGTCTGTGAGCTTGGCTGCTTGGGAAGGAGTGCCCACCATGCCCTCTGGGACACTCTCCTCTAAGTCCACTGAGCTGCCAAGAAGAGGTGCCGAGACAGCCTTGCTGACCAGTGTTTTCTGGGGTCGTTCCTCTTGGTTGCTGATGTCCACGCCCTTGGAAGAGATCAAGACACACCTCGAGTCATCCTCTGCCAGAGGCCTGCTGGGGCCCAGGAGGGCCCCTGGGAGTGAAATGCAGTCCCCTTCTCCGTCAAACTCTTCCTCATCACTGGCATCGTTGGCATCGTAGCAGCCTACCTTCCTCTGGCGGAGGAGAGGGTTGCGGAGGGCCTGCGGGCTTCCGGGGAGACTGGCTTGTCTGGCCACTGTCACCTGCTTGTGGAAGAGCCCAGAGGTCCGCTGGCTCCCAAGAGTCACAAGGCTGTTGGCTCTGGCTTTTCCAGGCTCCTTGCGAGCTGTCGGAGAAAAGTCAAGTGAAACTGAGCTTCCCACTTGGCCCCGTCTTATCATCTGACCCCTTCATTAACACGTAAGCATTTCCACATTCGCTAGCACCACACGTACAGCCAGGAGCAGTGGCTCATGCATGTAATCCAGCACTTTGGGAGGCCAAGGCGGGTGGATCATGAGGTCAAGAGATCGAGACCATCCTGGGCAACATGGAGAAACTCCGTCTCTACCAAAAGTACAAAAATTAGCCAGGTGTGGTGGGGCACACCTTAAGTCCCAGCTACTTGGGAAGCTGAGGCAGGAAAATCGCTTGAACCTGGGAGACAGAGGTTGTAGTGAGCTGTGATCACGCCACTGCACTCCAGCCTGGCAACAGAGCAAGACTGTCTCAAAAACAAACAAACAAACAAACCACCAGACACACAACCTCCAGCCACTGGATACAAAACCTAGGCAACATGGTTTCCTGGAGGCTATACCAAGTGGACAGCCTGCCTTTCTCTTTTCCCTACTGACCTACCTCGCCCCTTTTTTTCTTAATCTCCAACCTATGGATTAACTCAGACATGTGCTGTCAGAAGATAGAAACTTAATTCTTCCACCTCCATGATATCTAACACATTGTTAGGGTCCAACTTAAATGCTTCTGGGAATTCCTCTGTAGAAGTCCTCCCGAGGACTGATGGCATGTCCCACACACCTGGGCTGCCTTCATGGCCCCTTGAGGTCTTTCCTTTATCTGCAGAAAGGGATGCTTGATTGACAGGCACATGAGCGCTTACAGTGTGGTACAGCAAAGCCTGAACCGTCCTATGTCTCAAAGGTACTCTAGAAGAATGCCAACCTAAATCTGCAACGTTTTTATATCTTGTTAAATGCAGTGAAAAATGCTATGTGTTTGCACCTTGAAATGTTTCTATAAGAACAAAGCAAGCTTGTCAATAGCTCCGAATAGAGTGACCATCGCCTGCCTCTCCTAAAACAAGGGGATGTTCTTCAGATGTCAGAAGTTAACAGGAAACCTCACCAGCAGAAAGAAGTCTGAGAAATTGGTATGAATCACATCAGATTATCATCTCATATTGTCTTGGATAGATGTATCAATGAGATTATAAAAAACTTCTGATAATATGTCTCTTACGAGTTCTCAATCTTTAATTCACTGCCTTCTACAAAGAATGAAGCTAGGGCTAGTGAAGGAAGGGACCTGGAATTGGGCTGGATTCCCTAAAATGTAAAAATGTAAGGACATCAGGTTGCCCACCCTGATTTGATGCCATCCATAAAACTCAAGAATATGTTATGTAAATGGCATTGAAAGCAGATCTGGTTTAGCCACCACCCACCCCCTGCTACAGAATGTGCATCCAGCCTGTTTAGTGAGTAACTGAGTGGCCAGTGACTAACAGTGGCTGCATTTTCCAAGAGTAAATTCTCATGGTCCAGCATGGTCTCCAGTTTTTTTTTTTTTTTTTTGAGATGAAATTTCACTTTTGTCACCTGGGCTAGAGTGCAATGGTGTGACCTCAGCTCACTGCAACCTCTGCCTCCTGGGTTCAAACAATTCTACTGTTTGAACCTCAGCCTCCCAAGTAGCTGGGATTACAGGCGCATACCAACATGCCCGGCTAATTTTTGTATTTTTAGTAGAGATGGGGTTTTGCCATGTTAGCCAGGCTAGTCTCAAACTCCTGACATCAGGTGATCCACCTGCCTTGGCCTCCCAAAGTGCTAGGATTATAGGCATGAGCCACCACGCCCAGCCTCGTCTCCAGCTCTTTACTCTTATTACAGCAGCAGGGTAGTTAAACCATTGTAGCCACCAGCACAGAGGTGGAAAGCAGTCACTGCTGCCTGGAATGCAGAGCCCAGCCCCCCGGGGTGCCCCTGCTTACTGGAGGTGCTGGGAGGCAGGCTGCCATCCTCTGATGTGCTGCAGCCACTTCCTGGGTGATCCTCATCCTCAGAGCCGGCCACCATGAAGTCCGATAAGGGGCCAGGGACATCAGGAACAAAGTACTGGGAGAGTTCAGATTCAGAAATCAGGGAGTCCTGTTGAAGAAGAAAACGTCTAATGACTAAGAAAAGGCACCAGAAGCAGATTTTAAAGGGTAATTTCGTCTTATCCTTCCAAGAACACTTCATCCTAATCCACGGTTATTTGAAACAGCTGTGATAGTAAACACCAACCTCCATTTACTTCAGGACGGTGAAATTGACAAGTAATGAATAAAAAGGTGACTGCTGCCAGGCAATGTGTTTAGAGACTTTTTTTTTGTTTTCGGCTAAATGTTTGGCAATGATCAGAAAAGCCACAGCAGCAGAACATCCACCATCCCAGGAAAAGCACTGCGGGGATGCGATGGGAAAGCCAAATGTGATTCGAGCCAACCAGTCTAGCCAAGTGGTGAACAAAAATCAGGGGAGTCTGAGTCCTGCACCCCAGTGCACTGAGACTCCACAAGAGCCTGGCTGAGGATGATTCCACATCCTCCTAATGCCCTGAGTCCCAGCTCAGCCTGCTTTATCATGGAGCAGTTTGAAAAGTTATTTTGCAAACTGTAAGGCCAGCTGTGGTGGCTCATGCCTGTAATCTCAGCACTTAGGGAGGCCGAGGCGGGTGGATCACCAGGTCAGGAGTTAGAGACCAGCCTGGCCAACACAGTGAAACCCCATCTCTACCAAATACACAAAAATTATCCAGGCGTGATGGCAGGCATCTGTAGTCCCTGCTACTTGGGAGGCTGAGGCAGGAGAATCACTTGAACCTGGGAGGCAGAGGTTGCAGTGAGCCGAGATCATGCCATTGCACTCCAGTCTAGGTGACAAGAGCAAAACTCCAACTCAAACAAACAAACAAACAAAAAACTAGTTATTTTGTTGCTCTATTCTTTTCCTGGATAAGTGTTTAACGAAAGAAATGCACACTTTTGCATCTATTCTCAAGTAAGCATTGTTGTGATTTCCTGTATAAAATGGCAAACAGGACTCATGAGCAGGAACAGGGACTGGGCCCTCAGGCTTGACTTGTGGGTTCCAGGAACTGGCTTGTAGTCCAGTTGAGAGAGGTAGGTAGCAGTGCACCTTGACTCACCTTTTTTGCAAGAGAGGGACTCTTCAAGGGGGTACCTGTTGGAGGAAAAATTCACATACTGACAAAACAATAAAGCTCAAGTCACAAATAGGCTCACATCCTAAACAAGAAAAGCAGGGGGCAAACACAGTCAACAACACTCCCTTTGCTGGCAATGGGCTCCATGCACAGGTGTAGGCATGCATGCAGTCTACCTGGGTATCTGATCCTCACACCAATCCCATCTGCCATGAAGCTTCAAGCCCTATCTCAGATGCTACTGTCTGCATGATGATCCCCATTCAAATTTCTTCTGAATTTCCAGTGTTGTATCCTACCCACACATCAACTTCCATACACATCATATCATGTATGAGTAGATGTGTCTTCTCTCTCTCCTTCAATCTACAAAGCAAAAATGTTGACTGATCTGATCCCATGGAGCTGGACACTGTACTTCGCATCTGTTAAGTTTTTGGTGATAAATTGCTGAATGGATTGAAGGATGAATGAACAAATGAACATCACCCAAGAAACTCATGAAAGAACTGAGGAGATGACTGAGTATCTATTTTAGTTTTTAACTGCAGGGTGAAAAGGCTCAGGATTTAAACTGTATGCTATGAAGCAGAAGGAACTTTGGGCATGAGGATTATAGCTTCATAAACTCTTTTATAAATGATCAAGTGGAAATGCTAGAATCATGAGAGCACAGGTTTCAGGCAGGTCGGGATGATGAACTGGTTGAATAAAGAGCCTATGATGGCAGTGTCCACTTTAAATATGTTAATTACAAATGTAAATAACCAGGATATTTCATGATTGCCAAAAACAAAAACAAAAACAAAAAAACCCTATGCTTTCCTTTTCCTCTGACAACTAATAATTTATGTCTCAGTTCCTTTTCCTCCCAGGTAGCAATCTGATCATCAGTATAATCCCAAACTCTGAAATGTGTGGAGTCCCTTTAGGCTTCCATGCTAAAGGAAACACTATTTTAAAAACTTGATACAATGTTTCATATTTTAAATTAATAAGAAATTCCTACTATCTCAAGCCTTCTCTGCCTGAACTTTTTCACTTAAGAGAGAAATCATGATTTTTGCTACCTCTATTACCCTCTTTGAATGAAAACTTTTAAATTCATGTAAAGAAATCTCAGGCTTTTTGGTAGAGAATACTCTCCACCTACTAAACTACTGACATTTTGGTTATCATTTCCCTTTCATCTTTAGTATTTCGGATGAATCAAGCACGAACACATGAAATGCTTCTAACTCACCTTTGCAAATTATTTGAAAGTAGTATAAGAAGCATGCATAATTAGATCTTTAATGAAGCACATTAAATAACTGCAGAAATCAAAAGTAGCAGCCAAGAGAAAGCACAGACTGTCTTTGACAGCTACTTTTGCCAAACCTGATAATTACAAAGAATCCAATAATACGGCACTGGGGAGTGCATCAGGGTGAACTTAATGAGAAACTCTTCTGAACACTGAATGAAAATGTGTGATTACAGTACCTAAGCCAGGAGAGGAATTGGCCTCTTTGCTCTCCTGATAAGTGCTGCGTGCTATCACTTCATCCATTTCCTGCTCGGAAACCTGATTTTCAGCAGAAAGCAAAGATTAGATGGCTTCATTTCTTTCTTTCTCCTAGTAAAAGTACCTAGGACCACAGTTAGAGTCAAGTGTAGTTTAAGAGGCAAACCATAGGGCCAAAGATTATGACCATCCTCTGAAGCAGTAACTCAGAGCATGTAATGAGTCCAGCAACACATACGTAACAAGACTTTCAACTGGTACCCAAGTTCATTAAGCAAAGCATTCAGTGCTACGATTGCCAACAACATGGCTAATATTTGCCTCTCTAGAAAATTCACTTTTTTCTTTTTTTAATTGAAAATTCATTTCTAATTTTATTTTTTGTGACAGAGTCTCACTCTGTTGCCCAGGCTGGAATGCAGTGGCATGATCTCAGCTCACTGCAACCTCTACCTCCCAGGTTCAAGTGATTCTCCTGCCTCAGCCTCCCAAGAAGCTGGGACTACAGGCATGTACCACCACGCCTGGCTAATTTTTGTATTTTTAGTACAGACAGGGTTTCAACATATTGGTCAGGCTGGTCTTGAACTCCTGACTTCATGATTCACCCACCTTGGCCTCCCAAAGTGCTGGGATTACAGGCATAATCCACCTCACCCAGGCTTTCTTTTTAAAAAATCTTCAAACAATTTTAAACCTATATAAAACATGTAAGAGTAGTGCAAAAGTAGTATACTCCTCACCTAGAATCACTAATTTTTAACGTTTTTGCCACATTCACATGCATGTCTTTCCTACACACACACAAAATTATAGCTTTTTGCTAAACCATTTGCAGCTAAGTTGCAGACATCATGATCCTTAACCTGTAAACATTTTAGCATGCATCTTTTAGAAACAAAGACATTCTTTTAACTAACCATGATACTATTATCAAATGCAGGAAATGCAACGTTCACAACTGTGTATCATACATTTCATATTCCAGTTTGACTAAATACTGAATACCAAAAGTGATTTTCTAATACTGTTCTTTACAAGTACTACTCAAAGTGTGCCTGTAGTCTGGGACTAGCTCACGGAAAGTTTAATGCCAGCCTGTGACAAGAACTTCACTACAGAATGCAAAGTAGCATACGGTTTCCTTCATCAACATCATGCTAAGGAAAAAATGTCAGCTCAACTATATAACAGTGTGCACAGTGAGAGTGTTCACATTTTGGTGAAAGTATATCTTGCTGCAGACCTGAGACAGACTGGCCTGGATCAACATCTTTGAACAGTGATGCTTTGTAAAAAAAAAAAAAAAATTGTGGGCCAGGAGCAGTGACTCACACCTGTAATCCCAGCACTTTGGGAGGCTGAGGTGGGCAGATCATGAGGACAGGAGATCAAGACCATTCTGGACAACAAGATGAAACCCCATCTCTACTAAAAATACCAAAAATTAGCCAGGCGTGGTGGCATGTGCCTGTAGCTACTTGGGAGGCTACGCCAGAGAATCTCTTGAACCTGAGAGATGGAGGTTGCAGTGAGCCGAGATCGCACAACTGCATTCCAGCCTGGGCGACAGAGCAAGACTCCATCTCAAAAAAAAAAAAAAAAAAAAAAAAGTTTTTGGCAATCTAGGATCTAGTTCTTGTAATGTCTTTAGTCTCCTTTAATCTGAAACAGCTCCCGAACCCTCCTTGGTCTTTCATGGCACTGATATTTCAGGAAGAAACCAGGCCAATTCAAACCTTCAATTAGAATCTGTCTGATAGTTTCCTCATGCTTAGATTCAGATTACTAATTTTTTTTTTTGACAGGGAAAGTACAAAAATGATTTGCTTCTCAGTGCATTCAGAGGCACTAAGGGTCAACGTGTCTTAAAACTGGTGATAATTTTGATCTCTTGATTAGGATGGAATCTGCCAGATTTCTCCATTGGAATTTTTTCAGTCATTAATGAGTAATCTGTGAAGAAATAGTTTGAGACTATGTAAATATCCCACTCTCCAATATATTTTTATCCCATGGTTTTAGCATCATTGACTATTATTGCTTAAATCAATTATTACTATGAAGCCTTCAAAACAGTGCCTCTTTAAATGTTCTATTCCCTCTATATTTATTAGTATCAAGGCAGAGTCATGGATGTTTTTCTCAGGTGCTATCTATTAACTGTCATTATTCATGGGAGGATTTTTTTAAAAAGCCTGACATATGGAGAAATATATTGATTAAAACAGTAAGAAAATGGGCCAGGTACAGTGGCCCATACCTGTAATCCCAGCACTCTGGGAGGCTGAAGTGAGCGGATCACAAGGTCAGGAATTTGAGACCAGCCTGACCAACATGGCAAAATCCCATCTCTACTAAAAATACAAATTAGCCAGGCATGGTGGTGCATGCCTGTAGTCCAGCTAACTCAGGAGGATGAGGCAGCAGAATTGCTTGAACCCAGGAGGCGGACGTTGCAGTGAGCTGACATCGCACTACTATGCTCTAGCCTGGGTGACAGAGTGAGACTGTCTCAGGAAAAAAAAAAAAAGTAAGAAAGTGTTGTGGTCGGGCACGGTGGCTCACACCTGTAATCCCAGCACTTTGAGAGACCAACGTGGGCAGATCATGAGGTCAGGAGTTTGAGACCAGCCTGGCCAACATGGTGAAACCCCATCTCTACTAAAAATACAAAAATCAGCTGGGTATGGTGGTGTGCAGCTGTAACCCCAGGTACTCGGAAAGCCAAGGCAGGAGAATCACTTAAACCCGGGAGGCGGAGGTTGCAGTGAGCTGAGATCACACTACTGCACTCCAGCCTGGTGAGAGAGCAAGACTCCATCTCAAAAAAAAGAAAGTGTGGAGTTTATTTTTTAAAGGCAAGAGTAGTTAAAACTTAAAATGGTAATTTCATGTATTAAGATAATATTTGGCATAAGAAATGTTTGAATAAGCACAGCAATGTCTTAATAAATATTTCTATATAGAATTCAGCATTACATTTTAACATCACAGGTAAATCATAATGACATTGTGGCCTTTATGTACTGCTTTATGGTAGGCTTCACAGGAAATAAAATATGTACACCTACACGCACACAGGTGTACACACTTCACCACCACCCTCCACACGGTAAAGAATAATTCTTTATAAATGAGTCAGGGAAAACATCAGCTTAAACAGTGGTTGCTGTTTTTTCTTAATGCTCGACTTTCAATATTTGCAATTGCTTTTTTTGACTAGGAGAAAATGGACTTCTATTACTTCCTTCCATTTAACATAAGCTAGAAGCTGCTGTCCCAGCAAGTCCAAATCTCAGGCTGACTAGACCTGGAAGGCTTAAATATCCCTACTGGGCAGCCACCATCCAGAAATTATGAGAAACAGAAGAAAAGAAATCCTTGTGGTATTTCTCTTGGAATGTCAAGAAAACTAAGCAAGCACATACATTCAGTATCAAAATGTACCATTGGCATGTAATGCTGGGCTAAGTGGTATGAAAATACATTCAACATAAAATGGAATCTTGACCAAAAGAAAAATACAGCATGAGGTTACAACTAAGAACACCATGTTTACCTAGGAAGAAACGTGTAATCCAGTCAAACAAGCACTGGCATTTGGTTTTGCTGGACATATCTCCAAAACTATCATAGAAGACCCTTTTACTATGGCTAGAAACACAGATGAACCTGCATGGTCAATGGGATCACAGCCACCAGTCTGTGCTTTGCCCTGAAATGCCATTTGGCTGTTTGATTGTATTGGCAAAACAGGTAGGGGTTTTGGGGCTGAGATGAACTGGACCTCTGAACAAATCATGACCCATGTTATGCTGTTATTTTGAAGTCAGACATGCCTTGAAGCCAATGACTGCAAACCACTGAAAACTTTGTTTTCCGTAACATTGCTGAGGGATGTATTAGGGCAGCCACAGGTGACACGACTGCTCCCCAAGATGAAAGGAGGTGATGTGGGTGGTAGAATCCGACTGGAGATTCTGGCGGAAGGAGCTGAGAACCACTTTAGATGCAACCATCAGCCAAAGAAAGCCAGCAGTGAAACAAAAGAGAACAGATTTTAAATGAAGGTATCAGAACCACAGAATAGAAAGGAGAAAAAAAATAGGAGGTGACAAGGAGGAAAAAATGGAAAAAGCTAGACGCAGGAGTTGGTTGGTTTGATTGGACTGATTGACTGACTGACTGACTTAAGACAGAGCCTTGCTCTTTTGTCCAGGCTGGAGTGCAGTGGTGCAATCTCAGCTCACTGCAACCTCCACTTCCCAGGTTCAAGTGTTTCTCCTGCCCCAGCCTCCTGAGTAGCTGGGTTTACAGGCAACTGCCACCACCCCACCCATTTTTTGTATTTTTAGTAGAGATGGGGTTTCACCATGATGGTCAGGGTGGTCTCAAACTCCTGACCTCAAATGATCCACCTGCCTTGGCCTCCTCCAAAGTGCTGGGATTACACATGTGAGCTACTGCGCACAGCTGGGACTTGGTTTTATATTAAAAATATTTATTTTAAAAACTTTTCATGCAAGACATTTCTGAGGATGCATACAGAGAACACGATCTGAAGAAAAGTAGAGTTGCCTCTCCATTAGTCTAATGGCAGTCTTTGTTCCAACACCGTTACTGACATCCCGTTCCCAGATCAAGACACAGAGCTGTACGTAGCTTGACAGCACTTATTTGTCCTGGGGAGGACCAGGACCACAAATGAACATCACTAAGTATCTAAGTTGATGCCATCAAGACATCTCAGATACGGCACACAGAGCCCACAAGGGCTCTTGGCATAGACTTCTTACTGTTACAGTAGCCTGGGAACATGTAGGATGTAATTAAGCCATACTACAAGGAATACCAAGGTATGCCCATATGACAAGCATGGGTAAGAAATTTCCTTTTTTTCTGAGACAAAGTCTTGCTCTGTTGCCCAGGCTACAGCGCAATGGTGTGATATTGGCTCACTGCAACCTCCACCTCCCAGGTACAAGGGATTCTCCTGCCTCAGAATTGGAGTAGCTGGGACTACAGGCATGTGTCACCACACCCGGCTAACTTCTATATTTTTAGTAGAGACAGGGTTTCACCATGTTGGCCAGGCTGGTCTCGAACTCCTGACCTCATGTGATCCACACACCTCAAGCCTCCTAAAGTGCTGGGATTACAGGCATGAGCCATTGCACCTGGCCAAGAGTTAATATTCCTAATGAACACTTTTTTTTTTTTTTTTTTTTTTTTTTTTTTTTTTTTACTTATTTGAGACTAAGTCTCACTCTGTCACCCAGGCTGGAGTGCAGTGGCGCAATCCTGGCTCACTGCAATCTCTACCACCTCGGTCCAAGTGATTCTCATGCCACAGCTTCCTCCTAAGTCCCTGAGATTACAGGCAGAAGCCAGCACACTCAGTTAATTTTTGTATTTTTGGTAAAGACATGATTTTGCCATGTTGGCCAGACTTCAAACTCCTGACCTCAAGTGATCCACCCACCTTTGCCTCCCAAAGTGCTGGAATTACACAGATAGTAAGCCACCACACCCGCCCTTAATGAACATTTTGAGTTGTTGAAAGGAAAGGCCGAATTTTGTTAAATACAACTTAATCACAACAATAGAGATAAGCTAATTTAAAAAGACTTTTACAACAAGTATTCAAAAGAATAAAAAATAGTGTTAAAAGTAGATTGAGGTCGGGCATGGTGGCTCATGCGTATAATCCCAGTGCTTTGGGAGGCCGATGTGGGAGGATCACTTGAGGTTAGGAGTTCGAGACTAGCCTGGACAACATGGTGAAACCACATTCTAGAAAAGTACAAAAAATCAGTTGAGCATGGCAGCACCAACTATAATCCCAGCTACTCAGGAGGCTAAGGCAGGAGAATCATTTGAACCTGGGAGGTGGAAGTTGCAGTGAGCTATTGTATCACTGCACTCCAGCTTGGGTGACAGATCGAGAGAGACTGTCTCAAAAAAAAAAGAAAAATGAAAGAAAAGAAAAAAAAGTGAATTCAGCTGGTTCTTTTCTTGTGTATGTCAAAAAACAAAAAATATTGGGTTGAGTTGAATGAGACGAACTTGCTGAAGTGTCCTATGGTTAGCTTCAAAAATTAAAGACAACTGTACAAGTATAGGAGACATAACCAAGTAACAGTGAAGACCAGCAACGTAGGGATTTTGATTATCTGCAAGCTCAGTACGGGTCAAGTGTGACACTGGTGCTGAGAAAACATGAGTGGGCTCTTAGGCTTTAGTTACAGAAGTGTTCTGCTCAGGGCACGGCTGGCTTAGACAGAGGAGGAGCCTCTTTAAACCGGCTCTTGTCTTTTATCTGTCTAACAGCAACATCCTCACCCTAACAAGGTGGTTAACATTCTTGGGGTCATGAATGACTGAGTATTTGACAGAAGCTACTGATTCCATCCACCATTGCAAATATTTTCACAAATCTGTGTAGTTCGTAATGTCCTGGTATGGGTCCCATGAACTTCAGGTTCAGAGTAGGCTGTGAATTTCCTGAGATACATTCCAATTAATCATGTAGCCCTGACATTGCCTGGCACCCAGTGGAAGCTCAATAAATGTTTAGGTAATCAATATGATATAGGATGAGAACTGACTATCTGAATCACCCTGGCTGGAGGGAGACAGTGAAGGAGAGTCGCTCTGATGATGCCTGGCAGCCTGCCTGCCTGCCTGCTTCACAACCTCCACATGTGCCCCAGTTCACCCCCAGGGCCTCCTTGGCGCCTCTGCTTCCTGTTCAGTACCAGGTGGTACTGACTGGTGGTCAGGCTTAGCAGCTAACATTAGACCTGAGGGATCTTCCCTCTCTGCTCCCTAGTACAATGTGTAAGTAAGAAAAAATTCATTTAATAATTCATTCTCAGGCCGGGCACATGGATTACATACACCTCCTAAGATGTAAGCCCAGCATCTCTGGAGGCCAAGATAGGCAGATCATTTGAGGTCAGGAGTTCCAGACAAATCTGGCCAACCAACTGGTGAAACCCCCATCTCTACTAAAAATACAAAAATTAGCCGGGGGTGGTGGCACCTGCCTGTAATCCCAACTACTTGGGAGGCTGAGGCAAAAGAATCGCTTAAACTCAAGAGGCAGAGGTTGTAGTGAGCGAGATCACACCACTGTACTCTAGCCTGGGCCACAGAGCAAGACTCTGTCTCAGTAATAATAATTCATTCTTAACAGAAGACTATATGGGTATCTTTACAAAGACAAAATGTAAGGAGCTGCAGTGATATGCTATGTCCTGTTGGCTCAAGGTCCCACGTGGTTCCTCTTCTCTCCCATGGAGCCATCCGTATTAGATAAACCAAGAAAGAACTCCCACTTTCAGAATGTGTCTTCAGCAGAGCAAGTAAAACCAGTACTGGAAAATGCGAATATATGTTAAATGTCATGGTCAGGCGAATTTCAATACATATTTATGGTGCTTACGTAGATTCCAGAACAATTGCATGAGACACTGTTTGCACAGAGTAGTTAATGAAAATGATCCTGGGATGAATTTAAAAATTCAATCACAGCACTTTGGGAGGCCAAGGTGGGTGGATGCCTTGACCTCAAGAGTTTGAGACCAGCCTGGGCAACATGGTGAAACCCTGTCTCTACTAAAAATACAAAAATTAGCCAGATGTGATGGCACACGCCTACTGTCCCAGCTACTCAGGAGGCTGAGGTGGCAGGATCACTGGAACACAGAAAGTTGAGGCTGCAGTGAGCCACGACTGTTGCCATTGCACTCTAGCCTGGGTGACAGAGTGAGACCCTGTCTCAAAAAAAAAAAAAAACAACTTTAGCCTTGAGGACTTGATCTATCAGACAGAAAAATAGTATCCTTCATAATTTTGAATGAACTTAACAAATAACTTTTCCATTATAGTTTATTTGAAATGCTGGGCTTTATTATTTCCCCCAACTTTGATGGAAGCAAAATATACAAAGTAACATTTGCAAATAAGCAATTGGTCTGCAAAGCCAGATTTCATCTTATTTTCACTTATTTAAATTCCAAGATAATCATTTGATAAGATAAATAGGTATTTTTCTGACTCAACAGTTAAATGAACATTAAGAAGGAAACATTCCTCCACAAATCTGAAGACATTTATTTGTCCTTTAAAAGTATCTAACATGGGGCGTGGTGGCTCACAACTGTGATCCCAGCATTTTGGGAGCCTAAGGCAGATGGGTTGTTTGAGCCCAAGAGTTTGAGATCAGCCTGGGTAACATAGCAAGACTCCATCTCTGTTTTTTTGTTTGTTTGTTTGTTTTGTTTTGTTTTTTTGAGATGGAGTTTCGCTGTTGTTACCCAGACTGGAGTGCAATGGCGTGATCTCGGCTCACCGCAACCTCCGCCTTCTGGGTTCAAGCAATTCTCCTGCCTCAGCCTCCTGAGTAGCTGGGACTACAGGCACACGCCACCATGCCCAGCTAATTACTGTATTTTTAGTAGAGACGGGGTTTCACCTTGTTGACCAGGATGGTCTCGATCTCTAGACCTCGTGATCCACCCGCCTCAGCCTCCCAAAGTGCTGGGATTATAGGCGTGAGCCACCGCGCCCGGTGACTCCATCTCTGTTTTAAGATTTTTTTAGGCCGGCCATGGTGGCTCACACCTGTAATCCCAGCACTTTTTGGGAGGTTGAGGCAGTGGGGGGATCATCTGAGATCAGGAGTTCAAGACCAGCCTGACCAACATGGAGAAAACCTGTCTCTACTAAAAATACAGAAGCAGCAGGGCGTGGTGGTGGATGGCTATATTCCCAGCTACTCAGGAGGCTGAGGCAGGAGAATCGCTTGAACCCAGAAGGCAGAGGTTGCAGTGAGCCGAGATTGTGTCATTGCACTTTAGCCTGGACAACAAGAACAAAACTCGGTCTCAAAATAAATAAATAAATAATTTTTTAAAAAAAGTAAACTGAACAACTTTGTACTCTAGAAATTCTATAGAAACGCAGAAACAGTTTAAGTGAATTAAGTATATTACCTGAGTTTAAGTTAATTCTAGTTATCTTTCCAACTATTATGAAAAATTTATTTTTATACTATTTTAATTGTGATACTTTCTCATTTTTTTTAAATTTTAATTTTTATTCTTTTTTTTAATCTTCTACCATCTGATCAAGAATTTTATTTATTATTTTTTTTTTTTTTGAGACAGAGTCTCACTCAGTCACCAGGCACCAGGCTGTAGTACAGTGACACTGTCTCGGCTCACTGCAACCTCTGTCACCTGGAATTCTCCTACCTCAGCCTCTCAAATAGCTGGGACTACAGGCACACGCCACCACACCCAGCTAATTTTTGTATTTTTTTTAGTAGAGACGAGGTTTCACCATGTTGGCTAGGATGGTCTCTATCTCTTGACCTCGTGATCCGCACCCCTCGGCCTCCCAGAGTGCTGGGATTACAGGCATGAACCACTGTGCCCAGCCCGTATTTTTTATTTTTAAAAAATAAAGACAAAGTCTCACTATATTGCCCAGGCTGGTCTCAAATTTCTGAGCTCAAGTGATTCTCCCGCCTCAGTGTCCCAAGGTGCTAGGATTACAGGTGTGAGTCACCACAACCCACCCTCATTTCTTTTTTCTTTTTTTTTTTTTGAGACGGAGTTTTGCTCTTGTTACCCAGGCTGGAGTGCAATGGCGCAATCTCGGCTCACTGCAACCTCCGCCTCCTGGGTTCAGGCAGTTCTCCTGCCTCAGCCTCCTGAGTAGCTGGGATTACAGGCACGCGCCACCATGCCCAGCTAATTTTTGTATCTTTAGTAGAGATGGGGTTTCACCACGTTGACCAGGATGGTCTCGATATCTTGACCTCGTGATCCACCTGCCTCGGCCTCCCAAAGTGCTGGGATTACAGGCTTGAGCCACCGCGCCCAGCCCACCCTCACTTCTTAATCAAAGAAAGTTTAAAATCCACTGAAACTGTTTTAAAAATAAATTAATGATTCAGCATTAAACTTAAAGATGAGAGAATTCCCAACATATGGCCAAACAAAAGATGTGGTAAGAAAAGCCTTCTTATTTTGAAACTGACATGGTCATAGAGATCTTCCAGTCCAAGGCTCTCAGATTCTCTTGCTGCAAAAATCCAAAGAGGTTAAGTATCTCACCAGAGCTCAAAAAGCCAGTACTCAGAACTCAGCATTCTTACCTCCCACCAGACAAGTTTCAAATTTACTAAATAACATTGTCAAAACTTTCTAGTAAGATTTTCTAAGACTGCGAAGATGAAGTCCAGATTAAAGATTCATTTCCCACATGAACCAGCTGTAGGCTGCCTGTCTATCCCCAGGTGGGAAAACCACCTCATCAAAGAGTATACAATATCCTAGGAAGGTATATCATCTTTCCATGCTCAGAACAGGGTGAACCACCTCACCTTTGGATTAGGGTGCCGGCCGATGACAAGGCGAACAGGTCCTGGAGGGCATTTGCTCAAGATGGCGTGGACTTTGCTTAAAGCAGCATGGCGAACGTTGACGGAGTTCACTTCCAGGATTTGATCTCCACGGCTAGGGAGAGCAACAGAATCCACACTCTGTGTTAGCAGCCAGCTTCTTAAAAGCTAAAAAAAGTTTTCCTTCTGGGAGAGGTTTATTATATGAAATGTTTTCTTTACTTTAAAGCAGCACATGACATCCCCCTTGGCATACATGTAAAAATACAACACATAAACGTGTTCCATTTTAAGTGGGCAAAGGCCATTATGCATATTTACTGGCATTTTCAGAAATAGCCATGTCAAATAACAGTAATAAAGACAAAAATGAAAAAGAAAAAAAGAAAAAAAAAGAAACAAAACAAAAAAAAGACAACAATGAAACCCATCATTTCTTGGGCATATACTGTATGCCAGGCACTATACGATGCATGCTGTATAGCAATGCTTTGAGTAAGTAATATTATTCCCATTACGTAGATAGGAACACAGGCTCAGAGAGGTCACCCAGATGTCACACACTGTTGAACTAACTCGGGTCTGTCTGACTCTCAACCATCACATGACAGAGCCCCTTGACCACCAGCAGCTCTCTCTTCCTACCATCTTGAAGTGATTATTATAACTGAAGGAGGAAATAGCTGAAGCTCAAAGGTTACCCAAGAATTTGTAAAAACGTTTCAAATTTGAACAAACGAGAAATTGGGGACAAGCTGCCCGTTTTGACTGGAAATTACAGGGAGAGAAGTCAGTAGGAGAGAACAAAGACTCTTTATATGGGATTTGAAGAACGTTCATTTGGCAGGCTGTGGACACATGGAATCATTCAAGAAAGAAACATCGTCTTGGGATATTATTAAAGGATTTTTTTTCTTGGTTTCTAAAAGTATATTTTCTTTAATGTACTTTGGATGATTTGCTAAATTTTTTTTTCATATGGAAATTTACTCTAATGATTAACTAAAAACATAATATAAGCTATTAACAGGGCCCCAAAATGAGAACCTCAGCGAATGCCATTTTGACAATCCCTTAACCACTAAAGGACTTAGAGGTTTACAGGGGAGAAAGATGATACTGTTTGCACAAAGTGCTTTGTGCAATGCATGTACATTCTTGTGACATGTAGGTGGGCACTGACCCACTGCAATTACTATATAATAGAACGCCTAGATTATTTCTTACGTGAACAGAATGCCCATGTTACAACTCAACTATCTGGATTAAGAAATCAGACACTCAGTGATTTCAGAAAATAGGCACCTAGACATGGCCATTCAACAAGGAATGAAAATGATAGAAAAAGTTTGAGAGAATTCTTAATAAGAAATGCCTCCAGTTCAAGGGGACGATTTCAGGACTGTTTGGCATCAAGTGGATTCTGAACCATTTGAGCAGTTCCAGTATTTCATATGCATATTACAGATGTGAACATAAAATTAAAGAAAATATTGAGCTAACCATAGATATCTGTGGAGTTATATCTTGTCAAGTTTCTGAAACTGGACCTCTGAGACCAAATAGAACAAAGTAAGTAGGAAAGCCAAGATCCAGAGTTCTCAAATTCAACCAAATTTCATGTAGATTAGCATTTACATTTTTGGAGATGCTATTAATTGTAGTCTTGGCTATACTCTTGGAAAGAATTCAAAGCTGCGGCAGCCCTCAAAGGAAAGTAATAGGGCAAATATCACAGGTGTGTGTATTTCATATTTATGAACACTCCAGAACCTTACGCTATCAGGCAAACAACAAACCTCAGGTTGCTCTCCATCTTGGCCACTGATCCTGGAGCAAGGCTGTGAATGTAGATGCCCGGAGGACTGTTTTCTAGAGCCAAGCAGCAGGCACCAATGCCTAATCCAACTCTTGGCTCTGTGAGAGGCACCATTCAAAGAAAACAAAAACAAAAATTACGCAATCACTAGAAAAAAAGTGTAACTGATTTAAAACTGAATTAATTGGTCTATTCAGACCAATAACCATTTATTTCTGGTTCACACTCAGAACATAAATCCTGCTTTTCCTTGTCAACACTGCCACTTCTGTTAATGAAATGGGCCCATGGCTAACCTGGGAGCTAGTTATGGACTGAATTATTCAACAGTCGACTTTTTGCTTAGTCTAACGAATCTCAACATTATCTGCTTTTAGAAATAGGCAGACTAGGGCCGGGTGCAGTGGCTCTCGCCTGTAATCCCAGCACTTTGGGAGGCTGAGGCAGGTGGATCACGAGGTCAAGAGCTTGAGACCATCCTGGCCAATATGGTGAAACCCCGTCTCTACTAAAAATACAAAAAATTAGCTGGACGTGGTGGCACATGCCTGTAATCCCAGCTACTCGGGAGGCTGAGACAGGAGAATCACTTGAACCCAGGAGGCGGAGGTTGCGGTGAGCCAAGAATGTGCCATTGCACTCCAGCCTGGGCAACAAGAGCAAAACTCTGTTTCAAAAAAAAAAAAAAAAGGAAGAAAGAAATAGGCAGACTATAAGTAACATTTTTATTCTGGGTACACAAACTCAAGCTTTCTTTTGCCTTTTTTTTTTTTTTTAACAACTAATCTCTTCGCTGTTTAATCTTCCATCATGTTTCTACAGTAGGTGGGGAGGAAAAAGAAACAAGGATGAAAAGTAGTATGATTTGGTGATCACGTGTGACTTCTAGTTACTAGTGTTAACTGTACACTTAACTATAATCTTTTGCTCTTTAAATTTTTATATTAGCCCTAGACTTAAGCTCATTGGCGATTTTTTTTTTTTTTTTTTGAGAGAGAGTTTTGCTCCTGTTGCCCAGGCTGGAGTACAGTGGCGCAATCTCAGCTCACCACAATCTCTGCCTCCTGGGTTCCAGCAATTCTCCTGTCTCAGCCTCCTAAGTAGCTGGAATTATAGGCACTCACCATGCCTAGCAAATTTTTGTATTTTTAGTAGAGACAAGCTTTCACCACGTTGGCCATGCTGGTCTTGAACTTCTGACCTCAGGTGATCCACCTGCCTTGGCCTCCCAAAGTGCTAGGGTTACAGGTATGAGCCACTGTGCCTGGCCTGGTGATTTTTTTTTTTTTAAACACAAGCCTCTGACACACAGTGATTCATGGAGAGAGCTTAGAGAGCTCTGTGCTACTGGTAACTTCCCTTCACTTTGACTAAAGTAACTAACATCTCTCTACCTGACCCCACTGTCCATGTAGAGACCACCTGTTGTTGATAGAAGATTGTTCCAAAGGAATAACTCATAGAACAATGAGGAAAAATTAAGCTAAGAACAGATTCCAAAATGGTATTCAAGAAATGTGACAAAGGCAAGGAATGGCTGGGATCACCTTTGTTGAGTGTTACTTCCATGACGATGCGGTCCTTGGGCCCAGGGGTCTTCCGGCCCAGGGATGAAGAACTGCTTTCATCAGAGCCTCCCACTGAGGCTCCCGCACTGGTGTTGAAGTTCGGGGAGGCGGATCTGCTCATGTGTGTGGGTGTGGAGCAGGGGGTGAGGCTGGGACTCACCAACTTTGTGCGTACCGTTAAGACAAATAATCCACTCCGGATTTGCTGAGAAAACAACAAGGAAAGGTGGGTTGAAATGTTTGGATTGTCTTCCTCTCAAAGGGTTAAAAAAAAAAAAATCTCACTAAACCCAAGCCAAAAGGAAATAAAGGAAGGAAAACAGGATAAAGGAGATCAGTAAGAATGTTGTTACCTTAAAGGTATGAATGGCTTCTTGAAACGTCAAGCCTTTTATTGGTATTCCATTTACATCTAGGATTTCATCCCCTAGTGATCAAATGTGAGAATTACATTAACATTAACCTTTAATTTCCTGGAATTTAGCTGCTCAGTCAGACTTATAATGGGACACCATATGGTCCCTGATTTACTACCGTATAAAATGACTTTTATTGTTTAGCTTAGCTCTCAGGAATGTCACAAAATGGGACAATTAATGACAATACATATCCTTTTGCAGTAATTCTGTATTTCAATCTTCAGTTAAAATAACTATGGGAAGCATGAAAATCTTATTTTTTTTTTTAGCCATTGCCAAGTTTGACAACAGATGTCCTATGTTTGGAAATCAAACTGCAAAAATCTAGTTCAAAGGCGTTCCTCATAGTCATTGTTTAAAAACTTAAACCCACTGGCAATGAGGCATGAACACATCTAACATTTGAGAAGCCACTCCTGTATTTGTAGAAAGACAAGCTCCTCGAGCTTGGAGAGAATCACCATGGTGTATGGAAGATGGTTTTAATGATAACAAAACATTGCTAAGATATTACTGAGCAATGGCAGCCCAGAAATAATAATTTTATTAAAAAAATTTTTTTTGAGACAAAGGCTTTTCTGTCACCCTAGGCTGGAGTGCAGTGGCATGATCTCAGCTCACTGCAACCTCCACCTCCCAGGTTCAAACTATTCTCATGACTCAGCCTCCCTAACAGCTGAGACTATAGGCCATGCCATCAAACATGGCTAATTTTTTAAAATTTTTTTATTTTTAGTAGATAGGATTTCACCATGTTAGCCAGGCTGCTCTTGAACTCTTGGCCTTGAGTGATCTGCCCACCTCGGCCTCCCAAATTGCAGGGATTACAGATGTGAGCCAGCGCTTCTGGCCCAGAAATCGTCTAATTGATGCAGTTCCAGGTTCTCTGTCAGTAAGCTGGCAAGTTACTATAAGCTTCTCTCTCCGAGATGACTGCAGGGTCATGTTAATTTGCCAGGCACGTGCAGGAACATGTTCGCTCACGGCCCCTGCCCCAGCTCTCCTATTATTTCCAATTGTAAGAAGGCACAGTCGGGTCATTTTTCAAGCAGTTGATAGTGTCTTCTAGGAATATAAAAGAACTTGGACATCCTGTTGACTTATCAGAGCTCATTTCTGGTTTGCACTCTTGTGACATGGCCTGTTTTCTGGAATAACAGTTCATCAGAAACACTACAAAGATGCCCCAGAGAGGAGAACAGATGAACTTTGCACAGCGTTGCTGTATAGAAGAGGGATTCTGTACAGCTACAAGAAAGTGCAAAGCAGCTTAAGAACACACATTGTCACCTCTTGCAGCCAGCCAATCCCAGGAGCACACCGTGTGCGTGATTCACGGAATCCTGTAGCTGAGTTACAAAAACGTAGCTGTGGCCCATGCATTGTTATGCACCTTCCCCTTAACGCAATTACAGAAGCTATAAAATAAGTGAAGTAATCGCTGCTTAAAAATCACCTGGCATAACCAATTACTCAATTAGGCCAGGAGGTGGATGTTTTTAGGTTGTTTCCATATGGAAAAAGGGACAAATATTAAAATGATTACTCAAGCTTTTAAAATGTATGCAAGGTTTTTAAAAGACGTATCACTCAACAGGTTGAAAATCCATTCCAGTTACTAGCATTTCTTGTAAATGAACACATATGAAAAAACAGTATTTAGAAGAATCAAGTGCTATTAACCTTTCTTAACTATTGATTTTTTCCCCCCCTTTCACTCCATTTTACCAGCCTTGCAGGATGAATTTCAATAAAGTGAATACATGGCACATCCATTATAAAAATGCTCTGCTAGAATTTTATATTGTTCTGAAACTCAACACAAACACCACCTGGGAGTTAATCCTTCCTCTAAGAGAGAGAAATAAATATTCTGCCATGGAAGAATTAAGCCTGGTCACGTCTTATTGTTAGCATACAGGGTAAGACGGTTGCTCTGCATAAAAAATAGGAGATTCCAATTCACTCTTATCAGTTCCAAAAACAGAACCAGTATGACACAAAAGCACCTATAGTTTAGGTCAACTAAACTGAATAATCATAGCATTTTTGAAAATAACTAAAAATATTCTAATGTAATCATTTCATGAAGAAGTATATTAACAAATGAGGGGGAAACGTATCAGGATTCATGCTCTGGTGAATGCTATTTAAAATATGTGCAGGCTAGGTGCCGTAGCTTGGGCCTACACTTTGGGAGGCAGAAGTGGGACAATCACTTGAGGCCAGGAGTTCCAGATCAGCAGCCTGGGAAACATAGTGAGACCACAACTCTTAAAAAAAAAAATTAGCTAGGCATGTAATGTACACCTGTGGTCCTGGCTACTTGGGAGGCTTAGGGAGGAGGATCCCTTGAGCCCAGGAGTTTAAGGCTACAGTGAACTATGATCACACCACTGCACTCCAGCATGGATGATAGAGCAAGATCCTGCCTGTGTATGTGTGTTCAGAGCTTTTGGGCAATTCTACTTTATAAAAAGCATATAATCTTAATCCAGATAAATATGTCATAGAAAATACACAGAGATGTATATCTATTCTAGATACTCTAATAAAAGCAGCTATTGTGTCTGTATATAAAGAAAACTTTGGCCTATTTAAATTTTGTTTTCTCAAGTAAGGTAGGAAAGTGAGTTGAACTTGGGATCACAAAGCTGGGTTTAAATTTCACTTCTGCTGTTTACTAAGGATGGGACAAGTTTCTAGTAACTTCATATTTCTGAGTGTCACTTTTCTGTTTCTAAAATGGTCATTCCAAAATGCCTATCTGTCAGGTTTATAAGGCAGTTAGTAAAATAATTAAATATGTGGAATTGCTTTGTGTTTAAAGCATGATAAAATATATTTAAACATGAAAAAAATTATTTGCAAGGTAGAACCTGGCACCTCAATATTACTCTAATTTGCTTTCAGAAGTACTTGTCTAAGTATATTCACATTTGGGAAAACAGTAGGTACTGTGGAGAATTAAAAGATGTTCATTTAGGGCCAGGCACAGTGGCTCACACCTGTAATCCTAGCACTTTGTGAGGCTGAGGTGGGTGGATCTCTTGAGCCCAGGTGTTTGAGACCAGGCTGGGCAACATAGTGAAACCTCATCTCTACAAAACAATACAAATCTTAGCCGGGCATGATGGTGTGCACCTATAGTCCCAGCTACTCATGAAGCTGAGGTGGGAGGATCATCTGAGCCCAGGGGGTTGAGGCTGCAGTGAGCCATGATCACACCACTGCGACTCCAGCCTGGGTGATGGATTGAGATCCTGTCTCATTAAGAAAAAGAGTTTTGTTCTTTATTTTTTTAAAAAGATGTTAATTTAGGAACCAGACTGTATGGTGGTTGACTTCTGTAGCAAGATATTAAATGCCCACTAATGACCAGGAACTCTGCTTCCACACAAGCCCTGAGCTAAGAATGGGCCCCAAACTCAGGAATTTTTAAGGAAAGGAACATAATCAGACCAAGTGAACAAGAAAGACACTAAAATCCCAACAGAGAGATTAAGCCACTTTCCACATATTATCTCATGTAATCCTGGCAACCACTCTTCAAGGCAGCCGTTAATATTCCAAGTTTACAACTAGGGAAAGGGAAACTCAGGTTACATTGACTGTGTCAGGCAGATTCAGCCCAGGTCTTCTAGGCACTGTGGCATTCACTGCACGTCTTGTAAAGAGGCAGATTCTAATGGGATCAAAGTCACTGTCACTGAGGATACAAGAGGCTTTCTCCTACCTTCTTTAAGTCTTCCATCCTCGGCAGCTGATCCATTTGGGAAGATGGTCTTGACAAAAATCCCCATCTGTCCCCGAATGCAGTCTCGACCTCCAGCAATGCTAAAGCCAAGGCCCTACATCCGAAGTAGATGAGAGTCCAGGTTGACAAAGTAGTATTGAACTGAGGGCATCTTTCCCACTGTAGTATTTAACTGAGGGCACCTTTCCCACTGTAGTATTTAACTGAGAGCATCTTTCCCACTATAGTATGTAACTGAGGGCATCTTTCCTACTGTAGTATTTAACTGAAGGCATCTTTTCCACTGTAGTATTTAACTGAGGGCATCTTTCCCATTGCAGTATTTAACTGAAGTGCCCTCCCCAACCAGGCCTGGAGTTGAACTAATAAACTAGCTGCAAACTCAAGTTTGTGTTCTCTTCCTTATCCTGCTCCTTAGATCTATTTACATTGCACTAGCTATGCATTACATTAAGGGAGAAAGTTTTAGGCAGAAACATACCAAATTGCCAATATTTGACAATCTTTGACCTCCAAAAATGGCAATTTCATATGGATCCACTAAACAGCTCATAGGAGTTATTTCCCATTATTATGCAGGTGCCGCATTTGTTTTGTTTTAGTGTTTCTATTTTGTATATCAAAAAGAATATTTTGATATTTGTGTAATGTCAAGTTATTCATATCATTTCCTGTATGACAATGGCAATGCCATGAAATTCATTCAAAAGGATAACTGAGGGTATTCCCTGAAGTTGCAGGCTCTGCTTCTCTTTCACTAGAGTTAAAAGCTGAGGGTCATTCATTGTACCCTTGGTTCTTCCCTAGCGGCCAAGTGCTGGTGACTTGTCACATCGTAGGAACGAAGATGGCATGGCCATCTCACACTGAGACCTATAGCACAGAATGCCAGGGAATCCACTTCATCCCATATAAAGGCCACTTTATCTGTCCTTTATACCTTTTCCTTTTCATTTCATGTAAAGACAAAATAAAAAGTAACCATTTAAAGAATCTGTGTGGCTGGGTGCAATGGTTCATGCCTATACTCTCAGGGCTTTGGGAAGCTAAGGTGAAAGCAATGCTTGAGCCCAGGAGTTTAAGGCTGCAGTGAGCTGTGACTGCACCACTGCATTCCAGCCTGGGCAACAGACGGAGAACCTACCTCTAAAAACAAAAACACATACAAAAATAAAATGAAACAAAAAATGTGGGCTAACATTCACACAGAAGGCAGAACAGTCTGCAGAGAAGAGCTCACCTTGCCTTTTTCTTTGTACAGCCCAATGATGGAGATGACAGATGGCCGAATGAGCCTCCAAGGAGATTCCACCTGAGTCGTGCTTAGGGAGCGGGTGGACTTCTTCACAATGTGGTATTCCTGAAAGTCACACATAGCAAGATCAAAGATTACTCTCATTTGGTCTACTGTGGTAGCTGGCAGAAAAATAGACTTTGAAAATCTTAGATGTCTTCCGTATTAGACATCTCTCTCTGGTCCAGTGGTTTTTAAAACAAGTTCCTATAAATACTATCACAGGTACTGGGTGCAGTGGCTTACCCTATAATCCCAGCACTTTCGGAGGCTGAGGCAGGCAGATCAGCTGAAGTTAGGAGTTTGAGACCAACCTGGCCAACATTCAGAAACCCCGTCTCTACTAAAAATACAAAAATATGAGCCAGGCGTGGTGGCACACGCCTGTAATCCCACCTACTCAGGAGGCTGAGGCAGGAGAATTGCTTGAACCCAGGAGGTAAAGGTTGCAGTGGGCTGAGATTGCTCCACTGCACTCCAGCCTGGGTGACAGAGTGAGATCCAATCACAAAAAAGACTATCAGAAGAATAGCCCTTACTACAACAGCCTGCCATGGCTTCTTCCCCCACATGAAGAACTGCTTGGAGACCTCAAGCACCTTGCGTGGCTCTTTCCTCAACCACATTCCGCAGATTCTACTTCTGGAATGAAGTCAGGAAGCAGAAGGGAGAGGCCTCCGGGATCTAGGATGACCACCTGTGGTCGGGCTCTCCCTTGCTGGTCACCCCTGCCTCCACCCAAAGTTAACAGTCATGGTTAGAAAGTATCTTGCCATTTTAAGCTTAATTCACTCAATCAAAAACTCAGCAAGCCCTTGTTTCTTGTAAAACCCAAACCACAAACCCTGACAACTGTTATTCCACATAAAACATCCCGCTGAGAGACAGCAGCAGCTTCAGCTCTCATCTCTCACGTTTGGAAAACAAAACATTTTCCCAGAATGAGCCACACTTTCCCTTCCTGACACACAAAAGTTCCAATCTCTCCCCTTGCTGTGTCCATCACCCATAACACACACACACGCATAAGCAGGGTATACTCCTTAGAACATAAACAAGAGATCAAGGGACTATCGCCAAAGCACTTCTACCACCTTGCTCCTTGCTATTCTTCTTAGAATAATAAACTGCTTCGATGGTGCAGATCTTCTACCTAAGCCAAAAAATCACTTCATGTTTAATATGAGAAAAGAGACATCACAAAACAGTTTTCATCCTAAGTCTCTGTGGATGCTACATTCAAACATAAAAATTAGATGTCCCCAATGGCATTTTTGTATCTTTGGCAGCTTAGAACAGTTATATTTTTTGCAGTTTTACAATATATCTGCCAACAATGTTGGCCTTCCAGACTTTCAATCATTAAAACAAATGATGTGGGCTTGGCAAGGTTACTACCCTTTTAATGAAACCATTGCAGCGATGGCCAGACATTGCCTGGGTATTCAGTCTTTGAAGACAGAGGTTTGTGTGCCACCTCCTAAGGGAACTCCGTCTCTGATGAGCAATCTTCAGCAGTACTTCACGCCATCTCTCTTTTGGGAACCATTAGGGACCAAAGGCCTATAGGCTTCACCAGGCTCTCAGAGTTTCCAGGGTCTCCCTGAACTTTTAGACCTGTGTTGTCTAATATGTTAGCCACTTGCCACCTGTAGGTACCTATATTTAAATTAAAATTACTTAGGGCTGGGCACGGTGGCTCATGCCTATAGTCCCAGCTACTCAGGAGGCTAAGGCAGCGTAATTGTTTGAACCCAGGAGGCGGAGGTTGCAGCGAGCCGAGATTGTGACACTGCACTTCAGCCTGGCAACAGAGCAAGACTCCATCTCGAAAAAAAAAAATTAGATACACTCCCCACTAGCGACTTTTCATGTGCTCAGTAGACATATACGGCTACCATATTGGATAGTACAAATAAATAACATCTCCATCATTGCTGAAAGTTTTACTGAAGAGGTCTAATTTAGATAATTTTTTTTTTGAGACAGGGTCTCACTCTATCACCCAGTGTGGAATGCAGTGGCGTGATCACAGCTCACTGCAGCCTTGACCTCCGGGCTCAAGTGATCCTCCCACCTCAGTCTCCCAAGTAACTGGGACCACAGGTACACACCACCACGCCCAGCTAATTAAAACAATTTTTTTTTTGTAGAGTTAAGGTCTTGCTACATTGCCCAGGCTAGTCTAGAACTCTTGAGCTCAGGTAATTCTCCCACCTTGGCCTCCCAAAGTGCTGGGATTACAGGCATGAGCCTGGTCCTAGATAATACTTTTTAGTAGAGGGAGAGAGAGACCAAGAAAAAAGAAAGATGAATCCTGGGAGAAAAAGAAATGGGCAGAAAATAAAAAGAGGAGGCATAAGAAAAAAACAGTTTTCTTGAAAAGAGAGGGAAAAATCCTCCTTTTTCAACTTTCTGCTGTGCCCTAGGTTTCCTGATTCCTGGAAGCGTGGTTAGAAATGGATGCTTCTGGGCTACAAATGCCGTCGGGTGTCCTCAGCAGGTCAGTTAAGGAATTACCTCAACACTTAATCGGTGGTCATGACGGCAGTAAACCAGCTCTCATCTTTCAGGCAGCCTGACAAGGCCGGGAGTGGTGGTTCATGGCTGTAATTCCGGCATTTTGGGAGGCCAAGGTGGGTGGATCACGAGGTCAGGAGTTTGAGAACAGCCTGGCCAATATGGAGAAACCCTGTCTCTACTAAAAATACAAAAACTAGCCAGGCATAGTGGTGTGCACCTGTAGTTCCAGCTACTAGGGAGGCTGAGGCAGAAGCCTCGCTTGAACCCAGGAGGCGGAGGTTGCAGTGAGCCAAGACTGCACCACTGCACTCCAGCCTGGGCAACAGAGCGAGACTCCATCTCCATAAAAAAAAAGCTTTACAGAGGTTCTGGTGTATCACCTTGGGTGAAATACTTAACCCCTTTGAGATTCAGTTGCTCCATCTGTAAAAGGGTCATCACACACTGAAAGGGCAGGCCTGCCTCTGATGCCCTGACCCAGGTCCTTTAGAACTCTAATTTCTATGGCTCTTCAAGCATGTGTGAATGTCGTTGCTGCCACACCCCGTCCTCTATCTCTGTTTCATCAGAGGCCTGAGGACAAGATGCTAATGGTTCCCCTTGAGCTCCTGGGTTAGTGGTGCCAGGACTCAAATAATATCCCACAGGTTTCTCAGGGACTGAGCCTGCCTTAACCTTGCTTAGGAGACCACCTGTCCAGTTTCTGCCAGGCTGAGGATGCTGAGACTGAGAAGCCGCCTTCATGCAGGGCTGTGGAGCTCAGAGCTCAGATGGGAGCAGGTTCTGGAACATTCACTTGAGTAGCTAGTGCAGCCCCCTCTAGAGCCCCCTATGACCTTGGCTGCTTGAGTCATTGCTGTGTCACAGGTGGGACTCCAGGTGAGCCACGGATGGATGCGCACGCACACACACACACACACACTCGCTCTCATACATGTGCCCCCACCCACCCTCACAGTTGTTACACTGACACAGGCCGCTCCTATTAACCCAGCAATGGTGGTTCACCACAGACTGCGAGACCCGCCGTTTCCTGGCAATTGAAAGCACCTCTTGGTTCCAAAACACACAACAGGAAGGATATGAAGATTCTGAGATGCAATAAGGGATTTCCCCCCAACTATTTTCAAACATTAGGTTGACTTCTTTCTAGCCTCTCCGGGTAGACCTCACTTTCTCCACTGTCTCTCTATCCCATTTCTCTAGCCCCAGATACTTCTGGCCTGCACAGTCGGGCCATTCTTAACATGGAAGCCCCTGTGGTCTTTGAAAGATCCACAGCCCGGGTCAGACCTGTGAGGCACTGGAAGAGTCCAGCAGCTGCGGGAGGGAGTGCTTCCGGCCATCTCGGGAGACCTCCAACATCCGGATCCGGGGGTCCCCATTCCGCACCATCAGCTCGTTATATTCTTCAACCGACTCGAGGCGGTGTACACCCCCTTGAGAAGAAAGAGGAGAAAACATGGTTTGACACGGGACAAAAAGAATCTTAAGCACATCCAGATGCACAAACTCACTGTATTTATACCCACCTTCAGGGTTTTGAGAAGGCCTAGCATCCAGTCAAAGCACAGAGCTCACCCCATCCTAATAGCAATCTCTGCATCAGCTAGTTACGGGCTGAAGCCATTAGTGTCAGGCTATAAAAAAAACTGCCAGTTTCTGAAATGACCAGACTGGATAAGGGGCAATGCAAATGTTTATTCCAAAAAGATGTAGCTGTGGTGGATCAGGGAATAGTGAGAAGGCTATTAGCAGATGGTTCCTGATGACGGAGGAGTATCATTTTGTGACTGGTAGAGTTTCATTATTGGTGCAGATGCCTTTTTTCCAAGTATAGGCATGACTTTTAAAATAAACTTTTAATTAAAGGATAACAACTTACAGAAATGCACACAAATCATAAGTGTACGATTCAATGAAATTTCATATATCCATAACCAAAACCTAGATCAAGAAGTAGAATATTTACCAGAACCTCAAAAGCACCCTTTGGGCTACTAACCATCCCTCACCCAGGGTAAACACTATCCCAGCTTTTAACATTACAGATTACTTTCGTCTGTTTTTGAATTTTACATCAATGAATACATACAATACATACGTTTTTTCTGGCTCCTGTTCTTAGTATCTGTTTGTCAGATTCAACCACACCATTGCATGCCAATAGCCTGCTCATCCCCATTCTGTAGACTAGTCCGTTGTCTATAAACATACCACAATTTACTTATCCATTCTATTGGTGATGGAAGTTTGGCTTGTCTCCAGTTTTAGATCTATAACAAGGGTCAGCAAAGATTTTTGGCAAAATTTTTTTGCATGGTCACTTTTTTTTTTGAGACAGAATTTCACTCTTGTTGCCCAAGCTGGAATGCAGTGGCATGATCTTGGCTCACTGCAACCTCTGCCTCCATGGTTCAAGTGATTCTCCTGCCTCAGCCTCCTGAGTGGCTGGGATTAACAGATGCGTGCCACTATGCCTAATTTTTTGAATTTTTAGTAGAAACTAGGTTCACCATGTTAGCCAGGCTGGTCTCAAACTCCTGACCTCAGGTGATCCGCCCACCTTGCCCTCCCAAAGTGTTGGGATTACAGGCATGAGATACTGTGCCCGGTCCACTTTTTTTTGGTAAAGAGTTGGCAAGCTTTTTTGGCACGTTTTAGCCTTTGTCGGCCACAAATGGTCTGTTGCAGATTCTTTTGCTTCTTCTTCTTTTTTTTAACAACTCACTAAAAATGTAGAAAGCATTTCTAGCTTGTAAGCCCTGCAACTAGAGCTGTGGACTAGAGCTTGCTGACTCCTGATCTAGAATATCCTGTTACTAAATATTCTCTCGCATGTCATTAGATGTCACCTAGGAGTATAGTCTCTGGGCTACACTACAAGCATCTGCCTAGCTACCCATGTTGCTTCACCAGCGCAGGAGAGTTCTAGAACTTCCACATCCTTGTCACACTAGGCAGTGTCCATCTTTTATTTTAGCCATTCTGGAATATATGATGGTACTCATTTGTGTGTTTTAACTTGTCTTTCAACTAATGGGATCAAGATTCTTTTCACACGTTCATTGGCTGTGTTCCTTACGTAAAGTTGTAAAGTGCCTAAACAAGCCTTTTGCCCATTTTAAAATTGGATGTCTTTTTTATTGATTTATAGGCATATTTATTTACTTATTGGTGTTTTATTTTTATTTTTTATTTTATTTTTTTGAGATGGAGCTTCACTCTGTAGCCCAGGCTGGAGGGCAGTGGTGCAATCTGCCCACTGCAACCTCCACCTCCCAGGTGTGAGCCACCATGTCTAACTGATTTTTGTATTTTCAGTAGAGACGGGTTTCACCATGTTGGCTAGGCTGGTCTTGAACTCCTGACCTCAGGTGATCCACCTGCCTTGGCCTCCCAAAGTGCTGGGATTACAGGCGTGAGTCACCACACCTGGTCCATATTTATTTATTTATTTATTTATTTTGAGACAGAGTTTCACTCTTGTTGCCCAGGCTGGAGTGCAATGGTGTGATCGTGGCTCACTGCAACCTCTGCCTCCCAGGTTCAAGTGATTCTCCTGCCTCAGCCTCCCAAGGAGCTGGGATTACAGGCATGCACCACCATGCCCGGTTAATTTTGTATTTTTAATAGAGATGAGGTTTCTCCATGTTGGTCAGGCTGGTCTCAAACTCCTGACCTCAGGTGATCCACCCACCTCAGCCTCCCAAAGTGCTGGGATTACAGGTGTGAGCCACCACGCTGGGCCCATTTTTATTTATTTTTAATATATCTTGAATAAAATTCTTCTGTGGGATCTATGGATTGTAAATATCTTCTCTGCATCTTTGCTCTGCCTTTTCACTGTCTTAATGCATATTGTGATAAAAATAGTTCATAATTTTAATGCAGTATAATATGTGTTTTTAAAAACTTTACGGTTTGTAATTTTCTTAAACAGTACTACTACAGAAGTTCTGTTTAAGAAACTTCTATAGTAACAATTTAGGCTGGGGGCAGTGGCTCCCGCCTGTAATCCCAGATCTTTGGAAGGCTAAGGTGGGTGGATTGCCTGAGCTCAGGAGTTCAAGACTACCCTAGGCAACATGGTGAAACCCCCATCTCTAATAAAATACAAAAAATTTGCAAGGTGTGGTGACATGCACCTGTAGTCCCAGCTACTCAGGAGGCTGAGACCAGAGAATCACTTGACCCTCAGGTGGCAGAAGGTACAGTGAGCTGAGATCACACCAGTGCACTTCGGTTTGGGCTACTCAGTTAGAGACTGTCAAAAAAAAAAGAAACTGCTATAGTACAATTTTCAAGACTTTTATCAGTACCTAATCTATATTATGTTACTTTAAAATAGAATAATTTAAGGGACTTTCATCTTAAATAATGTATCAATTACATATGAACATAGCTATAATCATATTACAATGCTTATATAAAATACGTATCTGTATTCATGTGCATATGTGTTTGTATGTATATACGGATTCTTCACATATCAGGTTCATCACCTAGACTAGGTAATGTTTCATCTGATGACCTAAAATTTCAATTTACCTAAATATTTCTCTGAAAGTTTTGCATTGAATAAAACAAGATTGTTTTAAAAAGAATGTATTGATGAGTCATTAAAAGTAAGAGAAAAAAGAACGGCGATACAGTTATATGACAACGAATGTCATTAAGGTTTTTTTAAAGAAAGCTAAATATTAATTTTGTATTATAGGGTTTTTTTTGGTTTCTTTTTTTTTGTTGTTTGTTTGTTTGCTTATTTTTGGCAGAGTCTCACTCTGTTGCCCAGGTTGGAGTCCAAGGGTGGGATCTTGGCTCACTGCAACCTCTGCTTCCCGGGTTCAAGTGATTCTCCTGCCTCAGCCTCCCAAGTAGCTGGGAATACAGGTGTCCCGCACCATGCCCAGCTCATTTTTATATTTTTAGTGGAGATGAGGTTTCACCATGTTGGCCAGGCTG
The DNA here is from genome assembly GCA_031835075.1 of Saguinus oedipus. NCBI lineage: Eukaryota > Metazoa > Chordata > Mammalia > Primates > Cebidae > Saguinus > Saguinus oedipus. The sequence goes on along the minus strand of CM063170.1, from coordinate 100,848,548 downwards.
GTCGAGAACTCCCCCACCTCGGCCTCCCAAACTGCTGGGATCACAGGCATAAGCCACCGTGCCTGGCCAGTGATACAGGTTTTAAAACATATAAAATACTGTTGCAATCAAGACAAATTTTGTTCTTAAAAAGATCACGCATTGGGCACGGTGGCTCATGCCTGTAATCCCAGCACTTTGGGAGGCCGAGCTAGGGAGATCACCTGAGATCAGGAGTTTGAGACCAGCATGGCCAACATGATGAAACTCCATTTCTACTAAAAATACAAAAAAAATTGGCTGGGCGTGGTAATAGTGCATGCCTATAATCCCAGCTACTCTGGAGGCTGAGGCACAATAATTGCTTGAATATGGGAGATAGAGGTTGCAGTGAGCTCAGATCTCGCCACTGCACTTCAGCCTGGGAGACAGAGTGAGATTCCAACTCAAAAAAAAAAAAAAAAGAAAAAGAAAAAGGAAAGATCACAAATCTAAGATATTAACATAGATAAATTAAAAGTACCAAACTTCAAAGGAAACCCTGCTGACAAAAAGAAGGTATGAAGTAAGGAAAACCCAGGTTAGAATATCAGAAAAATGTTCCATGAAATGAGAGATGATGGTGCTTTAGTCATTCCAGAGCCAGTCTGGGCAAAACCTTAGTGGGAAGAGTTGGAACCTCTAGAGCAGCTCTTTGATAATTCATGACTTCATACAAACTCCTGACCAGACTAATCTCTCTAGGCATGCTTACTTATCTGAAAAAGATTTATTAGAAGAAAATTCCTTGTGAGATGACAGGGACGCACTTGGCATCAACAGAAAATAAACCACATACAGTAGCATCTATAGATAATATGCTGATATGTGGACACAAGAGTGACTCATTTTAAGAAAACATGGACTAAATATCCAAGTTTACAGTACAAATTAACAGCTGATCACATTAAAAATCTGTATGTAAATATCTTTAGAATGAACAGACTTCACAGCCCCGAATCAAGGCCCAATTCCTTAAGCCTCTTTAATGTGTCTCTGAATCACTTTTCCGGACTTCTCTTCCACTGTCCACTCTAACAGTTTGTTGATCTATGCTGACGGTTGTCAAAGGAGAGATTTGTCCTCTTCTTTCCTCCTTTCCAAAACTGTGGAGCATATAAATACCACGTGAAGTTCTACCCAACGTTCCCTGCACCATCATCTCCCTCTCACCCAGAAATTCTGCTATGTCCATTTCCCTAATGACTCTGACAAACTCTGCTGGATTGAAGCATTGTGACTGTCAAACTTTCTTGGCTTTCTCAAGTGCCTGGGGAGGAAAAACAGCTGCCAAAAACTTATCGAATTAATTTTTCCCCATTATCCCTAAACATCTCCTATTTTGTCCCAAGTCTAGCCCACTGTCCCTACTTCCGGTCTACCAAATTCCCCAGCATACTTCCCCTCCTGTATCTTGCATCCTTGCGACCCAGACGGACTTCCACTCCCTGTAATCTCGTGTATGCCTCATGGCGGCCATCACTGTGTGTATGTGTGTGCTATAAGCTCTTTAGAAGGCCTTCCTGTCTGAACCCATTCAAACCTCTTCCCCTCTTGAGAGAGAACAACAGTAAGAATGAAAATGAAAATGATGACAATGAACATGATATTCATGATGACAGCAGTTAGGCAGGGCACGGTGGCTCACACCAGTAATCCCAGCACTTTGGGAAGCCAAAGCAGGTGGATCACTTGAGGCCAGGAATTCAAGGCCAGGCTGGCCAACATGGTGAAACCTCGTCTCTACTAAAAACACAAAATTAGCTGGGCATAATGGCATGTGCCATAGTCTCATCTACTTGAGAGACTGAGGCATGAGAATCACTTGAACCTGGGAGTTGGAGGTTGCCAGTGAGCCGAGATGAAGCCACCGCACTCCAACCTGGGTGGCAAGAACAAAATTCCATCTCCAAAAAAGAAAGAAGAAGAAAATGATGACAGTGGTAATAAAGTGGCAGCCGCCTTGTGGCGAGGGCTGTTTGCTGCCACACCATGGAGTGGCAGTGCCATATGCATTCTTCCAAAGTGACCTTCCAAGAAGTCAAAGCACCTAGAAGGCATTCACACTTATTGGCAAAATAAATATATAACATAACCCTCATTTTACAGATGAAGAAACTGAGACCCAAGAAAGTCACCTGACCCAGATCATGTAAGCCGAGGTGGGGGATGTGGGAACTGACCCAGTTCTGCTGGATTCATGCACACGCTGCTGCATTTCCTTGTCATGGCCTTGAATGTCTGGGAAGGATACAGGAGGAGAGGGTGGCATCCATGTGTGGCAAACAGGGGCCAGCCCTGGAATGACTACTCAGCCAAATATGCTACTTGTTCTGAATTAAGTAGTAGGAGCAGTTAGAGCATCACACATCTGGTAGGCCCTCCAGTTCCCTCCCCATATCTGCATCGATAAAGGTCCAGATGGGGGAACAATTCTTTTCAAGATTCCCCCAGAGGCCAAAGGGCCGGGAAGGAGAATTCTGTCTGGGAGGCGAATCTTTTTCCCGGCATTGACTGAGTGACCTTTGGGATTCTCTGAACTTCTCCAGTCTCATCCATAAAATGAGGAATGTGACCTTGCTGGCTTCAGAGGCCTCTGCATTTCCTCAGAGCTCTGGCACCTCCCCGAGAACCCGTTTATAAGGTACTGAACAACTCTGCCAAGACTGCCGACAGGAAGGCCTCCTGTGTGCCTTTGTGACTCCCTCACCTCAAACACAAAGGTCTTAAATGAATTTCCCTTTGTTCTTCCTCAGGGATGGAAGGGGCTGCTCACCGGCTCCCTGAAGACTTCTTATCAGCCTCTGGTCATCACCACTCCTTTTGGTCCCTAATCCATGTTGTAACACTCATTCAAGTGTGACACTGCCTAATTATTCTGAGTCATGAGCAAAAAATAGCATATTCTGTCAATCAAATGTGTGTGTGTGTGTTTTTTTTTTTCTTTAGATAGAGTCTGGTTCTGTCACCTAGACTGGAGCGTAATGGCACAATCTCGGCTTACTGCAACCTCCACCTCCTGGGGTCAAGCGATTCTCCAGCCTCAGGCTCCCGAGTAGCTGGGATTACAGGTGCATACCACCACGCCTGGCTAATTTTTTTTTTTTTTTTTTGTATACTTAGTAGAGATGGGGTTTTGCCACGTTGGCCACGCTGGTCTCGAACCCCTGACCTCAGGTGATCTGCCTGCCTCGGCCTCCCAAAGTGCTGGGATTACAGATGTGAGCCACTGCCCTCAGCCTGATGTTTTTTTAAAAAGATGTATTTCACCATCTTATACCTGCCATCTTCTCTGAGAATAAACTCGGGGCAGTGCGGGCATGCACTCTCACCAATCTGGGTGGCAGGAAGGGGAAGCGAATGTTTTTTGAATGTTAACATACTACATGTTGTGCTAAATGCTTTCACGTGCTTTTCTACAAAATCTGCTCAACCTTTCAAAGTCAGGGCGTTCTCCTCTTTTTTCAGGTGGGGGAGTGGAAGTTAAGGGAGGTTAAATCACTAGCCCAAAGTCACAAGGTAACTCAGGGCTAAATCTAGTTCTGCCAGGCTTCAAGACTCTTGCTTTTCTGGCCATACCAGATGACTGTTGTAGGGACCGAGGGTTTACACTCCCACTAAGCCAGCAGGCATAGTGCTGAGGGCCCATGCCACCTTCTGGGACCCACAAAAATGTTTCTGTTTTAATATCTTTTACATAAGTAGAAAAAAAGAGAACATAATAGTAATGAATAGACACTAATAATCCAACACAGCCATAAAATACAATTTTTAGGCTGGGCATGGTGGCTCATGCCTGTAATCCCAGCACTTTGGGAGGCCGAGGCAGGGAGACTGCCTCAGATCAGGAGTTTGAGATTAGCCTGGCTAACATGGTGAAACCCCATCTCTACTAAAAATACACACACACACACACACACACACACACACACACACACACACACACACAAATTAGCTGGGCATGGTGGGATACGCCTGTAGTTCCAGCTACTCTGGGAGGCCGAAGCAGGAGAATCTCTTAAACCTGGGAGACAGAGGTTGCAGTGAGCCAAGCTCGTGCCACTGCATTCCAGCCTGGGCGAAAGAGCAAGACTCCATCTAAAAAAAAAAAAAGATCATTTTATTTTTTAATGGAGAAAAAGACCCATCAAATGCTTGTGCCTAAAAAGTACCTTTCATAATAACACATCAAAGTTCTAAGGTGCCTCCTGCACAGAGCTACTGCTTTTAATACTGACTTTCGTTCTCTGGGTCCAAGCCAGCTGCTGTAAGGAAATGCCCAGAAGACATAAGTCTATTTGCTCCAAAAGCTGCAACTCCATCCTGCCCTTTTCCTGCTTAGTTGAAATGCACATCCGATACTAATGCCACATTACAAGGATCATCTGAAATCTTATCCAAGTAAATGAACCAAACATAAGACATTTAAGTTTCAGGACAAAGACACACAGAAATGTTGACATTCACTTTGTTATGACTCAAAAAAAAAAAATTCATATGGGCATCCAGGTTGAATGCAGTTGTTATGCCTGGGGCATGTACCATCTAAGGAAAAAATGATTTTGAGGATTTAAGGGACACAAGAACTCATTCCAGCAATGGCTTCATCTCCCCGCTCCTGAAGCTGAAGCTCATCTTATGCAGGCTGCATCAGGTAGAGCGCCCACCTACCTGAAAGGCGACTCTTGAGCTTGATTTTATTGCTGCCCTGTTTGGGACTGTCCAAGTTCCCCTTGGATTCCTCAGCACCGCACACGTCTTGGGGCTCATCTGTCCCAGGCATCTGAAATGCAGAAAGCACAGAGCAGATGGGAGAGGCCAGCTATGCGAGGACTTATGCTGTCCCCCTCCACAACATTATCTCAAGGTTCAAGGAACAGCAATACAGGTGTTATGTGAGAAGAAGGATCACGGGATCAAAGCACATTCCTTCAGATAAGCTGCATTCAGAATGCCTTGCCTTGGCCAATTCCTCCTCAGCACTGGTCTCACCGCCCAGCATGGAACCAGGGCCCCCAGGGCCACTTCATCTTCCATTCTACATTTGAGGACACTTGTTGGTCAGAGTTACCCAGGTGGCCTCCCAGTGGTCAACTATAAAGCTACAGCATGAGCCCAGGTCTCTTGACTTGTGTGTGGACCAGTGCTCTTCCCACAATGCAAGCTACAATAAATATTAAACTAGAAATTCAAACCCAATTCTAAGGTTTCCAAAATACAATAAACTGAAAGTTCTGTGTGCTACACTCCTGGGTATTGATCAGACGCCTCCAAGAATCAAGCACAGCCCAGGCTCCCTGGAGGCATCGACATGAGGTCAGCCCACACATCTGGAAGTCGTGTGACCCCAGGAGGTGATATAAGAAGTCTGATCCCAGGGCTCACTAGGGTCCTCACTCCTATTTATTAGAGAAGAAAAAGAGACTCATGCACTTAAGAGTATTTATAAAAAATTGGGGGTAGCCGGGAACAATGGCTCATGCCTATAATCCCAGCACTTTGGGAAGCTGAATCAGGTGGATCATGAGGTCAGGAGATCGAGACCGTCCTGGTTAACATGGTGAAATCCTGTCTCTACTAAAAATACAAAAATTAGCTGGGCATGGTGGCTAATGCCTGTAGTCCCAGCTGCTCGGGAGACTGAGGCAGGAGAATCGCTTCAACCCAGGAGGCGGAGGTTGCAGTGAGCCGAGACTGTGCCACTGCACTCCAACCTGAGTGACAGAGAGAAATTTCATCGCAAAAAAAAAAAAAAAGGAACAATTGGGGGGTAAATTTACATGTACAGGACTTTTGAGATATATCAACAATAAACCTTTCCATTTGAAATTTTATTTTCCTTTAAGGTTACAGAAGAAAAAGTGCCTTATATTAAAATAGGTAATATTCTCACTGAGGAAGATATACATGCTTAAAAAGACATATAACAGGGGCTGGGCGTGGTGGCTCATGCCTGTAATCCCAGCACTTTGGGAGGCCCAGGCAGGTGGATCACGAGGTCAAGAAATCAAGACCATCCTGGCCAACATGGTGAAACCCTGTCTCTACTAAAAACAAATAAAAAAGAAAAAGAAATTAGCCAGGTGTTGTGGTACACGCCTGTAGTCCCAGCTACTCGGGAGGCTGAGGCAAGGGAATTACTTGAACCCAGGAGATGGAGATTGTAGTGAGCTGAGATCGAGCCACCGCACTCCAGCCTGGCGACAAAGCAATACTCCATCTCAAAAAGACATTTAAGGTAACAAGTAAAGAACGGTTGATGATAAAAAGATATCTGGCTTCTCTTAAAGATGCCAGTCAGTCTGACAGTTGTCTGGAGTTCATGACCATGAAGTTAAACTCAACTGGTAAGAGTCTTCCTCCCAACTGGGGCTGGAAGAAATCAACCTGGTCCTACTTAAAGTGCTTTTTATATGTATTCAAAAGCTTCTTGATTTGCATCTTCTTTCACCAGTTATCAAAAGGTGGTGCAATTATAGTGCCACTCCTCACCCTCAAATTAACAGGTAATGAAAATTACATATTGTGTATTAAATTCAGTACATAGCTGGGTACAGTGGCAGGCACCTGTAGTCCCAGACATTCAGGAGGCGGAAGCAGAAGGATCACCTGAGCTTAGGAGCCTGGACAATGTAGCAAGACCCTTTTTTCTCTTTAAAAAAAATTCACCTGAGGTCAGGAGTTCAAGACTGGCCTAGCCAACACAGTGAAACCCCATCTTTACTAAAAATCAAAAATTGGCCAGGTATGGTAGCACACACATGTAATCCCAGCTACTCAGGAGGCTGAGGCCAGAGAATCACTTGAACCTGGGAGGTGGAAGTTGCAGTGAGCTGAGATCACGCCACTGCACTCCATCCTGGGCGACAGAGCGTGACTCTGTCTCAAAAAAAAAAAAAAAATTCAATATCTAAAAAGGTTTACAGTAAGTAGAGTAATTCCACAGGTAATCTATTTTAAGAAGTAATTGTTTATATACAGATTCTGTATATGGTATGTAAAGTCTGGAAGATTCCCTCTTCCTCCCCAAGTTCAAGTATCTTTCTGAGTTAGAAGAATAAAAAGGTCTGAGAACAAGGCAATGTAGGCAAAGTCGAGGAACGGGCATTGAGAAAAATTAACTCAGACATATAAAACAAAGGAAATACATTTGTTGCATTCGTACTACCTTATCAGGGGCTGGTAGGTGTCCAGGCTTAAAATATGAAGGAAAGGCAGGAACAGAATCTTGAGGGAGATTTTAGAGATTCCCTGGAGGGAAGTCTTTCACAACCCCAAATGCTGACATCGATGCATACACAGTGAGGAAAGACACATCTTTGAGACATGCCTGAGCTCTCAGCCATGTACAAATGGAAGAATCCAGAGAAAAGCCTTAGAGCTTCCCCTTTTCTTGGCTTAAAAACTTCATAAACAGAACCTGTTGACAGCAATTACCAGAAAGTGAGTTAAATTCCTGGTTCCGGTTGGGTGTGGCGGCTCTCGCCTGTAATCTCAGTACTTTGGAAAATGGTATGATCTCGGCTCACTGCAACCTCCTTCTTCTGGGTTCAAGTGATTCTCCTACCTCTACCTCCCGAGTAGCTGAGATTACAGGCACTCTCCATCATGCCCAGCTCATGTCCATATTTTTAGTAGAGACAGGGTTTCAGCATGTTGACCAGGCTGGTCTCGAACTCCTGACTTCAAGTGATCCACCTGCCTTGGCCTCCCAAAGTGCTGGGAGTACAGGCCTGAGCCACCACATCCAGCTGCCAGCAAGGTTGTTTTGATGCCAAAGAAATCTTAAGCTAAAGATGGTATATGTGGGCCAGGAGTGGTGGGGTCACACTTATAATCCCAGCACTTTGGGAGGCCGAAGAAGGCAGATCTTTTGAGGTCAGGAGCTCGAGAACAGCCTGGCCAACATGGTGAAATTCCCCCTCTGCTAAAAATAAAAAATTAGCTGGGTGTGGTGGTGGGTGCCTGTGGTCTTGAACCTGGGAGGCGGAGGTTGCACTGAGCCGAGATCATGCCACTGAATTCCAGCCTGGGTGAAAAAGCAAGACTGTCTTAAAAAAAATAAAAAAACCAAAAAATAAAAAGGAGGACTGACACCTTATTTCAGAACCCACTGAAAGGGTTAGCAGTGGGTAATGAATTTAAATGGAACTGTTTCCTCTTGTAACAAAAAAAACTGGTTTTTCGTGAGTTTGCTGTGATATTAGATGACTTGTAACTCAATGAACAAGAAGTGGGTTGCTTAGACACATTCATTCCAGATTATGCCAGGAAGCAGCAACATAAAATGCAATTTTGATTACACGTTGACTATTGTCTGAAAATGTCCACACTCTAAGAGAGTTCCTTTTCTGTGTGTGGTTTTTTCCCCTGATGCACAGAGCAAACTGTTCTGGAAATGATGTCATTTTAGTTGTTCTGAAATGAAATTTGCAAAATGTTCTTCTGGAAGGCCTTCAGTTCAGCGAAACAGTTGATAAAATCTATTATTCATGAGCAGTTTCTAATTCATGTGTTACAAAACAATGCCATTATTGCTTCTTGGCCTTTTGGCGAAGATCGCGTGTAGTACAAAACAAGGCCATTATATTAATGGAGTCTAAGAGGATTTGCCAGTTTCCACAGTAGAGCCTTCCTGCATCATTTTCCACACCTGTAACATACACAATGCTCACTCAGTGAGGAAGCATCTTCAGCATCTGATTTTGTAGAGACGTGGTGGGGCAGAGTGGCTGAGAATCTAGCCAGCTACCTGGGCGCAAATCCTGATTAGACCATTTTACTGCAATTTAGGCACATCAGTCAAGCTTTGAATGTCAATGTCTTCATATGAAAAATGGGCCTGCATTTGGGAATTAAATAACAGCTTTCTGACTAAAGATGGCAGATTTCTCCTGATTTCCCTCTTGAGGCCACACTAACATGAAGGAAAATATGTTTTTAGGAAAAGACAGAGATAATTCACAAGGATACAGAAAACAGAAGACAGCCAGGCATGGTGGCTCAAGACCGTAATCCCAGCACTTTGGGAAGTCAAGGTGAGCAGATCTTGAGGTCAGGAGATTGAGGCCATCCTGGCCAACATGGTGAAACCCCGTTTCTACTAAAAATACAAAAAAATTAGCAGGGTGTGGCGGTAGGCACCTGCAGTCCCAGCTACCCAGGAGGCTGAGGCAGGAGAATCATTTGAACTCAGGAGATGGAGGCTGCAGTAAGCTGAGATCCTGCCACTGCACTCCAGTCTGGTGACAGAGCAAGACTCCATCCCCCCCCAAAAAAAGAAAAAAAGAAAACAGAACACAACAGCAACACATTCTGGAAATCAGTAAGCTGACGACCATGTGGCAATGGATCTGACTTGAGAATCTCAAGCTGAATCCTAAGTGTGGACTGGAGAAGGCTGAACATTCACATAGAGAACTCGCCTAAATCTCAAAGGTTGCCAAGAGACCCCTGGAAGTGAGCAAGAAGGTGGAAGCAGTGCCCCAAGAAACAGCCGAGAGAGTGAAAGTGATTGATGTGGCCACCGATATATACAGTTTTGATTCCGAGGCAGATTCTCAGGGGCTGAGAATGTCTAGGGAAACTTTGAGGTGCATCAGACTCAACAGGAAAGCTAATAAAGAACACAGAGACCAAGCTCGTGGAAGTGGAACAGGGCCTGGGCCTCTGGAATCCACCACTGCGCTGGGCCAATAGAACCAACCTCCAGTGGAGAGTTGGGACTGAGCTGCGACTTCCCAGTTCTTCTTGCTCTCCCCACGTTTACTTCAGAAATGAAGGGAAGAATGAAAGCTTCTCAGCTGCACCTGAGTAGCCCACCAGCCAACAAATAAGGGAGACTGTCATCATGTTGCTCCCTAGTCAGAGTTTACATATTTTCACCAGCAACTTATGGAAACTTGTTCTACTCCATGTATAAACTCCAAGCACAGGTGTATGCAGAGTATAATGCAATTTACATGCTCTATGGGCAGCAGCATGGATTGTGCCTGTAACATATTGATCATTGATATCCAAGGCAGGTTTTTCATTATGTGAAATAGCAACAGTCATATTTAGGTTTAAATGGTTAAAATTACCTTGCAATTGTCTTGTAAGGTTATCATAAGGATTAAAAAGAAATTCACTGTAGAGTAAGTACTTAATGTGTATCATAAGAATATAGGTAAGGTTTAGCCGGGCACGGTGGCTCACGCCTGTAATCCCAGTACTTTGGGAGGCTGTGGCGGGCAGATCGCAAGGTCAAGAGACTGAGACCATCCTGGCCAACATGGTGAAATCCCTTCTCTGCTAAAAATACAAAAATTAACTGGGTGTAGTGGTGCACACCTGTGGTCCCAGCTGCTCAGGAAGCTGAGGCAGGAGAATCACTTGGACCCAGGAAGGAGAATCACCTGAACCCAGGAGATGGAGGTTGCAGTGGGCCAAGATCACAGCACTGCACTCCAGCCTGGTGACGGAACAAGACACTGTCTCAAAAAAAAAAAAAAAAAAAAGGATATAGGTAAGGTTTAGTTGAGCTGGGTGTGGTGGCTCACACCTGTAATCCTAACACTTTGGGAGGCCAAGGCGGGTGGACTGTCTGAGGTCAGGAGTTTGAGACCAGTCTGGCCAACATGGTGAAAACCCATCTCTAGTAAAAATACAAAAAAATTAGCCGGGCGTAGTGGCATATGCCTGTAATCCCAGCTACTCTGGCGGTTGAGGCAGGGGAATTGATTGAACTGGGGAGGTGGAGGTTGCAGTGAACCAAGACTGTACTGCTGCACTCCAGCCTGGGCAACAGAGCAAGACTTTGTCAAAAAAAAAAAAAAGGCCCATATTTCCCCTCTCCCTAGGTCTCTGGATGCCTCCAGATTTGATGATTACACAGACTGTGGTTCTAGACTGCAGAGATACACATTTCCATACCTATGGAAAGGCAGCAGATTTCTTAAAGAATAAAGCAAAACCAACGGAAATCCAAAGACATATTCCATCTTCTTTGAAGATGGGGAAAAAAAGCTCTTCATTAAAACTACAAAACTAACAGCTAAGAAGTCACTTTTAAAGGCATGTGCCCGAAATGCTCAGTTTTTAGAAATCACGTTTGTGCAGCACCAGAACAAGGAGGGTTTGAAAACATGCTCTGGTCCTCTGATCAGAGTAGGAGCAGAAGAAAAGAGAAAATAAAGCAATACATAATGACTAGAGAAAAGGGGAAACTTCCTTAAAAGAGGAGATCTCAGACAACAGACTCCACAGTGTGATGGGTAACTGGGATCGTGAAGTCCCAGAGCACAGCGACATATGGAAAAGACCCTTGACGGTTCCTACCATAAAGAGACCAGTCACAGGAGAGGGTCACAAAAGTAGGGAGATGCTATGTTATTCCTAAATGAGGGGGTGACTGGGACCTGAAGAAATCTACCCGAGAGTCAAAACCACAGGGAAGAGAGTGGGATCCATGCCCAGAAAGCATGAAAGAAATGATTTTAAGACTATAGAGGGAGCTTTAGAAGGAAGATTTGGGACAGCTCTCCCAAGAGAGATCGGCAAGTGTGGACAGATTTAAAGGCAAACAGTGAGGAAGACCAAGAAGAATGAAAAATCCTCAGTAAATTCTACAGGGACATAGTTATCGGTCATTGCTTGGATAAAAGTGGTCTGGGAAATGCATGAAGTGAGGGACTCTAAAGGGAAAAAACAGGAGAAATACCAAGGGGGCAGAGCCAGGCAGGAGGAAAATCAGCCAGAACTTAATGCTGGTCTGAGAGAACATTTCCTAGTTGGAATGAGGTAACACAGAGGCGGTGGAGGTCAGGATGCATTTGAACAATGGATACTTCACAAAATAGAAGAGTCATTGACTGATTTCATCTCTTTCATTGATGGACTTTGTATGATATAATCTAGATTAGTATGTTAGGAAAAAAAAAGGTCTGAGTCACAGAGCAAAGAAACAGTAGAAATATATTAAGAAGCACCCAAATTCAGCAAGCAAGTCTATAAAGAAGAAATGGAACTAATTTAAGCAGCAGGTTAAAAAGAAACTCAAGTGAGTCTTCCCCAAAGGGGAAGGATACGAATCACTACAGGCATATCCAATTACTGCCCCAAAATACTTCAGAGAAGGCAATGCTATGCGACCCCTGGGACATTCAAAACCTGAGAAAAAACGAATCTCAAGGAGTAGGCGGCAGAGGTATTAGCTCCTACTGGCTCATTAGGAGTACAAGCTCTAGAATCAACAGAAGGTCTGGATCATGAATCTGCCGAGGGTGTTTTTTCCAGCTGAACAAACGTGGAAGGAGAGATGAAGCTTTCTTCAGTCTAAGCACTTCTATGCCAAGAGGCAGTGGAAATGGAAAATGTGGCCCAGGACTGAAAACTCCTGCTTTTTAGAAGGTAGAGCTCCATCAGAGGCACCACTCACACCAATGCAGTGCCACGAAGCCTTTGACTTTTATGACAAAGTGAAAATGCAAATCAAGAAGCTATTCAATATACACAGAAAGCAGTTGAAATAGGATGGAGTTGATTTCCCACCAACTCCAGTTGGGAGGAAGATTCCTGCCAATTGGGTTTAAGTTCACCGTTGTGAACTTCAGAAAACTGTCAGACCAACTGGCATCTTTCAGGGAAGCCAAGGATCTTTTCCTCATGAACCTGCTTTTACTTGATAGATTACTGAATCTCTCTGTTCTGGCCTATCGGGAGATAATTCTCCCTGGGTCTCTTGCATTTCTGCCTGGCTTGCAAACAAGAGACAGAGGCTGTTGTTACACACAATTATCTACCTTTCCAGGGATGTTTGTAGAGTCAGCACCCTTGAAAGTTAGATAGTGTTGCAGGAGAAGGGGGCGGGTTCGTTACTCTCCAGTGCGCTCACATCTCCCTCTGGTGCAAAGGCTGGTCAGGTTTGCTTTTAGCCCTTCATAAAAGACAAGGTTGCCTATGGTCAGGGATCCTCAGCTGTGATGCAAATCCACTGTGTGTGCACACACTGGGACCCCTCTGTGTCACCACCACAGGACTTGCTGGGAGAAGGGGAAATGATGTGAACATAAAGCCCTAAACTGGGATTCAATCCTAATGGGGATCAGAGAAGCCAAAATCTAGTTGCTGTGCCATGAAAAGTCGTTTGTCTCTGACTCAGGAATCGCAAGCCTCCTGCCAGCATCCATGAAACTATAGCATAAAAGCTCAGGGTTTTTTTTGTTTTTGTTTTTTTTTCTTTTTACAGTTCTTGACATCACCTTTGGCAAATTTAAATAAGGTCCCAAGAACAAAATCTTGCCTAGGACAACTGTCTAGGGACTGGGGTTTGGCTCATTTTTCTAAATGTCAAGGGTGTGGGGACAATGTTTTAATACTATTGAGGGTCCACTTACTTTATTTGCATATCACTAAAAAGTATAGCACATGAGAGACCTGCTGTTTAATGAATTCAGTCTTTGTGGAGCTGGAAAAAACTGTATTTGTTCCCGTGGAAAACAGCCCAGGCTACAAATGCTGAAAAACACAATCTCTTTCCAGCATTTAGCACCAAGGATCTCCTTAACTAAGAACTAGCAAAACAGTGGCCAGGTGTGGTGGCTCATGCCTGTAATCACAGCACTTTGGGAGGCCAAGGCAGGCGGATCATTTGAGGTCACGAGTTCCAGACCAGCCTGGCCAACCTGGTGAAACCCCCGTCTCTACTAAAAATACAAAAATTAGCTAGGCATGGTGGTGCATGTCTATAATCCCAGCTACTTGGGAGGCTGAGGCAGGTGAATCTCTTGAACCTAAGAGGCAGAAGTTACAGGGAGCCAAGATTGTGTCGCTGTACTCCAGCTTGGGCAACAAGAGCTAGACTCTGTCTCAACAAAAGAAAAAGAAAAGAAGGAGCAAAATAAGAAATAGGAGAGATCAAAGAAGGCCATTAAGACCTTTGATGTTTTTTTTTAGCCAGAATTTCTCTCTTGCTGCCCAGGCTAGAGTGCAATAGCTTGATCTCTACTCACCCCGCAACCTCCACCTCCCGGGTTCAGGCAATTCTCCTGTCTCAGCCTCCCGAGTTGATGGGATTATAGGTATGCGCCACCTGGCTAATTTTGTATTTTTATAGAGATGGGGTTTCTCTGTGTTGGTCAGGCTGGTCTCAAACTCCTGACCTCAGGTAATCTACCCACCTTGGCCTCTCGAAGTGTTGGGATTACAGGCGTGAGTCACTGCATCCAGCAGGGGCTTTGATTTTTTAACAAAAAAACCCAAGGAAATTTAAGTCGAGATGTTAATTACTTTAGATTTTAACATCTTTGGATTATGACGTACAAGGGCATTTAATTTATTTGAAAATTATGTTGACATTTTATATCATTGCAGAAGCTCTGAAAAGTTGCACTAGACAATGTGGCTAGAAATAATTTTGGATGAGAAATACTACGGGGACTGAGTTTTAGTTTCTGGCAAATTTCGTCTTCTAGGGGGTGGGCGGGGCACAAGCCATCAATACCCATGAGACAGGTCTCTTGAGTTCAAGCTAAAGGTCTCGTACTTAGAAATGTCCTGTAACTGTTTCAAAGCATTTGTGAGATCTCCTGGAACGCACCGTGACTAATAGCGTGTCGCAATCCTGAGTACACTCTTTCTCAGCTAGCTCTTGCAGCCTCACAAAGCAACCGTGCAAAGCGTGGCTTTTATCTCCAGCCATTTTCTTTGCGCAGGCGTGCCTAGTCCCCAAGAAAACCTCAGGACTGTTGCACCCAGTCCTCGCCATGGGTTTATGATTCCCAAGACTTGAGAGAAAGAAAAAAATCTGCAGATGTGACAGAAGACATCTAAGCTCCAAATTCCCAGGACGCTCTGTTGGCTCATTCCCCTGGTCAGCATCCACAGGACAGTGGAACGTGGTGATTTCCCTTTCAGGCTTCAGTCACACTAAGATTATTTTTAGGTTGCCAAAGGAAGCTCATTTTCCCAGTCTCTGGAGCAGATGTTTGAGTGACCGGAGGAGAACCAGATGGTCATCAGAGAGGCCTGGGCTGGGAATGAATAACCATTCAGAAAGTGGGAATCAGGACAACAATAAATCAGCACAAAGCCAGAAGCCTGCAAGTTACGCATAGAAATTAAAACACGAATCTACTGCTACACTCAACCCACTGCTTTCCAACCAAGAGAGTAACTCAGAACTAAAGAGGAAAACAGTAACACTAAAAAGTGAAACTTGCCAACCCAGGGCATGCTCTGGTACACGCAGGGCATGCAGGGCACGTGTGTGTAGATCGAGGTCATCAGATGCAGCTGGGAGTGGGAGGAGCTGCAGCTGATGCCCACTGCGACACTCAGGCTGTGGCTCTGCAAAGGAATTAATACTGCCCTTGTTCCAGCTGAGCCCATTTCCAGTTTCCTCCCATTCATCACCCCCAAACAATTTGAATGGGCTTAATACACATTGCGAGTGATTATTTTTATGTATTCAAATTTAAAGAGACCTCCTGGTTCCTCAGAGAGTTGAGGTAAAGCCATCACCTTTAAAGGCATAGGAATGTCATCAGTCATTAGCTCCCAACTGACCCTCTTGCAGTGGGTTTGTGTCACCTTCCCAAGGGAGGGCAGTGACTTCTAGTAACTTTCAGTTCTTTGAAAATAACAGGGGATGTGGATGTCAAGGAGGAGAATGCATGTGTTCGTCCTTAGTACAGATTTCAAATTGAGGTCAGGTAAGACCGGGCATTCTCTGGGAAGTGAGACTCCTTCACGCTTGCCGTGGTCCCATGACCTAGTGGGTGAGGAAACTATGGGATCTGCAGCTGTTCTTTGGATTTGGGGGCTGGCTGCTCAGGGTAGACCCCTGGGTCATGCTGGTCATTTCTCAGCAGGGTTGGCTACCAGGTTCACATCAGATGTATTTCTGGAAGTAGGACTGTGATATGCTTTACCCTAAACTCCAGAAGGACAAAATCAGGTGTGTGCGGATACACATGCACACAGGAACATCTCAAGACAAGCAAAAAGAGGTGGACAGCTGCTAAAAAAGAGGCAGTGAAAGAGCCCGAAGAAGGAAACGGGGCTGGGCGCAGTCGCTGACGCCTTTCATCTCAACACTTTGGGAGGCTGAGACAGGCAGATTGCTTCGAGCCTGAGTTTGAGACCAGCTTGGGCAACATGACAAAAACCCATCTCTACAAAAAAATACAAAACCTAGCTGGGTGCGGTGGCACATGCCTGTAGTCTCAGCTACTTGGGAGGTTGAGGTGGGAGAACAGCTTGAGCTCGGGAGATGGAGACGGTAGTGAGCAGAGATCGTGCCACTGCACTCCAGCCTGGTTGACAGAGTGAGACACTGTTTAAAAAAAAAAAAAAAAGGCATCGTGGTTACATTTGTACATTTGGGTTCACTGTTAAGTTCCAGGCAGCACTCTCCTGCCTTCTCCAGATCAACATGAGCTGCTTGCTGCTTTCTTCCTTCCTTTCCTTTTCCTTCCTTCCTTTCTTTTTAGGAATAGTGCTGAGCTCGTGGGCTTTGCTGACATATATTTCTAAGGGCAGGCGCTTCTTTAAGAATCTTTTGGGAAAGCTGAGACGCTGGTGAGTCTATGGGAAGGAGCAAAAAAGAGAGGCTCTTCCAGGCTCACATGATCATCTAGCAGGGCTCAGCAAACTTATGCCTGGGGGCCAAATCTGGCCCAAACACTCATTTTTGTAAAGTTTTACTGGAACACAGTCATACCCATTCATTTACTAATTATTGCTTATGGCTGCTTTCAAAGTACAAAGGCAGAGGTGAGCAGTTGCAACAGAGACTATGTGGCTAGCAAAGCCTGAAATGCTTATTATCCGGCCCTACGGTTGTAACGCCTCATCTCCAACAGTGCCCCCATCCACGGGGGATATGTACCAAACCCCACATTTCTTTTTCTTTATTTGCGGGGAGGACAGAGTCTCACTCAGTCACCTAGACTGGAGTTTAACAGCACAATCTCGGCTCACTGCAACCTCCACCTCCTGGGTTCAAGCAATTCTCCTGCCTCAGCCTCCTGAGTAGCTGGGATTACAGGTGTGCACCACCACACCTGGCTAAGTTTTATATTTGTAGTAGAGACGGGGTTTTGCCATGTTGGACAGATTGGTCTCAAACTCCTGACCTCAGGTGATTTGCCTGCCTTGGCCTCTCAAAGTACTGGGATTACAGGCATGAGCCACTGTGCCCGGAGCTATTCATCAGAAAGTTTCTGTTCACGTCTTCTACCCACAAATCTAATGCCTTTCCATCCTAGCTAAGCGGTTATGCAGTTGGGCTGTAACTTTTGCAGCTTGAGGGGTGACAGCAAAACTAGCACAAATTTTCTTCACAGTTTCAAGGATAGAAGATGTGTTCTTACCGTTGTTACCACTGGTCCTGTAACCTCAGCATATGACTTTTCTTCCTTCCTCAAGAACGTTTCCACTGAAAGGAAGCCCCATACGGCTTCTCTGGCATATCTGCATGGCCAGCATCACTGCTTGCTCTACAGGGCTATTATGAAGTAGGATACAAATGGCTTGATCACAGGAACCACAATACCACAACAGTGGATCTGATCATGGAGCTGGCTACGTGGCAGGTAGTGTAGACGGCGTGGAGACACTGGATGAGGGGGTCATTCATGTCCCAGGCAGGACAGAGCAAAACAGCATGAGATTTTACCACTCTCATCAGAATGGCACGCAAATGAAAACTTATGAATTATTTGTTTCTGGAATTTTCCATTTAATATTTTCTGATAGAGCTTGACTGTGGGTCACTGAAACTGTAAGAAGCAAAACTTTGGATGGGGGGCTACTGTCTAATAGTCTAGGAATAGTTCACACTCTAGACTTACCCATCTCTCCACTGCCATCTGTATCCAGAGTCATTATGAAGACGAGAATTTTCAGAAAAGACGACTTAGGAAGTGGAAAGGAAGGAACTGACAAGGAGAGACATCGTAGGGAAGGAGCTAGCACCATAGTTCCTCTAAAAGCAACGTTCTCACCCAGGATTCTGTGTAATTTTATCTTTAAATGTCATTTTTAAATCGTACAGATGTACTCTTTAAAACAACAAGGATTCTCTTTTTAAAATGCACATACTTTGCTAACTGTCCCAGGATCACTTGCCACCGTTTAAGTCGGTTTTAAATCCGACTGCTTTCCTAACAAACACACTGCTTGGAAAAATGGAAGAGGTTGGTTTGTATTTTGGCCTATAGAGTTGTTGGTGGTGGTGAAATGAGACCACGTGGCTTGGAGGAGGAGGAAGGAGAGGCTGCCTAGGAGGGGAGACAGTAGGGACCTCAGTGGGAAGTTCACACCAGGATGAGGGCTCTGAGCTGCAGGGGGCCTGTGAAGGCATCAACTGAGCAGGAGAGGATGACAGGAGGGTTCAAAGGCAAATAGAATCCCATTCAAAATATTGCATAGGGTCAGCCCTGCCTTCAGGAAAAAGGGAAGGAAACTCTTTTCATCCTCTCCCTCCATGCCAAGGGGTCCTTGCTCCCAGAAGCCAGCACCTCTACTGGCAGGTGACTTGCCACTGCCTGTCACTCATGTTTCCCACCTCTCCATCCTCATGACTCCATGCCAAGGGGTCCTTGCTCCCAGAAGCCAGCACCCCTACTGGCAGGCGACTTCCCACTGCTTGTCACTCACATGGCTTCCCACCTCTCCATTCTCATGACCACCAATCCTGCAGCACAGGCTCTGGTTACTTCTCAGTGGGGCTACGCACGGCCAAGGGCCCCACATGCATCTCTCCACCTCCATCCTGCCTTTCTTCAATCCTATCCTCCTCTGCCCCACTGCTTGAGTAATCTTAAAACAAAAACTCTGACCCTGTCACTCAACTGAAAATCCATCAGTGAGTCATTTTCCTTGTAAAAGAAGTCATAATTCCATAGTCTGAAACTGAAAGTGTGGGCCGAACACTTTGCTTAACAGACTTTGTGGCTCTCTGGATAGATTCTGAAATGTCCTATTTGAGGACCACTGTACATGTTATTTTTCTGTTCCAGAATGCCATCCATTTCTGCAGGTATTCCTGTGGACATCCTATGAAGAGTCAAATGCCACCCATCCAATGACCCCCGGCTGATTCCCGGAAGGAATTAGATGTCTTCTCTAGCTCAGTATTGCATATGGCTCCTTTAGGATTCATTATGCAGGAGAGGGAAATATGAAAAGCACAGAAATAACCATAATTCATTATGGAATATAAAAACCACCACAAGAGATGGAACAAGACTGGGTCTGCCATCTATGTATCTCCAAAGCACCCAGCACAGTGCTCAGAGCGTGGACGGAGATGTCAGGCTGGCCGCCATCCAGCATTGATTCATACAATGACTTGGTTGTGGGCATCTGCAGGGTTATGTTATGAACTACTGTGCTTGTATCTGTTATCAGTAGGAAGAGCGCTAGGAAGAATTCCAGATGTCTGCTGTGGGAGCTAAAGAGGAGGGGAAGATGGGTGACACAAAGGCCACCTTTTGCTACTCAAAGCTTAAAAGATAATTCCACGGATATTTACTGAGTAGATATATTTGTTTCAAGGGGAAATAAATTTGAATATCCAAACAAAATCCTTATCAACACATTTTGGAAAATGCCTGCCCCATTTACAAACCAGGAGCTGGCTTCCTGATTATAAGTGCTCAAATGTGAGAAACAGGTACAACTGGCAATCAGAGAATGCAGAGATGACTGAAGGCTTGGAGGAGTTAGAAAGTCTCTGTGAGGAGGCTGTGTGCCATGGCTCGTGCCTGTAATCCTAGCACTTTGGGAGGCCGAGACAGGTGGATCACTTAACGGTCAGGAGCTCGAGACCAGCCTGGCCAACATGGTGAAACCCCATCTCTACTAAAAAATATAAAAATTACCCTGGCATGGTGGTGTGCGCCTGCAATCCCAGCTACTTGGGAGGCTGAGGCACGAGAATTGCTTGAACTAGGAAGGCTGAGACATGAGAATCGCCTGAACCCAGGAGGCAGAGGTTGCAGTGAGGTGAGATCATGCCACAGCACCACCTCCTGAGAGACAGAATGAGACTGTCTCAAAAACAACAACAACAACAAAACCAAACATCAAGGCAAGCAAATAGTAACAGTAGAGGGTGGGATGAGGAGTTCGTCCTAAATTGCTCCATCTCTTTGTGAAATTTCTGCCCTGGAATCCACAGGGGAACTTCTAACCTCTTGTATTTTGCTTTGTTTTTATTTCTCAGGCTCTGAGCTACCATGTTGCATAAGATGTGGCTAAAAAGAGAAAAATGTCAAAAAAAAAAAAAAAAATTCCCATCTTCCAATGCTCATGAAGTCTTAAATGTGAGGTGGGTTTTTCTTTTCCCCCTGGCACCCAAATGCCCATTTATGTAACTCACCTATAAGCTGTCAAAGATCATTTTTTTGGCCAGGCACAGTGGCTCACGCCTGTAATCCCAACACTTTGGGAGGCCAAGGTGGGTGGATCACTTGAGGTCAGGAGTTCAAGACCAGCCTGGCCAACATGGTGAAACCCCGTTTCTACTAAAAATACAAAAACTTAACCGGGTGTGGTGGTTTGTACTTATGTTCCAACTACTTGGGAGTCTGAGGCAGGAGAAGCGCTTGAACCTGGGAGGTGGAGGTTGCAGTGAGCTGAGATCATGCCACTGCACTCCAGCCTGGGTGAGGTCCATCTCAAAAAAAAAAAAAGATCATTTTGTCATTTGCCTAAAAACCAGCACAGTAACTGTAATTGGAACTAAGTGAGGATCTTCTGTTCCTCTTAAGAGTAAGGTTTACTTCCTTGAGAATTGCAAATTGCTTGGATGAAAATGTGCAGAGGGCCAGGTAGCCAGTTGGAACAGGCCCCTGAAAGTGTGCCACGTGAGTAAGCCTAATTCAAACTTCAGCAGTTTTCCAGGCAATGCATCTTGGCCAAATAATTATTCTTATCTCTTTTCTTCCTCCATCCACTTAAATAATCACTTCGTCTTCTTAAGTATCACTAACCAAACCAAACAAAAACTACCCCCTAATGTAAATCTTATTTTCTCAGACCAGCAATAATTGCCATCATGTCTTTCTTATCTTGCTCTGGCAATCCAACATAAGGCATTGAGTTTCAAGCAACCTTTTATCCATCCTGTGCCAGCTGAAGTGTTGCTTAAGGAATGTCTAAGTGAACTGAGACCTATTTGGGGAAGTCCGGGACTGAGGCGGGGTAGAGAGAGAAGTTTACAGTTTGGGGCAGTGGAGACAAAAGGCACAACTTGGAGAGCTGTGGATCGGTACGTGTTGCTGTCTGCTGTGGGCTGGTGCTGAGAACGAGGCATTTTCTGCATCAGCAGCTCTGGTCTATATAATAGGAACTGGTGTCTGGGAAGGCTATGAGAATGATGATGTGCCAGCCAGTCTGTGCTCATGAGGATCCGAAGCAGGCTGGGGGATCTGTGCTTCTGTTTCCCATGAGTGCCACAAACACCTTGGCCTCACTCCCTCTGTTCCTGAACTGCAGAAAGTAGGGAGACAGCAGGGGGCTTAAAATCTGCCCTTGTCTCAACACCATGTACACAGAGGTCCCTGGCCATTACCTAGCCCCTAGCCGGGAGACTCTCAAAAGCCTTGCCACTTTCACTTTTATTTTTTCCCCCTGAGACGGAATCTCTCTCTGTCACCAGGCTACAGTGCAATGGTGTGACCTCGCTCACTGCAACCTCCACCTCCCGGGTTCAAGCCATTCTCCTGTTTCAGCCTCAAGAGTAGTGGGGACCACAGGCATGCGCCACCACACCCAGCTAATTTTTATATTTTTAGTAGAGATGAGTTTCACCATTTTGGCCAGAATGGTCTCGATCTCTTGACCTTGTGATCTGCCTGCCTCAGCCTCCCAAAGTGCTGGGATCACACCCTGCCTACCACTTTCACTTTTTATAATCTTGCTGGGCATCAGAATTACCAGAAACACAGACTGCTGGGCCCTACCCCATCCAGATCTGCCAAGCAGGCCTCTCCAGAGCACACAGGAGCCAGATGGGGGCATGTGGAAGCTCCCTGCACCCATTTATGCATCTGCATCCACAGTGATCCTTCCGCATTTCTGTGACGTCTATGAACTCTTTGCACTGCATTCATGTCTTTTTCCTGGCTCTTTTCCCCTCACAGCTGCCTTGAGCTATAATGTGACTTTTCCAGGGGAACGAGTTTGCTCTCAGCAGAGCTCTGCGGTCTTCCCTTGCATCGCAGGTCTCTTGCTTATAAAATGCAAGGTTGGGACCAGCTACTCCCCAAGGTTCCCTGCAGCTCTGACACTTTATAGTTGTGTTTACCACAACCCACGTCTCTGACTCTCGCAGTTCTGGGCTCTTTGCCCTGGTGCCTTTTTGGGCTTTTCACTTATATCCTGCTTATTTCTTCACCAACTCCCCCGGGGATGCGTAATCCTTTGTTTTTGCTGCTGATTTGTGAAAAACCAAGTCCTAAATTCCCTCTAGCTGCTTGCAGGTTTCTAACCTTAACCAAATAAAAAAGAAGAAACCTACTTACCGGTTAATGAGCTGCTATTACAGATATCCCATTTTAAGAGAAGAGACACTGTGTTCTCCCAATGTTACATTTCAAAAAATGACATCTAAATCACTAATATTCTTAACTCAGACAGAAATTCCCAGAAGGGGGGATCAGAGAGACTTTCTCTCACTTGGGGACAGAAATGAATGCCCACTATGTGCCAAGTCCATTTTAAACTAATTTTTTCTAATTTTTTTTTTTTGAGACAGGGTCTGGCTCTGTCACCCAAGCTGGAGTGCAGTGGTGCCGTCTTGGCTCACTGCCACCTCCACCTCCAAGGTTTGAGCAATTCTCCTGCTTCAACTTCCTAAGTAGATGGGATTATAGGTGTGAGCCACCATTACCCGGCTAATTTTTTGTATTTCTGTATTTTTTAGTGGAGATGGGGTTTTGCCATATTGGCCAGGCTGGTCTTGAGCTTCTGACCTCAAGGGATCTGCCCGCCTAGGCCTCCTAAAGTGCTGGGGTTACAGGCCTGAGCCACCACGCCTGGCCCAGGTCATTTTAAATTCATGGTATGCTGGCTGGGGAAGACAGTGGAAGGTGACCAAACCTTATGAGAGGTATGCAGGGGGCATTACGGGATGGTCAGAGGGTGCACCAGCCATCCCCATCTGCACATCTGTCCAACCATTCATCTATCTCATACGCACAGTGAGAGGAAGGACCTGGAGACACAATAAGCAACCTGACGGGGCCCTGCCCCTGCGAAGCCTCCACTAACGTCGGATGACATTAAGTGAGCTGTCACTTGAATAACGATGTCACTGCCATCTGAGTTAAGGGCCATGAAAGACAACACAGGGCACACCGTGTGCTGGGAGCCCAGGGAGGTAGGATGTGTGCATCTGGGAAGACTTCCTGGAAGAGGTGAATCCTGAAGTTACAGAAATAGGAAGTGGAAGTCCAAAGAGGACAGACTGTTTTTGACCAAGGGGCAGAATGGAGAATCTATAAGCGGAGGCTGCGATTGCCCTGGGCTCAGGGAGGCTGCGAGGCTCAGGCCACACTGCACACAGAAGCAGTCTAAGGGCTAACACTATCCTCGAGGCCTCAGAGGAAGAACATTCACTCCCCTTAGGTGCAGAGAGCTCCATACCAGTGTCTCTCAGCATTAACAGTTTTACTCTGTGAAGATCTGACTTCCAGGCAGACTCTGTGTCTTTCTGTTTTAATACTAATCACAGGTTTACACCCTTGGTGTTCATTGTTCTTTGTATAAGACTCGAGTTTAATTTGCCAGAAAAATCCAGGTCAAGCCTGAAACAAGAGAGTTTCCCATCTAGGACACCATGAATCAACCAAAAATGATACATTCAGATGCTGTAACAGAAGTTCTTGATGCCCGGACAGATTTGGAAACATTTAGAGCAGACATCTGATCAATTATTCAGTCCAAATAAAACACAAGAGGGCCTCTCTCCTTTCTTCCCACGGGCCTAAATATCTGCACTCGAGGGTACTGGCTTTCAGGTCCCCAGACCCCGGCCAGTCCCACCAACAAAGAGTCCAACACCCATATCAGACTCACAGAATTGGAAGGTCCTGCTTTGCTCTTCTTTCAAGAAATAGGTCCTTTATTCCTTCTAAAACCTGAATTGCCCAAAAGTTCTCCAAGATCTTTCCAAACTTGTGATTCCAAAAATGTTAGAACTGATTCTCTTGATGCCAAAGGAAGCCAGATACAGGTCTCCTGATTGATGTGCTAAAGAAACTCTTCCAAGCTGAGCGTCGACAATTGCAGGTTTGGCAAAGACAACCATTACTTCCATTTTGTTTGTTTTTGTTAAAAATATAAAAAGGGACACAGGCTCCAATCACTTAATAAGTGTCATCCATTTCATGCCCTGTTATACTGAAACTCTTCCTTTCTCTTCATTTTAAAGTTTCTTTCTCAGAATGCTAGAACATAGACTTTTCTCCTGAAAAATCTCTTTTGTCAGATAAAGAAATTATTTACACTTGAGAAAGGACACATAATTTTTTTGAATAGCCAATAGTCATAATGCATGTGCCCCTGATTTTATTGGAGACCTTAAACATTTAAATGCATGCCAGATTCTTATTTAAAATATTGCTAATATTCTTAATTAAAATATTCTTCTTTAAATACTGCATAGTCAGGCAAGGTGACTCACTTCTGTAATCTCAGCTATTTGGGAGGCCAGGGTGGGAGGATCACTTGAGGCCAGGAGCTTGAGACCAGGCTGGGCAACATAGCAACAAAAAAAAAATACTTAAAAAATTAGCAGGGCATGGTGGCATGTACCTGTAGTCCCAGCTACTCAGGAGGCTGAGGTGGGAGGATTGCTTGAGCCCAGGAGTTTGAGGTTACAGTGAGCTGTGATCACACCACTGTACTTCAGCCTGGGTACTGCCAGAGCAAGACCCTATCTCTAGAAAAAAGAAATTGTTACTGCAGAGCAGAAAGTGAAGGGAGATTCAGGGAAGAATGGCCAGTCAGGTAGAACAGGACCACAGGTGGTATAGGAAGGGGCTAGACTCTGCTATTTCTGAGACCAAATTGGCAGTCTTTAATCTTGGATGTGGTGGTGACAGTGGGGGGGTTGTGGCATATATCGAGCCCTGTCACTGAAGCCAGACCCCACTGAGATGACTGACAATTATGCAAATGACAGTGGGGTTCCACCATCCTGTCTCCATTCTCTTTTTCACTGGCTTCTACTCCTCAAACTTGATAGTCACCATATGGTTTTATTCTAAGCATGGATGGAGCTTTCTGAGAGGGAAATCTCATTGCTATTTATTAGAGCCACTAAAAATAAATCATAAGGGGGCTGCATGGCAGCTCCTCGGCATTTGTATTACATTTGCTTAGCTTAAGTGCTCAGAACACACCATGACATACAGGTGCAAAAATAGTCCGTGTCTGGCTGGAATTTGGCAGCAGGTTTAATCATTATCATCTGTGAAATAAAAGGCTTTTTGTACCGTAGTTGATTAAGAGTACCACATTTCTTTGAGTGGTCCTTTCATTTTTAAAAATGCTGAAACAAAGAATCTTGAATTGTGAACATATAACTAAAAGAAAGAAAAAAAAACATTTTTTCAGTAGTTCTGCAACTTTATTTTTTAACATTTTTTTATTTTTTGGAGTTCTGCACCTTTATGAGAGACAGCAGGGCCGACCCTGGTAAACTATGAGACCTAGAAAATACCTGCTTCCACTGCCCATACCTCCTGCACCCTGCAGGGCTCGGGCTCAGGCCTGGTTCTCCTGGACTGAAATGACAGCTCAAGAGATGGCTGAGAAATGATGGGTGTTCGGGTTTTGGTGATGGCCGGGCATGAAGCCCCGAAGATAATGGGCTTAGGAACAGTGTATTAAGAGCTTCAGGTGATGGCCGGGCGTGGTGGTTCATACCTGTAATCCCAGGACTTCGGGAGGCTAAGGTGGGAGGATCACCTGAGATCAGGGGTTCAAGACCAGACTGACCAACATGGAGAAACCCTGTCTCCACTAAAAATACAAAATAAGCTGGGCATGGTAGTGCCTGCCTGTAATCTCAGCTACTCAGGAGGCTGAGGCAGGAGAATCGCTTGAACCCAGTAGGCAGAGGTTGCGGTGCCATTGCACTCCAGCCTGGGCAACAAGAGTGAAACTCCATCTCAAAAAAAAAAAAAAAAAAAGAGTTTCAGGTGACATGATAGAGAAACCCAGAAACAGAGCCAGGGCAACAGGTATATTGGTGGCGAAACACTGCTGAGAGGCGTAGCTTCTCCTTAAAGGCAGCACAAAGTTTTCCGAATCCAGTGTGTTATGACAAAATGCACTGAAATTCCCTGGAAAAAACTACAGGGATAAACTCATAAAACAATGTGTGAGTAATCGGCAAACCTGCCTAAAGATAACGTTTTTGGTGATGGTGGGAACTGGCCTATGCTGCAAGTGTAAATTACTATCATCTCTCCAGGAAAAAAACCTTTGACTAAGTAGTTTTACTGCTACAAGCCATGTAAGGAAATGTCCAAAAAAAAAAAAAAAAGGTAACACAGACAGCTATAGGAGCCAAGATGTTCTATACAAAATCAATGGTTTGAAAGAATGTGACTATAAATGTGAGATACATCAGTGAAAACAAATTATGGCACGTTCATGTTGAGGAATATTAGCCATTATAGATTGTGTTTCAGAAGACCCTTTAAAACACAGGGATATGCCCATGATTAGGCCATTGAGACCACAGCAAGTTTCATAGGACAATGTTGATATAAAATAAAAATCAACAAATGTGCTTAAAGAAAAAAATCAATTAGAAATCCACGGCAAAATGTTATAGATGGCTCTCTCTCAACAGAGGATTGTTGGTGATTATATTGTCTTTAGAATTTTGTTTTTTGGTCAAAAACATTTACATAGTAAAGCATTACTTTTATACTCAGAAAAACTCATAATTATGCATAATAAATTGTATGTAGTCATTAAAATTATAGATTTATAAAAAGTCTAAGTAAATAACAATTTAAATAAAAATACGTTATGTAACATGTAATAGATTTTATTTATGTGATAGGTCATTTATTAGAGCAGTATTTAGTATACAAGGTTCCCAATTAAATAATTCCTGGGAGTTTTTTTGCAAGAGAGTACGACTTAAGAAATTTTTTTAACAATGTGTGTGCTTGTCAGCTCTCCACAAAGAGCTGTTATGCTCGTCCATGGCCTAGAGGCTCAGCGGAGGGGGTGCGGACGTGCTGCTGGACTACCCTCCTTGCAGACATGGGGCTTGCTTAGCTTTCCACTGAAAGCTGGCTGAGATGTCCCGGGGCACAACTGCTGAGCAATCAGATCCTGCTCAGCAGGGACAAGCCCTCCAGCCAGTGGGAACAGGAGCCGAGAGGAATGGGCAACCCCCTGGGCTGGAGAGCCGCTAGTGAAGGATGTACAGTAAGAAAAGGTCAGAATGCTGGAGCCGTGCTGGAGTGGAAGTCTGCTGTTGCACAGACACATCACTTCCCTTCTTGTAGGAAATAAGGAGCAGAGGGCACCTCCTGTGCCAGCACAGAGCACAGGGAGCCCCCTTACTGCCATCCTTCAGAAAATAGTCAGAATAAATCTAAAAGCCTTTGATGTTTATGATGTGAATGGTACACCCTTAGATGTGATGCCTTTGTGCAGTCTACAACCTGCACAACCATGCTTGGTAGCCCTAGGTTTCCAAGAACAAAAAGGAAGAGGAAAAGCAACTTTTTCTCCTTTAAATATAGCTTATTGTGCTAAATGTGAGATGTGTCTTTTTTTTGAGACGGAGTCTCTCTTGGTTGCCAGGCTGGAGTGCGGTGGCACAATCTTGGCTCACTGCAACCTTTGCCTCCCAGGTTCAAGCAATTCTCCTGCCTCAGCCTCCCAAGTAGCTGGGACTACTGGCCCGCACCACCAGGCCTGGCAAATTTTTGTATTTTTAGTAGAGATGGGATTTCACCATGTTGGACAGGATGGTCTCAATCTCTTGACCTCATGATCCACCCACCTCGGCCTCCCAAAGTGCTGGGATTATAGGCGTGAGCCACCGCGCCTGGCTGCATCTTTCATCTTCTAAGGTCTTACTGGAAGCAAAGCTGATTTTCCAGTGCTTTCCTATGCTGCCTAGGTTCAGGAGAGTGGGAAGGAGGAAGGGGCTCCAAGAGGCAGAGAGAGGGCGCCCACCCCACAGCTGTTTAGATGGAGAACAGGAGCTAATAAGCGTTCACACTAAAAATGACACGTCCTTCAGATTAGGACACAAAGAAGAGAACACAGAGCCATCTTGCAACCAGTTAACCAAAGACCCTCACAACTGTGTGTGTGCCAGGCAGTGCAAGAGCAAACCAAGAGGGCGTGAAGTGTCCCGGTTGTGTAAAGAAGAGCTGCGAGCCATGCAGGGAGTCCCGGTTCGATTAAAATTGGGAGTCGGATTCCACACTTCACCTGAATCATTTTGTATTATTAAATTATTATTATTATTATTATTTTTGAGACAGAGTTTCGTACGTTACCCAGGCTGGAGTGCAATGGTGCGATCTCGGCTCACTGCAACCTCCGCCTCCTGGGTTCAGGCAATTCTCCTGACTCAGCCTCCTGAGTAGCTGGGATTACAGGCGTGCGCCACCATGCCCAGCTAATTTTTTGTATTTTTAGTAGAGACGAGGTTTCACCATGTTGACCAGGATGGTCTCGATCTCTTTACCTCGTGATCCACCCGCCTCGGCTTCCCAAAGTACTGGGAGTATAGGCGTGAGCCACCGCGCCCGGCCATATTATTATTTTTTCAGACAGGGTCTTGCTCTGTCACCCAGGATGGAGTGCAGCGGCATTATCACAGCTCACTGCAGGCTTAGCCTCTTGGGCTCAAGTGATCCTCCTGCCTCATCCTCCTGAGTAGCTGGGACTACAGGCATGCCCCACCACACCTGGCTAATTTTTTTTTTTTTTTGTATTTTTGTAAAGATGGGGTTTCATTATGTTGGTCAGGCTGGTCTCAGACTCTGGAGCTCAAGCAATCCACCCACCTCGGCCTCCCAAAGTGCTGGGATTACAGGCAAGAGCCACTGCACCTGACCTTTTCTCCTTTCAACCAGAAATCTCCCCATCTAAGTTAAATTCACTAATAGTAGTTGTCAAACACACTAGCAAGGCATAGCAGCAAAATCCTTGTGTATATTATAAAGAATTCTAGAAATTAACATATGCACTCAACAGTTGCCTTTTTTTTTTGTTTTTTTTTTTTTTGAGATGGAGTCTTGCTCTGCCGCCCAGGTTTGAGTGCAGTGGCAAAATCTCAGCTTACTGCAACTTCTGCCTCCCGGGCTCAGATGATTCTCTTGCCTCAGCCTCCTGAGTAGCTGGAACTCACAGGTATGTACCACCATGCCTGGCTAATTTTTGTATTTGTACTAGAGACAGGGTTTCACCACGTTGGCCAGGCTGGTCTTGAACTCCTGACCTCAGGTGATCCACCTGCCTCGGCCTCCCAAAGTTCTGGGATTACAGACATGAGCCACAGTGCCCAGCCCCCTGATGACTTTCTCATCTTACCATTTCAGTTTTTTCCTTAAATGAAAAATATCACCCTCACAGGTGTTTCTCAAAGATTCTAAGAAAAACAGAGAGAATGCACTGGCATCTTTTCCCATCATCCTGGTCTCTATCACACTGTCTCAAGCATTTATCCCATAATCCTGGTGCCCAGGACTCCAGGAAAACAGAATTCCAACAGAAAACCAGGAGCACAGAGCCACTTACTGCTCTCTGGACAGAAGAGCCAGTTCCTTCGTCCTCTTCCCCGTCTGCCTCCTGGTCTTCGTTATCAGTCCAAGAGGACACGTCTTCCACGGAGCTGGTCAGATCCGGCAAGCTCTTAGATGTTAACCTGAGGAGGTCCTCCGCGGAGCTTTCCTATGGGGACACAATGAAAGGCCCACCCATGAATTACTCCTCAGAACCAAGCAGTTCTTGAGGGCAACCTGGCACAGGCAAGCTATGTGCTCCCAACCCAAAGACTCCGTGGAGTAAATGTTCTGCGCCTGCAAGGTTACCACAAAGGTCTGGGGGTGTGGACTCAATTTAAACCCAAACCCATTCCACCCCCACCATCTGCCCACCGCCAAAGAATGTGTGATTCTTAGCTGTTTCTCTCTCTCTCTCTTTCTTTCGAGACAGAGTCTTGCTTCATTGCCCACATTGGAGTGCAGTAGTGTGATCTTGGCTCACTGCAATCTCTGCCTCCCTGGTTCAAGTGATTCTCCTGCCTCAGCCTCCCGAGTAGCTTGGACTACAGGCATGAGCCACCACACCCAGCTAATTTTTTTGTTTTCAGTAGAGATGGGGTTTCACTGTGTTGGCCAGGCTAGTCTCAAACTTCTTACCTCAAGTGATCTACCTGCCTTGGCCTCCCAAAGTGCTGGGATTACAGGCATAAGCCACCATGGCCAGCCTTTAGATCAGTGTTTCCATATGTACACACACACACACACACACACACACACAATTTTTTTGGTGGGGGGGATGGAGTCTTGCTCTATCACCCAGGCTGGTGTGCAGTGGTGCAACCTTGGCTCACTGCAGTTTCCACCTCCCAGGTTCAAGTGATTCTTCTTTCTTAGCCTCCTGAGTAGCTGAGACTACAGGCACGTGCCACCATGCCCAGCTAATTTTTTTGTATTTTAGTAGAGTCGGGGTTTCACCACATTAGCCAGGATGGTCTCAATCTCCTGACCTTGTGATCCACCCACCTCGGCCTCTTAAAGTGTTGGGATTACAGGCATGAGCCGTAATTATATATTTTTTATAGACAAAGTCTCATTCTGTCACCTAGGCTGACTGCAGTGGTGCAATCATAGCTCACTGCAACCTCAAACCTCTGGGCTCATATGGTCCTCCTGCCTCAGCCTCCTGAGTAGCTGGAACTACAGGCATGGCTAATTAAAAATTTTTTTGTGGAGTCAAAATTTCACCATGTTGCCCAGACTGGTCTACAACTCCTGGGTTCAAGCCATTCTCCTGCTTTGGCTTCCCAAAGTGCTGAGACTGCAAGAGTGAGTCACCACCCCTGACCCAGGATCCTTTGCTGGCCTCCCCTGGGCTGCTTTCAGGATGCTGTCTAAAGCCCTCATCGGCAGGTCAGCATCTTCTAGAGCCGCTTCTGCCCCACTCTCCCCACAAACCCACTCTGATGCCATGCTGCCTTCCAAACCCTTTGGATTCTTCCTTGCCCACTGCCTTTTCTGCCGGCAGCTCCCTCTGCTGGTACCATCCTTCCTTTCATGACTGAGGCCCACGCAAGGAAGGCTTCAACACCTCTCCTTCTGAAAACCCACCTCATCATCTCAGTAGCCACTCCATGTGCTCCTCCTTTCTTCTCTAAAGTCTTTGACTACTGCTTGCAGTGTGTCTAACTCCATGTGTCCATCTCCCCTGCACATCTGAGAACTGCTTCCACCTAACACCATGTCTATTCACTGCTGTGTCTCCGGCCCTAGCCCAGAGCTCACAAATCCATCATCTCCTCCTCCCTGCTCCTGTGCTCATCTCCCCAGCATATACTCATTAGAAAGAGATTCAATTGGCTCAGCGCAGGGGCTCATGCCTATAATCCCAGCACTTTGAGAGGCCGAAGTGGGTGAATCACCTAAGGTCAGGAGTTTAAGACCAGCCTGATCAACATGGTGAAACCTGTCTCTACTAAAAATACAAAAATTAGCTGGGCGTGTTGGCAGGCGCTTGTAATCCCAGCTACTTGGGGGACTGAGGCACAAGAATCCCTTGAACCTGGGAGGCAGAGGTTGCAGCGAGCTAAGACTATATCACAAGGCAACAAGAGTGAAACTCCATCTCCAAAAAAAAAAAAAAGAGATTAGATTGTTTGTCAAATCAAAATGCCAGATAAAGTCTTTTCAATGAATGCGGTCCTTGAACAACTCTTTTTGAGATACAGTCTCGATCTGTCACCCAGGCTGGAGTGCAGTGGCAGGATCTCAGGTCACTGCAGCCTCTGCCTCTCGGGTTCAAGCAATTCTCCTGCCTCAGTCTCCTGGATATCTGGGATTACAGGCACCCACCACCACACCCTGCTCATTTTTATATTTTTAGTAGAAATGGGGTTTCACCATATTGGCCAGGCTGGTCTCGAACTCCTGTCCTCAGGTGATCCTCCCACCTTGGCCTCCCAAAGTGCTAGGATTACAGGCATGAGCCACTGCGCCCAGCCTTGAATAACTTTTAAAGGTCAACAAAAATACATGGAATCAGACTCTATTTATTTATTTATTAGTATTTTATAGAGACGGAGGGTGGATCTTGCTATGTTGACCAGGTTGGTCGTTAACTACTGGACTCAAGCGGTCCTCTCATCTTGGCCTCCCAAAGTGCTGGGATTACAGGTATGAGCCACCGCACCCGGCCCCTTGAGATTTCATTTAATCCTTCTAACATCGCCCTCAGGAGGTAGTTGCTGATTCTCACCGTACAGAGAAGAAAACTGAGAATGAGGAGAGGTAACAACTTGGTCGGGCCATGCAGCTTTTAAAGGGCTGTGCTTGGTTTAAGTCCAGGTGGGACTGCCTCCAGAAAATATGCTGTTTCCTTGCATTTGACTCCATTTTAAAGAAAACGTGTATGTACAAGTTGCAAACACATACAGACGTTCCCAGCTGGAAGGACATGCCAGTTAATGCACAGTAAGTACTATTGGTGGTATGATGAGAATTTCAGCAGCAGCATCATCTCTGCATTTTTGGGGGGTTGTCTGCATTTGATATAACACGTACATATTACTTGTTAATAAAAACTGAGAGTGAAAAAAACAAAAAAGCAAGCAAGAGATCTGTACTGTTACATATTGCTTCCAGGAATATGAAAACTAACTTGTATATTTTGAGTTTATTCATTCAATAAAAACTTCCTTGGCTCATACTGTAAGCAACAATACACTTGTGTGGAAACATGAGGCATCCTCTCCACAATCAAGTAACTGCTGTACTTCCAAAACGATGCCTTAAAGTTTTGCAACAAAGTGACTATTATCCATAAAAACAATAGTTTACATTTTAGTTGTTCTTTACATTCAGCAAGTCAAAAGCTCTCCCCTCCCTCTTCAACTGTGAATAGGCAAGAAAGCTTGTGAATTACTTGCTCCTGTTGGATAAAGAAGAGAAACAGATGTCAAGAGGTACCTGAAGGCTGTTATCTTTCTCCTCCTAAGTGGATGAGGACCTTGGATGGTATAGGTGAGGTTGAGGAGCAGCAGGCAGCTGCTAGCAGTTTATTGCCTAATCATAAAAATGAAGTTTATCTGAAGACGTTAAAGGCATCAATCCTCTGAGGCCTAGGTCAGCTTTAGGAGCACAGCTCAGGACAGATGCCCAAGGGCCAATGGATTGAGAACTTGGACCGACCCTCATTCTTTGGCTCTGGAATGCTACTCGGCCCTACAAGGACCCAAGCAAGTGTCCCTAAAAGTCAAAGCCTCTAGTAGGAACACATTATCTTTTTCTAATACCATTGGCTCTAGCATCCTTTATATTTTATTTGCATAAAGGCTGCCTGGTGCATGAGAAGCAGCATGAACTGTGAAGTCTGGTGCTCAGGCTAAAACCCGATTCTGTTTCTACTGCGGTGTGACCTCAGGGCAAGGTAATTCACCACCCGGATGTTTGTTTGTGTGTTTTTGTTTTTTGAGACGGGGGTCTTGCCCTGTCACCCAGGCAGCCGTGACCTCCCAAGCTCAAGCAATCTTCTTGCTTCAGCCCCCCAAGTAGCTGGGACTACAGGTGTTTGCTACCATACCTGGCTAAATTTTTTATTTTTGTGTGGAGAAGAGGTCTCACTTTATTTTGCCCAGGCTGGTTTTGATCTCCTTGGCTCAAGCAATCCTCCTCCCTTGGCCTCCCAAAGTGCTGGGATTACAGGCATGAGCCACCATGCCCAGTCCAGCCACTTGGAACTTAATACCATTCACTGAATAAAAACTAAACGGCCGGGCGCAGTGGCTCATGCCTGTAAACCCAGCACTTTGGGAGGCTGAGGGGGGCGGATCACCTGAGATTGGGAGTTCAAGACCAGCCTGAACATGGAGGAACCCCGTCTCTGCTAAAAATATAAAATTAGCCGGGTGTGTGGTGGCACATACCTCTAATCCCAGCTACTCAGGAGGCTGAGGCAGGAGAATCACTTGAACTCAGGAGGTGGAGGTTGCGGTGAGCCGAGATTGCGCTATTGCAACAAGAGCAAAACTCTGTCTAAAAAAAAAAAAAAAAAAGAACTAAAAGCACCTGGCACCCTATGGGCACCTGGTACATGTAGCGCCCTTTCTTCCTTTAAGTCAGTGAGTCAATGCATCTCACAGAGAGCAGGCACCATCGAGGAACTAGTTTTCAAAGCCCTGCATTATTTGCTTTACCCACAAGTGGCCTTTTAAAAAAAAAAAAAAAAAAAATCTTATATTTTGTATGGATGGATAACAGCTTGACAAAGAAAAGCTATCCTCCTCCCTGTTTTTGAAACTAGCAGGAGAGGCTGGATGCAGTGGCTCATGCCTGCAATCCCAGCACTTTGGGAGGGTGAGGCGAGTGGATCACCTGAGGTCAGGAGCTTGAGATCAGCCTGGCCAACATGGTGAAACCCCGTCTCTACTAAAAATACAAAAAATTAGCCATGTGTGGTGGCTGACACCTGTAATCCCAGCTACTCAGGAGGCTGAGGCAGGAGAATCGCTTGAACCTGGGAGGTGGAGGTTGCAGTGAGCTAAGATTGCATCACTGCACTCCAGCCTGGGTGACAGGAGCGAGACTTTGTTTCAAAAACAAACAAAAGCTAACAGGAGAAGGAAGTCAGCACCAGAAATGAAGGTTTAGCAGTATGTGGTAGAATGCCTGTGCGGAAATCTATGTTCTTCAGCACACGACATTGAGGAGGTTGGCTGTGCAAATCAAACAAGCTTTCTGTGTGTGTGTGTGTGTGTGTGTGTGTGTGTGTGTGTGTGTGTGTGTGTGTCTGTCCATGTCCCAAAGATGCTTTCAAGCTCCCACTATATCTGTCAAAATGAGGAACTGGTTTCTCCTTCTCTTGTAGCGTTTCCCTCCTTGTGGAATTCACCAGCTAACAAAGAGAATCCAGGGTTTGCCTGCTGCCCCATCCCTGGCGAGGGGCTACAGACAGCCCACAGGCAGACACTCTGAGTGAAGACATGCAGGGAGGACAGTGGACTCAAGAGAAGGCCCCAGGGTGTCCAGGGTGTGGACTATGAATGGACAGTGGTCCCACGCCTACCTCCAGGGACTCAGACGCCCACTCTTCCTGCCAAGTCTTCACCAGAGCTCTGTAGATAGATTCTCTTTGGAAGTCTGAGAGTCTAGGTCAAGGACTTGGGGTAAAAGGTATTAAGGAAAGGAAAGCAGGGATATATCATTTTTTTTGGAGAGCTCAAAATGTTCTTCTAATTTTGTTCAGTATTCCAAAAATCAGCAATCAATCTTGCAATTCAAGGGCGAAAATACAGAGAAGCCTATCACGCCAGGTTTGAAATAACAGCAGAGACCATGGAAAAAGGATTATCCATATTAGCGTGAGCGTCATGCGGCAAAGGGCTAAGCGGGTGTGGCCTTGTTGCGTCCTTCCCGGCTGGAATCGGAACAAAGCCTCATGGCTCCACTTTACCAGCTCTTCGGCCACGCAGACTCTGCCCTAGTCTCATCAACGGTACATTAGCCCACAGCTCAGACACACAACAGGCCAACGCCTCCTCTTTCTCACCACGGCTGTAAAGTCCTGCAGACTTTAGCCAGTGCTTTAAGAAGCAGATGCTGGCACCCAGAACTGGGCACTAGATGAAGGCACTGCAGGGTGGGAGTGAAAGAAGCTCCGGCCTGCCTGGGGCCTCAGGACGTGGAGAGGACCCATGAGAAGAGGCAGCAGGGAGACAGGGGACAGACACCTGGCTGGGCGTTAGGGCCCAGGTCCTGGTGCAGCTGATGGCATCATGGCCTCTGTGAGACAGTAGGAGTCACGGAAGCTCTCCCCCACTGTCTCATGTGTAAATTGTCTGGGCAAACAGGACTCACAATGCTTCCTCCAGCTCCAACACTCAGAGGCCACAAGTGAGAGCAGAAGCCACGCCTGCCCTTGGCACCCCTGAGGCTCTCTCAGCTGTCCAGGCTTCCCCGTCTCCTCCTGGAAGAGCTGCTGCTTTCTCCACATTGTCCTTCCTTCCATCTGCCATTCTCACCTTTTCTTTAGTTATGTTCTTTCCTTTCATCCCCTATCACAGTGGTCCCCAATGTTTTTGGTACCAAAAACCAGTTTCATGGAAGACAATTTTTCCAAGGATGAAGGGGGTGAGGAGGATGGTTCTGGGATCAAACTGTCCCACCTCAGATCATCACACATCAGATTCCCATAAAGAGTGCACAACCTAGATGTGTCACGTGTGCAGTTCACGATAGGGCTCGTGCTCCTATGAGAATCCAGTGCCGCTGCTGATCTGACAGGAGGCGAAGCTCAGGAGGTAATGCTCACTCA
This sequence comes from Saguinus oedipus, assembly GCA_031835075.1. Classification (NCBI taxonomy): domain Eukaryota; kingdom Metazoa; phylum Chordata; class Mammalia; order Primates; family Cebidae; genus Saguinus; species Saguinus oedipus. The sequence goes on along the minus strand of CM063170.1, from coordinate 100,811,978 downwards.
CCTGCCACTCACCTCCTGCTGCGCAGCCCAGTTCCTAACAGGCCACAGACCAGTAACCATCCACAGCCCAGGGGTTGCATGTGCCCTAACAAATACCTACAAAAACTCTTAAGGAAAGCCAAGTAACTAACTGCACTTTAGCTAAGGGTCTCTGCATAGCATTGCTCTGTAGAAGCATGGCTGTTTCAATGGCCCAAGGTAAACAAGTGTAAGTGTGTGTGTGTGTGTGTGTGTGTGTGTGTGTGTGTGTGAGAGAGAGAGAGAGAAAGAGAGAGAGAGAGAAAGAGAGAGAGAGAGAGAGATGGGAGGTGGGGCTCAACCCCAACTCACCACTGCCACAGTTACGAGTACCAAAAAACAAATATGACCTACCTTGCTGGCTACCACCAGCTGCACCATTCCCGTGGCAGAGCGAAGAATGGCCACCGCTTCCTCGTGGGAGAGCCCAACCAGTAAATGACCATTGATTACCAGCAGCTCATCTCCTAAGGACAGCCTGCCATCCCTGAGGAAACGGAGACGGGAAAAAAATCCCTTGTCAAGACATTCTGGCCTGAGAAGGGCCATTTTCTGGAGCTACTGAGGGTTGTGAGAAGGGACAGTCAAGACTGGGCTAAGGAGGATACTGATGGCCAGAGGCAGTTTGGGTGGGATTGCTTTATTCTTGGTATCCAGATTCCCATCGGAGGAGTGAAAGCCTCCATGATTTCAGGCAGTGGTTCATTAATAAGCAAAGCGAGGTCACCACCCTACCTGGCATCAATGTCACTGAAACTCCCATCCAGGTGGAGACGGTCATAGAGGAACCAAGACCCCAAGGCTTTAGGAGAGCCGAGTCATTCTTTTCTTAATCCTACCTGCCACCCTGCCCTGATGACAGTCACTGAGCTAAGCTCAGAAAGAGCAGAGGTATCCTAAGCCCACCTATATTTCTTTCCTGATGCACTGCCCTCCTCTATTCCCAGGTGGCACGACCCTGAACAGATGTCCTCTGGGGCACCTGTGCTTTCCTAAATGTGTCTGTGTCTCCCAGTGGAGCTACAGGTCCTTGAGGATCAATTCTCTCACTCTCCTCAGCACCTTGTTCTTTTTCTTTCTTCTATGTTTCCTTTCTTGTTTGTTTTTGAGACAGAGTCCTTCTCTGTCATCCAGGCTGGAGTGGAGTGGCATGATCCTGGCTCACTGCAGCCTGGAACTCCTGGGTTCAAGTGATCCTCCTGCCTCAGTCTCGTAGCTGAGTACTACAAGCTGGGACTACAAGTGTGTGCCACCAGGCCCGGCTTCAGCTCCTTTTTCATCCCTGAGTCTCCAGAGCCAAGCTTCATACGCAGAAGGATGAATTAAAACAAAACAAAACAAAAACCAAGAAAGAAAGGAAAAGAACAAATAACTGCCTGAAATGCTATCGCTGCAGGTATCAGACCTGAGCGGCAAACATGGTGTACAAACATTTTGTTTCTTTCCTTAATTACATTATGGCTGGCTGAGCTTTCTTCCTGCTGGCAGGAGACTCAGCTGTCACAGTGGGTCAGGGTGGGTCAGGGCTCTGCATGGCGGCCATGCCGGAGCACTGGGCAGACCCCTTTGATCCTGGGGATTCCACAGTCCTGTGGACTCCACCAGTGCCTCCAGGGATCTGATCTCCCAGGATTCCAAAGGAGCCAGAGAAGGCTGAACATGGCATAGGAAAGCTGGTGAGGCAGGGAGACCTCAAGCTTCGGATCCGACCGTACCCTCTAGATCAAGCTTGGCCAATCCACGGCCTGCATGCAGCCCAGGACGGCTTTGAATGTGGCCCAACACAAACGTGTAAACTTTCTTAAAACATGAGTTTTTTTGGTGATTTTTTACAAAGCTTATCAGCTATCGTTAGTGTTAAGTGTAGTTTATGTGTAGTTCAAGGCAATTCTTTTTTTTCCAGTGTGGCCCAGGGAAGTCAAAAGACTGGGCGCCCCGTTTTAAAGGCTCACATCAGCACCCAGGGTGCTGCCATGAAACACACGCACGTCCCCGGCACGCCCGGAAACTCTGTTTCTCTCCGATCTGCAGGCTCTCTCCTTGCTTTCCTTCCATGACGCAACTGACTTCTCTCCTTCCATCCTTACCTCCGCTCTCCCGCCTTCAACAGCTTTTCTCTCACTTTCTGTCTCCTTCCTCTAGGGCATGCGCCACTGTCTTTTCTATGAATTTAGGCTTTAACAGAAGACAGGAGGCACCAGAGACTTCTGCTAGTCTCTCTTTCTGTCCTTCAAAAATCCCTGAAGCAGAGAAATGCTGAGGGCCCCGATAGCTGCTTGGTGGGAGAAGGGGAACGGGAAAATCACAGAAGAAACCAACTGGACTCTCAGGAGTTGTGTGGGTGGGCCACTCAGGAGCTGCTTCCTATGGGAGGAGAGGGATTCAGGAATCAAGAATGCAATGGTTCAGACCAGTGTCCTGGCCTTACTTATCCAGAACACCACCAAGACCATTCCTATCCCTTGGGAGGCCAAGGCAGGCGGATCACAAGGTCAGGAGTTCGAGAACAGCCTAGCCAACACAGTGAAACCCTGTCTCTACTAAAAATACAAAAATTAGCTGGGCATAGTGGCATGTGCCTGTAGTCCCAGCTACTCAGGAGGTGGAGACAGGAGAATCGCTTGAACTCAGGAGGCGGAGGTTGTGGTGACCCGAGATCATGCCACTGCCTTCCAAAATCGGTGACAGGGTGACATTCCGTTTCAAAAAAAATCCCCATCCCTTTTCCTATTTTCCTCTTTCGTATCTCTCATCTCCTGCTATTAACTAAAATGCCCCGCTTGTGAATCATACACCCCAGAGGCTCACACACAACTCCAGGCTAAGAATGAAAAGAAAATGATGAGATCCACCAGAAATGGCTCAGATAGAAAACAGACAAGATCAATTCCATGTAAGTTTATCTCTGGGCACAGGAATTTCCTTGCTAAAGACAGACTAGAACTTCAGACCTAGGATTAATGGGTAAGTGTCTATCTGACAAGAGTTCCTTAACACACATGCCGGTTTGGAAGCTTAATAACGCTATTTGGCGTAAAAACCACCTAAGGTCTTAATCCTTCAGTAATTACTACCACCCAGACAACTAACAATTGCATTAATCTTATCTCTAGTGATTAGCATCCTATTCTGTAATAAAAGAACTGATGAGCATAAAAGACTGTGCTGGTTTGTGCCCAGTTTTCCACTCTTCAGACTAACTACCTCCAGCTCCTTCAACTGTACCTCAAGTGATATCCTTGCATCCCCTCTCAAGCTTGGGCAGACCAGTACCAGTCTGGTTTGCCACAACCCTCTTAGAAACAGGGTACCTGAGCTGAACACCAAGTTCCAGACTAGATACAAGATGATCACCTCGCTCATCAACAAAACTCTCCCTTTATACGTCTACTATATATGTGTGGGCATACAACATACATACATACACGCCCCACACCCTATGTGCATGGAAGCAATAAGCTAGCAGTCAAGAGCCTGCCTGACATTTTGGGATAGCTACATCCTTCTTACTCAAAATAAACTGTTTTGCACATGCTCTAGCTAAACACTGTTACTCTTCCTACTTCAGATCATTGCTCAGTTTAAAAAATAAGTTTTTGTTTGTTTTTTTTTGAGACTGAGTCTCTTGCTCTGTCACTCAGGCTGGAGTACACTGGCACAGTGATGGCTCATTGCAGCTTCGATCTCCCAGGCTGAAGTGATCCTCCCACCTCAGCCTCCTGAGTAGCTAGGATACAGGAGTGTGCCACCATAACCAACTTTTTTTTTTTTTTTTTAATTGAGATGAAGTCTCGCTCTGTTGTCCAGGCTGGAGGGCAGTGGCGTGATCTCAGCTCACTGCAACCTCCGCCGCCTGGGTTCAAGCAATTCTTGTGCCTCAGCCTCCCAAGAAGCTGGGACTACAGGTGTGCGTCACTACACCTGGCTAATTTCTTTGTAATTTTAGTAGAGACAGGGTTTCACAACATTGGCCAGGCTGGTCTCAAACTCCTGACCTCAGGTGATCTGCCTCAGCCTCTCAAAGTGCTGGGATTGCAGGTGCACCCGGCTGCTATTTTGTTTGTTTTGTTTGTAAAGGCCAGGACTCACCATGTTGCCCAGGCTGGTCTTTTTTATTTTTATATATTTATTATTATTATTTTATTCTTCAACATGGAAAGGAGAACATATATATATATTTTGAGATGGAGTCTTGCTCTGTCACCCAGACTGGGGTGCAATGGCACCATCTCAGCTGGCTGCAACCTCCACCTCACAGGTTCAAGCGATTCTCCTGCCTCAGCCTCCCAAGTAGCTGGGATTGTAGGCGCCCACCAGCACCCCTGGCTAATTTTTGTATTTTTAATAGAGACGAGGTTTTGCCATATTGGTCAGGCTGGTCTTAAACTCCTGACCTCAGGTGATCCACCTGCCTTGGCCTCCCAAAGTGCTGGGATTACAGGTGTGAGCCGCTGTGCCTGGCCCTTTTTTATTTTTTATTTTTAGTTTTTGAGATGGAGTCTTGCTCTATCACCCAGGCTGTAGTGCAATGGCGCGATCTCAGCTCATTGCAACCTCCACCTCCCAGGTTCAAGCGATGCTCTTGCCTCAGCCTGCTGGGATTATGGGTGTGTGTCACCATGCCGGACTAATTTTTTATTTTTACTAGAGGTGGGGTTTCACCATGTTGGCCAGGCTGGTCTTGAACTCCCGACCTCAGGTGATCCAACCATCTCAGCCTTCCAAAGTGCTGGGAACATAGGCATGCACCACTGTGTCCGGCCAAGCTGGTCTTAAACTTCTGGGCTCAAGCAGTTCTCCTGCTTTGGCCTCCCAGAATGTTGGAATTACAGGCGTGAGCTACCACAGTTGGCCTACAAAAGAAATTTTGAGGTATGAATTGTTTTCAGATTATAAGGAGAAAAAATCACATTTACTAAATTTCCTTTCCACATCTGTATGACAGAGATCCATGTATCTAAGTGTGCCTGAAATCCTGACAGACCTGACAGGTGAAGCCCCAAAGCATGAACTGTGGTCACACTGAAAACCAATCACTTTCCTGGTCATGAGTCAAGTCTTAGGGAGTTAAGATCTTAGGAATATGGTGTTCTACTCAGCAGCATATTCCCATGAAGTAGCCTCATATCGTCTCAGCAAGTTAGAACACATAACATTCACCTGAAACTAAAACTGGACTATAAAGAGAGTCAATCTCTCCTTGTTTTAGAAGATCCTGCAATATCCTCTGCAATTAGCCACTTCCTGTGCTCAGAGGTGGGTTCAATTAGAACCACTCTTGCCCGGTTTCCTTCGTGCCAGCATAATCCTTATGGACTGCAATTACCAGGGCTTTGAACAAGTGGAAGGGCACCTGCACCAGCAGGGAAAGGGAGGGGAGGGAGGGAGGGAAGGAGGGAAGGAGAGGAGGTGGAGAGATAAGGGAGGGGGTAGTTATCTAGTCACCTGTGAGCGGCACCTCCTTCCTTCACTTGAGTGACAACGATAGCGTGAGGTGAGCGCTTTGATCCTCGGCCTCCACTAACCTGAATTCCCAGCCCATCCGATTCTTTGAGCAGCTCCATCTTCCATATTCGGCCAACTTCCTCCTTGGAAGAAAAAGTGAGCACACCGTGAAGGACGCTGACAGACACATGGCACTGACACAGGAGAACGGAGCTGTCAAGTCTGGCCAAATATCCATCACTTGTCAACAGGTATCACAGATTATTACAGGAGAAAAGAATCCAGTGGACTGGATCCAAGACTGGCTGGCAGTGCTGTCCAACAGAACTTTCTGTGTGATCATGGAAATGTTCTGTATTTGAGCCATCCAATATGGAGCCACTAGCCACATGTGGCTACTGAGTGCAAGCAATGTGGCTAGTGGCAACTGGGGAACTGAATTTTTTTATCTTTTTGAGACGGAGTCTCACCCATCAGCAGGCTGGAGTGCAGTGGTGAGATCTCAGGTCACTGCAACCTCCACCTCCTGAGTTCAAGCAATTCTCCTGCCTTGGCCTCCTGAGGAATTGAACTTTTAATTGAATTGAATTCTAATTAAATTTCAATAGCCACCTGTGCTCCATCCTGGGTGACAGAGCGGGACTCCTCCACCAAAACAAACAAAAAACAAACAAACAAAAACCAAAACCACCATATTGAATTGAATCTCAAACTTTCTTAAAACAAAATGAGACGTTTGGTAGAGAAACCAAAACAGAAAACTGATGAATCTGATACCCACTGCCATAGACACTGGTCTGCACATTCCCTAAATATATTTTAAATATGCTTCAACCTCTATAAAAAAATCTTCTTTAAAAAAACAACTAGGCTGGGCACAGTGGCTCATGCCTGTAATCCCAGCACTTTGGGAGACCAAGATGGGCAGATTGCCAGAGGTCATGAGTTCAAGACCAGCCTGTCCAACATGATGAAACCCCATCTGGGCTAAAAATACAAAATTAGCCGGGCGTGGTGGCGCATGCCCCTAATCCCAGCTACTTGGGAGGCTAAGGCAGGATTATTGCTTGAATTTGAGAGATGGAGGCTGCAGTGAGCTGATATCCAACCACTGCACTCCATTCTGGGTGACAGAGACTTCATCCCCCACAAAAACAAACAAAACACACACACAAAAAACCGACTAATCAATGTCTCTAAGCCTTCTGATTTCTGATAGCCTTTCTACCTTGATTTATCCTCCACTTGTCTCCTTATTTCACTCCAACGACACACACATATGCTCAGAGCAGAACGGTTGACTTCTCCCAAGTCCTTAGCAATTCAGAGAAATGAAAGCAAAAAACCTACGAAAGTGATTTACTTTGAGGTCTCACTTCAGACTCACCCCTGTAGCTCTTTGTAGCTCTAGTTATACGGGCCTGGGTCACAAGACATTCCTCAACATATGAAACAAAAGCCATCTGCTTTTAACATCCATCATGAAAAGTCCCATGGAACCATTAAGGTCCAACATGGACAAAGCTGCTATCTCCCTAGAAACAGGCAACCTACCTGCTCAAACGGCTTGCAAAGGAGAAAGAATGTGAGGCATTTAGAAAATCTGAAATACAGTCAGAAACTGAAATGAAACTTTATGCAGCAGTAAAAAAATAAAAATAAAACAACCACCAGATGTTGCACAGTCACTGATGTGCAGCAACAGGAATGTCTGGGGAAATTATTAGCAGATACGGACCTGGTGGATCCCATACTCTTTCGGGTACCACACTGTTCAGTGGGGCTCTGTTAGCCCAGGAACAGATACTGGTGCCAACTGTCTCCTCCATCCACTGACCACAGTCAAATGAAGCCTGTCTGGCCAAATGTAACTTCAGAAGTCACTGGCTTACCACAGTAGTTCATGAACTTGTCAACAATCTCTATTTCATCCAATCACCTCATTTTAGACTCCACAGTTTTTGGTTTGCTGCCTCTGACCTCTGGAACACCTTTCCCTTCCCCATTCAGAAACATCCTCCCTGGCCTTCGAAGTCTCTTATTGCTCTACTACTTCCAAAAAGTCATCCTTGAGGATCAGTGCGACCGCCAAGATGGCAACATTCAACACTTACAGTGCATGAGGCCCTGTGGCCCAGAGGATGCCACTGAAAAGAACAGAACCTGGATGTGCTGACTGGATATGGTTCTGGCCTGCTGGGTCCCCCACGTCAGCACAGGGAACAGCCTTGTTGTGGCTGCCTCACAGCATGCTGGAGAGTAGGATGGCGGCTGGTTTTTTTTTCCATGGAAGATATGCTTTGGCTGCTGGGGTCTAGAAGATAAGAGAGTATTTCTTCCTGCCCCCGGACAGAAAAGCTGTGGACTTCTTTCCCAAGAGCATCAGGGACCATTATGGAGCCCAGAAATAAGACAATCCATTTGGATTTTAGCCCAAATTAGTAAAAACCTATTTGCCAGGCACGGCAAATTTTTACTTACTACAAAGTGCTGTAGTCCCAGCACTTGTGGAGGCCGAGGCGGGCAGACCACGAGGTCAGGAGTTCGAGACCAGCCTGGCCAACATAGTGAAACCCTGTCTCTACTAAAAAAAAAAAAAAAAAATTAGCCAGGCGTGGTGGTGGGCACCTGTAATCGCAGCTACTTGGGAGGCTGAGGCAGGAGAATCACTTGAACCTGGGAGGCGGAGGTTGTAGAAGATCAGGCCATTGGACTCCAGCATGGGCGACAGTGTGAGACTCCATCTCAAAAACACAAACAAAATCCTGCAAAAAACCAGATCCATCCTCCTTACTAGTATACACCACCATTCTTTTCCTCTTTTCCCTCCTCTTTGTTAAACAAAACATGTATGTATGGTTAACAGAGAATGTGACAATACTAGGTAAATTCCTTTCTAATTTTTAAATGCTTTTAGAAGTAGGACTTGTGACAAGAAACATGGAAAACTATGTTCACAGGAACAGAATGTCAGCCCGAAGCATACAGACACTTAGACAAGCTCAAGTCACTTTCTATCAAGAGCACCCACATATCCACTCCACTGCCTGCCCCAGCCCCAAACCACAAACTCATTAGAAACAAAGTCATGCAAAACACATAACTAATAAAATTGGCTGCAGAGGGCAAAAAGCACCAATCTGTAATAGGGCTCCCAACTACACTAGTCAAGAAACAGATTCTGTAACGTAGTTTTTTTTTTTTTTTTTCCAAAACTGAAAGTAAGAAATAGGAAGGGAGTGTCCAAAGAAATTAATGCAAGTTTCCCTTGCCTTGGAATTTCTGATCATCTAATGAGGGAGTTCAGAGGACTAAAAAGGAAGTTACAAGCAGCAAGAAATAGATGTTAGCAATTGGGGGGTTTTTTGTTTGTTTTTTAAGACGGGTCTTGGTCTGTCACCTAGGCTGGAGTGCAGTGGTACAATCTCAACTCACTACAACCTCTCCCTTCTGGGTTCAGGAGATTGTCCTGCCTCGGCCTCCCGAGCAGCTGGGATTACAGCCAAGCACCACCACATCCACCCAGCTAATTTTTGTATTATTAGTAGAGATGGGGTTTTACCACATTGACCAGGCTGGTCTCAAACTCCTAACCACTGGTGATCCGCCTGCCTCGGCCTCCCAAAGTGCTTGGATTACAGGCATGAACAACCATGCCCAGCTCCTTAGCAGTTTTTTTTTTTTTTTTTTTTTTTTTGAGACAGAGTTTCGCTGTTGTTATCCAGACTGGAGTGCAACGGCACGATCTCAGCTCACCGCAACCTCCGCCTCCTGGGTTCAAGCAATTCTCCTGCCTCAGCCTCCCGAGTAGCTGGGACTACAGGCGCACACCACCATGCCCAGCTAATTTTTGTATTTTTAGCAGAGACGGGGTTTCACCTTGTTGACCAGGATGGTCTCGATCTCTTGACCTCGTGATCCACCCACCTTGGCCTCCCAAAGTGCTGGGATTATAGGCGTGAGCCACCGCACCCGGCCAGTTTTAACCATACAATTATCAGTTTTTTTTGAAATGGAGTTTCACTCTTGTTGCCCAGGCTGGAGTGCAATGGCATGATCTTGGCTCACTGTAACCTCTGCCTCCCAGGTTCAAGTGATTCTCCTGTGTCAGCCTCCCAAGTAACTGGGACTACAGGCATGCACCACCATGCTTGGCTAATTTTGTATTTTTAGTAGAGAGGGGAATTTCACCATGTTGGTCAGGCTGGTCTTGCACTCCTGACCTCAAGTGATTCACCTGCTTTGGCCTCCCAAAGTGCTGGAATTACAGGCGTGAGCCACTATGCCTGGCCCTCAATTGTCAGTTTTATATGTATCTGCCTACAGTAACATTTAGTAAAAAATAAAATCAGTGTCTGACATTTATTAGGCTAAAACTCGTACTGGTCAAAAACCAACAGGCTAACTTAAATGCAACAGTATTAAGGATATTTCCAACTGTCTCCTTAACAATTCAACTTGGGTATCTGATATATACCTTAGTACAATCAAAACTGGACCTTTTCCCTCTCTTACTTCCGGCTTTCCCATCTCAGTGAAAACCGCATTATCCTCTACTCATGCTAAAGATGATCCACAAGCCAAAAGCCTTTGAGATATCTTTGATTCCGTTTCATCTCCCACATCTGAACCATGAGCACGATCTATAGAGTCTACTTCCAAAATAGATCTTACATCCACCAACTGCAGCTCATCTCCCCTCTCCCTTACCTCCCCCTTGTCAAAGTGACCCACATCTTTAGCTTGAGTGACCACAATAGCCTTCAGTTTGGTCTCCCTTTTAATTTTTCACCTCCTACAATCCATTATTCCCCATCAAACATCCGATGAGAACGTTTAAAAAACATAGGCTGCAGGACAGGTGCGGTGGCTCACGCCTGTAATCCTAGCACTTTGGGAGGCTGAGGTAGATGAATCATGAAGTCAGGAGTTCGAGACCAGCCTGGCCAAGTGGTGAAACCCCAATTCTACTAAAAAAAAAAAAAAATACAAAAAATTGCCAGGCACAGTGGCTCACGCCTGTATTCCCAGCACTTTGGGAAGTTGAGGCGGTGGATCACAAGGTCAGGAGTTTGAGCCTGCCCAACATGGTGAAACCCTGTCTCTACTAAAAATACAAAAATTAGCTGGGCATGGTGGTGCATGCCTATAGTCCCAGCTACTCAGGAGGTTGAGGCAGGAGAATTGCTTGAACCTGGGAGGTTGGAGGTTGCAGTGAGCCGAGATGGTGCACTGCATTCTAGCCTGGGTGACCGAGCAAGACTCCATCTAAAAAACAAAACAAAACCACAGACTGTGTTGCGCTCAGCATAAGCCCTCCAACAGCTTCCCACTGGACCGACAATAAGGTTTAAACTCCAAGGTGGCATGCGCGAACCTCTGTCAGCAGCCCTGCCCACGCCTCCTGAATGGTCTCCTGGTGCCCACTCTTTTTTCCTGGACCACTCTATCGCTCCTGCCTGAGGGCAGCTGCTTTTGCTGGTTCTTCCCTGGGAACATTCTGCCCCAGACTGTGCAGGCTGCCCTTTTCCGACACCCAATCCTCAGCTCAAACATCACCTCTGTACTGAAATCTTCCTGCTGATACCCAGCATCAACCAGGCCCCTGCCCATGACACTGCCTGGCCAGCTTTCACTTCATCCTGTTTTATTTCATTTACTCGTCACCATCTGATGCTGTGATTCGTTTATTTGCTGATTTATCATTTGTGGTATGCTATCAATGCTGTGAGATAGGAACCTCGTCTGTCCTGTTTACCAACCAGTTCTCTAGCAATGAGAATGATGTCTACCACATAATAATGATAGCCCATAAATAGCACCGAATGAACAGAGAGAGAATGTTTATCCACAAATCCTACAGTTCAAAGACGGTCACTGCGACTGAGGTTAAGAAGCTCACACAGATGGGAGATTTGCTTGCCAGTGTTCAATGTGTGAACCATGGTCCAACTGGAGAGACTGAGTTCTGCAACAGACCCTGTCTAGACAGATGGTTTGGCCATTTGTTTTCTTTTACATTAGCTGAAAGGGCAACCAGACTTTGTCAGCCTATTGAGAAGAAGCCAAACCCTGAAATACTGGATGCTATGGACTACTGCACTAATGTTGTTGGAGTGTTACCCTCTCCTGTAAACTGCCAATTACTGTGTGAGTTCACACAAGCATCCCTTCAACAAAGAAGGGATTCGTTTACCAGAACATGAGCGGTGCGTTAAAGGGAGCTGTCTCACAGCATTTAAATGACCTCATCACTGGTAGAACCAAAAATAAAACTTTACAACAGCATCTTTGCCCCAAATGTGAGAAGACACAATCCAACAGAATCTAGCTGCAGTCAGTGCTCTGGCTCTAGTTGCAAACCTTTTCTGAAACCGTTTGCTTACCCCTTCTTATCTGGAATGATCAGTAAGACATAGGTGATCATAATGTCAGAGCTGGAAGTCCCTTGGTCATTAGACCAAAATGTTCGGCTTATAGGTGAGAAAACAGAAGCCCAGAGAAAGGCCATGGCAGCCTGCAGACCACAGTGCTGGGGATGGCAGGTCTGAGGCAGAAATTCTGCCTCCCATCTCCCAGGGCCAGTACTCTTGGGGCCTTGCAGCCTACTCCTGTACAAAGCACTGAGCTAAGACTGGAAATAAAGACAAACAAGGTCCCGCCCTGCACTATTCACAATAGCAAAGATACAGAATCAACCTAAGTGTCTGTCAACAGCTGGCGGGATAAAGAAAATGTGCTACGCATCAGGCTAGGTGCTGTGGCTCATGCCTGTAATCCCGCACTTTGGAAGGTCGAAGTGGGTGAATCACTTGAGGTTAGGAGTTCGAGGCCAGCCCAGCCAACATGGTGAAATCCCATCTCTACTAAAAATACAAAAAATTAGCTGGGCTTGGTGGCGTGTGCCTGTAATCCCAGCTACTTGGGAGGCTGAGGCAGGAGTATCATTTGAACCTGGGAGGTGGAGGTTGCAGTGAGTCGAGATCACACCACTACACTCCAGCTTGGGTGACAGAGTGAGATTTCATCTGAAACAAACAAGAAAGAAAATGTGTGGCTGGGTGCGGTGGCTCATGCCTGTAATCCCAACACTTTGGGAGGCTGCGGTGGGCAGATCATGAGGTCAGGAGATCGAGACCATTCTGGCCAACAAAGTGAAATCCCATCTCTACTAAAAATACAAAAAAAATTAGCTGGGCGTGATGGCGGACACCAGTAGTCCCAGCTACTTGGGAGGCTGAGGCAGGAGAATTGCTTGAGCCCAGGAGGCAGAGATTGAAGTGAGCCGAGATTGCGCCACTGCACTACAGACTGGGCGACAGCGCGTGACTGTCTCAAAAAAAAAAAAAAGAAAAGAAAAGAAAACGTGGTATATACCACAGAAAAGTCCTCAGCCATAAAACAGAATGAAATCATGTCTTTTGCAGCAACATGCATGGAACCGAAGGCATTATTCTCAGTGAAATAACTCAGGGACAGAAAGTCAAACAGTCCATGTTCTCACTCAGAAGTGGGAGGTGAACACTGGGTGCCCAGGAATCCACAGAGTGGAATCACAGACACTGCAGACTGCAGAGGGGAAGGTGGCTGAGAATGAAAAATAACCTATGGGGTACAATGTTCACCATTCAGGTGATGGGTACATTAAAGTTGGAACTTTACCACTACATAATGTATGCATTGAAGAAATCTGCACCTGCATCTCCCAAATATATAAAACATTTTTAAAAATCAGGACCCACCGACCAACGAATCAGCCCGGCCCTCCAGTACACCATGCCTGCCTCCTCCAGCGTTGCTGCTATGAAGAAAGTGGTTCACCAGCTCCGGCTGGAGGCCGGGCTCGACCGCGTAAAAGTTTCCCAGGCAGCTGCAGACTTGAAACAATTGTCTGCAGAATGCTCAACATGACCCTCAGCTGACTGGAGTATCTTCAAGCACAAATCCCTTCAGACCCCAGAAAGTCTGTCCCTTTTTGTAGTAAAATGAATCTTTCAAAGGTTTCCCAAACCACTTATGATCCAGTGAATATTCAAGAGCACTCCATTTGAAGCCTGTACAAAAGCTTCTCTCTGTAACACTTGTGCCATAATATACAAACTTCCACTTCTGTCAGTCCTTAACATCTACCTCTCTGAATTTTCATGAGTTTCTATTTCACAAGGGTAGTTGTTTTATACACACTGGCAGCAGCATACAAAAAAACTTAGTATGAAAGGTTAAAAAAAAAAAAATCAAAGGTGCTGCTCTTAAAGTCTACTGGGGGCACAACAAGCCAAATGGTAACTGGAACATGTGGAGCTTGGGCATCAATAAAGACCAGCAGCCAGGCGCGGTGGCTCACGCCTGTAATCCCAGCACTTTGGGAGGCTGAGGCAGGTGGATCACGAGGTCAAGAGATCGAGACCATCCTGGTCAACATGGTGAAACCCCATCTCCACTAAAAAAAAAAAAAATACAAAAAATTAGCTGGGCATGGTGGCGCAGGCCTGTAATCCCAGCTACTCAGGAGGCTGAGGCAGGAGAATTGCCTGAACCCAGGAAGTGGAGGTTGTGGTGAGCTGAGATCGCGCCATTGCACTCCAGCCTGGGTAAGAGCGAAACTCCATCTCAAAAAGAAGGAAGGAAGGAGGGAGGAAAGGAGGAAGGAAGGACCAGTACTGGGTACCGCAGGAGATGGAAGAGGAGATGGCTAATGACAGAGCAGGTGGTGGGAACGTCACGGAGGCCTCCTAGAGGATGGTGTCTTGAGGGTGTCCCCCACGAAAGGTAGAGGCTAAATGATGCCGGAGAGGGGAGGAGAACCCGGGTAGTGACAGCAGTACTCACCAAGGCTCAGGTGACAGTAAGCATGGTCTTTGAAAAAGCCTGCAGTGTATTCACTCGAAATCAGGGAGGAAGAAGGCAGTAAGAAACTGGACATCAGGGATAGCTTTCAAACGGGAGTGAGTCACCAGAACCGACAGGCCATGAGAAGCTTGCAACTTTCAGCCCCACCCCTCCATCTTTCGGAGTCAGGGGAGAAATGCTGGATTTTGAGTTAACAAATGATCATGCCTTCAAGATGGAGCCTTCATACAAATCCCTAGAGTATGGGGTTCAGAGAGCTTCCAGGTTGGTGAATACATCCACGTGCTAGGAGGGTGATGGACCCCCTTGCTCCCACCTCCACAGGGATAGAAGCGCCTGTGCTGGGAGCCTGCTGGACCTCACCTTATGTAATTCTCCATCTGTATTCTTTATTATATAATACACTGGTAAAGGTAAAAAAAAGAAAGCAGTGAGAGATAGAGGCAGACAGTTAAGCAGGGATCAGATAATAAAGGGCCTTGAGGCTGAGCACGGTGGCTCACACCTGTAATCCTAACACTTTGGGAGGCTAGAGCGGGTGGATCACAAGGTCAGGACTCGAGAGCAGCCTGGCCAACATGGTGAAACCCCATCTCTACTAAAAATACAAAAATTAGCTGGGCATGGTGGCAGGGGATTAAAAATACAAAAATTAGCTGGGCATGGTGGCAGGTGCCTGCAGTCCCAGCTACTTGGGAGGCTGAGGCAGAAGAATCGCTTGAACCCAGGAGGTGGGGGTTGTAGTGAGCTGAGATCATGCCACTGTACTCCAGCCTGGGAAACAGAGCAAGACTCCACCTAAAAAATAAACAAAAGGCATTGAATGACATGCCAATATGTTTGGTACCAACCATGAAGGCAAAGGGGACCCACCCAACAGGTTTCAGCACCAGTGGAAGTATGTATGCACACACATGTACGTTGTGCACCCACGTGTATGTATGTGAGTAATGAGATGTGCTGTTTAGAAAGGTCCCTCTGATGGCAGTGGGGACAGTGGATGAATGGGACAGGAGTAGGGGTGATGACCCAGGCAGGGGAGTACTATGACAGCCCAGGGGGGATATGAAAGAGCCTGGCCCCGACCTGAAATTATGGGAGTGAAGAGAGGAGGGTTGAGCTGCAGGATGTCAAAAGCAGCTGGAGTCGACGGGACTTGGTGATTGACCAGACATAGAAGAAGGGAGCGGGCAGTGCTTCAGGTGACTCCAAGATGACCAGCTGTCCTGAGGGTTTCCCAGGATTTTCAGTGAGAAACCAGGGAAAGTCCTGGACAAACCAGGATGGTTGGTCATCCCCAATCCCCAGTCAATCTCATGAACCTTCCAGCTCGGGCAAACTCTGTGGACAGTGAGACCCGGAACACTGGAGTGGGTTCAGGGGTTTGGGAAAGGGACGCACTGAGTTTTAGGCATGATGTGAAATATCTAAGATGGAGATATCCTGCAGGGAGTGGGCACAAAACTCAGGGGCCCAAGAGAGAGCTGAAGGCTCAGACATGGACTTAGGAGATGTTACCATGTAGGTCAATGTAAGTTCATCCAGTGACCAAGGGGCCTTCCTGGAAAAGGACTATCCTCAGGCTGCTTCTCATCAGGAAGATGTTCTGAGTGTGAGGCTCCTTCTGAGTTTCCTACCCATTTCTGCAGATGCAGGTCCAGCCAGCCTGCATGAGGTCTCCGCTGAATGATTTACAGAGAAGGCACAGGAAAAAGGGCTGGTACTGTACGGGGTAGGAAAGACCACAAATGGACCCACAGACATACCCATGTCAGTCATGAATAAACTCGCCTGATCGGCAAGTGGTAGGACTATTTTTTTCTTTGCCATGTGACTACATTTGGTTGTATTCATTTTCAACATGTAGCATTACAAAAACACATTACATTCTATGTGAGCCAACTAGCAAAAACTGTCATCTTAGAGGAGTGAAGATCTTTGCTAAGAAGGTAACGAGGGGCTGGGTGTGGTGGCCTACACCTGTAATCCCAGCACTTTAGGAGGCCGAGGCAGGTGGATCACCAGAGGTCAGGAGTTCAAGATCAGCCTGGCTAACATGGCGAAACCCCATCTCTATTAAAAAAAAAAAAAGTAATGAGGAACTTTGAACTCATGTCTAAAACAGTTTGTCTATATCCTAGGAGATTCTGTTTTAGAAGGTAAATCCAACTTTGTCTTTTTAAATAGTAATCTGCTTGTATATGTATTATTGTTTGTTAACATTTTATAGAAAACACTACTTTTAAAAAAGAAAAATTTGTTTAAAGCAAATATATTTCCTGTTGGTCTGTTAAGAGGGAACAGGTTGGAAAAGGAAAGACTGAAGATTCATTTTAATGTAACATTGTCTTATAACAAGAAACAGTCTAGGAAAAAGAAGTACCTGACAAAAATGGTCTGAATCACTAGGAGCTTTTCTGTAATTTATTAGGTTTTTGCAGATATATTAAATCATTAGTAACGCAGAAATGAAAAAATACTGACATGTTTAAGCTCCCATTATTCAAATGGAATATAATTTTTCCCCAAAGGCTTAAGAGGTAAATGGCCATTTTCTGTTTTTCTGGAAATGTCATTTCAGCATGACCTTGGTCTTTACCCTGGAGTAAAAATAAAAACGAAGGTCTACTGGTTCCAATGTGGGTGCCCCCAGAATGTGGGGGAAAGCTGTGAAAATCTACTTTTTGCCAACCCTATCAATCCTGGGCAAATGCACCTAATAAAGATAATTTTATGGTTGAAAAGGGTGCTAAAATATTTGTGCCTGAGAAGATGTGTGGTCCATTCTGATTTACCAAGACAAAGAGTATGATCCAGAGCTGATAATCACAATATGAATTATAAAGTCACAAAGAATGCAAATTTCAGACGGCAATCCCCTCTCTACAGGCATATGGCTTTTTAGAAAAATGTCCCAAAGGGAATAGATCACACTTTTTTTTCACTATTTATTTATTTTTGAGACAGATTCTCGCTCTGTCACCCAGGCTGGAGTGTAGTGGTGCAATCTCGGCTCACTGCAACCTTTGCCTCTCAGGTTCAAGTGATTCTCCCGCCTCGGCCTCCCAAACATCTGGGGCTACAGGCGTGCACCACCATGCTTGGCTACTTCTGGTATTTTTAGTAGACATGGGGTTTCACCATAATAGCCAGGGTGGTCTCGAACTCCTGATCTCGTGATCCAGCCGCCTCAGCTTCCCAAAGTGCTGGGATTACAGGCGGGAGCCATATCATCTTTTTTGTTTTTGGTCCTCAATCCTTTTGGAGGGAACTCATAAAATTGGTAGCAAATCAATGGAGACATCGATTTTTTTCTTACTCACACATTCCATTTACAAATAATGCCTTCTCTGTGTCCAGCTTCATGAAGACCACCCAGCTCCTCAAATGAAAGAACATAATGTCTTGAGAGAGGGGTTATTCTAATTCTTTTCAACCCATTGTGCACGTGGCTACAATGGCAGAAATCACATTTACTCCCAGGGTGCCATTTCCCAGCAGGCAAAACTCAACTTGATATTTTGTTGTTGTTGTTTTGAGACAGGGTCTTGCTCTGTTCACCCAGGCTGGAGTGCAGTGGCGCAGTCTTGGCTCGCTGTAACCTCCGCCTCCCAAGCTCCAGCCATCCTCCCACTCAGGTCCCTAGCTAATTATTTTGTATTGTTGGTAGAGACAGGGTTTCACCATTTGCCCAGGTTGGTCTCACACTCCTGAGCTCCAGCGATCGCCATCCTTGGCCTCCCAAGGTGCTGGGATTACAGTCACAAGCCACTGCGCCAGGCCTCAACTTGATACTTCTATGCCCATTTTTGATCTTTAACTTTCTCTTTCATCCCCAGAGCGCAACTCCTGAGTCAGAGAAGAAACCAATCAGTACCCACGTCGGCAGTTTATTGTTTCAATTGGAGTCTGCAGGAATATCTGCCAAGAAGATTCTTGGAATGAATGTGTCTACCCTAAAGAAACGTAACTCTCCTAAGACAGAATGTTGGTCATAATGAGGGAGACCATTTGAGTCTAGAAGCTTACCCCTTACCATTCAGAATACACCTAAAGCAAAGCAGGTGTGGTAACCAACCTTGACCCTCACAGCTGGATTTCATAGTATCAGAGATTTTTGTGAAGCTTCCAAACTTCCTTAGAATTCAGCAATGTAATAACACGATCTCATGAAAACATCACCAATTTCAAACTGCTAAAAATAAAAGCAGATGCTTCCCTGTGTACTGAAAACCTTTCCTGTGTAATACTGAGGCTTAGATGTTTGCGGTATCAACTGTCACCAGGAATCCTTGGCCTTGCAGCAATAATTCCACGGGTGACAGCAGCGATAAATAATGATGCAGCTAAGTACTTTATCTGGACCTCACATGACTCAAATTTTAACACAGAAGGCTTGAGTTTCCCACTTAGGATCACTGACTAGCTGTTCATTTACGTAAAATAAAATGACTGGAATTTTGTCATTCTCTGATCACTTATCTTAATGGATTTGTTGGTTTCTCAATGCGAGGTCATCTTAGATGTATTTTTTAAACCTTAAAAGCAACTTCAAACAATATTTCTTTTAAAATTCTGAGCCCAGTTTGTATTTCCCACATGGGCTGGCCTGCAAAAACCATCAAACACCCACAATAAATAAAATTCTGATTCCACAATCAAACCAAAGCTTACCCGTGCCAGGCAGTCACTCGACTGGAAGTCCGTCTTTCCACCTTTTGAGAAGCGGCGTTTGTCATTGCTTGTGGTCAGAGGAGCATCTGTCTTTGGATTTCTCTGCTCTGTCCCTCTGTCCACTTCTGACCTCTCTAGACGGGGTCCAGCCACCTCCTTGAGAGAATCTGGACCATTTTCTAGCTGAAAGACATGGCCATTTCCAAGTTCAGGGTCAGGGCCATTCTCTAGCTCAGCACTGGGGTCACTGGACACCTCACAGCTAGTGCTGCCCTTGGATTCTTCAGGGGCCTTGTTGGCAGGCGGCCTGGAGATGACCCCAAACTTTCTGGTTCTTTTCCCCTTTTTCGCAGTTCGGTCACCCAACTCCAACGTAGGTGTCTCTCCTGGTTCAGAGCTGTTGCTGCTGTTGCCATTATAAGTGGAGTGGGCTTTGTGCTTAAAGCGACGCAGCATGATCAGGTAGATAAAGCCGCCATTCCAGCACTGCTCAGCCAGGTAACTGGAACAGACAGAGAAGCGCCAGTTAGAACCCACACACCCTTCCTGGACAGCACAGCAGACTGAGGAATTCAAGGGTCCGTACAGGACCCAAGTGACAACAAGTTGGCCAAAGGACTGAGGTACTAAGCTCCCTAAAGAGCTTCAACGCCCAATTCATTTTTTAATCTATGTAATAACTGGTGCAAAAAATGACCCCCCAACTCCCAAAACAAACACGAAACCCCAAGAACTAGAAATTACTAATTTAAGTACCATAGGATCAGGAGCTGGAGGAGGATTTTTCTAGGAACACAGCCAATGCTAACATATCATTAAAAAATAAAATTCTTGGGGAGGGGAGGGACAGCAGAGGGGGTAGGGCGGATGGGGAGGGATCACACTGGGAGAAATGCCTGATGTAGGCAACCGGGGAGGGGGAGAGGGGGATGTGGCATGTATGTACTTATGCAACAATCCTGCAGGATGCGCACGTGTACCCCAGAGCCCAAAGTACAAAAAATAAAATAAAATAAAATAAAATTCTTCTTGGCTCCAACCATTTCTTGCATCAGAATTATGCTAGGCGCCCATCCATCTAGTTCCAATGGAATGAAACTATGAGTCCCCAGAGTAAAGAACGAAGAGCATGGATTGGGGAAAGTGTCCAGTTCTGCTCTTAGGGGCAAATAACACCACAACGGGAGCCTAGGCCTCACTGAGTAGGGGTCACAGGTGTTGGCTGGTATTAAAAGGCAACTAGTGAGGCCGGGCATGGTGGCTCATACCTGTAATCCCAGCACTTTGGAAGGCTGAGGTGGGCAGATCATGAGGTCAGGAGTTCAAGACCTGCCTGGCCAACATGGTGAAACCCTGTCTCTACTAAAAAATACAAAAATTAGCTGGGTGTGCTGGAACGTGCCTGTAATCCCAACTACTCGGGAGGCTGAGGCGGGAGAATTGCTTGAACCAGGACCTGGGAGGAGGAGGTTGCAGTGAGCTGAGATGGTGCCACTGCATTCCAGCCTGCGTGACAAAGTGAGATTCCGTCTCAAAATGGGGGAAAAGAAAAGGCAACTGGTAGCCAGGCACAGTGGCTCACACCTATAATCCCAGCACTTTGGATGGCCAAGCTGTGCGGACTGCTCTAGTCCTTCCAGGGGTTCAAGACCAGCTTGGGTGACATGCAAAACCCATCTCTACTAAAAATACAAAAATTAGCCCAGCGTGGTGGCTTGTGCCTGTAATCCTAGCTACTCGGGAGGCTGAGGCAGGAGGATCACTTGGGCCTGGGAGACAGAGGCTGCAGTGAGCCGAGATCATACCACTGCACTCCAGCCTGGGTGACAGAGTGAGACCTTGTCTACAAAATACAAAACAAAACAAATAGGCAACTGGCTAAGCAGGCACTGGCGCCAACACTAGACTGTGTTGAATAAGTATCGGGCTCAGGTCTTCGTAACGGTGCTAGCTGGGGCTGATCACAGCACACATGGAGTGTCATTCCCAGTCTGCACACATTAGGAAGAACCCTGACAATGTAGAAAACACACAGGCAAAGGGGGACCAGAACGAAAGGCTGCTGGACTGTCAACCAGGAACAGTGAAGGAATAAGGAACACTCAGCATGGAAAGACAAGGGTCAGGGTCTGTCGCTCAGGGTCTGTCGCTTCTTCATGTATGGGAGAGCTGGCAGATGTTTAGAAGCAGGAAATAATATAAAGGAGATAAGGTGTGTGAAGCAGGACACATGGTAACTACTCCAGATCTTAAAGAACAGTAAGAAAATATAACATCAAATGAAATGAATAATTAGGGGTATTCAGGACTGGATCATCAAAGCTTTAGCAAAGAAAACACTTGCTCAAAGTCAGGAAACCAGGCGGGGCTGGACCCTCCACTCGTGCTACCCAAGATCCAGCAGCACAAATCCGTGATGAACCCAGGGAACACCTTCCCCACTGGAATCTTGCCACATTCTACACATCACTCGTTCCTAAGCAAAAGAGTGAACAACCAAATCCTTCACAAATCATATCTGCTTCTGGACTTCACACGCCCACAAAGTAAAAGCCTGGGGCTGCATGCAACGCTACCTCTGAAGAAATGATGACTGCAGGTAAAGAGACATTAGCATGCCTTCTGTGATCTTGTCAGCAGGGAAATCAGACCTGAGAGCTGGGCCAGTCATTACATTACGTGGGAAGGATGCCAGATCATCAAAGGCCTCTCATCTCATAGTGAGCTTTCATTTAGGTAGCAGGCCAGGGAGCGGGAAGGAGAGGTGACCAGATGTGCTCGAAATGCACTAAATTCTGGCCCAAAGGCATATATTCCCCATACGTAATGGTCACGTTGATGGAATGACCGTGACTAACTAAAGAAGAGAATACTTCTGAATTTTTGCCATGGAATAAAGCGAACAACAAAAAAAAAACTGGGGACTCATGACTCAAACATCAACCAAACTCAATAAAAGTCTTCTTTGATCTCAGGCTATAAACCATGGTAGTAAACTTACAGGTAGAAAAACAGGCAGATAAAAGATCCTGCACAGATGCCAGGTCATCCTGTGAAATACAGAGGGACAAAGAGGCATTAAGACCATCTACTAGGCCAGGGGTAGTGGCTCACGCCTGTAATCCCAGCAATTGGGGAGGCTGAGGCAGGCAGATAACCTGAGGTCAGGAGTTCCAGAACAGTCTGGCCAACATGGTGAAACCCCATCTCTACTAAAAATACAAAAATGAGCCAGCATCGTGGTGTGTGGCTGTAGTCCCAGCTACTCAGAAGACTGAGGCACAAGAATTGCTTGAACCCCAAAGACAGAGGTTGCGGTGAGCCAAGATTGAGCCACTAAACTCCTGACTGGGCGACAGAGCGAGACTCCATCTCAAAAAAAAATAAAAGACCATCCACTAGTCTCGAAAATAAAAATTAAACCTGGCTCTCAGCACAATTTTTCTATAATGTATAGATTTCATTTCTTTGTGTATACATTTTTTCCATACTGGAAAAATCCATGGAAAAGTATAAAATCCTAAAAGTAGGTAGCCAGGTTGTAAGGTTTCCCTTGACCAAACCACTACTATTTAAAATACATGTGCTCAGTTGTCAACACAAGACCAGACTAAGAGTGGGTCACCCAAGTCCTTGTTTGGGCTTTGACCTAACCATTAAAACAATGGTGACTGTTTTCCACCAGGCCTGACCTCTGGGTCTTCCATTTCCATCAGCCGATAAACAGATAAACAAATATTGGTGTATCCGTATAATAGAATACTATTCGTCAGTAAAAAGGAATGAGTTATATGCTATGACACGAGTAAAACCTGGAAACATTATGCAAAGTGAAAGAAGCCAGACCACAAAAGAGCTACATGTTGTATGATTCCATTACATGACACACCAGAACAGGCAAATTCATCGAGACAGAAGATTAGTGCTTAGTGCTGGGGGAGAGAGGGATTGGGACTCACTGCTAACAGACCCAGGGTTTGAGGGGTAAGGAAATGTTCTGGAATTAGGTAGTGGTGATGGTTGCAAAACTCAGCACTAAAACTCACTGAAATGTATACTTTGAAATGATGAATTTTCTGTTATGTGAATTGTGTCTCAATGTTTAAAAAACCGTGAATATAGTATTATTGGGCAAATTTGGAGTTCACAATGAATATAGTATTATTATAGAAAAATTTTGAGTTCATTTTTTGAGTAGGTGTCTCACATACATTATTTACCTAAGAACTGTCTTAACAGAAGATGAAACTGCAGCTTGGAAATATCAATCAGCTCACCCAACTTCACATCATTAGTCAGTGGCCTGATTCCAAAGCCTACACTCTGCCCACTGACCAATTCTCTTTAAATCACCGTCAACCCTGCACTTCAGTTTCCTCATCTGTAAAGTGCAGGTGTTAAAATGGATCATCTTATTGGTTTTCACATTCTAATAATTGTGAACACTAGCTTCCCAGGAAGAATTCTGGGAATAAGAGGAGCAAGCCATTCCAACAATATTGATCCGGTATGCAGCACAAAACATTAACCTGTTAAAAATAGAATTTTTTTTTTTTTGAGACAGAGTCTCACTCTGTCACCCAGGCTGGAGTGCAGTGGCGCGATCTCAACTTACCGCAACCTCCGCCTCCTGGGTTCAAGAGATTCTCCTGCCTCACTCTCCTGAGTAGCTAAGATTACAGGCACCCACCACCACACCCGGCTATTTTTTTTGTATCTTAGTAGAGATGGGGTTTCACCATGTTGGCCAGGCTGGTCTGGAACTCCTGACCTCAGGTGATCCACCCACCTCGGGCTCCCAAAGTGCTGGGATTACAGACATGAGCCACTGCTCCCAGCCAGAAATATTCATTTTATCTCCAAGTGGCCCTAGGCCTCCTGAACATTTACAATCATCCTGAAAAAGATTTAGCCTGGAGACAATGTTCATTTTAAATTGCTTTTTGGGAATCCACTTTTTGTTAAATATGTGAAATCTTTAAACAACACGATGAGTGGTATGCAGAGACCTTTTCAGTACCCAAAAAGTTAGCCCATTGATTCAGAGTATAAGAACTTAAATATCTTTCTCCCCCGTACTCTTATGGAAGTTCCAAGAATCCTGGAAGGCGCCTGTGACTGAGACAGTATTTTAGTTTGTCTGCAGGGTCCATTCTTGGCAAAATGACAAAGCCAGGAGGAGTGTACCTTGAGTTCAGCACCATCTCCCTGTCCTCTCCAGCTTCCTGGCAATAAATAAGACCCTGTCACCTTAAAGGAACTGTATGACAGGTTGTTTTATTCCTTCCTGGACACTGAATTTTCTAAGGCCTTCCTGCAGACGAAGGGCAATGAATGAATTATGGATCCTGTGGCAAGCTGGTGAGAAAGAGACTTTGTTTAAGTAGGGGGCACTTTTCTTAGAATTCTTTAAACCACCTTAACGTGATACTAGTATTTAAATGATTTACCTAACTTTTCTAACCCCTTCTAATTCATACACTCCAGTCCCTTTTTCTGTTCAGTAGGATTCTTACCCAGCATTAGAATCATTACACTTCATTCCAAAGTCAGTATGAGAAAGAAATGGAATACAATCATGTCCTCTAGGAAAATAGAAGGCAGCTTCTCCATAAACAGGTCTGATTAGTCTTTCAGAAGCTTCTCCATCACATATTTTTTTAATTTGCGATTTTCCTCTGGCATGTAAAATTATTAATTCAATTAAGATTTATTTGACTTTGACCTTTGCAGGATGACTATAAGACAAATGGAAGGACCAGGGTATCCAGAAATGAGGTTCTGAGTTGTAGCCTAGAACTTTTGCTATGAAATACATTGTAGTTCTCTTTTTTTTTTTTTTTTGAGACAGAGTCTTGCTTTGTTGCCCAGGCTGTGGTACAGTGGTGCGATCTCAGCTCACTGCAACGTCCACCTACTGGATTCAAGCAATTCTCTGCCACAGTCTCCTGGGTAGCTGGGATTACAGGCACCCACCACCACACCCAGCTGTTTTTCGTATTTTTAGTAGAGATGGGGTTTCACCATCTTGGCCAGGCTGGTCTTGAACTTCTGACCTCATGATCTACTTGCCTCAGTCTCCCAAAGGGCTGGGATTACAGGCGTGAGCCACCACGCCCAGCCAGTTCTCTTTTTAAGAGCCACACTCTGTTGCCCAGGCTGGAGTGCAGTCGTACGATCTCAGCTCACTGCAGCCTCCATCTCCCAGGTTTGAATGATATTCCTGCCTCAGCCTCCTGTGTTGCTGGGATTACAGGTGCATGTCACCATGACTGCCTACATTTTTTGTATTTTCAGTAAAGATGGGGTTTTGCCATGTTGGCCAGGCTGGTCTCAAACTCCTGGCCTCCTGTGATCCACCTGCCTCAGCCTCTCAAAGTGTTGGGATTACAGAAGTGAGCCACCACATCTGGCCAGTTGTAGTTCTTTACTTCACCAGGCTTCTTCTGGACACATTGCTTCCTTCTCCCTTTCCTACAAAAGGTGCCTTATCTGAAAGAAAGTTTTGAGCAACTCCTCTGTTCCTTGACGCTTTATCGTAATTCTGGAGTCTGGGCTCTCCAAAGATAGGAGTCTTGGGAAGAGGTTGGTGGAAGTGGGAGCTTAGAAAAGCTGGAGGAATTAAGCTGCCTGGAGTTTAAAGACCAAGAAAGATAAGAAAATAGATGAGAGGGGCAAATACAGGGAGATGTCAGAAGACTGAAGACATACATAATTTATCTATAACCCAATTCTATTAAAAGAGGGCTTGAGGCAGCTATACGGTTTTGATATTTGACTGTTTTGCCAAAACCTTTGGAAAAAACAATTTCCAGCTACCTCTGAAAATCATCTTGGGCATTTAGCCATTGATTATTGATGCCTGGCACACAATGTGAACCCATGGTGGGTGCTGCCAAGCTGAACTGTGGTTCCTATGTGTGCAATTCAAAGTAACGTGGAGCAGATGCTGGGGCTCATAACTGTAATCCAGAGCTTTTGGAAGCCATGGTGGGAGGATTGCTTGAGCCCAGGCATTCAAGACCAGCTTAGGCAACATGGCAGGAAGCTGTCTCTACTTTAAAAAAATCAGCTGAGTGCTGGGCACTGTGGCTCATGCCTGTAATCCCAGCACTTTGGGAGGCTGAGGCAGGCAGATCACGAGGTTGGGAGTTTGAAATCAGCCTGACCAACATGGTGAAACCCATCTTTACTAAATATACAAAAATTAGCCAGGAATGGTAGTATGCACCTGTAATTCCAGTACTCAGGAGGCTAAGGCAGGAGAATCGCTTGAACCCAGAAGGCAGAGGTTGCAGTGAGCCGAGATTGCGCCACTGAACTCCAGCCTGGGTGACAGAGCAAGACTGTCTCAAAAAAAAAAATGATTAATAAATAAAAAGTTAGCTGGGTGTGGTGGCACATGCCTGTAGCCCTAGTTACTCAGGAGGCTAAGATGCAAGGATCACTTGGGCCCAGAATTCAAGGCAGCAGTGAGCCATGTTTGTGCTACTGTACTCCAGCCTGGGCAACAGAGTAACACCCCGCCTCAAAAAAAACAAACAAAGGCAGGGCACAGTGGCTCACGGCCTGTAATCCCAGCACTTTGGAAGGCTGAGGTAGGCAGATCACTTAAGGTCAGGAGTTCAAGACCAGCCTAGCCAACATTGCAAAACCCCGTCTCTACTAAAAATACAAAAACTTAGCTGGGTGTGGTGGTGCACACCTGTAAACCCAGCTACTGGGGAAGCTGAGGCAGAAGAATCACTTGAACTCGGGAGATGGAGGTTGCAGTGAGCCAGGATCGTGCCAATGCACTCCAGCCTGGGCAACAGAGTGAGAAGCCATCTCAAAAACAAAAAAAGAAACAAACAAACAAAAAAAACTGTAACTGGTATCACCACCAAGAGAATTCTGAGCACTTTTCACTGAAGCAGACACTCTTACTTCATCTATGTCAGGCCACTACACAGACAACAGCAGAATAAATGCCAAACAAAAGGGAATGTTTACAGATGAGTTATTGCGACAGGGTCTGAGTTGATAGGACAGAACTAGCTGCTAATAGTCACCTTGCTGGACACACAGGATGGACGGAGAGCAATTAATTGTTCGTGCCCAGGATTTTTTGTTCGTGCCCTAGGAAGTAATGGGAGGCTGCAAAGCTGTTTGTGGTCTTTTGAAAACCTGCTAAGCCTAATTAACTCAGAGAACTGTCTGATGCTGTAAATCTACTGGTTGAGAGGAAGTGTTAAATATATACAGATTAATTTCCCAGGGAAGTCCTGGCTGAGAAATGGGGCAAGTTTGGACCGCTCCGTAAGAGGGATGGGACCCAGGTTGCCAGGGGCACTCTCTCAGGTGTCACCTTCCTGCTCTACTCAATTTCCTCACAGATTCCACAAGGCTCCCTGGATAGAGTCAAATTGTCCTTAGGGGACTCAAGGTGGAATTTTTTGGCTGAATATTGTCTAGTAACAGTGACTGACATCTGGCCAGGTGTGGTCCCAGGACTTTGGGAGGCAGAGGTGGGCAGATCATGAGGTCAAGAGATCAAGACATTCTGGTCAACAAGGTGAAATCCCATCTCTACTAAAAATACAAAAATTAGCTGGGCGTGGTGATGAGTGCCTGTTGTCCCAGCTACCCAAGAGATTGAGTCATGAGAATCACTTGAACCCACTGCAGTGAGCTGAGATTATGCCACTGTACTCCAGCCTGGTGACAGAGCAAGACTCTGTCTCAAAATAAAAACAAAACAAAAACTGACATCTCAGCCTGAGCAGCACAGTGAGACTCCATCTCTACAAAAAATAAGTAGGTGTGGTGGTGCACACCTATAGAGCCAGCTACGTGGGAGTCTGAGGCAGGAAGATCGTTTAAGCCTAGGAGATTGAGGCTACAGTGAGCCGTGACTATGCCACTGTACTCCAGCCTGGGTGACAACTGTCTCAGAAAAAAAAAGTGACTGATAACTTCAGTGTGCTCATAATACCTTTCGTGAAGATAATCGACTTCTTTGCTAGGACAGAAAGGGGGAGACAGAAAGCCTTGTTCAGATGGAAGAAGACAGAGTTTAGGTACATGAGGCTTTGAAAACTGGGTCAGAGTCTAGGCCTAGAAGATGTGACTAAAACAGTCCATTCCAACTGCCCGCTGAAGGAACAGACTGAGGAAGCCACTTTCTACTACTTCCATCTCCTCCCTCACTGGGAGCCAGTGAAAATATGCTGATACTCTGGATCCTGCTATTTCTTCAGTAATGAACATTTTTCATCTTTGAACCAGGAGTCTGCCTTCTGCCAACATCCATAAAACTCTGGTGCCTTAGCTTGGTGACTTACTAGTAAAATCATAGTTCTTGACATAGGATGGGAAAATACACAAAATAGTTTAGTTTGTAATTGGTCTTTTCCCCAACATTAAGCTTATAAAAGGAGCTCAATGACATTTTATTCTTGGCATCAATGATTAATATAAACCAGTATGCATCTTAAACCAAACCAATATTGAAAATATATTTTTCTTTTCTTTTTTTGTGAGACAAAAAAGTAGACACAAAACCCCATCTCTACTAAAAATACAAAAAAATCACTCTGTCACCCAGCCTGAAATGCAGCAGTGCAAGCAAAACTCACTGTAGTCAGCCAGGTACGGTGGCTCACACCTGTAATCCCAGCATTTTGGAGGCCAAGGTGAACAGATCACCTTAGGTCAGGAGTTAGAGACCAGCCTGGCCAGTGTGGTGAAAGCCCATGTCTACTAAAAATACAAAAATTAGCTGGGTGCCTGTAATCCCAGCTACTCGGGAGGCTGAAGCAGGATTATCACTTGAACCCGGGAAGTGGATGTTGCAGTGAGCCAAGATGGCACCACACCACTCCAGCCTGGGTGACAGAGTGAGACTCCATCTCAAAATAAAACAAACCTCATTGTAGCCTTGAACTCTTGGGTTCAAGTGATTCTCCTGCCTCAGCCTCCCAAGTAGCTGTGACTACAGGTACAGGTCACCACTCCCAGCTATTTTTATTTTTGTATGATAGAAATGGGGTCTTGCTATGTTGCTCAGGCTGGTCTAAAACTCCTGGCCTCAAGTGATTCTCCTGCCTCAGCCTCCCAAAGTTCTGGGATTACAGGCATGAGTCACTAGGCCCAGCTGAAAACACGGCTGAAAATAAATTTTAAGACAGAACAGAGGTAGAATTATATTAAGAGGAGTAAGAAAGAGATAGATATTTTACTCTATGATTGTACAACATGCTAATTAAATTCAGGATACCAGTTTCTAAGGCAGCAGCTACATTAGTGTCAGTCAGCATTACGTGTCCCTCCTCCACTGTTTCCCACCATTTCTTGTACTCTTTGGACCATTAGCAGCCATATCTGTGCCGAAGCAGAGTTAGTTCCTTTTCTGATTACTGCCAAGAGCTCCTAGATTTAAAGGAGTAGGAAGAGGGGGAACTACAGAAAACACCAGATAAAAAGCAGCTAAATCAGCCAGGTGTGATGGCCCATGTCTTTAATCCCAGCACTTGGGGAGGCTGAGACGGGCACATCACTTGAGGTCAGGAGTTCGATACCAGCCTGGTCAGCATGATGAAACCCTCTCTCTACTAAAAATACAAAAACTAGCCAGGTGTGGTGGTGCATGCCTGTAACCCTAGCTACCTGGGAGGCTGAGGCAGGAGAATGGCTTGAATCTGAGAGGCAGTAGTTGCAGTGAGCTGAGATTGAGCCATTGCACTCCATCCTGGGGGACTAAGCGAGACTCCATCTCGAAAAAAAAAGGCAGGGAAATCATATGATCAATGAAAACAATTACTTTAATCTCCATGCAACCAAGTATCACTAACTGTCATTTTATCTTGAAAGCTGACATCTCAAACTATCGAGATTGACTTAAATTCACAACTCTTACAACAAAGTAACTTTACCATAGGATGCACTGTACATTTCAACTCCAACAAGTCACAGGAAGGAAATAGCAGTACGACCTTTCCATCATGTAAGCTTACATGAAGGTTTCATTTCCTCAAAGGTTTTCATGGACCTCCTTTTCCCCCCGACCATGGACCTCATTTCTGCATGAATCAATAAAAGTTTTTTACAACATCTGTTGGAAATAGAAACTCAGAAGCTAAATGAAGCAGAAAATGCTTAATGATGAGAACTGCTTTTGTAAAACATACTGCAGAGATACTGGCCCTCAAAGGAGAATCTCTAGGCTTCTACTTGCCAGTGATTGTATTTCTTTATTAAATTACTGTGAGTGTATCAAGGTTTCTTATAATTCTGTAGGATTTACCTGCAGTCTATACACAATCAAATTAGAACTCTAGCCACACAGCTCTACCACACAACTTATCTTGATGAGGTTGGCTGCATTTTCCTGGAGTGGGTGGTACAACAGGCAATGCTGGGAAAGTCAGACTTTGCTGTACATGATTGAGTCTCATCTCATCAGGGAACTGAGAAGCATCAGAACAAGTATATAGGAACTCATTTCACTCTTTTTCCTGTTGACATAATGCTATTTTTTTTGTTCATAAAATTACTAGTTGTTCATTACACATTCACTTACTCATTTATTCATTCAAATAGTTACTGAATACCTATTATAAGCTAGGCACTGTTCTAAGCATTTGGGGACACAGAAGTGAACCAAGATTCCCATCTTTGTGGAGATTAGAATCTAGTGGGGGCAAACAGACAAATGATACACCTATTAAAGTAAGCATCTAACTATAAGGTGTATTAGAAAGTGAGACATTCTGGCTGGGTGTGGTGGCTCACGCCTTCAATACCAGCACTTTGGGAGGCCAAGGCAGGTAGATCATGAGGTCAGGAGTTCGAGACCAGCCTGGCCAACATGGTGAAACCCTGTCTCTAAAAATACAAAAATGAGGCAGGCACAGTGGCAGGTGCCTGTAGTCCCAGCTGCTTAGGAGGCTGAGGCAGCAGAATTGCTTGAACCAGGAGGCAGAGATTGCAGTGAGCCGAGATGACACCACTGCACTCCAGCCTGACGACAGAGTGAAACTCCGTCTCATTAAAAAAAAAAAAAAAAAGTGAGATGTGCTATAAGAAATAGAAAACACTGAAAAGCCCGGGCACAGTGGCTCACATCTGTAATCCCAGCACTTTGAGAGACCAAGGTGAGTGGATCACTTGAGCTCATGAGTTCCAGATCAGCCTGGGCAACATAATGAGACCCCATCTCTACAAAAAATACAAAAATTAAGCAGGTGCAGTGGTGTGCGCCTGTGGTCCTAGCTACCTGGGAGGCTGAGGCTGCAGTGAACCAAGATCGCACCACTGCACTCCAGCCTGGGCGATGGGAGTGAAACCCTAAACAAAACATTGAACAGCCTAAAGGGCTCCAGCATGCCAAAGGTTGAAAGGTTGAAATTTTAAATTCTGCAGTTAGAGTAGCCCCACGGGGAAGAATACACTGAACGAAGACTTGAAGAACACAAAGAATTGGCCGTGCAGCTACCTGGGAGAGGAGTGTTCCAGACAGAGGGAATAGCCAGCGCAAAAGGGGCAAACTGGAAACATACCTGCTGTGTCGGAGGAACAGCGAGGAGGCCTTTGTGGCTGAAAAGGAGTGAGTGAGGAGCAACAGGAGATGAGGTCGGAGAGGTAACAGAGACCCGTTTATGCAAGGACTTGTAGTAGGCTCTTGTTAAACACTTTTGGGCAAATTGGGGCGCTACTGAGTTTTGAGCAGAGGAGTAATGTGAAATATATTGTTTTAATATGACCCCTTTGTTTCTGTGTTGAGAACAGACTGTGGTTGGGAGGTTAGAAGCGGAGAAACCAGAGAGAATAACATCCAGAGGAATTCCAGGAAGAGAAAAGGTGGAAATGGTAAGAAATGGCCAGAATCATGATTAATTATGAAGGTAGAGACAACAGCTTTTGTGTTTTGACTGGATATGGGATATGAAAGTCAAGACGGTACAATGGTTTGAATGTATGTGTCCCTCCAAAATCCCAGTGTTGGAACCTAAACCCTAATGTGACAGCATTAAGAGGTGAGGCATTTAAGATGTAATCATATCATGGGGACAGAGGCCACAGGAATGGGGTTAGCTTCCTGATGAAAGGGCTGGAGGAACTAGCAAGGCCTCTTCTGCTCTTCCATTCTTCCTACTGTAAGAGGACACAGCATTTATCTCCTCTGGAGGATGCAGCAACAAGGCATCATCTTGGAGACCACCCTCTTACTAGACACCAACCTTGCTAGCGCCTTGGACTTCCCAGCCTCCAGAACTGTGAGAAATAAGTTTTTATGAATGACCCGATCTGTGGCATTTCTGTTAGAGCAGCACAAATGGACTGAGACAGGTGGTGTGTAGGCATCTGAGCACCCGAAAGGATGGAGTGAGCAGTCATCACCTGAGGCTGTAGAGCAGCTTTCTGGGGAAGGGTCTGACTTACTCTGAATGCACAGATCTATTCAGAAGTTCTGGACACCCTGAGTTTGAGATGCTCATGTGGTAGTTGTGCAGGCTGCTGGATGTCTGAATCTTGATTTGGGGGCAGCAGACTGGTCTGGAGATAAAAGTGTTTAGTGTGAAAAGTGTCAGCATGTTGATGGTGAAGTCTCCTGAAGATAAATCCCTTTAGGGGGGATTGCCTAGGTCAGAGGTCTTGCTGGGTCATAAGCATATTCAAATTCTTTCCTATGTACTGTCAGTCTGTCCTTTAGCAAGAGGGTGACAATTTAGAATCCCACCAGTGGTGTCTTAGAGAACCCATCTGTTCCTGAATATTGTCACTTTTTTTTTTTTTTTTTTGGAGATGGGAGTCTCACTCTGTTACCCAGGCTAGAGTGCAGTGGCATGATGTCAGCTCAGTGCAACCTCCACCTCCCAGGTTCAAGTGATTCTCCTGCCTCAGCCTCCCAAGAAGCTGGGATTACAGGCGCTGCCCCCTAACCCCCTCCAACCCTGGTTGATTTCTGTATTTTTAGTAGAGATATTTCACCATGTTGGCCAGGCTGGTCTCAAACTCCTGACCTCAAGTGATCTGCCCACCTCAGCCTCCCAAAGTGCTGGGATTTCAGGCATGAGACACTGTGCCCAGCTCTTGTCACTCTTTATAAACCTTGCCAGTTTAATAATCAAAAGCTACCTCATCTTACTTCAAATCCACAAGTCAGTGATGACTACTTAAGTCAAAATTCTTAGTCATTTGTCTTGAGAATTGCCCTTTGTAAAAATCCTCAGTCTATATACCCTCATGTACCAGCAAAGTGGCACCACAAAAAAATGCTGGTTTATGGAAAGATCCCTTCTATTAAAATTAAAAAAAAAAAGACTCTTTAAAAGATGACTTTACTGAGGCATATCTTACATATATGATTCATCAGTTTCCAATGTATAATTCAATGATTTTTAGGAAACTTACCAAGTTGTGTGGCCATATCATAAATCAATTTAGGACATTTTCATCTCGCCAATAAGATCCCTCATGTCCACTTTATGGTAATGCCTATTTCAATCCCAGCCACCACGTTCTATCTCTAGAGGTCTACCTTTTCTTGATGTTTCATATAAAGGAAATTATACAGTAAGGGGTCTTCTGTCTTATTTAAGAGTGACTCCTTTATAATAGGTCCTTAGTCACCAGACTTTAACTCTTCTGCATCTTCTACTGCCATTTACCCACTACAAAATCTCAATCTGTGAGAACATGTCCTTCCCCCCCCCGCAGGGGGCCTTGTTCTGTCACCCAGCCTGGAGTGCAGTGGTGCAATCTTGGCTCACTGCAACCTCTGCCTCCCAGGCTCCCGCCATCCTCCCACCTCAGCCTCCTGAGTCGCTGGGACTATAGGCGTGCACCACCATGCCTCGCTAATTTTTTGTATTTTTGGTAGAGACAGGGTTTCACCATATTGCCCAGGTTTGTCTCAATCTCCTGAACTCAAGCAATCTGCCCACCTTGGCCTCCCAAAGCGCCGAGATGACAGACATGAGCCATTGTGCCTGGATGAACATGTCCTTCTGGTGATATCTTTTTCACTTTGCTCCCCATTACCCTGAAGAGAGAGACCTCACTGTTCTGCTAGCATCTCACACATCCCTTCCCTTCACATCAGTCCAGTGAATATCCACCATTCCATCTAGTTTAGGCCATGAATTCCCTGGTGGCCCTTTCCACCTCCAAAGCTTGCTCATGTGACTCCAATTCAGTGGAGAAAGCATCCTCTCCCATTTGGCCTCCTACGTTATTCCCACTGTTCCAATGTCACAAACTAACTCTACTTTGTCATCACACAACCAAGTCATTCCTCATTAACAAATGTTCCAAACACGCTGAAGTCATAGTATATGGTATGTTTTAGTTTTTGTCTATCCAGGCTGCTATAATAAATTACCACAGACTGGATGGCTTATAAAAGCAGAAATTTATTTCTCATAGCTCCGTAGGCTGAAAGTCTAAGATCAAGGCACAGCAGATCTGATGTCTGGTGAGGACCCACATCCCAGTTCATAGAGGAGTCTTCTTGTTTTGTCTTCGCATGGTGGATGAAGTAAAGGAGCTCTCTGGAGTCTCTTTTTTGTTTTTTGTTTATGAGACAAGAGTCTCACTCTGTTGCCCAGGCTGGAATGCAGTGACACGATCTTAGCATTGCAACCTCTGCCTCCTGGTTCAATGCATTCTCCTACCTCAGCATCCCAAGTAGCTGGGACTACAGACATGCGCCACCACGCCTGGCTAATTTGCACATTTTTAGTAGAGATAGGGTTTCACCATATTGACCAGGCTGGTCACAAACCGGGGTCTCTTTGTAAGTGTACTAATTAGATTAGATCATGAAGGCACCACTTTCATGATCTAATCACTTCCCCAAGGCCTCACCTCCAAAATACTTTCACATGGGGGATTAGATGTCAACATGTGAATTTTGGGTGGAAAGAACATTCAGTCTACAGAATCGTATATGCTAATATATTCATGTTACTATGCAATCACATCAACTGCATTTTATTTTTTACTTTCTCTATGTATTTGTGGCCAAACCTCTTCTCTACTTTTGTGGCCTGGTGCATGTGCTAATAAGCTTCCAAACCTCCCCATGCCCTGCTCCCTAGACCAGCCAAAAACATGTATTTCCTATCAGAGGGGGGCTTTGCTATGACTTGTCCTTCAAAGATGAAGATTGGCCAGAGCTGAGAAACAGAAAATCCAGGGCATCCTCCCCGTGAGTTTCCAGCCCTGCCAGGTGCACTGCCCTGGGCAATTCCTGTACTTCTCACACACAGCAGTGCCCTTAGCCTTGCCTTGGAAGAGGCTACTATCAACGCCCAGGGATAACTAAAGGCAGAGCGAGAATCAGAAATTATGTCTGATGTATCTTCTAACCTCAAGGCCACTATACCCTGAAAATTGTGTCAAAGGCCTGGCGCGGTGGCTCGTCTATAATCCCGGCACTTTGGAGATGGGGGGATCATGAGGTCAGGAGATCGAGACCATCCTGGCTAACACGGGGTAACACCATCTCTACTAAAAATACAAAAATTAGCTGGGCATGGTGGCGTGCGCCTGTAATCCCAGCTACTCAGGAGGCTGAGGCAGGGGAATCGCTTGAACCCGGGAGGCAGAGGTTACGGTAAGCCGAGATCACACCACTGCACTCCAGCCTGGGCGACTCCATCTCAAAAAAAAAAAAAAAGTGTCAAACATGGGAGATCGGCAGGGGAAGGGCCGACTTGCACACTTCCCCTGCCGATCTCCCATGTTCCTCCACCATGAGAGCTGCTGGCACATTTGCCGTTTCTGTCTGACTTTCCCCAAACCAGCCAAATCCAACAGGTCCCAAACGGCCAGTAAGTCACCTTCAAGCCTACACAGAACAGCATTCAAAGGCGGCCCCGCCTTCCCTTCCTCAGAGGCGACTCTAAAAGACGGGAGATTCCCGTGGGCACACATACCTCAGAAGGCACTTGATGCTTCTCACACATGATTTCAAACACTGAGGGCACATCTGTCCCCTCCAGTTCCCTTCCCTTTCAAGTGGATCCAGCTCCATCTTGAAACAATTTCCCCAGATTGCCTCAATTCTTCCCGGCGTCGCTCCATTGGCTGGGCCAGAGCCCGCCTCCACCTCGCGCCAAGCCTGGTTTCACTTATGTCAAAACAGCTTCCATCAAAATAGTGGGCTGTTTTTCCGAATTTATTTCACAGTTTTGAAGTCAGCAGAGAAAAGATATTCAAGAAATTGCAAAAATGACTAACCCCATCAACATATTCTGGCTAAGGCCAGGCGCTGTTCTCCTGAACCTCTTCTCTGCAGCCTAGAGGACTTTTGAAGATCTGATTTTCTCCTTTCTTTCTTTTCAGAGGTTCTGTGGCAGGCTGGCTGGGCCGGCCAAGTCCCCTAATCTATGATGGCTCATACTGACTGGCTTACTAAGTTCTGCGACCATCCTCCCCAAGCAAAGGGTACTCCTTAGAAGCTGAGTTTGTTGGGTGTTTTCCCTGTGGTTCATCTGTCTTCACCATCCTTCGAATTCTTCCTCTTGGTTTATAAGATTTTGATTACAAGAAAATTAAACCATCAGAACCCTGGCCTAGAAAAACGGATAAGCCATGTCTTTCCAGATGTTGACAGAGCAACTTTTAAGTCTTGGATTCTGATCAGTGCACTCTTCATGTGTCTGTTGACAGCTGGAGCTGTGACAGGTTCAATCTCTGTGACCCCTGGTTCTCAGTTATATTCAGACAGGAAAATGCAGAGGCATTTGAATTGATCTACTGGGATTTAATTTAAAAATAACAGTAAGTGAAGCATTAAGGAAACCCAAAATTGTTGGAGGCACAAACACAAATGTTGAAAATGCAAAGCTTGCTTTTGATGGTATGTTTATTTTAAAAGTTCCGAAAACTAATGTGGGTTTTTAAAAAGATATGGGGGCAGGTACAGTGTTAACTATAGTAACTACAGGCTGTGTGCTGTGTTATCTGCATGCACACATCACCTCATTTCAATCTAAAACAATGCAGCCAATGGAGAATTGATAATCTGTCTCTTAGAGGTGAAAAAACTGAGATTTCAAGAGATTAACTTGCCCAAGGTCAGAAAGCTGGTGAAGGGTAGAGCTGGGATTTAACTCTGCCTCTGTCTGATTCCCAAAAATACCCTTACGATGACCTTGGGACACCCTGTGGCAAAGGCCCATCCTAATGTTGCTCATCATGACAAGGTTTAGATGAGAAACGGCTGCAACTTCAAACAGCCCAAGGAGGACTCACCCCGCTCTAACTTCAAGTGTTTTTTTTTTCTTTTTTAGATGAAGTTTTGCTCTTGTTGCTCAGGCTGGAGTGCAATGGCTTGATCCAGGCTCACTGCAACCTCTGCCTCCTGGGTTCAAGCGACTCTCCTGCCTCAGTCTCCTGAGTAGCTGGGATTACAGGTGCATGCACCACCACACCTGACTGATTTTTTGTATTTTTTAGTAGAGATGGGGTTTCGCGATGTTGGCCAGGCTGGTCTCAAACTCCTGACCTCAGGTGATTCACCTGCCTCGGTCTCCCAAAGTGCTGGGATTACAGGCATGAGCCACCATGCCCAGCTGCACTTTGAGTGTTAACACCCAAAATACATCCCATACCCGTAAGAAAAAGGCCTAGGGAAAACAGGATATCCTCAGGCAAACCCACAGGGCGGGGAGCAGGTGAGGTGGTTTCTAAGGGTGTGGAAGGAATTTGCCAACTGCCTCATCCCATGTCTCAGTTATAAGCTTGAGTGAGTTCCCAAGAATCCTAGACTAATAGAATCAATACTTGCTCAGATTACCTAGAATCAGAGGACTAAGTAAGCTGGCTCCCAGCCCAGCCAAGGCCAAACTAAAGGACACACACAGGACATGCCCCTCTGACCTTGGCCTCTCCTATCAAGGGTACCCTGATGCTCAGCCATGTTAGTGGAGAAACCAAACTCTGTAAAATATTTAAAGAAATTTATTCTGAGCCAGCATGAGTGACCGTGGTCCAGGGATCAGTCTCAAGAGGTCCTGAGAAAGTGTGGGTGGTCAGGATACACTTTGGTTTTATACATTCTAGGGAGACAGGAATTAGACATAAAGTCATAAATCAATACATGGAAAGGCTGGGCACAGTGGCTCATACCTGTAATCCCAACACTTTGGGAGGCTGAGGTGGGCAGATGATTTGAGGCCAGGAGTTCAAGACCAGCCTGGCCAACATTGTGAAACCCCATCTCTACTAAAAATACTTCTACCTGGGCATAGTGGCATATGCCTGTAGTCCCAGCTACTCTGGAGGCCGAGGCAGGAGAAACATTTGAGCCTGGGAGGCAGAGGTTGCAGTGAACTGGAATTGAGCCACTACACTCCAGCCTGGGTGACAGAGTGAGACTCTGTAAAAGAACAACAACAAAAAAAGGCCAGGCATGGTGGCTCACGCCTGTAATCTCAACACTATGGGAGGCCGAGGCAGACAGATCACCTGAGGACAGGAGTCGAAATAAGCCTGGCCAACCTGGTGAAACCCCTTCTCTACTAAAAAAGGCCGGGTGTGGTGGCTCATGCCTGTAATCCCAGCACTTTGGGAGGCCAAGGAGGTCAGATCACCTGAGGTCAGGGGTTCCATAGCCATGTCTGGAAAAAAAGAGTCTCTGGAAAAACCGAGTTCACGGGAACAGGCAGAGAGTCAGAAATAGACTCAAACTCAAGTGGTGGAAAGCCGGGGCAAATGTACCTTAGAGATAGAGCTCCTGTTGGCCCCTTGAGGCAGAGGTATGGTGAGGGCTGGGTGGGCCTAAGTCTTTACACTGAGAAGGATGAGTGTGTGTGTGGGCACAACTGGGTGCTGGGCATTAGGGGATTGAGCTAGTGTAGACATTAAGCACAGAGTGGGGCTAACTGCAAACCAGTCTTCTGCCAGAGAGAGATGAGGCAGATGTTTCTCAAAACACAGACCGCCAGGTGTAGAGGCTCACACCTGTAATCCCAGCACTTTAGGAGGCTGAGGCTAGTAGATCACGTTGTCAGGAGTTTGAAATGAGCCTGGCCAACATGCTAAAACCCCATCTCTACTAAAAATACAAAAATTAGCAGGGCATGGTGGCAGGCACCTGTAATCCCAGATACCCAGCAGGATGAAACCGGAGAATTGCTTGAACCCAGGAGGCTGAGGTTGCAGTGAGCCAAGATCACACCACTGCACTCCAGCCTGGGCGACAAAGCAAGCCTCCAACTCAAAAGAAAAAAAACACAGACCAACAGTGGACTCTTGTTCTGCTTCCCCGTCAATCAGCTAGAGTCTGACCCTCAACTCCCAGGGCAACTGAATGCCTTCTGGCCTGACCTGAACTCCGAGGATGTTCCCAGAAGTCCTGGAATTGCCTCAAGGCTCCAGGTGGAGCCTGGGAGGCTGCCCAACCCAGCTAGGCTGCGGGATCAGCTGACCCCTGAATATTCCATAAAACATGCAGGCTAGGCTACTCCACGAATAAATCAGATGCACGTGTGTGTGTGGACAGCCCCCGCCTCTCCCAGCACCCACCTTGTCTGGCCTACTAGTCAGAACAGCTGCTCCCTTATCTTCCCTCCATTTGTCACAAATATTTGGGCAAAAGCCATTCTTTTTGGTTTATCTGCCTCCTTTAAAAAGAAAAAATCAAATTTTTCCCTTTCCTGAGGCAGGAGTTTCAAAAGCTTGGTTGTGGTAATATTAAATGCTTGTTTATTTTATTTATTCATTTTTGAGACAGAGTCTAGTTGTGTCACCCAGGCTGGAGTGCAGTGGCGCAATCTTGGCTCACTGCAACCTCCGCCTCCCAGGTTCAAGCAAGTCTCTGCCTCAACCTTATGAGTAGCTGAGATTATAGGCGCCTGCCACCATGCCCGGCTAATTTTTCTGTATTTTTAGCAGAGATGGGGTTTCATCATGTTGGCCAGGTTGGTCTTGAACTGCTGACCTTGTGATCCACCTGCCTCAGCCTCCCAAAGTGCTGGGATTACAGGCGTGAGCCACTGTGCCCAGCCTCAATGTTTAAACATTTTACAATGCCATTGGTCAGTCAACATTGTGATGCTTTTTCAATGTCAAGAGAAGGTCTCTGCAGACATAAAACTCCAGCTCTGGGAGAAAATGCCCACAGCATGAATAGCTGGGGCTCTGCTCTTGTCTGGCCTGACTTCAGAGGTACGAGCAGGTATGGGCATCTGAGCTACAAACGTGTTTTAGAGTACTAGGAATCACTTCATTACCAGGTGTTCTCAGCAGGAAGCAGCTGGCATACGGCACACACTGGACTCAGAACCCTCCAATTTAGAGCAAACGGAAAGCATCCAAAAACAAAGTCAAAGCCAGGGGCTGCGTGGAAAAACAAACACCGAGAAAAATTACTTCTTGAACTGAACACCAGAAAGAGTGTGATCTGGAAGAATCTGGAAGGGGACAGAAACAAAAGCATTTGAACAGAGGCGTTCCCCAAATCTCTGGGTAGGGCAGTGGGGAGACCTTGATAAGAGAGTTTCCACTGTGGCCCTTTTCCCTTGAGACTCACTGAGACTCACAAATACTTTTCACAGATCCAGGGGCATCCCAACTTGTTCTAGCTCCCCAGACTGGGGTGCAAACCACACACCTTTTCCACGCAGATTGGAGCTTTACGTGGGTGGCAGCAGTCCCGGTTCAGGACTTGAGACACACAATTCACCAGATGCTGAACGGGCTCAAAATGGGCTCCAGAGGAGGCCCAGGACATGGCAATGCCAAGGACAGAGCCACACTCAGCCATGGGCCTCCTGCTGTTAACACTTGACACCCTCACTCTCTGCAAACATCTAAGAGACTCCTTGTGGCCCTCTGAGACCAGCTCTTCTGGCCTGCTGAGACCGTCAGGTGAGATTTATTTATCTTCCCTCCCTGTCCAACTGCTCCAAAGAATTTACATGTTGGCACCACCTGTTCTCAAAAGGGACAGCCTCCAGGTACTTTGGCTTTGAGCAAAAAGAGAGGAGTTAAAGGAAAGACTGCTAAGTCAGAAATGACTGTAAGGAAAGAGAAGATACACAGGCAGATTCGTGGAAAATGTTAACACAGTTTCTTAGAAAAGAGCCGTAAAAAGGGGTTCTTTAAATCATCAGGCACAAAGTTTATAAGGTCCAATTTTATTGGGAACATCTTCAAAACACAAATGTGTGACTAAGTCCAAAGGGCCCGTACAAGGCTCTTTCATACAGCTGAAGTTTCAAATCAAAGACTATTGATACCTTATCTAAAGAAAATTTCTTTTTAGGCCGGGCATGGTGGCCTAAATCCCAGCACTTTGGGAGGCCAAGGCAGGTGGATCACAAGGGGTCAGGAATTCAAGACCAGCCTGGCCAATATGATGAAATTAGCTAGGCATGGTGGCAGGTGCCAGTAGTCCCAGCTACTCGGGAGGCTGAGGCAGGAGAATTGCTTGAACCTGGGAGGTGGAGGTTGCGGTGAGCTGAGATTGTGCCACTGCACTTCAGCCTGGGCAACGAGAGCAAAACTCCATCTCAAAACAACAAAAAAAGAATTCTACAAATTTGTTAACTAAATTATACTTTATATAAAATATTATAGCATAAAATATTAAAGTAAAATGTACAAAATATACAAATTTACATAAATTTTAAAACAACAGTAATTACATAAAGAATGCTTCAAGAGAAGCACAGGTTCCTTCAGCAGCTTATAAAAGGGGGACTGGCTTGCTTTGGCGGTAGATGTGGATAGGAAGGTTCTCCTTAGGAAATGGTTCCTGACCCAGCAGGAATTAGCTAAATTGCAAGGAGGTGGAGGCACAGACTCTGGGTGGAAGAGAGAGGAGAGTGGGCTAGGACTGTGAATTCTAACTTTGCCTCCAACTGGAAAGGTAGCAGTAGAAAGTATGTCCACCTGGAAGCTCAGAATGTAACCTTATTTGGAAACAGAATCTTTGCAGATATAATTAGTTAAGGATCAAGATGAGATCATCCTGGATTTGGGCAGCCCCTAAATCCAATGAGTGTGTCTTGATAAGAGATAGAAAAGGACACACAGAGACACAGGAAAAGGTGAGTGAAGATGGAGGTAGAGATTGAGGGGACGTGTCTACAAGCTGAGAAAAGCCAGGATTGCCTCCAACCACTAGACACTGAGAGAGGCATGGCGAAGTGGCTTTCTCCCTCAAAGCCTCCAGAAGGAACCAACCTTGATGACCACTTGATTTCAAACTTCAAGCCCCTCTGGAACTGTGAGAAAATAGTTTCTGTGGCTTTAAGCCATCCAGTTTGTGGTGGTTTGCTATGGCCGTCCTAGAAACGTCACACACCCTTCTCCCTCCATTTGGATTTTCCAAGCTTTGGTGACTCTTGAACTTTCACAGTAGGCTGGGTACGGTGGCTCACACCTGTAATCCCAGCACTTTAGGAGGCCAAGGTGGGCAGATCATCTGAGATTGGGAGTTTGAGACCAACCTGGCCAACATGGTAAAACCCTGTCTCTACTAAAAATACAAAAATTATCAGGGAGTGGTGGTGCACACCTGTAGTCCCAGCTACTTGGGAGGTTGAGGCAAGAGAATTGCTTGAACCCGAGAGGCGGATGTTGCAGTGAGCCGAGATCACACTACTGCACTCCAGCCTGGCAGACAGAGTGAGACTCTGTCTCAAAAACAAACTTTTATAATAAGAAACAGTCTTGTACAACCTCTAAGACCTGTTAAAAATAACATTTTTGCATGATTATGTAACAAAGTCATTTTCAGTAAATACATTTTTTAGATACTCTATTGAAGTGTTTTAAAGGCAGGGTGGCTCACACCTATAATCCCAGTATTTTGGGAGGCTAAGGCAGGAGGATCGCTTGAGGTCAGGAGTTTAAGAACAGCATGGGCTACAAAATGAGACTGCCATCTCTACAAAAGATATTATTTAAAAAAATTAGCTGAGTGCCGTGGCATCTACCTGTAGTGCAAGCTACTTGGAAGGCTGAGGTGGGAGAATCACTTCAGCCTAGAAGATCAAGGCTGCAGTGCTGTGATCACACCACTGCACTCCAGCTGGGGTGACAGGGCAAGATCCTGTTGGTGGGGGGAAGTACTTTAAAACTAATAATAAATAAAATTCAATGTAGTCCTTTAAAATATCAAAATAAGCCAGGCACGATGGCTCATGCCTGTAATCCCAGTACTTTGGGAGGCCTAGGCAGGTGGATGACTTGAGGTCAGGAGTTCGAGACCAGCCTGGCCAACATGGTGAAACCCCATCTGTGCTAAAAATACAAAAATTAGCTAG
This sequence comes from Saguinus oedipus, assembly GCA_031835075.1. Taxonomy (NCBI): domain Eukaryota; kingdom Metazoa; phylum Chordata; class Mammalia; order Primates; family Cebidae; genus Saguinus; species Saguinus oedipus. The sequence continues at coordinate 100,768,725 of CM063170.1, read as the reverse complement.
GCATGGTGGCATGTGCCTGTAATCCCAACTACTCAAGGGGCTGAGGAAGGGGAATCCCTTAAACCCAGGAGGCAGAGATTGCAGTGAACTGAGATCGGGCCACTGCATTCCAGCCTGGGCAACAGAGTGAGACACCGTCTCAAAAAAAAAAAAAAAAAAAAAGATAATCTCCCCTATTTCACAAATGAAGCCTGCTGTTTCATTTACCTCAGATTAATCCGTAAGACCAAAGTTGAGTTACTGACTAAAATGTAAATATACATCACTTAAATATATTAAATGTGTACATTTTTAAAAATCAGAGAAAAATTATCTGTGTGTTATGACATGAATAATAAGGAATACCTGCTGCTTTAATTCTTGGATATTTGTAAATTTTGCATTTAAATGGTATAAAATTTCTGGGTTTGTTTTTAAAATTATGATGTTTGCTGTCTGGGTGACAAGAGAAGAGATTTCCAGCTGTGACCTGTAATCACACCACCTCAACCTGTATATTGCAAGCGGGAATAGCCTTTACCTCAATAAACAGCAGTTACATTGGACAGAAAAAGAGATTGCTGCTGTATAAACATTTTGATTGAGCCGGTGTGGTGGCTCACACCTGTAATCCCAGCACTTTGGGAGGCTGACGCGGGTGGGTTATAAGGTCAGGAGTTCAAGCCCAGCCTGGCGTAGATGGTGAAACCTCTCCTCTACTAATAAATACAAAAAAATTAGCCAGGCATGGTGGTGGGCGCCTGTAATCCCAGCTACTCAGAAGGCTGAAGTGGAAGAAATCCCGGAGCCCAGGTGTTACAAGCTGGTGAAGATCATCTTGAGGGGAATATGGAAAATCAGAATTGTTAACGCTCCTTGTTCATTTGACTCATCAATGTCCCTTATACCTTCTGTCTTAACCAGTGATCTCCTATGGGTACAGGAAATCAAGAGGTTACAGGAGTGCGAGGCTACAGTGAGGTATGATTGCGCCACTGCACTTTAGCCTGGGTGACAAGGAAAGACGCCATCTCCAAAACAAGAAACAAAAATAAAAGGCAAACCCAGTAGAGATTTCAAAGTCATCTCCCCATGCTTCGCACAGGCTGCTAAAGGAACCTCAGCTTTGGGAGGAAATCAGTTTCCTCGTTGTCCTTTCCTTTACCCATACCTGCCAAGTTAGCAGAGCACATGTTTTAACGTGGTAGCAACTTCTTCCCACTCCCTTCCCCATACCTCTAGACATCTTGTTAGCCTCACAGGGACAGACGTGGTAGGTAACAGAATCAAGTACTTCAGGCATCTGCACTGCCAGATATCACGTAAAAGGTCTTGTGAAGTGAGGCCTCCGCACTCATACCTTCCTTGAGACATGCCCTCATTTCTAAAGGGTGCCCTCATCTAACAGGGCTAACTTCCCGTCCTTATACAGTGAGGTTTGGATTTGCTACTCATGGTCCTATATGTAGGGGAAAGTGGGAGAAAGGTCAAGAGTAGTGCTAGACAAGGTGTATCCGTGAGGGATAAAAGATCAATTGGAACTGCAGGAGTCACACACTCCCTTTGTGCCCTGATTGCTGTTAATACTGCACTACTCTGTTATGTCTGTTTTTTTTTTTTCTTTTGAGAGAGTCTTGCTCTGTTGGCCAGGCTGCAGAGCGGTGGCATGATCTCGGCTCACTGCAACCTCCGCTTCCTGGGTTCAAGTGATTCTCAAGCCTCAGCCTCCCAAGTAGCTGGGATTATAGGCACCTGCCACCATGGCTAATTTTTTTTTGTACTTTTAGTAGAGATGGGGTTTCACCATGTTGGCCAGGTTGATCTCAAACTCCTGACCACAACTGATCTGCCTGCCTTGGCCTTCCAAACAGCTGAGATTATAGGCCTGAGCCACCATGCCTGGCCTGTTGTATTTATCTCTTATGAAACTCTCTATTGGGATTAGTGTCACCATCATCGTCTGACCACTATAAGCTTGTGCAATACATAAGGAAGATGTGGTCATCACCAGTGTTTAAGTGACAACACTCAGGAATGGAGATGAAGCAGCTTCACTGAGCATATCCAGACCTCTGGCACATGGCTTCTTCCTCCCCTTGTGGAGAGGGACAAGAGATGGTGAAGTTGCTATTTGAGGAAGTAGCTGACCTCTGCTCAGAAAGATCTTCCCAGATTTCTCCGAGTCACAAGAAGGGCATGAGATTCACTAGGGAGTGGGCTGGGTGAGACCCAGCAGTGTATCGGACAGAAGGCAGGTTTGGAAGTTTGGTAAACCTGGGTCTGAAGCCATGTACTGTCCCTTACCAGTGGAGTGACCTTAAGCAAATTGTGTATTTTTTTTTCTTTTTTGGTGTATGGTTATTTCTTTTCCCTGCTTTATTAAGGGATAACTGATTTATAAAATTTAATTTTTAATAAAAATTTTTATTTCATTTTTTAAATAGAGATGAGATCTCGTGATGTTGGCCAGGTTGGTCTTGAATTCTTAGCCTCAAGCAATCCTCCTGCATTGGCCTACCAAAGTGCTAGGATTACAAGCAAGAGCCCCTGAGCCTGGCAAAGGGATAACTGATAAACAAATATTGTATGCAATTATAGTATACAACATAATTTTTTTTTTGAGACAAGTCTCACTTTGTCACCCAAGCTGGAGTGCAATGGGGGCGGATCTCAGCTCACTGTAATCTCGGCTCACTGTAATCTCTGCCTCCCAGGTTCAAGCAATTATCCTGCCTCAGCCTCCTGAGTAGCTGGGATTACAGGCACATGCCATTACGCCCGGCTAATTTTTGTATTTTTAGTAGAGATGGGGTTTCACCATGTTGGTCAGGCTGGTCTTAAACTCTTGACCTCACGATCCACCCACCTCAGCCTCCCAAAGTGCTGGAATTACAGGCATGAGCCACTGTGCCTGGACCAATGTGATGTTTTGATACATGTAAACAGTGTGAAATGATTAAATCAAGCTAATTAACACATTTATCACCTCACATACTTCTAATTTTTCAATAGAGAGAACATTTCAGACCTATTTTAATTTTCAAGAATACAACGCATTCTTAGCTGTAGTTATCATGCTATACTATCAATCTTTAGAACTTCATCATTGTAACTGAAACCGCACTTCTCAACCAACATCTCCCCACACTGCTCCAACTCCCCACCCAAGTCCTGGCAGCCTCCACTCTACTCTCTGCTTCTGTGAGTTCAGCTTTTTAGATTCCGTATCTAAATGTGATTGTGTGGTATTTGCCCTTCTGTGCCTGGCTTATTTCACTTAATATAATGTCATCTAGGTTCATCTATATTACAAATGGCAGGATTTCCTTCTTCTAAAAGGCTGAATAGATTTTATTCCATTGTGCATATCTATCAAATTTTGTTTATCCAGTCATCCACTGATGGACACGTAGGTCAATTTCATATCTTGGCTATTGTAAATGCTGCTGCAATGAATCAGAGCGTGCAGATGTCTCTTCTACACACCGATTTTACTTCCAATTTCTTGGATTACAATTGTTTCAATAGTGTATTATTCTTTGCATTTCTGTGATATCTGGTGTGATATCTCTTCTTTCATTATAATTTTGAGTCTCCTCTTAAATTTTTTCTTTTCAAAAAAACCAACTCTTAGTTTCATTGATTTTTTTTTTTTGAGACGGAGTCTTGCTCTGTTGCCCAGGCTAGAGTGCAGTGGCGTGATTTTAGCTCACCACAACCTCCACCTTGAGGGTTTAAGCAATTCTCCTGCCTCAGCCTCCCAAGTAGCTGGGATTACAGGCACCTGCCACTGGCCCAGCTAATTTTCTATTTTTAGTAGAGACAGTGTTTCACCATGTTGGCCAGCTGGTCTTGAACTCCTGACCTTGTGATCCACTGCCTCGGCCTCCCAAAGTGCAGGGATTACAGGTGTTAGCCACTGCGCCCCGCCTTCTGTTTTCTGTTGTTTTACTTCTATTGTTTTTCACCCAACATTGGTGCACCTCGACATATAAAGCAAATATTAATGGAACAGAAGAAAGTAAGCAGCAATATAGTAGGAGATTTCAATACCCCACTTTCAACAATGGATAAATCAAAGGAAACATTGGACTTGCTTGAGCAGCACTATGGAGCGAATGGACCTAGCAGACATATATCTAGAACATTCTATCCAACAGCAGCAGAATATGTTTTTTTAGAATATGTGCACATGGGACACTCTCCAGGATAGATATGATGGACTACAAATGAAGTCTTAACAAATTTACGAAGACTGAAGTCACATCAAGTATCTTTTCTAACCACAATGGTATAAAACTACAAATAGGAAGAAAATGGAAAAACTCACAAGTACATGGAAATTCAGTACTACATTGCTGAACAATCAATGGGTCAAAGAATCAAAAGGGAAATTTAAGAAGTATCTTGAGAAAAATGAAAATGGAAACACAACATACCCAAACTTACGGGACACAGCAAAAGCAATTCTAAGAGGGAAGTTCATAGCAATATGCCTATGTTAAGAAAAAAGAAAGATTGCAAATAAACACCTCGTGTGTGTGTGTGTGTGTGTGTCTGTGTGTGTGTGTGTGTGTGTGTGTGTCTGTGTGTCTGTGTGAGACAGAGTCTCACTCTGTCACCCAGGCTGGAGTGCAATGGCCTGGTCTCGGCTCACCGCAACCTCGGCCTCCCAAGTTCAAGCAATTCTCCTGCCTCAGCCTCCTGAGTAGTTGGGATTACAGGCACCTGCTACCACACCCGGCTAATTTTTGTATTTTTTAGTAGAGAGGGGGTTTCACTATATTGGCCAGGCTGGTCTCGAACTCCTAACCTCATGATCTACCCAACTTAGCCTCCCAAAATACTGGGATTACAGGTGTGAGCCATGGCGCCCAGACAACCTAAATTTGATCTGAAAGAACTAAGGGGGAAGAAAAAAAGAACAAAGCCCAAAGTTAGCAGAAGGAAGAAAATCATAAAGATCAGAGAAAGATAAATAAGAGACTAGAGAAACAACACAGAGGGCCAGACACAGTGGCTGGCACCTGTAATCCCAGCACTCTGGGAGGCCAAAGCGGTCAGATCACCTGAGGTCAGGAGTTTGAGACCAGCCTAGCTGACATGGTAAAACCCCGTCTATACTAAAAATATAAAAATTAGCCAGGCATGGTGGCGCATGCCTGTAATCCCGGCTACCCAGGAGGCTGGGGCAGGATAACTGCTATAACCCAAGAGGCAGAGGATGCAGTGAGACAGGATCGTACCACTGCACTCCAGTCTAGGCAACAGAGTGAGATTCCATCTCAGGAAAAAAAAAAAAAGAAAAGAAAAGAAGGAGGCCAACCACCATCCTTCTTTTCTTGCCAACCTTCTAATCTAGCATTCTAGAGGGTCGCACGTGAATCACCCCAATGTCAGCGCATACGCTTAACTAGAAAGAAGCCCGTTTCAAAAAAGAAAGAGGACAGGGAAAGTTTTCAGAAACATCTGTATCCCACTCTCGGCTCCTTTATCCATTTCTTCCCAGCTCCTAGAGGCAGATCCTCTCTAGAAGTTCCACAGGGCACAGGGCTTGGGGGTCCAGTGCCCAGCCCCGGCAGGCATATAATTACACTCAATTTGGCACGTAAGAGAAACTGTCAAATTGTTCCCTAGTGGGGTTTTTTTTTTTTTTTTGAGACGGAGTTTCGCTCTTGTTACCCAGGCTGGAGTGCAATGGCGCGATCTCGGCTCACCGCAACCTCCGCCTCCTGGGTTCAGGCAATTCTCCTGCCTCAGCCTCCTGAGTAGCTGGGATTACAGGCACGCACCACCATGCCCAGCTAATTTTTTGTATCTTTAGTAGAGACGGGGTTTCACCATGTTGACCAGGATGGTCTCGATCTCTTGACCTCGTGATCCACCCACCTCGGCCTCCCAAAGTGCTGGGATTACAGGTGTGAGCCACTGCGCACGGCCCTAGTGGTTTTTATGTGAGCACAATGTCAGACAAGACTGTGCACACCTTGAAGAGGGTTCATGGTCCTTTTGTAACCTTGTGTCTCTGACTCTTCCAAAGCCAACCGTCACAATGCGTTTCATAATATAATTAAATCTTTCACCATCTGCACTGAGCAGTAATGAGGAGTGGTAGAAAAATGCAAGTTATCAACAACCACAACAAAGAGGCAACACTATTTGAACCATAAGAAAACTTTACACAATCACATTTAGACATGGAGACACATTTTCTAAATATGAATCACTGTAACTGAGGAAAGCAGTTTAAAAATAATAATAGCTTCTGTAATTTATGAGTGTTTACCACGGTTTATGTACTATGGCAAGAACATTGAGGAAATCATGCAATCAGTAAATACATTCTTGTAAAAAGAAACAAAAACCTCACGTGGTAGTGAAGTAGACAGAGTCAAATGTCCAAGTTACCCCTTCACACCACTCGCAAAACCAGTCCGGTAACTTTTTTCTTTTTAAGATACAGGGACAGTGTCTCACTCTGTCACCCAGGCTGGAAGGGCAGTGGCACAATCATATCACACTATAACCTTGAACTCCTGAACTCAAGCAATCCTTCTGCCTCAGCCTCCAGAACAGCTAGGACAAGCTAGAGATGCTGTGCCTGGCTCATTAAAAATAAAAATATATATCATATATTTTAAATTTTATAATTTAAATACATATTTATATATACAAGATATATTTACATATGATACATATTATATATAAATGATGTATCGCTCGGCATGGGTATCTCAAATATACATATATAAAATCTAACATACATATATATATATATAAAATCTAATATATACTAGAGACAGGGTCTTGCTATTGTTGCCCAGGCTGATCTTGAACTCATGAAATCCTCCCATCTTGGCCTCCTAAAGTGTTGGGATTACAGGTGACAGCCACCATGCTAGGCCTCAACTTTTATTTTTTGTGATGTGTGAGCACACATTGGTTTAGTTTATCTTCTTCTCCTTTATGACTTCCTGCACCGATAGCCTTATTTCAAGAGGCTTAACCACTCTAGATAATAAAAATATTCTCCTGTTTTCTTCTAATATTTTCACAGATTTTTTATGTTTAGCTCTTTTTATTTCATCTGGAATTTTGTGAATAGGATTTAAGATAGGCTCTAACTTTATACTTTTTTCCTAAAGTTTTAGACAATTATTTCAATAAAATTTACTAAAGAGACTGTCTTTTTTTTTTTTAAAATTGAGACAAAGTTTTGCTTTTGTTGCCCAGGCTGGAGTACAGTGGCACAATCTCAGCTCACCACAACCTCTGCCTCCTGGGTTCAAGCAATTTTCCTGCCTCAGCCTCTCGAGGAGCTGGGATTATAGGCATGTGCCTATACCCGGCTAATTTTGAATTTTAGTAGAGATGTGGTTTCTCCATGTTGGTCAGACTGGTCTTGAACTCCCCACCCCAGGTGATCTGCCTGCCTTGGCCTCCCAAAGTGCTGGAATTACAGGCATGAGCCACCATGCCTGGCTTTAAACAGACAGTCTTTTTTCTTTAACTTTCGAAATACTTCCTTTCCATATATAAAATTTCCGGTCATATAGGGCCAATTTAGGATTCCCTATTCTGTTCCACTGGTCTATGTGGCAGTTCCTATGCCACACTCTTTTAATTACTAGAACTTTAAAGCACAGTTTGCTCTCTGGTGAGAATCCCTCTTTATTCTTCTTTTTCTTTTTCTTTTTTTTGAGGGAGTGTCTTGCTCTGTCTTACCCATGCTGGAGTGCAGTAACACGATCATGACTCGCTGTAGCCTCTACCTCCCAGGTTCGAGTGATTCTCCTTTCTCAGTCTCCCAAGTAGCTGGGACTACAGGTATGTACCACCACACCTGGCTTATTTTGTATTTTTAGTAGAGACAGGGTTTCACCATGTTGGCCAGGCTGGTCTCAAACTCCTGACCTCAGGTGACCCACCTGCCTTGGCCTCCCAAAGTGCTGGGATTACAGGCGTGAGCCACCATGCCCGGCCTATTCTTCTTATTTTTCAAATATTTCTTAGGTATTTACTCATTTCCCCCTCTTTTATATAAATTTTAGTTAATATGTTCAAGTTCCAAATAAATTCTTTTCAGATTTGATGAAAACTGTATTTATAGATCGGAAAGGAAGACAGCAGAATCTGGTACCCTTAAAAGAATGCCTGCAGGGTCCATTGATTAGTTATAGGAACTACGGTTGTAGATACATAATCTCAACAACTCTTCTTTACTTAAAGATGCAATAAGTTAAGGCTGGCCCCATTAAAAAGCAAACAAGTAATACACTTAGCCAGCTCTAGTGGTCAGTTTTGAATCTTTAGAGTAAATCTTCATGCTGTAATCAGTATCCCAAAAGTTTTCAGTTGAGGTTCTGAAATCCAAGATTTTCTTCTAATGTTGTTTTTACCAAATCATAAATCAAAGATATATAGAGATTACAAATGCAGACATTCCCATCACATAATTATTTCAAATCACTCTCTGCTATGATATCCCTTTCTCCACTCTAACTTGAATTTCAGAATGCAGTGTTTACAATATATCTCTTGGCGTGGATATCTCAAAATTATTACCACAGACAGTGGAACAAGTCCAAGGTTAAACTGAAAACAGCACTTAAGAGTTTTTAATTTTGGCATCCCTGTTTATATAATAATTGCAATTTAATAAAGAAGACATAAAATAGTGGCATATTTTCTTTAGATATTGACCAGATCTTTCTCTCTCTTTTTTTTTTTGAGACAGAGTCTCGCTCTGTGTCCAGGCTGGAGTGCAGTGGCACAATATTGGCTCACTGCAACCTATGTCTCCCAGGTTCAAGCGATTCTTCTGCCTCAGCCTCCTGAGTAGCTGGGGCTACAGGCATGTACAATCACACCCAGCTAATATGTATACATATACATGCACATATACATATACATACATATACATATATACACATATATGTGTATATATATTTTTATGTATGTATATATATATTTTTTTAGTAGAGATGGGGTTTCACCATGTTGGCCAGGATGGTCTTGATCTCTTGACCTCGTGATCCACCTCTTGGCCTCCCAAAGTGCTAGGATTACAGGTATGAGTCACTATACCCAGGCTCAAACTTTCTTTAAACAGAACAAACAAAAGCCAAAAAGGTTTAAAGTTGTTTCAAAGTGTAATGAGAGAGAGAGAAATAAGATCTGTGTTCAAAACAGACAAAAATCTAAGACAAAAACAAAAAAATTACAAAAATCTAGTGCTGATGCTTGCGGGCAGAGAAAAAGAAAACATACATGCTCTTTTACAAATACTTTACTTTTCAAACTTTTTTCCAATGCTTCAGGAGATGACAATCGAGAATGACTGGAGTGCAGTGATCACATACAAAAGTTTCTTTGCCCAATTCACCATATTTTTCCAAGAGGAGAGAAGGGGCACAGAACCTCTCTTTCATGAGATGCCACAGGGACCTCTACTTGATGTAACAGGACGTTCTAAGAGCAAACAGACAAACCAGCTGTGGCGCATGTATACGAAGGAATACTATTCAGCCATGAAAACGAATGGATTACTCAAACATGAAACAACATGAATGACTCAAATACATTATGCTAAGTGAGAGAAGATTAAAAAAAAAAAAAGAGATGACCAACAGTAAGCCAATCACACTGAGCTGGTGGGTGGGAGTTGGGGTGAGGAGAAGCCAGGAACACTTTTTTTTTTTTGAGACAGTTTCGCTCTGTCACCCAGTCTGGAGGGCAGTGGCACAATCTCAGCTCACTGCAACCTCCACATCCTGGATTCAAGCGATTCTCCTGCCTCAGCCTCCCAAGTAGCTGGGATTACAGGTGCCCGCCACCACTCCCAGGTAATTTTTGTAGTGGAGATGGGATTTCACCATTTTGACCAGGCTGGCCTCAAACTCCTGACCTCAGGTTATCTGCTCTCCTTGGCCTCCCAAAGCTCTGGGATTACAGGCGTGAGCCCCCACACCCCGGCCATTTTCCAGGCAATTCTCACAGACTCTCCGCAGTCTGGCATTTGGAAAATAGGGTTCTAAGCAAGGAAAGTGACTGAAGCCACTGAATACAATTTGTCTATATCACTAGTTGAGTCTTTTCTCTCTCTCCTCTTTCCTTTCAGACTAAATCTGAGACTGACCTACAAGCACCTGCAGGACGTCTCCTCTCCCAGCCTTCTCATTAGCACACAGCTCCTCACACAAAACACACAGGGCACCACTTCCTCCCGAGCCACTCCTCGGTACTTTCAGTCTCTGGGAATGCACTTTCCATTCTCTCTGTGTATATGAATGCTATATATGCATTAAGGCCCAATTTGAGCAGCTGTCTTGGTTGGGTGCAGTGGCTTACGCCTGCCATCTTAGTACTTTGGGAGGCTGAGGCAGGAGGTTGCTTGAGCTTGGGAGTTTGAGACCAGCATGGGCAACACAGTGTGACCCCATGTCTTCAAAATAATTTTTATATATGAGTGGTTCTCTCACCTACTCCCCCAAGCTGAGACTGTTACAGAATCATATGACCTCAGAGCCAGAAGTACCCTTGAGGCAGCCCATGCCACTTACATCACATCACTAAATCACATACTCCTTTTATTAGAATTTATTTTATATAAGTTTTCTCTTTTTAATACCTTATGTCTACAAATCTGTATGTTTTCTTTAAGCCACTCTATGGAGACCTTGCTGGTACTTAAGATCATTAAGGTTAATTATTATATCACAGACTGCCTCTGTCCTTCTCAAGCGCTATCTTTTCCTGGGGAGGAAAATAAGGCTTTATCTGTTCTGGGGATATCTCTTTGCTGGAACAGTTGCAGCAACTCTTCACAGATATTGAAATCTGTCTGGTTCTCAATCTGGTCTGGAACACAAGGTTGAAAAGCCTGCCATTCTCAAAATGACAACTCTAGAAGCATTTGCACCATCTGGAGCAGCAGCAGAGGCATCAAAGCCAGCCCCCACCCCTGAGCAGACAGAAAAACATCCTCTGACTTACACGTCCCAGCTTGCTCGCCCGAACAACTCCAAACTCTGGAGCAGAGCTGGAAAGCAGCCACAAAAAGGGCAGAGGGTGTGAAATAATTTACTAATGGCCCATTAGAGCTACTTTAGGAAATTCAGAAGTGATGTGTTTCTGCGGCAATCCTTCCTCCCAAGTAGCCTTTGGTTGGGTTCTAATAGAATAACATTTCTTCCACCTGTACTGATTCTATTTGGAGCTACTCAGTAGACATGTAAAGTCTCTGGAGGTAATATAATAATACTAATGATGATAATGAGAACACTCTTAAGTTTATATAATGCTTGGCACTTTTTTCCCAAAGCCCTTCACATATATTATTCATTTGGCCTTCCCTCCCCTCCCCTCCTTCCCTCCTTCCCCCTCCCTCTCCCTCCCCCCAGCCTCGCTTGCTCCCCTTCCTCCCTACCTTCCCAAAAGACGGTCAGACCAGGTATCACAAGATGGCACCATCCTGGCTCACTGAAACCTCCACCTCCCAGGTTTAAGCCATTCTCTAGCTTCAGCATTCTGAGTAGCTGGGACCACAGACTTGTGCCACCACATCCAGCTAATTTTTGTATATTTTTGATTTCTAATGTAATTTTTACCCTTTTTTTTTTTTTGAAAGAGACAAGGTCTCATTATGTTGCCCAAGCTGGTCTCGGATACCTGGGCTCAAGCAATCTACCTGCCTTGGCCTCCCGAAGTGCTGGGATTACAAGAATGAGCCACCACACCTGGCCTATGTTTCATTTGATTTTCATATCAACTTTGTAAGGGAGGTAGCACAGAGAGATTTTAATTTATAGATAGGGACATTGAGGCACTGAAGGATGAAATGGTCTACTCAAGAGGTGGGGCACCCAGGCCATTCCAGAAGCCCGTCAGCTGTGGAAGCATCAGGATGGTTGATGTCACTCAAGTTTTAGTCTAGAACTGAGAAAGGATGGTCGGGTTAAATGTGGTCCTGTACTCAGCATACATGGTTATTTCCTCATTGCCACTCTAATGCCACAGCCCAGAAACAAGGCTCCTGGGACTTAAAATAGTGGAGCTAGTCAAGAAACAGAGAGTACACACAGAACATGGACTCTGTACTTGACCCAGTAGTTTCCAAAGTACCCTTGTCTATTGTCCCTCCAAACCGAGGGTCAGTCCTGGCACCCTTGATGCCAGTTAGCCCGTTCTTTCTCAAGGCCTTAGTTTTCTTATCCATAAAATCAGGGCTCTGGGTCTGGGATAACAGGTCTACAGTGGTGATTTCCAAATTTGATTGATCAAAAGAATAATCCTGGCTGGACACAGTGGCCCATGCTTGTAATCCCAACACTTTGGGCAGGATCTCTTGGGGCCAGGAGTTCAAAACCAGCCTGGACAATGTAGTAACACCCATGTCTCTACAAAAAATATTTTAAAAAATCAGTCAGTGGTGGTGTGTATCTGTACTCACAGCTACTTGGGAAACTGAGGTGGGAGGACTGCTTGAGCCCAGAAGTTCAAGGTTACAGCGAGCTATGATTGCACCAGTGCACTCCAACGTGGGCACCAGTGCACTCCAATGTGGGCAACCGAGCAGTGACATTTCTTAACAAAAAACAGAATGAAACAAAAAAAATAATCTAGGAAGTCTTTTCTTTGAAGAAAAAAAGGACTGCTTTGTAAAGTGACAGTTGTGCAGTGAAGATTTAAACAAAAAAGTATGAATAAGAGACCTCCAAAATCACCTATCATTCACTGGTGGCAGAACAGCTGTGCCACAAAAACATTCTGACATGGGTGGGGAGGGGCATGCACAATCCGAGGAATCTTTTACAAATATGCCTCTAGAGCTCACCCAGACCCGCCAGAGGAATCTTTTACAAATATGACTCTAGACTTCAGACCTGCCGGAGGGCCCAGCAATCTGTATTTCCTAAAATGCCTCTCCTGATGCAGTCAGGTTCGAACCAAGGACATAGACAACAGGGACTCTTCCTGAAGAGATTGGTGTAAAACAGCATGTTTGGCCAGGCACGGTGGCTCACACCTGTAATCCCAGCACTTTGGGAGGCCAAGGAGGGCAAATCACCTGAGGTCAGGAGTTTGAGGCCAGCCTGGCCAAAATGGTGAAATCCTGTCTCTACTACAAAAATCAGCCAGGCGTGGTGGCGCATGCCTGTAGTCCCAGCTACTCAAGAGGCTGAGGCAGGAGAATCGCTTGAACCCAGGAGGTGGAGGTTGCAGTAAGCCGAGATAGCGCCACTGCACTCCAGCCTGGGTGACAGAGAGACTCCATCTCAAAAAAAAAACAAAAAACAGTATGTTTATCAGGGGGAATTCTTCTAGTCCTAAGAGGTGCCACATGTGCTTCCTCAAGGCTGGGATGAACACTCTTGGGGCTACAGAAAGTTTACCTCAAGAGGAGAAGTAGAATTAGGAAATAAAAAAGAGTAGGAAGAGTGGAAATAGTGAGGATTACCCTGTAACAGCCATGCACCTCTCCCCATCCTCATGCCCATCTGCTTCAAGAGCATCTACACACAGGCGGCTGGGGGAAGAGACCCAGGAAGAACCTAGATCCCGTCCAGGGGAGACGATGTGGTCTCAGGCAGGCAGAGTCTGAAACTATGAAAGCTGCGGCAGAACACCCTGGGGGCTCCCATAAGGAAGGAAATGAGCGGGGGGAAAATAGGCTTGGGGAGAGTTTCTCAAAGGAATATAGTAAAGGTAAACCCAAAGACAGAATTCTGGTGGTTCTTCAGCCCTCTACATGGAGATGCCGCATCTAAAACATTCCTAAAGACATATTCCGTGTGACATTCTCATAGTCAACCACCTCTCTCCTCAGAAGGTAGGAGTAAGACAGCAGAAACAAGCAAAAGATGGCAGTAACATCTTTGGCCACTGGAAGAATCCCTCCTTCACTAGGAATCAATAACCTGGCTTTGGATTGCTCAATGCCAGTCTCCTGGGAGTTTGATTAGCATGAGTCAGTTTCCAGGCTGCTGCTAACCTCTGATAAATACACAAAATTGGATTTCTGTGTATCAGCGCCACCCTGTGAAGCCACCAGCTGGCCCTGTGACATTAAGTGGTTTGACCAGGGCCAAAAGCACACCATTAGGGGATAGTTGGTCAGGTCTCAGGGTTCTGGAGCTATTAAAGGGAGCTGCTCGGGCTGCAGAGGTACAGGGACATTTTTACACCCTGATGCTCTGCCAAAAGACCTTTCTCTAACTTGCAAACGTCCATGAAAATCTTACAAAGATATACAACTTGCATCATCCAATGACACACTTAATAAATCTCCCTTCTGGAAAGAAGCCAGCCCTATACACAATGCTCCTGAGTGCAGAGCATCTGGTCTGCACACGTGTGGGATCAGATGGTAATCTGCCCTCTTCCGCATCCAGCAGGGTTGAGGTAATTGGCTGCAGGCAGGCAGGCAGGCAGGCAGGCAGGCAGCTGCTGTGCACGGCTCGGCTCGCAGCTCACCTGGTGCATAGCAGCCAAGAGACCAGGAAGCAGCCCCTCCAAGGCGCAGCTGCATCCTTTTCCTAGGGAACGCACACCATGAGTCAGTCACCTGGGGACACAGGTACACACGCTGCCACCCCACCCTTCACCTTGGCAGCCTCTCCCCAAGCCTGAGCTTCCACCTAATTAACATCCCAAAGTACTTTGGGAGACTGAGGCAGGTGGAACACGAGGTCAGGATTCCATAGACCAGCCTGACCAACATGGTGAAACCCCATCTCTACTAAAAATACAAAATTAGCTGGGTGTCATGGCGCACACCTGTCATCCCAGCTACTAGGGAGGCTGAGGCAGGAGAATCGCTTGAACCTGGGAGGCGGAGGTTGCGGTGAGCCGAGATCATGCCATTGCACTTCAGCCTGGGGCAACAAGAGTGCAACTCCGTCTAAACTAACAAAAAATCCCAACAGGGAAGTTACTGTGGGATCCAACATATACACTTGGAGGCAACATATAGACTTGGAAGCAGGTGAAGTCTGTCCTCTGGGATTTTCCCACATTTCCTCTCCTGGAACATCTCTTCCCACAACCAATACTTTAGCTACCTACAACTCAGATTTACCAAAATTACAGGAAGTGAGTTTGGAAAACAGAGGTCCTTATCTGAATTGCTGAGCCCAGCTCCTCTGAATTTGTTAGAAAGGCAGAGATCTCAAGCCCCATCCCAGACTTACCATATTTTATCAAGATTACCAGTCACCTAGGGATAGGCTAGAACACATTGTGCTGTCCTGGGGTTATTTCTTTTTTCCTGGTAAATGAAGATCTAAGTAAATACCAAATGGTAGCCCTTAAGACTGGGTTCCTTTTCTTCCTTCTCTCATTATTTTGTGCTGTGGATTCTCTGGCTACATGGTAAAGTTTCAGAAATTATATCTGAAGTACATAAAATGCATAGGATTACAAAGAAAACCAATTATTTGGAAAAACAATATTCAAAATATTTAGAAAGTTGTAATACAGTAACCTATATGTGCTTCTTTGTTACACAGAATTCAAAGATCTAGCAACACAGTTGCTAAACAGACTAGCTGACATGATCTCAAAGTAGCAAAGGGTGTAGATGGTATTGGGATTTTTCTGCTACAAATAATGAGTATCATTCGTGCTGGTGACAAAGACATAAGGATTGCTAATACTACTGTCCTTTGTTGCCTATGTCCATTATGGAAGGAAATATTAAATTTGAGCTACAGTTCAGTTTGCTTCCCCTTCCAGGTTCACAGTCCCACTGAAATCTAATCGAATCCAGGTTAGAGGGAGAGATGCTTAAAGATCCTGTGCGAAAGGAATAAAGAGAACGTGGTGCCCTCTGTCTGTCTCTGTCTCATCTTAGTTTGAGCACAAGCTGGTCAAATCACTTCCTTCTCCAATACCAACTATATTTGCCTCATCAGCTTCTTTTTGCCTTGTGGCTTCCACATAGCTAAGCACACAAGTGTTTAATACGTACTTTGGATCAAACACTCTAGGTTGGGTTCTAAATATTTCTGAAACAGAACTATTACATGCCGAATATACGTTCCATGTTACATTCTGAATACCATGACACAGGGTAACTAAAATAATCCCACTTTTTAGGAAGCGACTTTTTTTTTTTTTTTTTTTTTTTTTTTTGAGATGGAGTTTTGCTCTTGTTACCCAGGCTGGAGTGCAATGGCGCGATCTCAGCTCACGGCAACCTCCACCTCCTGGGTTCAGGCAATTCTCCTGCCTCAGCCTCCCGAGTAGCTGGGATTACAGGCGTGCACCACCATGCCCAGCTAATTTTTTGTATTTTTAGTAGAGATGGGGTTTCACCATGTTGACCAGGATGGTCTCGATCTCTTGACCTCGTGATCCACCTGCCTCGGCCTCCCAAAGTGCTGGGATTACAGGTGTGAGCCACCACGCCCGGCCGGAAGCGACTTCTTGATCTGTTTGAGTCCTACCATACAAATATGGATTTAATACAAACTACTAATGCTGAGTTCTGAACTGTTACCCTAGCTCTGCCAGAGTGTCCAGGGCAGGCTTCTGTCTCCTGGATCATAAGCACATTTTCAGGGCCGTTTTCTTGCCAAGAATAAGCAACACTTTCCACAGCCGTGTCAACTGTGGTTCTCAAAATAAGATCCATTTTCAGGAAAAGCCAAAATCAATTTGTCTCTGAATTTTTTTTTTTAAGATGGAGTCTTGCTCTGTTGCCCAGGCTGGAGTGCAGTGGCATGACCTCAGCTCACTGCAACCTCCACTTACCAGGTTCAAGAGATTCTCCTGCCTCAGCCTCCCAAGTAGCTAGGATTACAGGCGCATGCCACCACACCTGGCTGATTTTTGTATTTTTGGTAGAGGTGGGTTTTTGCCATGTTGGCCAGGTTGGTCTTGAACTTCCGACCTCAGGTGATCCACCTGCACCCCCACCACCATCACCTCTCCTGGCCTCCAAAAGTGCTGGGATTACAGGCGTAAGCCACCATGCCCGGCCTTGTCTCTGAATTTCAAAACTATACATCTAAAGCATGTAGACTGTTCTGCAGGCTATTTTCCCCTCACACCAACCCAAGTGCCATGAAAGCAAAATGGAACTGAGCACATCAGCCTTGCAGAGTTCATCTGACACTTGGTCTGAACTCTCACAGAAAAGTGCTACGACACCATGAGGCATTTCTCTAACAAAAGCAAATTATTTGGGTGTGTTTGGACCGCACGTTTACCAAAAAAAAAAAAAAAAAAAAAAAATAGGCAGAACTACAAACTGAGACACAGTCTTATATAAAGAGTTCTGCTTGGCCAGGTGCAATGGCTCATGCTTATAATCCCAGCACTTTGGAAAGCTAAGGCGGGAGGACTGCTTGAGCCCAGGTGTTCAAGGTTACAGCAAGCTATGATCGCACCACTGCACTCCAGCTTGGACAACAGAGTGCAACGTTGTTCCTTTAAAAAAATTTTTTGCTCATCTCCAGGTCCCTGTGAGTGCCATGAAACAACAGCTTCTCTCTCTCTCTCTCTCTCTCTCTCTCTCTCTCTCTCTCTCACACACACACACACACACACACGCACACACGCACACACACGATAGCATGCACTCAGCATTTCTTTATACATCTAAAGCATGTCACCTGAAAAACAGATCTCTAAACCTTGCAGTCTGAACATTCTATGACTAGTCAGTTGCATTATCATCTTGACCTAGTTCTCCACCTATCCTTGTTCCAGGGCTAATCACATAAGACATAGACAAAAAAAAAGAAAATAGGTTGAAAGCAGAGGAAACCTTGCCAATTTCAGAGTTAACCTGTGGATAACAATTGTCTGTCATAGTAAATCACATCAGAGTAAAAGCGATTTTAATAATCAATGCCATATTATTCACTGTGATTTGGCCTAGAATAGTGACTAACTTGCAGGTTTGAGATCTTTGAGACTGCTTAGAGTCCAGAGATTGCTCCTGGAGTAAATGAAGAACCCACAGAATCAAAACAAAACAAAACACACACTAAAACTGATAGCAGATTCTAGTCCCATTTTGAAATTCCAGTGACAACAAATGTAATGAATGAAGCCACCAGAAGACTACAGAGATGACTAATGTTTCTTCTACTGAAATGGCTGAATCCACTCACTTTTAAGATGAGAAGTTGAATTTCTATTACTCTAACAAACGCTTTACAAATGTGTCATTAGACACAGGTGTAAGAGGATCTAATGTCTCAGCATCATGAAAACAGCAGGATTTTCATCATGCAAAGTTTGGATGGGCCAGTGGGACCCTATAACATCCTCAAACACCAAGCTGTCCCCAAGTACATACGTTTCTCAGCTTCAGCATTTCATTCTTTTAACATTCTTTGACTCACTTGAGGGATAAACTGAAGCAAGTTCTAGCCTGTAAAACAGATTGTGCAAAGGACTTAGCTTTACAAATCCAAACTGCATCCTTTATTTCTGCAACCTTCTTTCCTGCAGCACTTAGATGTAATTTTCTGCTTCCCCTCCAGGTCTTTATGGCTCCCCTGCCAAAACTGCCTTGCGTCTGTTACAATAAAATACCTGTGATGTTTTCCAAAGCCAGCAGTTCACTGCCAAAAGTCAAGCCTCTACCCCGTAGGCAGTCACCTGGGAACTGAAGTCAGAGTGTTGCAAACTCAGGGCGAAGATGGAATTTGGCAAGTCAAAGATGGTGCTCCTTGGAAAGCTCCTCCTCTTGCTGGTGGAAGTGGCCAGCAAGAGAAAATATGAACACTATTGCCAAAGGAGCAGAAACGTTGGTGCAAAAGTCAAGAGTGGGGCTGGGTGCGGTGGCTCATGCCTGTAATCCCAGCACTTCGGGAGGCCAAGGCAGGCGGATTGCCTGACCTCCGGAGTTCAAGACCAGCCTGGGCAACATGGTGAAACCCTGTCTCTACTAAAATACCAAAAATTAGCCAGGTGTGGCAGCGTGGGCCTGTAGTCCCAGCTACTTGGGAGGCTGAGGTAAGAGAATTGCTTGAACCAGAGGCAGGGGTTGCAGTGAGCTGAGATCGAAACACTGCACTCCAGCCTGGGCAACAGAGCAAGATTCCATCTCACACAAGCCAACAAACAACAAAATAAGGCAAGAGTGAAAAGCTGCTGTTCCATGAAGAGCACCATGATGAGTTTTGGGATTCATGCCATTCAAATGAAGACCAACTCTGCTATCCACGAATCTCCTGTTACTTACCTCATTGCTTGGGGGCTTCCGTTTTTGATATTTGTGTGGAATTCTAAATTATTCACTGCAGAACCACTATTGTTTGTAGGGGGAGGTGTGGGGATGGGAAGCAGAGTCTGTAAGAACTTTAAGTTTTTGTTAAAAGGGCAAGCCTTGGAAAAATACAATATGTAAACAGAACGTCTGCCTGCCCTTCACTGGGAGTAATCCGCACTGATGTTCTGTCCCTGAGGTCTGAGCTGTCTCACTGAAATACAGGCTTCTTACCATACAGATTCTGAAAGGCTACTTCGCGCCTTCCTCAGATTCACCTTACTCTGCCAACTTCCAACTTGGCTTCCACCTTCTAATTTGGGAAGTGTTGAAATGAGAAAGGCAAAGAGATGGTCTGGGTGTATTTGGCTTTAGGCCTCCCTGACAGCCTCCAAACCTCAAAATTACCAAAAATACAAACTATCGGGTGATCCTTCTCTTCTACCAAACAAGTCACTTTTGCTCCCTTCAAAGACCAAGTTCCTCTGCTGCATGTAAAATATAATTGGGTTGATTCTGCAGGAAGAGATCCTGACAGAAAGGGAAGGCAGATCTAGAGTCCCAAGTGACCGCTGTCATGGCCTGACTCATGGTGCAGGGACCTCATGGTGCAGGGCTAACGATGTGCCCTGCTGAGGCCATCTGTGGAGTCACAGTGTGGCCACCCAGTGAGGCACACTTGCACTTAATAAACAAGGGCAATCTGGGCAGAGGGGCCCACAGCAGACAGCAAAGACAACAGAGGGCATAATGGTGCACGCTGTGCTATAAGGAACAGTTGCCACGTCCATGTCGCTATCTTGCTCCCAGGTCACTGAGGAAAGCCAGGGCTCCAGTCGGGATCTCCATGGCATGATGGACCTTATGCCTGGTGCAGGAAATGTACAGAAATCGTGTTTGGAAGTGAGAGGCTGTATCGCCTACAAAAGCTCTTGAGAGGGGCACAGCTTATAGGTAAACACAAAGCCACAGAAGGATCCCCTGCTGCCCACTGAGCCACGGAATGATTGATTCCCTTTTAGAGACATGGTCACAAGTTTTCTTGAACTCAGAATGATAACTTCTATTTGGCCTAGCTGTTCCTCTCCTCTAGGTTTACACACTTTGCATAGATCTGCATACATCTGGCTTGGTCTTCGATCCTATTCACCATCAGGGAAAAAACCAATAAAGAGATGTCAGATTCCAGTCCTGTTTCCACAGCCGAAGGGAGATGACAGCAGCTCCAGCTTTGAGCAGGACACTCAGCCCTCACAACACTGTATAGACGAGTTGGCTTGTTACGGGCTGCTCGTGGCTTGCACGCCACTTCAGTGATTAGACTTTGGTGGTTTCTGTCTCTTTAGAAGCCAGCTTAGTTGCACGGCTCAGAAGCAAAAGGGCCCCGTGTGCCACTATGTGATACCAGGTGGTTTTAGCATTCTGACACACACTGCCTACTGCAGAGGAGGAGGTTACTCACCCTCCAGCCTGAGCCTTCTGGGAACCCAATGCCGGCCCTTCACCCCAGAGCCCAGCTCACTGCATCTGGCCACACAGCACCACTCCCTCTTGGGCAAGCCTGGTACATTCTGTCACGTGCTGATTCCTGACCGCCCCTTGCCTGCCTGGGGTGTCCAGGTCTCAGTCTGGTTGGTTTCCAGTTGAGTTTCAGCAGTTACGCAAATCAGGTTTCTGACTGTGTCTGAAATTCCAGTGCATACAGGAACAGCAGGTTGCTTAATCTCTAAATTCTGAGCCAACCCCTTTTCTAAATACAAAAGTGCTGCCTAGCTCCCGTGGTAGATTCAAGGACCCACCCCTCCCAGCTCTGACAGCCTGGTTCATCAAGCGTACGGGCGCCATCTTGTTTTCCAGGCCCTACCTCCCGTGGGGCACCATAGTATTCATATTTTCATCCTTCCTCACTTGTTTTGTCAAACGAGGCCCCACCCCCATTCTTCTCTACTGACAACATCCCACTTCCAAATACAGGAGAGATGGCTGAAATGCCCTAGCAGTAAACTACCACCTCCCGTGAGGTGCTTTCCCGTGTTTCTGCAATGGACAAAGAGCTACTGACAAAGTCAGCTCTGTATCTAGGCCTGAAGTTTCGACACAAGTTACACATGAATGAGGCCACCAGATTTTCCTCTTCCTTGGTTAGAAATGACATTAACAATGAAATACTGTGCTGCGTAGAAGAGAACTGCATGGCCAGGGGTAAGGTTGGAGGGGCGAGGGTGGGGGGTCCACAGTAAGCTTTCTTAGAGAGCCATAAAGAAACATTGTACCAAATATAAGAAAACATGGTATTCAGCTGCCTTTTTAAAAATAACAAAAAACATCTTTTTTTTTCAAAGTGGCAACATGAAACACTCTCAGACTGTGGAAGTCTAGCCAGCATTCAGTAGGCAGAAGTAAGAAGTGAATGATTTGTGTGAATTAGCGGAGTCCCCCCTGGGTTCTTCCAGTAGGCACACAGTCGATACATCACTGGCCTCATCGGTATCTCCTCCAGTGGATTCATAAACTAGGAAAAAGGGTGAAAATCCAACCACTGGCACACAGTTCACCTAATATTTCTTTACTATTGGTGAGACGCTGCAGAAAAGCTTCAACTTCCTAACTCCCGAATCTACCTACTTGGAGGCGATGGCACCATTTAACACAGACTAAGAAACTAAAATCAGTTTCCCAAACAGCAGCCCGTTCAAATCACTGAGGACTTAATTTGCTGCATCAACCCACCAATCACGCTGTTCACCAATGATATTAAAAAGTCAACAGGTCAGGGTGGGGTGCTGGGTATGGTGGCTCACGCCTACAATCCTAGCACTTTGGGAGGCTGAGGTGGGCAGATTACTTGAGGTCAAAACTTTGACACCAGCCTGGCCAAGATGGTGTCTCTAAGGAAAAAAAAAAAAAAAAATCAACAGGCTGACCAGCAAACCAGCAAATTTTTTTTCGGAAGATCAGATAGGCCTTGTGGGTCACCGTCTCTGTCCTGTATTCTTGTTTCTTCAACTCTTTAAAATGTAAAACACATTCTTAGCTCCCAGGCCATACAAAAGCAGGCGAGGACAGGGTGGATTTGCCCAAGGGCCATAGCTTGCTGAACAGTGCTTCCAGGTGGAACCCTGGGAAGGAGCCTGTCCCCAACTCAGCTTAAGTCAGTGCAGATAGCACCTGGGACAGATGAGTCTGAAGGATGGGAGACAAAGGGAGCCCACACAACAGGTGGACAGTAGGCAAGAAAGAGCAAGAGTTGGGGTGGGAATCGTAGGAATACAGGGCGAAAATTTTCCTAAAAGACCACAGGATTTGGTGTTCCTCCTCCCATAGAAGGCTAGCTGTGAAATGCTGAGAAATCACAAGGAGAAAGAGGCTAGCAATGATGTGTGGGCTTGCTTGACTAAACACAGTCATCCCACAGTCCGCCAAGACTAAAATGCAAAGCCACAAAACGTGGCCACCATGGCATGTGGATGACCACAGCATGAGGATGCCAGCCAGGCAGTAAGCAGTGACCAAAGCAGCTCCCACTTCTGCCTTTTCAGACACACTCCTGTGGCTACGGGGCATTATCCAAACCTCAACGCAGAGTTCCAGGATTCAGGCTGGGCTACTCTACCGAAACAAAGTTCTCTACCTACCTCTGACATTCTTCTCAGGCTGACCACGCGCACCACTTCTATCTAACCTCTTCCATGTTGGACCAATCCCACAGCACTCTGACCACTTCAGTAGGGGTAAAGCATGTCAGATCATCCCAGTGCCCATGCGAAGGCCTAGAAATGATTCAGAACCCCGGGCTGGAGATGATCTTTATTCTGTTCTACTTCTCTTATCACAAGCCCCAAACCTGACAACGGAAAGAACACCCTGAGACTCAGCTACCATCATGGGAATCGAAAATCAGTTTTAAAATTATCCTTGCATGTGGCTGCCACCCATGGTCCTCCCCATTTATTTTCTACTTCTGAGTGTGAAACGTCACTGTGACAGTTTCCAAGCCTCTGCACTCCCCCTACTCCATGACAAATATTCAGGATTCACACTTCACTTTCACACTGCTTTCCAACCCCCTGACTTAGAAGCTGAGCAGAGGCAGCCTGCCTTAATGGAGAAAACATTAGTGCATTCGGATTCGCTCTGGATCCCAGTCAATTTCAGGATATTTCACAGCTGTTATACATCCACCTCCTTTCTTACAAAAGCCAGCAAAAATTAGTGAGCACCTCATTGGCTCTGGAATCTAAAAATATAGCCACGGTCAAGCCTGAAAATCAGTTTCTGGTCGACTCCCTTCAAAGTATTTGTTCTAAAACAGAGTGTCTGGAGTTCATTTATTATCTGCCAATTTTTAAATGAGTTTTAGCTTCAATGCTGCATGCTTTTGTGTAATTTTTTTTTTTTTAAAGCAACTCTCAGAATAGAACTGTCATTTGGTCATCAGACAAGTAACTGAGAAAACTCTTGCTTGGGCAGACATCAGTATGATTCCAGCTGAGTCTTTTCTTTACGTTATTAATTGCTCATCTCTCATATGATTAAAAAATAATAAACCTTTGGAAGACCTGTAAGTTGTGTGTGAGAGAAAATGGGATTCTCTTCACCACTCAGGTCTCCCCTCCTACCTGCTTTATAGCTGGTCAGGTGAGCGTGCCCTGCTGTGCTTCAGCAGCCTCTGGAATGGGACAGACTCCAAAGTTGGTTGTGCTTCATTTCCCTTCTCCATTCAGGTCTTTAAAGTCCTGGGTTATTAACTATCAACAAAACACAAGCTGCACCATGCTCCAACTTCCTGCCAGCTCCCCATGCTCTGTGGAGCTGAGGAGCAGATTCTCTCTTTCGCTCTCCTCCTGGCTTCACCTCCTAAGCTCCAGAGCCCCACCCACCCACAGCACTCAGATCATTTTTCATTTATGAGTGCATCCAGCCACAATGTGTTTGTAAAAGAACGAGCCAATCCTTGCCCTGCCAGTGTACTGGAACCAGGCTGCTATAAACAGTTCTCATTTTCCAGGAGTATGGGGGGAAATCAAATCCCAGCAGATGTCATACATGGCTTCCTCCTGCAGGTATCTGCAGATCAGCTCTTCCATCAGCAAAGGACACACACCTGGCTGGCCACAGACCACAGCTGCTTCATTCTGTAGACTGCCATGGAGGTGGACTGAAGATTTCAGGCAGGAGAAAACCAAATGTGCACTTCACATAACTAAAAATGTGAAGCTAGGAGGATCAGTGATGAAACTTTCTACCCAGTGACCTAGTATTTCACAATGAATTTAATCTGTCTTGCACTTATTAAAGGGCCAGGTTAAAAAAAAAAAATGCATTCAAATACAAACAAAATTCGAAAGAGTTTGAAATATTTTATAAAGAAATCTGTTGGGAAATCTGTTGGAAATATTTTATAAAGAAATCTGTCATGATGACACCAAATCTACAACGTTTTTTTTCTTTTTTCCTTTTTTTTTTTTTTTTGAGACAGTCTAACGCTGTCGCCAGGCTGGAGTGCGATATCTGCTCACTGCAACCTCGACCTCCCGAGTTCAAGCAATTCTCCTGCCTCAGCGTCCTGAATAGCTGGGACTACAGGCATACGCCACCACACCCAGTTAATTTGTGTATTTTTAGTAGAAAAGGGGTTTCACCATGTTGGCCAGGATGGTCTCAATCTCCTGGCCTCACGATCTGCCTGCCTCAGCCTCCCAAAGTGCTGGAATTACAGGCGTGAGCCACTGCACCTGGCCAAATCTACAACTTCTGTACTCTATGCTTCCAAATTCCACTGTAGACCAGTACTAGCAAAACTAGAAATTATCAGTCAGCCCTTGAGTTGCTGAGAACATCAGCAGCTTTTACTGACAATATGAATTTTCTAAGGTTTTTTTCAGGAAATATAACATTAACAAATAGGTTTCCCTAAACCAACATACGTAGACAGTGGTTTCTATTATGTGTAAAATTTGCCTTGTTTTACAGCTGAAGCAAAAGGGGTCTTGTATGATGCAACAGCCAGAGACTGTCATGGAATTTTGGAATCTTTATTCCAAGAACCTTTGGTGTAGGTATAAAAATGTACGTGCACAACTTAAATAGGAATGGCATTTTATTATTCCAGCACTCACAAGGTCCTTTATTACCTATACTTGCAAGGAACAAAATAGAAGCAAACATCCTGTTTTCTTCTTGCAGCCACTTTTTTTTTTTTTTTTTTTTTTTTTTTTTTTTGAGACAGGGTCTGGCTTTGTTGCCCAGGTAGGAGTAATCTTGACTCACTGCAACCTCCATCCTCCAGGTTGAAGTGATTCTCCTGCCTCAGCCTCCTAGAGTAGCTGGGATTACAGGTGCTTGCTACCATGCCTGGCTACTTTTTATATTTTTAGTAGAGATGGGGTTTCACCATGTTGGCCAGGCTGGCCTCAAACTCCTGGTCTCAAGTGATCCGCCCACCATGGCCTCCCAAAGTACTTGGATTACAGGCATGAGTCACCACCCCCAGCCAGATTTTGGGTTTGTTTTTTTTTTAGTATATTCATTTATCTTAGAGTTTTATCCAGTATAAAGTTTTCCCCTAGGAGCCTTATATTGTCATAACCTAGTTCCAGTCACAGTGAGAACTTTTTGAAACTGCTTCTACATTTTCCATATATTAAAAACACTGATGGCTTATAACTGGACTTGTCTTTTTTTTTTTTTTTTTAAGATGGTTAAAATGTCTCCTAAAAAGAAAATTCTATACATTTTCATCACATGTGCTCCAAATGGGTTCTAGTCATCCCAATACCCTAGCACATTCCCGAAAACAGAAACAGGATCCGCCTTTTACAGATGAAACAAAGACACGACATTGCTGGTACATACGATGTCTCCCTGGTGGGGAAGAGAAAGCACTAATGGGAGGACTAGTACCTCATCTCCAAACCCTGGCAGGGAGCCCCAGGCTAGTCAACATTTTTATGTACACTCGAGAGGCCTGGAAGTTGATGTGGGGGCAACTTCCTGGAACTTACCTTCCTACTTCAGGAAAGCGTGGACTCCTGCTTACAGTTTAAGCTAAGGAGAAGGAAGTCTGCTCTTTAATTTTTTTTCTTTTAGAAGAAGTGAGGGAAAATGATTAAAAATTGCCTTGGCCTGTGACCAAACTGCAGTCCTAACAAGTGGTAAAATTTGCCTATGAAGTATCCTTGATTGTATTAGTTGGCGATATCTGCCAAAAATCCATGGTCAAACCAGTTATCCCGCCTCTCCTTACCCCATTCTCTCAACAAAGGGTGGATAATATATAGCATATAGTTTTGCTTTAAGGGGAGTTACTGCTACGTTTACTCACAAAACAAGCCATGTAGCATGTGCCAGAATTCAGCAAGGACACAAGCCATTTAACCGTCCCAGATTTCTGGGAAGCTGAATTGCATTATCCATAACAGGTATCTGGGGCTCTGCCTTCTTCGTGCCCACCTTGGTTCCTTGGTCACCGAGCTTAGGAGACCACTGTGACCCCACTGTCCATCACCTGGGAGGGACCCTGAAGATCACCGAGTTCTACCTTCTCATTTCGTGTCATGGAAACACAGCTCTACAGAAAGAGGAGGAGGCTTTGCAACATCACAGGGCACACAGGTGGAAGTACTGAGGTTAGAACGTGAATCTTCCTGATCCAAACTCTAAGATGGTGCTAAGTGCACAAGATGTGGATCTCTGTGGGCAGGACCTTCAGGCAGGGGCTTAGTAGTGGCACTCCAGCTGGTCACAATGCAGCCTAGGGACACACCTAAGATTCTCCCAGAAGCTAAAACAGAAGGGTAACAAAGACAGCAATCTCAGAAATCCCCAGCAGAGTAGGAGTCAATCAAACAGCAAAAACCAAGGGACACCCCTGGGTATAAACCCAAGAACTGAAAACAGACACAAATTGATATTCACATCCCCGATATTTGTGGCAGCACTGTTCACACAATAACCAAAGGGTGGAAGCAATCTATGCGTCCACTGATGGATGAATAGATACAGAAACTGTGATACATACGTATAGTGGAATACTGTTCAGCCGCAAAAAAGAAAGAAATTCTAACACAATGAGTTTTGAAAAGACACTATGCTAAATGAAACAAGCCTGTTAGAAAAGGACAAACATTGTATGATTTTAATAATATGAGGCACTCAGAATAGCAAAATTTAGAGACAGAAAGTAGAATGGTGGTTGCCAGGGACCAGGGAGGGGAGGAATGGGAAGTTACTGCTTAATGGATACAGAGTTTCACTTTTGCAAGATGAAGAGTCTTCTGGAGATGGATAGTGCTGGTGGCTGCATAACAGTGTGAATGTACTTAATGCCACAAAATGATATATTTAAAACCATTAAAAGGAAAACTTTTATATTAAGCACGTAAAGTCAATGGAGCCTGGATTTTCTTGGTCTAAAAAAAAAAAAAAAGTCTCGCTCTGTTGCCTAGGCTGGAGTGCACTTATGCAATCTGGGTTCACTGCAGCCTCCACCTCCTAGGTTCCAGCGATTCTCCTGCCTCAGCCTCCCGAGTAGCTGGGACTACAGGCGTGTACACCACACCCACCTAATTTTTTGTATTTTTAGTACAGACAAGGATTCACTGTGTTGGCCAGAATGGTCTCGATCTCCTGACCTCGTGATTGCCCACCTCGGCCTCCCAAGGTGCTGGGATTACAGGTGTGATCCACTGTGCCCAGCCACCACTGGCTACTTCTATGGCTATCGTGCTTCATATGCTTGATGTCACAAAATGAAAAGAAATGAAAATGCAATTCATAAATGGTCTTGAAAACAACAGGAAGCACTAACGTTTCCTTCTCCCCTTTTCCCATTCCCCAGTCAAAAATCCACACAGAACGTTATGAAAGCAAACAAGATTTGTTTCCCTGCCCCTTGATGGGAGACAATAAGTTCAGTGCTGATGGGGAACACCCTGCCAATTGTGCCAGTGAAGAGGACCCTGGCCTGCAAGTTTGAGGAAGCAGCTCCCTTCCAACTTCTGCCATCAATGCAGAGGGTTCAGAATACATCGGAGAAAGCTCCAAACCGCTGCGGCCCATCCCTCCTCTCCCATCCAGCCCTCCTAGAGTTCACACACCCTAACTCATGCAATGCTGGGAGCATGAACTGACACCATCATGCTCTGGGGCCTTCATCGTATACAGATCTATTTCTTAGCTGTCAAATCTGTCCCATTAGCCATAAACCTCTGGTGGACAGAGCTGCCTCCAGCTCTCTGGTCCCCTCTTTTCAGCCTCCTTCCTCCCACCAGGCCAGGGTGAGCCTTGGAGGGGCACCAGCTTCTTCCTTTGTTCCTCCCTCCCTCCTGTGACCTGGATTATTCCCTCTACTTCCATATCTACAGTAACCAAGTAAGAACCACTAACTCCTCAATCTCTCTCTCTCTTCTGACCTCCTGCCCAGATGCAGCTGAGTGTCCTGCCGGCACCTCAAACCTGGCATGCCCTAAAAAACCCACTATGCGGTCAGGCGCATTGGCGCACACCTGTAATCCCAGCATTTTGGGAGGCCAAGGTGGGTGGATCACTTGATGTCAGGAGTTCAACACCAGCCTGACCAACATGGTGAAACCCCGTCTCTACTAAAAATACAAAAATTAGCCGGACGTGGTGGCAAGTGCCTGTAATCTTTTTATTTTAGATCCAGGGGTATATATGCACGTTGGTTACCTGGGTATACTGCGTTAAGCTGAGGTATGCAGTACAACTGATCCTGTCACCCAGGTACTGAGCATGGTACCCAATAATTAAGTTTCCAACCCTGGCCCTGCCTCCTCTAGTAGTCACCAGGGCCTATTGTTCTCATCTTTATGTCCGTAAGTACCCAATGTTTAGCTTCCACTTATAAGTGAGAATATATAGTATTTAGTTTTCTGTTCCTGTGTTAATTCACTTAGGATAATGGCCCCAGCTGCATCCATGTTACTGCAAAAGACATGATTTCATTCTTTTTTTTTTTTTTGAGACGGAGTTTCACTCTTGCTACCCAAGCGGGAGTGCAATGGCGCGATCTCGGCTCACCGCAACCTCCGCCTCCTGGGTTCAGGCAATTCTCCTGTCTCAGCCTCCTGAGTAGCTGGGATTACAGGCACGCACCACCATGCCCAGCTAAGTTTTTGTATTTTTTGTAGAGATGGGGTTTCACCATGTTGAACAGGATGGTCTTGATCTCTT
Source organism: Saguinus oedipus (assembly GCA_031835075.1). Lineage (NCBI taxonomy): Eukaryota > Metazoa > Chordata > Mammalia > Primates > Cebidae > Saguinus > Saguinus oedipus. Next base: position 100,739,327 of record CM063170.1, on the reverse strand, counting down.
GACCTCGTGATCCACCCGCCTTGGCCTCCCAAAGTGCTGGGATTACAGGCTTGAGCCACCACGCCTGGCGCGATTTCATTCTTTTTTATGGCTGTGTTGTGTTCCATGGTGTATATGTACCACATTTTCTTTACCCACTCTACCATTAATGGGCACACAGGACATAGGCTGATACCCTGTCTTTGCTACTGCTTCGATGAACATACAAGTGCACATGTATTCTTCATAGAATGATTTGTTTTCTTTCCGATAGATACCTAGTAATGGAATTGCTGGGTTGAATGGTAGTTCTGTGTTAAGTTCTTTGAGGAATCTCCAAACAGCTTTCCACAGTGGCCAAACTAACTTACATTCACACCGACAGTGTATAAGCATTTGCTTTTCTCCAAAGTCTATTCAAGCACCAGTTATTTTTTGGCTTTTTTTTTAATCGAGTTTCTACCTTATTGACCAGATTGGAGTGCAGTGGCACAATCTTGGCTCACTGCAACCTCTGCCTTCCAGGTTCAATAGATTCTCCTGCCTCAGCCTCCCAAGTAGCTGAGAGTACAGAAATATAGCACCATGCCTGCCTAATTTTGTACTTCTAGTAGAGACAGGGTTTCACCATGGGTTAGGCTGGTTTCCAGCTCCTGGCCTCAGGTGATCCACCCACTTTGGCCTGCCAAAGTGCTGGGATTACAGGCATGAGCCACCGTGGCTGGCCTGGATTTAAATTTTTTTTTTTTTTTTTAAAGAGACAGGGTCTCGCTATGTTGCCCAGGCTGGAGTGCGGTGACTGTTCACAGGTGCGATTCCACTGCTGATCAGCATGGGAGTTTTGACCTTTTCGGTTTTCATCCTAGGCTGGTTCACCCCTCTTTAGGCAACCTGGTGGTTCCCCGCTACCAGAAGTCACCATATTGATGCTGAACTTAGTGTGGACACCCAATCGGCAAAGTGCACTACAGCCCAGAACTCCTGGGCTTAAGTGATCCTCCCACCTCAGCCTCCTGAGTAGCTGGGACTACAGGCACGCACCACTGCACTCAGTGGCTTTTAAGTTTTTTAAAGAGGCAGTGTCTTGCTCTGTTGCCTAGGCTGGAGCACAGTGGCACAATTATGCTCTCTTCAGCCTCAAACTCCTGGGCTTAAAGGATCCCCTGCCACTAAGTTAACTGGATTATAGAAACATGCCACCATGCCCAGATGTTTCTTAGACTGGTCTTAAACTCTTGGCCTCAAATGATCCTCCCACCTCAGCCTCCAAAAATGCTGGAATTATAGGCATGAGCTACTCTTTGGTGTGAGATGGTATCTCATTGTGGTTTTAATTTGCATTTCTCTGATGATAAGCAAAGTTGAGCATGTTTTCATGTTTGCTGGCCACTTAGAAATGTCTTTTCCTGTCTTTGGCCCACTTTGTAACTGGGTTTATCTGTTTTTTGCTTGTTGAATAGTTTAAGTTCCTTATAGATTCTAGACATTAGCCCTTTGTTGGAAGCAGAGTTGGTGAATATTCTCTCCCATTCCATAGGTCCTACAAAACAGACTCTTTGTCTGTTGACTCTGTGGATAATTTCTTTTGCTGTGTAGAAGCTCTTTAGGTCTCACTTGTCAATTTTTGATTTTGTTCTAACTGCTTTTCAGGACTTAGCCACAAATTCTTTTCCAAGGCCGATGTCCGGAATGGTATTTTCTAGGTTTTCTTCTAAGATTCTTACTCTTTGAGGTCTTACATTTAAATCTTTAGTTCATGATGAGTTAATTTTTGAAGTAAAAGGTAGGGGTCCAGTTTCATGCTTCTGTATATGGCTAGCCAGCCATCCCAACACCGTTTATTAAACAGACAGTTCTTTCCTTGTTGTTTATTTGTGCTAACTTTGTGGAAGATCAAATGGCTATAGGTATATGGCTTTATTTCTGGATTCTCTATTCTGTTCCACTGGTTTGTTTGTCTGTTTTTGTACCAGTACCATGCTGTTTTAGTTATTATAGACTTATGTGTAGTTGGAAGTTGGGTAATGGGATGCTCCTGGCTTTGTTCTTTTTGCTTAGGATGACTTTCCACGCCCTCACTTGAAGGCATTTGTGCCTCCTTGGCCCCTTAGACCCTCCCGTCAGTCATCAAGGGCCACAGATAACTGCTCAGTCCCCATTTTCCAGCCTGGCTTGTCAGCCCAATCAATCCTCTGAGTTAGAGGTTGTTTCTTTCTTCACAGAAATAGAGACAATTTTCGTTTTGGAAACTCAATCCAGCTCCACCAGGACTTGAACTCATTTCCAGGAATCCTGCCACAGACATGAATACCCCAAGGGACAGGCTCCAAGAGTTGGTGACAACACACACTCTGCTGGGCAGAGAGGGAAGAAGGAATTTTCTGAGCCAATGTCACCAGCCAATTTCAGCTTGAGAATTCTGTCGAATGCCTCCCAAAGCTCTGGGAACTCTAAGAAATCAACGTTTCTGAGCATCCCTAAAGACATTTCTCTAAAGCTTCAGGGTATGATCCTGCTGGTGTCCATGAGAATGGCTACCTCTCAAGACCAGAATCAGACAAGTAATTAACAAGGGTCTCCTCTAAACACATGCGCTACATAAACTTGCTGTGAAGATGAGGAGTATGCAGATGAAAAGATTCCCACCACTACAAGACAACACACGCCAGACGTGAATCAATGGATTAAGGCAGTGAGGACACCGAGGTTCCTACAGGGACCTATCACCGTGGGCTGGGAGAATCAGGAGTGATTTTTTTTTTTTTTTTTACAGAAAGTGGGTCTTCAGGAAAGCTTCAAAGCTGGTTTCTTGCTCTTGACATTTGCCCAAGTTGCAAGCTTCTCCCCATTAGGGACAAAAGGAAAGTGGGCCACTCCTCATAGCAGCTGTACCTGGAGACAATTGCAATCTAGCTCAGCCCACCTAACTGGCACTGCACAGTGGGGAGAACAAGCCAAGTGGAACAGGCCTTTGGGAAAGGGCTGCAGCCAAGCCCGTCTGGGCTCAGACTGCTGCCCATGCTACTTGGAGCATATGAACTAAACCAGCAGACCAAAAACCCACCGCAATTCCCCCTCTGACTGTGGGAGACTTTGGAAGCTCTAACTCTTTGTATTTTATCCTCACTGCACTGATACTGTCGAATGGTGAAAGCACTGCCATTCATTTGGTTTTTAGAAACTCAAGACGATATGGAGGTTTCCTCCCTAATGACTCCCCTGGAGTGCGGTACATCTTAATGCCACCAAGTGTGGAGGTGCACACCAGGTGTGTCAGAGGTAGGAGTCAGGGCTCTGGTGTTTCTCTCAGCCAACAGGGGAATAACCTTGAAGCTTGACTCTCACCAACGTGCTACCGTGGTCAAGGGCAGTCACTGATACTGTGATTCTCCAGGCACCTGTACAGAGTGTACATTCAACAAATACTCCACGCCACTGTGACTCATCTGCAAGCACATTTTATTGTTTTGTTGTTGTTGTTGTTTTAGATGGAGTTTCATTCTTGTTGCCCAGGCTGGAGTGCAATGGTGCGATCCCAGCCAACTGTAACCTCTGCTTCCCGGGTTCAAGCAATTCTCCTGCCTCAGCATCCTGAGTAGCTAGGATTACAGGTGCCTGCCACCGTGTCCAGCTAATTTTTTGTACTTTTAGTAGAGATGGGGTTTCACCATGTTGACCTCGAACTCCTGACCTCAGGTGATCCACCTGCCTCAGCTTCCCAAAACGCTGGGGTTACAGGTGTGAGTCACCACACCCAGCCTGCAAGCACATTTTAGAAGAGCTAGTGAAAACCTGGGTGTAGTAGCTCAGACCTGTAATCCCAACACTTTGGGAAGCCAAAGTGGGTGGATCACTAAAGGTCCGGAATTCAAGACCAACCTGGTCAACATGGTGAAACCCTATCTCTACTAAAAATACAAAAATCAGCTGGGCTTGGAGGTACATGCCTGTGGTCTCAGCTACTCAAGAGGCTGAGGCAGGAGAGTTGCTCGAGCCTGGGAGTTGGAGGTTGCAGTGAGACCAGATCCCGCCACTGCCCTCCAGCCTGGTAGACAGAGCAAGACTTCCTCTCAAAAAAAAAAAAAAAAAAAAAGGCTAGTGAAGCTTCTGTGAACTGGAAAGTTGTGTTTTTCAGAGTAGTTTCCTTGCCTAGTCAATCCCTCCCCTCCCCGTCCCTCTCTGCTCTTCTGTAAGTGTAACGGTAGCAACATTTAGTTCCCAGTGATGCTCAGAGTTTTAAAAATTTACTGCAATCAGGGAGTAATTTCCAGATCTCAAAATAATTCCTCTTAAAAGCAAAGCAAAAACAAAAACAAAAAAAACCAGGCGCTTACGTTTACTAAGTCTCCATTATGATTTAAAAAATGACTAGAATCTTTCTTATTCAAGTGGGAAAGGGTAGAGCAAAGCCCTTGGAGGAAGAAATCTATCAAAAACCACATTGCGCCCCATGATGTGCTTGGGCTCAGAGCGGTACTTCCAAGTCATTTCTCATCTTTACCATGAAGAATCCTCTCTTGGAATCACGTCTGTTCTGGGGTAGTAGGAACTTGACTCACAAAACCACAGCTTTCCGAAACACCGGCAAGGAAGTTGGGTCATATATGGAAATTTCTTTCCATGAGCCTGTAAACAATCAGTTACTTGTTTTCCCCCTTTTTTTCCCACAAGAATTTTCTCTAAGTAACTGGAGGAGATTTCCCATGGGAATCGGGCAATGGTGACTTCCAGGTCTTAAACTTTATCTAAAATAGCTGGAAAACAAAAGACACAAGAATGTGCCTGGCTGGCCTCTAACAATACAAATTCTGGCAATAAGAACAGCAGCTGAAGTGTGGAACTTCCAGGACCTCAGAGGAGGGCAGGCACTAGGGCAAAGACTCTCTGGTTTGTATTTAAGAAAGTGTAAACCTCCCACCATTGACCAACTAAAGCTTAAATTTTTTACGACCTATGAAAAAAGTTTGCAAAAAGTCTTCATAATCTAAGTAAGTAGCAAGAATATTCGACTGTAATAAAGTATATTGGGCTCAAGAGCTTCAAAGAACATTTTTTGAGATGGGGTCTCGCTCTGTCCACCAGGCTGGAGTGCAGTGAAACAATCTCGGTTCACTGCAACTTCCGCCTCCTGAGCTCAAGTGATCCTCCTGCCTCAGTCTCCTGAGTACCTAGGACCACAGGGGCAGGCCAGCACACCCAGCTAATTTTTTTTTTAATAAATATTTTTGGAAGAGACAGAGTTTCACTATGTTGCTCAGCAGACTGGTCTCAAACTCCTAAGCTTAAGTGATCCGCCTGCCTTGGCCTCCCAAAGTTCTGTGATTACAGGCATGAGCCACTGCACCCAGCCTCACGAGGTTCACAATTTTCTTTAGCTGTACAACCACTAGAGCATAGTTCACACATGGATTTCAGAGTGCCCACAGAAGGCTAAATGCTTCAGAGAGCACTGTGTGTTAATGGCAAGGAATACTGAGAATTTTAAATCATAGACAGAAGAGAGTTGGGATTCAAATTCCAAGCAAATCAGGTCTGTCTGATAACAAATCCTGTATGTTCTTTCCTCTCTGGCACCAGGCTTTCACCATGTCCCATTTGTCACAGAGGACCTAAGCGAGTCCTCCATGAAACCTCTTAAGCGGAACAGAATGTTCTGTGAAAAGAGAGTGAGCACATGGATGTTTACAGCAGCTTCATTCATAATTGCCAAAACTTGGAAATGACCAAGATGTCCTTGAGCAGGTGACTAGATAAACTGCGGCACATGAAGACAATGGAGTTATTATACGGCGCTAAAAAGAAATGAGCTGAGTAATGAAGACATGAAGGAAACAGGCATGTTACTAAGTGAAAGCAGCCAATCTGAAGGGGCTATCTGTGGTACGGTTCCAACTATATGACATTCTGGAAAAGGCCAAATCATGGAGACAGTAAGAAGATCGGGGGCCAGGCGCAATGGCTCACATTGCGATAGTGATATGGACAATAAGATCCTGGCTGAGGTGGTCTCAGATGGAGATGAGAAACTTCCTGTGGACTGGATTTAGAGGGCGTACCAAAAAGATTTCTTTATGTCATTGACAAATCAATGTAATCCCAGCCCTTTGGGAGGCCAAGGCAGGCAGATGACTAGGTCAGGAGATTGAGACCATGCTGGCTAACATGGGGAAACCCCATCTCTACTAAAAATACGAAAAATTAGACACGTGCCTGAGGTCCCAGCTATTTGTGAGGCTGAGGCAGGAGAATCACTTGAACCGAGGAGGCAGAGGTCGCGGTGAGCCAAGATTGTGCCAAGTGTTGGAGGGAGAAAGGGAAAAATGGGCACAGAGGATTTTTAGGGCAGTGAAACTACTCTGTATGATGCCACCGTTATCATGTCGTTATACATTTGTCCAAAGCCATGGGATGTACAACACCAAGAGTGAACCCTAATGTGCACTGTGGATGTTGGGTGATTATAAAATGTCAATGGAGGTTCATCAATTCTAACAAATGCGCCACTCTGCTGGGGGGTGTCGATGATGAGGAGGCTGTACATTTCGGGGAAAGAAGATGTACAGGAAATCTCTATCTTTTGCTCAGAAAAAAATTTTCGTTTATTTTTATTATTAGGTCTCTATCACCCAGGCTGAAATGCAGTGGCGTGATCATAGCTCGCTGTAGCCTCAACTTCCCAGGCTCCAGCAATTCTCCCACCTCAACCTCCCAAGTAGCTGGGATCTAGGTGCGTGCCACTATGCCTGGCTAACTTTTATATTTCTGGTAGAGATGTAGTTTTGCCATGTTGCCCAAGCTGGTCTCAAACTTCTGAGCTCAAGTGAACCACCCACATTAGCCTCCGAAAGTTCTGGGATTACAGGTGTGATCCACAGCCCCTAGCCAGAAAAAAACTTTTTTTTTTTTTTTTTTAAAGAGGTTGGGTCTTGCTCTGTCACCCAGGCCAGAGTGCTGTGGCACAATCATAGCTCACTGCAGCTTCAAAGACTTGGGCTCAAGCAGTCCTCCTGCCTCACCCTCCCAGGCAGCCAAGACTACATGCACACATCACCATGCCTGGATTATTTAAAAAAAAATTTTTTTTTTAGAGGTGGGTTTTACTATGTTTCCCAGGCTGGTCTCAAACTCCTGGCCTCAAGTGATCTTCCTGTCTCAGTCTCCCCTATAGCTGGGACTACAGGTGTGAGCCACCATGCCTGACCTTTTTCTTCCCCACCCCCTCGATTTTGCTGTGAACATAAAACTGCTCTAAAAAAAAATTAAGTCTTAAAAGAGAGACGTTCGGGCACAGTGGCTCATGCCTGTAATCCCAGCACTTTGGGAAGCTGAGGTGGGCAGATTACCTGAGGTCAGGAGTTCAAGACCAGCCTGGCCAACATGATGAGACCCTGTGTCTACTAAAAATACAACAATTAGCTGGATGTGGTGGCAGGCACCTGTAATCCCAGCTACTCGGGAGGCTGAGGCAGAAGAATCACTTGAACCCAAGAGGCGGCGGTTGCAGTGAACTGAGATCATGCCACTGCACTCCAGCCTGAGCGGCAGAGTGAAACTCTGTCTCAAAAAAAAAAAAAAAAAAAAAAGACAAGACAGTGAGTTCAGTTAAACTATGGGACTAAACTTAGCATTCCTGCTCACTAGCCATATGAATAATAACAAAGTCTTTATGCCTCAGTTTCCTCACATGAAAATGTAATGTAGCTGCAGAGGTTTCGCTAAAATCTAGAGACAGTGCTTTATATCATCTCAGTGCTGGCCACACAGTGGGCATCTGTCAGGCTGTGGTTACAGTGACTCTCCACTGAAACCTACTCACTCCTCCACCACTGATTCTTCACATTGCAATCTTTCTGCTGTTTGGGCTTATTTACATCACTAACCAAATTTTACATAGCTTGTCCTGGTTTAATTGAAAGTGACAAAGGGGAAAGTGGGAAATGAAAACAGAGTGCTCAGTGCACAGCCGTGTTAAAAGACTCAGAAGTCAGCACTCAGCGGTTCCCAAGGGGGCTGCCAGCTCCAATCAGGCCACTGGTTACTTGACAAGAGGAGGAAGCTGGGAACCACACACGCCACCCAGGATTCTCCCGGAAAACATCTTGGAGTAGCACAAAATAGCCTCCTGGTCATCTTCCGGGTGAGTTCCTGTGCCATCAACAAGACCTAGGGCTTCCACTCAGAAGGGAACTGTACCGTCCTTCTCAGGAGCACTACAAGCTTGATCTTTTTTATTTTCCAAATTATTTCCTGGCTAGGAATGAGCCAAGTCTAATGGAAGATAAAATAATTGTAATGATCAAGGCTACCCTAAAAATCAAAAGAGAAGTTTAGACTGGCATGATTAGCCACACGATTTAAAAAGAAAGGTCATCCCTGAGACAGCCAGAACCCCAGGCGTCTTTTTCTGCCCTTTCCATTTGCTGACTATAATAAACCTCAAGGGAGAATTCTGAAATGCCCAAAATGATGCCCATGAATGATTTCCAGCTGGTTCCTTCCCTATCATAACTTTTCAATACCAGGAATTCTGTTCACCCTCGCTGGTTCTGTGTCATATGTAAGGAAGTGACATTTCCAATGGAACATGACTGTGACCTTTCACCCAGCTCAATGCCTTTCCTTTCCCTACAGGACTTCTTTTCAGTCTTGATATAGTTTGGATTTCTGTCCCCGCCCAAATCTCATGTAAATTTTAATCCCAATGTTAGTAGAGGGGCCTGGGGGGAGGTGATAGCATCATGGGGGTGGATCTCCCCCTTGCTGTTCTTGTGATAGTGAGTTCTCATGAAATCTAGTTGGTTAAGTGTGAGGTGGCTGGGCAGTGTCTCATGCCTGTAATCCCAGCACTTTGGGAGGCCAAAGCAGGTGGATCACCTGAGGTCGGAGAATCGCTTGAACCCGGGAGGTGGATGTTGTGAGCCAAGATTGCACCACTGTACTCCAGCCTGGACAACAAGAGCGAAAATTCCGTCTCAAAGAAAAAAAAAAAGTACGAGGCACCTCCCCCTTTGCTCTCTGCCTCCTGTTCCAGCCATTTAAAATGTGCCTGCTTCTCCTTCACCTTCTGCCATGACTGTTTCCTGAGGCCTCCCCAGAAGCAGAAGCCTGGCTGGCCGCAGTGCCTCACCTGAAGTCAGGAGTTCAAGACCAGCCTGGCCAACATGGTGAAACCCCCATCTCTACTAAAAATACAAAATTAGCTGGGTGTGGTGGCACACACCTGTAGTACCAGCTACTCAGGAGGCTGAGATAGGAGAATTACTTGAACCTGGGAGGTGGAGGCTGCAGTGAGCTGAGATCAGCACTGTACTCTAGCCTGGACAAGAGAGAGGAAGATTCCACCTCGGAAAAAAAAAAGCAGCAGCAGCAGAAGTCTGTAGAGCCTGCAGAGCTGTGAGCCAATTAAACCTCTTTTCTTTATAAATGCGAGAACAGACTAATAATACAAGTCTCATGGGCACCTCTACTCTGAGCTCTTGGGAAATCCTTCCAGAATTTTTTTATTTCTACACATCCTTCAATGGAAAGGGCTATTTTATGTTTATTTCCGAGAAAGAGTCTTGCTCTGTCACCCAGGCTGGAGTGCAGTGGTGTGAACATGTCTTACTGCAGCCTCAACCTCCTAGGCTCAAGTGATGCTCCTGCCTCAGCCTCCACCGTAGCTGGGACTGCAGGCACCCATGCAGGCTGATTTTTGTGTCTTTTGTAGAGACAGGGTTTTGCCATGTTGCCCAGGCTGGTCTCAAGTAATCCTCCCACCTTGGCCTCTCAAAGTGCTGGGGTTATAAGTGTGAGCCACTGTGCTCATCCAGATCTCACTTTTTATTTCCTTCTTAACTCTCCTTGGCTACAAGTTTACAATATTCTCTACCTGGCAAGTGTCAGATGCAATAATCTTCCCAATCTTGTGGCTCCCAAGGGTTTTCTAGATCTCCTGCAAACTTCTGACCGTGGCCACTGACCCCTTCAACTGGCTGACCCTGTCTCCCTTGCCAGCTTTATCTGGTTCCCTCCATCTTGTGTGGCAAGATACTGTGTCCCCCTCCTTGTTCAAGAGATAGTGCCTGTCCCTCATCGACCTCCTTCCACTCCTGCCAGCCTAAGTTTCCCACATTTGCACATGGTTTTATGGAGTTTATAAATAGTTTCACACAAACCTGACCTGTCATGATGACATTTAGCACTGGGCTCTCACTAAATAGAGACGAATGCTGGTAGGAGGCTCACACTCACGCAAGTGAACTGTCCCATCAAGTCTGTAAGCCCCTCCCTTCCCCAGGCATCTGGACACTAATTTTATCTCTAGCTAGATGAAATGTCTTTGCCCAGGAACAGCTAGGCAAGTGGTTGCTGCACTGGCTTTGTGCAGTGCACAAGGCCTCCAAGGAGTTAGAATCAGGGAACACCTGGGATCTGTGAAGAAAATAGCTGAACACCTGCAAGGTCACAGTCTTGCACAAGTGCTACTCAAGCCAGGGCAAGCCCAATCTAAAAATAGATGCACCTGAATTGGGACATCAGAAGGTACCAGCAGGCACAAGAACACCACGCCTAGCTCAGCTGGCCTCACTTGCTGGGCTGGGACAGCCAGCACCCCAGGTATGAAGCAACAAAAAGATGGATGGGCACTGTCATTCAGCCCTTGCTCAAGGGCAATCAGGGACCCAGTGGGAGTAGAACCAGGCCTCTATACCTGACTGTGGGCAAGCAAAGTCACCCTCCCCAGGAGGGGCTGAACCTGCTCTACACAAACGCACTGAAGTAGAGAAGCCAACCCTTGGATACAGCCAATTGTCTCTGAATGACACCCAGGGAGACGAGCCTGCTCCAGGCAGGGTAACCAAAGCCACCAACACAGACACCAATGCCTTACTTCAAGATGGACCAATGATTGTTGGAAATAGATGCTCAGTGCCACAAGGAAAAATTAGCACTGAGACAAAGGATTTTTCGGCAATGCAATTTTTACTTCCTGGACCGCAGGAAGGGGACTCTGGCTAGCCACAAGAGTACAACGAACAAAGGAAAACACACAAATTCATTCCTTACACATCTGGGGTTGTCCTTACTGTTGTGTCTGATTTCCATTGGCTGGAGCCAGACCTCACAATGTAAACTAAAACCCAATTGGCTAATAACTGAAAACTTTTCTAAGTAGGTGAAAGCAATGGAGAGCTGGGACATGCCTGTGAGCCCATTCAGCACAGGTATCTTGGTTAAAGTACAAGGAGTGCCTGTAAGCATGGCATTTCTAACAGCTACATAGGATAGGGCTTAACAAAGTTATTACATGCTTATTTTTAACAAGAAAGAAAACTTTAAAAAGAAACTTTTCTACTTCCCACAATGATGAAGCCTTTTTATATTGTAAACGCACCTAGCTAGAAAATGTCCAGTAGAAAAAACAAGATGGAAAAATAAATTCCAGCATTAAAAACAAAACAAAAACAACTGTTTGCCTTCCACAGATTCAGTCTTTAGACTTTATGAGCACCTACAACCTTCAGGAACGCATATGGGGCCCCTACCCAATGCTCTCTCTCCCACTGTGCCGCCAGCACATGTACAATCTGACACTCACAGTCCCTGCCAAACCAATCTCCAATCAATCTCTGAAAAACAAAAGGCTCTGAATAAAGGATTTCTGAACAAAACCCCGCTCCGAAGATGCACTGTCAAAAGGAAGTTTTCCCCATGGACAGAATGAAATCAGGACTGGGCTCAGATAGAAAGGCCAAGTGCGTATTAACCTGTCTGTATACTACTGCTCCTTTCATCTGTTTTTCAAAAACAGACCTGAAAATAGTATTTGTTCTCTACACAGGGTAAGTGCTTGAAAAAAAATTAACACATACACATACAAATCAAAATTCCCTTCTCTCACATCCTGGGCCCTGGGTGTTTAAAACTTTCTGGACTGTACCTAGAGCAAATGGTACGCTTGCCAGCCTTCAGTATGTTTTCTGCCAAACCCGGAAATGCCCTCCTCCTGGGACAGAGCAGGGCTTTCCTGGAGGGTCTGCCTGCTTCTAGGCTGAAATGTCTGCATGTAAGACAAAGATGGTTCTCTTGGTCAAGAGCTCAGAGGACAAGCAGCAAGGAATACTGGGGACCCCTGGCTGCAGGATTTGCTATCTCTGCAGAACACCCCGCAGCACAGGTCCGTAACTGGTTAACTGGGGAGTCAGCAGAATCTGGGGGCCACGAGGCTGAGTCTGATAGAAAGGGCCAAGTGGAGATGCCACAGGCTCACCATTTTTTTGCCTGGATGTGACAGCAGCAATCTAATAACGTGGGGGTTTCAAGTGAGGGATGTTTCTCTAATTGGAATGTAGGCATTAGGAGGGTAGGTGCTATCTGGTCCCAGTATTCCTTTGCAGCACTGCACAGTTCTAGAAACACCCAATATACTCTCTGTTGTTTAGAAAGTAACAGTATCCAGTTGGGCACAATGGCTCATGCCTGTAATCCCAGCACTTTGGGAGGCCGAGACCAATCGATCACCTGAGGTCGGAAGTTCAATACCAGCCTCACCAACATGGAGATACCTCATCTCTACTAAAACTACAAAATTAGCCGGGTGTGGTGGTGCATGCCTCTAATCCCAGCTACTGGGGAGGCTGAAGCAGGAGAATTGCTTGAGCCCAGGAGGAGGTGGTTGTGGTGAGCCAAGATCGTGCCATTGCACTCTAGCCTGGGCAACAAGAGTGAAACTCTGTCTCAAAAAAAAAAAAAAAAGAAGAAGAAGAAAAATAAGTAGAGGTATACAATGAAGACCCCCTACAACTTCTAAAAGAAAGAGGAATTCAACTCTAAAACTTTGCTTCTCTCACAAGGGCAACTAGGTACCTTTTTACCACTTACAGCTTTCCCCACCCCCTACATTTTGCTGAACTTAACCTCTATATACACTAATCCCCGCCAGGCTCACTGTAAATATTTCATGCTACCTCCATTCCTGTATGAGCACATGTCAGAATTACTGAGGCTGCTAAGCCTGAATTTAGGTTTGCTTCACCAGCTTTCTATGTCAATTCTGTGTTAAGTGGTCCTGTACACAGCATACACTCAATTTCAAAAGACCACCCCCTAGAACAAAAACCACCTTTGTCATTGATTCACTGTCTCCGTTTCGTCATCTAAGAACATGACATCAGCACTGGCACCAGATTTCATTGGGCCACCCTTTCTCACATTGACATTTGTCCTCTGAAAGTTTCAAAGTTGTCCTCTGAGACTTGTTTCACCTACTCCTAAAGTTTTCCTTTTCAAAATGAGATCCCTGTGTTAAGATCAGAATTTTTTTTTTTTTTTTTTTTTTTTTTGAGATGGAGTCTCGCTCTGTCACCCAATCTGGAGTGCAGTGGTGCAATCTTGGCTCACTGGAACCTCCACCTCCCAGGTTCAAGCAATTCTCTGCCTCAGCCCCCCAAGTGGCTGGGATTAAGGCGCCCGCCACCATGCCTGGCTAGTTTTTGTATTTTTAGTAGAGACAGGGTTTTAACCATCTTGGCCAGGCTGGTCTTGAACTCCTGACCTCATGATCCACCCACCTCAGTCTCCCAAAGTGCTGGGATTACAGGAGTGAGCCACTGCGCCTGGCCAGGATCAGAATCTTGAGTACTGACTTACTGGAATGACAATGCAATTTCTTAACCTAGTCATTTTAGTTTTGAAAAAACCTCCAAGTTTTTACGTTTTGGAGCCATGTGCCACTCAAGTGGAGAATTTCATTCGCTGTTTAGTGCTGGGATCACATGGCACTGGAGAAGTACATGGGGGCACACTGTGGTTGGGTTGGTAGCCACTGAAGAGTTACAGACACTGACATTCCTGTCACCCAGAGGCAGGAAGTCACATTTGGCTCTAGCTCTTAGCAGTAGTGTGTGCTAGGGATAGGGGAGATGCTGGAGAAGGACCCAATTAAAATGCAAATGTTCCTCCCCTTGCTGCTAAATGAACCTTGAAGGAAAATTAATATATATATATTCCAAGCCTCTGGCAAAATCAAGACTTCAAGATAACCAGAAAATGCAAACTAAAATCCTTAATGACTCTATTTCTAATATCGCGTAAGCTCTAAACCCTACCATAGTACACAATGTGTTAAACAAGCAGATTTGGTTTTTCCCCCTTCAACTCTGACCTGCTTATTCACCTGAGGATGTAAACCACCCATGTGCTAAGAAGACAGAAACCCACACTGGCAGCACAAGCCATAGGGAATGGCCCCACCCAGTAGGATCACAGTTTCTAAAATGCCCAGCAATTAACATTATAGTAGTATGAACCAGACACTGCATCCAGAGTCTGCACATTTCTAACAGTAACTCTTAGGGTCTTAGCCTTTGTATTTTTTTTCCAATTGTACCAACTAGATAACTAAGCAGAGATATGAATTCAATTTGCCTGAAGCCCTCAGTGAGTAATGTAGAATGTGGGCTAAATCTTAGCTTTGTGTTTCTTTCCTTTTCTTTGTGGAGAGGACGTTTTGCCCTGTCTTCCAGGCTAGAGTGCAGTGGCATGATCTCAGCTCATTGCAACCTCTACCTCCCAGGTTCAAGCAATTGTGCCTCAGCCTCCTGAGCGGCTGGGACTACAGACATGCACCATCACGCCCAGGGTTTTGCCATGTTGGCCAGGCTGGTCTTGAACTTCAGACCTCATAGGAACCCACCCGCCTCAGCGTTCCAAAGCACTGGGATTACAGACATGAGCCACCACATCCAGCCTGATACTATTCTTCTAATCAACATATTTTCTTCAAGTCTCCTTTCTTTTCAGATCTTGAGCTTACTTCTGACGCTTTTCTCAAAAGCAACTGAAAACCTTTACCCTAAAAGAAGGATGTCATGTTTTTCATATTTTAAAAAATGCTAAACTTTTGTTCACTGGGCACGTTTGTTATCCTTGCACTCAGCATGTGGGACCCAGCAAATGAAAACCCAAACTTCAGAGAGAAACATGGGAGTAGAAGGTTATGTTCCTCACCCTATGAACTCCAAATAGGATACCAGACTTCAGAAGAAAGACTTCCTCCACTAAAAAAAAAAAAAAAAAAAAAAACGTAACTTCAGAAAGTAGCACCATGCTAGAGACCCCTCCATGGAGCAGTTTTTTCACATTGGACCCTCATACGTTAGCCCCACTGTTAGCGCCACGGCTAGAGGAGGAGAAACAGAACAAAGCGAACCTTCTCTAGTGTGTGAATTGTGGGGTTTACATTTAGATGAGCACAGAAAGGTCAATCTACAATCCAGTCTGTATTCACCAAAGCGCCAGAGAGTAAAGGCACAAATGGTGGACCCACCTATCTACTATGGTCTGAATCTCTGTGCTCCTCCAAAACTGGAGGAGCCCCCTTAGGGGTTAGGGTTTTAGCATACAAATGGGGAGGCCCACCTCAGCCTCCAAGGTATGATTTAGGAGGTGGAGCCTTTGGGAGGTGAGATGGTCATGAAGGAAGAGGGCTCATGAATGGAATTAGTGTCCTTATTAAAGAGACCCTAGAGAGCTACCTGGCCTCTTCCACCATATAAAGACCCAGCAAGAAGGCACCATCTCTGAACCAGAAAGCAGACCCTCACCAGACACTGAATCAGCTAACGCCGGGACCTTGGACTTCCCAGCCAGCAGACTGTGGGAAATAAATTTCTGTTGCTTATAAGCCATCTCATTTATGGTATTTGTCATAGTAGTCCAAATGGACTAAGACACTGGTCTTTGTGTGGAAGAGCCGAGGTTGGGGCTGGGGCTGGGGCTGAGGTTGGGGCTGGGGCTGGGGCTGGGGCTGGGGCTGGGGCTGGGGCTGGGGCTGGGGCTGGGGCTGGGACGGGGGTGGATTAAACGGCAGACACCGTAGATTGATTCACTCAATCCTCATTTAGCAGAAAATGTGAAACCACCATATTCCGTTGCAGCCAGAATGTAGGCATGTGAGCTTATTTCTACCAATCAGAAGCATCCCAGAGTGGCTGGGTGCGGTGGTTCATGCCTGTAGTCCCAGCGCTTTGGGAGACTGAGGCTGGAGGATCATGAGGTCAGGAGTTCAAGGCGAGCCTGGCCAACATGGTGAAACCCCATCTCTACAAAAAATACAAAAATTAGCTGGGCATAGTGGCACATGCCTGTAATCCCAGGCAATAGGGAGGCTGAGACAGGAGAACTACTTGAGCTGGGACCCGGGAGGCAGAGGTTGCAGTGAGTTGAGATCACACCACTGCACTCCAATCTAGGTTACAGAGAGGGACTCTGTCTCAAAAAAAAAATAAAAATTAAAAAAAAGCATCCATGAGCAACCTGGACACAGTGTGAGTGACAGAGGTGGCAAGGGTCACCCATCATGATCCAGGCCTTCTGAGGAGCATGGCAGAAGAGAAGTGCAGTCCTGGCATTCATTCCCTCAGCTCTTGGGGACTCAGCAGCCAGCAGAGGCAGCGTGATTTCTCTGCTAGAACAGACCCACGGTGTGGTTTGGCTCTTTTCCTGGCTCCATCACATCCAAGCCCGATTCTTGGTTCTTCCCAGAACTTCTGTGAACCAGCTAACCAACAACTTTTAATACATCCCTTTCTGCTTAAACTAGCTACAGGAATTTCTGTTGTTTGCAGCCAGAAGTCCTGCCAGACTCAGCAAGAAAGCAGAGAAATGAAAGGAAGCTGGAAGAACTGTGGGAGCCAGCTAACAGGGTGACATGGTGGCCACGTGCTATAAGTCTGGGGCTTCTGAACCCAGTGCTGTATGCCCAGTGAGGCCACGTGGCGGCATCCACAGAGCAGAAGTTTTAGCGGTGGCTGCACAAAGGTTGAATGTCGACTCAACTGCCCTAGGCTCTATACTGTCCTGGACAAGTTTCTTATGTTGTCTGAGCCTCAACTGACTCATCTACAAAACTAGAGCAATGCTACTTCGCTTACAGAGTTTCAGAGAGAATAAAACTAGGTAATATGGAAACAGCCAAGTACCATGCCGAGTGACCAGCAGCTGTTTCAGAACTAGTACAACTATACCATCAAATCGTCACCAGTTGATTTGGCTTACATAGCATATATGTCAAATATAAGGTTATATTTTCTCTAACACCTTATACAAGAAGAAGTTGTTACACAGTTGAGTCAGTACAAATTATATTATGTACCTCCTTCAGTTACGTTGTTTTGGATGAAAAATTACTATTTGGAGAAGACCCAACTGTCTAATACTTAACCAATGGGAATTTTAGATGCTTAGACACAACTGGTTTAACAACCAGGGGGAAATCAATTTAAATTTAACAATTATTCCTAGGGGAATAATCTCACCATCTTAAGTGCTATATTTTCCCATAGCAGAGTAACAGGGTGGTTAAAAGCGGGAGCTGGCCAGGCACGGTGGCTCATGCCTGTAATCCCAGGACTCTGGGAGCCTGAGGTGGGTAGATAGCTTGAGATCAGGAGTTTGAGACCAGCCTGGCCAACATGGTGAAACTCCATCTCTACTAAAAAATTAAAAAAAAAAAAAAAACAAGAGCCTGGGCACGGTGGCTCAAGCCTGTAATCCCAGCACTATGGGAGGCCGAGACAGGCAAATCATGAGGTCAGCAGTTTGACAAGCCTGGGCAACATGGTGAAGCCCTGTCTCTACTAAAAACACAAAAAAATTACCTGGGCATAATGGCAGTTGCCTATAATCCCAGCTACTTGGGAGGCTGAGGCAGGTGAATCTCTTGAACCCAGGAGGCAGAGGTTGCAGTGAGCCGAGACTGCACCACCGCACACCAGCCTGGGTGACAGAGTGAGACTCCACACAAAAGAAGAAAAAAAATTAGCCAGGCATGGTGGTAGGGACCTGCAATTCCAGCTGCTCGTGGGTCTGAGTCATGAGAACCCGGGAGGCGGAGGTTGCAGTGAGCCAAGATCGCACCACTGTACTCCAGCCTGGATGTCAGAGTCTCAAAGAAAAAAAAAAAAAGGCAGGAACTCTGGAGCTTCACAGGTAGGTTTGAATCTTGGCTCTGCCTTTCATGAGTTATGTGACTTTGAGTAAGTTATTTGACCTTTCTGAAGCTTAGTTCCCTGAGTAAAGTGAGATAAGGCATCAATCTCACAATTTCTCTGAGTAAATGAGTTAATACACAGAAGGCACCTATGACAGTATTTGGCACATAGTAAACGCATCCATAAACGTAAGCTATTTTCAATTATACGATGAAGGGATGGAGGAACTGTGCCAGGGTTATATGAATACTTGTGACCTTGGATAAAATATCCAGTGGCAGCACCATACATAAATATAAATATTATAGTCTTTCAAATAATAAAGATGGAGGGTGATACACTCTGAAAACTGAATCAGCTGACTTAAAATGTGGCTCTGAGTATTTGAATAAATTTGCTTCATAAACGATATGAGTAGGAAAAGGAATATTCAAAATTAATGTCATTTAAATTTTAAATGTGATTTTAATTATGTATGTGAATGAAATATTAGAGCTATACATGACTATTTCATGTATATCACTGTATTATTAGTAAACTAAATTGTATCCTATTAGTATACTAAATAGTTTGTGTATATTTATGTTGGCCAAAAACCTTTTCGTAGCTCTTACTTATGTATGAGGCTTATATTTTACTATACAGGGTAAAAGAAAATGTTCTTCTCTTTTTTTAATCAGCATAGAAAATTCAAACTGTTACTGAAAAGCATTTTTTTTTTTTAGACAGAGTCTCGCTTTGTTCCCAGGCTGGAGCACAGTGGTGCGATCTTAGGTCACTGCAACCTTTGCCACCCGGGTTCAGGCGATTGATTCTCTTGCCTCAGCCGCCTGAGTAGCTGGGACTACAGGCGCCCCCTCTACCACACACAGCTAACTTTTTTATTTTTAGTGGAGACAGGATTTCATCATGTTGGCCAGGATGGTCGTGCTTTCTTGACCTTGTGATCCACCCACCTTGGACTCCCAAAGTTCTGGGATTATAGGCATAAGCCACCGCACCCGGCCTCAAAAAGCATCTTAACCACATATCCTTATGCTCCCCAAATTAATGCTCTTATGATCCCCACTCCTGACTTTTGCTAGATTTGAGTTTAAATGTATTTTATATTCAGACAAGCTACATGTTTTTCTAAAAAACAATGCCTCCACTCCAAATAAAGCATGGTCAAAATAAATGAAGAACTCAAGATGACATCAGTCCCATTTTTCTTAAGTCCTGTTGTTGTGTGGATGGCAAGTGGCAGCCAGTTATGACAAGTGATAGATCCAAAGTAACTGCCAAATCTGTTAACATTTTCCCATTTCTAAACCATCTTCAAAGAAAATCACATTTTGAGTCATCCCATCCTCACTGTAGTCCAGTAGAGCAACTTTGCTACCTGGACTCATGCTTCCCCCAATACAGAATTGGCAGCTTTTTGTTTTGAGACAGAGTCTTCCTCTGTTACCCAGGCTGCAGTGCAGTGATCTCGGCTCATTGCAGCCTCTGTCTCCTGGGTTCAGCAATTCTCCCACCTCAGCCTCCCGAGTAGCTGGGATTATAGGTGTGCACCACCACAACCAGTTAATTTTTTTGTATTTTTGGCAGGGACAGTCTCACTATGTCGCCAAGGCTGGTCTCAAACTCCTGAGCTCAAGTGATCCGCCCACCTCAGCCTCCCAAAGTGGTGGGATTATAGGTGTGAGCCACCCTACCGGGCCAGAACCACTTCTGAAATTGCTAAGGATGTGCCTGATTTGTTCATAAAAGGTTTTTACTCTTTCTGGTCTCTGTTCTTCAAGTTTGCCTTTGATTTCACGTAACCTCTGATGTATTTCTTGTAGGCTTCTCTGGTGAAGTTGGTTTCCTGCAAGTGAGGGTCTGTGACCATATCAACACCACAGCCATTACTGTGCTTTCCACACCTCGCCATCAGCCTTTGGCAGAGGCATTTCCACCAATGAGCCAGTCATCAGTGTCATCCTACTGACCGTCTTCCCCCGCACTTCCAAGCACAGCCAGTCAGATTTCCGGGATCTCGTGAACATACCTCATCATGGCAGATGAGGTCCAGGTAGATAATCATGATGGTGGCTGAACAGTGGTGCTGCCTTAGAGGAACCCAGAGCTGCACTCAGTAGGGGTGGGGCCGGGGAGGTACACACCTGTAATCCCAGCTACTCAGGAGGCTATGGTGGGAGAATTGCTGAACCCAGGAGGCAGAGGCTGTAATGAGCCGAGATCACCGCACTACAGCCTGGGTAACAGAGCAAGACTCTGTCTCAAAACAAACAAAAAGCTACCAGTTCTGTATCGGGGAAAGCATGAATCCAGGTGGCCTGGTTCCTCACTGGACTACTGTAGACCTTGCCTACATTTCAAACGAAAAAAGGATCAAACCAAAATGAAAGGAAATAGAGAGGAAATATAGACTATCTTTGCGCATTTGCACTTTAAATATACAGAAAATCAGTCCGGCGCAGTGGCTCATGCCTGTAATCCCAGCACTTTGAGAGGCCGAGGTTGGCGGATCACGAGGGTCAAGAGATTGAGACCATTCTGACCAACATGGCGAAACCCTACCTCTACTAAAATTATAAGAAGTAGCTGGGTGTGGTGGCCCCATCTGGTAATCCCAGCTCCTTGGGAGTCTGAGGCAGGAGAATCGCTTGAACCCAAGAGGCAGGGTTTGCAGTGAGCCAAGATCACGCCACTGTACTCCAGCCTGGTGACAGAGCAAAACTCCGTCTCAAAATAAAATAATAATAAATAAATATACATAAAATCTCCAACATGGATAAAGATGCTATTCAATTCTATTTACCTGATCCTTTCCTTATATCTTCATTTAATTGGGAGTGGGAGTGGGGATAATAAAATCCAACTAAAACAGAAAAACTTTCTTCTTAAGGCATAAAACATTAAACATAGAAAATACTGTATTTCCAAAAATGAGACAGGCATGGTGGCAGGTGCCTATAGTCCCAGCTACTCGGGAGGCTGAAGCAGAGAATTGCTTGAACCTGGGAGGCGGAGGTTGCAATGAGCTGAAATTGCGCCACTGCATTCCAGCCTGGGTGACAGAGCGAGACTCCATCTCAAAAAAAAGAGACTACTTCATGGGAAATGGATGGATTGATGAATTTGGCCTGGTAATCCACTACCTGTAGCTTTTAGTGGATCTCTTGAAAGACAGGCACAATAACCCTGATGGGTGTATGGACCAGAGCCTTTACATCATTTATGACTAATACTATGAATTGTGTCCCCTCTCAAAATACACATGTTGGAGCCCTAATCCCCCAACGTGAAGGTATTTGGAGATGAGATCTTTGGGAGGTAATTAGGTTTCGATGAGGTCAGGGAAGGGACCCTAGGATTGGATTAGTGCCTGCATAAGAGGAGAGGCCAGACAGCTTGCTTGCTCGCTTCTCCTGCCATGTGAAGACATAGTGAGAAGGCAGCCATCTACAACCCAGGAAGAGAGCCCTCACCAGAAACCGACCATGCTGGTAGTTTCGTCTTAGACTTTCCAGTCTCCAGAACTGAGAGAAAATAAACATCTTGTCATTTCAGCCATGCAGTATCTTGTTATGGCATCCTGCCAAAGAAAGGTAAGGATCATGGCCACTTAAAACATTAAGAAGTCATCGTAACCAAACTGTCAACAAAACAATAGTCTACCATAACAAGACAAACCCCTTTGCATTGATCATCTTCTTTTATCTCAATAATAAACTTGGGCTAACCAAGCATTCTACCCAGATGGATAGTACAACTTTCGAAGCTTAGATATAACATTTAATCTAATTCTTATTGGATATGAGCCCACCCAAAGGTGGAAAATATGTTCAAACATTCTGTTCTAGATAGTGTAAGTAGTCTCTTTGATTTTTTTTTGAGATGGGAGTCTTGCTCTGTTGCCCAGGCTGGAGTGCAGTAGCGCAACCTTGGCTCACTGTAACTTCCACCTCCTGGGTTCAAGCAATTCTCCTGTCTCGGCCTCCTGAGTAGCTGGTACTAGAGGCACGTGCCACCACACCTGGCTAATTTTTGTATTTTTAGTAGAGAGGGGTTTGACCATGCTGGCCAGGCTGGTCTTGAACTCCTGACCTCAGGAGATCTGCCCACCTGGGCCTTCCAGAGTGCCGGGATTACCTGATTAAGAGTCTACACCTGGCTGCAGTCTCTTAATAGATTTTCTAAATCATTGTTATAATGAAACTAAGGCCACGTGTGGTGGCTTACATCTGTAATCCTAGCACTTTGGCAGGCTGAGATGGGCTGATTGCTTGAGCCCAGGAGTTCAAGATTAGCTTGGGTAACATGGCAAAATCCATCTCTACCAAAAATACAAAAACTGATGTGGAAGGATCACCTGAATCTGGGAGGTCAGGGCTACAGTGTGATGGCATCACTGCATCCCAGGCCTCTGCAACACAGGGAGACTCCATCTCAAAAACAAAAATGAAAAACCAATAGCCAACTGCACATCAGTAACATGAAGTGTATTTTACTTGTGTGGTATCTCAATTAAAATTATCTCAATTTCAGCCTCCAGGCTTGGATGCTCATGCCTGTAATACCAGCACTTTGGGAGGCTGACACAGGTGGATCACCTGAGGTCAGGAGTTCAAGACCAACCTGGCCAACATGGTGAAACTTTGTATCTACCAAAAATAACAAACAAACAAGCAAAAAAAATGGTGCCTGTAATCATAGCTACTTGAGAGGCTGAGGCATGAGAATCACTTGAACCCAGAAGACGGAGGTTGCAGTGAGCTGAGATCTAGCCACTGCACTCCAGCCTGGGTGACAGAGCAAGACTTTGTCTCAGAAAAAAAAAAAAAAAACTACAAATTCACTCCCTCGGGTAAAAGCAGATTCACTTGCATAATTTTATAGGCGAATCTGAAAGACAAGGAGCAATATTTAGATGTTCTGCTTCTTTCCTAATGCTTAACTATACCTCAGCCTTATTCGATGTAATTGTGCCTGGAATTCTGTATCTGTACCTTTCCAATAATATTTACCACCTACTACTAAAAAAGACATATTAACAATAACAAGTGTTGGCTTCCAGTGACTCAGGTTTCCACATCTCAGCCTCTAGGTCATGATAATAGCAATATTAATTGTTTTCTCAGGCAATGTATTGGCATGTTTATAAATACTGGTTCATTTAAAAGGAAGATAAGAGATCTTTCAACTATGAGCAGTCTTGCCCACAGCAAGTGCTCATTAAATGTTTATTGAATGATTGTTGACTAAATAAACTTTCCCTGATTTTTAACATTTCTGGCTGATTTCACTATATTAACCTTCAGCCACTTGTAATTTGTAGATGTAATAAGTTTTTACTAATAATTGAGCTTATAAGAAGTGGCATAACTTAATGTTGAATAAATATCTCATGATAAAGACTTACTGGTTATTATTTTGCTGGTTTGGTTTTGTTTGTATTTTGGCTAATTGAAACCCACACAGTTGAAAGAAATACATTGCTCCAAAATACTTAAAAAAAAAAAAAAAGTGGCGGGGCACAATGGCTTATAGCTGTAATCCCAGCACTTTGGGAGGCTGAGATGGGCAGATCACCTGAGGTCAGGAGTTTGAAACCAGCCTGGCCAACATGGCGAAACCCTGTCTCAATTAAAAATACAAAACTGCTGGGCATAGTAGTGGGTGCCTGTAATCCCAGCTACTGGGGGGCTGAGGCAGGAGAATCGCTTGAACCCAGGAGACAGAGGTTGCAGTGAGATCATGCCATTACACTCCAGCCTGGGCAACCAGAGCTAAACTCTGTCTCAAAAAAAAAAAAAAAAAAAAGTTTTTTGTTTTTTTTTTAATTTACAATGACTTTTCCTTTCCTTTTTTTTTTTTTTGGAGACACTGTCTCATTCTCATTGCCTAGGCTGGAGTACAGTGATGTGATCGTGGCTCAGTGTCAACTCTCAGAGACTCGGGTGATTCTCCTATCTCAGCCTCTTAGGTAGCTGGAGCTATAAGCATGTGCCACCCTACCCAGCTAATTTTTTGTACTTTTAGTAGAGACAGGGTCTATGTTGCACAGGCTGGTCTCAAACTCCTGGGCTCAAGCAATCCTCTCACCTTGGCCTCCCCAAGTGTTCAGATTACAGGCATCAGCCACCGCGCCTAGCCTTTCCTGTTCTTTCTACCTCTAAATTACATAGTAATATTTAATTTTTACTTTTTTAAATTTTTAGACAGTCTCACTCTCTCCCAGGCTGGAGTGCAATGGTGCAATCTTGGCTCACTGCAACCTCTGCCTCTCGGGTTCAAGAGAATCTCCCGCCTTAGCCTCCTAAGTAGCTGGGATTACAGGCATGTAATCCCCATACCTGGCTAATTTTTTGTATTTAGTAGAGGCAGGGTTTTACCATGTTGGCCAGGCTGGTCTTAAACTCCTGACCTCAGGTGATCCACTCGCCTCAGCCTCTGAAAGTGCAATTTTTACTTTCAAGTTGTAAGAGGTTTTTTTCCCCCTCCTGAATGCCTCCCGGGTTCAAGAGAATCTCCTGCCTTAGCCTCCTAAGTAGCTGGGATTACAAGCATGTGCCACTGCGAACCCAGCTAATTTTTGTATTTTTGTTTTTAGTAGAGACAGGGTTTCACCATGTTGGCCAGGCTGGTCTTGAACTCCTGATCTCAAGTGATCTGCCCACTTCAGCCTCCCAAAGTGCTGGGATTACAAGCATGAGCCACCACGCCTAGCATAAAACTAAGTTTTAACAAAACTTAATACAAAATGGATCACAGACCTAACATAAGAGCTAAAACTATACAACTTTTAGAAGAAAAAATAAGGATAAATCTTCATGATCTTCCGTTATGCAAAGTCTAATCAGATAAGAAACCAAAACTACAAGTGACAAAATAATAAACTGGCCTAACCCAAAATTAAAAGCGTTTGTGTTTCAAAGGATATCATCAAGAAAATGAAAAAAAGCAACCCATAGGAGAGAAAATATTTGCAAATCATATCTAATAAGGGAACTGTGTTAAGAATGTATCCAGGCCGGGCGCAGTGTAAAATTATGGATCACCTAAGGTCAGGAGTTGGAGATCAGCCTGGCCAACATGGTGAAATCCCAACTCTACTAAAAATACAAAAATTACCCGAGTGTAATGATGCACACCTATAATACCAGTTAAATGATGCACACCTGTAATACCAGCTACTCGGGAGGCTGAAGCTGGAGAATTGCTTGAACCTGGGAGGTGGAGGTTACAGTGAGCTGACATTGTATCCCTGAATTCTAGCCTGGGCAACAGAATGAGCCTCTGTCTAAAAAAGAAAAAAAAAAAAAAAAAAAAGAGAGAATGTATCCAAATCAATCCCTGTAACAATTAAAGAGTAAACAGATAATTCAACTGAGTAACAGGCTGAAGATCTGAACAGATGTTTCTCCAAAGAAGATATACAAAATGGACAATAAACCCAGGAAAAGATGCGTAACATTATTAGTTATCAGACAGACGCAAATCAAAACCACGAGAGACCATTTCATACACATTAGATTGGCGATAGTTGGTGGGTTTTTTTTTTTTTTGAGAGTTTCACTCTTACTCCCAGGCTGGAGTGCAATGGCGCAATCTCGGCTCATCTCCTCCCTCAGCCTTCCCAGTAGCTGGGATTACAGGGCTTGCCATCATGCCCCACTCATTTTTTGTATTTTTAATAGAGACGAGTTTCACTGTGTTGGCCAGGCTGGTCTCAAACTCCTAACCTCAGGTGATCCACCCACCTCAGCCTCCCGAAGTGCTGGGATTACAGGCATGAACCACCTCGCTCGGCTGGTGATAATTTTTAAAAAGGACATAATAACAAGTGTTGGTGAGGATGCATAGAAACTGAAACTCTCATGCATTGTTGGTAGGAATGTAAAATTGTGCAGTCACGTCAGAAAAGTTTCACAGTTCTTCAAAATGTTAAACATAGAATTACCAAATGACCCAGCAATTCCACTCTTAAGTATACACCCAAGAGAAACGAAAACATTATGTCCACACAAATCTTGTATATGAATGTTCATATTATTTACTATAGCAAAAATGTGGAAACAACCCCAATATCTATCGCCTGGTGAATACAGAACACTGGACTGCCATTTGGTGATAAAGAAATGAAGTAGTGACATATATCACACCTGTATGAACACTGAAAATATGCTTAGTGAAAAGAAGCCAGTGACAAAACACCACATAGATTTCATGTACATGAAGTGTGCAGAAAAGGAAATTTAGAGACATAGCAAATAGATGAGTGGTTGCCAGGGAATAAGAAGTGTTGTCAGGGAGGGAGAGTGACTGCTAATGGATGCAGGGTTTCTGTTTGGGGTGATTAAAATGTTCTAAAAGTAGATAGAGGGATGTCTGCAGATCTGCTTGAATTTACTCAAAAACCATTTATTGTAAACTTTAAATGCATGAAATGTGTAATAATGTAATCTCAATAAAACTGTTAAAAACAAAAGACTGGTCTTGGTGGCTCCCACCTGTAATCCCAGAACTTTTGGAGGCCAAGGTGGGCGGATCACCTGAGGTTGGGAGTTCGAGACCAGCCTGACCAACACGGAGAAACCCCCGTCCCTACTAAAAACAGAGTATTAGCTGAGTGTAGTGGCACATTCCTGTAATCCCAGCTACTTGGGAGGCTGAGGCAGGAAAATTGCTTGAACCCAGGAAGTGGAGGTTGTGTTGAGCCGAGATCATGCCACTGTACTCCAGCCTGGGCGACAAGAGCAAAACTCTGTCTCAAAAACAAAAACCTCAGATGTAGGTGTGTGGACTCCCCAACACTATTTATGTCCCCTCACAAAGGTATTGAAAATTGAGAAGTATACACTTCTCCAATTTGAAACAGACAAAAATCAAGATCCTTCGAGTCACTTTTTTTATTTTTTATTTTTTATTTATTTATTTTTTTGAGATGGAGTTTTGCTCGTTACCCAGACTGGAGTGCAATGGCGCGATCTTGGCTCACTGCAACCTCCACCTCCTGGGTTCAGGCAATTCTCCTGCCTCAGCCTCCTGAATACTGGGACTACAGGCACGCGCCACCATGCCCAGCTAATTTTTAATATTTTTAGTAGAGACGGGGTTTCACCTTGTTGACCAGGATGGTCTCGATCTCTTGACCTTGTGATCCACCTGCCTCGGCCTCCCAAAGTGCTGGGATTACAGGCTTGAGCCACCGCCTGTAATCTTGGGCCAGCCACCGCGCCTGGCCCACTTTTTTTGTTTTTTTTTTTTTTTAAGACAGAGTCTCGCTCTGCTGCTCAGGCTGGAGTGCAGAAGCGTGATCTTGGCTCACTGTAACCTCTGCCTCCTGGGTTTAAGCAATTTTTGTGCCTCAGCCTTCCGAGTAGCTGGAATTACAGGTGCATGCCACCATGCCTGGCTAATTTTTGTATTTTTAGTAGAGACGGGGGTTTCATCATGTTGGCCAGGCTGGTCTCAAACTCCTGACCTCAAGTGATCCGCCTGCTTCGGCTTCCCAAAGTGCTAGGATTACAGGTGTGAGCCACCGCGCCTGGCCAAAGTCAACTATTTTTATAGTTATTGCTTGGCAAGTCTAACAGAAGTTCTTAGAAAGGTCAGCTCGTGCCTCCAACTCCCCTTCCCCTTTTTAAACTGGCAACACACTAGTGTTCAGGAAAACCAGAAAAACTGTATCTCGATGAGTAGTATTTGTCCAGGAAGATTTAGGAAACTCACTTTTAGTAGAAAATTAATCAGCAAAATTCTCTAAGCATTTCTGATGGGGTTTTCCTCCTCAACACACACCCCACCACAAACTTTGGGGACCGCAGGAGAGCAGCTCTGAGAAAAGCTTTCTGCATCAAACCCCTAAAGCACTCGCCTTCACCCAACAGCTTGAACAGGACTGCCCTGGGCATGTCAGCATTTTATGTAAGTCATCTCTTGTCCTTTGTCCCTCCCTGGCAACTGCCGGAGGAGCCTAATTTACTAGTGCTCCTTCCTACTGTCCTGAAGCCCAGCTTTAAAGCCATATGTCCACTTTTATCATTGGCCATATACTATGTGCAGTTATTGATAAACTGATAGAAGCAGATAATCCTACAGAGGCAAGAATGGTCCAACCATTTGAAGAAGCCAGGTCTGGATCCTACTGAGGGACTATGCTAACTTCTCTTCCCGGGTCCATAAGGGGCATGGTTTCAAAGGCAAGAACTTCCCAGCGCCATGCCTCCATCCGCCTCTGCATCGGGGAACCTAGAGTTCTTTGTCTAACTTTCCCACGCGTGAGCTAGGTAAAATTCCAGGTGAGCTTCCTTTGTTCAGAAAGCCCGCCAAATGCCCTGGAAGGAGAGGCTCTGTTGTGGGCAACCAATCTGGAATCAAAGTCAAAAATCAATGACTCCAGAGGAAGTTGGAAAGAACTCCTCTCATTGGACAAGAACATAAACGGAGCAGAAATAAATTCAAAGTTAAAACTCCAATGCACCTTGCCTGCGTGGATTTCCCTCTCTGGGATCCCCCCTCACAACAGCGTGGGAGCTCTCTCTCTACCTCTCTCTCTGCCTGATAAATCACTCTCTGCAAAACTCTTTGGTTCCTGTATTTACTTAGCATTTAACCTCACCGTGCCGCCAGGGCCTCTGTCCCATTCCTGGGGCGAAGGAGCCCAAGAACGTGGGACACCTGGTTACACTACCATACTCTGTACTTTTGGTATGATTTGTGTGAGTTCATCACTAAACAAAATGCCTGTAATGTAGCTGACTCCAGGGAGGAAACAAATTATGAGTGTCCACCCTGTAGAGGTGGAGAGAAAAGATACACAAAACTGGCCGGGTGCAGTGGCTCATGCCTATATTCCCAGCACTCTGGGTGGCAGAGGCGGGTGGATCACCTGAGGTCAGGAGTTTGAGACCAGCCTGGCCAACATCGTGCAACCCTATCTAAAAGTAAAAACACAAAAAAAGGCAGGAGTGGTGGCAGGCACCTGTAATCCCAGCTACTGAGGAGGCTGAGGCAGGAGAATCATTTGAACCTGGGAGGTGGCGGTTGCAGTGAGCTGAGATTTGGCACTGCACCCCAGCCTTGGTAGCAGAATGAGACACTGTCTCAAAAATAAAATAAAAACACACACAAAAAAACCAACAAACAAAATGAGACCTTTTATCATCTGCATTTTCCTGTTTCATATGTGTCTTTTCTGTACTTAACTAGACTGATTCGTTGGATGTTGGAAACTTTCTGCATGCTACTTCTTTTGTTCATTTTTTTGAGACAGAGTCTTGCTCTGTGGCCCAAGCTGGAGGGCAGTGGCACAATCTTGGCTGACTGCAACCTCTGCCTCCTGGGTTCAAGCAATTCTCCTGACTCACCCTCCCAAGTAGCTGTGATTACAGGTGCTCATCACCACGCCCAGCTAATTTTTGTATTTTTAGTAGAGACGGGGTTTTGCTATCTTGGCCAGGCTGGTCTGGAATTCCTGACCTCATGATCTATCCACCTTGGCCTCCCAAGGTGCTGGGATTACAGGCACGAGCCACTGTGCCCAGCCTGCATGCTACTTCTTTTTCTGCCCTATCCCCAGAAAAAGAGAACATTTCATTTCACATCAATAGAAGGCACTCGGCGATGCTGGGGGAACATAGAGGGATTCCATGTCAGCGACAGTTGGGATCTCAAGTGCAACTTCAGCCAGCGATTCTTCCGAACACACAGCACCTGCGACTTACATGTGAACATCAGGACGACATAGAGAATAACAGAGGTGTGGACAACACTCCGAGGGCTGAGGACACAGATCATACTAGCTGGCTAGGAAAGTTCCACAGAGAAGATGAAAAGCAGTTTAGGCTGCCCACAGACTCCAGAAGCAGGAACACAATTTTCGCACTGTAGTAAGAGAAACTCAAGGTTTACCTTCCCAGGAATATCTTCCCCATTGGCCTGACACAGTCCTGGTGCCCTAAACTTCAGCGTTCAAGTTCGTACACTATTGGTGCTAATTCAAAAAATATTTTAAAATGTTTCTGCAGAAGGTAAAAAATAGTTTAACCTTGTATTTTTCACATGAGTAATGTACAAGCCCATTTTAAAGGAAAAAAGCCTCATCAAATCCCCCACACCCTACATCCAGAGATCTCATTTGAGTAACATTGATTTAAGAAAACAAAATATTGGCTGGCTGTGGTGGCTTGCGCCTATAATCCCAGCACTTTGGGAGGCCGAGGCAGGAAGATCACCTGAGGTTCAGAGTTCAAGACCAGCCTGAGGTGGGTGGATCACGAGGTCAAGAGATCGAGACCATCCTGGTCAACATGGTGAAACCCCATCTCTACTAAAAATACAAAAATTAGCTGGGCATGGTGGCGCGTGCCTGTAATCCCAGCTACTCGGGAGGCCGAGGCAGGAGAATTGCCTGAACCCAGGAGGCGGAGGTTGCGGTGAGCCGAGATCGCGCCATTGCACTCCAGCCTGGGTACCAAGAGTGAAACTCCGTCTCAAAAAAAAAAAAAAAAAAAAAAAAGACCAGCCTGACCAATGACCAACATGGAGAAACCCTGTCTCTACTAAAAATACAAAGTCAGCCAGGTGTGGTGGTGCATGCCAGTAATCCCAGCTACTCATGAGGCTGAGGCAGGAGAATAGCTTGAACCCGGGAGGCAGAGACTGCAGTGAGCCGAGATCACACCATTGCACTCCAACCTGGGCCACAAGAGCAAAACTCCATCTCAAAAATAAAATAAAATATGATTTTATTGCTATAAAAGAAGCTTTCTTTGTAACTTTTTTTTTTTTTTTTTGAGACAGGGTCTCTGTCACTTAGGCTAGAGTGCAATGGCACAATCATGGCTCCCTGCATCCTTGACCTCCCAGGCTCAAGCAATCCTCCCACCTCAACCTCCCAAGTTGCTGGAACTACAGGTGCACGCCACCATGGCTGGCTAATTTTTAAATTTTTTGAGGATAGAGGATCTCAGTATGTTGCCAGGGCTGGTCTCAAACTCCTGAGCTCAAGCGATCTGCCCACCTTGGCCTCCCAAGGTCCTGTGATTACAGGCATGAGCCACCGCGTCCAGCCAGTAAAATAAAATTATTGTAACATACAATTTTAAAAATTCTTATGCCTCTCTAAAGGCTCAGAAATCCTTGTTTGAGAAACAGAACTTTAATCTATTTAACGTTTTCTCTGGATTTAATATCCAGCCCTCAGCACACAGCCTGGCATGTAGAAGCAGTTCACTAAACTTTTTCTGAGCGGATGAATTCTATCTGTGGAAAGAAGCTGGGGAAAGTCCAAGGTTTAAAACACTACTGAGGTAGATGAACTCAAAACCTAGGCACCGAACTGAGATCCTAGGTAGGAAGATATTTAAAAACACACGTGCACGCGAGCGCGCACACACACGCGCACACACACACACGCGCGCGCACACACACACACACACACATGCGTGAGTATCATACAGGAATCTGATGGGGCAATAAAGTCACTAGGATGAGCTAACTATGCCAACAGTTACCTCCAAGAAACCAGCTGACGTGGATTCTCAATTGAGTCTCCAGCCCCACAGGTGTACGCCTAGAGTAGTGGATTTATTTTTTTACCTTTCTGTCACAATACCTGGGAGGTGTCAGAGAGGGTCAGATGCAAAGCATGGTCCAATGGGAAATGCCAGGCTCTGAAGTCAACCAGCTCTGGATCCTAGCGCTCCCAAGTCTGTGTCCTTGTGCACAATTCTGAAATTCCAACCTGCAGCCTCCACATGAGCAAAATGGAACAAATTGCTATTGCACAGTGTGGCTGGGGAGTTACAGTGAGAATGTATTAAGCACAGCATTGGTGCTTAATAAAGCCAGTTCCCTGACAGGGGCTGGAACATGGCCCCGCTACTATCCTCAGCCATGAAGAAAGGAAGAGAGTGTGGGAAAGGCTTCCCAGAGCAGGCATCAACACAGTAACACCATCTTTAGAAAGGGTGGGAGCAGACAGTGAGGAAGGGAAAAGGTAGAGGCGCCTGCATGAGGGAGGTAAGCGTGTTTTGTGGCTGAGTGAAAGAAAAAAACAGGAAGAGGATTTACAATATGTTCATGTAAGGCTCCAGGCAGAATTTAAAGTCACTCTATCGGCTCAGCCAAATGAGAAGATCGTCTTTCTGACAAATCCCAACAGAAGACATGTCAGTGAGCTAAAAGTATCTTGGTAGCTTCTTCCATCTGGGCTGCTATCACAAAATACCATAGACCGGGTGGCTTATGAACGGTAGAAATTTCTTTCTCACAGTTCTGGGGCCAGAAAGGCCAAGATCAAGGTACTGGCGGAACCTGGTAAGAGGCCATTCACAGATGACTGTGTTCCGGTGTGTCCTCACATGGCAGAGGGTATAAGGAGTCTTTCTCAGGCCTCTTTCAAAACGGCACTCATCCCATTCATGAGAGCTCCACCCTCCAACCTAACCAGCTCCCAGAGGCCCCACCTCCTGAGACCTTCAACCTTCAGGGTTAGGATTTCAATATACGGATTTTAGGGGGACAGAAATGCTCAGTCCACTGCACTTGGTAAAAGAAGGAATGGGAGGCTGGGCGCAGTGGCTCACTCCTGTAATCCCAGCACTTTGGGAGGCAGAGATGGGCAGATCACGAGGTCATGAGTTCAAGACCAGCCTGGCCAACATGGTAAAAACCCCATCTCCACTAAAAAATACAAAAGGTAGTTGGGCGTGGTGGTGCCTGCCTATAATCCCAGCTACTTGGGAGGCTGAGGAATCGTTTGAACCTGGGAGGCGGAGGTTGCAGGGAGCCAAGATCACCCCACTGCACTCCAGCCTGGGTGACAGAGTGACACTCTCTCTCAAAAAAAGGAAAAAATAAATAAAAAAAGGAAAGAAAAGAAGAAAGGGCAAGATTGGGACAAGACTGAGGAAATGAGGTAATGAACTCCAGAATAACTTTCTAACACCTGAGTAACCTTTTGGTTTACCTTCTGGGACATTTCCCTCAAGCAGCGTTAGGGATTCATTGGGCTGAGGATAGAGCCATACTTAGGACATTATCTTTCAATCCTCAGGCCACACCAGCTCACCCCAAACTTAATTTCAGACTATAGAAAAACCAGAGTAAAGTGAAGTCAGGATACACCATAATCATAACCATGTTATTCTGAGTGTGCACGCAGACAGGGGTCTGGAAGTGCTTGGAAAAGCAAAGTACAGTTGAAATGTACTGGGTGTAAGAAGAAGAAGAAAAAAAAAACGAGTAAATGTACTGGGTGGTGGGATTGAGGAAAATTTTCCCTTTAAAGATCATTTTTTAAAATAATTCTGATCTTATTAGTGCAATGCATAAAAGCTGGGAAGGGATAAAAACATCAAGAATGGCCCAATCTCCTTGATGTCACTCAGCCCACAGCAGGAAAATCTGGACTGAGACCACTGTTGAAATCCTACACCCCACCGTGCCTGGCTTCCAGTCCATTCAAGAGTAGGCCAGATGCAGCTGCAGCTGAGGCCAGGGCTTAGGGGAATGAAAGGCTTAAGACTAAATTTTTTTGTTTTGTTTTGTTTCGAGATGAAGCCTTGCTCTGTCACCCAGGCTGGAATACACTGGCACCATCTTGGCTCACTGCAACCTCCGCCTCTTGGGTTCAAGCAATTCTCCTGTCTCAGCCTCCTGAGTAGCTGGGATTACAAGTGCCTGCCAACACGCCAGGCTAATTTTTTGTATTTTTAGTAGAGACAGGGTTTTACCATCTTGGGAAGGCTGGTCTCGAACTCCTGACCTCAGATGATGCGCCCGCCTTGGCCTCCCAAAGTGCTGGAATTACAGGTGTGAGCCACCATGCCAGGCCTGAAGACTAAATTTCTTTTGGTCAAAACTTCAGTGCAAACTCTACTCATATACAGCACCCTTAAAATGCAATGTGCTGGCTAGATGCTGTGGCTCACTCCTATATCCCAGCACTCTGGGAGGCCGAGGCAGGTGGATCACCTGAGGTTAGGAGTTCGAGACCAGCCTGGCCAACATGATGAAAACCCGTCTCTACTAAAAATACAAAAACAAAAAAAAATTAGCCAGGTGTGGTTTCGCCTGCCTGCAATCCCAGCTCCTTGGGAGGCTGAGGCAGGAGAATCTCTTGAACCCGGGAGGCGGAGGTTGCAGTGAACTGAGATTGCATCACCACTGCACTCCAGTCTGGATGACAAGAGCAAAACTGCACCTAAAAAATAAAAATAAAAGCAATATGCTGATAGCAGACTAAACCCAGGCATTTCTATACAACTTCATGCTAACAAATGCCTGAGCCAATTTTTTCTTACTAGTCTGAAATTTTTAGTAATTGTAGCATGCGCGCGCGCACACACACACACACACACACACACACACTCCCTGCTGAGAAACTAAATAGTCCCCACTATAAGAAGAATAGAGTAAGAGCCTACGCAAACTGATTTACACTTTAAGACAGACTTAGACGTGGCTCATCACTACATTTATTCTTCTGGAAAGTCTCTCTATACTCACGGACATTCATTCATTATCCACGCATTTAAGTTTTTTGTCATTTTGTTTTGAGACAGAGTCTCGCTCTGTCACCCAGGCTGGAGTGCAGTGGCACGATCTCGGCTCACTGTAAGCTCTGCCTCCCAGATTCAAGTGATTCTCGTGCCTCCGCCCTCCTGAGTAGCTGGGACTACAGGTGTGCACCACCATGCATGGCTAATTTTTGTTTTTTTTTTTTTTGTAGAGACAGGGTTTCACCATGTTGCCTAGGCTGGTCCTGAACTCCTGGGATCAAGCAACCCTCCCGCCTTGGCCTCCCAAAGTGTTGGGATTACAGGCATGAGACAGAGCGCCCAGTCAGGTTTTTGTTTTTTTAATGCATACCGCAATCAGTGGCGGGCTAAGCAGTAACGTGGGGCCAGGATGGTCTCAAGGATGATTGCCATCTACGGTCTTCACCGCGACCTAACTCCGCCAAGGCCAACGCAAACAACCCTCACAAGGGCAAGGGCGGAAAGCCCCAGTCAGTGAATATAAGTGTAATAGTTTCAAGATTATCCAAAAATATTTTCTTGGAGAAATCAGCCATGACAGGAAAAAGCAAAGCTTACTTTTTGTCTGCTTCCCTCTAGAAAAGCCCTCCCTTGCCCTCTCCATTGCTCCTCCCACTCCGTCCTTTGTTCACACCTGTTTCAGCACCCACACTGTAGTGCTACCTGTGTCTACACACCTGTCTCCACCATCAGACTGTGAGCTCCTTAAGAAACTAGGCCCAGCTGGGCACAGTGGCACACACCTGTAATCCCAGCACTTTGGGAGGCCAACAGGAGGATCGCTGGAGTCCAGAAGTTCAAAACCCACCTTAGCAACAGAGGGAGACCCCCTTATCCCTACGGAAAAATACAAAAAAATTAGCCAGTGTGGTGGTGCACACCTGTGGACCTAGCTAGCTGGGAAGATGAGGTGGGAGAATCACTTGAGTCTGGGATGTTGAGACTTCAGAGAGCTGTGGTCCCACCACTGTACTCCAGCCTGGGTGACAGGGCAAGACTTCCCCATGCCCCTCAGAAAGAAACTAGGCCCACTACACCTGTGTACCCCAAACTCAGGCACAGCCCGGCACACAGTAGATGCCCAACCTGCCCTGCTGTTCTTGGATCATCCTGGTTTATTCCAGCATAATTATCAGTGCTCTCTTTTGCTCTCAGAAGTGCCCGGTGTGAACACTATATTCTGTGATCTCCCTATCAGTAAACAGTAAATACATCTTGGCCCTTGTTGTTTATAAGACTTGTTCCATGATCTGCTGTGGTTACTGCTGGTGAGCAGAGCAACAGGTAACACAGGTAGAAAGATGGGTAGAGACCCTGAGGAGAAGGTGATCCAGAAATGAGTTTTGTTAAGAGTTGGGGGCAGGGCACAGTATCTCACACCTGTAATCTCAGCAGTTTGGGGAGCCGAGGTGGAAGATATGCTTGAATCCAGGAGTTCAAGGCCAGCCTGGGCAATGTGTAATGAGACCCCCGTATCTACACAAAATGTAAAAAGTTAGCCAGGCATGGTGGTGCACGCTTGCAGTCACAGCACTCAGGAGGTGAGGCGGAAGGACTGGCAGAGCCTGGGAGGTTGAAGCCACAGTGAGCTGCGATTGCACCACTGTGCTCCAGACTGGTCAAAAGAGTAAGACCCTGTCTCCAAAAAAAAAAACCAAAAAGCAGCCATGACTGGTGGCTTGGATTTGTCACAGCAGATTTCCCTTCTAATTACTCATTAACCCTTTGATAACAGTATCAGTTTGCCTCTCCTCGGCTCCGCTGGGCACACTAGCATGGTTTGGGCATGGGATGAGACTGGCAATGGCAAAAATGTACTGGGAGCAATGGGGAAGGCTCTGCTGCGATTGACAGTGTTGGCGAGTGTTTAGCGAGGTCTCTCCAACACCTGGATCTCCCTGCCTCAGTGGCTCAGTACCCTGCCCACGATGCCAACTCCTTTCCAGTGCCCTTAGAAATGGAAAAACTGGCCGGGCATGGGGGCTAACACCTGTAAACCCACCACTTTGGGAGGCCGAAGCAGGTTGATCACCTAAGGTTAAGAGTTCAAGACCAGCCTGACCAACAGAGAAACCCGTCTCTACTAAAAATACAAAATTAGTTGGGCATGGTGGCCCGTGATTATAGTCCCAGGTACTTGGGAGGCTGAGGCAGGAGAATCACTTGAACCCAGGAGGTGGAGGTTGCGGTGAGCCAAGATTGCACCATTGCCCTCTAGCCTGGGCAACAAGAGTGAAACTCCATCTCAAAAAAAGAAAAAAAGGAAAAACTGCCAGGCATGCTGACTCACTCCTGTAATCCCAACACTTTGGGAGGCCCAGATGAGTGGATCGCATGAGGTCCGGAGTTTGAGACCAGCCTGGCCAACATGGGGAAACTGTCTCTACTAAATACAAAATTAGCTAGGCATGGTGGTACATGCCTGTAATCCCAGCAACTTGGGAGGCTGAGGCAGGAGAACTGCTTGAACCTGGGAGGTGGAGGTTGCAGTGAGCTGAGATCATGCCACTGTACCCCAGCCTGGGCAACAAAAGCCAAACTCTATCTCAATCAATAAAAATAAAAATACAAAAATTAGCCGGGCATAGTGGTACATGTCTGTATTCCCAGCTACTTGGGAGGCTCAGGCAGGAGAATAGCTTGCATCTGGGAGGCGGAGGTGGCAGTGAGCCAAGACTGCACCACTGCACTCAAAAAAAAAAAAAAAAAAAAAAGGAAAAACTGAGCTTTCCTCACAGTCCTCCAGAATGAGGGGGAACATCAAGAATGAGAGAAGGTGAGGATGGGGCTGAGTCAATGAAGGCACTCGGCTCAGGGTTCTGGTTGATATGGCACAGCAAGGGGCATGTTAATATGGCTGCTAGACGCACTGATAGCATCGGAATTGTCCAAGTGGATGCCATGTGTCCCGGAGTCTGGCCTTCCTACAGCATAGTAAGGATAGGAGACTAGGACCACCAGTCTTCACAGGTCCTTCTTCCCCGCGTTTAATTGCCACAGACAGGGGCAAGCACAGGCGGCCCCTGGGAGGGGAGTTACTATTGCTCCACCTGTCTGCTCTGTTTCCTCTGGTTCCTGAGAAACTCCTCCTTGGATTTAGGGGCCCACAGGGACTTCCCAACTCTCGCCGCTCATTAAGCCTGTTTGATTTAAAAGGAGAAGATTAAATACACAGCTCACAGCCAAGATTCCAGATGTTAAGCCAGCCTTCCCTTTGTGGTTGGGGTACCCTGCTAAGCAGTACTGGTAATTAACATCTAAAGCTGGGTTCTGAGGGGCTGGAGGGGGTGGGAGTCGGGGAAGAAGGGGCCCTGGCTCTAGGCCCGGCTTGGCTGTTTTTACTAGTCCATGATCTGAGCCATTCATTTGGTTTCTTCATTTTTCCCTACCGGGAACTGACCCTCTACCTAAGCTCCATCCCCTGTGAGCAGGCTGTGAAAAATCAAAGGGGGTTAATAGAGTCATTTTGCAAAAGCATTAAAAAGGCCCCACAGCACTGTACTGTCCAATAGCAAACCCACTCGCCACATGCTGCTACTTAAACCTAATTAAAATGAAAAGTTCAATTCTTGGGTCAGGTGCGTCACATTTTGCACGTGGCTAGTGGCTGCCGTTTGGCCACCTCACGTAACACGGAATCACCCGTTAAGTTCCAATGGACAGCACTGCCCCACAGCTTCTCTTGGTCTCTCCACACACACCAAAGAACACCCCAGCCTTGTCAATGCTCAGGAGAGCAATGCTTCCTATGTGGTTTGTTTTTGGGGTTTTGTTTTTGTTTTTGGAGGGGGACAGTCTCTCTCTGTCGCCCAGGCTGGACCACGTGGCACGACCTGGGCTCACTACAACCTCTGCCTTCTGGGTTCAAGCAATCCTCTTGCCTCAATCTCCCGAGTAGCTGAAATTACAAGGTGTGCCTGGCTAATTTTTGTATTTTTAGTAGAGACAGGATTTCACCATGTTGGCCAAGCTGGTCTCAATCTCCTGACCTCAAACGTTCTGCCCACCTCAGCCTCCCAAAATGTTGGGATTACACGTGTGGGCCACTGCACCCGGTCCCCATGTGTTTTAATGCCTCCAAGGAGAGGAGTCCCTTACTCGGACACAGTAGGGCCACCACCAGGCCCACTTCCAAATTCTAGAAAGTGGCAGCGTTTTCCTTCTAACACTTAAAACTAGTGTTGGTGAGTAAGCAGCTTTTCCCCCAAGGCTCCTACTGCCTTTATACTCAGATGGCCCTTTCAGACCTAATCTATTATTTACACAGTCCTACTTTTAAGAAAATGCATTTCAAACATTTTCTCAACAGGAGCGTGAGGTCCGTGTGAAGCCAGGGACCAGAACGACCCAGGCACTTCCCTCCCATCCGCCTGACAGGCTTCTCTGAACAGCACCAGAAAATGGCCAACTTGAACTATTTAACAAAACAAAAGGACACAGTTGTCCTCCGGCCAAGTGTTAAAAACATTCCAAAAGAAAAGGCCGAAACAGAAGCTCCTCCCCTCCAATCTGTTCCTCATCTGTACAAGGATTTATTGGCTCTCACAGTAAATTAATCAATTGCCAAAAGAGAGCTAAAACCTTGACTTCAACATAAATACTTCTTGGTAACAATCCCTCAGCATGACACTTCAGATTTCAAGTGGCTGGGTGGCCTTCCAAACGCCTCATTAAATGGCAACTTTATAGCATTAAGAGGAAAAGGCTCTGGGATTTTCTGTACAAATATATAAATCAATCTTTTCAAAGACAAACAACAGAACAACTCGCAAAATCTACGTGATCGGGGGACACGGGGAGGAGCGTGGAGAAACTGAGGAAGGAGAAACTGACGCTGACGGAGGTTGGTCTAAAGTTTTTCCTGGCTCTGGGCATGAGGGTATCTTGACTGGGAACATTTCCATTCCGTCCAACATGTTTTTCCATTATTGAATGGGACCACTCTACTAATGGCCAGCTCCTCCGCCCTGTGCGTATCATCCCAGACTGACTTCCTATCCCTCACAGCATTTCTCATAAAGATTTCCAACTCATAGGCCGTTAAAATCAGTCAAGTTTATGGACTTCTCTCACAGAATGATTTAGTGTTAAGAAAAACTACATCCTCAACAGCTGGTTATTCACTCCCCTCTGTGTTTAAGACATGGTAACAATTAGGAAAGCACACATTCTCCTCTCCCCCCCCCAAATAATTTCACGTGCCTTGTAGAATATAAACCACCAAATTAACAGCCAAGCCTATAGACATCACTGCCTCACAACTCCGAGTACATAGCCCTGATCAATCTAATTCCATTTTCTTTTTACAAAAGCTTCTATGGGTCCGGGTACACCTATAATCTCAGCACTTTGAGAGGCCGGGGAGGATGGATCACCTGAGGTCAGGAGTTTGAGAACAGCCTGGCCAACATGGTGAAACCCATCTCTAGTAAAAATACAAAAATTTGTGGGCTGGGCATGGTGGCTTCCACCTGTAATCTCAGCACTTTGGAAGGCCGAGGCGGGCAGATCACCTGAGGTTGGGAGTTCAAGACCAGCCTGACCAACATGGAGAAACCCCATCTCTACTAAAAATACAAAGTTAGCCAGGCCTGGTGGCACAAACCTGTAATCCCAGCTACTCGGGAGGCTGAAGCAGAAGAATTGCTTGAATCCAGGAGGTGGAGGTTGTGGTGAGCCGAGATTGTGCCATTACACACCAACCTGGGCAACAAGAGCGAAACTCCATCTCAAAAAAAGTGCTGGGTGTGGTGGCATGTACCTGTAATCCCAGTTACTCAGGAGGCTGAGGCAGGAGAATTACTTGAACCCAGGAGATGGAGATTGCAGTGAGCTGAGATCATGGCACTACACTCAGCCTGGGTGATAGTGAGGCTCCATCTCAAAAAAAAAAAAAAAAAAAAAGGGAGGGACGGAGGAAGTAAAGGTGGGGGAGGGGAAGTGAGGGGAAAGAGTGAGCTTCTATGGGCAACATCTGCGCCATCCAAATTCCACTGCTGTAAATGGCCCAAAACAGCTGCACCCCTGGAACCCAGGCTTGAAAACCAGGGTTGTATCCCTCTGATGTGCCCGAACACCCACTGTGTGCTGAAGTTAACAATGCTGAAGACTCCCACTCCCTCTCCAGCTAAGCAGCCTTTCAAAGCTATGTGTGACTGTCCCTCCCGTAAACTAATCCATTTTATTTTTCCTTTAGAAAAAGTGCTATTTTTATTTCTTAACTATATAAAACTGATGACTGAAAGCAAAGCGTAGGGCAGTTCTGAGACACAGTCCAAGCACGGGCAACCCTCAGCATTTGAGCCTGTGTAACTAAAACTGGCAGTTCTCTGTATGGCTATGCAAAATTTAGTCAGATTCCTATGGAAAAATCAGCCCCACTGTGCCAACAGAACAATGGACAATGGATAGGACAGTGAGAGGAGGGAAGTCAGCTCTGGAGATCTCAGGAATGGCACTCCTCTGCTGTAAAAATGGTTCCTATTAGAACAGCTGCCACCCTCCTAGCCCTCCTCCATCCTCAATGCTGCTTTCTTTCTCAA
Organism: Saguinus oedipus; assembly: GCA_031835075.1. NCBI lineage: Eukaryota > Metazoa > Chordata > Mammalia > Primates > Cebidae > Saguinus > Saguinus oedipus. The sequence continues at coordinate 100,698,293 of CM063170.1, read as the reverse complement.
AAAGCAAAATGAAACCAAATCAAGCCTGTGGATGAAAGTGCACACTGCTCTCAGGCTCCGAATGTGGTCCCTCCACCGGCACCGACGTCCTTCCAGAGAGGGCGTCCCAGGACACTACAAGTGCTCCAAACACTTCTGAAGCAAGAGTCAGTTTCCTCACACAATTCCCACTCTGCCGCTGCCTCTCCATTCACACTATATAATGATTTTGGGTGTATGTGCGTGTCAAATCTGCCTTTCCCCCAGAGCCTACCAAGTGTGTACTTAAAAATATCCACCACATTGTAACATTTTCAAAACTCATCCAACAGGTCAATACACAGAAATCCACGGTAAGAATGAGCCAGGCCCATAGAAAACATCAAGGAAGCAGGCACGGAAGGAATAGGCCAGCCCAAGTAGGCACAAGGCACAGCCTGGCACTGGTTCTGGCACCCAGGCGGCATTCAAGAGATAGTACAGAGGCCAGATGTGGTGGCTCATACCTGCTATCCCAGCACTTTGGGAGGCCGAGGCGGGCAGATCACCTGAGGTCAGGAGTTCAAGACCAGCCTCGCCAACATGGTGAAACAAAAAATGAGCCAGGTGTGGTAATCCCAGCTACTCAGGGGGCTGAGGCACAAGAATCGCTTGAACCTGGGAGGCAGAGGTTGCAGTGAGCAGAGACCACGCCACTGCATTCCAGCTTGGGCGACAGAACGAGACCCAAAACAAAAACAAAGAGGCAAGTGCAGAATCTACCCGATGCAGAAGTACCTCTGGCTCTACCTGCAACAGGCGCTGGGTCCCCTCCCATAAGACCTCACTTCCACCCTGGGCTGTGGCTACAGGCCCACGCATCTCAGCATCCTTCACAAAAGCAGTTTCCGTCAGGGAGTTTCCTGGTCCCTTGCCAACCCACAGTTTTCAGAAAGGTGGAAGGGCAAGGGGAGGAATTTCTCCAGCTGGCAGAACCTCAGTGGAGAGCAGAGAGGAAGGGAGTCGGGGCGGCAAGCTCAGCAGGCTGGGAGGAAGAAGGAGCAGCAGGGAAGGAAGGGGCCCAGGGGAAGCACATAAACAACTTGGCACTAGCAAACCCAACCACAGCTTGGAGTTGCTACCAGCCTGGGGGTTCACCCAGTGCAGCAACATGCTGTAAACAAATGCACTGTTCATTGCTGAAGATACACATGGATCCATTCTTTCAGTGTGTTATTCCAACCATAAAATGGTCAGTGAAGTGGCTCATACCTGTAATCCCAGCACTTTGGGAGGCCGAGGTGGGCAGATCACCTGAGGTCAGGAGTTCGAGACCAGGCCAGCCAACATGGTGAAACTCCGTCTCTACTAAAAATACAAAAGTTAGTCTGGTGTGGTGGTGCATGCCTGTAATCCCAGCTACTCAGGAGGCTGAGGCAGGAGAATCGCTTGAACCCAGGAGGCAAAGGTTGCAGTGAGCTGAGATTGCGCCACTGCACTCCAGCCTGCGTGTCGAGAGCGAGACCCTGTCTCCACAAAAAAAAAAAAAAAAAAAAAAAGGCAAGCTACCTTTCTACTCTTGTGTCTGAGGTTATAAGAGCTCATGTTTACCCAACTTGGCTGCCAGGACATTTACAGCTTCCATTTGGCCCCCTTGAAATCACAAAGAATGTGTTCTGGCCCAGGCCCACCACTCCAGGGAACAATAACCGTTTCATACATTGGTATTTAGTTACAGAGCTATGAATGCCTGACAGCCAATCAAAATAGGGTTCCTGCAGATCAGATTTTGATCTCTGCAAATGAGGATAAAAGCTATAGCCAACTCTGGAAAAGCAAGAAAGAGAAAACATTCTGTTCATAGAATTTTGAACATGCTTTCTTCTATCCATTCATAGAGATGGCTATTGAAGCGGTGATGAAATGCACTATACACAGCAGAAGGCTGAGACATGGACAATCCCCATGGCATGGAATCTTGATATGTCCTCAAAAATTTGAATAATAATTTAGGAATCTATGTCTTCAAATTAGCCAAATTTGAAACATCTTAATAGGATCTCCATATAAAGTATAAACCAAAATGTCCATCATTGGTCTTTTAAAGGTAGGTATTGCTGAGAAAAATGTAAGTAGTCTAGCAGAGCCCAAATCAGATCTAGTGATTAAATCACAGACCAGTGTGGTCACTGAAGGCACCTTTTTCTCAATTACAGAAAAACACATTCGTTTCTCTAACCAAGATCCTGAAGATAATGAGAAAGGCTAAGAAGAAAACATTTTAAAATCTGCCTTGGAAGGGAAAAAATTATCCAATTCTTATAAATCTCTGAAGGCTGCTGCACAGGAAAGAAAAAGGAAGGACAAGGCAGTTGAAATGTAGGCACGCAAAACCAACCAGCTGACAAACTGAGTTTGCCTCTTGCTGAAACTGATTTGACCATTCATAAAAATGCTAGATACTCTCCAAATCCTGCTAAGAGGAGACTCAGGAAACAGCTATCGGAATAAATTAGAGTTACTCTCAATCTTAGCCTTTATTCTCTAAAAAAAATAGTATGTGACTACTTGCTGGGGTTATACCTGAGGAGAAATGTCAATTCTTAAAATCCATTTGAGCATTCTGCCGCTGACAGGAATTAGAATGTAAATGGGTGGTCGCCCCCAGTGAATGACCCTATCAATGTCCTAGTCCAAATGCTGATCCACCTACACTGTTGGACACTGCTGTGTCTATACAGTTGGTTGGCTAATAGAGGAAGGGTGGATAGTAACAGATATTTAAACACTGGGTTAGCCATTTTCTAACAGATTCCAAAATGAGCCAAGGTCATTTGACCACCAAAGAAAAGGACCTGCACATGTCCAAGGTCTTCTCCAAGCATCCTTCATTTGTGGTCTCGCTAAGCAAGAGGCCCAGAACCTCACAGCAAGCTAGGCCATTCAGGGTCGGGATCATCTATGTCCTTCTGAAGTTGAGAAAAAGGGAATAGTGCTTTTAAAGACACATTCTAGTAAAACAGGCTGGTTGATGGGATGGAGCCAGTTGTCTGGGAACAAGAAAAAAGCCCCTGGGGAAGGCACGGACCAGAGAGCATCTTCGGTGAATGAAGTGGTGCAGGGCAGCACTCCCAGGCTTGCTCTGCTGTCTGCCACACATTTCAGTTACACCAACCACAAGCAATCTGAGCATGTGAGGTGCCAGGGTGCTTGCTGAGCTAATCAATTACCATCAGGGTATTTTTCTCCTTTTCTCAAAAAATAAAATGCAAACCACTTGAAAACTCTGCACTCTTGATTCAGCATTATTAAAAAACTAGGACTAGAGCTAATTAATACAGAGTTGTAAGGCATCTTCATAAGCAAAAATATTCTGGGCATGGTGGCTCGCACCTGTAATCCCAGGACTTCGGGAGGCCAAGGCGGGTGGATCACCTGAGGTCAAGACCAGCCTGGTCAACGTGGTGAAACCCCGTCTCTACCAAAAATACAAAATTAGCTGGGCGCGATGGTGTGAGCCTGTAATCCCAGCTACTTCGGAGGCTGAGGCAGGAGAATCACTTGAACCCAGAAGGTGGAGGTTACAGTGAGCTGAGATCATGCCATTGCACTCCAGCCTGGGCAAAAAGAGCAAAACTCCATCTCAATCAATCAATCAAGAGATCTTTCAGCAAAGTTTCTCAAGCAAATTGTTGTGAAGCAATTTTCCTTTTGACCTGTATTAGGGATACCAGGTGTGATCTTACCGGAAATGATAGGATGACAGTGAACAAAGCACAGCATTTTAACACAAATCATAAAAGAGAACAGATTGACTTTCTGGGTTGGGTGTAGTGGCTCATCCCTGTAAACCCAGCACTTTGGGAGGCCGGGGCAGGTGGATAATGAGCTCAGGAGTTCACGACCAGCCTCGGTAACATAGCGAGACCCCATCTCTAACCAAAATCCACCCCCGCCAAAAAAAATTAGCTCGGTGTGGTGGTATGTGCCTGTGGTCCCAGCTACTTGGGAGGCTGAAGTGGGAGAATCACTTGAGCCAGGAAGACCAAGGTTGCACTGAGCTGAGACTGCACTGCTGCACTCCAGCCTAGGTGACAGAGTGAGAACTCATCTCTTATTTATTTATTTATTTTTAAAGAGACAGGGTTTCACCTTGTTGGTCAGGCTGGTTTCGAACCCCTGACCTCAGGTGATCCACCCACCTTGGCCTCCCAAAGTGCTGGGATTACAGGTGTGAGCCACCACGCCCAGTCAAACTCATCTCAAACAAACAAACAAAAAGAAATTGATTTTCTGATAAAGCACTAATAAATCTAAACTGTTAATAATCCTGTGCTACTCAGAAGTTTTAAGACAGTTGAAATTTTAAAATGCAGTAATGCTATCAAGAGTAATGATCAACATTTATCAGAAGCTTAAACTAGACCAGATAAATGCAATAATTCATTGAAGCCTCACCATCTCCTGTGAGTAGATATTACTAATATTCCCACTTTACAGATAAATCTGAGGCACAGATAGTTTCCAAGGTCAAATGAGAAAATGCTGGAACCTGGGCCGTTTCAGAACCCAGTGGTCTGAAAAGCTGCATAAACACTGAGTTTTGTTTTTTTGAGACATATTTTCCCTCTGTCCCCAAGTCGGAGTGCAGTGGTTCGATCTTGGCTCACTGCAACCTCTGCCTCCCAGGTTCAAGTGATTCTCCTGCCCCAGCCTCCTGAGTGGCTGGAACTACAGGCACGTGCCACCACACCCATCTAATTTTTGTATTTTTAGTTGAGACGGGGTTTTACCATGTTGGCCAAGATGGTCTTGACCTCCTGACCTTGTGATCCACCCACCTCGGCCTCCCAAAGTGCTGGGATTACAGGCATGAGCCACCTCACCTGGCCCACACTGAAAATTTTTTTTTTTTTTTTGAGATGGAGTCTCCCTCTGTCGCCGGTCTGGAGTGTAGTGGCACCCCGCCAACACTAAAATATTTGAAGGAGTAAATCTGAGGCCATACCTGGTCACCGCCCAGAAGTGGGGCTCCACTGCTTTCATCTTTATGTCCCTTGGCACGCAGCCTGGCTCCAGAGTCAATGCCCTGTGTTACATTATGCTCAGGGAAATTTATGTAATTGTGGATGGCAGTATAATTACAGAGTTTATAATTCAAAATAGTATTGAAGACCTACAGACACTTGATTACAGTTAATTATCAAGACCAACCTCCGAACAATTAGAATTAATAGGAGGATGCTGCAAGATTGTTGGAAACAAAAATCCAAATTCAGGCCAGGCACAGTGGCTCACACCTGTAATCCCAGCACTTTGGGAGCCTGAGGAAGGTGGATCACTTAAGGTCAGGAGTTCGAGACCAGCCTGACCAATATGGTGAAATCCCATCTCTACTAAAAACACAAAAGTTAGCCAAGCGTGATGGCACATACCTGTAACATCAGGTACTTGGGAGACTGAGAAAGGAGAGGCTGAACTGGAAGGCAGAGGCTGCAGTGAGCTGAAATCACACTACTGCACTCCAGTCTGGGCAACAGAGTGAGACTGTCTCAGAAAACAAACAAAACAAACTCAAAGATCAATAGTATTCCTTTAAACTAGCAATAACCAAATAGAGAATGCAATACTAAGAAAAAACGCTGGTATAGTAACCAAAACTAGAAAGTACATAGGCACGAGTCTAAAAGAAACTTTGGTAAGACATCAAACTTTACTGAAGGATATAAATGAAGATTTGGATTAATGAGGTGATAGACCTTATTTACAGAGAGGGGAAGACAACATTTTAAAGATGTTAATATTTCCAAAGTAATCAATAACTTCAGTGAAATTCCAATAAGAATTTTTAGGAAACTTGAAAAATATTTTAATGTTTATATGGGAAGAACTAAGAATATCTAAGACAATTGTGAAACAGGAGTATGAAAAGGATGGACTCATTCTATCAAATACTAAAACACAGTAGGTAACTGTAGTAATTAAGACAACATAATATTGATGCAGGAACAGATAAATTATCAGAAGGGAATAAAGAACCATAACACTGACCTAAATATTTTTAGGGACTATACATGTGAGACCAAGACCATGTTAATCACTGCACTGGATTTTTAATCCATTTAGGGTGTGTGTGTGTGTGTGTGTGTGTGTGTGTGTGTGTGTGTGTGTGTGTGTGTGTGTGTGTGTGTGTGTGTGTGTGTGTGTGTGTGTGTGTGTGTGTGTGTTTTTATTTTGAGACAGAGTCTTACTCTGTTGCCCAGGCTGAGGCGCAGTGGTGCTATCTCAGATCACTGCAACCTCTGCCTCCCAGGTTCAAGCAATTCTCCCACCTCAGCCTCCCGAGTAGCCAGGATTACAGGCGTGATCGACCCCACCTGACTAATTTGTTTGTACTTTTAGTAGAGACAGGGTTTTGCCATGTTGGCCAGGCTATCTCGAAATTCTGGCCTCAAGTGATCAACCTGCCTCAGCCTCCCAAAGTGCCGGGATTACATGCATGAGCCACTATGCCTGGCCTTGAAATATACTTTTAATTCATCTGAAGTTTGTTTTTCCCTTCCAGATGAATATCTTATTATATATTTTCCACATGAAAGCCAAAAAAACCCTAAATATGAAATAGTACTGGAAGAAAAATAGAGAGGATACAGAGAATTTTCTTAAAACAGAAAAGGCAGTTAAAATGAATCACTCCATTAACATGGCCAGATTTCAAAAAGAAAAAATGTAGAGTACAAAAGGCAAGATGCAATGTATTAATACTATTTATGTCAACTAGAATACACATAAAAACGCATCTATAACAATACATAGTATTTAAACATCAAAACTTAAAAGAGTGGAAGGATATGCACTAAACGAGAATGGAATAGAGCTGGGGCTTCCCAGGGGTAAAAGGGACTTTTGTTATAATTTTTATTAAACAAAGACTAAAAGGATGGGCACGGTGGCTCATGCCTGGACTTCCAGCACTTTGGGAGGCCAAGATTGGCAGATCACCTGAGGTCAGGAGTTTAAGGCTGAGCCAGGAGAAGGCTTGAACCCAGGAGGCGGAGGCTGCAGTGAGCAGAGATGGCACCATTGTACTCCAACATGGGCAACAAGAGCGAAACCTCGTCTCCAAAAAAAAAAGCCTCCCGAGTAGCTGGAATTACAAGCATGTGCCACCACGCCCACCTAATTTTTATATTTTTAGTAAAGACAGGGTTTCTCCATGTTGGTCAGGCTGGTCTCCAACTATCATGACTCACTGCAGCCTTCACCTCCTGGGCTCAGATAATACTCCTACCTCAGCCACCAGAGTAGCTGGGACTACAGGCACATGCTACCATGCCAGCTAATTTTTAAATTTTTTGTAGAGATGGGGTCTCATTAACGTTGCCCAGGCTGGTCTCAAACTCCTGGGCTTAAGCACTCCTCCTGCCTCAGTCTCCCAAAGTGCTGGGATATGTGAGCAAATTTCTGTGTTTTTTTTTTTTTTCTTTTTTGAGACGGAGTCTCACTCTGTCGCCCAGGCTGGAGTGCAGTGGCGTGATCTTGGCTCACTGCAACCTCCGTCTTCCTGGTTCAAGGGATTCTCTTGCCTCAGCCTCGCGAGTATCTGGGACTACAGGCGCATGCCACCACACCCAGCTAATTTTTTTTTTTAAAGATGGGGTTTCACCATGATGGCCAGGCTGGTCTTGAACTCCTGACCTCAGGTGATCCACCCACCTCGGCCTCCCAAAGTGCTAGGATTACAGGCGTGAGCCATCACGCCCAGCCTAATTTTTTATATTTTTAGTAGAGATGGGGTTTCACCACGATGGCCAAGATGGTCTCGATCTGACCTCATGATTCACCCTCCTCAGCCTCCCAAAGTGCTGGGATTACAAGCATGAGCCACTGCACCTGGCTGCAAATTTCTTAAAATAAATCTCAATCGCTCTCAGGATCTCTCTATATACATACAAATATATAATGTACACACATATATACATACTTAGTCATGCATTGCTTAATGATAGAGATGTTCTGAAAAAAGCATTGTTAGGTAATTTTGTCATTGTGTAAAAATCATGCAGTGTACTTACATGAAACTAGATGGCAACATATATATTATCTATATATTTTTTCATACAGAAAACCAAACATCCCAGCAATCTTACTGTCAATCATTTCCGCTACTTGTCCTGCAATGCCAATATCAAGTGCCATTGGCAGGTTTCCGTATATGTTCCATTATAATCATATGGAACCACCATCGTATATGCAGTCCATCGGTGACTGAAACGTCATTATTCAGTGCGTGACTATACCCACACACTCGTGACATACGCACGTGTGTAGATATATGTGTGTACACATATATCCTCTCAGTTCTGTTTCTCTGTAGAATCCTGACTAATAAGCCAGTGTTTCAAGTTTGGAGGCAGCCATGGTTTCTCAACAACTACATGGCTACAATAAATACAATGTCTGTCACACTGTAAAGGCAGAAAAGGCTGCCTTGGGGGAGGAAGGGGCAATGACAGGCCACAGTAGACACAGTGGGTTTAAACATATATTGTGTTTGTCTTCAAGGAAAATGTATCTCATGAAAAGATAAACTTCAGCCAGGCAGGCTTCTTGTTGGATGTGCATTTCCTAGCGACAATCTCCGTCTTACCTGTTGACAAGATGCGTTCTAGAGGACATATGTCCACATTCCCATGGCGTGGGATGAAGAAGAGCTAGAGAAGTGACCTCTGTCCTTCCTGTACCCAAGATTCTTCCCCAGGGAAATTCTCCATGTTTGTTTTACCAAAACCTCCAGCTGGCCGGCCCCGAGATGGAGCGCTCTCCGGACTGCCCTCCCACCTCCTATGGCTGGGCTCTGCTTTGCCCGCAAGCTGTCAGCAGCCTCAGGTGGGCTGGTTACACACACAAACAACACTCTAATCTGCTCAACACAACTCCAAATACCACACATACCCTGATATGAAGTGACTCCCAAAGATAAGTTGGTACCCCTTTCCCAGTATAGATCCCTTCCTTGATTTCAAAGAAAACATATTTGAGTCATTTTAATATTCTGCTTTTTTAGCCAGGCATGGTGGCTCATGCCTTAATCCCAACACTTTGGGAAGCTAAGGAGGGCTGATGACTTGAGCCCAGGAGGTAAAGGCTGCTGTGAGCTTCATTCACACACACTGCACTCCAGCCTCAATGACGAGACTGTCCCCCACCACAAAAAAAAAAAAAATCTATACTTATGTTCATTTTAGTTTGACTCTTGCAAATCAAGACAACTCAAGTAAGCACAGGGCACAGTGGCTCACACCTGTAATTCCAGCACTCTGGGAGGCTGAGGTGGGCGGATCACATGAGGTCAGGAGTTCGAGACCAGCCTGGCCAACATGGCGAAACAGTGTCTCTACTAAAAACACAAAAATTAGCCGGGCGTGGTGGCACAGGCCTGTAATCCCAGCTACTTGGGAAGCTAAGGCAGGAGAATCGCTTGAATCCAGGAGGCGGAGGTTGCAGTGAGCTGAGATCGCGTCACTCCACTCCAGCCTGGGTGACAGAGCAAAACTGTCTCAAGAAAAAAAGAAAGCTCAAGCAAGAAACAAGAATGAAGGTACAGAAGCAATGATTCGAGATGATAACAATATATATTATTAACTCACTTCTTGACATGCACTTTCTATATAATTGGGGTGAATGAAAGACTTCTCCATTAGATCATAAGGATATTCCAAATATAGGTGGATCCTCTACTATCCCAATTAGATAATAGCTGAAAATGTTTTGGGTGCAATTTGATTAGATAACTGTAAATAAAAGAATCTGGGCCCGGCGCAGTGGCTCACACCTATAATCCTAGCACTTTGGGAGGCCAAGGGAGGTGAATCCTTTGAGGTCAGGAGTTCAAAACCAGCCTGACCAACATAATGAAACCCTGTCTTTACTAAAATACAAAAAAAAAAAAAGAAAAGAAAAATTAGCCAGGCATGGTGGTGCATGCCTGTAATCTCAGCTACTTGGGAGGCTGAGGCAGGAGCATCACTTGAACCCAAGAGGTGGACGTGGCAGTGAGCCAAGATCACACCACTGCACTCCAGCCTGGGAGACAGAACAAGACTCCCTCTCAAAAAAAAAAAAAAAATCTCTATTAGATGTAAATATCCCATTTAAATATTAAAATATGATACACTTAAGATACCTTAAGGTATTAATAGAGTAACACATATACACATGTATATATTATATACATGAATATATAAACATTAAATGCATGCTAAAGTAGAAAGCTTTCCGGTTTACCCTCAGCTCTCACTCACACTTTAGGAAAACATTTATTTAAAGTCTACAGCAGCATTGGCATTTCACACCAGTTCCTGTGATTTCAGCTACATTTTGTGAGTTTTCCAAAACATATCTTCTTCACTTCAATCTAAGTTATTTGAATAAAGTTCTTAACTTGCTTTTTTTTTTTTTTTTTTTTGAGTCTCACTTTGTTGCCCTGGCTGGAGTGCAGTGGTGCGATCTCCACTCATCACAAACTCCACCTCCTGGGTTCAAGCAATTCTCCTGTCTCAGCCTCCCGAGTCACTGGGATTACAGGCACCTGCCACCATGTCTAGTTAATATTTGTATTTTTAGTAGACATGGGGTTTCACCATGTTGGCCAGGCTGGTCTCAAACTCCTGACCTCAGGTGATCCGCCTGCCTTGGCCTCTCAAAGTGCCTGGCCAACTTGTTCCATTTTTAAATGATATTTAAAAGCCTTGTTTACAAAGAAACCTGACTCTTGTTACTGTGAGATCAGATGCTCTGGAATATTACTAGATTTTTTTTTAACCACCCTCCTCCTTTTTAAAAATACAATTTCCTTAGCTGACCTCCAAAACATCCAAAACCAGCACTGACTAAGGTCATTTCGAAGTAATGTGTGTTCTCTAAATACTACTTTGTTCAAAATAAAATAATTGCAAGACCCTCCCACAGTGAGAGAGAATTTGTAGAGACTTAAATATAAGGCAATTCTCATTTCTGATCACTTTTTTGGGGGACTGGGGGCAGAATCTCACCTTACATTTGGGCCTATGTGTTAAGCCGTAACTGATTTTCCACATTTTCTCTCAGACGTTCTTTTCCCTCAGCAGGTGGTGAGGGCAATATGGTACTACGTTCTAAGTAGAATTCCCCAAGCTAGAGTTGGGGACTGCAGAGGAATTCAAAGTGTGCGTCCCAAGAACACAGAAACAGGTACGTCTCCCACAGGACAGTGTGGCCAACATGAGGTAAGCTGGCAGGGTCAACGGCTTACTGTCTTTCTTCTTCTTTCTTAAAAAATAATTTGCAGCTAGGTGCGGTGACTCACACCTGTAATCCCAGCACTTTGGGAGGCTGAGGCGGGTGTATCACCTGAGGTCAGGAGTTCAAAACCGACCTGACCAACATGGAGAAACCCAGTCTCTACTGAAAATACAAAATTGGGCCAGGCACGGTGGTTCACGAGGTCAAGAGATCGAGACCATCCTGGTCGACATGGTGAAACCCCGTCTCTACTAAAAATACAAAAAATTAGCTGAGCATGGTGGCACATGCCTGTAATCCCAGCTACTCGGGAGGCTGAGGCAGGAGAATTGCTTGAACCCAGGAGGCAGAGGTTGTGGTGAGCTGAGATCGCGCCATTGCACTCCAGCCTGGGTAATGAGAGCGAAACTCCGTCTCAAAAACAAAAAAAAAAAGAAAATACAAAATTAGCCAGGCGTGGTGGTGCACGCCTATAATCCCAGCTACTCGGGAGGCTGAGGCAGGAGAATTGCTTGAACCCAGGAGGCAGAGGTTGCGGTGAGCTGAGATCATGCCATTGCACTCCAGCCTGGGCAACAAGAGTGAAACTCTGTCTCAAAAAAATAAATAAATAAATATAATAATTTGTATACTTGTGGTATGATGCCTTTAAGGGTAGTGGGAGAGTATCTGTCGGAGGCTCCTGGGCAGCTGTGAGGGCGCAATATCCTCCCAGACGCCATCACCACCTTCTGCAGGGGGTCAGACCCACCCTCTCTCTGTCCTCAGATGCCCGAGCCAACAGCAGGATTTAAGACTCTGAGCTCAGCCACAGCACTGCTAGAAAGCACTGCCAACAGCAATGAGAGCCAGAGAGGGCTGTAACAGACGGAACATCCTGAAGAAAGGCAGGAATACCTTGGAGGATTCCAGGGAGTCCCCGTCATTACCTATTTCAATAACTGAAGTGGAATATTCTAAGCTATAAAGATGCTCATCACAGCCAATGCATTTCTGTTTCATGGGGAGGGGGAGGCAGAAAAAAATGTGCTGTGCTGACAAATATGTCACAGGGACGGTGGGTCAGGAAGGAGAGCAGCTAGGACTAAGGAGCGTGGCTGGAATTTAGCTACAGACAGCACAGGTTCCTCCAGCCCAGCTGACCAAGTCCAGCCTCTCACCAGTAGCCGTGAATGGACTACGTCCTGAAGGAACAGACAGAGCATGACTGGAACTTTGACAGTTACAAAGTTCCTCTTTCTCTTTGGGATTTTCTCCATTATGAAAACTGACTTTTATCTGGGGACAGTTGACTCACACCTGTAGTCTCAGCACTCTGGGAGGCCAAAGCAGGCAGATCGCTAGAGGCCAAGAGTTCAAGACCAGCCTGGCCAACATGGCAAGCCCCATCTCCACTAAAAATACAAAAAATTAGCCAGGAGTGGTGGTGCACACATGTAATTCCAGCTACTCTGGAGGCTGAGGCAGGAGAATCCGCTTGAACCCAGGAGGCGGAGGTTCCAGTGAGCTGACATCATGCCACTGCACTCCAGCCTGGTGACAGAGCAAGACTCTGTCTCAAAAACAAACAAAAAACCTCATCTTTAATGCAAGCCTCATATTATCAATGAGCAAACTAATACAATGATGTTAACAACTGGCTCAAAAGTGACAAAACCCATTAGAAAAAGCAGCAGCAGCAAACCCAGCACAAGGGGCCCAGGAGTTAAGTTTTATGAAGGGCATCCATGGTTGGCGTAGTGACAAACACATGCGCAGTCCCTTGCTCACTCCACCCTCACCACAAACCTGCAAGTGACAAACTTTATCCTCACTTTATAGTTGAGAAAAGCAAGGCAGGGACGCTAACCAGCTTTTCCTAAAGACACATGGGACAGCTGCATTCATTCATCCATTTGAGACAGAGTCTTGCTCTGTCACCCAGGCTGGAGTACAGGTGGCATGATCTCAGCTCACTGCAACCTCCACCTTCCAGGTCTAAGTGATTCTCCTGCCTCAGCGTCCTGAACAGCTGAGATTAGAGGTGCATGCCACCACACCCGGCTAATTTTTGTATTTTTAGTAGAGACAGGGTTTCAACATGTTGGCCAGGCTGGTTTGGATCTCCTGACCTCATGATCCACCCACCTCAGCCTCCCAAAATGCTGGGATTACAGGGGTGAGCAACTGCACCTGGCTGACAGCTGCATTTAGAACAGTATCCTTCAATGAGACAGTTTGTGTGTGGGGTCAGGCAGAAGTGAGCAAGTGACATACCACCTTACATTACCTATGCAACTCAGGGTATGTCAAGGCCCTTCTGAGCCTCAAGTCCAGATCTGCAAAATGATGATAACCCTCAGCTATCTAGCTGTGGGATCCCCTAGTTAAAATTCCCATCGCCAAGCCTGACAAATAGCAGGCACTCAGTAAAGGTTACCAGCTGTACCTGCCCAACCCAGTCCCACCCCCTCCACCCCTGCTGCCTTCCTTTTCCTAATCTTTCTGAACCTGTGTCTCATAGGTGCTGGAAGAGATTTATCAGGACTCTGGCTGACACACATGTAGAAGAACGTAACACGTGGAGGGCGGAACACTCAGTAACTGGGATTCACCTCATCACGCACAGACCTAGGCTTGCTCTCAGTCTAATTTGCTTCAAGTCTCTTCATTGAGGAAAGGCTTCTTGTCCATCTGAATCCAATTTGAAGCTGTAAATTTAGTGGCGTCAAAAGTTTTTGATTTTGTAGGGGACACCTGATACCCTGGTCCTTGAACTAAATATAGATCCATGAAGGGCCACCATTTCAGAAGCAGCACCGATCCCTGTGTGGCAGCAAAGCCCTCCCAGAAGCCCTCGCCTGGCTTGAAGGAGACCATGTCTGCAGATGACAGCTGAAGCTCTGGCTCCAAAAACCACACAACTTATAACGAACTCACCCGACCCAACCCCCAGTACCTCATACACCCACATACAATGCTGCTCTGAAGTTTAAAGGTGGTGAGATGCTCCAGAGCAGTGGTGGTGGGCTGGTCTGAATAGCCCCCAGCTGTCTACACCAGGGCTGTGCTGAAGTCTTGGTTGGAATCCGCTGTCTGGATGCCATTAGGTTTTTTTTTTTAATGAGCTCAGAGCATGACTATCTGGTTTGCATTTGCAGCCAGAGGGAAGCAATAAAGAACAGCAAAGAAGCTTTTTAAAGGATACCTGGTGGAGGTTAGTTGCACCAGAAAGCAGCCAGGAAATGACCAGGTGGTGTAACCAAAGCAAAATGAGGACAGAACTCCAGGCAGTTAAGGCACGGAGGTCTGGTACCATTCAACGCATTTACTAACTGGGCTGCAGACAAAGCCCTGAACCTCGTGGCCTGAGCTTCACCTTCAAAGGATGAAGCTGGATTAGACATGCTCCGAGATCCCTTCTAGCTAGAAAATTCTATTATTTCAGTCCTTTAAGGAATCCCTGGCTCTGAAAAACATGACAGTTAATTGCTAGCACAGTGTGATGCCTGTAACTGCCACTCGGTAATTGCTTACCACATGAATGAACCGACACTGATAAGGACACAAATGAAAGTTATGAAAATTCACTAACAGGCTGGTCTCGATGGCTCACGCCTGTAATCCCAGCACTTTGGGAGGCTGAGACAGGCGGATCACGAAGTCAAGAGATCGAGACCATCCTGGCCAACATGCTGAAACCCGGTCTCTACTAAAAATACAAAAATTAGCTGGGTGTGCTGGCATGCACCTGTAATCCCAGCTACTAGGAAGGCTGAGGTAGGACAATTGTTTGAACCCAGGAGGTGGAGGTTGCAGTGAGCCAAGATCACACCACCCTGGCGACAGAATGACTCTGTCTCAAAAAAGAAAAAAAGAAAAAAGAAAAAAAAGAAATTTCACTAACAGGCTGCACTCCAGACTGGGACAGAGCAAGACTGTCTCAAAAAATTCACTAAGTCACAGATATGATATCTGCATACATGCTAGAGACACATATGCACTCTGATAAGTATGTTACTATTCTACTTCAAGAGTCTGAGGCTGGGTGTGGTGTCTCATGTCTGTAATCCCAACAATTTCAGAGGCCAAGCCAGGCTGATTGCTTCAGTTCAGGAGTTCGAGACCAGTCTGGACCACATGGCAAAACTCTTTACAAAACAGACAAAAATTAGCCAGGTGTGATGGCGTCTGCCTGCAATCCCAGCTCGGGAGGCTGAGATGGGCAAATTGCTTGAGCCAGAGGTGGAGGTTGCAGTGAGCTGTGATTACACCACTGCACTCCAGCCTGGGTGACATTGAGACCCTGTCTCAAAAAATAAATAAATAAAAAAACAAAAACAAACACAAAGTAACAAAAGAGTTGCCATCCTGGTTTAAAAAAAAAAAAAAAAAAAAGTTGCCATCACACACAGGTGGCTCAGATCTGTAATCTCAGCCCCAGTCTGAGGCAGGAGGACTACTTGAGCCTGGGAGTTCACGACCGGCCTGGGCAACACAGGGAGACCCCATCTCCACAAAAAAATAAAAATAAAAATTAGCTGGGCAAGGTGGTGCATGCCTATGGTCCCAACTATTTGGGAGGTTCAGGTGGAAGATCAACTGGGCCTGAGAGGTTGAGGCTGCAGTGAGCCGTGATCACACCACTGCACACCAGCCTGAGAGAAAGCACAAGAGACAGGCAGAGTGCAGCACCCGGGGCCAGCAACAACAGCAGGGAAACTGCTAGGACCTCTAGGTCTGAAGGGCAAGGTCAGGAAGCAGTATTATCAGACTGCAGGAACTGGAGCTAGGAAAGTGAGTTGCCTCAAGCGCTTAGAAGAAATCAGCCATTGTCAGAACCCCTGCAAGGTTAGGGGACCACGAGGGAGATAAACACCCAGATGCTCTTTCCTCCTCCTCTGATCCCCTGCCAGTGCCTCCCATTGGCTGAATCCAACCAGAAACAGCAGGCAACGGAGTCCAGATGCTGCAGTTCATAGACACAATCCTCTTAGCACCGAGGAAGACTGAGAATGAATTGGGGGCAGGGGAAAGAATGACACATACACACAACTGTAAGTTACACACGCACACATGCATATATATCTGGTATGTATTTGGGACAAATATGTCTTGACTTTTAAAAAAAATTATTTGTTCTACAAAAGGGCTTCACCATAGGATTAATCTAAATGGAAACATCAAGGTCTTCTAGTGTATCTCAGATACAACTTACAAAAACAGAAATTTCTTTCTGTGTAAGTTTCTTCAGGTGTAAACTTCCACAGAATGCTTACATTGTTTAAGGAATGGCATATTTATTTACGGGGGACTGACAAGTGAAACCATTAAGACAACAGCCCACTAACCAGACAAAACTGTCTCCACCAGCTTTCTTCATCTCCTGTCCCCACAAGCTCACCAATTTCCAGAGATAAAACCAGCTCCAAAGTTCTCACCCTCATGCATTTTTCCACTTAGATTTTCTATCAGTTGGCAATTAAAACAAGCATCTCAGAGGTCAGCCAAAAGTCTTAACAAATGTAAGAGCCAGTTATATCATCTCTAGATTCAAAAGTGTAGTAAGACGTGTTAGGAGAAACCGCCTGGAAAACCACACTAGGCAGGCAACATTTCAGGGATGCACATTTCAGGGATGCACATTTCAAACGGCGATTCCCCGCCAACCAACGCTTAACAGGAACCCCTGAAAAAAGTTACAAAAATATCAGTACCTCCAAAATGCCATTTTGAGATGGAGTTTCGCTCTTGTTGCCCAGGCTGGAGTGTAATGGTGCGATCTCAGCTCACTGCAACCTCCACCCCCCGCCGGGTTCAAGCGATTCTCCTGCCTCAGCCCCCCTAGTAGCTGAGATTACAGGCACCCACCACCATACCCAACTAATTTTTTTGTATTTTTAGTAGAGAGTCGAGATGGGGTTTCACTATGTTGGCCAGGTTGGTCTTGTTGCTGAGTTTGGCTGCTGGCAATGGGAATCTGGAACTGGGATGATAAGGGCTTCTCTGAAGATTATGGGGTTAGGAAGATAGAGAGTAACATATATGAGGAGGATAGAGAAAAGAACGGTCAAAAAAAAGGTCTCATGGCTGGGCATGGTGGCTCATGCCTGTAAGCCCAACACTTTGGGAGGCCGAGGTAGGCAGAATCACTTTCAGTCAGGAGGTTGAGACCAGCCTAACCAACATGGTGAAACTCTGTCTGTACTAAAAAATAAAAAAATAAAAATTGGCCAGGAGCAGTGGCTCATGCCTGTAATCCCAGCACTTTGGGAGGCTGAGGCAGGCAGATCATTTGAGGTCAGGAGTTCGAGACCAGCCCGGCCAACGTGGTGAAACTCTGTCTCCACCAAAAATACAAAAAAAATTTAGCTGGGCCTAGTGGCACACACCTGTAATCCCAGCTAATTGGGAGGCTGAGGCAGGAGAATCGCTGAACCCAGGATCCTGGCAGAGGTTGTAGTGAGCCGAGAGCAGGCCACTGTACTCCAGCCTGGGCAAAAAAGCAAAACCTTGTCTCAAAAAAAAAAAAAAAATTAAGCCGGGCGCTGTGGCTCAAGCCTGTAATCCCAGCAGTTTGGGAGGCCGAGGTGGGTGGATCACGAGGTCAAGAGATCGAAACCATCCTGGTCAACATGGTGAAACCCCTTCTCTACTAAAAATACAAAAATTAGCTGGGCACGGTGGCATGTGCCTGTAATCCCGGCTGCTCAGGAGGCTGAGCAGGAGAATTGCCTGAACCCAGGAGGCGGAGGTTGCGGTGAGCCGAGATCGCGCCATTGCACTCCAGCCTGGGTAACAGCAGCGAAACTCCGTCTCAAAAAAAAAAAAAAAAAAAATTAAAATTAAAATAACAAATATTAACTGGGACTAGTGGCACTTATATGTAAATCCCAGCTACTCAGGAGGCTGAGGCAGGAGAATTGCCCGAATCCAGAAGGCAGAGGTTGCAGTGAGATCACATCACTGCAGTCCAGCCTGAGCAACAAAGTAAAACGCCGTCTAAAAAAACAAAGGTCCCATGGTCATCTCCCCATTAATGACCACACGTATGAGATTTCTCAGTATGGTCTTAGTCTCAGCTATTCTAGCCCATGCTACTTGAATGCCTAGTCCTGGGGAAATAGGTGCACAAATTATGGTCCTTCAACTCAATGGGAAAATGTGCTGCCATTAAAATTAATGAGTCTGGGCCAGCACAGTGGCTCACCTGAGGTCAAGAGTTTGAGAACAGGGGAAAATCCCCATCTCTACTAAAGATTCAAAAAATTAGCTGGGCGTGGTAGAGCTTGCTTGTAGTCCCAGCTACTTCGGAGGCTGAGGCAGGAGAATCAAGGGAACCCTGGGGGCAGATGTTGTAATGAACTGAGATCACACCACTGCACTCCAGCCTGGGCAACAGAGCAAGATTGCCTCAAAAAATAAAAAAATAAAAAAAAATTAATGAGTCTGTATTAACATGAGCAATCCTTGTGTTACTCATTCATCATAATGTTTGAATACCAACAGATGGTGTAGGGTGTTCAGGATGTAATGAACTATAGGGTGTAAGGCATACATGTTATATAGTAGCGAACCGGCTGTGGAGGCATTCCATTCATAAAAATAGGGAGAGCACATCATCGCCACTTGAGACAGACAGGAATCAACAGTGCACTTTCTCCTGCATTCTGGTCTCCCTGACACCACCAAGCATTTCCGGAGCTTGTTTCATCTTTGAAACTTCCCAAAGTCTGGGAGGCACAAAGGGTGGAAGATGGAGGAAATGACACAAAGTCCGCAGGCAGCCTTTTCAGCCTCCCTGGTCCCAGGAGGGAGGGATAACTAGCGCTTCACTTTTCACAGGCGGGAGCATGAGGTGTCTTCAGTGCTGCGTCATTTAAACACAGTCCTCACTTCAGTGACAGCCCAGGATGTTGGCTCCCTGGGATCGGCTGGCAATCTCCAAAGCAAAGAACTCCCCCTTTTCCCCAAATGTCTCAATAGTTATTCCTTCCTTTGAAGTTGGAAGGGAGAATAAAATTACTTTCATCTGCCTAGAAAATAGGCTGAGTAGAAAGGAATTGTACTTGGAATCAGAATGAGAATCAAAGGAGGAATCGAGCAGCTCAAGGCTGAGTGAGCCCATGGTCTGCCTCATCTCTTTTTGGATGAGGCATAATAAATACATAAATAAATCTCCACCTGTATCGCTTTGGCAGCAAATGATATCAAACCCTGACTCAAAGTGGCTTAAACAGGGAGCAAATTAATCATCTCACATGTCAGAAGTGCAGAGGAAGGGTGGGGCCCCGAGCTGCGCTTCTCTAGCTCTCTGGGACCTGCTACTTACTCTCTCCTGCACTGTGGCTTCATCCTAAGGCTGGAGGCAAGATGTCCATGCCAGTTTACACAGCAACATAGAGAGGAAGTAAAAGAGCCATCTATTTTGCGTTTTTCTTGGTAGTGAGTACACCTTCCCTAGAACCTCCACGACGGACTTTCCTTCACTCCTTAGCCTTTGATAGTGAACTCTTTCTTTTTTTTTTTTTTGAGACAGAGTTTCGCTTTGTTACCCAGGCTGGAGTGCAATGGCGCGATCTCGGCTCACCGCAACTTCCGCCTCCTGGGTTCAGGCAATTCTCCTGCCTCAGCCTCCTGAGTAGCTGGGATTACAGGCACGCGCCACCATGCCCAGCTAACTTTTTGTATTTTTAATAGAGACGGGGTTTCACCATGTTGACCAGGATGGTCTCGATCTCCTGACCTCGTGATCCACCCGCCTCGGCCTCCCAAAGTGCGTGAACTCTTTCTTACAGCTTCTCTCTGGAGTGTGGAATGGAGATACGTGACCGGAACAGGCTGATCATCTCAGACTACAATGCTTCCAAGTCCACCTGACCACACCACCACCCAAGGGGCTGCTGGTGAGGACCAAAGGAGAAAATAGACATGAGTATATTTCAAAGTTAATGTGCTGCACAGTTATCCTCATAGACAGAACTCTGATAAGCCGCAGCATCACATATGTTCAGAAATGCCTTCTGTCCAATACTCCACACAAAAGCAGCAGCATAACGAATGACCCGGTGGAGAAGACACTACCATGCCAACAGGAATGACTAACAGCCACTCTCTTCAGGGGCTGGGGCATTTTAAATGGTTACTGCTGAGATGAAAGTTCAATGTGGCCTATCTGCAATGTGGCCCTGAGTGGGCACCTGCAACAGGAGAAGGAACTGAGAGGAGGGTTCTGGGGCAAAGTTGGGGGTGTCAGGCAGGGAGACTCATTTTCCAGTAAACACAATGGTCCGATATGAGTGAGGGTGAAGGGAGGGTTGCTAAACTCGAAAAGATAAAGAGAACAGGAGAAACAATGATTGCAACACAATTTTGGAAGCTGGAATGCAGACAAACTAGTGGTAACTGACTTAGCAGAGGAGGGAAACTGAAAACCTAGCACGGCACAGCAGTGTGGAAAGCCAGGTTGGGGTTTATGCCCCCAACACCTCTGAAACTGGGGGCAACATGCACCCGTGGGGAAGGAACCCTAAATCACCTTAGCCCTAGATACCAAGTGAAGGCTAAAATTCTGCAACTTGTGTGCTCTGCTGTGTCATGGCAACTCCAGACTCAGAGACACCAGGTGTAGCTGAGGGCACGGGCTAAAAAACAGGCGAATAAGACAAAGTCATCATACCACATGGTTAGACTTCCAGTCTCCTCCTCATCTGGCTTCCAGAACACTGCAATCAACCAATTCCCTTCAGTGTATGGGATTTCTCTTCACCCGATCAGTTTCCCCAGAGAACAAATATTTCCTACTATCAGGTGGGAGTCCTCCAATGAAACCACCAGCAGGCTAATCCTACAGCAGAGGTCCTCTATGCTAGCTGCATATTTGAATCACCTGAGAGCTTTAATATTCACGACTACCTGAGCCCCAGCAAGAGTGTATGTCATTCAGTTACTCAGCAATACTTATATGTATGGAAAGGTTAGCGTGTGCCAGGCATTGTTCTAGATTCTGAGACACTGTTCTGTCTCCTTAGTAAGAAGAAACTATTCCTGGGTACACTTAATCTATGTAGACCTTCCAGTTAGCTTTTTACTGAGTGATCAGTCAAGGATCATTAGACATTTGAAGAAAGCCTTTAATATGGAAGTGATTAAAAACCAAAAGCAACACACACACACACACACAAAAAAACTAAGAGAAAATCAGAGGAAACAAACAGTGCAGGGAGCAGAGAAATGCTTCAAAGAAGCTGTAATAGAGATCCACAAAGAATTGAGAAGCTTTTCATCCAAGAAACAGTAGCAGGAGGTTATAAAAAGAAAATTTCAGATATTTTTAAGGGTTTCTGGGGAATTAGAAATATGACAGACATAAAATTGAACATATGGGTTGGAAGACAAAAATGAGGAAATTTCCCAGGAAGTAGAAACGTTGTTTTAAAAAAGAAATAGAAAGTATAAGAAAAAAGGTAATAAAGCCACCCAACAGGTTCATTTTGACTGCTGCCCAGATAGAGCCAATTTATCAAGACAGCGTTATTGTAATAGAGTTAAGTTTGACACAGAGCCAACTGAATAGGCGAATAGAATTTTATTACTCAAATTAGTCTCTCTGAAAATTCGAATGCTATGGTTTTTTAGGGATAGTTTGGGGGACAGAGTGGATAGGTAATGGGTGCTGCTTCCTGGCTGGGGATTCAATCATGGGGTGTGGAAAATGGTCCTCATGCTGAGTCCACTTCCTGGTGGACAACATGGCGAAACCCAGTCTCTACTAAAGATATAAAAATTAGCCAAGCACAGCGATGCATGCCTGTGGTCCCAGCTACTTGGGAGGCTGAGGCACGAGAATTGCTTGAACCCAGGAAGTAGAGGTTGCAGTGAGCTAAGATCATGCCACTGCATTCCAGCCTGGGCAACAGAGACTCTGTCTCAAGAAAAGAAAAAGGAAATGCCAAAACCTGAAAAGATATCTCAAAAGGCCAATCTTAGGTTCTACAATAGTGATGTTATCAAGCTGCAAATCTTGTGGCTAATGGCTAATCTGTATCTGTTAGTCCTATCTGATCCCCAGGCAACATGGGGATTTGTTTTGGGGAAAGGGCTCTAATCATCTTTGTTTCAAAGTTTATAAACTCCTCCCAGAGTTAGTCTGGCCTACACCCAGGACAACTTGGAGGTTAGAAGCAAAATAGAGTCAGATCAGATCTCTTTCACCATCACAGCTGTTCTAATTTTTGCAAAGGTGGTTTCAGTAAGAAAATTAGAGATTCAAACCATGAGGGTCTCCTTCCAGTTGACTGGGTGTTCCAGAAGAAAAGGAAGGAAAGTATTATTATTATTATTTTAACTCTAAGAAACTGGCCAGACACAGGAGCTCATGCCTGTAATCCCAGCACTTTTGGGAGGCCAAGACGGGCAGATCATTTGAAGTCAGGAGTCCCAGAACAGCATGGCCAACATGATGAAACCCTGTCTCTACTAAAAATACAAAAAAAAAAAAAAAAAAAAAAAGGCCTGGTGTGGTAGCTCACACCTGTAGTCCTAGCACCCTGGGAGGTCAAGGAAGCTGATCACCTGAGGTCAGGAGTTCGAGACCAGCCTAGCCAATATAGTGAAACCCTGTCTACTAAAAAGACAAAAAGTAGCCAGGCGTGGTGGTACATGCCTGTAGTCCCAGTTACTTGGAGGCTGAGAGGCAAGAGAAATGCTTGAACCCAGGAGGCAGAGGTTGCAGTGAGCTGAGATTACGTCACTGCACTCTAGCCTGGGCAACAGAGAGGAACTACTCCATCTCTAGAGAATAAAAAGTGGAAGTTGGTGAGGGGTAAGGCGAGTGAGTACCATCCCTAGTTATAAGCTTTGTAGACATATTTGATTTTTTAAATTATATGTGTATATATAGTTTTGATAAGAAGGGAAGCTCAGGCTATGAACCAGATTACAGGAGAACCCAATAAAATCAGGAAGAACCACTCTCTGGAGGACAGAGAAACAAACACTTGGCCAAACCTCTGGGAAACAGAGCAGGGCTGAGCAAAAGGGCACAGCAGGTAAGTAAGGGACCTCGATGTCCCAGGAAACAGGGTGCAATGGACTTGCCATTCTCTTCAATGACACCTTCCTTAAGTGTGACCTGCCTGGAGCATACGGAGATGAGCAGGAACAGAGGCTCAAGTGCCAGGTGCCCCGCTGGGAAATTTAGGCACGTGAGGAGGCAGAAAGGCAGCTGGTGACTTTGCTGCTCTTAGACCGGTCCTCCCTTCATCCCTAGATTAAAGGGAAACTGAAAATTACACCCAGCACACAGGCTCAGAGAGGCTGAGGGCGCAGAGCAAGCCTTAAGTCCACACTTCGGTTCCCCGACCCCCATCACTTTCCGTTTCTTGCTTATTTGTGGCCCACTCTGAGAACTCTTTCTTTTCTTAAGACCTGACCCAGGCCTCTTTCCCCAAAGGCTATCCTGTCTGAGAGTCCCGCAGCTGCCCCCAGGGGACTTGGGTTTGACTGGAGATCCCGAAGAATTAACAGTGAGTGGGTCCCGCTTGCCCTCAACTCATTAACATCTCAGCAAAAGGAGCCCCGGGCGCCTACAGGTTAGTATTCGACGGCCAGATTAGCAGTTGGGATGAGACTATGCCCTTGCAATTCACCTGCAAAACAGTGTAAGAATGCAAAGTCTGAAAGTACTATAGTTTGTGTGTCAAGACATTTCTGTATTATTTAGTTTACGGTATCAAACTCAGCCTGGCCGATTTCTATGAAAAGCATTAACTGTTTACATTCAGAGCCTTTTTCTCCCAGACATGGTTCCCAGGATGACAGCTGTGGTTACCTCCTTTTCTCCCTCCATCTCACGAGACAAGACTGACTTCATTTCACTTCCAGTGTTTATAAACTACCTAGTAGAGAGAAGCTACAGGACAGAAAATGCCATGCTCTTTCCAAACATCCTGCATCTCTAAAACTCTTTGATTTGTGGATCCTATAACCAAAACATTTTGTGAATCAGTGGTGGGGCTGTTATCCAAGCAGGCTGTTTAGTAGTTTGGGGGCAAAGATCTGTCCCCAAAGGAGATCACGACTTCGTGTGGGAGCATCCACAGTTCCCGCGGGTAGAGAAGGCAGCTTTGCTCCGCCTCTCCTCTCGCTAGCGAGGGCTGAGGACACTGGCGGATGCCCGGGCTGCTGCCATGCACCCCGCTCCTACGGGGGCCTCAACGGCACAGCCCCCGAGGTTCTGAAACCGCCTTGGTCCCGGAGCCCCCCCCCCCCACCTGTCCCCTCTGCGCACTCCTTCCCTGCCCATCACACACACCCGGGGCGCCTCCTTCCATCCAGCCACTGACAGACCAGCTCCAAGTCACTCACTCCTCCCGAGGAACACAAACCGTCTCTCCACACGCAAATCCCCCGCTTTAAAAACAACACAGCCCAGGAGTCCGGGAGAGGCGAAGAGCGGACGCTTAGCGGGCGGCTCCTAGGCTGTGGCTAACTCTCCACGTTTGTGGATTCAGCCCCCATCTGCACCCCGACCCGGATCAGACCGGGAAGCCTGAGGCTGTCGTTGCCGGAGAAGCCCATTTCCTACCTCCAGTTCTGAAGTCACCTTCGGAAGGTTCCCGTCCGACCACCTCTCCCGGGCTCCTGGGAGTCTCCGCCAGCTGCAGCCGCGCGCCGGGTAATCCGCTCGCCGGGCCGGGCTCCGCGCCCCCGGGGCAGCTCATTAGCCTAATCAGCTGCGGGCGGCCCGGGGGCGGTGGCTAGCTGCCCTCTCGGAATGCGCAGCCCCTGCAGGACTTCCCGAGGGCTGCTCTCCGCCGGCTCCGCGTCTGTGGGAGGACCCCCTCCTCCCTGCGCGCCGCGGTGGAGGAGGTTAGGAAAGCCTGTAATGCAATCCTAAACTCAGCTCGCCACTCCCCGCCTCACTTGTCAAAACCCCACAGCATTCCAGGATCCCTGCCCCGGTCACTCCCCTGGCCGGGAAAAGGAAACCGCCCTGGGGAGGATTTCAGGGAGTTTGGGGCTTCTCATCCAAGACACCTTTGTTGACACCAGGGGCTCAGGAGCTTCCTGGGGCAAACCCCGAGCAGGCTAGAGGAGAAAGCGGTAGACCCCAGCCTCTCGCCTGCTGCGAAAGTTCTCCCTCCCAGCCCCAGCCAGAAGCTCCACCCACCCCCATCAATTACACTTCACGGCCACTCCGTTTCATAATCGGCGGCAGCCTGGGTTCTTACGGGGGTGGAGCCCCCAGCTAAAATCACAACTATCGCACGGGGCAGGATGTCAGGGAACTTTCCAGAAATCTCCGGTCAGAGCCTTTCTGCTGGAGTAACCAGATTTACCACCGCGGAATTACAATCGCCGGTGACCGCACGACTGAAGCATTTCCTTTATACCTTCTCCAGCGCCCCTACCCCTCCCACCTTCTGTGGGGTTCAGTCAACAAGCCGTCCCCCGAGAGGCCTGAGTGGGCCTCGGCCCCGCAGCCATCGCTCCAGCTGCAAACTGATGAGGAAGCCCGACCCACGAGGCCGAATTGTTTACATCACACCCACTGAGGCTTCCTGTCTTAAATTAATGGGAACACAAATAAGACAGGAAAAGAGTGTTTGCTTTTCTTAAAGCAGGGGAGGGGGCTGGCAGCGGGAGGGGAGTCACCCCACATTTCACTGCTTTTCAAAACTTAGTTGTATTCTATTCATTCCATTTTTCTACTCCTGACACTTGTTGAAAAGTAAAAGCGTCGCTGGTGCCAAACCTCAAACCCTTATGGAATCTCTGCTCAAAACACATTTCACCTGCCTACAAAAGGCATCCAGGGTGGAGCTCCCAGGGACTTGAGTTAGAGGTATGGAGAGCTCCTGAGGTTGATGGCATCAATCTCAGTGCAAACAAACTCACTCAAGCCCTGGGCCTCCCTCCGGGACTTGCACAGGCAGGTACACACTCACTCCACTCCTTGGGGTTGATGTTAGAGTCACACCCCAGTCTCACTCCACCCCTCTCTCTCTAAGCTCTGGTGCCGGCATCCAGCAGCTCCTGAAAGTAAATGAGCTTTGCAAGGGACAGATCTGGTGGAATTCGAAGCAATTAATTATAATGGAGGAGGCAAAAGAAAGCTTCAATTCCCAGTACCATTACTGCCACTGGAATGGGTAATTAGAGCCAAGGAAGGGCCAACCCATGTCAAGCCTGGGCTGGAAATCTGCCCACTCTCAGAAGCAGCCCCAGAGCACATAGGAAATAATGATCATCATGACCAGCCCTGGAATTACCCCTAGTTGCTTCATTCAGGTCCACACAACAGCCAAACCAGTAACAGGCAAGGAGTGTCAGGCCATGCCAGCCCTCCTCTGGAAGAACCCAAAGGAAACAAAACCCCAGGATAAGGTTTATTTCAAGGTGTGGGTACCGCAACCAACAATACCTCAAGGAGTTTGGGAGAACACTACAGGCGCCCAGTGAGAACCGGCTTTGTAGGCCAGTCCTCCAAACACTGCAATTCCTGGGTCAAAGCAAATTAGGCTGATGACTTCATAAAGAGCCAAGATGCCGGGCACAGTGGCTCACGCCTATAATCCCAGTACTTTGGGAGGCTGAGTTGGGTGGATCACTTGAGGTTTGGAGTTTGAGACCAGCCTGACCAGCATGGAGAAACCCTGTCTCTACTAAAAATACAAAAATTAGCCAAGCGTGGTGGTGTATGCCTGTAATCCCAGCTACTCGGGTGGCTGAGGCAGGAGAATGACTTGAACCCAGGAGGCAGAGGTTGCAGTGAGTCGAGATCATACCATTGCACTCTAGCTGGGGCAACAAGAGCAAAATTCCATCTCAAAAAAAAAAAGAGAAAAAGAAAAAGTCAAGGGTATTAGAACTCTCTAGGAGAACCTATCTGGCTTACAAATATTATAAGGGCCTCAATGAATGTTGCCTTCTCCCCCTTCCCTTTTCCTACTCTTCTGCCAAGAGGCAGTCGTCTTTCATTAGTATCCTATACATTTCATGGGAATTAAGTTCAAATTGAATAATTTTCTAAAAATTTCAGAAGTGCTCCTTTGCTTCCTTCTATTTTTCCATGACAGTTCCCAATGTTTTAGCTTCTTTCCTCACTCCTTCAATGCAGGTACACAATAAATTATGTGTGTACATCAGTGATGTTTAAAGTAAACGTATGGGCCAGGAGCAGTGGCTCATGCCTGTAATCCCAACACTTGGGGAGCTAGAGGTGGGCAGATCACTTGAGGTCAGGAATTTAAGACCAGCCTGGCCAACATGGTGAAATCCTGACTCTGCTAAAAATACAAAAATTAGCTGAGTATGGTGGTGGGCACCTGTAATCCCAGCTACTCTGGATGCTGAGGCATGAGAATCACTTGAACCTGGAAGGCGGAGGTTGCAGTGAGCCGAGATCACACCACTGCACTCCAGCCTGGGCTACAGAGGGAGACTCCATCTCAAGAAAAGAAAATAAATAAATAATAAAGTTCGGGCTCACAGTGGTTTATGCCTGTAATCCCAGCACTTTGGGAGGCCAAAGTAGGCAGATCACTTGAGGTAAGAAGTTCCAAACCAGCCTGGCTAACATGGTGAAACTCCATCTCTACTAAAAATACAAAAATTAGCTGGGCATGGTGGCACATACCTGTGGTCCCAGATACTCTACTTAGAAGGCTGAGGCAGGAGAATTGCTTGAACCTGGGAGGTGAAGGTTGCATTGAGCCGAGATCTCACCACTGCACTCCGGCTTGGAAAACAGACTGAGACTTCCTCTCAAAAATTAATTAATTAAATTAAAAATAATAAAAACAAATGTATGGTTTTAAGTATAATGCAAATAAATACTCTGCCCCTATCCTCATCATTGTTGCCTAAGCTCAGTTTAGGGTGTGTAAGTGCTGAGAATTAAAAATGTGACCACAAACTGGGCGGGGTGGCTCACACCTATAATCCCAGCATTTAGGGAGGCTGAGGTGGGCAGATCACTAGGTCAGGAGGGCAAGACCAGCCTGGCCATGGCCAACTTGGTGAAACCCCGTCTCTACTAAAAATATAAAAATTAGCCAGGCATGGTGGCCAGCGCTTGAAAGCCCAGCTGTAGGAGGCTGAAGCATCAGAATCACTTCAACCCGGGAGGCGGAGGTTGCAGAGGTTGCAGTGAGCTGAAATCTCACCAGTGCACTCCAGCCTGGGCAACAGAGCAAGACTCCATCTCAAGGGGGAAAAAATATGACCACATCTGTATAATACCTTAATTTCAGGAAAGCTTTTGCATACATATGCCATTCTCATCAGCAGCAGGCCAGAAAGATATGATCTGGTGCGTCTTTTCCCTAACCGGGGTTTCACTGCTGACTGGAAAAGAGATCAATGGCCCAGTAAACAAAGGGGTACTTAGAATGCGGTCTACAATTTTATCTTGGGTCTGGTTTAAATAATACTTGAAATTGCTACATGCACACCCAGGGTCTACAAATAACATTAATTTGAGAATTGCTGATACGTTAAGAGAATCCAAAGTAGCTTCCACACACTAAGGAAATGGTTCATTAAAAACAGTTTAGAGTTCAGCATGATGGCTGATTTCAAAGTGGTATCCTCAGAGGTTATGATCAAAATGACAGGCACAAATGGGGCTTAATGTCTAGATTCAAGAAAAACTGACAAAGAGGTGAGGATCACAGCAGATCATGCATTTAATAGGAATCTGCTTGCTGCACTAAGAAATAGGCAAGGCAGTGCTGGGGTGAACTCACATTGGTGGGAGTTTGACAGGAAAAGGAAGTACCCCCCTTCTTCCTACCCCATAATAAAGAATTTGACAGCAGACAGACTCTTTCTGGTGGGGGGGTGGGTATGTCCAGTCTGATGCCTCTTATTGTAAGGAAGATGTGGAGCCACTGGAAAGGTTCCAAAGGAGAACCTAAGTGATTAGAGACAGAAAATAGAACCTATGAGAGGAGGTTAAAGGATTTGGAGTTGTTTAGTCTAGAGTGAAAAAACATGATTAAAGACAAACTTAACAGTCTTTTCCTACTTGAAGAGTTATTATAAAAAGGATACTGACCAGCTGTTTGTCATCTCTACAGAGGACAGAAGAGGTAAGAGATTCAAAATACAACTTTAGAATTTTGGAGGCTGGGCGTGGTGGCTCAAGCCTGTAATCCCAGCACTTTGGGAGGCCGAGGTGAACAGATCACAAGGTCAGGAGATCGAGACCATCCTGGCTAACGTGGTGAATCCCCATCTCTACTAAAAATACAGAAAATAAGTCCAGGTGCGGTGGCTCACACCTGTAATCCTAGCACTATGGGAGGCCGAGGTGGGCGGATCACCTGAGGTCAGGAGTTCAAGATCAGCTTGGCCATCATGGTGAAACCCCATCTTTAAATATATATATATATATATATATATATATATATATATATATATTAGAAAATTAGTAGCATGTGCCTGTAGTCTCAGCTACTCGGGAGGCTGATGCAAGAGAATCACTTGAACTCAGAAGGCAGAGGTTGCAGTGAGTCGAGATTATGCCACTGCACTCCAGCCTGGGCGACAGAGCGAGACTCTATCTCAAAAAAAGAAAGAAAAAGAAAAAAAAAATAGCTGGGCATGATGGCTCGTGCCTGTAGTCCCAGCTATTCAAGAGGCTGAGGTAGGAGAATTGCTTGAACCCAGGAGGCAGAGGTTGCAGTGAGCCGAGATCATACCACTGCACTCCAGCCTGGGTGGCAGAGTGAGACTCAGTCTCCAAAAAAAAAAAAAATTTGGGTACAATGTAAAGAAGACTTGCTTAATCCTAGTGGTGACTGCTTGACCTTAGGATAGTCTCATCTCATATCACTGTGCAATCTCCATCTATCAGACTCCATGCTAAGTGATAGTTTTGCATGTTTAAGCAAAAGTCAGGCTAGAAAACTCCTTCTATTCCCTTCTAGAACTACAGCATTCCACTGTTACTCTGTCACATGTGGGAGTAAAGATCCTGAACCTCTATGTTCCTTAATTCACAAACAAGGTGCCATGAGAATGTAATGTTCCCTCAAAACACTGGGCCTTTGTTTTGTTTATTGGGATGAGCATCTCATAATATGCCCAACTGTGGACACTGACTAGACGATAATATTTGTTTGTTTATTTATTTATTTATTTATTTATTTATTTTTGAGATTGAGTCTTGCTCTGTCCCCCAGGCATCTTGGCTCACTGCAACCTCCGCCTCCCAGGTTCAAGCAATTCTCCTGCCTCAGCTTCCAGAGTAGCTGGAATTACAGGTACACACCACTACACCTGGCTAATTTTTGTATTTTTAGTAGAGACAGGGTTTCACCATGTTGGTCAGGTGGATCTCGAACTCCTGACCTCAAGCGATCCACCCGCCTTGGTCTCCCAAAGTGCTAGGATTACAGTCGTGAGCCACCTCGCCCAGCCTGATAAGTCTGTTTCATAGTTTCACTCCTGTTCTGTGTACAGGATGTATTGCTTTTTAATCGGTCTCAATAATTAGCTGATGATGATGATAATGATAATAATAGCTATGACTTATTAAGCTCTTACTATAATTATATTGGGCACTCTGCTAAGTAGAAGTGGGTATAATTATTAGTCTTTTTCTAACACAAGGAAACTGAGTCACAAAGAGGTTAAGTAACACAGCTAATAAATGTTGGAATCTCAATCCAAACCCATTTGGTCTGACTCAAAAGGGTGTACTTAACCTTTACACTACTGCCTCTTATCATTAGGTATTTTTAGCTATTCAGAGGGAGGAAACATGGCAAAAAGAAACATTCATGCTTATTGGCCCAAGCTGATTGAAAAGCAGCCTTTACATAGGTTTACATTGCCTGTGGGAAAAAAAAATCATCTTTTCCCAGCATAACTGGAAGGGAAGGACCAAGTTCACTTTCTGATAGGAAGGGTGCATTGCTACCTCCCACACAGCGGAAGAATTCAAATCAAAGTTCACCTTTATACATTTAGTTATTGATCTGTAATGTAACTTTGCATACAGTAGGTCTTCTGTGACTGTTGAATGAATACAAATGCTTTATGATTGTGACGCCCTAAGACACACTGAACTGAAATGAGGTTTTCCAGCACGTTGGTCAAGGCTCTGCTTGGTCATTTCCTTTTTTCTTTTTCTTCAGCTGCTTAGTCAATAAGTTTATTGTCTTTATCTGAAAAACCTTTATAGAAAATTGTTTGGTTTATCTCTCAGCATCCCACTCCTGAGCTTTGAGGAAGCTTGCCTTCTTTTTTTTTTCTGAGATGGAGTCGCCCAGGCTGGAGTGCAGTGGTGCGATTTCCACTCACTGCAACCTCCGCCTCCGGGGTTCAAGTGATTCTCCTGCCTCAACCTCCCAGTAGCTGAGATTACAGGTGCCCGCCACCATGCTCAGCTAATTTCTTTTGAATTTTTAGTAGTGACGGGGTTTCACCATGTTGGCCAGGCTGGTCTCAAACCCCTGACCTCAAATGATTCGCCCGCCTCGGCCTCCCAAAGTACTGGGATTACAGGCATGAGCCACCACACTCAGCCAAGTTTGCCTTCTTTTGAGCTACCTGATCTTTCTTCTGGGCAAGGGGCATTTTGGGATAGTTCCACCTCTGCTTTTTAACTTCTTTCTTGGGCCTCTTCTCATAGAATGGATTCTCTCGCATAGCAGCATGAGCTTTCTTATACATCCCCATCATGTCTGGCGTTATACTGTTCTGTATGTATTGAGAGAACTGTTTCTGGTAAGTATCTTCATCACCTTCCATTAGGTAACGCATGTCATCTGCCACATTCTGACACATGATGTGCTTCCAATGCGCTTCTGCATTAAATTCCTTACTTTCAGAATCGTAACCAGGGAGAGACAAGCCTTTGGTACTGCCAAGGAGAAACAAGCCTCCATTCACGGCTTCCTTCAGGGCCTCCAAAACTGTATTGCCAGTGGTAGTTCTGGCAAGGCGTGCATCCAAATAGCAGGTAAAGGCTATGATTCTGGCTGATCATCAATGCTTCCCACATTGTATTCATCTCCGGTCACCTCCACTTGGCCTTCCTACATCTTGCCCATGCCAAACCTACTGAGAAGCCTGCGGGGCCAGCAGCAGGCCAGGACAATATGCTGCGGCAGAGTTTGTCAGCCAACCTTCACACCAAATTCTGGCAGTTTGTGTGCATATGCTGCGCAGACTCTCATATCCCCTCCTACATGGGCATAAACAATCTGACAAATGATATCTCTGTTACGCGAACTCTCATCCTGCATTTGGGTGTGTCGTACTTATTTTTATCCTGTATCACCAAGCATTTCTTAGCATAGTGATCAGTTTTACCCTCTCGTCATCTTCTCAATTTCATTTGGTATCTCTTAAAGTGGGCCTTATTCTTGACAGCTTTAACACACCCTGTTCTCCAAAAGAGAGACTCACATCCATGGCTCAGCATAGACCTCTGGCTGGTCATTTCTTTTTTTTTGAGACGGAGTCTTGATCTGTTCAGGCTGGAGTGCAGTGGTGCGATCTCAGCTCACTGCAACCTCCGCCTCCCAGGTTCAAGCAATTCTCTTGCTTCAGCCTCCTGAGTAGCTGGGACTACAGGCGCACACTGCCATGCCCGAATAATCTTTTTTTGTATTTTATTAGAGGCAGGGTTTCACTGTGTTGCCCAGGCTGATTGTGAATGCGTGAGCTCAGGCAATCCATCCTCCTCGGTCTCCCAAAGTGCTAGGATTACAGGCATGAGCCACCCTGCCTGGCCCTGGCTGGTCATTTCCATGGACTTCTTATCAGATGTCCCCTAGGAGTCTTACAATCCAGTGTTTCCTTCGACTCAGTATCTATGAGACAGTATAGATCATATAATATGGGTCACATATTTTCCCAATGTCAACTACTTTTAGATCAAGACAAGATTTTTAACGAGGTTTATTGAGTGCTGTTGTATATCAACAACAGATGAGTCATGAGTGAAACAGACATCAAAATGATTTTTGGAAAGGCAAGTGAACCACACACAAACAAAAAATAAAAAGCCTTGATCCAAATTACTCCAAAGGACAGATATTTTCCCATTAGGACAATTTATCCTGAATCTGTAAACAGAGAGGGGCATAATTATACAAGTGTTTGCTAACAGATCTAAACCTCATGCGGCTATAAAAAGCTGGAGAGAGGAAGAAAGCGGAAATTCCCAGGAGAAGATTCCCAACCACGTTCAGAACCACCAGCTCTCCACAAACACAAGCCCCAGCCGTGGCACCAAGCAGAGCACAAGAAGAAACCTCAGGATTCTGACACAGTCCACAAAAGTAACTTTGAATTGTCCTGAAACCAAACAATGACAATTCCATCCAATCAACTTTTCGCTGACACACAGGGGTGGTGACTTATTGGCATCCCAGATGTAGTTAATGGAAACATGATGCCATGATGCTCAGAATTAAAAAGGTATTTAGTCAGTGTTGATTGAATGGAGGGATAAGTGCATGAAGTCTGAACATATGCCCGTGTCTCTTTCCCTCTTTGCAGCTCTGTTGGGAAGATGTCAATGCTTCAACCCCGGCCGGGCGTGATGGCTCACACCTGTAATTCTAGTATTTTGGGAGGCAGAGGCAGGCGGATCACCTGAGGTCAGGAGTTCAAGACAGCCTGGCCAACCTGGTGAAACCCTGTCTCTACTAAAAATACAAAAATCAGCCAGGCATGGTGGCACATGCCTGTAATCCCAGCTACTCGGGAGGCTGAGACACTTCAGAATCACTTGAACCCGGGAGGCGGAGGTTGCAGTGAGATGAGGTTGCACCACTGCACTCCAGCCTGGGTGACAGAGTGAGACTCTGTCTTGAAAAAAAAGAAACCAATAAAATAAACAAAATGCTTCAAATCCAAAGCCACCACAGAGGGGCTGAAGCATTTGACATAGTTCCCTAGGAACAGAACAGTTCATGGAACTGGAGACTGGCTTCCCACCCAAAGATATACCAATGGGTGACCTTCCAGTGAACACAGGAAGGGGAATTGTGGTACCTATGGAACATCTTTGCAGGCCTTGATTGAAAAGCTGCCATTATTTACAGTACAGATTCTAAACTCTATCTGAAGTCCAACAGAAGCAAATACTAAGCAGCTAGCATCCATACAGGATGCCAAGACCTGTTCTAAGCCCTTCACATATTAGGTCATTAAGTTCTTATTACAATCTTAGAATATATAATTATTACAGCCACACATTTTACAGGTGGTGAAACTGCACAAGATTACCTAATTAGCTCATGGTCAGACAACTAGTATGGAGAGGAGCTGGAACTCAGAGTCCCTTTGGAACCAGTGCTTGCTCTTAAGTGCTACTCAATGCTACCAGTCCGGATCTTACTCTCTGCCACTTCTCTGCACAACCTCACTGTTTGCCCACAAATATGCAAAGAACATTCTAATATCTGCAGGACAAGTTTCCTGACCTCCCTTCCACCATTACCTCTCTCTTGTGAGTGCTCACATCACTCATTCTCCAGGGAACACACTGAAACTTATTTGGTTCACATCACACCTCTCCAAATACCTCTGAAATTCCTTTGGTGTTGGAACTGTGTGTTACATGGCAGTCCAGAGATGGAGTGGAATAAGAAAGACCTAGGTTTAAAGTCCAAATCCCATAATTATGACCCATGGGATTCTGGGTAAGTCATCTGACATTTCCTGTCCTTATATTTAAACCATCTGCCTTAAGGGCTTGTTGAAGAGGAGGGGCTGATTGTCTAGGATGATGCCTGATATTGCAAGCCAGAGATTCTCAATCAGGTGTTATTTTACAAACCCTTACCCCACCCCTGCAGGGACATTTGGCAATGACTGGAGATATCTGATAGTCACAACTGTGGGGAAGGATGCTTACTGGCATCTGATGGAGAGAGAGAAAGAGAGAGAGAATGTTTTTTCTTTTTTTTTTTTTGAGATGGCGTCTCGCTCTGTCACCAGACTGGAGTGCAGTGGTGTAATCTTGGCTCACTGCAACCTCCTCCTCCCGGGTTCAAGCGATTCTCCTCCCTCAGCATCCTGAGTAGCTGCAACTACAGGCACGCACCACTACGCCCAGCTAATTTTTGTATTTTTAGTAAAGACGTGGTTTCACCATGTTGGCCAGGATGGTTTCGATCTCTTGACCTTGTGATTCACCCGCCTCGGCCTCCCAAAGTGCCGAGATTACAGGCGTGAGCCACTGTGCCTGGCCGAGAGAGAGAATTCTTCTCATCTCCCATTCTTTGGACATGGTGACAATATCTTCTTCCATTTCTACCTTTGACAGTCAGAAAACATGAGTAATTTTTGTGCAGTTGTATATGAGAAAATGTGAAACTTAACTCTGGTCTCTAGTCATCTTGAAGCATCTCTGGGAGATGTCCTGAACTAAACCACCTGCCCAGAGCTGAGCATAACAAGATAGGTTCTTTCTTACCTTGGGCCTCTGAACAGACTGAAGCTGAGGCTGTCCTTCCCACTTTAAACACCGTCACCTGCCAATTCCTACTCACCTCTCAGGACTCAGCTTAGAGATCACCTTCTCCAGGGAGAAGGGGGACCCTTCCCTAGAATATATTCAGGGCCCTCCTTGGTGCCCTAGTAGCGTCCCCACTGCCCATCCATCTGTCTGCTTACCCTTGTAGATTGTAAACCCTTTTAGGTAAAGGTCATGGGGTCTGACACTGTTTTATTCCCAGGGCCTCACACTGTCCCTAGCATATACAGGTGCCCAATAAATATTTGTTGAACAAATGAATATAAATCAAGAGACTCAAATGCATTAATTCCTGCAACTACTTACTGAATGCCTACTATAAATCAGGTACAGAACTAGCAATGGGCAAACAACTATTTGTACCCTAATATGAACAACAACAACAGTAAAAAGAACCACATCTAATGTTTATTGGACATTAACTAAGTCCCAGGCATCCTGCTAAGCTATTATATTTGCTTTTAATTCTCCCCCAAAAGCCCATGTGGCAGACACTATTATTCCCATTGTCCAGATGAAGAAAGACATCGATTCACTCACACAGCCCCTAATGAAAAAAGAGTCTCTGACACCTAAGTTCACAGCCATCATTTACATGAACTTAACTCCCACCAAGAAAAGACTACCTGTGAATTCACTCATGAGCTTTTCTGATGGCCATCACCTTGCCTGGAATGTCCCTACTGACTCTGTATATTGCTTGAAACTTACTTTAAAATATTTTGGATGGGGCATGGTGGCTCACACATGTGATCCCAGCACTTTGGGAGGCCAAGGCAGGCGGATCGCTTGAGGTCAGGAGTACGTGACTAGCCTGGCCAACAGAGCAAAACCCTGTATCTACTAAAAATACAAAAATTAGTCAGGTGTGGTGGCATGTACCTGTAATCCCAACTACTTTGGAGGCTGAGGCATGAGAATTGCTTGAACCCAGGAGGTGGAGGTTGCAGTGATCTGAGATCATGCCACTGCACTCAAGCCTGGGCTCAAGAACAAAACTCCATCTCAAAAAAAAAAAAAAAAAAAAAAAAAAAAAAGAGTAGGCTGGGCTCACTCCTGTAATCCTAGCACTTTGGGAGGCCAAGGCAGGTGGACACTTGAGGTCAGGAGTTCGAGACCAGTCTGGACAACATGGCCAAACCCTGTCTGTACTAAAAATGCCAAAACGAGCTGGGTGTGGTGGTGGACACTTGTAATCCCAGCTACTTAGAAGGCTGAGGGAAGAGAGTCGCTTGAACCCAGGAGGCAGTGATCTGAGATCACCCCACTGTATTCCAGCCTGGGTAATAGAGTAAGTCTCTGTCTCAAAAAAAAAATTTTTTTGGCCAGGTGTGGTGGCTCACACCTATAATCCAAGCACTTTGGAGGTCAAGGCGGGCGGATCACCTGAGGTTGGGAGTTCAAGACCAACCTGACCAACATGGTGAAACTCTTGTCTATTAAAAAAAAAAAGAAAAAGAAAAAAAATTATTTTTGATACAGACTGTGTGATGTCAAGTGATGTCACCATCACCTACACTCCAGAGGCCATGAGCTAACATGTGAAAGACACCCGTCATGAGTCTATGCTCTGCAGCTGCAGTGAACACTTGAAATATCATTATCTAAATCTGCAGCAGAAGGTTCTGAAGGTACCAAAATGGAAGTTAGAAATATTTCTTTCTTCTGTGGAATGATCAAGCTAAGTTGGTTAGAAAGGTTTGCACAGGGACCTCTGCCTTTGCCTACTGAGCTGTAAGGATGATAGGTGTGCAGAGCCCTAACACATCTGATATGGTTTGGATCTGTGTCCCCAGTCAAATCTCATGTAGAACTGTAATCCCCAGTGTTGGAGGTGGGACCTTATGGGAGGTGATTGGATCAAGGGGTTGGAGTTCTCATGACGGGTTAGCACCATCCTCTCAGGGCAATTCTCATGAGAGTGAGTGAATTACTGTGAGATCCGGTTGTTTCAAAGTGTGTAGCACCTCCCCCTGCCTCCCTCTCTCTCTCTCTCTGTCTCTCTGTCTCTCTCTCCCCGTCCTGCTCCTGCTCTCGCTATTTAAGGCGTACCTGCTTTCCCTTTGCCTTCCACCATGATTGTAAGTTTCCTGAGGCCTCCCCAGAAGCTGCTATGCTTCCTGTACACCCTGTAGAACCCTGAGCTAATTAAACCTCTTTTCTTTATGTATTAACCAGTCTCAGGTATTTCTTTATAGCAATATGAGAAGGGACTAATACACCTCTGTGTTAGCCGTAGCTGGGCAGATGGGCCTGGGCCTCCCCAGCTAATGGAAGATTCCGTCACTGGGTGTAATGATGAGGTCAGGTGCTTCTTGTTCAGGGTCCTGGTGCCTGCACCTCACAGTTAACCTGCTGGGAAAGAGCACCTAGAAGAACAAGCAGTGGAGACATTGCCAGACTTATCTAATAAAGCAGGCTGTGGACGATCTCTACCACTCCATGGAAAGGCAGGAGTCAAGAACTTGCTTTCATGATGACCTCCCACCTGGTAGGGAGGCTATGGGTCGGGAGGGGAACAGCTTCCACCTTTCCTGACAATCAGAAGCTACTGATGTTGAACAAAGGAACACGACAACTCTGAGTGGCCAGTTTGCTCGGGCAGGGCTGCAACACCTCCTTCTCTGCCTTGCTCTCTTGGCAAACACCCATTTGTCTCAACATTCAGCCCAAAAATGCCCCTGCTTTGAACACTTTCTTGATAATCACCTCCCCTTGGGAGCTCCGAGGGTTGCTGAAATGGCTGCCTACACATTGCTGAGATCCTTCTGATAAACCTCAACTGCCTGAGATAAGCTGGGCAAGACTCTTCCTGCACCCTGAAAAAGGTGAATTTATTAAAGGAGTTGATTTTTAGATATGGTTTATTGAGCCAGGTGCCATACTAGTGCCGAGGTGGGGTGATGAAGCTGCAGGCAGTTACCATGTATTATGGGATAACTGCTAACTCCAGGGAACTGAAAGATGCCATCAGGGGCAACTGATCAGACTGAAAGATTACAGACGGCTTCCAGAAGTGCTTGCAAGCTGAGCCCTGAAGAAAAGATTCCAGGAAACAGAAGTGGCAAGAGCCAAGGTCCACAGCAGAGACGGAGGATGCCATGTTTTGTGGACCCAGAAGGTTCATTCTGGCTGCAAATTTGGTGGGTCTGGGGTCAGTATGAGGAGAGAGGGAAACTGAACAGAAGCTGAGTGAGGGCTTCGGAGGCAGTGGTTTGGGCTTCATCTTTGGTGGGCTTTTAACAGAGGAGTGAGGTGGACAGATTTCCATGTTAGAAAGATTACACTGAGGCGGGGCATGGTGGCACATGCCTGTAATCCCAGCTACTCTAGAGGCTGAGGCAGGAGAATTGCCTGAACCCGGGAGGTAGAGGTTACAGGGAGCTGAGATGTCACCATTGCACTCCAGCCTGGGCAACAAGAGTGAAACTTTGTCTCAAAAAAAGAAAGATTGCTGGGCAAGGTGGCTCACGCCTATAATCGCAGCACTTTGGGAGGCCGAGGCAGGTGGATCATGAGGTCAGGAGTTCAAGACCAGCCTGACCAACATGATGAAACACATCTCTACTAAAAATACAGAAAATTAGCCAGGCGTGGTGGCACATGCCTGTAATCCTAGCTACTCTGGAGGCTGAGGCAGGAGAATCGCTTGAATCCAGGAGGTGGAGGTTGCAGTGAGCCGAGATTGCACCGCTGCACTCCAGCCTGGGAGACAGAGCAAGACTCTATCTCAAAAAAAAAAAAAAAAAGGAAAGGAAGATTACACTGACTACAAGGAGGAGCACATCCCAGAAGGCCAGCTGGGCAGAGGTGAAAAGAGGGGTAAGGAAGCTGTCACGTGAATCCAGGCAGGAAAAGATGGTGCCTGGCCAAAATGAGCTGCTGCCTTGTGAAGAAGGTACTTGCTTCTCCTTTGCCTTACGCCATAATTGTAAATTTCCTGTACTCCCCGCACCAGCCATGCAGAACTGTGAGTCAATTAAACCTCTTTCCTTTATAAATTACCCAGTCTTGGGTATTCCTTTATAGCAATCTGAGAACGGACTAATACATTCCCCTTGCCCTGTTCCTTGCACCAAAGAAACTTGTTCCGGCTCACAGAGGTCTTCCACTTTGACTTATCCCTGAGAACTGGGCATTGGGCAATGCAAACTCAGAAGCAAAAAATCCAGTGCAGCCATTGCTCACCTCTAGGCTGGGTCCACACCCAGCCCTGCCAGATGGCTTTTTAATAGTGAGTGCTGTATTACCATGAAGGGCCTTCTATAAACTCTTAGGAGAGTTAAAGCTGGTTAGTATCCCAGAGGCTGTTCCTTTCCCCTGCAAACCTTTGTCTAGCAGGGGCTGGTGCCTTTCCTTACACAGGTTTATAGTACCGTTGCCAGATAAAATACAGGAGACCCAGCTGAATTTGAGTCACAGATGAAAAATGAATATTTTTTTTACTCTCAGTAGATCGCAAAAAATCACATGGAATTTTTCACTTATTAAATCTGAAAATCTTATTTTATAACGACCAAGTCCTTACTCCTTGGTCTTAACAAAAATCATTTCTCTACTCAGTCACAGGTAAATAATTATATGGAAAACAAAACACATGCACATTGTTACAAACTGAGAAGCCTGAAGACATTCCTTTGTGGTCTCTGTTTCTCACTCTGATGGACATCTGCTTCCAAGAATAAGTTTCTAATCATTTTCTTTATAGCTGACTTGAAGTCCCTCGCCTTTGCCTAACCTCTCTCACTCCGTTTATAATTCTCTCCATGATCATTCTTTTTGCATCATTAAGTTCAACCACTTTGACCCTTCTTCCCTTCCCAAGCAATCAGCATTCAACTGAGTGCTTCACCTTGACTTGCTCTCTTATAATGATATATCAAAATGTCTCCTCTTTACGAGTCAATGAACCAAGTTCAGGAAACACTGAATTGAGGGTAGGTAGCTCCCTCAATTCTTCCAAATTGACCTCAAGGATCAGATACCTATTTGTAATTATTCCATGCTCTCCAACTCTAGGAAATCCTCCTGAAAAGCAGCTTAGGACTCCAGCCTCAGTTCTTATCTGGTCCACCACTGTTCTCCATCAGCTGAAAAAGCTCCTAGTTGGGAAAAGCAAAGGATCAGACAGAACCCTGAGAAATTTTCTTGCAAATGAAAAACGTGGCTTCCTCTTCAGGCTTCAGGGGCCATCTCAGCTTAAAAGCCACGTTGTTTACACATGGCGCTGTACAGAGGGCCCACCTCACTTTAACCCCAAGGAGGGTCAAGTTTAGCCCATTTATCAATGCATGTCTGCGGAGGAAGAGATGAAGGGGAACTGTAATGACTATTTTCCAGTTTACACTTGGAGCACTGTAGGGGAGACTCGGAGAGGGAAATAGGGTAGAAAGCAAGCTCTGATGGAAACCCAGGTGGGCTGGTTAACACTGAATGAAGGACATGATGAGATCAAGAAAAAATTGTTAATGACTGGGTGTGCTGGCTCACACTATAATCCCAGCACTTTGGGAGGCTGAGGCAGGTGCACACTTGAGCTCAGGAATTTGAGACCAGCCTGGCCAACATGGTGAAACCCCGTCTCTGCTGAAAAATACAAAAATTAGCTGCGTGTTGTGGCGCGTGCCTGTAATACCAGCTGTTTGGGAGGCTGAGGCAGGAGAGTTGCTTGAACCCAGGAGATGAAGGTTGCAGTGAGCTGAGACTGTGCCACTGCACTCCAGCCTGGGTGAAAAAGCAAGGCTCCATCTAAAAGAAAAGAAAAGAAAAAGTTGTTGTTAATATGTCCAGGGTGGGAAAACACTTTGAATTACCAGAGTCATAGAGAATTTCATTAAAAACAGGGTGGTAGTCTGGGGTGGTAGTCCAGGAGTTCGAGACCAGCCTGGCCAACATGGTGAAACCCTGTCTCTACTAAAAATACAAAATTAGCTGGGTGTGGTGGGACACACCTGTAATCCCAGCTACTCAGGAGGCTGGGGCAGGAGAATCGCTTGAACCTGGGAGGCAGAGTTTGCAGTGAGCTGAGATCG
Source organism: Saguinus oedipus (assembly GCA_031835075.1). NCBI lineage: Eukaryota > Metazoa > Chordata > Mammalia > Primates > Cebidae > Saguinus > Saguinus oedipus. Next base: position 100,656,533 of record CM063170.1, on the reverse strand, counting down.
AGTCATTGCACTCCAGCCTGGGCAACAAGAGCGAAACTCCATTTCAAAAAGAAAAAGGAAAAGAAAAACAGGAGGAAAAAAACCTTTCATTATTATTAGTAATAGTAATTAGTAATGAAAGTATTAGTAGGGAGGTGGAGGCAAAAAAAAAAAAAAAGCATCCGTACTTAGTCACAAAGACTTCTATACCTTTTTAAACTCCTGTCATGTTGGTGGTATATCTTTGCTTTTATCTGCCTTTCACTTCACCCCACAAAGAAGGAATGATAGACATGATTATACCCACTCCACAATGACGAAACTGTGAAAAGGATGTGGGCACTTCTGTGAACCCAGGTTTCTTGACTTCTGGTCCGGGGGGGTTCCCTGTCTAGCAGATAGCAGTCGCTCTATTAGAAACGAGCCAGATTCAGGCCAAGAAACTGCTTTCAGACTTATCACAGTGCCTTCCGAAGGCTGGATGGGCTGTGTCAGGGTGAGTGGCCCAGTGGGCAGAGGCTGTGGAGCCAGGGGCCTGGATTTAGATCTCATCTCTCCTTTTCCAGCCTGGATTCTCTCATCTGTAACTGGTAATAATGACAATTACCTTGCAGAGGTGTTGTGAGCTAGAATGAGCTGGCGCATAACGTAAATGTGCATAAACATTATATTAACAATGACTGTAATTGTAGGTTTAGGATTCTAACTTGTGTAGAAGAGTTCAAATATATGCAAATTCCAGCTAAGACAGGGATGAAATGGAGGAGAACTGGTAGTTTTTCAAAGCTACCAAAAGGCTTCTCAAGCTATATGTTTTTTTTTTTAAGTGACAAGAGAAAGTTACAAATTAATGGCTCACCTTCATTAAGTGTTCATGGCATGTCAGTCCCTGTGATAAGCCTTCACATGCAGACTCTCATTTGCTCTCTCATTGCCTTAGGAGTTACATATTGTTCTTTTTTTTTTTTTTTTTTTTTGAGATGGAGTATCGCTCTGTCATGCACTGTGCCCGGCTGATTTTTCGTATTTTTAGTAGAGACGGGGTTTCACCATATTGGCCTGGCTGGTCTCCAACTCCTGCCCTCGTGATCTGCCCACATTGCCCTCTCAAAGTGCTGGGATTACAGGTGTGAGCCATGACACCCAACCAGGTATTGTTCTTGGGACAGATTCTTGCTCTGTTGCCAGGCTGGAGTGCAGTGGTACGGTCTCTGCTCACTACAACCTCCGCCTACCAGGTTCAAGTGATTCTCCTGCCTCAGCCTCACGAATAACTGGGACTAGAGGCACGCACCACCAAACCCAGCTACATTTTGTATTTTTAGTAGAGACAGGGTTTCACCATGTTAGCCAGGATGGTTTCGATCTCTTGATCTCATGATCCGCCCACCTCAGCCTACCCAAAATGCTGGGATTACAGGCATGTGCCACTGCTCCCCACTGGGTATTGTTCTTTATTCCATTTTACAGTTAGGGAAAGCCTGACTTAGTGGGATTAAGAAAGGTCACACATTTTATAAGCGGTAGAATCAGGACTCATTAAGTTCATACTCACAGATGTGTATAACCCAAGCAAACCATTCTTGTAGATGTGTGTGTGTGTGTGTGTGTGTGCACCTGTGCACGGAGAGAGTTCAGAAGAAAATAGACCAGATATTAGCAATATCCCACCACTGGATGGTGGAATGACAAGTAATGTTCACTTTCTTCTTTATGCTTTACTGAATTGAGTAGATAGTGCTTTTATAATTTAAATATTTTTCCTTTTGATAACACACTTTAAAAAGTAAACCCAAATGAGGCTTCAAAAATATAACGAGTGGAACTACCATCCTTTAGTAATTAGCCAAAATCATGAGCACAAAGGGAAGGAAGAGAGGAACCTAGTATATGTTCCGCAGGCCTTTCAGAAACATGGAGTTGTTCCTTTGGCCACGTATATGCAAATCCATAAGAAAGGGGATACTGTAGACATCAAGGGAATGGGCACTGTTTGAAAGGGAATGCCCTGCAAGTGTCACTATGGCAAAACTGGAAGAGTCTACAGTGTCACCCAGCACGCTGCTGGCATGTAAACAAACATGTTAAGGGCAAGATTCTTGCCAAGAGAATCAATGTGAATACTGAGCACATCAAGCGCTCTGAGAGCCGAGACAGCTTCCTGAAACGCGTGAAGGAAAATGATCAGAAAAAGAAAGAAGCCGAAGAGAAAGGTCCCTGGATTCAACTGAAGCACCAGCCTGTTCCACCCAGAGAAGCGCACTGTGTGAGAACCGATGGGAAGGAGGCTGAACTGCTGGAACCTCTTCCCTAAGAATTTATGGCATAATAGGTGTTAAAAAAAAAAAGGCCTCTCTGGACTGTAAAACATATATATATATAATGAAAATGACTACTCCTTGAATCAATGTGTGTGTGGGAGATATAAATAGCATTTGCAAGGCCCATGGTAATTAAACTTTCAGGATTCTTCCCCCCCATTCAAAGAAATCTTTAGAATAAAATGAGTTGTTTTTTTTAAAAACAGGGTCTGACCCAGGCTGGAGTGCAGTGGCATGATCACGGCTCACTGCAGACTCAACCTCCCTGGGCTCAGGTGATCCTCCCCCCTCAGCCTTCCGAGTAGCTGGGAGTATAGGTGCATGCCACCATGCCTGGCTAATGTTTGTGGGGTTTTTTTGGTAGATACAGGGTGTATTAGTCCATTCTCATGCTGCTCTAAAGAACTGCCTGAGACTGGGTAATTTATAAAGGAAAGAGGTTTAATTGATTCTCTCCTGAGGGGAGGCCTCAGGAAACTTACAATCATGGCAGAAGGGGAAGCAAACATGTCCTTCTTCACATGATGGCAGGAAGGAGAAGTGCTGGGCAAAGAGGGAAAAGCCCTTGGTAAAACCATTAGATCTCTTGAAAGCTCACTATTACAAGAGCTCTTCCCAGTTATTTACTACACATTGGGATTATAGGAATTGAACTGCAATTCAAGATGAGGTTTGGGTGGGGACACAGACAAACCATATCATGGGATTTTGCCATGTTGCTCAAGCTGGTCTTGAACTTCTGATGCTCAAGTGATCTGCCCACCTCAGCCTCCCAAAGTGCTGAGATTACAGGCATGGGCCACCATGCCCGGCCTAAGCTTCTTGAAAATAAAGATTATATTCCATGTCCCTTCTACCTAAAAGCTCAGGTTGCTATCTCTTAGGCAGTAGATCTCAGTTCTAAACCTTAAATTTGAGGTTTAGAAATATGATGAACCAAATATTTGCCGATTATTTACTCTATAACAAAATGAGTTCTTAAAATCTGGGTTTTTTTCTTTTACCACATTTTCCCTTGGCATGATTATAACTTATGTGCAAACTCCTTTCTCTTCTGTGGTCATTACAAAGGATAAAATGATAAAAGATCACTAAAACAAACATTTGTCTTTCTGTTTGCTTTGAACTATGAAGTCCTCTTCAAGGACTCTTCAGACTACAAAGGTAAATTAAGATTTTGCACCCCCTGTCAACAGAACTGTCTTCAAAGATGACCTCTGGAGGGGAGTAAAAGAATTGAAAGCAAACTGAAGGAACTCAAACGCAATGACATTTTCCTGTTTTTCTGCAGTTAACAACAATGCAGCAATGGCAGAGGAGAGCAACCTGTACCCAGAACAGGTGCCTGAATCTTTCTGGTGAGAGCTCCTGGGGTCCCTGCACGTCAGATGATCTGGAGGGCAGGAGGGATGCGTGTTGAAAAGCCACATGGGAGGATGGGAGATGCAGAGGCTGAGCTCTCTCTCCCAGGCCATTAAAGACTTTTCAGATAATGAAGAAACTCTCACAACAGAATTGGTGTGGAGGTCAGATAAGCCAGGTGTGCAGAATGTGCTCACAGACCTGGCCTCCTGGGAATGTCCCAGACCTGGAAATTCTCTGTGGCTCACCCAGATACCCTGGCTGTGCTATAACGTGAGAGGGCAGGTAGGTTTTAGAGTTCATGTGCATGGATATCAGCCTACTCCACTAAGTCAAGGAAAAATTACCATTGAAAACCATGGACTTGTGAAGAAAATAATGATAACTTGTTTGCCTAGCCTTTGTTCTGTTTAATTTCAGAGAACAATGCCTCCAGATCAGCTTTGGAAAACCCACCTGCAAATTGACATGACTGTTTACCTGTTCAAAATTGGCTGTGTTCCTTTTTCAAAGAAGAAAAGGAGGGTTAATTATCAAAATCTTTTAGACTGTGATTCCAGAGATGAGAGGCTGCTTGTGCTGCTGAGCCATGTGATTATACAGATCTCTTTGAGGAGCATTTCCAGCTCCAGGGGTTTCTGGGGATTAAAATATACCTGAGCAGGGCATGGTGGCTCACACCTGTAATCCCAGCACTTTGGGAGGCTGAGGCAGGCAGATCACTTGAGGTCAGAAGTTCAAGACCAGCCTGGCCAACATGGCGAAACTGCACCTCTAAGAAAAATACAAAAATTAGCCTCGTGTGATGGTGGGCACCTGTAATCCCAACTATTTGGGAGGCTGAGGTGGGAGAATTGCTTGAATCTGGAGGGCCGAGATCATGCCACCGCACTCCAGCCTGGGCAACAGAGGCAGACTCTATCTCAAAAAAAATTTAAAAATTAAATAAATAAACCTAGGGTCCATAAAGTATGAAAATGCAGAATATAATTTTTAATATAATGTTACATTTTACAGATTGAAGATCTCTCAGAATTTTGTGTATTTTATCTGTTTCTGAACTTCACAGACACCATATGCACATATATTTTCTCACTTTCTTTTTTAGCTGTTCTTCTTAGTTTCTCTGGTCTGACTTCATTTACTTTGTGCTTTTTATTTTTGAGCCAGGGTCTCACTATGTCACTCACCCAGGCCGGACTGCAGTGGTGCGATCTCGGCTCACTGCAGCCTCTACCTACTGGCTCAGGTGATCCTCTCACCTCAGCCTCATAGGCAGCTGGGACGACAGGCACACACCATCATGCCTGGCCAATTTTTTTGTTTGTTGGTTTTTTGAGACAGTCTTACTCTGTTACCCAGGCTGGAATACAGTGGCATGATCTCAGCTCATTGCAACCTCTATCTCCCAAGTTCAAGCAATTCTCCTGCCTCAGCCTCTCAAGTAGCTGGGACTATAGGTGTGGACCACCATGCCTAGCTAACTTTTTGTATTTTTAGTAGAAACAGGGTTTCACCATGTTGGCCAGACTGGTCTCGAACTCCTGACCTCAAATAATCCACCCACCTCAGCCTTCCAAAGTACTGGGTCTACAGGCATGAGCCACTGTGCCCACCCTCATATTCTTTATGATCTTTTAAAAATATGAATCCGTTCTTAGCTGGCAGGGCACAGTGGCTCATGTCTGTAATCACAGCACTTTGGGAGGCCAAAGTAGGCAGATCATCTGAGGTCAGGCGTTTGAGACCAGCCTGACCAACAGGGAGAAACCCTGTCTTTACTAAAAATACAAATTAGCCAGGCTTGGTGGCACATGCCTGTAATCCCAGCTAGTGAGGAGGCTGAAGCAGGATAATCGCTTGAACCCAGGAGGCAGAGATTGCAGTGAGCTGAAATCGTGCCACTGCACTCCAGCTGGGGTGACAGAGCGAGATTGGATCTCAGAAAAAAGAAAGGAGGATTTAGATCAAGTTAGGGAAATTTGTAAAAATCGTGGCTTTTTCCCTCAAAATCAATAAAATTGGCCAGGTGCAGTGGCTCACACCTATAATCATAGCACTTTGGGAGGCCAAGGCAGGCGGATGACTTGAGATCAGGAGTTCGAAACCAGCATGGCCATCACGGTGAAACCCCATCTCTACAACACAAAAATTAGCTGGGCGTGCTGCTGCACACCTTTAATCCCAGCTACTTGAGAGGCTGAAGCAAGAGAATTGCCTGAACCCTGTAGGTGGAGGTTGCAGTGAGCTGAGATCATGCCATTGCACTCTAGCCTGGGCCACAGAGCAAGACTCTGTCTCAAAAAAAAAAAAAAAAAGCCAATAAAATTATTCATTTATAGAGAGAACATTGAAACAGGCTTACACAAATACCACCACTGTGCTGTTTTTAAATAGGGAAACATTTCATTCTATTTCAAAACATCTAAGTCAGACTGGTAAATTGGGAGCACCAATGCAGAATCCTTTTTGCAAACAGCAGATTTAAAAAGCACTCAACACATAACACTTTTATTTATTTTTAGGTGGACAATCATGGCCATTCCAAATTGAGACCCACAAGAGTTTATGACTACATTCTCAATGAGTGATGTGCCTGCTGGAAATAATGGGACTGACTCAGGACCAGTGAAAGAAGATACACAGGACGGGCGAGGTGGCTCACGCCTGTAATCCCAGCACTTCGGGAGGCTGGGGTGAACGGATCACCTGAAGTCAGGAGTTGGAGACCAGCCTGGACAACATGGCAAAACCCCGTGTCTACTAAAAATATAAAAATTAGCTGGGCGTGGTGGCATGTGACTAATCTGTTACTTGGGAGGCTGAGGACAGGAGAATCGCTTGAACCCAGGAGGTGGAGTTGTAGTGAGTTGAGATTGTGCCACCTGGGCAACAGGGCCAGACTCCATCAGAAAGAGGTGGGGGTGGAGATGAGCGGGGGAGGGAAGGAAGGAAGGAAGAAGAGAGAGCAAGAGAAAGAAGGGAGGGGAAGCGGGGAGGGGAGGAGAAAGGGAGTTGGGGAGGCACAAACCCAAGACTTGGATTTTTCTGAAGGAACACTTATGTCTCTCAACAAACATTTGCGGAGCTTTCGCCAGGTATTAGGTGCTGTGCTAGTTAGAGGTGCTCACTCAACCCAGGACAACGAAGCTTTCATTTTCTCGGTCCAATTGATGAAAAGTTAAACATCCGCTGAAGAAATCAAGACTGAGAAGATGAGTTCATGTAACTGTCCCTAGATGAATTCTTATCTTCTTAGTCGGTAACGCCGGGTCCTTGAAGCTAAAAGATACTTTTTTTTTTTTTTTGAGATGAAGTTTCACTCTTGTTGCCCAGGCTGAAGTGCAATGGTGCAATCTTGGCTCACTGCAACCTTTGGGTTCAAGCGATTCTCCTGCCTCAGCCTCCTGAGTAGCTGGGATTACAGGTGCCCACCACCATACCCAGCTAATTTTGTATTTTTAGTAGAGACAGGGTTTCACCATGTTGGCCAGAGCGGTCTCAAACTCCTGACCTCAAGTGATTCACCTGTGTAGGCCTCCCAAAGTGCTGGGATTACAGGCGTGAGCCACTGTACCCGGCTCTAAAAGATAAAATTTTGAAAACATTAAATAGAACAGCACAGCATATAGAAGAAAGGTACGGAAGATATTGGAGGGATAGTAACTTGCAGTGATCTCATCTCACAACCACACAGCCACTGATGCTCACACATCAGTGACCACCGTTGGGCTCCACTATCTTTGGACTACGTACACAGGAAGAAGTCAGCACAGCAGCAATTTGAAGTGTCTTCCTCTAACACATAGAATGTTCTTTCTTTGTCTCAAAAACATCTAAGAGTTGAATCCACTTCATGAGGCTATCAAAGTTTTGAAACACTAGCAGATATTTCTCAAAAGCAAATAGACTTGAAGAGTTCATGTTTCTTGCTTTTTGATCACTCCTTATTTAGCCGAACTGATGCTCAAATGAGATAAAGCTCTTAAAGGTGTGTTCCCTAGTCACTGATTTTTTTTTTCTCTCTACAAGCTGAGGTCATCCACCACCTGTGGGGCTTGAGATATCAAAATGAAAAAAATTCACCAGGAGGCTGGGCGCAATGGTTCACGCCTGTAATCCCATCACTCTGGGAGGACAAGGTCAAGAGATCGAGGCTATTCTCACCAACATGGTGAAACCCTGTCTCTACTAAAAAAATACAAAAACTAGCTGGGCGTGGTGAGGCATGCCTGTAGTCCCAGCTACTCATGAGGTTGAGGCAGAAGAATTGCTTGAACCCCAGAGGCGGAGGTTGCAGTGAGCCAAGATCACGCTACTGCACCCCAGCCTGGGCAACAGAACAAGACTCTGTCTCAAAAAAAAAAAAAAAAAAAAAAAAAAAATCAGAATTGATGTTTAATCATTTCATTAGTTACTTCAAGCCCTTATCTTTATCCAAACTTTTTACTCATTTACAGTTTTTCCCGTGCCATAGTTATTCTTTGTACCATTAAGTTTAACCACTTTGACCCCTTTTCACTTCCCAAGCAACTACTTTCAAATGTCCATATCACTGTGACTTCCTACATGTAGCTGAATCCTCCATTAGAACATCTCCTTTTCTACAGAGTATTGATCTCTGATAAGGAAAATGACTAACAGGGAGCGGGTCTCCACACTTCATAAGTTGCCCCATGGAAGTCTTCCAGCCCACCTTGCTTTCCCACTGGGAGAATTCCTCCGGAGAAGGAACTTTAGAATGTCAACGCCTGCTGTCTGAGCTGCGCCACAATGGCTCTGAATTAGCCTGAGAAGCCTTGGTCAGGAAACACAAAGAAATCAGAATCGCAGGATAAGGCTTCTCCCAAAAGACTCTTAAGAAGTGTCCTTTCTATCTGTACAGATCAGAGTGTTTGGACACCGTGCAGAAGTCTCATGAAAAAACACGTGACTTGATCCTGAAGACATTTCAGCTTCCCTTTTTAGGTGAAGGATCAAGGGTGTCTGCACGTCTGGGAAAAGGGATAGAGGAAAATTAACAGCCAGTACTCCAGGGCCTGGCTTACTGATAGGGAAATGGTCATGACGATAGAGGAATCTGAGGAGGCAGGAGGAGCTTGACACAAACAAATGGATAGCTCAATAGGCTAGCTAATAATTTTTAAAAAGTTGAATATTAAAAAAATAAAATACACAAGTTAAAAATGCCATCAGATTAAATGTATTAAGGGAGTGGTTTGGGGGGAAAATTTGAACAAGTAGAATCAAACAGAGTTGGAAAAAATCATATTGGTGCTAGACAAGAAAGTTTCTTTTGTTGTTGTTGCTGTTTTGAGATGGAGTCTCGCTTTGTCACCCAGGCTGGAGTGCAGTGGCCAGTCTTGGCTCACTGCAACCTCCAAACTCCCAGGCTCAAGCGACCTTCTTGCCTCAGCCTCCTGAGCAGCTGGGATTATAGGCACCTACCACCACACCTGGCTAATTTTTTGTATTTTAGGTTGAGATGGGGTTTCACCATGTTGGCCAGGATGGTCTCAAACTCCTGACCTCAAGTGATCCACCCACCTTGACCTCCCAAAGTGCTGGGATTACAGGTATCAGCCACCACACCCAGCCATAGACAGGAAAGTTCTTACAGCTATTGATACCACTTCACTTTGGCAAGGTAGAGTTAGTAACTGGTAAGAGGTATGAAGAGGGCTCTGATGTACTAGTTAAGCTCTGTTTCTCAGTTTGGGTGCTGGTTAATACAAAAGTTCACTAAACTGGGCTGGGTGTGGTGGTTCATATCTCTAATCCCAGCACTTTCGGGGGCTGAGGCAGGCAGATCACCTGATGTCAGGAGTTCAAGACCAGCCTTTTCAACTCCATCTTTACTAAAGATACAAAAATTAGCCAGATGCGGCGGCACATGCCTGCAATTTCATCTACTCTCTGCAGGCTGAGATAGAAGCATCACTTGAACTGGAAGGCAGGGTTACAGTGAGCTAAGATCATGCCACTGCACTCCAGCCTTGGTGACAGAGTAAGACTGTAAAAAAAAAAATTCACTAAGCTGATTACTTTTGATATGTGCCTTATATTTCAAAGATAAGTTTGCTAGAAAAAGTACTTCTGGAATGATAAAAATAAAGACCTCCAAAAATCTATTCCTCTATAAGAGTAATAAAAACACTGGGAAAAAATGACCAAAATCAACTTTTCCAGAACTCTGGAAGTTAGCCAAAAGCTTGAAACATCACTAGCAGCCACTGAGGCAGAACAAGTTTGGAGGTCCCCAAAAACTCTATCTTCACAGCACTGTTACTATTTGACCTGTCGGGTGGCTCACTGAAAGGCTCCATTTTCAAGGTTTCTCTTTACTTGACTTAATTCAGTTGATGCTGCAAGAACAGCTTTATCCCTAGGTTATTTGTTGAAAAAAACCCATGGCAATTGTTTAATATGTGCAGCTGCCTGAGAAGATATCTGTGAATCACATAGCTGATAAGGAACTTATATCTAGGCTATTTAGTCTATATAAAGAATTCTTACAACTCAATTTGAAAGTGGGTAAAGGATTTAAGTAGACATTTCTAGATGGGCATGGCGGTTCACACTTGTAATCCTAGTGCTTTGGAAGGCTGAGGCATGAAGATCGCTTGAGGCCAGGGGTTTGAGACTAGCCTGGGAAACATAGCAAGACCCTATTTCTACAAAAAAAAATTTTTTTTAAATTAGCCAGGTGTAGGGGCACGTGCCTGCAGTCCTGGCTATTCAGGAGAATAAGGTGGGAGGATTGCTGGGGCCCAGGAGGTTGAGGCTACCGTGAGCCTCTGCACTGCACTCATTCCACTGCATTCCAGGCTGGGTGACACAGCAAGACCCTGTCTCAAAAACTAAAATAAACAGACGTATCTTCAAAGACATACAAAGGGTCAAGAACACATGAAAAGGTGTTCAAATGATTAACCATTAGGGGATACAAATCAAAGTCACAGTGCGATGACTTCACACCCACTGGGATGGCTGATCTAATAAACACAGAGCACACATGTTGGCAGGAATACGGAAAAATTAGAACCTTATGCCCTGCAGGTGGGGATGTAAAATGGTCCTGAAAAACAATTTGGCAATTCCTTAAAAAGTTATACATAGAGTTACTATGTCATCATCGATTCCATTCTTACGTATATATCCAAGAGAACTGAAAACATACTCATACAAAACTTGTAAACTAATGTTCACAGCATGATTCATAAGAGTTAAAAAGTGGGAAAAAAAAAAAAAAAGTAGAAAAGACCCAAATGTCCACAAATGGATGAATGGTCAAACAAATAGGGTTAAACATATGGAATCCTATTTGCCAACATAACGAAGTAAAGTTCTGAAACCTGCTGAAACATCGATGAGCACTGAAGGCCTTACACTAAGTGAATGAAGCCAGTTACAGAAGACCACGGACTGAAATACCTGGAATAGGTAAATCTATAGGAACAGAAAGCAGTCTCTGCTCTCCCGGGGCTTGGAGAAACCGAGTATGGTGAATGCCTGTAATGGGTATGTGGCTTCTTTTTGGAACAATAAAAATGTCCTAAAATTAGATACCGATGATACTCAATCCTGTGAATATATAAAGCCACTCAATTGTACATTTTAAATGATACATTTTATAGTATGTGAACATCTCACTAAGGCTATTTTTTTATTATTTTTATTTTCACTTCTTTATTTTTGTTGAGACAGAAATATTATTGCCCAGGCTGGAGTGCAGTGGTGTAATCTTGGCTTACTGCAACCTCTGCCTCCCAGGTTCAAACAATTCTCCTGCCTCAGCCTCCTGAATAGCTGAGATTACAGGTGCATGTCACCATACCCAGCTAATTTTTGTAGTTTTAGTAGATATGGGGTTTCACCATGTTGGCCAGGCTGGACTCAAACTCCTGATCTCAAGTGATGCCCCCACCTGAGCCTCCCAAGGTGCTGGGATTACAGGCATGAGCCACCATACCCAGCCTCAAATATCTTGTAAAAAATAAAAATAAAAGGGAAACAGGTGAGTGGCTGTTTTCAGACTGCAGGGAACTGTTACCCGGAAAGGTGTGGAGCCTCACTCCTACCCTCCCCACCAGGTGGCACGGAGCAAGGTAGAGAAGAACAGAAACTCTACCCCTGCAGAGCAGCCCCCACTCACTAGCAGCCCACAGCCTGGCACGAAACCAGCACGATTATCTTGCAGGGGATAAAAGGCAGGTGACAGGAAACACATTGCCTCACCTTGAGAGAGAAGAGGGATCCAGGTATTTACACCCCCATAGACCAAATACCTTTTTCCTTCTGTGTTGCAATCTCGCTACATTTAATTTGTGGTTTTCTAATTAAAAAGGAGTACATGGAGGGCCAACTGAACTTGAACTGTTTCTCATCAGAAGCTGTAAACTCAGTCTTCCTGTTCATTAAAAGAAAAAAAAAGCTTTCCTTTTACTTGACAAAAATAGCATGCCTGCAGAAATAAGTAACAGTGTTGGAAAACAACCTGCAATTGCTGGATACAAACAGTCACTGTGATGGTTTAAGATACAATATACCTAAAGCAAGCAGCACTGTGCTTAGCATGTTGTTGGTACTCAGGAAATGGTAACTATTGTTTCAAATACCTTTTCCTTAAATGCTCCGCTGGTGTAGTGCTCACTACCTTGGAATAATCTTAACTGAACAGTGCCCTCCAGAGGCCACTGGGAATTCAACTGTGCTGACAGTTTAAAGACGGTCTGGAAAAATACCACAGAAAATTATCATTTAATTGTCTTTTTTTTCCTTTTTTCTTTTTTTTTTTAAGATGGGGTTTCACCATGTTGGCCAGGACGGTCTCGATCTCTTGACCTCATGATCCGCCTGCCTCGGCCTCCCAAAGTGCTGGGATTACAGCAATAAGCCACTGTGCCCAGACCATTTAATTGTTTTGTTTTTTTTTGAGGTGGAGTTTCGCTCATTACCCAGGCTGGAGTACTAAGGTGCGATCTTGGCTCACCGCAACCTCCGCCTCCTGGGTTCAAGCAATTCTCCTGCCTCAGCCTCCCGAGTAGCTGGGATTACAGGCACGCGCCACCATGCCCAGACAATTTTTGTATTTTTAGTAGAGACAGGGTTTCACCATGTTGACCAGGATGGTCTCAATCTCTTGACCTCGTGATACACCCACCTCGGCCTCCCAAAGTGCTGGGATTATAGGAGTAAGCCACTGCGCCCATTTAATTGTCTTTTACATTGATGTGGAGTCAGCACCAGAGCCTGGTGTCCCAGGATGTATTAGAACCTGATCAGTTGTCTGATTTATCACCCACAGCAGCCTTTTTTTTTTGGCCAGGGCTTGTTTGTTTGCAAGGGATACTTCTGAGGACATGGAGATTTGAGGACACAAGTCCACCTAGGCACGGTGGGAACTGGTGCTGGGAACTGCCAGCCCCGGGAAGGTACTGTCCCATCCCTTTTTCTGGGGACACTGTCTCTCAGCCCTGTCCTTTTCTTCATGTCCACTCTGTGTTTCTCTAAAGAAACTGGCTTCCTCTTGGCATCTGCCATTCTGTAACTGTAGCATGGGCATGTGGCTCTGGCTCTTTCTGGACATGAATCCAGATGTGGTTCCACTTGGCCTTCTAGCTCATGTCATGCAGCAAAGCAGCTTGGTCTCTCCCTCGCTTGATTCCAGATTTTCAGGAGATTAAACTGGTTGTCAATCAAGTCTAGCACGATCTTGGCTTATTGCAACCTCTTCCTCCCAGGTTCAAGCAATTCTCCTGCCTCAGCCTCCCCAGTAGCTGGGATTACAGGCACCCACCACCCCACCTGGCTGAATTTTTTGTAATTTTTTTTTTAGTAGAGACGGGGTTTCACCATGTTGGCCAGGATGGGCTCTATCAACTGACCTCATTATCCACCTGCCTCGGCCTCCCAAAGTGCTGGGATTATAGGCATGAGCCACCATGGCCAGCCTGTTCTAAGAACTTTCTAGCCAGGCGCGGTGGCTCACGCCTGTAATCCCAGCACTTTGGGAGGCCGAGGCAGGTGGATCACGAGGTCAAGAGATCGAGACTATCCTGGTCAACATGGTGAAACCCCGTCTCTACTAAAAATACAAAAAATTAGCTGGGCATGGTGGCGCGTGCCTGTAATCCCAGCTACTCGGGAGGCTGAGGCAGGAGAATTGCCTGAACCCGGGAGGCGGAGGTTGCTGTGAGCCGAGATCGCGCCATTGCACTCCAGCCTGGGTAATAAGAGTGAAACTCCGTCTCAAAAAAAAAAAAAGAACTTTCTAAGCACCATTTCATTTAATCTTTACAAACCTTCTATGAAATTTGATCCTGCAATCATCCCCTATGAAGTAGCTGCTGATAATGATGTTTGGGTATCTTTCTCTAGTTTTCCTAATGCATTTTATTCCTATTTTAAAGATGAAGGAACCAAAGCTTAGAAAGTTTAAGCCAAGACTCAAACCAAGGCAGTCTGATTTTTTTTTTTTTTTTCCAAGTTAGGTAATGAGCTGACATCATAACAAAGTTTGAGGGTGGCACATCTCACGTAAGTGCATGAACACCCAGTCATTATACTCACAAACTACAAAAGGATCAAGGCAGGCCGATTCTATTTTTCTTTCTATCTTTTTTTCTTTACTTTTTTTTCTTTTTAATAGAGACGGGGTTTCACCATGTTGGTCCGGATGGTCTCGAACTCCTGACCTTGTGATCTTCCCGCCTTGGCCTCCCAAAGTGCTGGGATTACAGGCGTGAGCCACCGCGCCTGGCTGATTCTATTTTTCTTTTGTGTGTGTGTGACGAAGCCTCACTTTGTCACCCAGGCTGGAATGCAATGGCGAGATCTCGGCTCACTTGCAGCATCTTTCTCCCAGGTTCAAGTGATTCTCCTGCCTCAACCTCCTGAGTAGCTGGGATTGCAGGCACCTGCCACCACACCTGGCTAATTTTTGTATTTTTAGTAGACACAGGGTTTCACCAGGTTGGCCGGGCTGGTCTTGAACTCCCAACCTCAGGTGATCCACCTGCCTTGGCCTCCCAAAGTGCTGGGATTACAGGTATGAGCCATTATGCCTGGCTGGCTGATTCTAAAGCCTGGAGGTTAAACACTCACCCCACCTTCCTTCCAGAGTAGCCCCTATGGCATGGTAGATAATTTGGCTATGCAGGAAAAAACATCAAATTTGGTCTGGTTCTCAGGGAGGTTATAATCTGGTTAAGGCAGGCAAGATTTATACATGCAAAACAATGAGTAAATGACAGGAGAGGGATCAGGTACTAAATTGCATGTTGCCATTAAATTGGTTTGATATTGCTATGTAACAAATTACCACAAATGTAGAAGCTTGGGAGCAATACCCATTTATTAGCTCACCGTTCTGTAGGTAAGAATACAGCTGCTCACGCCTGTAATCCTAGCACTTTGGGAGGCCAAGGCAGGTGGATCACCAGAGGTCAGGAGTTCAAGATCAGCCTGACCAACATGGAGAAACCTGTCTCTACTAAAAATACAAAATTAGCCAGGCGTGGTGGCATATGCCTGTAATCCCAACTACTCAGGAGGCTGAGACAGAATCACTTGAACCCAGGAGGAGGAGGTTGCAGTGAGCCGAGATCGGTCTCAAAAAAAAAAAGAAAAGAAAAAGAAAAAAGAATACAGCTGTGGCATGGCTGGGCTTGTGTTGACTGGAGTTGCCAACAATCTCATCTGGGGCTCAGGGACCTTTTTGAAGGATATGCTATCCCGGCATACTGATTATTTAAGTTAAAGGAACTTGAGAAACAGCAGGTGCAAAAAGATTGCTTTGACCTTCATCCTGTTTCTTAAAAGCAGATTAAATTCCCATGTGAAAGACACCCACCCTATGCTAGAAAGATGCAACATTCTTGTCATCAAGGGCGAGACACTTGAGGTCAAGGAAATTCTGTACAAACAAGCCTTTCTTTATCCTAGTTACTTTCCTACCCTAATAACTATTCTAGCATGAGCCCCTTTGCCTTACACATTTCCACAGTTTACTATCGTGTCCAATCCAGAATGGAAGAAACTGACAATAATTGCTTCTTTGGGTCTTTAGGAGGGCTCCTATAAAACATCTGTATAGAAATTTGTATGCTTTTGGCCAGGTGCAGTGGCTCATGCCTGTAATCCCAGCACTTTGGGAGGCCAAGGCAGATGTATCACGAGGTCAGGAGTTCAAGACCAGCCTGGCCAAGATGGTGAAACCCCGTCTCTACTAAAAATACAAAAAGTTAGCTGGGCATGGTGGCAGGCGCCTGCAATCCCAGCTACTTGGGAGGGCTAAGGCAAAGAACTGCTTGAATCCGGGAGGCAGAGGTTGCACACAGATCACTTGAGGGAAGGAGTTCGAGACCAGCCTGACCAACATGGAGAAACCCCTGTCTCTACTAAAAATATAAAATACATGCCTATAATCTCAGTTACTCAGGAAGCTGGGGCAGGAGAATCACTTGAACCTGGGAGGCAGAAGTTGCAGTGAGCCAAGATTGCACCACTGCACTCCAGCCTAGGCAGCAGAGTGAGACTCAAAAAAAAAAAAAAAAAAAAAAAAAAATCTATCTTATCTCGATTCTCAGGACCATAAGAGGAGGGAGGTGGTTTCTCTGCTCTTATATCTTCCAAGCTCACCAGTTGTTGGCAGAATTCAGTTCTTTGTGGTTGGAGGCCTGAGGTACCTTTTGCCTATGTGTTGCAATCAGGGACTGCTTTCAGATCCTAGAGTTTGCACCTCTCCATCTGTAGTTCACAATGGGGATTATTTGCTTTCCTCTAGACGTGCTGGAACATTTCTCTGACTGTCACTTCTGTTAGCTGCCAAGCTCTCTGCTTTGTTTGTTTTACTTGTTTTTTGAGACAGTCTCACTCTGTTGCCCAGGCTGGAGTGCAGTGGTATGATCTTGGCTCACTGCAACCTCTGCCTCCTGGGTTGGAGCAATTCTTGTGCCTCAGATTCCCAAGTAGCTGAGATTACAGGCACATGCCACTATGCCCAGCTAATTTTTTTGTATTTTTAGCAGAGACAGGTTTCACCATGTTGGTGAAAACTCCTGACCTCAAGTAATCTGCCCACTTTGACCTCCCAAAGTGCTGGGATTATAAGTGAGAGCCACCTCGCCCAGCCAAACTCTGTGCTTTTAATGGGCTCATGTGATTAGGTCAGGACCACCTGGATAATCTTCCTTCCTTTCTTTTTTTTTTTTTTTGAGATGGAATTTTGCTCTTGTTGCCCAGGCTGGAGTGCAATGGCACAATCTCGGCTCACTACAACCTCTGCCTCCCAGGTTCAAGCAATTCTCCTGCCTCAGCCTCCCAAGTAGCTGAGATTACAGGCATGCACCACCATGCCCGGCTAATTTTGTATTTTTAGTAGAGATGGGGTTTCGCCATGTTGGCCAGGCTGGTTTCAAACTCCTGACCTCAAGTGATCCACCCGCCTTGGCCTCCCAAAGTACTGGGATTATAGGCGTGAGCCACCATGCCCACCCTAATCTCCCTTTCTTAACGTCAACTGTGCTCTGTAACATAACCTAGTCACCAGAGTAAAATCCATCAAATTCAAAGTCCTGAGGATCAGGCAAGACATGTACACAATGGGGTGTGTGGAACTGGGGGACCATTTGAGAATCCTGGATACTACTCCACATAGATTATGTGGATGTGCAGGTCTGAGATGTTTGCAGGAGTGGGAGGAGGAAAGGCTTTATGCAGGGGCTTTCACTGGGCCCTGAAGCATATGCCATGCTAGAGAAGACAGCATGCCCTGGGGATGGCCTTAGAAACTCAACCATGTGAATTACGATTCTTTGGAAATTTTAGGGGATAAGAATTTCAAAGAATATTAGAAAAAGTTTCGTCAATGAGATGGAGGAGGGAACTAGCACTACTAGATGTTACAACATAATTAAAAGACTGGGTAATGAGCATCAAAATAGACATACAGATCAGAAGAAAAATAGGATACTCAGAAATGGAAATGTATGTATACTGCTGGGTGTGGTGGCTCCCGCCTGTAATCCCAGCACTTTGGGAGCTCGATGTGGGCAGATTGCTTGAATGCAGGAGTTTGAGACCACCCTAGGTGACATGTGAAACTGTCTATAAAAACTACAAAGCATGTTTTGTTTTGTTTTTTTATTTCTGGCAACTTGCATTTAAATTTTTTGTCTTTTATTTTAATGTTTTGTTTTGTTTTTATTTTTGTTTTTTGCTGCATCTACTACGAGAATAAAGACCATTCTCAGCAATCAGACTGTTGACATTCCAGAAAATGTCAACGTTACTCTGAAGGGATGCAGGGTTATCATGAAGGACCCCAGAGGAATGCTGTGGAGGGACTTCCATCACATCAACGTAGAACTCAGTCCTCTTGGAAAGAAAAAAAAAGAGGCTCCAGGTTGACAAATGGTGGGTGACAGAAAGGAGCTGGCTACCGTTGGGACTATTTGCAGTCATGGACCGAATATGATAAAGGGTGTTGCACTGGGCTTCTGTTACAAGATGAGGTCTGTGCATGCTAACTTCCCCATCAACGTCGTTATCCAGGAGAACCGGTCTCTTGTTGAAATCCGAAATTTCTTGGGTGAAATATATATCCCCAGGGTTCAGATGAGGCCAGGTATTCCTCGTTCAATATCTCAAGGCCAGAAAGATGAACTAATCCTTGAAGGAAATGGCATTGAACTGGTTTCAAATTCAGTGGCTTTGATTCAGCAAGCCATAACAGTTAAAAACAAGAATATAAGGAAATATTTGGATGGTGTCTCTGTCTCTAAAACAGGAACTGTTCAGCAGGGTGATGAATGAGATCTAAGAGTTGTACAGCTACAGAAACAAGATGCTGGATGATTCCTAAGACCTATTTGTAACTTTTAAATGATGCAATAAAAGAACCTATTGATTTGGGATTAAAAAAAAAGAAAACTACAAAAAAATTAGCCGGGTGTGGTGGTGCATACCTGTACCCCTAGCTACTTGGGGGCTGAAGTGGGAAGATTACTTGAGCCCAAGAGGTTGAGGGTGCAATGAGCTGAGATCATGCCACTGCACTCCAGCCTGGGTGACAAAGTGAGACCTGTCTCAAAAGAAAAAGTGTATAAAAACAAGGGTGTGTATGTACACATATAAATCGTAATAAATCATCCCATTACTGGGTATATTCCCAAAAGATTATACATCATTCTACTATAAAGACATATGAACATGTATGTTTATTGCAGCACTATTTATAATAGCAAAGACTTGGAAGCAACCCAAATGCCCATCCATGATAGACTGATAAAGAAAATGTGGCACATATACACCATGGAATACTATGTAGCCATAAAAACGGATGAGTTCATGTCCTTTGCAGGGACATGGATGAAGCTGGAAACCATCATTCTCAGCAAACTAACACAAAAACAGAAAACCAAACACCACATGTTCTCACTCATAAGTGAGACTTGAACAATGAGAACACATGGACACGGGGAGGGGAACATCACAGACCGGGCCTATTGGGGGTCAGGAGGCAAGGGGAGAGAGGTATTTGTCCTAATGCACGCAGGCCTTAAAACCTAGATGACAGGTTAATGGGTGCAGCAAACCACCATGGCACATGTATTACTGTGTAACAAACCTGCACATTCAGCACATGTATCCCAAAACATAAAGTATAATTTTAAAAAACATAATAAATCAAACCTCACAAATTGAGGAAAGATAATGATTAATAATAAATGGTATTTAGGCTGGGTGTGGTAATCCCAGCACTTTGGGAGGCCGAGGCGGGTGGATCACCTGAGGTTCGGAGCTCGAAACCAGCCTGACCAATATGGTGAAACCCTCTCTTAACAAAAAAAAAAAAAAAGAAAAGAAAAAATAAAATAAATGGTATTTAGATAATTAGATAGCAATTTAGAAAAAAACTAGATTTATAATTTCCAGCAAACATCAAAATAAATGCTCATTAAATTAAAATTTGTTTATTTATTTATTTAATTTAAAATTTAAAATTTTATTTTATTTATTTTTTTAAAGACAGGGTTTCACCATGTTGGTCAGGCTGGCCTTGAACTCCCAACCTCAGGTGATCTGCCCACCTTGGCCTCCAAAGTGCTGGGATTACAGGCCTGAGCCACCACGCTGGGCCTAATTGTGTGCTGGTTTTTTTCTTTGTCTTTTCCTTTTTTTTTTCTTGAGATGGAGCCTTGCTCTGTCACTCAGGCTGGAGTGCAGTGGTGCGGTCTCAGCCTACTGCAGCCTATGCCTCCTGGGTTCTAGTGATGTTCCTGCCTGAGCCTCCCAAGTAGCTGAGATTACAGGTGCCTGCCACCATGCCCGGCTAATTTTTGTATTTTCAGTAGAGACAATGTTTCACCATGTTGGCCAGGCTGGCCTTGAACTCCTGACCTCAGGTGATCCACCTGCCTCGGCCTCCCAAAGTGGTGAATTACAGGTGTGAGCCACTGCGCCTGGCCGTTAAAATTTAAATTATAAAGATAAATTTAAAAATATAATCACTAAAATTGGTAGAAGAGAGTTACAGGTCTTTGGGAAAATGATATCATCCTAAGATTTGAAGCCACGAAAAGATAATTATAAAAGAAAAAGCTCAGATTTATTTACAGAAACAGTTAAAACTTCCATACAGTAATAACAACATTTAAAAGATTAAGGAGAATTTTAACCACACAGGGTAAAAAGATTAAGATCTATAACATTTAAATGTACCCAGTGCTGCAGATGAGGGTCCCAAAAGATAACAGACAAAAGACATGAATAGATCGTTTAGATGACACGTAAAACAAAATAGAAAGAAAAAAACTAGGGCAAAATGGCCAAACTTCCTGATCCAATAAGTGCAAATTAAAACTACAAAACTGAGCCATATTTCCATTAAGAAAACATAAATTTAAATTTTAATATCTAACATGGAAATGCTTCTGGCACACTGGCACTCATACATTATTGTTAGGGGTGTAATCTGGTAAAACAAAGTGTATAACACAATTTGGCAAAAATGTCCTTTGACATACCTTCATTTCATGAAATTTGTCCTAAAAGGATGGTTCAAAAGGAAAAAAAGTCCTGGTCACAAGCATTTTAAGCAGAACATATACTAAAATTGAAACGATATAGAGAAGATGAGAATGAAAAAATAAAATTTTTTTTAAAGTTAAAAAAAAATAAATGCAGTGTTAAATATAATACTGACAACTGGCAAGGACAGAAAGAACATGCTTACCTCAATTACCACTGAGGATTATACCTATCAAGACTACTTAACAAGGAGGAACACGTTCAAATGTGTTAAGGGAAAAAGTGTGGCCACACCCGACCAATCTGGTTCCGCTTTTGTTGTTGTTGTTTTGCTTTGTTTTTTTTTTTTTTTTTTTGAAAGGGAGTCTCGCTCTGCAGCCCAGGCTGGAGTGCAGGGGCATTATCTCGGCTCACTGCAACCTCCACCTCCCAGGTTCAAGAAATTCTCCTGCCTCAGCTTCCTGAGGAGCTGGGATTACAGGAGCACGCCACCACACCCAGCTAATTTTTGTATTTTTAGTTGAGACGGGGTTTCACCATGTTGGCCAGAATAGTCTCAATCTCCTGACCTTGTGATCCACCTGCCTCAGCTTCCCAAAGTACTGGGATTACGGGTGTGAACCACCGCATGTGATCTTTTTACATGGAGATCTGTTTTTCATTCGCCATGGACCCTCGAGCCATGTGACCTCAGCATGCCTAGATAAACCAAGCCTGCAACCACAGGAAGAACCTAAGTGTTTGGGTTGAGGAGTGGGATGGAGTTAAGAAATGGACACTGTATGGCAGGATCCAGAATCCAATCAGATTGAGCTCTGGCATCAGCCCATGGCCAGATCCAGCCATATCATGTATCCCAGCATCTCCTCATTGCAAGATCCAATCAGGTTACATCATCCAGCCATATCATGTATCCCAGCATCTCCTCATTGCAAGATCCAATCAGGTTACATCTCATTACCTTATGCTTATAATGCCAGACCCCACCCCCAGCTTGGGGAGGCAGTGCTTTGGGAGCTATCCCTGGTGTTCTCCTTATTGCAAGGAATAAAGTCCTTTGCCAAATCCTCCTTCATTGTCATCATTGGGCTGTCACCTGTCAAGTGATGGAACCCACCCATTGTGTAAGAAAAGGATAATAGAGACATCTGCATGTAGTATGATTGAAAGTAATTCCTGTGGTGTTTGTGACGCTGTGAGAAAAACAGCACTTTTTTTTTTTTTTTGAGACGGAGTTTCACTGTTGTTACCCAGACTGGAGTGCAATGGCGCGATCTCGGCTCACTGCAACCTCCGCCTCCTGGGTTCAGGCAATTCTCCTGCCTCAGCCTCCCGAGTAGCTGGGATCACAGGCGCGCACCACCCTGCCCAGCTAATTTTTGTATTTTTAGTACAGACGGGATTTCACCTTGTTGACCAGGATGGTCTCGATCTCTTAACCTCGTGATCCACCCGCCTCAGCCTCCCAAAGTACTGGGATTATAGGCATGAGCCACCGTGTCCAGCAAAACAGCACTTTTGTATATTGTCGGTGGGGATACAAATTAGTATAATCTCTTGGGGAAAGCAATTTGCAATAGGAATAACAAATTTAGAATGTGATTTATTTGAGGATCCCACTTCAAGGAATTTATCCATTACATACACTTACACATATACACACAGATATACAAACATAAAATTTATCACAGAATTCTTTTTTTTTTGAGACGGAGTCTCGCTCTGTTGCCCAGGCTGGAGTGCAGTGGCAAGATCTTGGCCCACTGCAACCTCAGCCTCCCAGGTTTGAGCGATTCTCCTGTCTCAGCCTCCTGGGTAGCTGGGATCACAGGTGTGTGCCACCACTCCCAGCTAATTTTTGTATTTATGGTAAAGATAGGGTTTTACCATGTTGGTCAGGCTGTTCTCAAACTCCTGACTTCAGGTGATCCATCCCCCCTCAGCTGCACAAAGTGCTGGGATTACAGACGTGAGCCACCACACCGAGTTCAGAATCTTAATGCAGAAAAAAAAAAAAAAAAAAACCACCAGTTGGTGACTGATCAAATAAATCACATGAGGAAACTCCAGTGGGATACTACACAGCTGTTAAAAAGAACAAGAGACAAGGTGACATGTTCTGATTTGAAATAAGTGCTAAGATGGGTTTTTAAGATTTAAAAACAAAGGTTAAGATTCAGAATACTGTGGATAGTGTGCACCCATTGTGTAAAAGAGAAGATAACACAGAGTATTTGTAGATGGTTAGAGAATTCCTGGAAAGATACTGGGAACAGAGTGAGGCTTAGGGTGTAGCTGGAGGTAGTGACAAGAAAATGGAGGTCTGAACTGAGGAAAATTTTCATTCATTGTCCTTCCATTCTATTGCATGCACATGGTAAAAGCATTCTTTTCCAATGAAAAGAATCAACAAAGGTAGTCTGAAAAACATATACTGTAGATAAACATAGATTACAAGGAAATAGAAAAATTAAATCTGTTGAGTTAGCATGATAGAGCTGTAGGCACATGGTCACAAATTAGATCTTAACATAGAAAAATTAAATTAATGGAGAATTAGGGTGTTCTTTTCTTTAAAATGCTATTTTGGGCCAGGTGCAGTGGCTTATGCCTGTAACCCCAGCACTTTGGGAGGCTAAGGTGGGCGGATCATGAGGTCAGGAGATCGAGACCATCCTGACCAATGTGGTGAAACCCCCATCTCTACTAAAAATACAAAAAAATTAGCTGGGCGTGGTGGCGCATGCCTGTAGTCCCAGCTACTTGGGAGGCTGAGGCAGGAGAATTGCTTGAACCCAGGAGGCAGAGATTGCAGTGAGCCAAGATTGTGCCATTGCACTACAGCCAGGGCAACAGTGTGAAACTGTGTCAAAAAAAAAAAAAATGCTGTTTCAATGTTGCCATTGAAATAAATAAAAATTAGTGTGGGAGGAGAGAAGGGGTACCTGAGGAATTAAGTGACAGAATTATAAATATGTTGTTCTAAAATGAATAAACAGAAAAATGAGCCACAGAGAGCTTGCAAATGGTCCAGGGAGCAAGCACTTAGCAAGAGGAGCCAGTGTGTCTGTGCCTGGTAGGGTAGCTGGCCCGGACACACTGACTCCTCTCTTTGGGAACTCAAGGTCAGACCTAGAGAACAAGAGAGGAGAAACTGGGGTGGAGGAGTTAGAATAAGGTCTGGTTTACAGATCCCAAGGAAAACCAGTTCTCTGGAGAAGATTGGTAGTAAGCACAGGGTGGAGGAGAGACAACTAAATCCTGTAAACTTCAAAAGAGACATCTTCCTTAGGAGGACGGGGTTAAACTCTCTACTTGTGAGACAACTACTTTCAAAGTTTTGATTTTTCATGCCTCAGTAAAAAAAAGAAAATTGAGAGGCTGGGTGTGGTGGCTCACGCCTGTAATCCCAGCACTTTGGGAGGCTGAGGCAGGTGGATTGCTTGAGCCCAGGAGTTCAGGCCAGCCTGGACAACATGGTGAAATCCTGCCTCTTAAAAAAACACAAAAAAATTAGCCAGGCCTGGTGACACACACCAGGTGACACAGAGAGACTCTGTCTCAAAATACACACACACACACACACACACACACACACACACACACATTTTAACCTAAAGTGCTTAATATTTTAAAAGTTATGTAGTTAAATATACTTCAAGCTTTTCAAAAATTTGTTTTAACACTTTGAGATGTGATAATACAGAAATATAGCCTGAAGTAAGTTCATAATAAATGGGTGCTACATTTTTTTTTCTTTTTGAGACGGGATGTCGCTCTGTCTCCTAGGCTGGAATGCTTGGCTCACTGGAGTCTCTGCTTCTGGGTTCAAGTGACCTTCCCAGCTCAGCCTCCCAAGTGGCTGGGATTACAGGCATGTACCACCATAGCCAGCTAATTTTCATATTTTTAGTAGTGACAGGGTTTCACCATTTTGGCCAGGCTGGTCTCGAACTCCTGACATCAAGTGATCCGCCCACCTCAGCCCCACAAAGTGCTGGGATTATAGGTGTGAGTCACCGCGCCTGGCCGGATGCTGCTTTTAACAGCTGCCATAGCTGAGATATCTCACAAGGATACATAGATTCAAATGGAAGGAATATGTTAGTGGCAGCATTTAATCAATCATAATAGTCATTTTCCAACCCTATCCACCACCTGTGCTAACATTTGGTTGAAACTGTACATTGACTTTGTCAAGTTTTTCTTGCAAACTCGAAAGCTACCATACTTTTAATAGTTTTTAACATATAGCTTTTGGAAGATTTAAAAATAAAAAATTTTGTTCTCCAGATTTTAAAGATGCATGTGAAACTTTTTGTTGGCAAATGTAATTATTTTTGTAAAAAAAAGAAAAGTCATATAACTATGGAAACATTTCCTAATACCCGTTTTGAAAATGCCCTTTGCATAGCATGGCTGTCTTTCAAAAAGTAGATATTTTCTTATTTATTGTTAAAATGTCATCTTTACCTTGGAGAAACATGTTGTTTGTCTGTCCTTGCAAAAATGCCTCTAGGAAGGAGGCCACCGGGAACTACTATACTTGGTTTCAGAGATAAGTGATTCAAGGTCCTCAAATTTGAATAGCTTGTCTTTTTTGCAGAATAAAAATCCCAGTCATCTTTAAGTTCTATTACTCTATAAATGCTTTGTCTAGAAATAAACATCAAACCTCTATATAGTAAGATATTTTCTTTTTTTTACTTTTTTTTTAATAGAGACGGGGTTTCACCATGTTGGCCAGGCTGGTCTCAAACTCCTGAACCTCAGGTGATCCGCCCGCCTTGGCCTCCCAAAGTGCTGGGATTACAGACGTGAGCCACCACGCCCGGCCATATAGTAAGATATTTTCATCATCACTCCCTGAAATAAGCCAAGAGTATGAAATGGCTGAATCAATTTCATGCTCTTGGACTATTTTTGTAATCTTACCTAAAATTTTTTAAAACATTATTTACACATTTAACTTTTAAAAAAAATTTCTGGGTTCACGTGATAATATATTCATATGTAAACCAAAAATAAAATTCTAAGCCCTCCAACTGGCTGAGTGGACCCTGCTTCTTGGCCAAGGGGATTCCAAAGTTAACCTGAGAAACCGGTTGAAGCCATGATGGAAAAGGGGGTAAGACATGCCTCATTACATTCCTTCCCTTTGGAATTCAGGCACAACAGACCAACGTTAACATTAAAATAGAGATTTCAAGACAGACAAAACAGACTCTTTGTAGCAACAAGATACCAGATGCTGACCTGACTCTCACATAGCATCATATGACAGACAGCAGGCACTGAAAGAAATTGAAGCATTTTATTCCAAAATATATTTTTTGACATATTTTGAAACAGCCCTGTAAAGCTGTCTCTTGTGGGGAAAGTCTACATTCTATAAAGAATCCCCTTCCTTTCTCTCCTGCTGATCCAGAAGAGATTTAACTAAGAGTCTAGCACTTTTTACAGTCTGATAAGAGATGTTTGTTATCTATTTTTTTTTTTTTTTTTTTTTTTTTTTTGCTCCCTAGGCTGGAGTGCAGTGGCGGGATCTCGGCTCACCTCAACCTCCACCTCCTGGATTCAAGTGATTGTCCTGCCTCAGCCTCCTGAGTAGCTAGGGATTACAGGTGCACACCACCACGACCAGCTAATTTTTTGTATTTTTAGTAGAGACAGGGTTTCATCATGTAGGCCAGGCTTGTTTCAAACCCCTGACCCCAGGTGATTCACCCACCTGCTTCAGCCTCCCAAAGTGCAGGGATTATAGGCCTGAGCCACTGCTCCCAGCCTTTGCCTTGCCATCTATTCTCTCTGAAGCCTGCTACCGGGAGGCTTCATCTATATAGGAAGAACTTTGGCCTCCACAACCCCTTATCTTAACCCAGTCCACTCACTTTCTATTGATTCCAGGTCTTTTTTTTTTTTTTTTTAGAATCTTGCTCTGTCACCCAGGCTGGAGTGCAGTGGCACAATCTTGGCTCACTGCAACCTCTGCCATCCAGGTTCAAGCAATTCTCGTGCCTCAGCCTCCCAAATTGCTGGGATTACAGGCACCCACCACCACACCTGGCTGATTTTTTTTTTAGTAGAGACGGGGTTTTACCATGTTGACCAGGCTGGTCTTGAACTCCTGAACTTGGGTGATCCACCCTCCCTGGCCTCCCAAAATGCTGGGATTACATGCGTGAGCCACCACACCAGACCTGATTCCAGGTTTTTTTGAACTCTTTCAACCAATTGTCAATTAGAAAAATCTTTGAATCCACGTTTGACCTGGAAGGCTGTCCCCATATTGACTGATGTCTGCCTGTAACTTCCGTACCCTTAAAAGGTATAAAATCAGGGCCAGGAGCAGTGGTTCACGCCTGTAACCCCAGCACTTTGGGAGACCAAGGTGGGCAGATCACGAGGCCAGGAGTTCCAGACCAGTCTGACCAACATGGTGAACTCCGTCTCTACTGGAGATATAAAAATTAGCCAGGTGTGGTGGCGTGCCTGTAATCCCAGCTACTCGGGAGACTGAGGCAGGAGAATCGCTTGAACTCAGGAGGCAGAGCCTGCAATGAGCCGAGATTACACCACTGCATTCCAGCCTGGGTGACAGAGCAAGACTCCATCTCACAAGAAAAATAAAAAGGTATAAAATCAGGCCGTAACCTAACCACCTTGGGCACACGTTTTCAGGACCTTTTGAGATTATGTCTCAGGCCTTGGTCACTCATATTTGGCTCAGAATAAAACTCTAAATATTTTACAAAGTTTGACTCTTTTCGTCAACATATAATTTGTAAATCTCAAATCAGTGCAATTGGGATATCCTGAATCCTTTTTTATTCTAGTTAAAGCTACTGTTACCTGATGTAATTTTCCCATAAAGCATTGTTTTAACTAACAAAATCATTGAATTTTGAAAAACATATCATTTTTGGTACCTCTTTCCTTTAGTGACCTCACAAATAAATAGGTGTATTTCATTACTGAAAAAGAAACAAGCAAATATTCTTTAAAATACATTTTTTTAGATGGAGTTTTGCTCTTGTTGCCCAGGCTGGAGAGCAATGGCATGATCTCAGCTTACCACAACCTCTGCCTCCTGGGTTCAAATGATTTTCCTGCCTCAGTCTCCAGAGTAGCTGGGATTACAAGCTTGCACCACCACGCCCGGCTAGTTTTGTATTTTTAGTAGAGACAGATTTCTCCACGTTGGTCAGGCTGGTCTCAAAGTGCCAACCTCAGGTGATCTGTCGGCCTCAGCCTCCCAAAGTGCTTGGATTACAGGCATCAGCCACCCGGCCCAGCCAAAAATTTTTTTTTATTTAAAAAATTTTTTACAAAAATAGAGATGGAATTTCACCATGTTGCCTCGGCTGGTCTTGAACCCATGGGCTCAAGTGATCCACCCACCTCAGCCTCCCAAAGCACTCAGATTACTGGCGTGAACCACCGTGCCTGGCCAGAATCAAGCAAGTAGTCTTATTGGAACACGTGCGCAACAGCAATACTTAAGTCCAACTGTAGAGCTAATCTCCCCCATGGCACTCTTTCTTCGAAACTTCAGCAATATTTCTGTGCCTCTTCCAGCAGAATTTGCTGACAAAACCGTGTGCTCTATTTTGTAGCTATGTTGTTTTCCATGCATTATTTTAGCTATTTTTACCACATCAGGAAGACTGTTTCTATTGGAATGTAGGTTTTCGCCTTAAGAAATTATGTTTTTAAAAACCCTCACAACAGGCTCTTAAATATTCAGTTTGCTAAAATTCTGAACTAAATTTAGTATTGCAAAATTTTAAACACTGCTAAAACATTTTAATCTATTTGTATTCATGTTGTGAATATTTCAATTTCAAATATCTTGCTAATTGGGATGGCCTCATATCATCAAGTATTACCATAAGGCACAATCTATGCTTAGGATGAGGTTTTTCTTTAATGCCAGTGGTTTAAGTTTGTATTTCACAGGGTCTCCTGACGAATTCTGTTTTTGTCTGACTTGTCAGTCTACATAGATTGTCACTGCCTTACTTCATCATTAGCACATGGTAGCGGGAAAAGAAGTGTTAACTCAGTCCGTTCTTATTGTTTGCTTACACCTGCATTCACTGTACTATTTTTAGGCTGGGAGCAGTGGCTCACTCCTGTAATCCCAGCACTTTGGGAGGCTGAGGTGGGAGGATCCCTTGAAGCCAAGAATTTGAGACCAGCCTGGACAACATGGTGAGACCCTCATCTCTGTTTATGAAAAATAAAAATAAGAAATTTCTTTAATTCTTCTGCCCATTTGGTAAAGATTAATTCAGTTGAAACAAGGTAATTTAATCCATAAACCCACTTCATCAAGTGAGCCTACATAAATTCCAGTCCCTTGACATAAGCCCAAAGTGGATTAAACAGGCTAGGCACCATGGTTCACACCTGTGGTCTCCGCTACTTGAGAGGCTGAGATAGGTGGATTGCTTGAACCCAGGAGTTCAAGGCTGCAGTGAGCTTTGATGGTGTCACTGCACCCCAGCCTGGATGATGGAAAAAAAAAAGGAGTGGTGAACTAACCAGTGAGGGGGCCTTTATGGACCTTCCCCTCTTCCCTCAGGATGTGTCATGGACTGCTCAGAAAATGGGACTCACTGACACTCAGATTGAGCAAGGAAGTCAGTGTCAATCCATATCTAAATTATTGGTCAAACTCATTTTTTTTAAAGATTAAAAAATATCTTGGGATGCTAATATAATTTTTCCTCTTACCCATGGATCTTCTCAGGTTTCCCACCTTAGCAACCACCATTCTAGAGCATAAGCCATTTTCTGATGACTTCTATCTATGTTCTTTCTGCCCATTCTGCCGGTTCAGATGAGGACTTCACAGGAATGGATATCTGGACTAAATAAAACCCTTGAGTCAGGGAAAAACACCCAGATTTGCTGTGGAATTTAACAGAGATCTGTACTTAACAGAGCTTGAATTTTTATTTATTTATTTTTTTGAGATGGAGTCTCACTTTGTTGCCCAGACTGGAGTGCAGTGGTGCGATCTCGGCTCACTGCAACTTCCACCTCCTAGGTTCAAGCAATTTTCCTGCCTCAGCTGGGACTACAGGCGTGCACCACCACGCCCAGCTAAGTTTTATGTTTTTAGTAGAGATGCGGTTTCACCATGTTAGCCAGGCTGGTCTCCAACTCCTGACCTCAAGTGATCTACCTGTTTCAGCCTCCAAATGTGCTGGAATCACAGGCATGAGCCACCATGCCTGGCCAGAGCTTGATATGCACTTCCCTTGCCCCCATAATGGTTCAGGCCTCCTTTCAGGGATGCTTGTGAAGATACATAAGTGATTCCCAAGGTCAAAAGTTTCTTAATAAATCCCAGGCCCATTTAAACTAACCAACCTTACAGTCCAGCCTAAGGGCTGAGGAGACATGCACTTCAGCTATGGAACTAGCCCAGCCTTCCTCCCCAAAAGGAAATGGCTAAATTTAAGTCAAAGAGACATTGCAAGTGAAAGAATCATCTCTTCTTTGGTGAACAAGGAGCCCTGAATTAGGGACTTGTGGGATGAGTCAGCTATTTTACCATCCCTGCAGTCCTGGCATCCAAGTTTCTGCAACTCAAAGATAAGGGATCCACGACACACACCTTTGTGTGTTCTTTATACAATTCAACATTGTTATTCCAAATCATCAAAAAAAGCCACTAATAAGTCCAGGCTGGTGGTTCACACTTATAACCTCAGCATTTTGAGCTACCAAGGTGGGCAGATCACTTGAGGTCAGGGGTTTGACACCAGGCTGGCCAACATGGTAAAACCCCATCCCTACTAAAAATAAAAACATTAGCCGGGCATGGTGTGCACCTATTGTCCCAGTTACTTGGGAGGTAGAGGCAGGAGAATCGCTTGAACCCGAGAAGTGGAGGTTGCAGTGAACCAAGATAGTGCCATTGTGCTCTGTCCAGCCTGGATGACAGAGCAAGACTCTGTCTCTAAATAAATAAATAAATAAATAAATAAATAAATAGGCCTCTCCTAGTCAGTGCTTCAGAGCATTTTAAATATAGTATAACAAACTCATATCCTCAAAATCTTTGGATAAAGATCACATCTCAAAGAAGAATCCCATGCAGAAATCTATATAACTGCTTAAAAGCTTTGTTTCATTTTACATTGTACAAAAGAGTTACATATTTGGGCCCTTAAAAAGCCGATATTGTTGCCTTCCAGCAAGAGGTGCCTTTTTGATACTGGTGCCCTCCAACACCAAAAGATGGGAGCACAAGTCTGTTCATTTCTGTGCTTGGCAAACCCAGGTGGAATGGGAGTGAAGGTCATTAGCAATGGCTCACCCAAGCATCGCATGCCGTTGGCTACCTGCCTCTGCTTCTACAGTAACTAAGAGAGGGCCAAGGGTCGAAACAGGTGCCAAAGCTTGAAGTTCAAAAGCGTTTGGGGGCAGGAAAAAAAAGGCTGAGAATCATTTGATGGCATTTGGTGCTCAAAACGAGTGAATAAAAATGTTTGTAACTTATTTAGTACCTGGACACAAACGATAAGGTAGAAGTCAGGATTGCTGAAAATGGCCAGAGGTGCCCACAGATAGAAGGGCATGAAGTTGGACCAGTAACACTACACTCACACTAAGATGCTTTCATCTTTCTTCTCTGTATAGCTTACAATTCCCAAAAATAGTGCTAAGAGTTTAAACAGGAGTCTTTTTTTTTTTTTGAGACAGAGTCTCTGTCGGCCAAGCTGGAGGGCAGTGGCATGACCTCTGCTCTCTGCAACCTCTGCCTCCTGGATTCAAGCAATTCTCTGCCTCAGCCTCCTAAGTAGCTGGGATTACAGGTGTGTGCCACCACACCCGGCTGATTTTTGTATTTTTATTAGAGACGGGGTTTCACCATCTTGGCCAGGCTGGTCTTGATCTCCTGACCTCGTAATCCACCCGCCTCGTCCTCCCAAAGTGCTGGGATTACAGGAATGATCCACCATGCCCAGCCCAAGAACAAGTGTCTTGCATGGGTATTTTGGTTTTCCATCTTCCACGGCTAAAGTTAATCACCCAGGGGCTGAGCTGCCCCCATTTAGAAAGGTTGTGACAAGCTACCAGAGGAGGAGCAGGGATAAAATTAAAGAGCATCTCTTGATCTGGCTCTGAAACCTCAACTCCCCGTAAATGCTGGGAAGTCACTCCTTTTATGGAATCTCTTCCCTCATAAAAATGAGTGGATCCTGAAAAGCAGCTGTGTATGCCGCTTTCAACAACGATCTGTTGGCTGCCAACTGAGGGTGTGGCCAACTTCGCCAGTTTTCTAAAAGAACTCACCTCACTGGCCATCGTGGTGTTGGAAATTGACTTGCTGCTCAGGCTTTCCTTAAAAGGCTTCTGATTCCAGGCTGGAGTTAGAGAAACTGGGGATGAAGAACTCCCCTCTGTCATCCATCATGAAGAGCTTAGCACAGGCAGATTTCTCAGATCAGCTCCTCATTCATTAGTGTGGTGCCTGAGAGCCCCGGCTGTGTGTGTGAGGAAGAGAGCCGGATAGGGCACCTCCCAGGGCCATAGGAAAAAACACCAGTCACAGAGAAGAGAGGATAGCTCAGATGCTGCCATTCAAGAGAGAGCTCTGAAGGCTGAAAACGGTTGAACAGCACAGCGGTGAAACACACACAGCCTGTGAATATTAAACTGGACTGGGGCTCCTAGCACTTTCTCTCACTGTGCTCGATTTCAACCACAAGATGGCAGGCAACGGCCCTCAGATTCTCACAGCTTGTCAGATGGCACTCCCGAGAGCTGAGGAAAGCAAGTTCCCACCGTCCACTCTAATGGCCATCGCTACACTCTTAGGAGGCAGCTATAAGCTAAACTCTTGTTGAGATGGAAGGTTCTAGATGTAACCATCCATTTTCAGAACAGGTAGAAAAATAGATTTTCTATATTTTTATGTAAACAATAAACTGTAAAAAAAATCCTAATTTCATTAGTTATTATTATTTTTTTTTTAATTTTGAAATGGGGTTTCACCATGTCGGCCAGGCTGGTCTTGAACTCTTGACCTCGTGATCCATCCATCTCGGCCTCCCAAAGTGCTGGGATTACAGGTGTGAGCCACTGCACTCAAAAATATTATTATTTTTGAGATGGAGTCTTGCTCTGTCACCTAGGCTGGAGTGCAGTGGTGCAATCTTGGTTCACTGCAACCCCTACCTCCCAGTTAAAGCAATTCTCCTGCCTTAGACTCCTGAGTAGCTGAAACTACAGGTGGGTGCCACAACGCCCAGCTAAATTTTGTATTTTTAGTAAAGATGGTATTTCACTATGTTGGCCAGGCTGGTCTCGAACTCCTGACCTCAAGTGATCCACCCGCTTCGGCCTCCCAAAGTGCCTGTGGTTACAGGCATGAACCACTGTGCTGGGCCTCATTAGTTATCATTTGTGATTCTACAGAAAAAGTTCTAGAATTTGAGTCAGAGGGCATGAATTCTAGTCCTCACTCTTCTCTAAGATGATACTTGATCCCGGGAAACCACGTCCTGAAGCCTCAGTTTCCACCTTGGTAGTGAGAAAATGGGACTTGGATGAACCCTGGGATACCTTCCAGAAACCAAGTCCTGGAGTGAAATAGCATGTGGAGACAGCAGTCTGAAAAGAATGAAGTGGGTCACGAACAAACCGTCCGCAACGCTTCATTTACACTTCATCCTTGGGGAATGGGCTGTTCCACATGGTGGGTTTTCCACATACTTGAATTTTAAATGCTGAGACTTGTTTTCCTTTCAACCTGCAAGGAAAATCTTTCTAAAGTGTATTACATGCTTCTCTGGCTTCTTAAACAGCAAGCTGTGTATAATTTCACCTTTCCTTAATATCTCTAAGTCACCGTGATGACGACCTCTTACTATAAATCCAGTTCTGCATAGAGCGTCGGGTTCCTTTGGGTACATTCGGGTAGGCAGGACCCTTATGCTAAATGGCCCCAGAGATGATATTATCAAGCTATAACTGGCAATTCTTCCTCTCTACCATCTCCTACCTTCATCAGTACCTGCAGTCATTTCTCCAAGTAACACCTTCCAGCAGCCTCTTGACACTGTTTAAAATCTGCTATAATCCAGAGAGAATTCAAGGTTGCCATGGGTAACCAGAGCCTAAGCTTGCAACAACCCTAAATTTAATTTCACACCCAAGTTCAAGGCAGCGGGTGCTGTGCTGAAGGTGACTTCTGACCAGGGCTGACATTCTGCTGGTCCTCACAGCATGTCCATGTCATACCTCTGTACCAACTGGCCTGTCGCCCTGAGCCCCCAGCCCCCTCCTGCCAGCCCAGCCTACTGGCTCCTCTTCTAGGACTGCACAGACTTCTCACACTCCAGGAACTCAAAGGTGCCATCGGCCCCCGCAGGCTCCAGTTCCTGCATGCACCAGCATCCCTTCCAAATGGTGGGTCCCCATGCCATGCCACTTGCTCAATATTGGAATGTACCTCAGTGTCTGGACCAAAGAGTATTGTTTGTCCTCGCTGTGAAGTGAACTGGCAGAGTTTGAGGCTCTTCTCTCTCCTTCAAACCCAAAGGGTGTTTCTCAGGTGCACGCTGTACTCTGGGTTCAGGCTGCCTGAGGCTGACTGGGTGGGGTGTTAAAAGTTACCTCCGGATCTACCACGTGCTGTATTCAGTACATTAAGTAAGTCATCTGTCTTCCACTTAACAACGATTTTAGGGAAATTAGCAGCAACAGCCTGTGGATGAGGTCACCTGCCCCCATCATGCAGCCAGTAAGTGGCTCCAGAAGCCAGACCCACCGCTCTCCGAGGTCTGTGTTCTTTGCACTGTGCTCTGCTCACGTTTACTAATGTACAAAGATGGACAAGCGCGGTGGCTCATGCCTGTAATCCCAGAACTTTGGGAGGTCAAAGTGGGTGGATCACCTAAGGTCAGGAGTTCAAGACCAGCTTGGCCAACATAGTGAAATCCCATCTGTACTAAAAATACAAAAAATTAGCCAGGCATGGTGGTGGGAACTTATAATCCCAGCTATTCAGGAGGCTGAGGCAAAAGAATCACTTGAACCCAGAAGGCAGAGGTTGCAGTGAGTTGAGATAGTGCCACTGCACTCCAGCAGGGGCAACAAAAGTGAAACTCCGTTTCAAAAATATATGTATGTATGTATGTATGTATGTATGTATGTATGTATGTATGTGTGTATACACAAAGATGCCCAAAGTTTACATTTTGCAAAAATGCATTTTAAGTGAAAAGACTTTTAGTTTTCAGAAAAGACTATTTGTTTCTGTTTTAGTGTGTGGGTTTTGTTTTAATTAATTCCGTATTTTGTGACCAATTTGGAACAATCTGTCCTTAGGGAACAAATCTGGTCTACTTATAGAAAGCCAGGGAGTGACTGCAGTTACAAAGTATTCCTCTGTAGGAACTAATCTAGAAAATCTTCCCAGTTCTCCGTGCACCAAACAAGTAGAACATTCCAGAAGGTCCCCAGAGTGGATGTGATGGAGCTCACAAACAAAAACTTTCCTCCATAAGTTATCAGTTATGCCTTCAAGATGGGACACGTGACATCAAACACCACGGATACCTCCTGTTCCCAGAAAGTTCTCCAGGACGAAGCTGCTACCACTCAAAAGAATAAAGCCTTCCCAGGGTTGCTAGGGGTCAGGAGTGCCAGCCAGTGAGAAGGTAGGAATCAGGAACAGGATCCGTAATTTGGGGACAGTCAGAGGTTTAGGTTCTAACCTGGGTCCAGGGTACAGAAGGTCTGTCAAACCCATGGCCTTGAATTTTTTGTTCTTTCTTCAGGTATGGACATTCCAAATTGACCCCAAATTAATTTTTGAAATAAGCAAATCATGACCTCATCTTCCACACATTGTACCTGCTCCTCCCTCACTCAACACACACATGATTCTCAGTGTCCCATCCAAAAACATCCACAGCACTCTGAAGTGTCCAGTGTCAGGGAGGAAATCATCCGAAAAATGGACTCCTATAAGGTGATGGGGATCACATGCCACCTGTATTAGAAGTTTTCTAGGGCGACCACAAACTGGGAGGCTTAAGCCACGGGGATTTACAGTCTCACAGTTCTAGAGGTGAGAAGCCTGAGCTCAAGGCATCAGTACGGCCAAGCACCCCTAGTAATGGAGAGGCTGGGGAAGGGCCTGTTCCAAGCCTGTCTCTTGTCTTCTGGACATTCCTTCGCTTTCAGTAGCATAACTCCAATCATACTTGGTGTTATTCCTGTGTGTCTGTGTCCGAATTTGCCCTTTTTTTTCTTTTCTCCTGAGACGAAGTCTCACTCTGTCACCAGGCAGGTGTGCAGTGGCATGATCTTGACTCACTGCAACCTCCACCTCCTGGGTTCAAGTGATTCTCCTGCCTCAACCTCCTGAGTAGCTGGGACTACAGGCACGCATCACCACGCCCAGCTAATTTTTGTATTTTTAGTAGAGAAGGAGTTTCACCATGTTGGCCAGGATGGTGTTGATCTCTTGACTTTGTGATCCACCTGCCTCAGCCTCCCAAAGTGCTGGGATTACAGGCATGAGCCACCGCCCCCGCCAGAATGTGCCCTTTTTATAAAGACAACAGTTCTCCTGGAGTAGGGGCCAGCCTCCTCTGGTAGGACCTCAGCTTAACTAATTCCTTCTGCGATGACCCTGTTTCTAAATAAGGTCATATTTTGGAGTCTAGGACTTCAACATAGGAATTTTGGGGGGGCATAATTCAACCCATAACAACACCTAAGGTAGTTTTGAATTCAAAATCAAACTCCAGACGGGGAGCAGAACAGATTGCATGGGAGTGCCTCATATGACAGCTGTACTCGCTAGTGTGGACCATTTATCACTCTGACAGGTAAGTTGGTGTGTCAACCCCGAAACCCACTGGTTGCAAGTAAGAGTGAACAGGCAACCACAACTGAGGAGCCGTTTGCTGGGGGCAAAGAGGTACACTGGCGTCTCAACAGAACTCTAATTTCTACTTACTGCTTTTTAGGACAAAACTCACATAGATAGGTGTGAAAATTTAGTGTTGAAGGAAACAGTTACAAAGAGTGACAAGGAACATCTTGAGAACATACAACACTTTCAGGCTGGGCGCGGTGGCTCACGCCTGTAATCCCAGCATTTTGGGAGGCTGAGGTGGATGGATCATGAGGTCAGGAGATTGAGACCATCCTGGCTAACACAGTGATGTCTCTACTAAAAATACAAAAATGAGCTGGGCGTAGCAGCAGGCGACTGTAGTCCCAGCTACAGGCAGAGGAGAGAGAGGAGAACATGCCTCAAAGCCTTTATTTTATATTTAATTTTTTGTTAGAGATCACATCTTACTCTATCACCCAGGCTGGAGTGCAGAGGCACAATCATAGCTCACTGCTGCCTTGAACCCTTGGGCTCAAAGGATCCTCCCACCTTAGCCTCTTCAGTAACTAAGATTACAGGTGTGCATCACCGCATCTGGCTTTTTTTTTTTTTTTGATAGAGATGGTATCTTACTATGTTGTGGGAGGCTCCTGTGGGAGGCTGACATAGGAGAATCACTTGAACCTGGGAGGCAGAGAGTGCAGTGAGCCGAGATTGCGCCACTGCACTCCAGCCTGGGTGGCAGAGTGAGACTCCATCTCAAAAAGCAAAACAAAGCAAAACAAAAACCAAATAAAAATAAAACATTTTCAACTCTCTACTTCCTAAATCTCAAAAGTGCTTCTGGTCCTGAAGCTCTGGCTAGAGCTAAATTTGCCAAAAGGAATCTATACTAAATCTAAGCTTCCTTTTATTTTACTTATTTTATTTATTTTGAGACGGAGTCTCTGTTGCCCAGGCTGGAGTGCAATGGCGGCGCGATCTCAGGTCACTGCAACCTCTGCCTTCCGGGTTCAAGTGGTTCTCCAGCCTCAGCTTCCTGAGTAGCTGGGATTACAGACGCACATCACCACGCCCGGCTGCTTTTTTTGTATTTTTAGTAGAAGCAGGGTTTCCCCATGTTGGCCAGGCTGGTCTCAAACTCCTGACCTCAGGTGATCCACCCGCCTCGGCCTCCCAAAGTGCTGGGATTATAGGCATGAGCCACCACTGCCCGCCAGGCTTCTTTTTATAAAATGAGGCGGGGGGCTTGATTTCCTTGTCAAGTTTGGGCAGGTAGAAGCCTTATAGTTTGTTCTTCATAAGTCATTTTCCTACCTGGAGTCTGATTATACTGAGGAGGTATTTGGTGAAGACGTAAACCATCCATGAAATGACGCACCACATCGCGCAGGACCAAAATACAGGTCTGGCGCAGAAGCTGAGGCAGCACAGCGCAGTGGTTAGGAATGCAGACGATGGAGCCAGAAGGACTTGGGTTCAAATCTGGTTTTGTCTCTTACTTAGGTGACCTTGGGCTATTGATATACAGCCAAGGTTTCTCATCAAAGGCTATCCTTTATGAAATTGTGGTCGCTATTAAATGAGATAGTGGTTGGCAGACATCCTTAATGGCAGAAACTGCTCGATAAATGGTACGTGCAATTTTTTTTTTCTTGAGACGGAATCTCGCTCTGTCACCCAGGCTGGAGTGCAATAGCACAATATCGGCTTGCTGCAGCCTCTGCCTTCTGGGTCCAAGCAATTCTCCAGGCTCAGCTTCCTGCATAGCTGGGATTACAGATGCACATCACCAGGCCCGGCTGTTTTTTTTTTTTGTATTTTTAGTAGAGGCAGGGTTTCCCCATGTTGGCCAGGCTGGTTTCAAACTCCTGACCTCAGGTGATCCACCCACCTCGGCCTTCCAAAGTGCTGGGATTACAGGCACCAGCCACTGTGCCCCACCCACTTCTTGCAATTATTCAAGAGAACTAGGGAGTGAAAATTCAAGCTAGTCTATCTGGTTAACTCCTTGATTGTTATGAGGGAAGAGGAGCCCAGGACTTGAGGATTCCTTGCCTCATTACTCGATTCAATTTCAAGCTCTCTTTCATGAACACCAAGCAATAGGTCTTGGTCTTCCCTTTCTCCTACCACTACATCTCAGTGGCTTCAGGGTACACCGTCTTTCACCTGGCTTTTCATTGTCCAGCAAACAAACGGCTACATCGTCACAGACAGTAATTTAAAAGTCATGACTGTCGAGCACTAAATGAGACTTTACCTCCTCAGTTGTGGAGGGTTTCCAGAAGCCCAGCGTTTTCATTATATGTTATTTTCTATATCCCTTTTTTTTTTTTTTTTTTTTTTTTTTTTGAGGCAGAGTCTTGTTGTATTGCCCAGGCTGGAGTACAATGGTGCCAACATGGCTCACTGTAACCTCGACCTCCTGGGCTTAAGCAATCCTCCCACCTTAGCCTCCCGAGTAGCTGGGACTACAGGTGTGCACCACCATACCTGGCTAATTAAAAAAATTTTTTTGTAGAGATGGGTCCTTGCCATGTTGCCCAGGCTGGTCTTGAACCCCTGGGCTCAAGCGATCCTCCTGTCTCCACCTCCCAAAGTGCTGAAATTATGGGCGTGAGCTACTTTGCCCCTATTTTCTGTATTCTTGATGCTCTGACATTTGGAGTCTTGAATGTGGGCAAGCTGCCTGTCCCAGGGGTAGCTAATTCCTGGAGATAGCAAAGGACTTCCTTGTGAGTAGAGCTTTAACATACAAACCAACCAATCCAGAGTCGTACCCAATTATCTCCTTTATCAAACTCACACACTACTCTCCCTTCCTCAG
Source organism: Saguinus oedipus (assembly GCA_031835075.1). Classification (NCBI taxonomy): domain Eukaryota; kingdom Metazoa; phylum Chordata; class Mammalia; order Primates; family Cebidae; genus Saguinus; species Saguinus oedipus. Next base: position 100,617,133 of record CM063170.1, on the reverse strand, counting down.
ATCACTCCAGGGCCAGATAGTTGGACAACTAAGGACCACCCATATAGTCCGGAGCCTACTGAAATTATTCAAACTATCTAATCCTAAGAACACTCAGCATACCTACCCTGCCTCCTCTGTTCCTTCCCATGAAAACCTCAATAGACCCTATGTGGCTGGGTGCAGTGGCTCACACCTGTAATCACAACACTTTTGGAGGCTGAGGTGGGAGGATCACTTGAGGCCAGGAGTTTGAGTCCAACCTGGGCAACACAGTAACATACCATCTCTACCAAAAAAAAAAAGCCAGATGCAGTGGTGTACACCTGTAGCCTTAGTTACTGGAGAGGCTAAGGTGGGAGGATCCTTTGAGCCCAAGAGGTCAAGTGAGCTCCGATTGCGCCTCTGCACTCCAGCCTGAATGACAGGAGGCGGTCTCTAATAAAAAAAATTAAAAAAATAAAATAAAGGCTTTAAGGCACGCTCTCCTCACTCTCCTCTGCTTCCTGACTAACCTGGCACTTCCCTGTGTAGCCCTGCGTGGTGTGGCATGCCTCCTGCTTCTAGAGATCTGAACGTTCGTGACAGTCATTTCCATGTCAGTGTCTCTTACGTAATTGATTAAAACAAATCTCAGGTATATTATGGAAGAGCCAAATGTAACAACTATGAAACGCACTGGTCTATTCCCTGACATTTTCTCCCATTCCTATTTCCTAAGCTCCTCAGCTTCAGCTATTTGAGTCCAGACATGAACAGGCCACACCTATCCAAGCATCTCTTTTTGAGTGTCCAGAAGTGGATCAGTACACAGAATTGGACATTCGGCTCTGAGTCAGAGAGGGGGCCTGAGCCTCGGCTCCACCAGTTATCACTGTGGCATCCCAGGAACACCAGTTGACCTCTACAGGCTTCTGGAACAATAACATTAGCCCAGATAGATAAAAAAGTGTTTCCCAGATTCACCCCTAATATTTTAGCTTAGGCAGCTACAGCGAACCTCCCTCCCACCCCAATGCCACTATCCCAACACACTTACCCAGGGTCTCAAAGCTAGTTGCTAGATGACCTTGGAGAGAACCTGGAATCCCAAACCCAGTCCACTGTTCCCTCCATCACATCGTATGTGCTCCTTCTTCAGAGCTTCACAAGATTCTAGTCCCATGTTCCACCCTCTGTCATGACTCTTCTATTCTTCTTTACCTTCTTTCTTTGAAAAACTGGGCATCATCCTATCACTCCCCCAACATGTAAATGAAAGATCAAGGAATCCTCCATTGGTAGCTGGAAAGCCATCTTATCCTAGGGTTAGATAAGTTTGCAAAGGATAGGGAAGAAACCTTTGCCTCCTGCAGACTCCAGTAACCTCCCAAACACTCTCCATGTATAGTAGTAATTATTATATTAATACATATAGAGCACTACTTACTAGACATAGTACTAAGCCCTTTATATGTACTTTAGTCATTGGCATCAATAGTCTTATGATTTCTATTTCACAGATGGGGAATCTGAGGCTAAGAGGTATAATTTTCCCAAGATCAGCCAGCTAGTAAGGAGAACCCAAGGAGGCAGCCCCAGTTTCTGTTCTGGAGCTGGATGGAGCTCCCAACGACTTCATTCTCCTGCTGGATGTCCCTTCCCTGATCTTCCTTCAAACTCTCTATCCAAATCAGCTTCCTTCCAACCAGATAGCTGCAAATGGTAAGGGCTTTTAGGGACCACTTTGAAAGGGCCATCTCCAGCTCCATGGCAATGCCCACTTCTAATCCTGGATCCAGCCTCCAGGGACCTGAGTCACTTTGTCAACTCCTTGTAGCATCTTGAGGCTGGTGGTGGTCAGCCTTGCTCCTTTTCTAAGAACAATCTCTAACCCCAAATAAAATCACTTCATCCCTCCTTGGAAATGAGTGGCTTCTCCCAGTAACAGGCAGTCAGGCACCCAGCCATTGGCTAAAAGCATCTCTGCAGTTGAAGAGGCAAACCAAAGGAAATACTGGTAAGATGTCTACTACATACATACTCACACCTGCCCGCCAGCTCTGTGCTACGTCCTTTCCATGTACTGGATCGTTTGAATCTGGACCATGTTCTATGTGCCTGATGACTTCTTATTGACCTCCACATCCAATCTCCATCCTTCTCGACCCTGTACTTTGCACCAGGGCACTGACACATACAGACAAATCAATGGACTCCCCTGCCCCTGGCTTCTGGCTGGTTTCCACGGATGGGGGTCTCTGACATCAGAGGGAAGATGAAGATTAAGGTCAAGGTATTTCTGCTCCAGTTCTCTCCTTGCAGAGTCTCCTTGGATTAGATGTCTCCATCATCCAAAGATCACTACGTTTCTCAAGGTAGCCTTCTCTCCATGATTCTCTCCTTCTAGGACATAGGAGCCTTACTCCCAGGAGCCCCTGAAAGCTTGACAAAATTCATGGATCTCAATCAGAATATCTTGAAATTCTCTTTCCCAGTCTCTTCCCTGTATACCTATTGTTAGACACCGTGAACTCCAGGTTTCTCTTCAAGGAATCAGTATGTCAGTACGTTCTTCGTCCTCCATTTTAAAGTCTAACTTCCTTGTAGCTTCAGTAAACAACCTTTCCCATCAGTTCTGATCAGTAGTTCACATCTGTTCTCCCGGTCCCCTGCTCTGTCCTGACTCATCCTGGTCACCTGCCCTCGCCACCTGCTCCAGTCACCTGCTTTGACCTAGGTCACCCCTGGCTACCTGCTCTGACCTGCCTGTAACTGTCCTTCCTGCCAAACTACCCACCCTGCCACTCTGACTCCTATCACTGCTCTCTTTAAAATAGCCAGTCGGGATTAGTCTAGACTGTGTGGTCTAACCCTAGCTAATAGGGGAATGACACAGCAGTAGGGGTGACCTCCATCAGGAATAAGAACCCCTTCCCCTCCCTTGTCCAGGTGTACACTCGCCATTGTTCCATCTGTGAGCCGCACCCTTCTATAGCAGTAAATTGCCTTGCTGAGGAAATTTACATTCCAGTGCTACTTCTTTTGCATTAAAACCCTGTTGTGCAGTAAAGAATTAACCTCAGGGGTTGGGTATTGAGACCATGTGCATTCCAAAGAAAGGACTGGCTCCTGGGAGATAACATCTAGCCCCTTGGAATATCTTGCTTGACTAAAGTATCTTTGTATATCTGGGGGCATCTGACCTTGTCAGAGAGTTTACGCTAAGACTGTGACTTAACGGTGGAAGACTTGGGTCATGTGGCATTAGTCTGACCTCTGGAGTGACTTGAGAGGTGTAGTTAAGGCCAACCACACAGGTACTCCATGTTCATATGACCTACCCCCAAGAAAAAACCTCGGACACCAAGATTCAAGTGAGCGTCCCTGGTTGGCGTCAAACATCACTGCTGGGAGAACTGAGCACTGTCTGCAGAACTCCACCGACTGATGGAAGCTCGAGCCTGGTCTCCCCCGGACTCCACTCTCCCTGTTTTTACCTTTGCTGATGTTTATCTGTGTCCTTTCAGTGTAATGAACTGAAACTACAAATACGACTGCTTTTCTGAGTTTGTGAATCCTAGTTAATCCCTGAACCTGAGAATGGTCTTGGGGCCCCTGGGGTCTTGTTCCCTGATTCACCTGGGAAACACCAAGACAGTCCAGTAATAACTTCATAGGGTGGTGGATGGCCATGTGGGTAGAAAACAGAAATATGCTCAAGAGTATTCAATAAACATTCAGATGAGATCAAAGTGGATCTTCCAGGGTGGGGCTTCTGGACTGTGAGTCCTGGAGCCTCACGGTTGCTGGGACTAAGGTGATTTGGGACAGGCGGATGAAAACGAATCCAAGACCCAGCCTTTGTGCTCCAGTTGTAGCAGTGATGCTGGTTGAATGGATGAAAGGCTTTCAGTGAGACATTTCTTATGCCATCAGCTTCTTACTGGCAGGATTCATAACCCTCTGCAGCTGCAGGTTTACACACCAGACACCTGGGAACCACAGCCTTCATGTGTCCAGCCCCCAGGCCAACAGGTGTTCCCCCACTTACCTGGCCCCACTGACATCAACTCCAACCATCAGCTGCCCGTTCAGTGAGAGGATCTCATCCCGCAGTCGCACCTTCCCGCTCTTCCCTGCTGGGCTGTTCTTCCTCAGCTCTGTCACCCAGATGCAGCCCACATCCAGCACAGGACCCTGGTGGGTTTTCCTCTTCTTGCCCCCTCTGCGCTTTTCACCATAGTCTCCAAAAACAGGGATGTTCCCAAAACTGAGCCCCACAGTCTCGGTGTCCCCCAGCTCTTTGGTGAGGTACACAGTACAGATCTCCATTTCAGGGGGGCTGTGATCAGGTGGGACCGTACTCTCATCCACAGAAAAGTTCAGCTGGATGTACTCTTGCAGCTTCTGGATGGCCGCCTGGCAGAGCCGCTGCTCTGGCCCGTCCCCACCCTCCTGCAGGCTGTTCTGCAGCCACTGGTAGAGGAGGGGCAGGTGCAGCACAGCATTGTCCTGGGTGATGGGCATGGTGCTCACTCCCAGACAGCAGCATCATGAAAGGGCCTGCTCCTGGGGGCCGGACCCCACGGGGCCGCATGTCCCCTGGGGTCCCTGGCCATCATTAGCTTTACGTGTGTTCATGTTCAGGTTGGCAGATGAGCCTAGGGACACCCACTTGAGACTATGCTATTTGCCTTGGCAAGAGGAGGGCAGGACCCAGTTCGGACAACTGTGGAACAATGGCCCAGGAGTGCTCAGCGAGGGTAGGAAGGAAGTGTCTAACAAGCTCCTGTTGGGTTCCTTTCACAGCAGGACCATGCAAATGACGCAGGAATGGAGGAGGATCCCTCTAGCAGCGGCTGGCAGTGTGTCTTTCCCTAGGCTCATTCACACCTGGGAGAGGAAGAGGAAAAAAACAAAAAGCTCCAGTTACAACAGTGAGACTTGTCACCTAGAAAACATGGCCTCCTGTGGTACAGAAGGACTGTGTACTTTTCAGATACCAAGCACAAACCCAGAATCTAACGCCTCCCCATTCCCCCATGTGGCCCCCTCCACGCTGTATAGACATACACTCTCTTCTCTCAGACAGAAGCCTCTGGAATACTGGTCTTCTCCAGGAAGTTTCCCTGATCAGCAGAGAAACCAGATGACTTGTGCTAAGACGACCCCCATCAATATACCATCAAACTCACAGCCAAACAGGAGACTGTGTGATAAGACCCTGTGGAAGGCCGTGGAAAGATGTGAATATATTTAAAATCTTATACTCCTAGAAAATGAAAATCTATATTGATTTGCCTTGGGCAGCCCAGCTGCACACACAGGAGGGCTCGCCATTCCAGAAATATGTTCTGACAACACTACCCAGAGAACAAAGGTCCGATCAACACCACGGAGAGATCCCGCCTCCGTCCCCAGGCACCACCATTCCTAAACTTCACCATCGTGGAGATTCAGAGGGAAGCCTGGCTCTTTGCAGCCTGGCTTTTCCATTTCCTTTGACAAACGGTTAAAACTGCTTTATTTTCAGGCCAACCTAAAAGCCATCCACTACAGAGAACTGTTTCTCCAAACACCTGGGTGAGAAGACAGGCACCTTCTTTGCTTGCTTTTAAACAATTGAATACAGTGGTGACACCAGTCAGCAGATAGCAGGGCCAGCGGCTCCCACCAGAGCTAGAGCCTCACGCTCCCTCTGAATTCTGCATGGTGCCTGGCACCTCTGAGACCCCCAGTGAAAGGTTAATTGAATTCCGCTGCCAACTTGCCTTCTCCACCAAAGAAAAATTTCACCTCCATTCTCCATAAACAGAAAAAAATGATCCCTTTCACTCTTCTCTGAACTTCACTTTCTCCCAGAGAAAGTCAATATAAACCGTGCCATCTAAGGTGGAAAACATTCTCCATCCTTCTCAGGAAGTGATTTAACAAGGAATAATAATACAGGGGAGAGGTGTCAGAAGCCATGTCAATAACAAATGACCTTATTACTCAGTAATGAAAAAGAAATTTCCAATATAGTGTGCTTTGACTTTCCAAAGAACTTGACTGCCGGGTATTAATTGGTTCCAAATAAACCAAAGGCTTAGCAAATATCATCTATATAATCACATGGCTGTTAAAAAGAAATGCAAGGCCGGGTGTGGTGGCTCATGGCTGTAATCCCAGCACTTTGGGAGGCTAAGACGGATAGATCACGAGGTCAGGAGTTCGAGACTAACCTGACCAACATTTTAAAACCCCGTCTCTATTAAAAATACAAAAATTAGCCAAGTGTGGTGGTGAGCACCTGTAATCCCAGCTACTCGGGAGGCTGAGGCAAGAGAATCACTTGAAGCTAGGGAGCAGAGGTTGCAGTGAGCTGAGATCATGCCACTATACTCCAGCCTGGGTGACAGAGCAAGACTCCATCTCAAAAAACAACAACAACAAAAACTAAATGCAAGATAGGTATGGGATTGAAAGGCTCTGTAGCCCATGGACACCTAAGAATGAGACTAAGTGTCTTTAAGGGCATCCATGTATTTCCAACAATTTTCCCTCTTCTGAAAACTGCTCCCCTGCCTCCACCACCTTCTAGGGCCTGAGGGTGGGTCCTCAGTGGTCCTGTCGCTATCCTTTGGACCCACCCCCTTGGCCAACAGTGATTGGACATCTGATCTGAGCTGAGCCAATTAGCTTCACTCACTTCCAATGCAGTAATTAACAACTTGGGTTGCAGAGTGGAAAACAACCAGTAACCAAAAAAAGGGCTTTCCAGTAATCCTTCCAGTCCTTTATTCTATATTCAAAAAAATAATAATCCATATATGTACAAAGACTGAATTGCTTATTGCTGAATGAATAAGCGATACCTCTCACTGAAAAATTAGTTCACAAGCATCCATATTAAAATCTTATGAATAAACCAAAGCATTTTTCATCAGGCCTAAAAACCTCTTATGAGTCTCCTTTTCTTCATCTGTAAAATCAGAAAGTTAAGCCTTCCATTAAATGATCCCTAAGGTTTCTCACACTCAATGGAGAGGTCTTCAAATACAATGCCAGGGCCTTTCTTTTTTTTTGAGCCGAAGTCTCACTCTGTTACTAAGGCTGATGTGACATGATTTTAGCTCACTGCAACCTCCGCCTCCTAGGTTCAAGCAATTCTGCCTCAGCCTCCCAAGTAACTGAGACTACAGGCTCCCGCTACCATACCCAGCTAATTTTTGTATTTTTAGTAGAGTCAGGGTTTCACCATGGCCAGGCTGGTCACTGTCTTATTCATCAATATCTTCACTACTCCAGCACAGCACTTACCACATCGTAGACTCCCAATAACTTATACAACATTTTAAAAGATGCTTTACATTAAAATTTTAACAGCCTGTGATTCAAGATGTTAGTCACAGTTGAGATGGCTCCACACATATAAAAACAGAATAAATATCTTGGGCAACATGCTCTTTAAATAAGTCTGATTGAGAAAAACCAAACTGAAGAGTAGTAGGAAGTGTTTTCCTGGTGTCAATTGGTATTCATTCACTCACTGATTTATTCAGCAAGTATTTATTGAACATTTATCAAGTCCTTGAACTTGGCACTGGTTATATACCATCAATAAGGCAAATTCCTTGCCCTGAAGGAATTCATAGCTTAGTGGGGAGATACATAAATAAATGGAAATTAGTGTGTGATGGGTCTACGATAACCCCACCCCGCAGTTTAGACATCTCACCCATGCTGGAACAATCAGGGTTCTTCCCTGAGAGCTCAGTACCGAGACCCTGAAAGAGTCCTAGTTTCTACTGTGTGGCAGGAATCATAGCTTTTTAACTAATGAACTTTTGAGTGATTCTATCTCCTGTGTGGACTGAGTAGCAAAGAAAGTCATCCTGCTGAGAAATAAAAGTTGATCAGTGGTGGACAGAGAGCAGGACTGGGAGACAGCATCCCTGGGTTTCCCCACGGCTTTCCCATCCTCACTTTCCGCCATGTGGACAGGGCTGCATTGCTGCCTGCCCCATAACCCGAAAGACAGCATCGATCCTTACAATAAATTACATTGTAAAATTCTGATGACTTTAAAATGAAAAAAATAGAAAAGAAAAATAAAACAGTCATGTGCGGTGGCTCACACCTGTAATCCCAGCATTTCGGGAGGCTGAGATGGGTGGATCATCTGAAGTCAGGAGTTAGAAACCAGCCTGGCCAATATAGTGAAATCCTGTCTCTACTAAAAATACAAAAAATTAGCTGGGCATGGTGGCGGGCACCTGTAATCCCAGCTACTACGGAAGTTGAGGCAGAAGAATCTCTTAAACCCAGGAGGCAGAGGTTACAGTGAGACAAGATCAGCCATTGCACTCCAACCTGGATAACGAGAGCAAAACTCTCTCAAAAAAAAAAAAAAAAAAAAAAAAAGAAAAGAAAAGAAAAGAAAAGAAAGAAAGGAAAGGAAAAAAAAAGAAAAATGAAACTATACAAAATTTTCAATGAAAATAAACCTTGCCTTGAGTTGTTTTCCACTCTACTCTTTGCAACCTGAGTTGTTAATTACTACATTGGAAGTAAGCGAAGGTAATGGGCTTAGCTGGGATCTGAAATTCAATCACTGTTAGCCAAGGGGGTGGGGCCAAAGGATAGCAACAGGACCGCTGAGGACCCTAGAAGGTGGTGGGGGCGGGGGGGCAGTTTTCAGAAGGGGAAAAATACACAGACACCCTTAAAGGCACTTAGTCCACATGTCCATGGGCCAACCCAGCCTTTCAATCCCATACCTGTAATCAAGGGCTTTCCGGTCATCCTGCCAGTCTTTATTCTACCAACCCATTTCCTGGGATTTTTCTAAAAACAAGGGAAGTAAAGCATCAACATCCACTTACAATGATTTGAAATGATTCAGGGCATAAGAAAAGACAGATGATGTTGCAATACTATGAAAAGTGTAGTTCTTCCACAACACCCAATAAAACACTCCAGTAAGCAAAACATTGACGCGGAGAAGACACAACAGAAATCTGCAGTTACAAATGCTGACATCCCTGGATGGCTGGTCTGTGCAAAGGCCTACAAGCTCCCCATCTTGAAGATCAATCCATCTCAACAGTGAGCACAATTTTTGGACATGGAAGTTCACTGCAACAGCCCAGTCCACATTTGTATATCAAAAATAATTCTCCAATTAGAATTCCCGTCTCAAGCAAATAGCTGTGATAATTGAAATTAATTTTGAGTCATCTGAAGCTGACAGCCTTAGCATTCAAAATAAATGCTTCTGTTACTGAGATAATGTACTGATATGGTGGTAACATCTACCAGCTTTCTTGGATCCTGTGTCAGCTAAGCCATACATTCTCAGTAGAGGTGACATTACTCACAAGGGGATGACAATTAGTTGAGGGAGGCAAAAAAAAAAGTCTTAGATGTTATAACGGTTAGTGGACCCCTCCTCCTCCTACCAAAGCTCAATCCTACCAGACAAAACCTTATACCTTGGCATGTATTTTCTCATCTTACCGAAAAGTTAAATTTAATTTTTCTCCAGGTAGGGATGTGAGGACAATAAAAGGCTTGAGAAACAATGAACTAAGTGAAGCTAATCACTTCCTACGGGCCTAGGGTCACTCACAATTCAGAGCCTAGATTCTTACAGAGGCTGGGGGTATAAAAGGATCCTCCGGGTTAGCCAGACCTTGCCTTAAAATCAGATTCATAAGGGGCTGTCATGTACGAGCTCTCCCTTGACGTCCTGGATTCTAGACATTCTCCTATTCTGACCTCTGGTAAATTCCAAGTTCCTCAACCTTCACCTAATCTTCCTATGCTCTGGGCTGGGTTCCTCTTCTCACTTTTAGAAAATGCTATCATTTTAAAAGGAAACCAATTCTGTACACACCTGCTATGTAAAGCAATTAACTATGATTAATATCTACTATTCATTCATTCGACAAATGTTCACTAAGTGTCTATCATGGGCTGGGGCCTGAACAAAGCAGACAATGTCCCTCAAGTACAAAGGCCCTGAGGTGAGGACGTGTCTGGCTGCCCAAGGATGAAAGAGAACAGATGTAGCTACAGGAGAAACGACGGGGAAGTGCCCTCACTGTGCCAGGAGCTTCCTCATTTTCTTCTGCTGCTCCACCCACCCCCTACCCCACAGTCCTCACAATCATCTTCTAAAACAAGGATGTCTGGCCCTATTTTACCAACACTGGCTAATGTTTTCTGAGCATAACTATGTGTGAGACACTGTTCTAAATAAGCACCTTTGGTGGGATGTGGTGACTTATGCCTATAATCCCAGTAATTTGGGAGGCCAAGGCGGGTGGATCACCTGAGGTCAGGAGTTCGAGAGCAGTCTGGCCAATATGGTGAAACCTGAGCTCTACTAAAAACACAAAATTAGTAGAGATGGGGCACACACCTGTAATCCAGCTACTAGGGAGGCTGAGGCAGGAGAATCACTTGAACCCAGGGGGTGGAGGCTGCTATGAGCTGAGATCACTCTCACTGCACTCTAGCCTGGGTGAGACAGAGTGAGACTGTCTCAAAAATAAATAAATAAAATAAAATAAATAAGCACCTTCCACAGATTACCTTAACGGCCACAGCAGTGCTACTGGGAGACACTGTTAGCATTCCGTTTTTACAGGCGCAGTTCAAAAAAGGAATCAAAGGCTAGGGGCAGTGGCTCATGCCTGTAATCCTAGCACTTTGGGAGGCCAAGGTAGGTGGATCACCTGAGGTCAGAAATTCGAGATCAGCATGGGCTGATCATTTTTAGTAGAGACAGTGAAACTCCGTCTCTACTAAAAATACAAAATTAGCTAGGCATGGTGGCGAGTGCCTATAATCCCAGCTACTTGGGAGGCTGGGGCATAAGAATTGCTTGAATCCAGGAGGCAAAGGTTGCAGTGAGCTGAGATTGCGCCACTGCACTCTAGACTGGGCCACTGGACTGAGAACTCTGCCTAAAAATAAAGCCATAATCACAGAATCAAAGTAGTTAACTAATTTGCCCAAGATCTCATATTGGATAAGTAGCAAAGCCAGGACTAGAACCCAGACCCACTGGACTTGGCCTTGCTCCTTGTACATCAGCATGCTGCCTGCCTGCCCGCCTGCTTCTGATGACCCTGGCCTCCTGAACTATATACCTGACTTACCCAGGCCAGCACCCAGCCTGGTGGTCACTGCTCCACAGCCACCCATGGGCCTCATATGATAAACATGTAGCTTGTGTCAGAAGCTTGTAGCTTTCTTTTTTTTTTTCTGAGACAGAGTTTTGCTCTTGTTATCCAGGCTGAAATGCAATGGCGCAATCTCGGCTCACTGCAACCTCCGCCTCTTGGGTTCAGGCAATTCTCCTGCCTCAGCCTCCTGAGTAGCTGGGATTACAGGGCCATTTCACCATGTTGACCAGGATGGTCTCGATCTCTTGACCTCGTGATCCACCCGCCTTGGCCTCCCAAAGTGCTGGGTTTACAGGCTTGAGCTACCGCGCCTGGCTAGAAGCTTGTAGCTTTCTACCTGATACCCATTCTCTCTTCCTTTATTTTGTTGCAAGTGGCAATGAATTCAACTAAAATGCAGTCTCTCTTGCAGGTGTGGATAGCTTGACAACGTAATTCTGGCCGATAGAATGAAAGTGGAAATTGCTGGGTAGGGCTTACACCAACATTCCTTTAGGGAAGAGCAGAAATGAGAGGAAAAAGAAACCCCTGTGCTGCTAAGTCGCTGTTATCTGGATTTTACCAATCCAACCAATTAGCTGAATGATACCCTCAAAAAACACAGAATTTGGTGCCTGGAAGTGAGGAACTAAAAGTAATAGGACCTCTAATGTGGAATTGGATGAGCAAGAGGGGTCAGGAAACAGATGTTAAGGACTTGAAAGTTGCAGACTGGAAAGCGGTGACCTGAGCTATTCAATGTCAAGTGTCTGTCAAATTGCCAACTTCTGGATGTTGCAAAGTCATTTACATGTTGACTGAGGTAGTGGAGTTAGGAAAAATGGTAAGGAAATTTTAGAATATTGGTAGGTGCTTTTTCACTCTCAGCAAATCTACAGCTCCCTAACTCAGTAAGCAATCAGAAATGAAGAGAAATATCACTTTGCTTAGAAGGCGCTCTCCACATTGAGTCTGCAATCTCAATTGCATAAACCCAACGTTATGGATCCTTGCAGGGCTAAAGAAGCAGACAAGTGGTGTTCTACTGGCTGGAGTTTGTTAGTCTGTTGACAACACTGTGATTACCCACTAGAAACATCGTTCCAATTGTCCTCAGCAGCACACATTAAGCAGCATATGTTATGTTAAAATTTAGAGAGATGGGTGCGGATTCTAAGTTAAAAAGTAAAGGAGGCCAGGTGTGGTGGTGGGGGGTGAGGGGGTGGCTCACAGGTGGCTCACACCCGTAATCTCAGCATGAGGTGGATGGATCACAAGGTCAGGAAATCAAGGCCACCCTGGCCAACATGGTGAAACTCCATCTCTACTAAAAATACAAAAATTAGCTGGGCATGGTGGCACGTGTCTGTAATCCCAGCTACTTGAGAGGCTGAGGCAGGAGAATCCCTTGAACCAGGGAGTTGGAGGCTGCAGTGAGCCGAGATCTTGCCACTCCACTCCCACCTGATTATAGAGCCAGACTCGGTTTCAAAAAAAAAAAGCAGAGGATTCAAATCACAAGGAATTGACCAGAAACACACAGACTAGATACCTTAAAACACACACACACACACACCCAACCCTGGTCCACAACAGCCTGGGATGGTTAAATCTCTAAGGCAAACTCAGCTCTTCCTCTCCCTCTTTCTCCCCGGCAATTCACATCAACAAGTAGGCTTCAAAATGTGTTCAGCCCCCAGAAATGATGTCCTTCCTGTGCCTATCACAAAAGTGGCCATGGCGGGTAGCGCGTGAAGAATGCGCTCCCAGTAAGAGGCAAGGGCCACGGAAGGCAATAAACAAGGAGTTCCTTCCATCAGAGCAAGGGGTGGACCCTTGCTATTCTTGGCCAGAAGGATTTGGTCATTGCTACTGACTCCACTGTATTTTTCCATCTCTCCTTTTATCAATGGATTTTTTTTTTGAGACAAGTTTTGCTCTTGTTGCCCAGGCTGAGTGCAGTGCCATGATCTCAGCTCACTGCAACCTCCACCTCCAAGGTTCAAGCAATTCTCTTGCTTCAGCCTTTCAAGTAGCTGGGATTACAGGTGTACCACCATGCCTGGCTAATTTTTGTATTTTCAGTAGAGATGGGGTTTCACCATGTTGGTCAGGCTGGTCTCGATCTCCTGACCTCAGGTGATCCACCTGCCTTGGCTTCCCAAAGTGCTAGGATTACAGGCATGAACCACTGTGCCTGAAATTTGTATTGTAGTTATTTTATACCTTTCCCAGTATTGTATATTTTGGATACTGAAGATTGCTCACAAGGAGCCCTATCCAGAGCTGATGGAGAAGACCACAAACCACCCAGAGACCTGGGGCTCTAGTCTGGACATGCTACCTGGATGAGGCTTGGGTGCCACCTCCCTTGGCCTATGCCTTGAATGGAAAGAAGGGTATGTCTCAGTAACCAAAGAAGGGGACTGTGGCAGAGAATACTAGTTCCCTACAGAATATCATGCTCACTTTTTCCTTACTAACACAAACCCATCTGTGTTTGAGGAGCAAATGCTCAGCCAAAAAGCAGTTTTTTAATGGGCCTTCAAAGAGGGGTGGACATAAGATACAGGCCTGGCCCATGAAGTTGTTGGGAGAGGTATCCAGGAAGGCACCTTTTATATGGGGTCTCTTTTACCTTGTTCTTGCTTAGAATGCATGTGTGATGGCTGGAGCTTTAGCAACCATCTTGTGATCCTGAGCAGCTGTACCAGCCCCAGACATTCCACCTCCAGACTTCTTATCAAATGAGAGAAAAACAGGCACCTATCTTGTCTGAGCCCTGTTAATTAGATATTATGTTAAAGCTGAATAAAATCCATAGGAAATATATTGCTTTAATTTACTCTTCACCCTCAGATTCAAGACCCTGAATATAATCCTGAGTCCTTCAACTTCAGCCCTGCTACTTTTCAATTAGCAGTTATTACGGAGTTCCTACCTCGATTTGAGGGATGCACAAAAAAATACAGAGCATGTGTCTGCCCCTTAAAAAGGTGAAAGCACACATATAAACTTAACCAGTGACACATTCGCATAATTGTATAATCCCAGGTATTTCACGCAAATGTACAACGGATTGAGAAACTGCAAATACAAACTACTGGGACTCCCTTAAGTCAGCTTATGTTTTGGGAGAGCTAGTTCTTTTCTTTTTTGAAAACGAAGTTTCACTTTTGTTGCCCAGGCTGGAGTGCAATGGTGCAATCTCAGCTCATGGCAACCTCCAGCTGTGTTCAATCAACTCTCCTGCCTCAGCCTCCCAAGTAGCTAGGATTACAGGTGCCCACCACCATACACGGCTGATTTTTGTATTTTTAGTAGAGACAGGGTTTCACCATGCTGGCCAGGCTGATCTCGAACTCCTGACCTCAGGTGATCCACCCACCTTGACCTCCCGAAGTGCTGGGATTACAGGCATGAACCATAGCGCCCAGCCTGGGAGAGCTCCTTTTTATCTGCCTACATGGCTGACTCCACACTAGATGAAGGGCTGTGCATATGAGGCAAAGTAATTTGATCCAGGCTTTTACTTCATGCCACAAGGGTTGATTCTGCCAGGCACTGTGCTAGGCTAGAGAAGAAAAGATGAACAGGTTGTGGAGGCTGCAGTCCACTGGAGAAAGAGACCATAAAATAAACAGCAACAGTAAAATGTGCAAAGAGCCGTGGAAGGTGCACTCTGGGGCACAGGATGGATTCTGAGAAGTGAGGCTTTTCAAGGTCAATGCTGCAGTTTTAGGGGATGAGGGACGTGCTCCCATATATTAATAAATTATAGAAGGAAAGAACCTAGAAGGAACCTCAGGGATTATCTCCTCCAGCCTTCAATTTCATAAATGAGAGAAATGAACATCAAGGCAGGCCCAAGATCCTTCAATTTCTGGGTTTGATGACCCCTGAAGAATAGGAAAAAGAAAAAAAAAATGAATGAAATAAAAAAAGAGCAGCTATTTTGAGAATCTATTACCTGAAGACATTATATGTCCTGTGGACTGTCTGTCCAAATAAAAATGGGAATGAGTAGAAATTACAGGTAGACTCATGAATGTTGAAGACCAAAAAACCGAAATGAATATTTGAAGTTATTTCTGCTCCCTACGTACTTCTAAAATATATTTGCTGTGGCTTGAAATGTGAGCTCTGCAGTTTAAGACTGTTTACTCAGCATGTCAGAATTTGGCCAGTTCCACTTTAATAATATTTCTAGAGTTTAGATATCTCACTTCTAAAAGAGCATACTAATTGAGGGAAGAGGGCACGTATCAGGCAATCTGCATACTTGTACAATGGCAATTCAATGCTTTGAAACAGTTGCTATCTACTGAATGGGTGATTGACCACGAATAGTCAGGGCTTCTGTGTTAGCAGCAAGACAGCCATGAGGTCACGGTGACTCCTGTCCATGTGGTATGGAATAGGCAGCCATGACACTACCAACCCACTCTTCCACAGCCCAGGAGAGCACACCATCCACATACAGCATTACCACACGTTCATTAATTACACCAGAGTGATTTTTTTCAAAAGGGTAGTTACTTTACAAATCCTTTCATACCCATTGTGCTACTAGATGCTTCAGGTACTTAGACTTTTGGGTACATAATCCATTTACTGTATTTAAATTCTTAGCATGTAACTACACAGGATCTGACCTCATCATTAATTAACGATGATATAAATATTTATAATAGCCGGTAATACACTCTGCCACTAGCTAGCTGTAGGGCCCCAGGCAAGTCATGTAAAATCTTTGAGCCTCAGTTTCCTTACCTGCCAAATGAGGAGGTTTTACTACATCTATTTCCAGCTCCGGCATTGCCCCGACACCTCCCCACACCTTGAAGCTGAGTTAGCGAGACAGGGATGAAGTGGCTGGCCTCATCAGAAAGCATGTACACAACACGGGGAAGTCTAAGCTGCAGAGGAGACGGGCCAGATTGCTTTATCAGACTTTGAGTATCTGCCAAGACAAAGGAGGAGGGGAGCCCCAGGGGTGGTTTTACATTTATGTGCTTATAACCCTAACTCAGCTCTTCCAGAAGACAAGACAAAATATATCCTACCGAATAAAAGCTCTCTGGAACAGAAGAAGAACCAAGGTTTCAAGAAGCAGGGAAGAACTTGCCTGGGCGGTGGGCTACAACAGGAAATCCTGGGTCTCCACTGAGGCCCCACAGCCTCTTCAATTTGGCAAGAGCCTCAACTGTGCAGAGACTGACCTCCACCCGTTCCCTTCCCTGGACTGCTCGCCTGCTTGCCTGCAGGAGCTAGGGCTGGAGGCAGAAGTGAATTCTCAGAGGAAACCAAAAGATCACAGAGCACAAAGGTTCGACCTTGTGTCTCTCTGAGAAGCTCCCCCATTTCCCAGGCCTTGCTGTGGGAAAGGCCTCAGACAATGAGAAGGAAAGTCAAAGTCCATGGGAGTGAGAGAAACAAGAATCCTCGGCTGACCTCTTTCAGTCAGGAATTCAGAATTCAGCAGAAGAAAAGATTATAGAGGAGGTAGAAGAATATACTAATCCCAAGTCCCTCCATGACCCCTTGGCTACTCATGTGCCATCTTGGTCCTTAACTGGGTGGGAGAGAAGTGATGTGGAGAGAATAGAAGACTTGAGATAGCACAGACAGAGAGCAACTAGGCGGAAGACCATCAAAGCTTGGTGTGAGGTCTGGGGAAATGACGAGGTTGGATCCACCATCGCTCTAGGTCCTGCTGTGGTAGCTGCATGTACACAGTTAAAGACAGGGCTGGGCAGGGCACAGTAGCTCATGCCTGTAATCCTAGCAGTTTGGGAGGCTGAGGCGGGAGGATCTCCTGAGCCCAGGAATTCAAATGCAGCTGAGGCAACATGGCGAGACCCTGTGTCTACAAAGATTGAAAAATTAGCTGGGAGTGGTGGTGCACACCTGTGATTCCAGCTACGTGAAAGGCTGACATGGGAGGATCTCTTGAGCCCAGTAGTTTAAGGCTGCAGTCAGCCATGCTCACATCACCGCACTCTAGCCTGGGTGACACAGTGAGACCCTGTCTCAATATATATTTTATAAACATGTAACTCTCTCTCTCTCTCTCTCTCTCTCTTTCTCTCTCTTCATATCTATCTATCTATCTATCTATATATATATAAATGGCGGGGAAGGTTCACTGCCAAGGAGGTGCCACAAGATGACCTTGATGGTGGTGAACTTCCCACCATCCATGTCTTCAGGTTCTCAGGCTTGGAAACATGAATTCAGCACATTGCAAGGGCATCCATTTCTCACGTGTAGACATACAGTTAGCAAGAAAGCTCATTCACGAATGTTCAGTTGGAAAGAATTACTGAGTGGGCCGGATGTCTGCATCCACATAATCAATGCATGCTTACCCTGAAGGCAGGATACAGCAAAGCAAACTTGGACTCACGAGAGCCAGGTGAGCACAGGAAGGGCTCTAGCTCAGGCAGCTTCAGGCACTCCCACTCCCACACTGGAGTCAAGGCTTTGCAAAGGAAATTGTCTACTTAGCCAAGGCTCCCTCCAGTAGAAAATATTAGAAAAGGCATCACTAACTTTTTTTTTTTTCATTTATTTTCTTTATGACCTCGTCTCTGAGTATTTTTCTTTTTCTTTTTTTTGAGATGCAGTCTTGCTCTTTCGCCAGGCTGGAGTACGGTGGCACGATCTCGGCTTACTGCAACCTCTGTCTCCCGAATTCAAGTGGTTTCCCTGCCACAGCCTCCTGAAAAGCTGGAACTACAGGCATGCACCACCACGCCTGGGTAATTTTTTGTATTTTAGTAGAGACAGGATTTCACAATAGCTAGGATGGTCTCGATATCCTGACCTTATGATCTGCCCACCTCGGCCTCCCAAAGTGTTGGGATTACAGGCATGAGCCACTATGCCCAGCCATTTTTTTATTTTTCGTAGAGACGGGGTTTCACCATGTTGGCCAGGCTGCTCTTGAACTCCTGACCTCAGGTGATCCACCTGCCTCCGCCTCCCCAAGTGTTGCCATTACAGGCGTGAGCCACCATGTCCGGTCACTAACTTCTTACTCTTAGAGGTTTTGATCCCTGTTTTGCACTGACCACCCCACCCACTATTCACACCCACTTTCTCCAAACTGCACATTATGACATCAATAAGTAATGACATCTGTTCTCTGAATTACAAGCACAATCCCATTTCAGTCCATCCTCCACATGATCGCTGTGATTTGAGGTTTGGATTCTGCATGCTTTCAAGGACAATGTCTTACCTTGGGAACTCGAAGACTGACTATTCAACCCTGTATGTTGTATTTACTAGTTTAATTCTCAAAATAAAACTTGACTTCCTTATGTCTAAGTTCGGGGCTGTGAAGAAGGGATCTCACCATTGTCCCAGGTCCCGAGGACACCTTCTGGATTTAGTGTAACTACAGGAGCCAACAAAGTGGCCACCTGGGGCACTGGCAGGCAGTTTGGATGTGCTCAGAGTGGTGTCTGTGAATGCCTGAGAGGTGAGGACAGGAGGGACAGAACTAAAGTCATAAGCAAAGCTGGGAATCCATGTTCTTCTGTCCACTCTTGACCCAGAGCCCTACTGAGGAGCCTTATGCTCTGAATTTCCAGACAGCTCCTGCGTTTCCCTGAGCCCTGCGGCCCTGTGGCAGCGTCCCAGTGCCACAGACGGGGAAACAGATTGAGAAGGACCAGCGACTCAGTGACAATCAGAGCACTATGTGTCCATGACGTCACTCGGCAATAACTCCCTGCAGATTGGAAGGCAGGTTCTCATCCATTAAGCAAAGCGTTTCTCCAGGAAAATAGGAAATTGGAAGGAAAAAAGAATTCTCTGTATTAGAGACAACATAGGCACAAGGACACCTCTTTACAAGGGGAATGTAGGCGGTTGTGTACATTTAGGACAGGAGTCTAATGTTTCCATTGCTGAGCCCTCAGAGGAAGGTGCTGTGGGAAATGGACACTCTCAGGCACACTGCCGATCTGGGGAATTACCAAGATTAGCAAAATGGCCATTACCTGCCATCCACCAGGTTCCGCTGAAGCACTTCCAACATACTTTAAACACCCTGATTGGACGACTCCAAGTTCAGTATCACTCTCTTCGTGATGCTGAGCATGTAGCCTGTGCCAAGTCAGACGCTAAAGGAACCATGTGAAAATAACTGAAGACTTGTTCTCAACTTGAAATCACAAGTCTTCTCGCCTGAGGAGGTGATTAAAAACTTGGCCTCCTTCCCCAACGTGGATGCTCGAGCCCCCTGCCTGGCAGGCCCAGGCACTCTCCTGCCCAGTCCTGTCCTCATCCTTCCTTCCCTGTTCTCCACGGCTCTCTCCATTATACTTTCCACCCAAATCCTTTCCCAAGAGGCCCAAGACCAGAAAAAAAAAAAAAACAAAAAACAGAAAAAAAAGGAAAGACAAACACCTGTGCATGCTTCTGGTGTTGCCAAGCTCCACAAGATAAATACTGGTTAAGCAGTGAGGAATCACTCCTCAGGGAGGAATCATTCATTCATCCAGCAAATATTTATTGAGGGCAATAAATAAAGCAACCTGTCTAAATAAAGTTTAAAGTAACTTTAAATAAAGGTCTTCACCTTTGGGAACTTAAAATCTAAAGTGGTGGCCAGGCACTTTGGGAGGCTGAGGCGGGTGAATCGCCTGAGGTCAGGAATTTGAGAGCAGCCTGGCCAACATGGTGAAACCCTGTCTCTACTAAAAATACAAAAGTTAGCCAGGTGTGGAGGTGCATGCCTTGTAATCGCAGCTATTCAGAAGGCTGAGGCAGAAGAAATCGTTTGAACTGGGAGGCAAAGATCATGCCACTGCACTCCAGCCTGGATGACAGAGCCAGACTGCATCTTGAAAAAGAAAAAACTTTTAAAGTGGTCTTTCCAAGCCAGGTTGAGCCTCAGAATCATCTAGGCTTCTTAAAGACAGGCAGATCCAGTCTTTAGAGATTCTGATTCCCAAGACCTGGAGGAGCGGTGGTGGCGAGCAGATGGCGGCACGTGTAACGAGTGTTTCAGGTAACTGGTGTAACCGGGCCCTGGAAACTAATGGTCGGTTAGAACAAGGGGTGCTAACTACTGCATGACTGAGATGGGGACTGCAGAAGAAAGTCATCTCTAACATCCTAATGTCTCCAGAGACTCCTCCTTTCCCACCCGTGTAGGGCTGTAAGATTTAGCAAATAAGAATGTATAGCTCCCAGTTAAAAATGAATTCTTGAAAACAACAAATAATGTTTCAATATAAGTATGCTCCAAATATTGTAGTATATATATATATATATATTTTTTTTTTTTAGATGGAATTGCCAGTCTGGAGAGCAGTGGCCCGATCTTCACTGTAACCTCTGCCTCCCAGGTTCAAGTGATTCCCCTACCTCAGCCTCCCCAGTGGCTGGGACTATAGGCACGCACTACCATGCCTGGCAAATTTTTTTGTATTTTAGTAGAGACAGGGTTTCACCATGTTGGCCAGGATGGTCTTGATCTCCTGACCTCCTGATCCACCCACCTCGACCCTCAAAGTGCTGGGATTACAGGTGTGAGCCACTGTGTCTGGCCATATTGCAGTATATCTTAATATAGGTATGTCCCATGTAATAGTTGGGACATATTTATACTAAAATATTCTTCGTTGTTTATCTAAAATTCAAATGTAACTTAGTGTCTGGTATTTCATGTGGCAACCCTACTCCCATCCCATCCGAAAATGAAGCTCTCAGAGCCTGTGACCTGCATGCCTTGTCTGCCTTTGTGATATATGGAATCTCAGCTGGCACCTCTGCCCTGCTTCAACAGCCTTTCACTTCCTCCTGGATGCAGATATCACCCATGGGCCAGGGCCACCCACAGGGTGCAGGCGGAGAGTGAATGAGTCAGCGCTGGGATCACAGCTCAGCACCCCACTCTGAGAAACTTCTCTTCCTGACTCGTATTATCTCAGTCTCTACAGCCCAGCTGCCTCCCTAAATGCCCCTATTTGCCCAATCCCTGTAAATACTAGTCCCCTCTGACCAACCGACCTCCCGAAATAGCCACTGACACAACGAGACGTCTGTCTCATATTATAAAACTGTGTCATAGGATGAAAGAAGATCAGGAGCAGAAAAGGAAGATCAGAAATAGGAAAATGTTCGCGGTAATCACAAGAAATCATCCACCAGTGATTTTCAAACCATGATCCTAAGGCTACAGCATTTCATAGGTTTTCAAACACAGCTGCTCTGATTCGATTTCATTTGCTTATGCTTCTGGGTAAGATTTTATTTGGATGAATTTAAACAGCTAAAACACTGAAGAATAGAGTTTGCAACCAGTTTGAAGAGATGCTTGCATTGGGTTGTGGAGAACACTGCACTGTCTACCCAGCAACTCCTCCCTTTTTACCCCCAACAAAATCCTGGTGATTGTTTTGCTTGTTTTGAGACTGGAGTCTGCTCTGTCACCCAGGCTGGAGTGCAGGGGCATGATCTCAGCCCACTACAACCTGAGCCTCTTGGATTCAAGCGATTCTCCTGCCTCAGCTTCCTGAGTAGTGGGATTACAGGTGTCTGCCACCACAACTGGCTAATTTTTGTACTTATAGTAGAGACAGGGTTTCACCATGTTGGCCAGGCTGGCCTTGAACTCCTGGCCTCAAGTGACCTGCTCACCTTAGCCTCCCAAAGTGCTGGGATTACAGGAAGCGTGAGCCACCGTGCCCGGCCTGAATCCTGGTTTTTGTGCAAGGATTCAGCCATCCTCCTCCACATAGCAGGGGCCTCAGCTTTAAAGACCAGCCTGATCAACATGGTGAAACCCCGTCTCTACTAAAAATACAAAAAAAATTAGCCCGGTGTGGTGGCGGGTGCCTGTAATTCCAGTTACTTGGGAGGCTGAGGCAAAGAATTGCTTGAACCCGGGAGGCGGAGGTTGCAGTGAGCTGAGATTGCACCACTGCATTCTAGCCTGGGCAACAGAATGAGACTCCGTCTCAAAAAAAAAAAAGATGGGCCTAATTGATCAGTAAGTGACATCCTTCCCTTAAAGCAGTGGTTTCAGGAATAAGCAGGTGACCTAACACTGGGCAATGAGACATGAGGTGGTGCCTTCTGGAATCTTCTGGAGAACACTGCCTTGTTCCTAAGACAAAGTGCTGAGATGTGATAGTCCCTCTTCTTTCTCTGGATGTCGTCAGCTCTCAGTGACATGCCTGGAACTGCTGCTGCTACCCTGCTGCAGCCTAAATGAAGCTCAATCCTGGGGATCACAGAGTGAGAGAAAAATGAGACTGTGATCCTGAGGACACCGCGGAGCCACCAAATATCCTTCCTGTTGAAGCTGGTCTGGGTTGGAATTTTGTAAGCAGCCTCTCAAAAACATCCTGTTATATGTGTGCTTCTGTGCTTGGAGCTGCATATTAAAAGGGAATGTCTAAGACAGACACGCAAATTTAAACTTCTGAGATTCACAGCAATAAAAGTGGACCTACCTGCCTTTATTTCTATCCCAGAGGGCAGAAATGTGCTCATCCTTATTGCTCTCTAGACACTGGTTTTCACTTTCCTTTGACTTTGAATGAAAATAGCTCTACTTTAATGTTTGTTGATGAAATATCAAAAATAAACTTCTCCTTCTGGCAAGACCTCCATATTTAAACCATATCAGAACCACAAGAAAAAGCAGAAAGTGTTTGAAATCCCTTGTGAACTTTGCTTTGGAACACGGGCAAAGGCAGAGGCTGAACCCCCCACCCCATGGCCCAGCCTTAAGGCACAGAATCCCACAGCCCATGGATAGTTCCTGTGCCGACTCCCCCGCCCCCACCCTCACGGGCTTTTTTTCCTGCGGCATTCCCCTCCAGTGACTACTGAGCTAGTCCCCGGGCTCCAAGGGTAGAACTCCCACTCTGCAAACTTTCTACCAATGCTTCTCCAATTTCACACAGTCATCAACCTATCAATCAACTCTTCAGAAGAGGGCTGCAGGCTTGACTCTGGACTATTGACTCTGGAAAAGTGAGCTTGCTTCACAGGGCTTCTAAATGGTATAGTAAAGCCACTAGAAATAGTGACATCTTCAATCCTCCAGTGAAGACATAATTAAAGTAGTGAATGGCTCCAGGCCAGGAGTGCTGATTCCAGCACAGCAAGACAGAAACACAGCCAAAGTGGACAAGAAACTAGAACACGGGGCCAGGCGCGGTAGCTCACGCCCGTAATCCCTGCACTTTGGGAGGCCGAGGCAGGTGGCTCACGAGGTCAGGAGATTGAGACCATCCTGGCTAACATGGTGAAACCCGTCACTACAAAAAATACAAAGAATTAGATGGGTGTGGTGGCACGAACCTGTAGTCCTAGCTACTTGGGAGGCTGAGGCTGGAGAATCACTTGAACCTGGGAGGCGGAGGTTGCAGTGAGCTGAAATAGCACCACTGCCCTCCAGCCTGGGTGACTGAGTGAGATTTTGTCTCAAAAAAAAAATAAGAAAAGAAAATAGAACACAGATTAATCCTGAACTCTAATACAAAGAAACACGTGAAGCTGCCAAGGAGATGAGAACATGCATACCAAATTGAGGCCAATTCATTCCCTAAATATTTACTGAGTGCCACTATCCTGTGCCAGGCATTACCATAGATTGCTAAAAACACAAACTGAACAAGTTCTGTTTTTGGCTTCAAGATTCCCCAATATTCCTAGCGATAGCTACATAAATAACCTTCAAAAAATGACAGAATTCACAAGGAGGAACTGGGGGTGACTGGAGTCATTTACGCAAGCCCAGTTCTATGAAATCCTGAAAGTAAACACACAGGTGGTATATTCACACAACAGGCATGGAGGGCGTGTGAACGGTGGGGCTGGAGTTAGGGTGCAGATGTAGGCTGGGGCAGAGAGCACGCGGAGTTTGACCTTTGTCACGTAGGTCTGGTGGTTTTATCATTTTTTTTTTTTTTTTTGAGACGGGGTTTCGCTCTTGTTACCCAGGCTGGAGTGCAATGGCGCGATCTCGGCTCACCGCAACCTCTGCCTCCTGGGTTCAGGCAATTCTCCTGCCTCAGCCTCCTGAGTAGCTGGGATTACAGGCACGCGCCACCATGCCCAGCTAACTTTTTGTGTTTTTAGTAGAGACGGGGTTTCACCATGTTGACCAGGATGGTCTCGATCTCTTGACCTCGTGATCCACCCGCCTCGGCCTCCCAAAGTGCTGGGATTACAGGCTTGAGCCACCGAGCCCGGCCTGTGATTTCATTTTAGAAAAGTATCGAGATGAGAAAATGTTTGCCATCATAGGAGGAAATGGGTTACAAAGTAATTTTGATTATTTTCTTTTTTTAAAAAATGAAATTGTTATGTAATGGCTTTTAAGGATATTCACTAAAATGGCTGTTTTGACCTCAGGAAAGGAAGACTATGAGTGGTTTTTTACCTTTAAATATCTAGATTTTCTAAACGCTTATGAACATATATTACTTTACTGATAAAAACACAACGTGGCTGGGCACAGTGGCTCACACCTGTAATCCTAGCACTTTGGGAGGCCAAGGCACGTGGATCACCTGAGGCCAGGAGTTCAAGACCAGCCTGGCCAACATGGTAAAACCCTGTCTCTACCAAAAAAAGAAATACATATATATTTTATATGCCTGGCATGGTATTGTGTGCCTGTAGTCTCAGCTACTCAGGAGGCTGAGGCAGGAGAACTACTTGAACCCAGGAGGTGGAGGTTTCAGTGAGCCAAGACTGCACCACTGTATTCCAGCCTCAGCAACAGAGAGAGACTCTGTCTCAAAAAAAAAAAAAAAAAAGAGGTCAGGCACGATGGCTCATGCCTGTAATCCCAGCACTTTTGGTGAGGCAGGTGGATCACGAGGTCAGGATTTCGAGAACACCCTGGCTAACATAGTGAAACCCCATCTCTACTAAAAATAAATAAATAAAATAACATAATGTGTGGGGAGTGGGGTAGGGACGCGATGGGATCTCTGTGCACTGAATGAGACCACACGGCAGAGAGGCAGTTGGAGGAGTGTCCTCATAGCTCAGATGGGACACAGTGACTGCCTGGATAGGGGAGTGGCAGTGGGATGGTAGGGAAGGGGCTGGCATCTTGGACAATTTCAGAGGCACAGTTGACTAGTCTTGGTGACCACTTGGAATGAGGTTAGAGAGGAAGGGGATAGAAAAGAGGAGGAGTCCAAGGTGACCTAGGGGCTCAGCCAATAAAGGCCCCTTATTTACACAGGCCTTGTCCTTTGCCTCTTACATTCCAGGAATCTGAGTCTGGCCCTCTTGCCAGGGCTCCAAACCAGACTTCCTGCCTTTCTCTGTTCCCTTGGCTAGCTCCAGACCTAGTGGGAATGGCCAAGGCTTTCCTTGTTACTGCGACAGTGGACTGGCCCACCCCATGCCCACCTACCACAGGCTGCCCCCCACACTCATGAAGTCTTAGTCCAAAACTCCCCATCTGAATCCACAGGGCCTGGGAGAGCCAGGTTTGTTATCAGAAGCTCACAAAGCTCAGCCTCTTTTAAAGCAATTAAACCCCAGTGTGGGAGACCTTTGGCACCAACTTTTTCCACCTAGTAGGCTCTTGGCAAAGATCTAACAGTCCACCAGCGCTGGAAGGCCAATGTGTTACCCTGGAGCCAAGTGGGAGATGAACACACACACACACACACACACACACACACACACACACACACACACACACACGCTTTGTGAGTGCAGCTCTCCATTCCCTCTTCCCCTTCCAATTTCCCAAAGCTCCCATTCAACAAGCAAAACATGGATCTGATTATGAGGTTTGACTTGGGCCAAACAGTTGCAGCCCTACTCTCATCAGAAACACTAGAGTAGGGGCCAATTTCCATCAGAAAAGCCAAGGGAAATGAGTGACAAGTATAGAACGGAGCTGGCTGGGCTGAGGAGAAGGAGCTGCAAAGGAGAAAATTGTCTCTATTATGTCAAATCCGTCCTCAGATAATGAACTGCCAGGCCGCCACATGCTTTTGCAGCATCACATTCATCTGTCATTTTTTTTTTTTTTTTTGATTACGCCTCCATTCCAAGCACCTAATAAAAAAGTATGGGTCCACTCCCCACTCAGACAAGGATCTATAGAACATGAAAAAGGCAAATTCTAACTGGAGGACAGTATTTACAATCAGCTCCAGATTCCCAAAGGAAAACAATTTTGACTCAAAAAAGTCATTTGAGAAAGACAACTTTTGAAAGTTTAGGCATAAAGATGTTTGTACTAGAGTGTGAGGAAGAAAGGCTAATTAGAAAACAAAATGTAGTTGGCAGTGCGCTGGAGTTGGCTCCTGCTGTTTCCCAACAGCTGATTGTTAAAGTTTCAGGAAGTTTGCAAGCTGGCTGACACCATGTTGCTACTTTGAAACCAGCCATGGTGGGAGTGTTTACACCATGGAAATTGGCAAATGCTACAAATCTGCATGGCCTCTCCCTGCGTTTGTTAAACATTTAACAGCACACTAAGGAGTATGATCCCTTTCCATTTTTAAAGTTCTGTTTATATACACATCGGTGTTATGTGTAAAAAGTCAGGAAGTAAAATAGCTAAAACATTAAAACACTAACCATTTTCATTCTAGGTGGTGAGACTAACAAGTAGTTGTTTTTTGTTTGTTTTCTGAGATGGAGTTTCGCTCTTGTTGCACAGGCTGGAGTGCAATGGTGCACTCTTGGCTCACTGCAATCTCTGCCTCCTGGGTTCAAGTGATTCTCCTGCCTCAGCCTCCCACATAGCTGGGATTACAGGCGTGCACCACCATGCTTGTCTAAGTTTTTGGGTTTCTTTTGTACTTTTAGTAGAGACAGAGCTTTGCCATGTTGGCAAGGCTGGTCTCAAGCTCCTGACCTCAAATGATCCACCCACTTCAGCCTCCCAAAGGGCTGGGATTACAGGCATGAGCCACTGCACCTGACCTTCACTAGACTATATTAAGTATATCATGAGACCTCAAATTTCTTGCTGAATAGTTAGAATGAAGCTTGAGCTCCTATTTTCTCATGATTAAATAAATCTAGGAGCTTTTTTGAGTAAAGGAAAGAGGGTTACCAGCCCCAATTTGACTTGGTTTGGAACCAGTTTATGGTCTCTGCAGGAAAATTCCACCTTGTTTTTTCCTACTTCCTACATACTCCCTGTACAAGTGA
Organism: Saguinus oedipus; assembly: GCA_031835075.1. Classification (NCBI taxonomy): domain Eukaryota; kingdom Metazoa; phylum Chordata; class Mammalia; order Primates; family Cebidae; genus Saguinus; species Saguinus oedipus. The sequence continues at coordinate 100,589,846 of CM063170.1, read as the reverse complement.
CTTTTGACTGTTGGGTGTGGGTTGCTGATATGTTGCTTCTCAATGGCTTTCAATTCCTAATCCCATAGACTGTGAATCTCAAGAACTACATGGGGCCTCCAAAGTCCCCACTCGCACATGAACATGAGAAAGGCGGGACAGGAAGGGTTTTCTAACACTCCATGGAATGTTCTCAAGCAAACAGTGAACAATATGTGTGTCATACAACGGTCCCGCTTCAATCAATGGTCTCCTTGCTCCAGTTACTCAGTTGGCCTGCAGAAACTTCTGGCTGGTCTGTGATTAATGGAGAGGCCTGATTCTTCGTGGATGTCATTCTTCTAAAAACAGTAGGTGCCCTCCAGGCAAAAATGTCTAGGAAACCATGAGAAAAAAAGGCAGCACTGATTCCAAAGTCTTGTTGACCAACCTTTTAAGACAGAAATTTAAAATGTATCCAATATCATATATTCCAATGTTGCACCTAGAAGGTCAAAGAACCACCTAGATCTGTAAAACAGGGGCCAAGCAGTTGGAGCTCAGGTGTCCAATCCTGCTCCTCCTCCCACCCCCACACCAACCAGATGGGGCATATCTATCTCATTGATTTACACATTGGGATTCCATATCAAAATCTTAGTTTAAGAAAGGGTTCCAGTGCCTAAAAAGTAGTACATTTGAAAATCACTCATCCAATCATCTCATTGAATAAGTGAAAGAAATTGAGGCCTCAGAAGGGAAAAGTCACCCAGGCAGTGAGTGAAGGAGCCAGGCCTGCCCACTAATTACACCCAATCACTCTTGCATCAACTGTCCTTTAAATTGGCAGACAGTTGACTTGGCCTCATGCAATCTTCCTGTCTTTCTGGTCTACCACACTGTTCTTGTTCTTGCTGATGAAGAAGTGATTGTTTTCAATTTGGGGCTGGGCTCCAGTACCTACACTGGCCTCCCTTTTGACTTAGTTAGACCTTCTATTCCTGGACCCTGGCCAATCCAACAGCAGACCTGCCAGACCTCATCTTAATTCCATATCCTTTGCTCTCCCAACCACACAAATCTACACAATGCACGCACAAAGCAAATCCACATAGAATTTGGTGGCCTTGAGAACTTGCAAAACATCCCATCAGCCAAGTATATAACAGACTCTAATAAACCCAGTGCCCCATGCACAGCAGGCACTGACTCAGTGTTCCTAATGATGTTGATGATAAGCTTAGGGATGACAGGTAGCTACGCACAAGATAAATACTGAAATATACTGCAACATCCACACAGACTGCGATCTCCCCTAGTTCTGAATAGTTACATAGATATTAAAACAGTCACAGACAGGCCCTGTATCACTCTCAATTTCCTGTTCTGTCAAATACAGAGCAGCAGAACTGTATCTGTTGTCACAGAGGTTCCCTATTTATAAACAGCAAATATATTAGACTCAAAGCCCATCCCGGAGCAGTTTCATCAGATCATGCTTATTTGCACATCCAAAGGATTTTCCCTTCATAAATTGCATCACGGCAGTCTTTCCATAAACAGCAAGCTTCCCTAATGATTCAACTATACATGCTTCTTTAACACACACACACACACACACACACACACACACACACACACACACACATTTTTAAGACCGCAACTCCTGCAAACCTGACAGGCATTTAAATGAAAAACAGAAGGGGAAAAAAGTGAAGAAACAGAAGATAAGACCTAGAGCTGAGGCCATGCATGGCACCTTGATTTTTTTTTCCCTAAATTTGAGGCTCTAAGAGAGCTGGAGCCACAGCAGAGAAACTGCCCTGATTTGGTGCTTTGCGCAGAAAGCATCCCTCTGAACCCAAGTGTGTAGAACTCTCCCGGCCACTGCGTTCCATTATATCAGACTATTCCGGGGTGGCCATAGCTTGCTAGTATCATCTCCTTCTAGGAATCTGTCCTGGACCAAGAAATCTCACAACCCTAAAGACCAATGGAATTAGAACATATTCTGAGCCCCCTAACTATTATAATTCTGTTAATAATTCCTGACCCCACTGATGGCCAATGGCAGCCAGTGAACTGGAAACTGGGGGTGACTCAGGGTTACCTGGGATGGCATCTACTCAGGATGAATTCTGCAAACCCAGACAAGTCCTCCAAATAGTCTCTTCCAATCCAAAAGCCTGCCATTCAGCTGCAAATTAAATTTTCACTGAAGCACATATGGGGAATCCTGTTCAATCAGTCCCATCAGCTCCCGTTGTCTGGCAGCATCTCTGAGCTGAGCTCTGGAAGGTTTTCTTTAAACCTGCGGGAGACCTGGCGTGCGAGGATGGTGTCAGACCTCAAGCCTCTGACACCATCGGTTTGGTTTAAGAAGCTGTGATAGAACTAAATTATCTGACATTTTCTTCATCCTCTTTTATTTTTCCTCCACAAACAGAACAAGCTCCAAATGTGACCTACTTTCCCTTTCTTTGTGATTATGCAGAAGTCACAAAGCTTTCTCTTCAGCCTGACTAATATTTCCAGTGACATGCTTTTCATCTTTGGGGAAAGAAGAGTCTGCCTCAGGCTGCCAGAGAATGTAAGTCTTGGTGAGATGACCGACCAGGACGACCAGGACGGGTGAATTACAAAGGCTTCACCTGGGGACTCCTAAGCCACTGTGACCGACCACAAGAAAAACAAACAAAAAACAATAACAAAAACCAGATTCCGCCCCTTGAAAGTGATTAGCACTTAGTCTGAAAGTTTTCTTCAACAAGAATCAAGATGCTATGGGTGGGTAAGTGACTCTGAAATCCTCCCCACAGCCCCCGTCCTGTAACTCCAGCCTCTGTGGCCTCGGCCTGGAATCCTGCCACCCTCCAAAATCCACTCCGGCGCTTCCAAATTCTGCATTTTGCATTAAAAATTAATTGACTTCTTCCAACTCTTCAGTGACTCAGAACACAACAGCGTTTCAAAGTATCAGGAGAAACGATTTGAAAATAAAAGCCAGTACCTAGCTTAGGAGGAAACCTGGCTCTATTAGTTAACATTAAGCTGATATTGACGTTCCCCCACTATTTTTACCTTGGAGGCTGTGCATTTTGTACATGTCTGATCTGCTGTCCTTTTCCCCGACATTGAAATTCCAAATTACAATTCGTAATCGGGAAACATTTACTTTGGGGACTTTAGAAATGTCCCTGCCGGCCAGAAATTCTGGCCCTAGGATTCTGAGCCAAAGCTTCTCTTTTATCCTCAGTGAGGTGAAACAGGGCCTGTTCAATGTTTACCAGACACATTGTTCACAACAGACACAGACTGCAGCCTTGGGATCCAAATGCCTTTGCTTCGATCCAGGTTGGTTCAGCTTCAGGCCACCTTCGGGCTGTCTGGTCAGTATGGACTTATACACAGGCACACGGCTTGAAGGGTCTGGAAAAATCCCTGTGCCTCAGTGGGGCTCTCCGGCTGCATCTGCCATCAGCAGTGCAGGGATGGGGATGTCCAGCATCCTCAGTATCGTCTCCCCAGCGCAGTGAATGCCATCTGCTAAGTAGTTCATTCACTCATTCATTCCAGAAGAATTTACTGATGCCTGAGGGCAGCACAGGCCACATGAAGGTGATGGAAACAGACATTGTCCCCACCTTCAGGGAATCTGTGAGCGTGATGAGAAAGACAAGGGTTCCCTGTATTATCATAGGGAAGCTGGAGTGCTATGGCTGTCAGCCTCTGCCTCTCCCTCTTCCTGCATGTGATCCCTTTGGTCCTCCACTGCTGTCTCTGCTCCAGTGCCACCAGAAATCTCTGGTGCAATCGTGACATGAAGCAGGGATGAATGAAGAGCGGCTCTGTCATACCCTCCGACTAGGCATCAGTTCAGACTCATCACTGCCCAAGTCCTGATCTTGTGTCTCAGTTCTTTCTTTTTTTGAGATGGAATCTCGCTCTGTTGCCCAGGTTGGAGGGCAGTGGCGTGATCTTGGCTCACTGCAACCTCTACCTCCCAGTTCTAACGATTCTCCTACCTCAGCCTCCCGAGTAGCTGGCACAACAGGCAGGTGCCACCATGCCTAGCTAACTTTTTTGTATTTTTAGTAGAGACAGGGTTTCACCATGTTGGCCAGGCTAGTCTCGAACTCCTGACCTCATGATCTACTTGCCTCAGCTTCCCAAAGTATTGAGATTACAGGTGTGAACCACTGCGCCCTTTCTTTCTTTCTTTTTGAGGTGGACTCTTTATATGTCGCCCAGGCTGGAGTGCAGTGGTGTGATCTCAGCTCACTGCAACCTCTGCCTCCCAGGTTCAAGTGATTCTCTTGCCTCAGTTTCCCAAGTAGCTGGGACTACAGGCATGTGCCACCATGCCCGGCTCATTTTTTGTATTTTTAGTAGAGGCAGGGTTTCACTATGTTGGCCAGCCTGATCTCAAATTCCTGACCTTGTGATCCGCCCACCTCAGCCTCCCAAAGTGCTCGGATTACAGACGTGGGTCACCACGACGGGCTTTGTGTCTCAGTTCTAATCCCCAAAGCATCATCTATCTCTAGTTCCCATCACAGCATCCAGAATAACATCCTGTCCCTTGGGCTGATGGCTGGAGTGTGTTGCAAGCTGTCTGCTCGCTTGCCCTTCATGGAGTTCCCAGCCTTCGGAGACTCTGGTGCCAACTGTTTGCCTGAACTACAGCGTGCTGTTGCTGGACCTCTTTGACATGAGTCTTTGCCTACCCCACTTGAGTGGAGAGACCTAACTCCAGGTCCCAGTTCTGTGCAGCTGGCGACTCCCATCTTGCCATTGGCTGGGCCAAGCCTCTAGATGTGGTGACAGCCCTGGAAGGAAGAGCTGACCTCACAGGTGGAAAGCCTGGCTGATAAGGAAGACACTGTTCCAAAGAATGATCTGGTTGTTCCCAATTTATCACTTTGCTTTCAAGTATGTTACCACAAAATATTTGGCAAGGAACATGTCAACTCAAAATTGGAGAAAGTGAAAATGACTAAATAGCAGCTGGCAGAAGGGGCCTGGATAAACCCTTTCAAGAAGCATGGATCAAGGAGAGACTAGGGACAGGCCAGGAACCCTGTTCTCAGGCTCAAAGGAGACCATGCCTGGAGAGGCCTGGGCAGTTGGTCCTGGGCAACTGCTTCAAGTCTTCAGGCCCCAGCGTCCTCATCAATATTGCAGAGAAGATGGCCGTCGGAAAATTTTAAATAGTCTGCATCTTACTTTCAGTTGACGGACTGATCTTTTATAAGATGTGGCGAATTTCTTCAAAAATCATCATGTAAAGGAGAAATGAATACAAGGTATAAGTCATCTGGTTTGAAACATCAACAGAAAAATGAAGATCTTGGAAATGAGGACGAGCACATTTTCGGTACCACGTGCAGCAAAACGTGTGATGCTGAGAAACAGTTCCAAGAGCTGTCTTCCTGCAAAGGGTGACTGTTGCCGGACACACCTGAGAGCTGCCGTCTATCACGTGGTCTTCTTCAAGTCATTCCCGTTGAAGTCTCTGAGAAGACCTGTACAGTTAAAAGCTGTTTAAGGGGCTGGGCGTGGTGGCGCACGCCTGTAATCCCAGCACTTTGGGAGGTCAAGGGGGGTGGATCACCTGAGGTCAGGAGTTTGAGACCAGCCTGGCCAACAGGGCGGAACCCCGTCTCTACTAAAAATATAAAAATTAGCTGGGTGTCGTGGTAGGCACCTTTAATTCCAGCTACTCAGGAGGCCGAGGCAGGAGAATTGCCTGAACCCGGGAGGCGGAGGTTGCAGTGAGCTGAGATCGTGCCATTGCACTCCAGCTTGGGTGACAAGAGCAAAACTCCATCCAAAAAAAACAAAACTAAACTGAATGCTGTTTAAAAAAGAGCTTTTGAATCTTGTATAGGTTGGGTGATGTGGCTCACACCTGTAATCCCAGCACTTTGGGAGGCTGAGATGGGTGGATCTCTTAAGTTCAGGAGTTCGAGGCCACCCTAGGCAACATGGTGAAACCCTGTCTCTACTAAAAATTCAAAAAAGATTATCCAAGGATGCTGGTATACACCTGTAGTCCCACCTACTTGGAGATGGTGGGGCCGAGGTGGGAGGATCATCTAGGCTGCAGAGGTCAAGGCTGTGGTGAGCTATGATCACCCCACTGCACTCCAGCCTGGGTGACAGAGTGACACCCCAGCTCTAAAAATAAAATAAAATAAGACGAATACAATCATAAAAAATTATTTGACCATGAAATTCTTTTTTTATTAGCATCTCTCAAATATGGACATCTGAGTTTCACATTGTAGGAAATAATACTATAAAGGGAATATTTTTGTTTGTTTTTTTCTAGACATAAAGACATGCCCAAGCTCATCACCACTGGTCATTAAAGAAATGCAAATTAAAATCACATTTGAGATACCATCTCACGCCAGTCAGAATGGCAATCATTAAAAAGTCAGGAGACAACAGATGCTGGAGAGGATGTGGAGAAATAGGAACACTTTTACACTGCTGGTGGGAGTGTAAATTGGTTCAGCCATTCTAGAAAACAGTGTGGTGATTCCTCAAGGACCTAGAAATAGAAATTCCATTTGACCCAGCAATCCCATTACTGGGTATATATCCAAAGGATTATAAATGGTTCTACTATAAAGACACATGAACACATATGTTTAATGCAGCACTGTTCACAATAGCAAAGACTTGGAACCAACCCAAATGCCCATTGATGGTAGATTGGATAAAGAAAATGTGGCACATATACACTATGGAATACTGTGCAGCCATAAAAAAGGATGAGTACACGTCCTTTGCAGGGACAAGGATGAAGCTGGAAACCATCATTCTCAGCAAACTAACACAAGAACAGAAAACCAAACACTGCATATTCTCACTCATAAGTGGGAGTTGAAAAATGAGAACACATGGACACAGGGAGGGGAACATCACATACCAGGGCCTGTTATGGAGTGGGGGTCTGGGGAGGGATAGCATTAGCAGAAACATCTAATGTAGATGACAGGGCGATGGATGCAGCCAACCACCACGGCACATGTATACCTGTGAAACACATGCATGTTCTGCACATGTACCCCAGAACTTAAAGTACAATTTTTTAAAAAAAAGTGCCCAGCAAAAACCAAGCAGGCAGAATTTTTTTTTTTTTTTTTTTGAGAGACAGTATCTCACTCTGTCACCCAGGCTGCAGTGCAGTGCCCTGACCACTGCTCACTGCAGCCTCGACCTCCTGGACTCAGGTACCTCTTCCACTCCAGCTTCCTGAGTGTCTGGGACTACAGGCATGCACCACCATGCCCAGCTACTTTTGGTATTTTTTTGTAGAGATGGGGTTTTGCCACGTTGCCCAGGCTGATCTTGAACTCTTGGGTTCAAGCAATCCACCTGCCTCAGCCTCCGAAAGTGCTAGGATTACAGGCATGAGCCAACACACCTGGTCTAAGAATCTTAATTTACCGTTTTTTTTTTTTTTTTGAGAGGGAGTCTTGCTCTGTAGCCCAGGCTGAAGTGTAGTGGTGCGATCTCGCTCACTGCAACCTTGGCCTCCCTGGTCCCGGTTCAAGCAATTCTCCTACCTCAGCCTCCCATGTAGCTGGGATTTCAGGCATGAGCCACCATGCCCGGCTAATTTTTATATTTTTTCATAGAGACAGGGTTTCACCATGTTGGTCAGTCTGGTCTTGAACTCCTGACCTCACCACCTGCCTCAGCCTCCCGAAGTGCTGGGATTACAGGCATGAGCCAAAGCGCCTGACCTTAATTTACCATTTTAAACCTAAGCAACAGCTCACGACTAGCCACATATTCAAAGATATGCCTACCTTGGTCTCCTTTCTTACCCATTGACTCTTGAGGCCCTTCAAAGGTACCATCCAGCTAGGCAAGTGGTGACCACTTTTCAAGGGGCCCCATGGCACACAGCAACACCATCAGCAAACTGACCAACACAGAACTAAATCACAGTGATGTCTTCCTGCCTCAGGGATGTGCCTCTGATGGTTTGGACACAGCCTGGGGACAACTAATTGCTTTTCAGCTCAGGCTACACAGTTTTCTCACATCCATTACTCCCCAGGGCCATATTTTCCAGAGCTGCATTTTTCAGAGAATAGAGCCAGAGGAAGAGGAAAAGAGAAAGAGAACAGGGGTGGGCAGGAAATAGCTTTTCATCTTTATTAGAAGTTAGATTACTATTTTCAAAATCCTTCACTTAAAACAATAAGCAGTCCTTTCCCAATTGCAGCTTTTGAGCATCAAGTTGAAGGTTGAGGCTGCAAACTAGAGGGCAGTGTGACCAGCGATGTTCTGGGAGAGCCGAGGAGCACTGTCCAGCGAGGACTAGGTGTAGCTTCCTCTCCGGGGCTCTGATAACCTGGTTACCATTAGCAGTTGTGTTGAAGGAATGCCAGCGGTCCTCTGATGTGGCAGTGTGTGAGGTCTGGGCTCTAACAAGAGAGGGGGCTCCAGGAGAGAGAGCCACCAGCGATGGGCCTGAGAACCCCCGTTCAGTCTCTGTCCTCTTCCTTTGAGTAATTCTTTTATTTCTTGAGACGCAGTTTCGCTCTATCACCCAGGTTGGAGTGCAGTGGTTCAATCTTGGCTCACTGCAACCTCCACCTCCTGGGTTCAAGCGATTCTTCTGCCTCAGCCTACCGAGTAGCTGGGACTACAGGCACGCGCCACCATGCCCAGCTACTCTTTGTATTTTTAGTAGAGACAGGGCTTCTCCGTGTTGGCAGACTGGTCTTGAACTCCTGACCTCAAGTGATCCGCCCACCTCGGTCTCCCAAAGTGTTGGGATTACATTGCCCAATGTGCCCAGCCCATTTGGGCAATTCTGAAGCAGTGGTAGCAATCTTGCCAAGACAATTCAGGGAAACTGAACATTGGGGCATCTGCCAAAGGAACACATGAAAAATGCGAAGAGGAAGATCCAGAACGATAGTATGAAGTGGACACTGGAAAACGCAGACATAGGACAGCTTCTTTTTTCAAGGAAGAGAGTCTTTTTTTTTTTTTGAGATGGAGTTTTTGCTTTTTTGTTACCCAGGCTGGAGTGCAATGGCGCGATCTCAGCTCACTGCAACCTCCGCCTCCTGGGTTCAGGCAATTCTCCTGCCTCAGCCTCCTGAGTGGCTGGGATTACAGGCACGCGCCACCACACCCAGCTAATTTTTTTTATCTTTAGTAGAGACGGGGTTTCACCATGTTGACCAGGATGGTCTTGATCTCTTGACCTCGTGATCCACCCGCCTCGGCCTCCCAAAGTGCTGCGATTACAGGCTTGAGCCACAGAGGAAGAGAGAATTTCTAAAAGACAAAACAAAAGTCCTTCTGCATTGGGTTTCCTGAATGCCCCTAAAGAACACTGGCCAGGCGTGGTGGCTCACACCTGTAATCCCAGCACTTTGGGAGGCCGAGGTGGGCAGATCACAAGGTCAGGAGATCAAGACCATCCTGGCTAACATGGCGAATGAAACCCCATCTTTACTAAAAATACGAAAAATTAGCCGGGTGTGGTGGCACATGCCTGTAGTCCCAGCTATTAGGGAGGCCAAGGTAAGAGAATCACTTGAACCGGGAAGTTGAAGTGAGCCGAGATTGTGCCACTCTACGCTAGCCTGGGCGATAGGCAAGACTCTGTCTCAAAAAAAAAAAAGCAGATGAAGGTTTTGTTTGTTGTTCAAATCTTTAATATGTATAGGAGGGAGGAGGGGTTTTGACATGAGGTTGCCCTCTTTCTTCGAGGCAAATATTCCAGAAGTTCCAGGAAAGTTTTTGGACATCTGATCTAGAGGCAAATCCTCTAAAGGTTTATTTTCTACCCCTGAGACCTGAAGGTTTGAGAGGAAAAGTAAAGGTGAAGGGGTGTGAAGGCTGAAACAAGAAATTAGCACTCGATCCTTAGAGAAAAAACTGTCATCTGGAGCTTCCAAATCGTTTTCACATCTGAAGAAAGGAAAAATCCATCTCCTCTTCTTTGAGGTCAGAATCATGCTTTACTCTATGATGAGAAATGATGGACTGACGCCGTGAAGGGAACAAGTGTGGATGGAAGCGTGTGAAAGCTTCAGGCTTCGAGTCCACGAGTTCCTCCCGAGCAGGAGTGGGTGGACATCCGTGACGGGCGCAGGTGCACTCTCCCACAGTTCTGCAGCTTGTCTTCCAGAGAAATCCCATGGCCAGACCATCCCACTCGTACATAATAAATAACCTTCTGGGCTTGGCTATTTTGGTGCCTTTGGTCAAGTCAGAGCCTGAGCTCACTACTCTCAGAGATTAAAGGTCTACCCTATGACTGTTTTTTTTTTTTTTTTTAATCAGAGGGCTGCCTCCTGTCCTTTACTTTCAAATTCTTTGAATTTTCAGATCCTTTGAAGACTGCTTGCAGTTGGCCATTTCCAGCTTGGTAGCAGATGACTGGCTTCAATGAGGCTGGTGAAATGCTAACCTGAGGGACAGAAGCCTCTGGTTTCTGGATTTTTCACAAAGAGATCTGGTCTGCATGGTGCTGAGTCACTATCTCCACGCCAAGAAGGAGGGTCTGCGGCTACCTCTTCTGCTTTCTTGCTGATGTCACAACCTCTTAGTCTCTTCTTCTCAAACATTCCATGTTTCTCAACTTCAAATTCTATTTAAGAACATGGCTGGGCATGGCGGCTCACACCTGTAATCCCAGCACTTTGGGAGGCCAAGGTGGGCAGATCATGAGGTCAGGAGTTCGAGACCAGCCAGGCCAACATGGTAAAACCCCGTCTCTACAAAAATACAAAAATTAGCTGGGCATGATGGGCACCTATAATCCCAGGTACTTGGGAGGCTGAGGCAGGAGAATCACTTGAACCCGGGAGGCGGAGGTTGCAGTGAGCCAAGATCATGCCATTGCACTCCAGCCTGGGCAACAGAACGAGACTCCATCTCAAAGAAAAAACAAAAACAAAAATACACATATGCATCATTCAAATTCAGCTGAAGAATTTGCCAAAATGGTTCCTTCCTTCCGATGTGGCTCGTAAACATCATTCTGTCCTTGTGGTAGATTGTTATTTTGTTGAGGTTCATGAATTTATTTCTTTTGGGTCTGCTCTAAACAAGAAACCGCATGGACATAAGGACAGAGGCTCATGGCTGAGGTAGAGAATGTGCTGCATGCTGGAGACTGGCTGGGGAAAGGGTTTTCTCAGGACGCTGTCATCCTGAGCACCTGATACCAGAGGCCCCGGGACAGCAGCCCCGGGCAGGGAGGTGCTGTGTGGGCAGGAGCCGCAGGCTTGCTGATGCTGGCAAGGCTCACTGATGCTAAGAGCTCCTGAGGGCTAGACTCACAGCCCTGCAGCTTCCAAAAACACAGAGAATGACATCTCACTCGCTGCCCTCACAAACCAGTAACTCTTATTCAAATGAAAAAGACATTTCTGATTTCTAATAACTCCCTCAAGTGCTTTAAAAAAAAATCACATTCTTAATTACCCACTCTACTGAGCTCTACCTTGATTTCAAGACCAGTAATTCCCAGTGTGTTCACTGCTGAGGAGAGTGTGTGATGTAGGGTTGGGGACAGGAGAGGGGCCAAAAATGCTGAGAAATATCAGGCTAAGTTTAAACAGCAGAAGGCAGCACTCCAAAGGGGAAGGCACCAAGCGGATTGGATTACTCTCAAATCCAACTCCCCATTCACAGTCTCCTCCCTCCCCAATCCTGAAATTACTCTTCTATCTATTGTGCTTTGATTTATGGCCAATGACTGCACTCAGACCGAGGTACTCATGGGCTGAGACATGGCTTCCATCGAAGTTGATGCACAGCTGTGAACTGCTTCGTGTCAAATGGTCACACCGAAGGGAAGGAGAGGCCTATGCTGGCCTACGAAGTGCCCACAGGGGCCAGACGCGGTGGCTCACGCCTGTAATCCCAGCACTTTGGGAGGCTGAGGCAGGCAGATCACCTGAGGTCAGGAGTTCAAGACCAGCCTGGCCAACATGGTGAAACCCCATCTCTACTAAAAATACAAAAATTAGCCGTGCATGGTGATGCATGCCTGTAATCCCAGCTACGTGGGAGGCTGAGGCAGGAGAATCTCTTGAACCCAGGAGGCAGAGGTTGCAGTGAGAGAAATCATGCCATTGTACTCCATCCAGCCTGGGTCACAAAAGCAAAACTCCATCTGAAAAAAAAAAAAAAAAAAAAGTGCCCATAGCCCTTCCTCAGCTGGGGTTTCTGAACTTTTAGAAAGTAAGCTGATGATATGGTTTGGATCTGTATTCCCACCCAAATCTCATGTTGAATTATAATCCCCAGTGTTGGAGGTGGAGCCTCGTAGGAGGTGACTAGGTCAAGCGGGTGGAGTTCTAATGAATGGTTCAGCACTAAGCACCATTTCCCCTTAGTACCAGTAGTGAGTTCTCACCAGATCTGGTTGTTAAAAAGTACGTGGAGCCTTCCCACCCTTCCTCCTGATTTAGCCATGTGAGGTGCTGGCTTCTCCTTCACCTTCTGCCATGACTGTACGTTTTCTGAGGTCCCTCCCAGATGCCAGCATCATGCTTCCTGTACAGCTTGCGAAACTGTGAGCCAATTAGCCCTCTTTTTTATTGCTGTTGTTGAGATGGAGTTTTGCTCTGTCACCCAGGCAGTGGCGTGATCTCGGCTCACTGCAACCTCCAACTCCCAGGTTCAAGCGATTCTCCTGTCTCAGCCTCCAGAAGAGCTGGAATTACAGGTGCCTGCCACCATACCTGGCTAAGTTTTGTGTCTTTAGTAGAGACAGGTTTCACCATGTTGGCCAGGCTGGTCTTGAACTCCCAGTCTTAGGTGATCCACCCACCATGGCCTCCCAAAGTGCTGGGTGTATAGTCATGAGCTACCATGCCCAGTCTCACCCTTTTTTCTTTACAAATGACTCAGTCGCAGGTGTGTCTTCATAGCAGTGTGAGAATGGACTAATACATTCTCATTTTTCTCCCTCAAGAATACCAACATTCTCCTAATTATTCAAATTCTGAGTGTTGTCTTTACTTTTAACTTTCTCCTTTTCCTTTATCCCCCAAGCCCTCTGTCTTTGAAGCATTTCTCACAGATCTTTTTATTTCTCTACTCCCACTGCTACCACCCCATTTGGAAGAGTCTGGCTCTTCTCTTTCTCTCATCCTGCCATCGGTCACCAAACTAATATTCCAGACTAAAGCCCTGCTGCTGTCGTTATGTCTCCATTTGGGTGACTTTTCATTGTAGTTGCTTTCCCACGTCAAAAACCTATGCCAGGCACGGTGGCTCTTGCCTGTAATCCCAGCACTTTGGGAGGCTCAGGCAGGCGGATCATGAGGTCAGGAGATCAAGACCAGCCTGGCCAAGATGGTGAAACCTTGTCTTTACTAAAAATACAAAAATTATTTGGGCATGGTGGCACGCACCTGTAATCCCAGCTACTGGGGAGCCTGAGGCAAGAGAATCACCTGAACCTGGGAGGCAGATGTTGCAGTGAGCTGAGATCGCACCACTGCACTCTAGCCTGGGTGTCAAAGCTAGACTGTGTCTCAAAAAAAAAAAAAAAACCCTACAATATCACATTTGAATTTTCCACCGTGGTATTCAAGACTCTTTACAATTCAAAACACCCCCTGCCACCGCTTTCCAACCTAGAGCTCTTACACAGCACCAACCCCATCACCACCACCCCTACTGTGCTCCCCCTCCCCACGCTGAGGGAAGGCATTCCCACCCTAGAGCTTCTGCCTGACCGTTGACTTCCGGAATGCTCTTCCTCTCTCCTCTGCTCTTTCACCCAAAATTTACTTATTTATTTAATTATTTATTTCGGAGACAGGGTCTCGCTCTTGTCACCCAGGCTGGAGTGCAATGGTGTGATCTTGATTCACTGCAACCTCTGCCTCTCAGGTAGGTTCAAGCGATTCTCCCGCCTCAGCCTCCAAAGTAGCTGGGATTACAGGCATGTACCACCACACCTGGCAAATTTTGTATTTGCAGTAGAGACGGGGTTTCACCATGTTGGCCAGGCTGATTTCAAACTCTTGGACTCAAGCGTTCTGCCCACCTTGGCCTCCCAAAGTGCTGGGATTATAGGTGTGAGCCACCACGCCCGGCCCCTCACTCAACAAATGTTTATTGCAGTGACTGTGCTGAGGACTATGTGCTTAGGATACATAAGTGGACAAAACAAAAATCTCTTCCTGAGGATGCTGCCTTTCTTTTTTTTAAGACAGAGTTTCACTCTGTCACCCAGGCTGGAGTGTAGTGGTGCGATCTTGGCTCACTGCAGCCTCCACCTCCTGGGTTCAAGTGATTCTCCTGCCTCAGTCTCCTGTAGCAAGGACTACAGGCGTGCACTATCACGCCCAACTAATTTTTTTGTACTTTTAGTAGAGACGGGGTTTCACCATGTTGGATGGTCTCCATCTCCTGACCTCACAATCCGCCCACCTTTGCCTCCCAAAGTGCTGGGATTACAGGCGTGAGCCACTGTGCCCAGCCTGGATGCTGCCTTTCTATTGTTTTATATAATCCACATCCCTCCCATCCTTTGAAATCTACCTCGAATCCCACTTTCTCCCAACGATCTTCATGATAACCCAGGCATGTCCAATGTCTGCCGTGTTTCTACAGTTCATGATGTTTACTGTTGGCACTGTACACCCAGGCTCACAATTATTACTGCTTTGAATTGTTTTCTCCTTATGCCTCTAGGCTTGTTTCATCGAACTCCTAAAATTATTTCATGCCAGAAACTGTGTTTGGTTCATTGTTGTTCAAGCACCTAGCATGCTGTCAGCACATTTCCTAAGAATCACGTTGGGTTCCCTGTAGATGCTCAGTAAATACATGTTTTAATGCACTTGTGCCTGAGTTCAATGTAAGAACCACCAATGCAATGGCCACTTTATTAATTAAGGACCAACCGCCTCCCACTCTGGGTCTGCTTCCTTAGAGGTGCCAGCAAACACTCCCCACTCCTCCTCCCACCGGCTTTACCGGGAGCAGGGCCTGAAGCCGTGTCCCTGAGCTGATCTGCAGATGCAGAGTCCTGAGGTGGGAAGAGGCTGTGTAAACCATATTTCCTTTTGGAAATTCATAACATATGTATTCATTTTTGATGATCTTTTATTAAAATGCCTCAGAATGAATGACAGAGACACAGTCTTTGCTCTTAGAAAACACACACCCTATTAAGAGTTCTGAGGCCAGATGCAGTGGCTCACGCCTGTAATGCCAGCACTTTGGAAGGCCAAGGTGGGAGGATCAGCTGAGGTCAAGTGTTCGAGACTAGCTTGGCCAACATGGTGAAACTCCGTCTCTACTAAAAATACAAAAATTGGCCAGGCGTGGTGGCGAGTGCCTTTAATTCTAGCTACTCGGGAGGCTGAGGCAGGAGAATCGCTTGAACCTGGGAGGTGAAGGTTTCAGTGAGCCAAGATCACACCACTGCACTCTAGCCTGGGCAACAGTGCAAGACTCTTTCTCAAAAAAAAAAAGTTCTGAGAAGTCCCTTGGCACAGAGGTTTTAGGTATGTTTATCTGTGTTTTCCCAAACGATTCCCACCTCCCACTTCTGGTGAATCACCTAGCAGTGTTGCATGAGCTGCGTGCTGGACTCTGACTAGAGGGTCAGCAAATCAGGCTATAGCAAAATTGAGGATGAAAGAATAAAGAACTTATCTTTAACTTCATGGTAGGAAACTTCAGTCCCCCGAAGCCTGGATGGGCCTACTGTGTGTGTACCACCAGCTGATCAAATGCATCCTTTTAAAAACACTGTGGTTCTGAGCGGGGTGGTCACAATACACTTGAATCCTGCAGTCGCTAGTTCACACTGTTCCTCCCCGGCTCCCAGAAATAACAACAATGGGAGGAGGTGGAAGAGGGGGTGCACATGGCGGGGGAGGGGCTGAGATGAGAAGTGCTGGCGTGGGGGAACGCCCCACCCCTGGGTTCTAAGAGTCTTGCTCATCGGGTTAAAACTGGGGCAGAGCTAATGGCTCATCCAGTGTGCAGACCTGCTGGAATCGGAGGTGGGAGAGGAGGAGGGAGTGGGAAACACAGCCAAGCCGACCAGGAACACAGTGTAGCGAGGGAAGGCGGCGGAGGCGGGTGCGGAGATGATTTCTCTAACACTTTTCTTACTCTACCATTTTACTTTCAAAGCAGAGGCCATACATGTTCCAGACTTCGGGAGGAAACGGGCAGATTCTGAAATGGACCCATCTACCCACCTGGGGTGCTTTCTCCACCCTTCCACCTCTGGAGAATGAAGATGGAAGGGGCCAGGTTAAGATGAGGATGGGAGAAAGGGAGGGAGAGAAAAGGAGTCTTCTAAGGGGATACATCTTGGGAAACTCAAAATCAGAGGTGTTTCTAAGTCCCTTTCTGCTTGAAGGTGATGCGTGATTAAGGGCTTGTGCCAGGCAGGCCTGCATAGGGCCCAAGCGTGAGAGTAGAATCTTCTGGGGCCCATCGCCCCCATCATGTCCCTCCTCCCCTCTGAGTGTTTTCAGCTAGGACCTGTGCCCAAAACACATGTGCTGTCCCCCCAGGTAGGGCCTGGACCTGCTCCTCCATGGTCCATTTCCAGGCCCCACATGTGTCTGCTAAGCTCTCGGGGGCCCTTCGTGGAGGCACTTCCCTGGCTGTAAGGCTGCCAACCCTAACTTCATCTCTAGTGCAGTGGACGCTCTTTCCAGCAGCCACTGGGCATGCCTTCCAAGGTGCTCTAAAGCAGTCACGGACCGAACAAGATTTGTTGAGCCCCTGCTAAGTATCAGGCTCAGAGAAGACATAAAATACAAATGAGTTAAGGTCCAGGCTCTTGAAAAGTTTACAATCCAGTGCGGTCCAGAGCAGGAGGAGGCATCCCCCAGTGAGGCATCTGAAAACCCCAGGAGCTCCTGGATGGAGCTGCCAGCGCCTGTCAGGCGAGAAGTACAAAACAGATGAGCCCCAGCCTGGGCAGGGACTGCTGTGGGCAGAAGGGACCAGACATGTGGAAAGAGTTAGGGAGACAGACAAGAACTAGAATTAACAGTGCAATAAAAACAAGAGTTAATTCACCCTCAGAAGCCAGAGCACTTTTTAGGGCATGAGAAAAACAACAGCTCAGCACAGCTGGCAGGTGGTGTCAAAGGGAGGGAAGGGGAGAGAGTTGGCGTTGACCTCGCAAGGTGGCAAATCACAGCCTGGACAGGTAAAATGTCTCTAGTGTTTTGGCTTGGCCTGAGCCCATAACAAAACCACCTGTGATCATTCTCTTTTTATTTTGAAATGGAGTCTTACTCTGTCACCCAGGCTGGAGTGCAGTGGTGCAATCTTGGCTCACTGCAACCTCCGCCTTCCAGGTTCAAGCAATTCTCCAGCCTCAGCCTCCCGAGTAGCTGGGATTAAAGGCGCCCACCACCACATCCAGCTAATTTTTGCATTTTTAGTAGAGACAGGTTTCACCACGTTGGCCAGGCTGATCTTGAACTCGTGGCCTCAGGTGATTTGCCTGCCTCAGCCTCCCAAAGTGCTGGCATTACAGGCATGAGCCACATTGCCCAGCCAACCATTCTCTTTCACTTAAGACTCTCTTTAAGAATGTGCTGAGCTTTTCGGGAGTGTCACCTCAGCCAATTAGCTACACTAGCCACTGGGCACTTCCATTCACAACTTTTTTTTTCTTTTTTTTAACGAGAAGGGGACTCGTCTGTCATCCAGTCTGGAGTGCAGTAGTGCGGTCATAGCTCACTGCAGCCTCAAACTCCTGGGCTCAAGCAATCCTCCTATCTCGGCCTCCTTAATATCTGGGATTATAGGCATGTACCACCATGCCCAGCTGATTTTTTAAAATGTTTTGTAGAGACAGGGTCTTGCTATGTTGCCCAGGCTGTTCTCAAACTCCTGGTGTCACGTGATCCTCCCGCTGCGCCCTCCCGAAGTGCTAGGATGACAGGCATGAACCGCCCCACCTGGCCTACATATTCTTAATATGCTGTAACTTCAGGCCCTTGCCAACTGTAGACACAACATTCAATTCCAAAATGTACATAGTAGTGTTTTTACTTTGTTTCTTTATTCATATTTGCTGAATTAACTGGATTACACATATCACCATCTCTTCCAACGCCTGGCCCTGAATATGTGTGTCTTTTGCGTGGCCCCAAGCAGGGCCAACTTAGAAGGAAGGAGGCCTTCCCTACATGTAAGGCAGTGCAGGCGTCCAGTGGTGCCTGGCAGGGCCATGGATACTGAGCCAGCACCAAGTCACCCAGACCATCTCTGCCAGAGTCCCAGCTGTCACCCTGCAGCCATGTTCCCCGGCTTCTATGTTCATCCCCTTATTGGCTCTGTGGGGTGCTCAGGATCCTTCTAATCCATTTTCTTTCTGCTCTGAGTATCCAGAGGAGGTCTGGTATCTACCAAGCACTAAAGTGTCCCCACAGCTCACCCAGCCACAAGGCCTGCAGTGGCCACAGGACTCCTTGTGGGCCCAAGGACATGGCTGATGAGTGCTGCTGGGAGGTCTTGCCAAGCTCCTCTATCCCTTCCTTTTATTTAATTGCTCATCAAATATGAATGAATAGTTGGAGACAAACTGGAAGTGGTCCTTATCCTCAGAGAGAAGACAGCTTCTGGATCTTTCTCAGAGTGTACAATTGGCCCTTAGAAAAATTCTGACATTTTCTAAGCCACCTTCACTCCAGCCCGCATCGTAAGGGTCTCTTATGTTGGAGGTAAGTGTGTGACCTGGAGCCAGGCACATGCACCCTCAGGTCCTCGAGGGGCCAGGGATTCTGAGCTTCCCCATTCCATCTTCTCTGGGTGCTGTCCTTGTCTCCCTTGTCATCACTGACCTTTCGGGTGTCCCATTCCTCTACAGGCCAGGCATTTCTGGAGGTCTAAATTGCAGCCCTTCATACATCAGTGGTCAGCACATGTTCCAGCTTTGTAAAGACATCTGAAGGCATCGTTTTCTGTAGCGAATCCCTAGACCCAGTAACAGTAGGAGTTGGAGTCAATGAGGGCAGCTGTCTATTGCCAAGGCCATGTCTAACTCTTAAGAGCAGTAAACATATAGCCTTTTACTCCGCTGCTTGGCCCCGCTCCTCCTCTCTCCTGCCCATTCATGACATAGCCGAGCCAGGCCACGTTCATCAGCTGTTAATAGCTGCCATTTAGAAGCTTTTATTCCGTTTCACAGAGGGATGAACAAATTGTTTCTGGGAAAAAAAAGGGGGCATGTTTTTCCTAATCAATGAATCTATTACTTATTTTAGATTTAGTCCTTTTTAAGGATGTTTACTTTGAGAAAATAAAACCTGCAAAAAAAAAAAAAAAAAGGCACACTACCTAAAAATTTTAAAAAAATTAAGGGATATAGATAGCTAACTTTTGCCGAAGTGTGGGCTTGGAGTCTCCAGGAACAAAGTGTGCTCCTTCATGGAGACAGAGAAGGAGAATACAGTCATCCGATTAGCTTTGTTGTAGGCGACGTTTGTACAAAACAGGGTATCCCGTGCTTACTACCTTCAAACTGTGCAGATGCCACCTCCCCCAAAAATGCTGGTTAAAATGGTCATTGGCAACTTCCAACCCCAGAGAAACTTCCTCAGGCTCAATGTTTCAGTTTTTACCCCTACCCGTTCTTCCTATGTTATAATTTACTCCCATCTAGAACAAAAACAGAAAACCATCCAGAAACAGTGGTAGAAGCAAAGGCAGCTCAGAAACCAACACAAATAAGGAGCTGTTTGTCATCAGTGAGGAAGCAGACCACAGGCTCTGAGCATCTGCGGTTTGTCCGGAGGGTGGACCCTGGGAAGCTGACACAAGGCGGCCGGGAGTCGGCCGCGGGCCGCTGCTGCCCTGTCATTGCCTCCGTTGCCTGTAATTTTCAAGCAGGATGCCCCACATCACACAACATCAACATCCTTCCCTGCGCTTTTTATAACATCAATGCTGAGTTTTCGCTGAACAAGCCCTCACTTGTCCAAGCCTCAGTTAGTCTGTTGTATAACATATGTAGATCGGTATTTTTATTGACTTTTGAAACACACCAAATGTTGTTCTAGGAGGCGTGGCATGTCAGTCCACAGAAACACTTAGGTTATCCATTGCAAGCACCAGAAGGGACTTTCGTGGTCCTGTAATTTAACCTACTCCTCTAGCCAGTGTGGAAATGAGGCCAGGAGATGTGAGTATCTGATCTAAGGATACACAGACCTTTCCAGAAAGAGTCGCAGCCAGAATTCAGGCTCTCTGACTTCTGAACCAGAGCTCTTTTTACTCAGAGACCAAAGAAAAGACTTAATCTTTTAAATGCACGCTCTATTGGCTCTGATTAAAAAAAGGGGGGGGGGAGAAAGTTACTTAAAATACAGAAAGAAGCTGGAAGCCTGATGATAGCCAATTAAGTTAATACACTCTCCCAATTAAACCTTCTCCACAGAAACCAAATTGTGGAATTTGTGTTCCTCACTTCTCTTCCAGTAGAATCCCTAATGAGCTGTGAGGAGACCTAAAGGTGAAGAAGGGGAAAAAGACAGCCGAGAACCTTGAAAATTCAGCCTCAGATCCTTCATGCCAAGGGGTACAAAGGGATGCCCATCGTCCGCCCTCTCCTCCGATTGCCCATGGCTACAGGGGGCATCTGATCTCTCATCCCTGTGGTTCCATATCAGGATGGAGTGGGGGGTCTCAGGTCCCTAGCAGCTGTCCCTTCCTGAAGAGGGTGTGAGGATCGATGAAGGACTGGTTGCCAAGGGCGGCAGGCAGAGGCTGCACCACATCGAGCCCAACATCATTATTATTAAACCTACAATTTAAACCCAATTATACTTTGCAGAAGGCTGCAGTCTCCCATTTAAACCACTCCTGGAGGAAAATAAAAAAGCCTGTGATACAGAGTTCAAGGCAAGCTAGAGAAGCACTTGTGCCGCATGAAGCTGGGATTCCGGCTCATGACAATGAGAGTAGCCCTGGGGTTCTCACTCAGAGGGAAGCAGAACAATGGGATGCTAATGCTAGAGAATAAAAACAAGACGCAGGCATCCTCCCTTTCGGAGAAGCATCCAGATATCCTGGAGATTTAGAAATAAGTTTATTTACTTTCCTCAGCGGGAGAAGGCCTAACACCTCCATGAGGTCTCAAACTGGTAACAGGTTCCTCCCAAATGCTGCCTGGAAAAAAAAAAAAGGAATCACTTGCTAACATCTAGAAATCAGGATTGTCCAGGCAGAAAGTCTAACTTTGCAGCCTTCTCTTGAAAAAAATCCATTATCCAGTGATACTATGGGTTATCTGGAGCCAAGTTTGGCTGTCAGCTTTATTTATTTATTTATTTATTTATTTAGAGACAGAGTCTCGCTTTGTCGCCAAGGCTGGAGTGCAGTGGCTCAATCTCAGCTCACTGCAACCTCCACCCCCTGGGATTCAAGAGATTCTCGTGCCTCAGCCTGAGTAGCTGAGGCTACAGGTGTGTGTCCCCACACCCAGCTAATTTTTGTATTTGTAGAGACAGTATTTTGCCATGTTGGCCAGGCTGGTCTTGAACTCCTGACCTAAAGTGATCCACTCTGCTGTCAACAATAGATGAATGAATGGGGCACAGGCTGTCTTGTCTACCCCAGTCTCCACCACTCCCTATTGCCTGCTGGCATAGCAGACCTGCATCCGGGTCCCTTATCATGCAGATATGCTTTTGCCTTGTGCTTCTGCTTAAAGAGAGTTATGAAGAAAGTGAAATCTGCCTTATAATGGTACCTCAATAAAAATTTTTCTTATATTTATCTCACTTCATTTATTTATGTTATCCATCTGACACCTCATAGACATTTAATTATTTGATTTCGAATCCAAATGTCCTTCAGGAGACAAGTGTCCAACAGCAGCTGCTGAAAATACCAATCATAAGGAAAGTACATTTTAATTCAGATAATAATCAGTACCCGCTGGGGTCAAGAGGCTGTGCTGGCCTTGGAGGAGGGGCTCAAGGATAACTAAGGGCCACGGCTTTCACTGTGAGCATTTCAACTCAGAAGACTGGGTATGACCGTGGAGAGGATGTTGGCGTAAGAAAGGCTCCAGCCACTATGGGGTACAGAGGAGGCAGCAACCACATCTGCTGAGACAACAGGAAAAGCCAGATCTAAGCAACAGTATTTGAAATAGGCTTCAAAAAAAGGGGTGATATCTTGACAAGTAAAGAAGAAAATCAGCCGGGCGCAGTGGCTCACGCCTGTAATCCCAGCACTTTGGGAGGCTGAGGCAGGTGGATCACCTGAGGTTAGGAGTTCGAGACCAGCCTGGCCAACATGACAAAACCCCATCTCTACTACAAATACAAAAATTAGCTGGGTATGGTCGCACAGGGCTATAATCCCAGCTACTAGGGGAGCTGAGGCAGAAGGATAGCTTAAACCTGGGAGGCGGAGGTTGCAACAAGCAGAGATTGTGCCACTGTACTCCAGCCTGGGCAACAGAGCGAGACTCCGTCTCAAAACAACAGAAAAAGGAAATCAAGAGAAACCTGCTCAAAGATAAGCATGGTGGCTCATGCCTATAATCCCAGCACTTTGGAAGGCTGAGGTATGAGTATCAATTGAGCTCGGGAGTTTGAGACCACCCTGAGCAACATAAGGAGACCCCATCTCTCAGATAAAAACTTATTTTATTTATTTTTGAGACAGTGTTGCTGTGTTGCCCAGGCTGGAGTGCAGTGACACTATCTTAGCTCACTGAAGCCTCTGCCTCCTGGATTCAAGCGATTCTCCTGCCTCAGCCTCCCAAGTAGCTGGGACTACAGGTGTGCACCACCACGCCTGGCTAATTTTTGTATTTTTAATAGAGATAGGGTTTCACCACGTTGGCCATGCTGGTCTTGAACTCTTGACCTCAGGTGATCCACCTGCCTTGGCCTCCCAAAGTGTTGGGATTACAGGCATGAGAGACTGTGCCCAGCCTCTACAAAAACATTTTTAGGAGAGATCCAAGATGGCCGATCACTAGCAGCTCAGGCTTGTAGCTCCCAGTGAAAGCGCAGAGAACGAGAGGACGCCACACTTTCAGATGAATTTTTGTTGCTCACAGACCAGGAGATTCCCAGCGGATGAGACCCACGGATCACCAGCGTGAATCTTGTGGCCGGCGCAGCGGTTTTGCCGGCACCCCAGTACGGGGGTTCTCAGTGCAGAGTAAAAGGGACTGGGTCCCCTTTTGGTCGACATTTGGAGCTCCGGGAAGGCAGAGTCGCCCACTCAGCTGATTGAAGAAGGGATTCAGGAGGGAAGCCAGACCGGAGACTCCCGGGCAGAAAAGCACCATGAATCTTGATGCCGCTATTTTAGCCCGTGCAGTGGGTTGCTCAGATTTCAGTGCTGGGAATCAACAAGTTGGACGTCCACTCAGAGACCTAATTTGAAAATCGGTAATTACAAAGATGACAGGTGGATAAATGATGGGAAGAAACCAGCGTAAAAAGGCTGAGAATACTCAAAATCAGAATGCCTCTCCCTCTACAGAGGATCACAGTTCCTCATCAGCAAGAAAACAAGGCCTGACGGAGAACAAGTGTGTTCCAGTAACAGAATTAGGCTTCAGAAGGTGGATAATAAGAAACTTCTGTTAGTTAAAAGAACATGTTCTAGCCCAATGTAAAGAAACTAAGAACCTTGAAAAAAGGTTTGATGAAATTCTAACGAGAATAGACAATTTAGAGAGGATATAAGTGAATTAATGGAACTGAAGAATACAATAAGAACTGTGCTAAGTATGTACAGGTTTTAACACTTGAATTGATCAAGCAGAAGAAAGGATATCAGAGGTCAAAGACCAACTTAATGAAATGAAACAAGAAGACAAGATTAGAGAAGAAAGTGTAAAAAGGAATGAGCAAAGTCTCCAAGAAATATGGGACTGTGTGAAAAGACCTAATTTACGTTTGATAGGTATACCTGAATGTCATAAAGAGAATGAATCCAAGCTGGAAAATATTCTTCAGGATTATTCAGGAAAACTTTCCTAACCTAGTAAGGCCGGACAATACTCAACTCCAGGAAATACAGAGAAAACCACAAAGATATTCCTCAAGTAGAGCAACCCCAAGACACATAATCGTTAGATTCACCAGGGTTGAAATAAAGGAGAAAATTCTAAGGGCAGCTAGAGAGAAAGGTCAGGTTTCCCATAAAGGGAAGCCTATCAGACTCACAGCAGATCTCTCAGCACAAACCCTACAAACTAGAAGAGAGTGGGGGTCAATATTCAATATCCTCAAAGAAAAGAATTTTCAACCCAGAATCTCATATCCAGCCAAACTAGGCTTTATAAATGAAGGAAAAATAAATTTTTTTGCAAACAAGCAAGCACTCTGAGATTTCATCACCACCAGGCCTGCTTTACAAGAGCTTCTGAAAGGAGCACTACACACAGAAAGGAACAACCAGGATCAGTCATCCCAAAAACTTATCAAAAGATAAAGAGTATCTCCATAATGAAGAATCTATATCAACTAATGGGCAAAATAGCCAGCTAGCATTAAATGACAATATTAAACTCATAAATATCAATATTAATCCTAATTTTAAATGGATTAAATGCCTCAATCAAAGACACAGACAGGCAAATCGAATAAAAAGTCAAAACTCGTCAGGACACTGTATCAAGATCCATCTCATAAGCAAGGACACACAAAGACTCAAAACAAAAGGTTGGAGGAAGACTCACCAATCAAATGGAGAGAAAAAAAAAAAACAGGAGTTGTAACTTTCGTCTCTGACAAAATAGACTTTAATAGTAACAAAGATTAAAAGAAACAAAGAAGGACATTCCATAATGGAAAAAGGATCAATGCAACAACAGGAGTCAATGATCATAAATATATATGCACCCAATGTAGGAACACCCAGATACGTAAGACACGTTTTTAATCACTTATAAAGAGATTTGGACTCCCGAACAATAATAGGGGGAGACTTTGACACCACATTGTTAATATTCGACAGATCAACGAGATAGAAAATTAACAGGGACATTTATGATTTGAACTCAGACCTGGAACAAGTTAACTCAGTGAATATTTATGGAATTCTTCACCCCATGTCCACAGAACATACATTTTTCTCAGTATCACATTACACCTATTTTGAAAGTGACCACATAAATGGAAGCAAATCACTCTTCAGCACTTGCACAGCATTTCACAGACTTAAATGAAATATTGGTTGGCTGTTTGTTTGTTATTTTCTTCCCTTATTCCTTCCTGTCTCTGCTGTTAAGCACAATTATTGGCATAAAAGAGGCTTTTAATACCTACTTTTAGATTGCATTCCTGCCTGGGCAATAGAGCAAGACTCCTGTTCTCTCTCCCCCTTTTCTCTTTCTCTTCCTTTCTTTCATAAAAAAAGAGAGAGAGAGAGAAAATAGTTATCATCAGCACCACCTGCTACCTTTCTCCGGGTCTTTTCTTCTATGGCTTAATTTCTCTGGCTTCTTTAACCATTCTTCACATGACATGTTTGAGTCTCTGCAACATAATCCTCCCTTGTTCAGATTTTCAGTCATTCCTCTTCACCAACAGCATTCTAGAAAAGGGTAGGAACTGCCCTCATCCCAGCCCTCTGCAGCCTAAGAAATGACACCACCATTTTTGGTGGCCCCTGTTGATCAGCCAGGGAGGGGGAAACCAAGCAGCCCGCAGGTGTCCATCCCAGTCGGGAGTGCTGTCCAGCAGCGTTTCTTACTCCACAGTGGCAGGTCATGAGAGCCTGGCTTTCTGGCTGGATGTTTCTTTTTTACCCTCAGGGTTCTTGATGTGGGCTTTCCCTGTTTCATTAGGAGGATAGTGAATCAATAAAAGGTCAACAGCATCTTCAAAATTAGTTTGTCAGCCAGGCGCGGTGGCTCACGCCTGTAATCCCAGCACTTTGGGAGGCCAAGGCAGGTGGATCACGAGGTCAAGAGATCGAGACCATACTGGTCAACATGGTGAAACCCCGTCTCTACTAAAAAATACAAAAAATTAGCTGGGCATGGTGGCCCGTGCCTGTAATCCCAGCTACTCAGGAGGCTGAGGCAGGAGAATTGCCTGAACCCAGGAGGCGGAGGTTGCGGTGAGCTGAGATCGCGCCATTGCACTCCAGCCTGTGTAACGAGAGCAAAACTCTGTCTCAAAAAAAAAAAAAAAATTAGTTTGTCATTAAGATTTGATCAGAAATGTTCAACTCCATGAGGTCTTGGAACTTATTGGGTATTTGTTAGTATTAGCAGTTAAAATGCACAGGTCTTTTTCATTTAAATTTTGTATTATTATAATTGTAGATTCACATGCAGCCATAAAAAATAATACAGAGAAATTTCCCTTTTACACTTTCCCTAGTTTCCACCAAATCTTTGCAAAACTATAGTACAATATCACAACCAGGATATTGATATTACTACAATCTACCAATCTCATTCAGGTTTCCCCAGTTCTGCTTGAATTCATTTGTTTGTATGTATTAAGTTGCACATAATTTTGTCACCTGTGTGGGCATATATATTTATAAATTAAAGACTCCATGAAAATATCATCCCCTTTCTTTTAGGCTGTCATCTGACTCAAATTCTCAAACTTTCTCTTGGGCAAAATCTGTTCTCCATTCTTTCTTGGGATGGTGGAATTCTAACCCACAAATAGAATTTTAATAACAGAAACAAACAGGCCAGGAGTGTTGGCTTACGCCTGTAATTCCAGCACTTTGGGAGGCCAAGGCAGGTGGATCACTTGAAGTCAGGAGTTCGAGACTAGCCTGGCCAACATGGCGAAACCCTACCTCTACTAAAAATACAAAAATTAGCCAGGTGTTGTGGTGGACATCTGTAATCTCAGCTACTCAGGAGGCTGAGGTAGGAGAATTGCTCAAACCCAGGAGGTGGAGGTGGCATGAGTCGAGATCACACCACTGCACTCTGGGCAACAGAGGAGACTCTGTCTCAAGAAACAAACCAATACCCCAAAGTACAATGAAATAGAGTATTTAAAAAAAAAAAAGAAAAATTTTTAAAAACTAGCCGGGCAGGGTGGCACACACCGGTACTCATGGCCACTTGGGAGTTTGAGGTGGGAGGATCACTTTTGTCCAGGCAGTTGAGGCTGAAGTGAGCTATGATTGCACCACTGCACTCCAGCCTAAGTGATAGACCAAGACATTCTCTCAGGAAAAAAAAAATACAAAGAGAGGGAGAGAGAGAGAGAGAGAGAGAGAGAGAGAGAGAGAAATTTGCACAAGAGAAAATAAGGTGAGTATGTATAAAGGCAGAGAAGCACTGGGGTGTGCAGGGAACAGTGAGAAACCCTCCCTCAAAGGTGGATAAACTTGGAAAGGGAGGAGTTAGGCAGTTTAACTTCTGGATTCTGTTCCCACCTCCTCCCCCAGCCCAGCTTCAAAGAGGCAGAGGCGGCATCTTAACTACCTGATGACAGCTGAGTGATGCAGAAGGGCCACCCTCACAAAAATCTCATGCCTCAAGAGCACCCAAACCACCTCCCAGGATGCTGATGCCAGGGAGCTGGGGGAAGGCTCAATGTTACCGATCTGCAGTCCTGGCTGCTCATACACCCTGGTATTTAATGCAGTACCAGCTGAGACCCAGGGCCCTGCTGGGGATATGCCTCATTATGTGGTATGGCTCCTGCTTTCATCCAGAGGAAACTTACAAGCAGGGAATTAGCAAACACATGGGCTACCATCATCTTTCCATGCAATTGCTGAGAGAAATGCCTTGGAGTTCAGACTTGGCTCCCCACCTATCCATCCTCAAAACCTATAGTCTCTCACCTTCAAAATGCATCCTGGGCCCAAAGTCTTTTCACTGGCTTCATTGCAGTCATCATAGCATAAGCCCTTATCATTCCACCGAGACCTCTGCAAGGGCCTCTTAACTGGTCTCCCTGCTCCTCCTCTAACTCCCCATCACCTATTCTCCACACTGGAGAAAAGGTCAGTTTAATCATGCCACTCTCTCTCTCTCTCTTTTTTTTTGGAGATGGAGTTTCGCTCTTGTTGCCCAGGCTGGAGTACAATGGCCTGGTATTGGCTCACTGCAATCTCCAGCTCCCAGGTTCAAGCGATTCTCCTCCTGAGTAGCTGAGACTATAGGTGCACGCCACTGCACCTGGCTAATCTTTGTAGTACAGATGGAGTTTCACCATGTTGGCCAGGCTGGTCTCGAACTCTTGACCTCAGGTGATCCACCCGCCTTGGCCTCCCAAAGTGCTGGGATTATAGGTATGAGCTACCGCGCCTGACCCATGTCACTCTTACTCAAGACCACCAATCGGCATCCCTCCATACCTAGCATAAAATCTGCAGTCTTCACTGTGGCTTTCAAAGTGCAGCATAACATTACCCCTGACTACCTCTTCCCTATAACCCACCCACTCACTCCACTCCAGCCACAGTCAGTCAGGTATTTACTGAGCGCCTGCGAAGTGCCTGGCAGCCCCCTCACTACTGGGAATGCACAAGGAACAGCGCCCCCCTTGCTCTGTCTTGAATAGAGGAAAAGTGCCCTTACCTCACATCACAGCACCCACTCAGACCTTCTCAAATATCCTCCGTGGAGCAGCGCCCCCTCATGACCCCACTCTTCATCCTCCCGACACCCATGCTTGGCAGACCCTCATGTCACACATGTCCTTGGGCACTGTGTTCCCTCTTTGTCTCCTCCACTAGACTGCAGCCTCCAAGGGGACAGGCTTCCTGTTTGTTTTGTTCACTGTGGCACTCCTGAATCTGGTGGGTGCTCGGTACAGCATGATGGAAATAAGAGCTAATCTGTAAGGCCCTGCCCAAAGGAACTAGCAGAACTCAGAAAGGAGGATGCACGGGTGAGCTGAGGCAGGCAAGAGGGGGTGGTGGAGATCAAGAAAGCCATGACTGGAAGTGTAGGAGGATTTGGCATGGCTGGTGTTAGAGATGGCAGACTGGTCCATGTGTCCCTGAAGTCAGTTCCTGGGGATTCCTGGCACATGATGAAGATGGACAGGAAGGACAAGATAAGCTGTGGGTATCCAAGGGCTGATTGTTTTAAAAATCATCTGCATCTCCAGAAATCCTGATTCCACAGTCCTTGATAGCCCCAGGTTTTGGAGACACTGTTCAGAGGACCCTACAAGCCCAGCGATAAACAACATCAGAGTGGATGCCAGTTTTCTACAGAACGCTGTCTTTCTCCTTATCCCCACTGAGGGCCTCACCGGGAAGGGGGAGCCAGGCGCAGTTCACTTGGGGAAAGGAGCCGTCCTGAGGGATAGGAGAAGCCTGTGAAACACCCCAGGGACACTTGGGGAGAGCATAAGGGACTGCAGGTGAGCACCAGGAAGGTGAGGACATCAGAGTCACACCATCACCTCTGCACTCTTGATTCAGCTGGGCACGATGGAGACAGACGTCTACCCCAGATTCACTGCCACGCTAATCACTTAACCCCTCTGGGCTTCATTTTCTCATTCACTTACTTATACAGGTCATGGACAATAAACAGATATCTGTGGACCTACGCTGTGTTGCTGATTTAGGACAAAAGATGCACAGGTGAAATATCCTTCTTGCCTCTCAAGGCCTGTTTAGTGCTACCAGGAGACATAAGGAGGGAAACAACTTTAAAATAATAAGCCCTACCTCACAGGGCTGCAAAATGTAAGATGTGAATATGAATGAAGGCCCCCTATGAAATAGAGTTAATGAAGTTCTCTGATCTTGCTAGCTTAGCGCTGCTCCTAATTTTAGCGAGTGCTGACAAGGGACTGGAGAACACCAAGGTCAGGGTTATTCCTGTGCTATTCCAGCCCTGAGAACCAGTTTCCTGGAGGACCAGTGCTAGGGAGAGACAAAGAACAGGGCAATCCACCCACACCACACCACCCCCACATGCAGCTAGCCCAGCCCCACTGGCACTGCAATGCCCAGATAACCTAAAATCTGTCATTGCAATGCAAAGATAACCTCACACCTGGGATGGCAATGCACAGATAACCTAAAACCTTCTCTGAGTCTTTGGTTTCAACCTCAACCCCAACCAAGCGTGTGATCAGAGCTGCTGACAGGCAGCAAACTGGAGAGATTTAAATTTCATCTCCTTTTAATTTTCCCACCCACCCCTTGCCAGGAATGCCTACAGGCAGGGAACAGCCTTCCCTAGAAGGATGTCCAGAAGGCAGGCAGCAGGAGAGAAACCCCACAGCTTCTGCTGCTGGAGGTGTCAGAAAGACCCATCCTGCCTTCTCTCAAGAGGAGCCTGAAGGTTCAATGAGAGCAGCCTGGCTTTAGGGTGTTTCGATTATGTGCTGTGTTTTGAAAGGGGGATACTTTCTCTGAAACAGCTTGATGACAGCTGATTTGGTTCCCCTAGGGAACCAAATTACACATTACAGATTGAAGAATGGGGAGTGGCTGGAAAAATGACATGTCCATAGTCACACAAATAATTTGTGAGCAAGTCAGGTGTAGAATGCAAGTCTTCTGACTCTCAACGCTCTCATCTCCTATTGGCAAATAAACACAACAACAACAGCGAAACAAAAACAATAGACCAGTGCTAGGGAGAGACAAAGGTAGAAACCCTGTCTCACTAAAATGCCGGCACCGGCGGGGTACAGTGGCTCACGCCTATAATCCCAGTACTTCGGGAGGCTGAGGCGGGCGGATCATGAGGTCAGGAGTTTGAGACCATCCTGGCTAACACAGTGAAACCCTGTCTCTACTAAAATTACAAAAAATTAGCTGGGTGTAGTGGTACATGCCTGTACTCACAGCTATTCAGGAGGCTGAGGTAGGAAAATCACTTGAACCCAGGAGGCGGAGGTTGCAATGAGCCGAGATTGTGCCACTGCACTCCAGCCTGGCAACAGAGTGAGACTCCATCTCAAAAAAAAAAAAAAAAGACTATGTCATGGCAGGTCAAGGACATTATTTGTCTGATCAAATATCTTGTTGCCCAGTCTGGGAAATGAGGCTAGCACTCTCGGGTGGCTTGTCTGAGCAAGGCCAACACATTTGCCAGGAAGAGAGCCAACTAGACGTTTCCAGAATGCACCTCTGCTGGCAAGGGACAGCCACTCATGGCATCGTTTTAAATTTGTGACTTCAGTCCCACATAGCCTGAGCTTTTTCATGGTAATCTAAGGAATGGGGACCTTCTTGGGAATATAAGTCAATCGAGTTTTAACAGAGAAAAAACAACCACCTACTTTGGGAATCCTAACAGGCCTGAGGGCCATGCCTGAGCACTCTGCCCTGTGGTAGAGAATGCTGGCTGGCAGGTTCCTGGGGCAGGATTATGGGGCTGGGGCATTGGGAAGCTAGCTCTCTGAGGTCCGGAGGCACGGCCATTCGCACCACAGGGAGTGGGAGGGCGACCCTGGCATTTGGCACAGTACATGGACTGGATGGTTCTGCCACCAGGGGTAGCAGAGGTCAGTATGGGACATGCCCTGGAAGCTGGCCAGCATGGGCAGAGCCCTCAAGCCATGGGACTCTTACTGTGAACTCCTTTGCACACACGGAGGACAAAAGAAGGTGGAGGCTTGGGTCATTCGTCGCCAGGTTGGCAAGTTGAGACTGATGGTGTTCAGGACATGCTACCCCAAAACACAGCACCTTGGCACCTGAGAAAACAGCAGAAGCAGGGAGGCCACTCTTACCTGCTCCTTGCTGTCCCTATATTCAGAGGAAAGGAGCATGCTATCGCTAAAGATACAGGGACACGGAGAAGAATCTGAACACACAGGCCTTGCTAGATTCCCTCCGCTCCATTTTCTACCTTTAGATCATACCTTCTTTGTCAATTCTGTTTCTCCATGAATACCCATGCTTCCCGAAAGCCAAGCATAAAAATCTTACACATTTACTATTTCTTTGGGTCATTTTCAAAGGCTCTCATGACCTGTAAAACTTTTTAAAAAATTATTTAGAGATGGAGTCTTCCTCTGTTGCCCAGGCTGGAAAGCAATGGCACGATCTTGGCACACTGCAACCTCTGCCTCCTGGGTTCAAGTGATTCTCCTGTCTCAACCTCCCAGGTAGCTGGGATTACAGGCATCCACTACCACACCCAGATAATTTTTGCATTTTTAGTAGAGACAGGGTTTTACAGGCTGGTCTCGAACTCCTGACCTCATGAGCTGCCTGTCTCAGCCTCCCAAAGTTCTGGGATTATAGGTGTGAGCCACGGCACCTGGCCCATGACCTGTAAAACTCATATTAAATAAAACTGTGGCCGGGTGCGGTGACTCATGCCTGTAATCCCAACACTTTGGGAGGCTGAGACGGGTAGATCACAAGGTCAAGAGATTGAGACCATCCTGGCCAACATGGTGAAACCCCATCTCTACTAAAAATACAAAAATTAGCCAGGTGTGGTGGCGCACATCTGTAGTCCCAGATACTCGGGAGGCTAAAGCAGGAGAATCACCTGAACCTGGGAGGTGGATGTTGCAGTGAGCCAAGATTGTGCCCCTGCACTCCAGCCTGGTGACAAAGCAAGACTCTGTCTCAAAAAAACAAAAGAAAACAAAACAGAACAAAAGCTGTATGTTTTTCTAATCTGTCTTTTGTTACAGGGACCCCTGCCACGAACCTAGTGATAGGTAAGGAAAGAAATCTTTCCTTCTCTTTGGGAGGAAATCAAAGGGCTCCCTGGAGAGAGTGCAGAGCACAGTGGATGGGCCTTGTCCAAGTGGCCTCTGAAACTCGGGGTGAGGACACACGGAACACCTTTCCATCTGCGGGTTATCTGCAATGAACCAACTGTCATAGGTACTTGTTTGCACCTGTTGTCCTTGGATAATAGCACCCTTTTTACTCTCAAAATTATCCTTATTTTATGAAAAATCATACGATAACCCTGGTTACAGCACCCTTTGTAACATATTTTTTCCAGGGTGATGATTTAAATACTATTTTTGAGCACAATTCCTTGTGTATACCAAGAATGACAAACATTGGCACACCAGTCCACGCCCACCTCTGCACCCACGGCAGATGCTGCTAATGCATCACAGCTCTGTTTCCCACTGATCCTAGACAAAGCAACAGAATCCTCTCAAAACAATTCAGACAGCCAAGAAAACGAGTCAATACGAAAACTGATACTGATCTGCTCTTGCTGGTCTATGCTTCATCTGTTCAGGAAGCTACTCAAAAGGACTTCAGCTTCCTGAGGCCAAGAAGGCAGAGCCATAAAAATGCTGCCCTGGTTGAACCTGGGCATTTGCTTGGCCAAAGCCAAGATTGTAGTCTCATTTCTTTGGGGACTGGCAGTGACTTCTGCCCAGTATCCAACAGACTGTTGGTTGGATTCCAGGCATTCTGGGCAGAATGACTTCCAATCAGACCAAACCAGCTAGAGCCCCACACTTCTATTTAGAGCCCTATACTTGGTTGCTTATGTTGCTCTAAGAAACAGTCTATGCAGTGGCTTGCTATAATGGTAGGCGCTCCACTGGCCTCTATGGATCAAGTTTCACTAGGTTACTTTGTACCCCTCTCAGATTCTGGCTATGATAGAAGGCACAATTCAGACCAATTCTGCTGAAATTTAACATTCTGCTTCCTAGAACAGACCCATGATTTCTTAATATTAAAAAAAATCATTTACATGAGTTAGGAAACCTCTCGCCACAAAATTATAAGACGATCACTGAACATTCACGAAGATAGGACATGGTGACCTAATACAACTTGAAATAGAAGAAATTTGACCTTACAAAGGAGTCTTCACCTCCAAAGAGGGGATGATGCTAAAACAGGAATGCTAAAAGGCTAATGGAATGCTTTTTGTAAAAACGGATGACTCTAATGAGCATGTTGGTATCGAAAGGTGAGAGGTAGAGTGAAAGCATGAGTGAAGGTGACTTGGGCCGCATGGTTAGTGAGATCTGGGCAGGGATGTCTCTCCAGGGAGCATGTGAGAGCTCCTTAGAGGACAAACACTTCCCACATACACTTGAAGCCATGTATTATTTTAAAAAATACTTATTGAGCACCTACTGCATATCAGGCACTATTCTAGATGCTGGGGATAAAACAACAAACAAAATAAACGGAACTAAAACTCTCCGTACACACGTACACACACACCCCAAGAGGTGTGGCCAGTTTTTATCTGGATGGTGGTGTTATTGGTCTTTATCCTCCCTTGGGTCCATCCACATATTCTAATTTTTCTTCAATAAACACAAATTTCTTTATTACTATGAAAAATATCACGCCAGGCATGGTGGCTCAGACCTGTAATCCAAGCACTTTGGGAGGCAGAGGTGGGTGGATCACTTGAGGTCAGGAGTTTGAAACCAGCCTGGCCAGCATGGTGAAACCTCATCGCTATTAAAAATACAAAACAATTAGCTGGGCATGGTGGTGCATGCCTGTAATCCCAGCTACTTGGGAGGCTGAGGCAAGAGAACTGCTTGAACCCGGGAAGTGGAGATTGTAGTGAGCCGAGATTGCACCACTGCACTCCAGCCTGGGCAACAGAGCAAGACGCCATCTCAAAAGAAAAAAGAAAAAGAAAAATATTGCTTAAAAACTAAACATTTTAAAAAGAAGGCACTGAGACACATGAGAGAAGGCCCTGGGTATCTCAGGGACACTTGTTTTTTTTCAGTTGAATTATGAAGGTGGGGACAAGGGAATCCAAGTTATTTGGAGTATTCCCCCTCTTCCTTCCTTCCTTTCTTCTTTCTTTTTTTTTTTTTGAGAGAGAGTCTTGCTTTGTCACCCAGGCTAGAGTGCAATGGCTCAGTCTTGGCTCACTGCAACCTCCACCTCCTGGGTTCAAATGATTCTCCTGCTTCAGCCTCCTGAGTAGCTGGGATTAAAGACACCCACCACCATGCCTGGCTGATTTTTGTATTTTTAGTAGAGACGAGGTTTCACTATGTTGGCAAGGTTCGTCTCGAACTCCTGACCTTGTGACCCACCTGTCTCAGCCTCCCAAAGTGCTGGGATTACAGGTGTGAGCCACTGCACTCTACCTTGTTTCTTTCTTTCTAACAACCCTGTGAGGTGTTTGTTGTGGGGACTTGGGAGGATTCCAGGTGGGGACGGAGCTAACAGCATAAATGACACATACTTCATTGTTTCATCTAACACAGTGTCTTATCCTAGCAGGGGGAGAATTTTCTTTTAGCATGATGAAGCTATTCAGTTATTCAGTCAAATCCTATGAAATAATTTGAATATATCCTAAGCCTCAATAATTATACATGCAAAAAAGGAGAAAGAGAAAACAGTGTTTTTACAATGAGATTCTTTCCTGTTCAACCATGGAGGGGAAAAATCTTTTTTTTTTTTTTTTTTTTTTTTCAGAATTCAAATTAAGATAATATTGGAGAATACATGTCAAAAAAGATTATATAACTCTCAAATGATATTAATATCAAAAGGTACAACTCGTTTTCTTCCTTCTTTTCCTTTTTTTTTTCCGGAAGTTAATTAAGACCCTCTCTTGGACACCAGCTGTGACAGAAGGGACTTTTTACCTAGTAAGGATGTGACAGACCTACTCCTGACCCTCCTCTGTTAGTGGCCAGTAAACACGGGCAAGGCAAGGTCCCACCTCCTACTTTTGAAAAAAGCCAAACTAACAACTCCACCCAGTCTCAAGGAACTGATATAATTTTAAGTCCATGAGGGTCATTTAGAAACATCAGAGCAGGGTTAAGTCAACAACCAAGCCACAGACCTCAAAAGGACCAGACTTGATGGTTCGATGACGCCAAGAAAAATATTCCACCTATAAACTCTTTGGAAAGCAACCACCTCAGACGGTCCAGAGAAACCAGTTCCACTTTGCAGACCAGCCCTGTACAAAGCTCTTACCACATTAGTAAGAGGTTACTTCTGCTTTGGTTATAAAACAGGCACAATTAAAGGGAAGAAAAGGAGAGACTAGGACAGAAAAACTCCACACTTCATGTCGCCTGAGCCAATGAGCTGAGTCTCGAAGTCTTTATTTCATTTTCTCACCTACCAGCCTCTCAAAATGCAGAGTCGTTGTCTGGATTAGCAAATTACACACATCATGCCTACCTGGTTTTTCAGTTTCTTCCATGGGGTATGGTTCTTCCATTTCTTTCATATCTGAGGCACCAATATCCTGGCTGAGAATCTGACAGAGAGTGGGTGCCCCCTCAATGGTTGCTGGGGATAGATGCATGAATGAATGGATGAACTGATGGATGAAGGAATGGGTGAAAAATCTGTCCTAAAAGAACCCGGATGACATGGGACTGCCTTCAAAAGAGCCATTCCCCTTTTCCTAGCAATAATTTTGACTATTCATTCCATGAGGAATTTATTATTTTCAATATGCTAGGCATCATGCAAGATACAATAGCATAAAAATATGACAGACTTCCACCATAACTGAAGAGAAAAGACAGGCAATGGCAAGCAGTACAATACGGGCAGGCTCACGCCTGCAGTCCTAGCACTTAGAGAAGCCGAGAAGGGTGGACCACTTGAGCCCAAGAGTTAGAGACCAGCTTGGCAACATGGCAAAAACCTGTCTCTACAAAAATACAAAGATTAGCTGGGCATGGTGGCACATGTCTGTAATCCCAGCTACTGGGGAGGCTGAAGCTAGAGGATCACCTGAGCCTGTGAAGTTGAGGCTTCAGTGAGCTGTGATTGTGCCCTGCATTCCAGCCTGGGCAGTAGAGTGAGACCCTTTCTCAAAAAAAAAAAAAGAATGTAATCAAATATGAAAATACATGATATACTCAACACCAAAGATACTCAGAGTAGGTCAAAATCAATTTATGTATGGCAGAATTCAGCAGGGGAAAAGAGTACTAATGCTATTCATATATCATCCTCCAGAGGTGAGGACGGACTGGCTAATCTGAAAGAATACTTGGAAGAGTTTCTCTCTTTCTTTCTTTTTCTTTCTCTCTTTCTCTTTCTCTCTCTCTCTCTCCCCACCCACTTTTCTTTCTTTCTGTTTTTTTGAGATGGAGTTTTGCTCTTGTTGCCCAGTCTGGAGCACAATGGCATGATCTCAGATCCCCGCAACCTCCGCCTCCCGGGTTCAAGTGATTCTCGTGTCTCAGCCTCCCAAATAGCTGGGATTACAGGCGTGTGCCACCACACCGGCTAATTTTGTATTTTTAGTAGAGACAGGGTTTCTCCATGTTAGTCAGGCTGGTCTTGAACTCCCGACTGCAGGTGATCTGCCCACCTTGGCCTCCTCCCAAAGTGCTGGTATTATATGCATAAGCCACCAAGTCCGGCCTCCTGGAAGATTTTCTGAATTCACTTAGAAGCTCATTTTTCTATCCAGTACTACCAAATAACAGACAGCAGAGACAGTACTAGGTAGACAAACAGAAGAAACAATAATCTTCATTCGATTCACATCTTCCAGCAGCAGTGGTAAGCCAAATGCTTTTAGAGACCAAGCAGATCACTGATCAAAACGCTTTGTGTACCAGGGTTTGTTCTAAGTGTATCACGAGCATTTTTCTTAGTCCTTGCTACAGTCCTCTGGGAAGACACGAATATTATTCCACGTTACAGATAAATAAACAGGGGCCTTAGCAAGTTATAGCTCTGCAAGTTTACTAGGTTGGCGGCTGAAGTCAAACAACCAGCAAATGCTAGAGCAGGGACTCAGGGCAGGAAGCTCTGAATCCACAGCCTCAGCTGTTCAAGACCACCATCCCCTGGGATAGAAACAGTTGCAGGGAGAACAGGGGAGGGGGCAGGGGATGGGGATGCTGAGGCTTGGGATCCCTTAATAGTGATGGGCCACAACTGGGCTCCAGCAGATTGGAGCCATGTCAGAATGTCAGGGCCCAGGGAAATGAAAAAAAAAAAATCCACACTT
This sequence comes from Saguinus oedipus, assembly GCA_031835075.1. Classification (NCBI taxonomy): domain Eukaryota; kingdom Metazoa; phylum Chordata; class Mammalia; order Primates; family Cebidae; genus Saguinus; species Saguinus oedipus. The sequence continues at coordinate 100,552,030 of CM063170.1, read as the reverse complement.
CTAAACATAATCTCTCTTAATTTTCAAATATTTACAAGCATTTCAGTCTTTAATAAAAAATAAAAAGTAACCACTGTGCACACCCAACAAAACCATCCACATCAAGCTCAGCCCACGTGCTTCAACAGGCAACCTTCACCTTACACTTTGCCAAGAATAATTTCACCTGTGTTGTTTCACTTTTCAACATAACCCTGTGAAGAAAGCAGGATGACTTCTTTTGGGTGGCTACAGAATCTGTAAAGAATTAGAAGACTAACGTAATAGAAGACTGCAATGGCATGGTTGAATCCCACTTAGAAAGAATAAATAACTTTCCTGCACCTGTTCATAAGAAGGGGGCCTCAATTCAAAGTCCTGACCCAAATGCGGGAAGCAACCAAAGCTGGACTTGAGTTCCACCACATTGGTCAGAGACCTCCACTACGCAGTTTGCTGGAGAGAGAGCTGCCCTTTGATTTACAGGTTGTTTCATTTTCCCTAGAAAATGTAGCCAACTCTAGGCAGGGTCCTGGGTTAAGTATTCACTACTCAATGCACCTGGTACTCAATGAATAAGTGTCTAAAGGAATAAACCAGATTCTTTCCAAAGAGGAGTTTCAGTAGGAATGAGTACATACTCTCATGCTGAGAGTATGTACTGGGGACTAGGGAGCCCTTGGGAGGAGAACAAACACCAAGACAGAAGCAGAGGCACAAGCGTTTTGGCTGCTTCACAGTTTTGCCTAGAACTGGCACTGGCGGGTCCATGCCTCTTCCAAGAGACTTGGCAATGAGAGGAACTCAGAGTACCTAATGGTTTCCCCAAGGCTCCCAGCTAGTAAGAGGAGGAAGTTTGGATGAGAACTCTGGTATTCTCACCCCAAGTTCAGCTTTTTCTTGTATTTTACTATAGTCCCTTGTTTATTGCACAGCCTAGAACTCAGTCCTGCTGTGATCTCGCAGGCTTCAGGTTCTAGTTCACCATGGAGTGATGGATGCACATGCAACAAGCTCCTAAAAAAAATTCTGGGAGGAGAGTTTTTTCTTTAAAAAAAATCTTGGTTTTAAACTGAATCAATTTTCATTGCCAAAAATTGGGGGAAATAGAGAAATGCATAAAGAAAATACAGTCACCCACAATCTTACCAACCAGAGACTGCCACAATTTTGAATTATTTCTTCACTCTTTTTCTGAAGTGTGTGTGTAGAATATTCTATAAGATCTGACTATATGTGCAATTTCAAAGCTTGTACAAGGAGTCTTCAAAAATTTTATGGGAAGAGCATAATATTAAAAAACTTTGCATGGATTTAAAAAAATTTTTTGCACCCAAATAGACTTATACTAGTGTGTTACAACATGTCTGAGCAGGATGTAGTTTGAGGCACTAAAAAGGGTAAGACATCAGCTTGAAAAACCCTATTAGAGCAACATGAGTTCTGCTAAAGTTGAAACAAGAACAAACATCTAATTCATGGTGAAGCTTGAGTGGAAGAATGGTGAAATCACTGATGCTTTATGAAAAGTTTATGGGGACAATGCCCCAAAGAAATGAGCAGTTTCCAAATGGATAACTCATTTTTAAGAAGGGATGAGACAATGCTGAAGATAAAGCCTGCAGTGGCAGACCATCCACACCAATTTGCAAGGGAAAAAATTCATCTTGTTCTTGCCCTAATGGAAGAGGACCAACAGTTAACAGTGCAAACAATAGCCAACATCACAGACATCTCAACTGGTTCAGCTAATACAACTGTGACTGAGAAATTAAAGTTGAGCAAACTTTCCAGTCAGTGGGTACCAAAACTCTTACGCCCAGGTCAGCTGCAGACAAGAGCAGAACTTTCCATGGAAATTTTAAACATGTAGGATCAAGATCCTGAAGGATTTCGTTGAAGAATTGTAACAGGAGAAGAAACATGGCTTTACCAGTACGATCCTGAAGACAAAGCACAATCAAACCAATGGCTACCAAGAGGCGGAAGTGGTCCAGCCAGAGCAAGAGCAGATACACAGGCCAAGAGAAAAGATCATGGCAATAGGTTTTTGGGATGCTCCAGGCATTGTGCTTGTTAACTTTCTGGAAGGCCAAAGAACAATAACATCTGCTTACTCTGAGTGTTTTGAGAAAGCCAAAGCTTTAGCACAAAACCACCCGGAAAGCTTCACCAGAGTCCTTCTCCACCACAATAATGCTCCGGTTCTTTCCTCTCATCAAAGAAGAGCAATTTTGTGAGCATTTCAGTGGAAATCATTAGGCACTACTGTTCTGATTTGGCTCCTTCTAATTTCTTGTTTCCTGATCCTAAAAATACCTTTAGAGGGTATCCACATTTCTTCATTTAATAACATATTGAAGGCCTCTGACATGGTTAAATAAATACCCAAGACCCTCAGCTCTTAGGGAAGAATTAAATGGCTGGTATCATTGCTTACCTTGAACTTGGAGTTTCTGCTGGGAAATAAAGTTTATCTTTATTTTTATCTTTTAATTCCATTTTCCAATAACTTTTTGAAGTCTCCTCATATCTTCCCTTCTTTTATCTTAAACATTTTATCATATAATTATAATTCTTCAAAGACTGACATTTTAATAACTGTATAATACTACAACAAATGGATCACCATAATTTATTCTGCTAATTCTATTGTTGAGAATTTAGCTTATGAACCATTTTTTTTTTTTTTTGCTATCATAAATGATGCTCTGATGAATAAAAAATTGTCTTTATTTCCTATTAGTTCTGCAGGATGTATTTAAAGACAAGGAATCATTAGCTGACAGGGCATGCATTTTAAGATTCTTTGCACATATTGTACCTGTGCTTTCCAAAAAGGTAATAGCCACTTACATTAAAATTGTGTATATCTGGCCAGGCGTGGTGGCTCACGCCTGTAACCCCAGCACTTTGGGAGGATCACTTGAGGTCAGGAGTTCAAGACCAGCCTGGTCAACATGGTGAAACCCCATCTCTACTAAAAATACAAATTAGCCGGGCATAGTGGCACACACCTGTAGTCCCAGCTACTCGGGAAGCTGAGGCAGAAGAATTGCTTGAACACGGGAGGCAGAGGTTGCATTGAGCCGAGATGCTGTCATTGCACTCTAGCCTGGGTGACAGAGCAAGATTCTGTCTCATAAAAAAAAAAAGTGTATATATATTTTTAAATATTGTATTTGCCCCTTGGTCTTCCTTAACTTCAGAAACAACCACTTTTCTAAAGAGATGAGCCTCCCTCTTGTTGTGTATCACTAAATGATACTTAGGCAATAACTGTAGCTGTGTTCTTCCCAATGAAGCTTTTATTTCATTTCATTTCATTTATCTTTGACTAGAAATATACATGCAACATTTGCTAAAAGAGGCAAAAACACACTTGATTGTTTTCAAAGGGCCTCTGGTGAGTGGGCTATTGTGAAGTCACATGAAACGGCTGAATCTACCCCCATCATACAAATCAAGAGGAACAGGCTGGAAGGAGAAGTATTCCATTTGAAATGGCAGCAATGGATTGGAACTGTGTGGCCAAAATGCCCATTAGCTGTTTGTCAGGAATATTTTTAGAAAGTGCAGAGCAAGACCGCGAGGAGAACTGGTGCTATAGTGTCACCCTCTCCCCAGGAATCTGCCTGCAGCCTTTGGAAGCCGGCTTGGAACCAGCTGTGCTCTCTGCACTGACAAACCCAGCACCCACACAACTCCGACAGCCCTAAAAGCACAACGAAGGAAGGACACACGGCTGGCCACCCAGATTCCCCCCTGAGGATCATCGAGAGTTCCACTCACTGCAGGTGGATAATTTTTCTTATCAGGCGGTGTAGTTGTGAGAAGTCTGAGGTTAAGACTGGGGACTCCACATGTGGTGAGGTGGGCTATCATTTTCTCAGCTCTATGGAACAAAACAATTCTGGGAAAAATTCCCATGATCTGAGTACATCAAACATCTCATATCCTGCAATCTCTCCAACATTCCAAACTGTAATTTTCACTGCTGCTCTTCAGGTCTGCTGTCTTCCAGGGTGATTGAAGCTTGCACTTAGGCAGACCTGGGTGACCCTGAGCACATTACTTCACATCTCTGAGTCTCAGTTTCCTCATCAGAAAAGTAGGGCTAGTAGCAATTTCTGTTTCCTACGGGTCTTATGAGAATTAATGAAATAATCCATAGAAAGCACTTTACAGGACACCTGCTCCATCAAAAGCCCAGAACAGTGCTTATTTGATTCTACTAAGTGGTCATGATATAGTTGAAAAGCAGATTTATCCAGCTAGAAATTATTGGCCATTTTCCTTCTGGATACCACTGTTCTGGAAGGAGAAGAAAGGACATGAAATCTAAAGAGGACATCTGCATTATTTTAGCCACTCCTATAAACCACACACAGGAGGAGGAATTTGTAACAACAGCTAAAAATGAAGTTATTGAATGACCTATGGTTATCGTGGTCCTGCTTTGGCATCTTTGGGATATGGTTATTAGTGTGAACGCTGCACAGCGGCAGGACTTGCCTCAGACCCCACCCTCACTTTTCCTATAAGAAGCAGACTGCCCTGGCCAGGCCCGGTGGCTCATGCCTGTAATCTCAGCATGTTGGGAGGCTGAAGCAGGCGGATCACAAGGTCAGGAGATTGAGACCATCCTGGCTAACATTGCAGAACCCCATCCCTACTAAAAATACAAAGTATTAGCTGGGCATAGTGGTGCGCACCTGTAGTCCCATATACTCAGGAGGCTGAGGCAGGAGGATCGCTTGAACCCAGGAGGCAGAGGTTGCAGTGAGCCGAGATCGCACCACTGCACTCCAGCCTGGGTGACAGAGTGAGACTCTGCCTCAAAGAAAAAAAATTAGATTTTCTTTTTTTTTTTTTTTTGCATGCTTTAATTTCAGAATAAAATGAACAAAACAAAATAAAAAACCACAATACACAACATCCAATCCTGCTGTCAGAGTAGGGAAAGAATGGGGACTTGATACCCTTGTTTCCTGCCTTCAACCGAAGGACAGGACAGAAAAACATCAGACCTCAGCAGGGGGAGCCAGGTGGGACAGGGGCACTCAAGGCTGCAGGAGGAGCCATGGGGACACTATACAAGGGCAGTTTTCCAACTATGAACTCCTAATCTAGGCAAAACCATTCAGGACATAGGAGTAGGCAAGGACTTCATGACCAAAACACCAAAAGCATTGACAACAAAAGCCAAAATAGACAAATGGGACCTAATCAAACTCCACAGCTTCTGCACGGCAAAAGAAACAGTCATTAGAGTGAATCAGCAACCAACAGAATGGGAAAAAATTTTTGCAGTTTACCCATCTGACAAAGGGCTGATATCCAGAATTTACAAAGAACTCAAACAGATTTACAAGAACAAAACAAACAAGCCCATTTATAAATGGGCGAAGGATATGAACAGACACTTTGCAAAAGAAGACATACACGAGGCCAACAAACATATGAAAAAATGCTCATCATCACTGGTCATTAGAGAGATGCAAATCAAAACTACATTGAGATATCATCTCACGCCAGTTAGAATGGTGATCATTAAAAAGTCTGGAGACAACATGCTGGAGAGGATGTGGAGAAATAGGAACACTTTTACACTGTTGGTGGGAGTGTAAATTAGTTCAATCATTGTGGAAGACCATGTGGTGATTCCTCAAGGATCTAGAAATAGAAATTCCATTTGACCCAGCAATCCCATTACTGGGTATATATCCAAAGGATTATAAATCGTTCTACTATAAGGGCACATGCAGATGAATGTTCATTGCAGCACAGTTTACAATAGCAAAGACCTGGAACCAACGCAAATGCCCATTGATGATAGACTGGACAGGGAAAATGTGGCACATATACACCATGGAATATTATGCAGAAATCAAAAATGATAAGTTCATGTCCTTTGTAGGGACATGGATGAACCTGGAAACCATCATTCTCAGCAAACTGACATCAGAACAGAAAATCAAACACTGCATGTTCTCACTCATAGGCAGGTGCTGAACAATGAGAACACATAGACACAGGGAGGGGAGCACTACACACTGGGGTCTGTTGAGGGGAATAGGGGAGGGACAGTAGGGGGTGGGGAATTGGGGAGAGATAACACGGGGAGAAATGCCAGATATAGGTGAAGGGGAGGAAGGCAGCAAATCACACTGCCACGTGTGTACCTATGCAACAATCTTGCATGTTCTTCACATGTACCCCAAAACCTAAAATGCAATTTAAAAAAAATTAGGCCAGGTGCAGTGGCTTATGCCTATAATCCCAGCACTTTGGGAGGCCAAGGTGGGTGGTTCACGAGGTCAAGAGATCGAGACCATCCTGGTCAACACGGTGAAACCCCGTCTCTACTAAAAATACAAAAATTAGCTGGGCACGGTGGCTCACGCCTGTACTCCCAGCTACTCGGGAGGCTGAGGCAGGAGTATCGTCTGAACCCAGGAGGCGGAGGTTGCGGTGAGCCGAGATTGCGCCATTGCACTCCAGCCTGTGTAACAAGAGTGAAACTCCATCTCAAAAAAAATAAAATAAAATAAATAGAAAAAGGAAAAGAAAAAAGAAATATTTGAGCCTGGGTAATTTTTTTTTTTTTTTTTTGAAACTCCATCTCAAAAAAAATAAAATAAAATAAATAGAAAAAGGAAAAGAAAAAAGAAATATTTGAGCCTGGGTAATTTTTTTTTTTTTTTTTTTTTTTTTGAGATGGAGTTTCACTCTTGTTACACAGGCTGGAGTGCAATGGTGCGATCTCGGCTCACCGCAACCTCCGCCTCCTGGGTTCAGGCGATTCTCCTGTCTCAGCCTCCTGAGTAGCTGGGATTACAGGCATGCGCCACTGTGCCCAGCTAATTTTTTGTATCTTTAGTAGAGACGGGGTTTCACCGTGTTGACCAGGATAATCTCGATATCTTGACCTCGTGATCCACCCGCCTCGGCCTCCCAAAGTGCTGGGATTACAGGCTTGAGCCACTGCCCCCGGCCAAGCCTGGGTAATTTATAATGAAAAGAGGTGCTCATGATTTTGCAGGCTGTATAGGAGGCATAGTGCTGGCATTTGCTTCTGTGGAGGCCTCAGGAAGCTTTTACTCATGGTGGAAGAAGTGAGAGCAGGCACGTCCCCTGGTGAAAACAGGAGTGAGGGAGAGAGAATTGGGGGGGGAGGTGCCACATGCATTTAAATCACCAGATCTCAGATCTTGTGTGAACTCTGAGTGAGAGCTCACTTACCACCAAGGAGACGTCCAAGTCATTCATGAGGGATCTGCTCCCAGGATCCAAACATCTCCCACCAGGCCCCACCTCCAACACTGGGGATTTGGGCAGGGACAAATATCCACATTATCAGCAGGCATACCTGCAGGGTAGGCCATACCATAGATCTGATGTCTAACCTTATTCTGCCACTGATTTGGCAAGCCACTTCCCCTCACCAATAAAATAAGGCAATTAACTAGTGCTCATCTCTAAACTTTTCAATAATATAAGAATATGTAGTTTTATCTGCATAAATAATTTTTTCTTTAGACGGAGTCTCGCTCTGTTGCCCAGGCTGGAGTGCAGTGGAGCAATCTCAGCTCACCAAAACCTCCATCTCCCAGGTTCAAGAGATTCTTCTGCCTCAGCCTCCCGAGTAGCTGGGATTACAGACATGTGCCACTACGCCTGGCTAATTTTTGTGTTTTTAGTAGAGACAGGGTTTCACCGTATTGGCCAAGCTGGTCTCAAACTCCTGACCTCATGATCTGCCTGCCTCAGCCTCCCAAAGGGCTGGGATTATAGGCATGAGACACCATGCCCAGCCAACAGTTTTAAGATCTAAAATATTTTTTCCTGTGGATTTAGTAAAGCGTTTTCTTTGTTCACATTAGTGTGGGCAAATGGGTCAAAGACGGTATAATGATAAGTTGAAACAAGATTATGGGCTGCTGGTAGACTTGTGGATTCAGTGCAAAAAACCTGCATCAAACTAGGTCAAATCAACAGATCCTTACTGAGTCGCTTTCACAGCCGAGGCTGTAACAGATAGATCCTCATGCACTGCTGTGGCGCCCACGAGTCCTGTGCAGACTTCCAGGCAGAACACGAGCAGTGATGGGAAGACAAGTCGAAAGCAAGAAAGCCTATTGATTATTTTAATGAGATTCTTTTTTATGTTTACTTACAAAGTTGCCTCAAATCAAATACTTTATTGAAGAATATTTTCCACCCAGTGAACAGCTGAAAACTGTATAGCAAAACACAAGGTCCTGTCAGCATTACCTCCGTTTTAGATCATTTTCATTCAGTGCATTCCTCCCCCCACCCCAGATAGGACCTCCTTAACAGCTGTATTCCGAAAACTGCCCCCTTAGAATTCCTTTGTGTGCTTTATAATTTGTTTTTTTTTAAGACGGAGTCTAGCTCTGTTGCCCAGGCTGGAGGGCAGTGGCACGATCTCAGCTCACTGCAATCTCTGCCTTCCGGGTTCAAGCAATTCTCCTGCCTCAGCCTCCTGAATAGCTGGGATGACACGTGTCCACCTCCACATCGGACTAACTTTTGTAGTTTTAGTAGAGATGGGGTTTTGCCATGTTGGCCAGGCTGGTGTCAAACTCCTGACTGAGGTGATCTACCCACCTCAGCCTCCCAAAGTGCTGGGATTAGAGGTGTGAGCCACTGTGCTGAGCCTGGAATATTTAAAAATACAGAGTTTACAAATGGGTCTTGGAAGGTCATTGTTGGGCTCTTGTTAGTTACCTTCAGCAGACGGTAAGCTCCCATCAAGCTATATACTCTCGTCTCTTATACTTCTAACTTACAGATTTTTTTAAAAAGCATCAAGATCCAACTACCAGGAGAAAAGGAGGCAGCAGTGACCCAGTGACAGCACGAAGCGCCCCCACTGCACCATCCCCAACAAACACACTAAGCAAAAACAGTGCATAAGCGGTGCTGATACAATTCAGAACTAGCCCCTTCAGCTCATCCCTCCAACCCAACAGCTACTTCTGAATCCCTCCCCTTCTCCCACACATCTTGAGCTGCCATCACATCCACACATCACGGCTCATGGAGAGGCTGAGAGGGGCAGTGGAGGGTTCAATGCTGGACAAGTATATTAGCAGTTCCAACTGACCTGACCAAGAAATGAATCTCTCTATATGTAGTCAGAACCTTGGAGTCAAGGGATAGAAACCATTCTGAAGGGCAGAGACAAAGGAATTTACGGATGCATGTAAATGAAAAGTCCTTGAGGAACTGCAGTATTGTCATTTATAATGAGAAATACATGTGTGCTCTTCGTTTCTGGCACAGCTCCTAAAACCCTTAGTCTCTGAAATGATAAATGTTTTTTCCTATGCTAATGAGATGACTGGTGGCTGAGAGTTCCTGGAGAGTCATAGGATGGGAGCTGGTTTTTAGGGGAACCAACTTCGCGACTGGAGGGTGGGCACTTTCAGCCTATTTCCCAAACTCCAGGGAAGGGAGAGAGGCTGAAGCTGGAGTTGGTCACTAATAGTCAATGATTCAATCAATCAAGCCTTGTAATGAGGTCTCTATAAAAACCCAAAATGGGCTGGGCATGGTGGCTCACATCTGTAATCCCAGCATTTTAGGAGCTGAGGTGGGTGGATCACATGAGGTCACAAGTTCGAGACCAGCCTGGCCAACATGATGAAACCCTGTCCCTGCTAAAAATACAAAAAATGAGCCGGGCATGGTGATGGGTGCCTGTAATCCCAACTACTCAGGAGGCTGAGGCAGGAGAATCGCTTGAACCCAGGAGACAGAAGTTGCAGTGAGCGGAGATTGGTTACTGCACTCCAGCCTGGGAGACAGAGCAAGACTCCATCTCAAAAAACAAAAACAAAAACAAAAAAAACCCAAACCCAAATGACAGGGTTTGGAGTGCTTCAAGATTGCTGAACATTCACACCCCAAGAGGGTATGGAGGTGCCGCCCCCTTTCCCCAGCATCCACCTCTCATCTGGCTGTTCATCTGTATCCTTTATCCTATCTTTTATTGGACAGTAAACTGGTCAATGTAAGTATTTTCCTGAGTTCTGTGAGCCATCCCAGCACATTATGGAACCCAAAAAGGGAGTTTTGGGAACCCTAATTTTACAGCTGGTCAGCAAGAAGTACTGGTGAGAACCTGGGACTTCATACTGGTCTCTGAAATGGGAATAGTCTTGAGAGACTATGTACTTAGCCTGTGGGGTCTGATGCTAACTCCAGGTAGAGAACACCAGAATTGAATTAAATTGCAAGACACCCAGCTGGTGCCCACTGGAGAATTCATGTGTATTAAGAAATCCCCACATCTGGTTACAGAAGTGTTCTGTGTTGTGCTGAGTGAGAGGAGAGTGGGAGAAAACCATTTGAGTCTTCCTGCATTGCAGGATCAGTGATAGCTCTCAACACAGCTGGATCTGCATATACCATCACCAGGAATCGCGACTTTTCTGAATGTATGGGCTTCGTTTCCAGTTGGCTCTCTGCACATGGGAGTTAAGACGGCCAGCAGAAGGCAAAGCTTCATCGTACCAGCTTGGAAACACCGCTGAGAGCACGTGCCTCTTTCACACTGGGTCCAGAAAAAGTCTCAGAATAGACTCATTGTCTGACTTGGATCATGTGCCCACCACTTTGCCAGTCCCTGAGTTTTGTGCCTGCTCCTGGGACCAGAGTGTGGGTCACACCACACGCAGCACGTGGATTAAGAGTGAGAAAGAATGAGCTCCAAAGCAAGAGAACGGGGAAAGATGCCAGAGAGACAGAAATCAAAGATATCCCCAAAGCACAAGCCTTAGCTGTCAACCATTTGAACCCCCAGGATTGTTTCATCCTCAGTTTGATGCATGCTAAATACTGTTTGAAATTCTGTTAAATCACAAAGCGTTCCCCGTGAAGAACTGGAGCATCACCAGCACCCCAGGGCAGCCCTTGTACTTCCTTCCAGGCACCATCCACTGGAAGGTAACCGATCCTGAATTCTAACAGCACAAGTAAGTTTGGCCTGTTCTGATACTTCACATAAATGGAATCATGGCTTTTACTATATTGTGATTGTGTCCTTTTCTGTCTGCATATCATAATTTAATAAAAAGTGTATTTTTTTTTGAGACGGAGTTTCACTCTTGTTACCCAGGCTGGAGTGCAATGGCACGATCTCGGCTCACCGCAACCTCTGCCTCCTGGGTTCAGGCAATTCTCCTGCCTCAGCCTCCTGAGTAGCTGGGATTACAGGCACGTGCCACCATGCCCAGCTAATTTTTTGTATCTTTAGTAGAGACGGAGTTTCACCATGTTGACCAGGATGGTCTCGATATCTTGACCTTGTGATCCACCCGCCTTGGCCTCCCAAAGTGCTGGGATTACAGGCTTGAGCCACCGCGCCCGGCCCCAAAAAGTATATTTAAACAGCTGCTCTTGGCCAGGCGTGGTGGCTCATGTTTGTAATCCTAGCCTCATGTTTGGGAGGCTGAGGTGGGTGGATCACCTGAGGTCAGGAGTTCAAGACCAGCCTGGCTAACATGGAGAAAGCCCATCTCTACTAAAAATACAAAAATTAGCCAAGCATGATGGTGGGCATGTGTAATCCAAGCTACTTGGGAGATTGAGGCAGGAGAATCACTTGAACCAGGGCAGCAGAGGTTGAAGTGAGCTGGGATCACACCACTACACTCCAGCCTGGGTGACAGAGTGAGACTCTGTCTCAAAAAATAAAATAAAATAAAAATAAAGAGCTGCTCCTGATATTTTCCCCACTCTATCAACATCATAAATTATGGAACTTTCAAGGACTTTCTCAGCTCTCTTAAAAATGGCCTTCTCCTCCAAGGAAACAATCTCTTAGGTAGCAAATTCTTTCAAGTATCTGCAGTAAACCACAGGTGGCCAAGGTCATAGGCAATGGGGCTTGTGTGAAGAACTTGGCATGTTTTTTGGCCTCCCACCTCCTTCTGCTCAGACTTCTGGCTTAGGCTCCATCCTCTTAGAGGTGGGCATTGCGTAAACGTCTCTGGCTGGGTGCAGTGGCTCATGCTTAT